>JAJJWX010002184.1:0-1284226 GCA_023529315.1 Papaver bracteatum
GAAGATATTCCTTTTAACGGTATCTGCATTTTAATTTCCCCCTTTGGTTTGTTAGCTGTACCGTTAAATCCATAGATTGTACCACCAATGGGTTGTCATGTTGCTTGCCAAGCTCTGGTATATCTTGCGCAGTGAAAGATAGAGTTTGTTTATGCCATTCTTCTAATGGCGAGGCTCTCGCTATATTCATTATCTCTCTTCCATTTGTATTTCTCGCGAAGACTCTACTTAAAACATTATCATGGAAATCTTCCACAGTTCTGAATGAATGCACAATGGAGTTACAAAACAAATTCTTTGCTTTATCCCCCACTTCTATCATGAATGTTTCTGCTCCTTTTATAGCATTCACTATGCGAGTTTATGGTGCTGGTGGTAGTTGATGAGGTTGTGGATATCCTATTAGAAAGTGATTTAACCCTGATCAATCATCCTCAAAATTATCCTCTTTACATTCCTACAATCATTTATTGAATGACCATGAAAGTGATGGTAATGACAAAATTCTTGACTTCGATTGCTTTGATGTGGTTCTTTCCCCATGTTCCATGGCGATGGTATATTCTCCATCAGAATAATTGCTTCCCAAATTTTTTCTATACTGGCATTAAGAGGTGGCATCTTAATTTCTTCCCATATTATATTTTGATTTCCTTGCCCTCTAAAGTTATTCTGCCTTTGTCCGCCATAAGTTTCTTGCGGATGATCAAGTATTTGAATCTTATTATTTCCACCACGATTGTAATAATTCTTCTCCCTTTCATATTCTTCTTGATCTTGACTGCACATCGCTACCAATTTTTGTTGGTTATCACTTACCACCTTCTCTTGTTGTGGCTTCGAGGTGCTCGCCACATTATTTATCATTTTAGGGAGCAAACTTCCACTTGCCGTTAGCGAGATGGTGTTTGCGATTGGATATGATTCCATCTCATTTTGTTTCTCCTCCAAAGTAATGTACTCTTCCTGTAGTTCTCGCAGTTCAGTCATAGTGATTGTATTCTTGACTCTGAAAATTTGTATGTAAAGTAGATTGGTCGCGAACATTGCATTAATAAAAGACAAGATAAGATATCTCTCGTCAACTCTTCATGCCATCTCACTGCACATTGTCTTCCATCTTATGGTTAAATGTTTCAGACTCTCTCCAACTCTCTGTTTTAACCCAAACACATCTTCAATACCCGGCCGCGATGAATTGTTGCTAATATATGCTCCTAAAAATGTAGCATGTAAATGATCAAAAGAAGTTATGGAATTTTTTGGTAATCCCTTGAACCATTTCAACGCCTCGCCAGTTAAGCTGGATGCAAAATATTTGCATAGCACATCATCATGATTCTCCCATTGTATCATACATCTAACATAAGCTTTGACATGCTGAACATCACAAGTAGTTCCATCAAAAATGCTGGTTAATGATGGTAAATTTCATTTTGGAGGTATCCCTCTTAACTGTACTTCTTGAGTAAATGGAGTTCTCGCAGCTTCTTCAATAGCTTCATCAAGTTTCCTTCTGCCTCCTTCTCTTCTATTGTTTATCATTCCTCGCATTTCTGCTAATTCTCTCAATATTTGCTCATTCTTACTGAGTTTTGTTCCATTGGCCTCTTTAATGTTGTTTCCCTTCTTCTGCGTTCTTGCCTTTCTTGTCTTGTGAGATTTTTTGTATCTTCTTCTTCATCATCATCTCGTCTTTCTCTGCGATTTTCTCTTTCATCTTCCTCTTGATATCGTAACTGCATATCTTCTTCTCTGCGGATTTCTTCATTTCTCCTCATTTATCTTCGCTGTCTCTCTATTCTCTTCTGTATCCTATCATACTCCTCCTGAATTACCATAGTAGCGATTTTGCGTACGTCTCATTTCTCGATTTTCATGATTATTTTGTCGCACTGCTTCTCGAAATTCATGTTATCCTAATTCTGCCCTTAATCTTTCCCTCTCGCGGGCTAGACATGCTTGTTCAGCGTAATGATTCTCTCGCCCATGTAATATCCTCCTACCTTCTTCTGGATTTTCTTCTTCAATTTGGTTGTTTCTTCCCTCTTGATTTATATTCTCACGCGGATTATAGCGATCACCAATTATCTCTTCTTCTCTATTTTTCACTTCTCCTCGAGTATTTTCTCTAACATTTCTTATTGGGAAATTTTGCCTTGGTTATTATCTGAATGATCTTGAATTTGATCTAACAGTACTTCTTGATATCCTTCTTTGTAACCTCAAATTATCCATTCTTAGCTCATGATTTGGTCTTGTTATATTCACACATTCTTCTGCCTCTAATCTTATTTCTTCTTGTATTTTTTGTCTCAAATCATCTACTATTTCACGTCCTTCATGAATTAATCCTCTAACCATTTCTTGATTTCTTTCTCCTTCTTCTTCATTTCTCAATTGTCAATTTTCTGCTTCTTTTATCGAATCCGACCTCCAAGTATGCACACTCACTCTATCATAATCCACATTCCTATCTTGTGTTTGTGTTTGTTGATTCGGTTGTTGAATTGAACTTTCTGCTTCATTTCTTATTCTATTTCTTCTTGATCTTATCCTTAAAGATTCTTCCAATTCACCTGTTCCCTCACCTGCAATTCTTTTACTTCTTCTCACAGTTGTCGGTGGTTCTGATGTATTTCTTCTTCTTCTAGCCATTTCTTCAACCCTAACAATTTCTTCAAATTTTCAAGTTGTAATTAGAGATTTCTTAACTTGATTCAATCCCTGTTTCTGGGCGCCAAAATGTAGTTGCAGGAATTCCCACACTACACCCTTGTTAAGATTCTATAGAAATCTATTGGAAATCAATTAAACTTCAAAGATTTAAATGACACTTTACTATTCAAATCTCAGAAATGTTTACAGAATCAGAAGAAATAAAGATTACAAATATTCTCTTGAAGTTTCTCTCTCCTCAAGACTCTTTTAACTCTCAAAAATACATCATCCTTCTCTGGATATATCGAGCCCTTTATATAGGGATTTACATAATGGATGACAACTAAGTTTTCCTCCTATTTCGGATCTATTCTGCGATCTCATGGCGATCACTACAATGTTCTCTATCTCAAGAATGATGACCATCGCAGGATCAACATATTCTTCTTTTATTTCTTCCATCGTCAGTTTCTTTTGGTTATTCTGTAACGCTCGTGAAACGTTGTTAAAGAATTGGCAGTGACGCTCGCAGAAATGTTGTTAATATCGTAGGAATAACGTTGTGGAGATATTCTGGTCCTACAGACTTCATGAGACCAAGGTCAGCAGTAACCTTTTTTAACTCACTTTTAACCACATCAAGATCCTTCATTGTATCAACAAGTTACAGTTTTGCTTTCTCAAAGTATTTCAGAAAGTCATGAACCACTTTAGCAGACACCATATCCTCATTCCCAACATCTTGATATGAGTAGGCATAGTATCATGAGGCATTAGGTGCTCCATCTTCCACAAGAGTTCTTTTTTTTTTCTTCCTTTTGATTCAACACCAAAACCTTTCTCAAGAAATCCCTATGCAAAACCACCATAGAAAGATGAAAAAGGGGACATTTTTGATAACATAGAAAAACCTAGAGTATGCGTACGTGACATATGTAGCTCAGTAGGTCGTCTATTTAAAGGTTTTGTTTAGAAGAAGGGATTTTAGGGTTTCCAAGTTGTAAAATCGAAATGGTAACCCATGTGCACATTCGAACATGGTGCACCCCACAAGAAAAGAACACGATTCAATTAAACAGAAAAATAATAAAAGACACTGCAAATACTTTTTAAGCAATATTGTCTGCTGGCTCTAGTTTAGATACAAAAGATAAGAGAAGAACTCAACTAGACAAATGCAAATCTCCAAAGTATACCTGACTTTTACACATCTTGCTCAGCAGTATTTTTATGAGCAAGTTCCTAACCTTGTGATTAATTAGCACAAGTATGAGCATTGAGCTCATCTAAGGAACTGTGTCTATGATCAAGTATCGTTTTCCTTTTGAATTTAGAGAGAGACTCCTTTTGATTTGAGAAATTATTATGAAAATCACTGTTATCAAAATGTGAGCCATCGTTTAAGTTCTTACCAGAAGAGTCTTGACTTGAGGAGGATGACAACCTATCGACAATTTCTTTGTAACCTTGAATCATTTTCATCAGTTTATTCCTTATATCATCATTCTTCCTTCTTTCTCCTGGAATTTTTCTAAAATCAAGAGATAAGTTATTTTCAGAAATAACAGCTTGGTCTTTCCTTAGATGATGCTTATTAATACTTTTGTTCTGCTTTCGAACAATTGAGGAACTCATTGAACTGACCTTCCTGGTAACATACACAGGGTACGTATGAAAACCAATGGGTTTCGACATACGAATGTCAGTTACACCTTTGAGAATTAAGTCTATGGTGTGTTGAAGTTGAACAAACGAGTTTTTATTCAACTTAGAGTTTCTGTTTTGTCTAACAGAACCTTTTGCTTTGCAAAAGTAATATACTTTCTGATCACACAAGTGATTAGGCAGTTTAGTCTTAACATTCTCGTCAGGAGATTTCTTCCTTCCATATGGTGTAGAATTTCTTTGATCAGAGGAAACTAGCACAACTTTCTTAATTGGAAGGGACTCCATTTCTAATTGTGGTGCTGGAGCATTTTCAGAAGTAGCAGAAGTGCTTGGTATATTGGACTGCTTAGAGAATCCTTGAATAGAGAGCTTACTCAAGTGATGTTCTATTTCCAACGCATCCTTATTAAGGCGTGCATCAAGAGTCATACATGAAGAATGATCTTTAGTATTTTCTTTGGATTTGCAGTCTCTTATCATGCCAAGAAGAACACTGAAATGTTGTTTCATCTGATTGAGTCTATCATCTTGTATTCTAACAAGATTCGGAATCAGAACAACACATGTCAGGATCTATCTATCTAATTTGAACATAGGGTTCATCTATGGTTGAGATAGAGGAACCTTTCTATTTAATAGAATTAGACGAGACCGAGTTTTTATTTCCGGTGACGCGTTTATCAGAGATACTACTCTTGTCCATAGATTCAGATTGCTACAAACACAGACTTATGAGGTCTTGAACGTGTTTGCCTACTCTGATACCAATTGAAAAAGCGGGGGGTCTAACAACCTCACCCAATATTTTGATTAGCAATCTGTATGGACAACTCTGAGTTGTTTTTCTAGAGAATCAACTAGACTCAATCAATAGAAAATACTCAAGGAATTATTATCTCAATCTCTCAATTTGATTTCCTCAAGCAAATGTGATTCCCGAGTTTAATCAAAGAGAGATAACTTGGATGGTACCAAAGACCAATATTCAAGTGTCAATCAATTTAAATCAACAACCAATAAGGTCGGATATTCTAATTGATTGAACAACGCACAACCCGTATTATTTCAATTATATAACAAAATATAATGCGGAAAAGAAATAACACAGACACCAGAATTTTGTTAACGAGGAAACCGCAAATGAAAAAAAAACCCGGGACCTAGTCCAGATTAAACATACACTGTATTAAGCCGCTAAAGACACTAGCCTACTCCAAATTAACTTCGGTATGGACTGTAGTTGAACCCCAAACAATCTCACACTGATCCAAGGTACAATTATGCTCCTACGCCTATGATCCCAGCAGCAGGGACGGGCCTAGCAAGGGGCTAACCCGGGCTATAGCCCGTCCCTATATTTAGCTTGAATTTTTTTTTGTATAAGTAATTTTTATATAATTAATAATTAACCCTCCCATATTAGTAATTAGCCCTCCACTATTTATAATTAATCCTTGTAGTTATAGCACAATTAATTTTTAGCCCAAATCTTCCCCCTTGAAGGCTTTGACAAAATATGCTCTCACGTTAAACGGTGATGAAACAATCGCTTTTTATTGGCCTAGATTGGCCTTTTCTAATGTAGGAGCTATGGTGAGGACACTTGGCATAACTCTATTGGTTGGAATAATTAAAATTTTGTTACAATTTGGAAACATTAAATACTTAACTGTCTGTTAGTAACGGTGTTGACAAAAAAGTAGGTAGACAATACTTATGTTAGAATTTAAACTTTAATTATTTAGTTACACCGTGTTTACACCTCTACTTGACTGTACTTTAATAAGGGTGGACAAAACTTAGTCCAAATCGTTAAATAAATAAAAGGAAATCGGTGTTTCATCTTAAAAAAAGGTCCTTAAATTAAGGAAATCATGTTATTTCCCACTTAATACATGAGTTCGTGTTAAGAAGGAAATCGGTGAATCATCCTTTCTTAAATTAAAATGTGTAGAGCTTCTATAATTTGTATGCAATTAAGAACAACATGAGCCTTTCTTAAATTAATATTTCCCTTTTTTTTTTGTGTATCATGAGCCTGGGATACAACTTATTTTTTGGTTGTTCTTACAAATATACACCATGTAACGTCCGAAATTGGAATGGAACACTCCCACAGACGGAGAATATCACGCAGTTAATTGTATTCTTATTAGTATCAAGAAATATTTCCACAATCCATTTTTTGGTTGTGGGTCCGACTGAAAGATCTTGGAGGAGGCATAAAAACTTTGCTTCCATCAAACGATGGCGATAACATGAGCTTTTGGAGGTATAAAAACTTTGCTTCCATGTCCATAGGAGAACAATTGTAAAGCTTAAGAATCAATAATATCGGAATATTGATTAAACCCTTCAATTATACCAAAGTATTCTTTGGATAATTCTATATTTAAGAATCTATCTAATGACTTGAAGGCCTAAATAAATAAAGCTCTTAGGTTAAATGGCAAGGAAACCCTCGCATTCTACACGTCAAAATCGGTCTTTCGTAGTATTTCACACATATTTTCTACTTATACATAAAAAAAAAAAATCTATATTTCACACATATTTTCTGCGAAAAAAAACGACAAAATAAATAAATAAAATCAATATATTTTCTCCACCTATATAACGTTAAGATGGGACGAGGCATCACTAAATCAAAAATGAATTGCCACGGGGCGGGGCGAAGCCTCGCGCATACCAAATCAAACATACGGTTAAAAGAAAGAAAAGAAATTCCCGGTGCGTAGCACGGGCACTAATCTAGTCTTGTTTAAAACATAAAATTTCTTTACGCATCCATTTATTTTCCTTTTTTTCTTCAATAAACCATAAAAGAAATTCTACAATAACTTTTCGTGATTAAAATTGATGGATTTTAATCTTATATTTTTCCATATATCTAGTATTTTATAAGTAAATTTCAATAAAACCACTGTTTATTTAACCCGTTTAAAAGATTTACCAAGACCTTCGGCCGCATTGACAACTACTGATATTGTAGCCCTACCCTATGAAGATTTCTGGGTCCGTCCCAGCCCAGCAGGATACTGCACACTTGATTCCCTTAGCTGATCTCACCCACAACCAAGAGTTGCTACGACCCAAATTCGAAGACTTTAGCAAACAAATATGTCTCACACAGAAAAGTCTATAAGATAGATAAATTCGTCTCCCACGAATAAACCTATGAGTTTTGTTCCGTCTTTTGATAAATCAAGGTGAACAGGAACCAATCAATAAAACCAGACTTATATTCCCGAAGAACAGCTCAGTTTTATCAATCACCTCATAATAATCTTAATCGACACAGCGAAAAAAGATATTGCGGAATCACAAACGATGAGACGAAGATGTTTGTGATTACTTTTATATCTTGCCTATCGGAGATAGAAATCTCAAGCCAATTATTACAATTGTACTCGTACTATAGAAACAGCAAGATCAGATCACAAAACTAAAAGAAAAGTAGTATCGATATGGCTTCATAAACCCAATGAAGTCTTTAAGTCGTTAACCTGGTTTTAGAAGAAGAAAACCAAAGGTTAAAGGAGAATCGACTCTAGCCTAGCAAACTAGTATCACACAGAATGTGTAGGGATTAGGTTTCCAAGTTGCTAGAGTTCTCCGTCATATAGTCTTTCAAATTAGGATTTGCAATCAATGTTAGCTTAGTAACAAAGCATTTAATATTCACCGTTAGATGAAAACCTGATTAAATACAAGCTAATATCTCTCAACCGTTAGATCGAAAACTTAGCTTTCCATACACACATGTACTTGACGATTTTGGGTTTGTGTAACCGTACCCAAACGTGTACAGTAGTTGGTTCAATATTAGTCAACCAAATGGTTAGCCAAATGATAACTTTCATATCAATGATAGGTGTGTAAAAACACCTCTCTTAAGTATCGATTGGTTATGCTATCTTAGCTAGTTTTCGTGTGAAAGTGTATTATTATCTTTCTTTTATATTTTACGGGAATTTTGGAGCTTATTCCCAAAAATAACAAAAAGTCGTCCAATTTACTAGAAGAGAGGCGGAATTATCATTGCATGGGAAAAAACATCGTAGCCGCACCAGAGTTCTGGGCAGTATAACCACAAGCTAGGTGGCTTTTGAGCTTTACTGTATGAAGATTGAGTTATGGGCCTTAAACTGTTAGTGAGCCTCACCAACTAGATACAGAACGTGCAATTGGGAATGGCTGTAGAGACTGGTAGTCTGCAGCTGAAAGTTTGTTCACCAAGGTTCAAGGTCCTTATTTCATAACCGAGGATATGGCTTGCTGCCACATCCGGTGAAGATAGAGAATGGTGTCTTATCGTTGGAGTTGGAAAAGGAAAGTTGTGCTGTTTTGGTGGACGAGTTTGGTCGAGACTGTGATGCTGTTACCAGGGTAGGAGATATGGGTTGTAGTTGGACACAAATTTCAGCCAAATGTGCTGTTGCCGTGATCTGAGATGGGAAATGAGATCCAATGGACTTCATGGTGAGTTACGTGAGCAGGGTTAATGAAGAGAGGGACGACGTTGTCTTGGCAGTGGCTAGTGACGACAGCATAGTGATGTTAGATCGATCTGGTATGGAAGAACTAGCTAGTGACGATGAGTTGACGCTGTTGCCAGTGCAGGGACGTATGGCAGCTACTGTTACGATGGCAGTTGACTGAGAAGTTAGAGCTCGAGGAGATGTACTTAAGGGATGGTGGTTTGTGGTGATTATCGACAGAATGGTGATGTAACTATAGCAAGGGAGCTACGTAGGTGCTGTTGGTCACAGTTTTGATGTCGAGTTGACCTGTGACTGATGGTTAACTGACAGCGATGACTGATGGTTAACTGCTGCCAGCGATAGAGAATAGAGTTGGTATCGGGTATTGGAGCTCGCTGCCATGGATGGATTGAATTGGTAATGGAGATACGGACTGAAATGAAGCTGTAGAGACCGAGTATCTGTGGTTTAATGAATCATGGCAGTAGGGATGGACGTTATTTGCAGTCGATGATGAGGAGTGATGAGACTGAACGATGGCAGATGGAAGTGAAGGGGGTTGAACCAAATATTTTTGTGGCTCACAGAACTGGCAGTAGTGGTCGTTGGGACGCTGTGTGGTTTTTGGTAGTTTTCGGATATGAGGATGGATGGTATTGGATGGAGATGATGCTGTGCTTGTACGACAGTATTGAACTGAGCTGTGGATTGGGATGATGGCAGCGAGTTAAGGCTTCGTGCATGGCAGTGAGTAGGATCAGTTAAGTGATGATATTGGTGAACTCGTGCTGCTGTTGGTCGATGGACGCTGCATGCTGGTGTTTGGGCTCGATCTGGAGAGTTGGAGCTCGAAAGATTGACGAGAGGGAAAAATGGAATTGAGAGTTAGATGATGGCTTTCAAGGAGTGCTGTGGTTACTGGTTTCTGAAGCGGATGAAGTGAAACCGGAGGCTGTCAGTTTTACAATGTAAGACCGAGTATTCTGGTTTTACGTAAGGAGAGATTGAATGGGCTGGGCTTATATAGCTGCTACATAAGACCAATGTTTGGATGCTTTATTGCAACTTATTTGCATGGTCAAGCCTTGGCCGTGAATATGGGCTGGTCTTTTGTTGCTGCACGAGCCCAATAAGCTATTTAAGGGCGCAACTATTTCAGCTTTGGCCGTGAGTTTTGCAACTTACTTTGGCACGGGGTGTTATGCACGGGACATAATTCAAGAGGAGGTGCACATTCCTATTTTTGCTAGGTTTGCTAGTTTTCTTAAAGAGGAGGTTACAAAACTCTATATATAGAGAACCCTAGGCACAATTTTATTATCATCATATCTTCTTTACACATCTTCTTTTCACTGTTTTTCTCCCCCTTAGGGGGAGAACTATCTCTTTTATATTGTAAGGATGAATTCAAAGTTCTAATGTGAAGCTCAATTATTTTGAAAGTTTGTTTCAAGTTTTAAATTGAATCATTGTGGATTGTTTTTACCATATCGAAGGTTTATGATTGGTTCTTAGATTGGTTTGGGTGCAAAACCAGATTAGTTTATTAATCATTCTAATGCTAGTAGAGAGTTGAGTCGACCCGTAATTGTCTCTCATATCCTACACAAGTAGAAATCGCAAGACCTTACGGAGGGATTCTGTGGAGCAATTGCGAGTAAAGACAACACCAGTAAGTGGACCGAGAGTATCGAGTTTTACTGCTGGGATCAAACCTAAATTCACAAATATTAATGCGTTCTGGGAATTACATCTTGTAGTCGAGCGCTTCCGTGTCAAGATGGTTCTTTTGAATAGAATCCGGTAGTCGAGCGCTTCCGTATCCGGTGATATAAGGAGTTTTTGGGGATTTCTAAGCGTACCTGCTTTCCTACGGTTGGTGACAATTTCTTCTAACAAGAGATAAACGGGTACAATGTTGAGTTAACGGTTATTAACTGTGAAGGATTTCTTCAATATCTTTTCCTTATTATCCTTCTTTTATATTTTTGCAGATTTAGATAACATAACAATTGCATTACTCTTCGTGGGAACGATCTATTACTACCGCTACATTATATTTAATTAGTGGGAAATATCTTTTTATTTTGTTGAGTAAACGACGCTCACCAATCAACCATATTCTTCTTCACCATAACTAGTCCAAATGACTCAAATGAACTAGTTAGAGAGTTGTTCAATTGCTATGAGATCTTATGTACTACACAAGACACAATTAAAGCAAAAACGATGTGATTCACTCGAACCGATTCATAAACTATAAAGCCACGGTTAGCAATAGCATTCCTTAGATAATTTAAATAAGTTCATGAACATCGTTTTTAGACATCACTACTCAAGTTCGCAGACTGGGTTCGCGGACTTAAGTAACCAGTTGGAGTTCACAAACTCCAGCAGAAATTTTAGGGTTCAAGAACTTCCGTCAGTCCGCGGACTGAAACCGATCTACAACTCCAGCAGAAATTCTCAGGTTCGGGAACTACGCACATTCACGGATGGAGTTCGGGGACTGAGTTGACTACTCAAGTTCCGGTTTTTCACTTGATCAAAAAAGTTCGCAAACTTCGGTTCAAGTGCTAAGGACTTATACATATATGTGTTACCACAATAATGTTTATATCCACCAGTGGTTATATTGTCTAAACTCTCATTTCAATCATTGAAACATTCTCAGAGGACGTCATATAGTTGCTATTCACAAACTAGTTTTCGTCAGAGCAATTTCCAAAGTGATTGAAACATAACATGAATTTCGTCACTAGGTAAAGATAAACTTAGCTAAATTGAAAGCTTTACCAACACACATTTCGAGAAATAGATAAGCGAGATATACTCAGCTCGAAATTTCACATGTGTATATCTTTAGTCTATATAGTAAAACGACTTTTGTCTCAAGATAGGAGATAGAGTAGATAGACTTTTGAGTGATAGATAAGTTCAAGTCTCCATATACCTTTAGTCTATGAAGATCCGCTGGTTCCTTGAGTAGTCCTTTATCTTGTATGATGATTGCCATGGAGTTCTTGAGCTCAACTACACTTTCTATCCTAGTCCGAGACCTTAGCTATAGTAGACTAGAAATCAATACTTTATAGTTTTGATCACTAACATTGACAAACATGCTTGATATAGCAACGCATGAGAGTTCAACCGAGCAATGCTCTAACTGTAATACCCGTCCCAATTTTAATGGTATTTTTGCCTTTTATGAGAAGGGTAATTTTGTAATTTTACTTTAAAGGGTGTTTTAGTAATTTAGAGCTTTTATTTTATTACTTCATTTTTTTAATTGAAACAGAATATCGTTTATATTAAAAGAAACGTATTAAAAATAAAATCGTTAATATAAAATAATCGTTTATATTAATAGAAAATCATTTATATTAAAATCGTTTATTTTATTACGTGGTCCCAATCATTTTTTTCATAAAAATAAAAAGAAACGTATTTGATTGACAATGTTAATCTTTTAAAAAAATAAAATAATAAACATTGATTAGTATATTAAAAGAAAAAATTTTGTATGTAATGATAATTTTTTTATCTAATGATAATGTTTTATGTAATGATAATGTTTTGTGTAATGATCACGTTTTAGTGTAATTAACTAAATTCTCTTAAGAGAAATGAGAATTAATTTAGCTTAGGATGCCATCTAGGTAGTACACAAAACACTAGCTATTAGAAAGAAAAAGGAAATGATGAAGTTTTTATTACTTCTTCTCTGATTATATTCAACAACACAAATGTATGGTTTTGTAGCAATTTATAGCTAGAGGAAATGAGTAGGTGGAATGTGATTTCACGAGTTAGCTTAATTAGATAATTATGTTGCCTCTGTTATGTGCTATCGACTCACTATGATATTATAAATGAAACAATTCAAGAAAATAAACCAAATTAAATAAAGTAGTCATGGTTATTGATTATTATGGATACTATTAGTCTACACAGTAAGTTATAAATGTTGACTAATTATTAGCCGACCAAGTATGAACATAATGTTAGGATCAATGTTTTTCCCTTTAAACCACTTAAGCGTGAATATATGAGTGGGATGTTTAGTTCCAGTGGGTCCCTGTTAATTAAGTGCATTGGATTCTAATTGTTGGCTGGATCGGTTAATCAGTTTGTTGGACTTATTAGTATTCATTGTTTTGTCTTTTTATTAGATCAAAATATTCTCTTGCCGACCAAGTGTAAACATAAGCATTAATGTTGATGCCAACCTGGATGCATCTGTAGTACAAAAATATTTTGGAATGATGATTAGAATTTCACTATCTCTTGGAATGTGGATGAAATATACACCATCTATTTCTCGATACATTCTTCTCATGATAAAATCACCACTAATTTAAATAAAGAAATGAGCATTTCTTTTCTTAGTTTAAATATAGAATATGCTTTGGGTGCCTAAAATCACGCAAAAATGTGGTGATATAAGGGCCACATCCCACTTTATTTTTTACCCACTAATTAGCTCGCGTCCTTGAGACTAAGCAAATGAATTTTCTTTAATTATTTATTTCTGCCATGACTATATAAATGGCTAGATTACATGGATTTGTTTAACTCCATCCGTCGCATGCTGACTGTTTGGAATGATTAAAGTTGACTAGAATATAGTATAAATAAAACCTATACTATGGACAGTCATGGTTCTTTTCTTAGTATACCTAGGGAGACGAAAGCATAGAAAGAGATAATTTATTTAAGTTATTGGAATGGACCCAACGTTTTATGTATTTAATTAGCACTCAATTTCACTCATTTCGAAAGCATCATGATGAAAGTAATAGAACTCAATTACAGAACAATAATTAGTTAAGCACTTAATTATCTCAACATTCTTTGGCAGCCACGCAGGGTTAGGGAGAAATTTATGGGGTTAACTAGGAATAGTACCACCGAGCATATATTTAAAGTTGGTGTTGTTATTAGGATTAAGAAAAACTTTAGTTTTATTTTTCCCAAAGAGAAAGAATAGAGCAGAAGATTGGTGTTTGGAACAGACGGATAGTTATACTCTTACGGATTTGGAAAGGCTTAGCGTTCTTGTAAAGAATTTACTCTTCGTACTTATTGTTCTCCTTTACGGTTGTTTGGATTGCGATTTGAGGTAGGCGCAACACAATCTAAAACTCTTTTTATTTATGGTTTTGTTAATTAAATTCATATTTACAAGTTTTTATGGATGATAATCGATGTTGTGAGAATGATTATGAATGTTGGGCTGCGGTCCATAGGTTGTGATCCTTAAAATTATTTATAACGGGATATGAGATATCCTTGGGAACGGTTTTGTTTCCTAAACCCACGTGGGGCTCCCTGGGGAGAGCGTATTTATTGAATTTATTGTTGTATTATATTTTTTGACGAGATACGAGATATCCTTGGGAACGGTTTTGTTTCCTAAACCCACGTGAGGCTCCCTGGGGTGAGCGGATTGATTGAATTTATTATTTTTTATGGATGAGGTGTTTCCATGTGTTTTTAATCATGCTATATTTTTTTAAAAGAAATTGAAAAATGTTGTATATAATGTTTTGTTTCTTCTTTTCCTACTGGGTGTCACAACTCACGTCGTATTATGACAAAAAATTCCAGATTTGACGCATGACAAGGAGTTGATCAACTTGGATCCTAGAGAAAAAATTTAGATCCTTAAATTTTTTGTGTATGCGTAAACTCTAGCTCAAAGATGTAATTAGTCTTAGATTCAAAGTTGTAAAATATTGTATGATGTTGAGTTGACTGTTTATCATTTTACATTTTTAATAGGTTTTGATTTGATCTTTTTGGAACAAATGTATAACATCTTAAGGGACATTTTGTGATAATTATAGAATTTTTTGATCAGTATACGTATGTTTAATATAATTCTTTGTACCATTGTTAAATCCAGAAAATATCATGCTGTTTTAAATATCTCATAAATATCCTATTTTAGAACTACGATACATTGGTTCTTAGATCTCGGTGTCTCTGAGAAAATCCATATCTATTTTTTATCTTTTTAAAATGACAAACCTCATCCAATTTTGAGTAATATGTGATTTTATATAATTTTTATAAAACAGAATGGTACAGTTTTGATTTTCTGCCGTTCTGGTCAACTATGCGTTTGACTGTGGTCATAGGATACCCAACTCATTTAAAAATCCTGAATAATTTACGCCTAATAGTATTTATAGAATAGATTTTAACCATATAATTACCATGAATTTTGGAACTCTCATGAAGCCTGAAACATTCTAGGAATTTACCTTGGTATGTTTTCAGATTTACAATTTTGGGATAAATCGTTACTTATTAATTAATCTTAAGACTTGAACGGTGTTAATATTTTTAGTTGAGAACCAAAATGTGTTTTTCTTCCGGTGGCCTTCAATTTAGGTTAAATCTATGGTTAGATCTTCCTAAATGAATTTCTGAGTATTCCGCTGCTATAAAAATGTTAAAACACACATGAATTAATTAAGCCCAAATGAATTATTTTATGAGCCTGGGCTTAGTAGTCGGGCCTCGGCTATGGTATCCAAGTAGCACTTCGGGTTTACGGGCATGTATCCGGTCCCGGAAACCGGGGCGTCACACACTAACAATCTCCCCCTTTGTCAATTTTAGTGGCAAAACTATTAATACATATGGAATACAAAAAATATATAAATAAACTTTGTAGCTCCTATTCTATATGTCTAATCTTCAACAATACTCGAAATCTTCGTCACTTCCAAGTAGTCCAATGATTCCAAAGGTTGTAAGTTTAGTATCATCGTTGTTGAAAATCCGTAGCTATAACAATGAGAAAAGCATCGGTTCTCAATCATTATTATCCAGTTTCATAGTATTATTACACAGCGTCAAAGTCCAATTGCATCACAACTTCAACAATAATACTATGATGATACTTCACTCCCCCTTAATCAATACTCCATCTCACATGGAAACCACTCCCCCTTACATAATGATCTGAAAACCATATGTATTTGTAGTGTGAACTACATATTAAATCTCCCCCTTTTTGTCAATAAAATTGGCTAAGGTACAAGAACGAGATCCTAATGAAATTTTCGTAAGAGATATTTCATGACCAAAGGTAAATGTGTATCATCTTGTTTAGATGCAATCATAAAGCTGAAGCTAAATGCATTCATCAAGGAGTTTATAAAGACGCAAGATAACCCATATAATATTCCACAGCCGCACTCCCCACAAAGATTTGACAATTAAGCACAAGTTCAAAAGAACTCTCCCCCATAATATGTTATTCCCAAAGGAACAATACAAGAGCGACCTTAATTTCAAAATAAAAAAAGGATTTCTTTAGACTCAACAAATTGCATACAAGTATGAATTTGGAATCCAACAAGAAATATTCAATCAAATTAACCAAAGCGAACCAAGATTAGTTTGAATAAATATGCTCAACACAAGTACACTTATGGAGACTTAAAAAATCAATTAGATTGATCACAAGAAAACTTGCAAATAATCTAATTGTCATACTCAACCAAACTAATTACAATAGTAATCAATTTAATTGGCCATACTCGACATAAGAATATCTATGGAGCAATGACTAAGTTAATCATAAAAATAACCATTATAGTCAATTATGCTCAACATGAGAAGAACTTACGGAATGCTAACTAAATAGCCATGCTAGATGATTGATTTAGTTTATTTGGGCTCAACATAAGAGATTATGGAACCCCGACTAAGATTATCATAAGATATGACAACCTTAACCATACATGTACTCAACATAAGAAAACTTATGGAATACAAACTAAATAACCACACAAGTTGATTAATTTAGTTCTTAATGTGTCATGAACCTTAGTCTCATGACAATTAGACTAGCTAGTTATTTTAGTAGTTTCTTGTTAGTTAAGGGGTAGCTTAGGTATTTCTTTTTATGAGTTGTTTTACAACAATATAAGCTGTGTTTGTTGTATTGTTGGGGAATCAATGAATTAGTGAAATGAAATGTTCTTTTCCCAAGAATATCATCTGCCTTCTTTTCCCCTCCTCAAATTAGTCTAGTTCATCTTCTAACCCTCTAATTCCTCCCCCCTTATTCAATTATCTTTATCCTTAGAGATTTCTCCCGTTTTTAAGCTAACTTGTAACGTAGATCGTTACAATTGGTATCTAGAGCAGTTCGATCCATGGAGTTGCCGGAAGCTACACCGCTACAGTTAAAAGCTTTACATAAAGAAGATAGAACAAGAGCAAAATTAAACATATTAGTGGAGTTGTATCGATTTCACTTTGAAAAGAATAAATCTCCAACTTGAGAGTACTATCTTCAAAAATTCTCAAATCTCATGACCAAGGCACTGAAGAAGTTGAGATTGATCCTATTCATTAAGTGTACAACATCAATTCCTCCTGCTATTGATGAGAAAGAAGATGATTCTCTAGAGGAGTTGATTCCTTCATTCTTATTCGATGAAGAAGAGGAAGACTAAAGTAATAGGTTGATTTCTCAAATTCAAGTGGTTACAAAAAGTAAGGTTAAATCAATTTCTTCTGTTGTTGACGAGAAAAACGATAATTCAACGGATTATGTGAGTTTTCAATTCGAAGAAATTGTTAAATCTGCCGACAATGATAAATTGAAGAAGCAGATTAAGTTGGGTAAGTGTTTAAATATTATTCTCAATTCTTCCCGTAGCTTATTCGATCGTGGAAAACATAAAGTGAAAATTGATTTTATATTAGGAAACGTCGATTTGAATTTTTTTGGTAGGTTTTATAATAAAATTGTTCAAAAGATGAATTATAACAGTGGGTATCAATCAGGTAGGATGTTTAGTGATTCAATCGGTTGTATGCTAGCTAATGGTGGTTTTATCACTACTGCTTGGTGTATATTTCATAAAATGCTTTATAGTGGTAGCAGAGATTATTTTCTCTTGCAGCTTGAAATGGAAAGAGTTTTTGATCGCGGAATAGAAATTGAGCTTATTAAAGGGTTATCTTCTTTTGTTGGTGATTCTGAAGACTATTTTGATACAATTTCTTCTTTTGTGATTGCTTGGTTTGGGTCTGTATTACTAGAAAGGTACAATGGGGGTTTGGTTTGTGAGATGTTTTCAAGTCATGGGTATCCATATGAATTTCAGTTTTTGAATTCTTTGAGTCTTGGAATGCTTTATGTTGAGATTGGCGGTGCATGGAATTTGGTTGTTGAATTCTCAATAAATATATTTTTGTTTCTCTTATTAGCTGAATTGGTGGGTGCAATTGCACATTGGCATGGGAAGGTGCTGTCACTAACTTGGAAGGATGATTCATTTAACCATGGGAACTTTCAATTCAACGATGCTGTAAAAATATTTGTAAATGGGTTTATCGAGATAAATTGCTGTAGTTGCAGGAAATCCTACAACTACACCCTCAGTTGAATTTGTAAAACTTTAAGAAGTTCTTGATGAAAAATGACAATCTTGATTAATATTTTCAATTGATTACAAAGAAATGTGTTAATGGAGATTAGAATAGTTACAACTTTCTATGTTCTCTCTCCTAAGACTTGTTATAACACTCACTAAAAGAACCCCCCCAATTTAACATTTGAACTACTATATATAGTGAAATCTGTACAGCTGTGTATAACTTGAGAAGTATCGCAACCTTTGTTCGTGAATTTGTTCTATATTCGCAAAACCCTTCGTACTTCTCCCTTGTATTTGTTACTTATGCTCGTAACCTTATATCTTGCGATATTCTGTCCCTACATCTTGCCTCTTCTCATGTCATTTCTGTGAAGAAGTAATGATCGTGAGAATATAACCGTTACTTATTCTTTTCGGAATTCGAACACGTCTTTTGTAACTGTCTTTTCCTAATTATTCCCTTATAAATATTCCTTCTATTCCCTTCCTTATCTTTTTCACCTTCTCTTTTTACTTCTGCAACTTCATCTTCTTCTCACATTACATCTTCGGTTATTGCCTTCTCTTCCTGTTAATCCCATCATGAGTTCTCCAAGGTAATTTTATTTTATCTCTCATATCTTTCACTTGTTTATCTCTTTTATTTCTATTTAATTCATTACTTGATTTTAATTTCTTTTAGCAAAATTGCTTCTCAAATGAAATCTCCAACTAAAAGCTCAAACCCTAACCCTCGAAGAAGAAAATCCGAGAATCAAAAGGTAGTTAAAATACTCTGTCTTCCTTCTGAAACAATATATTGTTGCCTCAGTTTTTAATCTACATTTTGATTCGTAGGCCGGTGAAGAATCCAACCCTACCAAGAGGTCTCGTAATATCAAATCCAAGCCATCGATTTCAATCAGTGATTTCCTTCCTGTGATGGATAAAGAATTTCCCTCTCCTCCTCGTGAAAACTCTTCTTCGCAAACTCCTGCCTCTACTCCATTACCCAGTTTTCAGTCTCCCACCCCTGTCAATTTATCAACACTTCTTCAAGATCAACCTTCGCAAGTTACTTTCTCAACCTCTTCTCGTGAAAACCCCATTTTAGCTCCTAATCCTTTGAGTGTTGTTGCTCCAAGCAATTTGCAACTTGCTCTTATTCCTTCAAATTCTTCTCCCCTCCCTCAAGAAGTTCGAGATGGAATTTATTCAGCTTTTCAGATGTTATCTGATGTTTTAAGTAATACTGCGAGGTCTTCAAATGTTCGTTCGTAGTCTGAATTTTGCGAAATACTTAACAACTTCATCAATCCTGATGTTTCTATTTCGCGTCAAGCCTTGGAAAAAGAAGTTGAATTGCTTCGCCAAACTCAGGAGTCTTTGAAAGAGGAGTGTGAGAATCTTAGTAAAGAGAATCATCATCTTCAAAATAATTCTCTAGATTGTGCAATCCTTCGTAAGAGAAATGATGCATTAAAAGGTATTGCTATTATCCTTATATTTTCTATTTTTGTTTGTTTCTATTTCTCATATGTTTGAAACACCCATTAAAACCCATTCCCCTTTATAGAATCGATCCAGAAATGTAGAATGTTAGTACTTCATCATGAATCAGTTGCAGAAGAGTTTCGAGCCAAGCATGAAAGTCTCTTGAACCAATTTTCCCACTTATCTAGTCTTCACTCATGTGCTCTTGACAATTTAGATGCTCTTTTTCAAGAAAATACCCAACTAATTTATGATCACAAATTTTTGAATGATGATATATCTCAGCTCACTTCTTCTTTAACTAAAGACGATTTAAGAATAGAAACCCTATTAGAAGAGAATAAAACCTTATTAGAAGAAAGATGTTCATATTTGAATTCAATGGTTGTTTCTTCGCATCAATTGAATATTCTTCAGAGTAAATGTTGCGATCAAGAAAATCTCCTTTATTTGTTAAAAGGTGAACTTGAGGAATTAAAGAAGTCTTCAGACGCAGAGAGAAGTTCTTTTGTTGCTGAAAAGAAATCCCTTCTTAATAGGAATATAATCTTGAACACTAAGAGGAATAAACTTAAAGAAGATTATTCCCAACTAGAAAACCTTAATATAAAACTTGCGAAGGATAAAAAATATCTTCTTTCCAAAGATCAAAAGCTTCAATCCAGACTTAAAGGATTAGTTGGTGATGGTTTTGATGAATCTATGGATCAGATGAAGAATTGTTGTCTATCTTTAGCTCAATTTCTTACTTCACAAAGAGAAGGTAGTCATTAAAACTTGACTGCCTCTGATATACCTTTAAATTTTGCTATATTCGCAGAATTGATTCTTTGAATTTTGCTATATTCGCAGAATCTGAGAACAATCTTCCCAATTTTAAAGCTTGGTTAGATATCACCTGTTCTGAGCTTCGCAAGAAGAACGCTTTGCTTTCTACTCATTTGATCAATTCTCGTGATCGTGCCAATCGAAGATTCAACCATCTTGCTTATGTTAAAGATATTGAAGATACTAACCACCAGAAAGCTCTACTTCGTGAAATTCATCTGAAAGCTCAAGTTTTCGTAAACAACGTTCTCTTATCAAGATCCTTGCCTCCAGTGAAAATTGAACCTCTGGAAATATCTGATGATGAAGTTGCTCGTGATCCTGATAGTGATTTTGATTACGAAAGTGAAGATGAAGAACTTGATGGTGGAAAATAATCTATCCCTCAAGGAGAAGTTCCTGCTGAGGGCTCTTCAAAGGGTAATGTTTCGCAAGAATCGAACATTGCTGATGATCCTATTAATCTTAGAGATCCATCACAAAGTGTTGATGGAGAGCACCAAGCATGACAAACTTCTTTTCCCAAGTTATCGTTAATCCTCTTGTTTTTCTTTCTTTTGAACTCTTTTTCTTGGTTACTGTTGGTTCTCTTTTTACGAACAATTCTGTTTACTGTTTATGTTCCTTAAGAAGTATATTCTATATTTTGCGATAATGAATTGACCTTTCTCTAGTTGAACACTTTCTTGACTTGCATAAATTGAATAAATTGATCATATGAAGAGAAATAACATAACTTAAAGACTTAGCTTAGTATTCCATTTCCCCTTATTATTTCTCTTCAGGTAATCAATTGTTGTTGTAAGTATTTAGAATATCTGCCTCTGTTTAAGTTGCGAAGTAAATAAAAAATCTTCCCCTTGAAGTATAAGAAGCATGAAACCTCCGTAAAGAATTATGAAATATCCTTGAAGAGGTATGAAAATTATGAAACATCGTTGAAGAAGTATAAGAATTATGAAACATCCTTGAAGGAGTATAAGAATTATGAAATACCCTTAAAGAAGTATAAAAATTATGAGACATTCTTGAAGAAGTATAAGAAGTATTCAATCTTTGAAGAATTTAATGAGTATGAGATATCCGTCCTTGATTGCGAATAAAGTTGCCTCTTTTGATAGGAATTCTTGATATATATACTTGTTGAGAATATACTGAATTTCCAAGGATATTGACAGAATTGACTTCATTAGTTTCTGTGGTCTTATCATGCATTCCTAAGTAAAGGTCTTACTTTGCCACCTCTTTTGCGATAAAGTCGCAGGACGTTGGTGCACTCGCATGCCTCAACCCCTTGACTTTATCTTAACAATATTTTTGTGTCTGCGATAATATGACAAGTCTGAATATACTTGCGAATATACAGTCTTGTGACATTATCGTCTTGCGATGAAATCGCAGGACGTTATCACACTTTCATGTAATAACCCATTGATCTCATCTTAACTTCTTTGAATTTAATTCTGCGAGTATATATATATATATATATTATTATTTTTTTGTTTTTTTTTTACTCGCAGAAATACGATTGTTGCACAAATATGACAAGCCTTTATATTCTTGCGAACAAAAAAGCCTCGTGACATTTGCGTCTTCTAGCACGTATCAGCTCCCTAATGGAGGGTGTTGCCCTTTATCTTCCCCTTGGTTTCCCCTTCAAGGAAGCGTACATCGACCATACAAGGTTAGCTCTTCCCATCAGGCTTTTCCAACAACCAGCTTTTGTTCGCAACCTCTTATCCTTTTTGCCTATAGGGCTTATAGTTACGAGGTTGCACCCTATGGGGTATCTTTGGGCCAAGTGCATCATTTGCCAAGACTTGTCAAGAATGGAAGATGTGCTTCAAACCCATCCGGCACTCTTGACTCAACCGTGTACCTCGGCGCCTTGATCGTTTTCTGCACTTCTTGGGAAAGACAGTATGCCTTAGTCGCTCAACCTAAATCATGTTACATCGCAAGATTAGGTTGAGAATCCAAGGTGTCTTACCCGTATAGGTACCCCGCTTTTGGGTTATGTACCCCGTAATGTTCATGTACTCAGGTTCTGTGGTGGTGTTCTGTTTCCCCTGATCCATGTTTATAGGTACCCCTTTAAATGACGTACTTTAGGACTTTGCCTCTTGCGAAATGTTGCTTCGCGAACTAGGGTGTATGCCACAAAGGTTTGCCTATGTAAAATTTCTGCAGCTTTCTTTCTTTTTTGAAAGCTAATCACAGTTTGCGTCTTTCTTTTATGAAAGCTGATCGCAAATAAACTTTTGTGTCTTTCTTTAATGAAAGCTGATTGCAATAAGAATTTTAAAATTTGTAATTTTGATAGTTTCTGTGAGAGTAAATAATATTTGCAAAATTATCATGAGTTTTATGGATAATACCTTTTTAAATACAATCTATTCCAGGGTCGACCAAGTCTTAAACCCATGTCTTTCCCTTCTGGATCCATCAGCCGATAAGCTCCACTTCCCACAACTTCTTTAATGACATATGGTCCATCCCATTTTGGTGCTAGTTTTCCTCCATTTTCTTTCTGGTAGGGAGGTGTTTCTCGCATGACCAAATCACCTGGTTGATACTCACGTTCAATAACTCTCTTGTTATATTCTCGAGCTAATCTTTCCTGATAAATCTTCATATGTTGCAACACCTTTTCCCTTTTTTCTTCCAAATCATCCAGTTCACTTAATATCACCCACGCACTTAAATTTCTTTCCCAAGCTTCTTTCTTTGTGGTTGGAATTACAATCTCTGTTGGCAATACTGCTTTTACTCCATATGTTAAACAGTAAGGAGACATTCCAGTTGCCTCCCTTCTAGTTGTATTGTATGCCCAGACTGCACTAGGCACTTGCTCGCACCATCCTCTGAGATGTCCTTCTAATTTCTTTTTGATTGTATCTGCGATTGTTTTATTTGTTGCCTCTGCCTGTCCATTAGCTTGTGGATATAATGGAGTTGATTTCCCACATTTTATCCTAAAATCACTGAGTAACATCTCTATATTCTGCCCTTCAAATTGTTTCCCATTGTCGGATACTAATTGTGCTGGAACTCCATACCTACAAATGATATTCTCAAATATGAATGTAAAAACATCCTTATCGCGAATATGTTGTACTGCTTTTACTTATGCGAGCTTCGTAAAATAATCTGTTGCGACTATTAAGTATCTTCTTTTCCCAGATCCAGGTAAAAATGGGCCAACAATGTCCATTCCCCATTTCCCGAAAGGCCAGCAGCTTGTTGAAGAGGTTAGTGGTGCCCTTGGTGCATGAGTTCTTTTCCCATGTCGTTGACATTCTTTACATCGTATCACCAACAATTTTGCGTTTGTGTGCATATAAGGCCAATAATATCCTTGTATTTTTGCTCTATAAGCTAGAGATCTTCCCCCGCTATGATTACCAGCTTCTCCTCCATGTAACATCTTCAATATTTTTTCTCCTTCTTCACGAGTTAAACATCTGAGAGGTGGTCCACTGAAAGATTTTTTGTATAAAATTCCTTCTCGTAACTCATAATTTGTTGCACGAATCTTTAATTTATGTGCTTCTAGTCTGTTCCTGGGTATTTTTCCTTTTTCGAGATATGCATGAATGTCCTTTATCCAATCTGCGATGTCGTCTGGTAGTTCCCTTTCTACTTCCATGGATGTTGAATTGCGATTTTGATATTTCTTGCATTAGGGTTTGTTCATACTTGTAATGAATGTTGAATTGTATTTCCTTGTTATTGATTTTTCTTGCATTAGGGTTTCTCATCATACTTGTAATGAATGACAAATGCATCTCACTTGTTATTCTTCGATTGTATTTCCTTGTTATATGCTTCCATTTAACTTTGGTATCCTCGCAGATAATTCATCAACGATGTTTCTTGATTTCTTCAAAGAAGACTCATTCCATCTCATGCCTAAATGGCTATTTATATGATTTTACACATTGGGTTATCAAAGAAATTTCTTCTTTGATTTGACAAGGGTTTCTCATCATACTTGTAAGAATCACTTGTTATTCTTATACGATTGTATTTCAAGCTATGCTTCCATTTTAACTTTGGTATCTTCGTTTCTTTTGTAATTGTGATAATTCATGATTGAATCGCTTTTTGTAAATCAAATCAAAAATCTTTTATTTTTCGCAAATAAAAGTTTCTTGTATTTCTTCTAGCAAAAAGACTCATTTGTAGAAGTATATTCCCCTTTCGTACTGAGAATCACTTGTTTCAATTACTTGTAATGCATCGTACTAAGTTTCATTGTTAGATTATCTCACAACTACACCCTCATTAGAATCCATTAAAATGATTCCTAAACCTAATTAATTTGATATGAAACTAAGAATTAAGGTACTAAAATTATAAAGAGACACAAAATTCTAGTCTGAATGAGAATGTTGTTCTTTCTCCTTCTGGAGAAATCAACACAACTCCTACTCCATTCCCCTCACTGTTGGATGATCCGTCAACTAAAATTTCCCATCTATTTGGTTCTGTTAATAGATCTTTTGGATTCCCAAATTCTTCTTCAATATCCATCATTTCTTCTACTGCCTCATCTTCTTCTAAAGGAAACTCTGCCAAGAAATCTGCGACAACTTGTGACTTTTGCGATGATAACACTTCGTACTTTATCTTATAATGGTTTACTTGTGCATTCCATCTTTCTATTCTTCCTGATCTTTTTGTGTTCTTCATGACTGACTCAATCGGGACTTTGGTTACCACTTTTATCACATGCGCTTGAAAGTATATTCGCAACTTAAATGATGCATAAACCAGTGCTAAAATTAACTTCTCAATTTTAGAATAATTTCTCTCTGCTGCGTTAAAAGTTTTACTGATGTAATAAATGGGCCTTTCTATTCCTGCATCTGTTCGCAATAGAACTGCACTTAAAGCATATTGAGTTGTTGCGACGTATACCAATAATTCTTCATCTTTCTCTGGTTTCTGTAATATGGATGTATTCGTGAGATATTCTTTGATTCCTTGAAAATATTTTTCACATTCATCAGTCCACTTGAATTTTGCTCCCTTCTTAAGTATATTGAAGAAATGTTTGCACTTATCTGACATTCGCGAAATAAATATTCCAAGTGAAGCCAAGAGTCCATTTAGATTTTGCTCTTCTTTTACCATTGCAGGTGTTGGCATGTCACGAACTACTTGTACTTTTTCTGGATCGACTTGTATTCCCTCCTTTGTACAATGTATCCCAAAAAATTTCCCGACGTAACTCCAATTATACATTTTTCAGGATTCAATTTGATGTTGAATTTTCTCATTTGTTCAAATATTTCCTTCAAATCTTGCACATAATCTTTGGCCTCTTTACTTTTTATCAACATATCATCCACATAAACGTCTAAAGTTTTATGTATCCACTTTGCGAACACCTTTTCAACCATTCGTTGATATGTAGCGCCCGCATTTCGCAAACCAAATGGAATCTTCACATAACAATATAAACCTCTTGGAGCAAAAAAGGCAGTATGTTCTTGGTCTTCTTCTGCGAGCGATATTTGATTGTACCCTTTATATCCATCGAGTGAGGTAACTCTATCATGTCCTGCAGCTGATTCCACCATTTATGGTATGTATGGCAATGGAAAACTGTCTTTAGGACAGGCTTTGTTTAGATCAGTGAAATCTATACAAATTCTTATCCCTTTATTCTTCTTTGGAACAAGGACCATATTCGCAATCCATTCTGGGTATTTTGCTTCTCTTATGAAGCATCTTTTGTAATTCTTCTTCTATTTTTGCATGATAATTTTGCGAGATCTTTCTTATTCTTTGTTTGAATGGTCTTACGCTTTTATCTATGTTCAATCTGTGACACGCCACTGATGGATCAATTCCTGGTATTTCATCTACACTTCCTGCGAATATATCTTTGTATTCTCGTAATAGATCAATGGTTCTTTTCTCTTCTTCTTCGTCCATCTTAGTTCCAATTCGCAAGATTAAAGGCTCTTCTTCAGTTCCAATATTTATTTCTTTGGTTGGTTCTGCTGCAACATAACAAGGACTTTGCTCTCCCATAGGTGTTGGTTCTTTAATTACTTTCATTGGTTCTCCTTATTTTTCTGGGATCTCACTTGGTATTCCTTTTCCCTCTCTTGCTCTTATTGTATACACTCTGAACTCCTCTTCCTTTTTTTCTTTTTTCGCAAGTTTTCTACGAAATTGTTTCTTTATTTCTCTCCCTCCACACTGTTTTACTTCAATTTGATAACAAAATTTTGCACTATCAAGATCCCCTTTTATTTCTTGTATTCCACTGGGTGTGGGAAACTTAATTGATTGATGTAATGTCGAATCAACATCTTTAATCGCATGAATCCATGGTCTTCCCATCAGCATATTATATGGAGATTCCATATCTACTACACATAAAACTATGTGTGTTTCGATTTCTCCCAGTGGTACTCGTAATATTATTTCCCCTTTGGATTTTGTTGTAGATTTTCCCAATCCATGGATAAGACATTCTGAATTTGTGATCTCTTCATCTTTAATCCCCATTCCCTTAAGTGCATGATAGAATTTAATATCAACAGAACTCCCTGTATCAATCAAAACTCGGTTTAATTTCCATTTTTCTATAGATTTTGTAGCTTTCTTTTCTTCTCGCATAATCGGAATTGTGACTACTAATGGTGAAGTGTGGTTTAAGTCTTCATTTGGAATTTCTTCTACTGAAAATGTGATTTTCTGCTTTTCCCATTCTTTCAAAGTCGTTATTTTCTCCACTTCCATGATCTTTCTTCCTCTACAATCTCGTTTGTGTATCTTTCCCCTCATGTTGTTATGAAATTCATCAATCATTGTCTTTGTGATCATATTACATTCTTCTCTTTTGCAATCTTCATCTACTGACTCCATTTGATCTCTAAATTTCCACAACTCCTTCAAATTTCTGCTATAACAATCTTCAGCCCCTCCCTGTTTCTAGCGCCAATTATGTAGTTGCAGGAAATCCTACAACTACACCCTCAGTAGAATTTGTAAAACTTTAAGAAGTTCTTGATGAAAAATGACAATCTTGATTAATATTTTCAATTGATTACAAAGAAATGTGTTAATGGAGATTAGAATAGTTACAACTTTCTCTGTTCTCTCTCCTAAGACTTGTTCTAACACTCACTAAAAGAACCCCCCCAATTTAACATTTGAGCTACTATATATAGTGAAATCTGTACAGCTGTGTATAACTTGCGAAGTATCGCAACCTTTGTTCGTGAATTTGTTCTATATTCGCAAAACCCTTCGTACTTCTCCCTTGTATTTGTTACTTATGCTCGTAACCTTATATCTTGCGATATTCTGTCCCTACAATTGCGTTGTCATGGGCGAGCATGGTAAGCCTCTCTGGTATAGGTTGATACTTCAAGTGACAGGTATTCATGAAGCTTGTACCGCGAGGGAACTATTTGATCGACTACATATTAGTAGTAGATGCAGTTTCAGTGATTCTCCAATCTTGCAGTTGGGAGGTGGTTCACGAAAACCTTTGAAGGTGGTTTCTGCAAAGAAATATGGTGGTGTGTTACAGATTCTCTCCAGGAGACTTACCTGTAAGTTTGTGTTTCTTTCTCTTAGCACCAGCAAATTGTGTCACGAGTCTTTGCAGCAGGAGATGAAATTATGCTTGTTTGATCTCGGGTGGTGCAGTATAGCAAATGGCGTTGTTCTTATTGGTTTTTCACCAGAATACCAGAAGAACCTAGCTCAAGAATTTATGGTAGTAATGATGGTTGTTTTTTATGGGATGAGTTACTTGTAGAAGGGGTAGAAATCAAAAAGATACTGGTTGTGGTTGATGGTAGTAAAGGGAATACACAGTTGGCTACTACTACAGAATTTTTCTCGGTCAAGTTATTGAGGATTGCCGGTATGAGAACTAGTTATTTTTGTTGCCCATGGGTCACACATGCTCTAATTGTGTCGAAGTTAATGGACTTTTTGAGATGGAATCTTTTTTCAACATGCTTATGGAGTAAGGAAAGTATTATGGTGTTAATTCATTTGAAGAAGCTTGAAGGTATGCTGGTAAATTTTTCGGCTCCCTTCATTTATCTCTCAAAAATACTTGAGCATTACAATTCGAAAGTGTGCATACCTTGTACTGTAGCTGGTATGTTAATTATTTTGGCATCTAAAAGTGGGATTCTATATATCATCTAAAGAAGGTTCGTAGCTCGAAAGAAATCCTTATGAGAATGGTCTTCCAGTTCTTGCATTCAGCTGAAGATTTTAGGGGAATTCTTGATTGTTCTCTTATGGTAATTCTCACAAATGTTATAAGATGCTTTAGGATTTTAAGGGTGGGTATATTTCTATACTGTCGACCACCTTCATCTGTGATCTATGCAGTTGTTACTATTCTAGGGAGAGTTGAGATGGTTCTTAAAATGTTGCTATGGGGGGGCTACTTGAGGTGGAAATTCTGATTGGTCTCAACTGGTTGGTGGAGTTTGCACAATGTCATCTGGGTGGATAAAACTTTTCTCTCAATAGTGTTTACATTGCTCGAATGAAATAATTAACCCTGGAATTCAGTGGTTATTCAGGTCCTAAAAGATTATGCGTTTGCGTAGGACAATTATGTGCGGAGTTTTTCTGGAGTGAACATTTATGTCTACACCTAGTTCATTCCTTACAAAAATTCTGCTGTCACTTTGGTCGTGATATTCCTCTATGGGGAGTGGGTCTCTCCTGCAGTTCATGGTAGTGAAATCTTTTGTGTGGACTTCAGCAAGGCAGCGTTATCACCAAGAGATCTAAGCATCTTTTATAAACATCATGGACTCATATCCAGACCATTGTTGTGCAGCAACTACTGTTATTTGTCTGGCAGTTCATTTTTGCCTTGGAGAGAGTTGACCACAGACACCAACAAGATTCCTGGTACGACAATCAACAAGAGGAGTAGGTGCTACAAAAGTGAACAATGACGCCTGAATCTTCATACTGTCAACAAGGAGGTGCTTCTAGGAGTGCATACCAACTTCCAAGTGGGCCAGGGCTTACTGGGCTTGGCCATCTGATGTTTATGGACCTTGCAAGGAAAATTAGTGGCCATTGTGTTACATTGTCTCCTAATATGCGCTACAGGGAATGTCATGTACCTAGTGTGGTTAAGTTCTTATCCTTGAGGACAAGGATGTTTTCAAGGGGTGGGATTTGTCATGAACCTTAGTCTCATGACAATTAGACTAGCTGGTTATTTTAGTAGTTTCTTATTAGTTAAGGGGTAGCTTAGGTATTGCTGTTTATGAGTTGTTTTACAACAATATAAGCTGTGTTTGTTGTATTGTTGGGGAATCAATAAATTAGTGAAATGAAATGTTCTTTTCTCACGAATATCGCATGCCTTATCTTCCCCTCCTAAAATTCATCTAGTTCATCTTCTAACCATCTAATTCCTTCCCCCTTCTTCAATTATCTCTATCCTTAGAGATTTATCCCGTTTTTGAGCTAACTTGTAACGTAGATCGTTACATAATGCTCAACATATAACATCTCATGGAACACCCAACCATGCCAATAAGGAATCAACTTAGTCGCATCGTTCTCAACATAAGATACACAATGGAGCCTTCACGGTAATACATAAAAAATGGATCAATAAAGATCTATACCATGGATAACACAAGGATTCATTCTATATTTCTATCACCATTTGCACAATAACATACAATAGACATAATCCTTGAATCACAAAATATTTTAACCTATCTTACATCAATAATTGACAATATAGGCTTAAGTTTTGTGTTTGTCAAAAGTCTATTCATCCTTTTATCAATATATGCATATCAATTCACGAATGACTTTACTTTTGACAAAATATGGGACAATCAAGTTCACGGACGTAAACATACATATCCCATCAAAATATTGCAATAAATAAAACCATAAAGATTAATACTGCAACCATCATCTTCCAAACAAACTTAGAAATTTTAAACCAAAAAATCTAAAAACAAGAAGATGAAAAACATTGGATATAGCTATGTGTAATCACAATAATGGCTATTCCAAAACACTAGTTATTCTTCTAAACAAAAGAGAAACAATGGAAGATTTACTAGATAAACAAAATCAAAAACAAGCTAAACAAAACCTCCATGCCACAAAGAACTAACGTCAAATAGACAGTTCAGGACCTTCTTGAGTCTTAAGGTCTTGGAGATTGTGAATTGCAGCATCCTCTGCACCTTTGAATAGGATATCCTTATTGTGAAGTTTTCTAACACGGGTTTTCATGAGAGCAAGGTCAGACTTAACCTTTTTCAACTCATTTCTTACTACATCAAGACTCTTCATTGTATCAACAAGTTTCTTCTTTGCTTTCTCAAATTCCTTCAGGAAGTCGAGAACTACATCTGATGAAATCTCTTCAATCTCTTCTATATCAAGAAGTGACTCAGAGGATTGAGGAAGGAAACCTTCATTATCAACAAGAGTTTCCTTCTCTTTATCGAGTTTGCAATATACCGCCTTATCAATGACATCTTTAGGCAAATTCAATGAGCAGGAAGAAGAAGAAGCCATTGATAAAGAGAAACCTAGAGTAATAATAACTCAATAGGATGGGTATATATAAAAAAAAACAACTCGAGAGATTTAGGGTTTACGGGATAGATTTTAAAGAATAACCCGTATGTGAGCCCGTAAGATGGTTTTTCACAAAACTCTGCATGGAAAGAGAAAAACACTTTTACTTTTCAAAGATAAGATTCGACAAGGAACATCAAGAAAGAAAAAAAATACTCACGACCAGTGTTTGACTAGTTATTCTTCTAAAAACGATAAGAGATTAGCTAGATAATTTGAGTCACACAGTTATGGAGTATACCTATTCAAGTTTCTCACAACTAGGCTTTTTGTATGTGAGATATTCAACCTTGTGATGACTTTACACAAGTATGAGCCTTTAGCTCATCAAATGAATGTTGTTCCTTTTTACCCTTCTGTCTTTGACCTGTGCCCTTTCTAAAGAGATGAGCCACTGCTTGATTAACATACTTATCAGAAGGACTAAATCTAGGACCTCTTGCAATTGAATTAAGAAGATCAGAGTGGATGGGAATCCATGTTCTAGATTTAGATTTATCAGAAACATCCTTATAAGTACAGGAAATGCTTTTGTTAGCAACACAAGAATTTATGTCAGAATGCACTTGAGCTCTGTACTGATTTCTAGAGTAAAGATCATTCTTATAAGGTTTTTGATTTCTTGTGGGCATACGATTCATTGCGTTAGTCAACTGAATATTTGTTCCATTGACAGTGAAGAGAAGAAAATTACGAAGCTTAGAAATTTGTTTCCTTCTTGCAAAAAAATGGATAGCATAGTGATTCTGTTTCCCACAAAAAGTACAGATTCGAGGAGGAGAAGCAATAACTGGCACCTGTTTAAACTCCATAGCCATAAGAGAAGATTGCAAGTTATGTAAACTTTTCTTGACACAATCTTCTTCTGGAGAATGCTTTGTATTGTACAGAACATCACGAGAGTTAGTTTGTATAGAGGATTAAGACAGAGTTTTCCTTTTCCAAGGATTTGCACTGTTCATGGGCTAGAGTAAGAGATGCACATAGTTTCTCTTTTTCAGCACGAAGTCTGTTGAGATCTGATGAATGAGTCTCAAGAAAACGTGTTTCTCTAATTGAGTCCTTTTTAATAATATCCTCAAGAGTACTAATCTTTTCACGTTGGAGAGTAGTTTCTTGAAGAAGTTTCTCAATATTCTTAGAGAAGGACTTAATAATGTTATATAGATCACGTTCTCGATCAAGAGACTTCTCAAATTCATCAATGAGCTGATCATGATTATTAAAATCAATATTTTCAGTTGTATGTGTTAAAATTATGGTGAGCTCCTTTTCAGCTTCTGCCAGAGTGTCACATGCCTCATGAGAGGAAGAAATGTCATTATCACATTGAACATTCTTTCTACCTCGGGATTCGTAAGAATCAACTAAGGAATAATCCTTTGAGGTGTTTCCAAGACACTTGACATGATCAAAAGCTTTAGGAGACATCTTGGTATGTGCAACAGAGATTTTGTCCACAGACTCAGATTGCCACAAACACAGACTTGTAAGGTCTTAAACGTGTTTGCCTGCTCTGATACCAATTGAAAAAGCTGGGGTCTAACAACCTCACCCAATATTTCGATTAGCAATCTGTATGGACAACTCCGAGTTATTTTCTAGAGAATCAACTAGACTCAATGAAATGGAAAATACTCAAGGAGTTATTATCTCAATCTCTCGATTTGATTTACTTAAGCAAATATGATTTGCGAGTTATAATCAAAGAGAGATAACTTGGAAGGTACCAAAGACCAATATCGAAGTGTCAATCAATTTAAATCAAAAACCAATAAGGTTGGATATTCTAATTGATCGAACAACGCACAACCTGTATTATTTCAATTATATAAAAATATAATGCGGAAAAGAAATAACACAGACACCAAAATTTTGTTAACGAGGAAACCGCAAAGGCAGAAAAACCCCGTGACCTAGTCCAGATTAAACATACATTGTATTAAGCCGCTACAGACACTAGCCTACTCCAAATTAACTTTGGTCTGGACTGTAGTTGAACCCCAATCAATCTCATACTGATCCAAGGTACAATTATGCTCCTACGCCTCTGATCCCAGCAGGATACTGCGCACTTGATTCCCTTAGATGATCTCACCCACAACCAAGAGTTTCTACGACCCAAAGTCGAAGACTTTAGCAAATAAATATGTCTCACACAGAAAATCCTACAAGATAGATAAATCCGTCTCCCACGAATAAACCTATGAGTTTTGTTCTGTCTTTTGATAAATCAAGGTGAACAGGAACCAATCAATAAAACCAAACTTATATTCTAGAATCGATTCATGAACTATAAAGCCACAGTTAGCAATAACATTCCTTAGATAATTTAAATAAGTTCATGAACAATGTTTTTAGACATAACCACTCAAGTTCGCGGACTCAAGTTAACCGGTTGGAGTTCACAAACTCCAGCAGAAATTATCGGGTTCGAGAACTTCCGTCAGTTCGCGGACTGAAATCGAGCTACAACTCCAGCAGAAATTCTCGGGTTCGAGAACTACGCACGTTCGCGGACTGGGTTGACTGCTCAAGTTCCGATTTTTCACTTGATCAACAAAGTTCGCAAACTTCGGTTCAAGTGCTAAGGACTTATACATATATGTGTTACCACAACAATGTTTATATCCCCCAGTGGTTATATTGTCTAAACTCTCATTCAACCATTGAAACATTCTCAGAGGACGTCATATAATTGTTATTCACAAACTAGTTTTCGTCAGAGAAATTTCCAAAGTGATTGAAACATAACATGACTTTCGTCACTAGGCAAAGATGAACTTGACTAAAGCAAAATCTTTACCAACACATATTTCGAGAAATAGATAAGCGAGATATACTCAGCTCGAAATGTCACATGTGTATATTCTTAGTCTATATAGTAATACGACTTTTGTCTCAAGATAGGAGATAGAGTAGATAGACTTTTGAGTGATAGATAAGTTCAATTCTCCACATACCTTTTATTCGATGAAGATCCACTGGTTCCTTGAGTAGTCCTTCGTCTTGTATGATAATTGCCATGGAGTTCTTGATCTTAACTACACTTTCTATCCTAGTCCGAGACCTTAGATGTAGTTGCAGGAATTCCCACACTACACCCTTGTAAAGATTCTATAGAAATCTATTGGAAATCAATTAAACTTCAAGGATTTAAATGACACTTTACTATTCAAATCTCAGAAATGTTTACAGAATTGGAAGAAATCAAGATTACAAATATTCTCTTGAAGTTTCCTCTCTCCTCAAGACTCTTTCAACTCTCAAAAATACATCATCATTTTCTGGATCTATCGATACCTTTATATAGGGATTTACATAATGGATGACAGCTAAGTTTTCCTCCTATTTCGGATCTATTCTGCGATCTCATCGCGATCGCTACAATATTCTCTATCGCAAGAATGATGACCATCGCAGGATCAACATATTCTTCTTTTATTTCTTCCATCGTCAGCTTCTTTTGGATATCCTATGACGCTCGTGAAAAGTTGTTGAAGAATTGGCAGTGACGCTCGCAGAAACGTTGTTAATATCACATGAATAGCGTTGTAGCGATATTCTGGTCCTACATCTTGCCTCTTCTCATGTCTTTTCTCCGAAGAAGAGAAGATCATGAGAAATTTTTAAAATGCCATAACTGCTCATCTTTTCAGACTTCTCCGTTTTGACACGTTTCTATGTCCTTCGCCAGCTGTTTTCACGAATTCTTTCTTCCAATAAATTTTTGACACGTCTCCTCTAACCGCTGCGATCTGACCATCCACGTCTTTTCTTTGCATTAATTGCCTTCATCTTCTTCGAGAAATTTCTTCTTCTATAAATACTCTTCTCATTCCTTTCTTTTTTCTCTTTTACTTACTTCTTCTTTCTCTTCATACCCTCTCTGCAAATTTTACTGTTCTTCCGCGAATTGCGCTTCTGTTACTGCTGTGATTTTTTTATTTAACCTTTTCTTTCATTCCCAAACTCAAAAATGGTTGCTTCTGGTACTAAAAACTTGAAGGCCTTTAATGAGATGCGCGAGAAACTCAAAATTAAAGGTTTTAACTTGTATTTAATTCAGATCGGATTCTAGATCTGAACTTTCTCTTAAATTATTTACTGATGATCAATGTTCTCGCGAAAAAATCATAGTATCGCTAGGTCAACTTGAAGCTGGCCTTCCCATTCCTCTCTATGACCCAGAACTCCCATTATTCTACCAAATAATATCTGACGAGAGGTTCTCGCGAGCAATATATCAATTAGGTGGAGATCGCATTAGATTGCTACTTGAATATGCTTCTCGTGGTGCTGGTAAAGGATCACGCTATTCTGAAGATGCTCAAAATCCTGTTTACAAACATATTCCAATTAACCCTGCAGATTATACTGTAGAAATTTTTTTCAAAAATTACAAGATACTCCCTATGAAGAGGGATAGCGCATGCTGGGGTGTTCGTCTGAAGAAACTCGCTGTCGAAGAAGCTCTCATGCTAGATATTGACTTTCATACGAAAACCAATCACGGCCCTCGCCATTCTAGCGATGACAAGTGGTTTATTTTTCCGTTGTGTCTCGAAGGTCCTTATATTTCTGGTTCTCGTGAACTTCCCGCGAATCTTGCAGAATATCAACCTTGGGTCTTTAATTGGCTTGAACAAGCTAAAGAGGTATAATCTATCTGATATTTTGTATAATTATGATCCTTTATTCTCCTTCCATTTTCACATTCTCGCTATCACTAAATGACTTCTATCTTTTCCAGATTGACAGGATGAAACTCAGTTATAAATTTTTTAGGAAGCCCAGCACTTTCTTAGCTCTCAAATCCTTCACGGATGAAGTAAGAAATATATTCTCGTAAGTTTTAACAATATATTGTTGCCCCTATTTCTTATCTTCATTTGTGCTCGCAGGAAATCGAAGAACTAGAGCCAATAAATACTGTGAGAACTAAATAGAAATCTTTAAAGGACAAATCAGTTGTTCCTCCCAAAGGGAAGTCTTAGGAATCATTTTAACGGGATTCCCTCGCGGTGGAGGATCTCGCGATCAAGATAAATCTATTGTTCATCCCGAAGGGAAACTTTCTTCTTCGTCGTGAAGAATCGCGATCCTCCTTTGAAGAAAAGTAAAACCCATCCCTCTTCTTCTTCTTCAACTCCTCAACCCATTCCAGAAAATCCGAGTGTTGAATTTGATAAGGATAATGATGATGAAGATTTTAACAATAATTATTCTGGATTCCCTTCTATAAAGAACTCTTCTTCATCTGATTCTTCAATGACCCATTTATCTAGAATTTTTGGAGATATTTCCCACAGCATAACCTGTAATGATGAGGATGAAGTTATTAACAAGACATCCCAAGCTCTCGCTAAAGTTTGCGATGCCCCTATTCATTTTATGTACATGAAAAATTTACTATAAAAATACCGCCATTTATTAACTTGCTATCAAAAGACCGCAACTGTGATCAGAAAATTTTATACATAAAACTTTGTGGCGTACACCCTGTTCGCTAAGCCATATTTCGGGAAGAGGCAAAGTCCTAAAGTACGCATTTAAGGGGGTACCTATAAACGTGGATAAGGGTAAAGAAACACCACCAAGGGCCCTTAGTACATGGTAAAAATTTAGGGGGTACAACCCAACAATGGGGTACTATCCGGTTAGACACCTGGATTCTCACCTAATCTAGCGACATTACGTTAAATATAAAATGCGGTAAGAGGATTTAGACAAGGCAATCTTTTCGAGGCACACGGTTGAGTCAAGAGTGTCGGTGAGGTTGAACCACATCCGCCATTTTTGGACAAGTCTTGGAAAATGATGCACTTGGCCCAAAGATGCGGATAGGGGAGACACATTTTGAGAGAGAGGATAATTTTAGGAGGAGAGAGAAATGTTAGGAGGATTCTCCTTCTTTAATAAAGTAAAACATGTAATTCTTCTTCGTGGATGTAGAGAACCATTCTTCAATTTTAGACCCATTTATCTAGAATTTTTGAGATATTTCAAATTAATTAGGTTTAGGAATCATTTTAATGGATTCAGGTGTAGTTGTGAGATAATCCGCAACTACAATAAGGAGAACTAAAGATAATGATGAGGACGCCCTCGCGGTGGAGGATGCAATCAAGATAAATTATTGTTCATCCCGAAGGGAAACAAGACATCCCTTTTGAAGAAAAGAAAACCCATCCCTATTATTCTTCAACTCTCAACCCATTCCGTAAAATCCGAAAGTGTTGAATTTGATAAGGATAATGATGAAAGATTTTAACAATAATTTTGATTCCCTTCTATAAAGAACTCTTCTTCATGCCCCATTTATCTAGAATTTTTGGAGATATCACACAAGATAACTTGTAATGATGAGGATGAAGTTATTAACAAGACATCCCAATCTCTCGCAAAGATGCCCCTAATGATTCTCTCCAAGGAATCTCAAGATCGCTGACTCCCAGTCTTTTGAATTGTCTTGGTACCCTGGTATGTTTTACTTCTTCAATTTGTTTATGTATTTACTCCATCGCTAGATTCTTAATTTATATTATTCTCTCGCAGATTGGAAGAGCTTCCTTTGCTGTTGCTTCTGATTTAGATAAGAGATGCGCCAACTATGAAAAGAAGGCTGCTAAATTTCGCCAGGATAAAGAAAAATTAGAATCTGAAGTTGCTGAGCTCCATAAGAAGAATAAATAATTGGAGGCTGAGGCTTCAATTGACAAACAAAAGATCTCTGATCTTGACAAAGCTAACCAGCAACTCTATGGTATTACTTATTTCCCTTTTTCTTTTAATTCTCCTTATTCTATCGCGACTTATTCAAGCACCCACTTTTAACTTGCAAATATTTATGGTCTCACTGACGAGGCTACATTCTTTCAATCTTTCCCTGAACCTGTAGATGATAATACTCTTCTTGCTAGCCTTAATAACTCTTTAAGTAACTTCTCAGATAATAAGATTGAATCCCTTTCCATAGATGAACTAAAATCCAAACTTAATATCTTAAAAATTGAACACAGATTCAATTTAGGTTTGACCAACAAATATAAGCGCCTTCATCTTGATTCAAAGAAAGAAAGAAATAGATTAAGAAAAAGGAATAGTGATCTTATTGACGAGAAGGATCTTGCTGTTAAAAAGGGTTCCAAGACTCTAGATGACTTCCATAAGACTCTTCTTAACGTTCAAATGGAAAGAGATAAGCTTGTCCGCGAGAATGAAGATCTTCTTGCGAGGGAAACTCAAGTTCGATCTCGTCTTCTTATAAATAGCGATGATGAGTTTTCTTGGGCTGCGAAGATTCTTGATAATGCCAGGAATGATTTAGGTGTAAATGTTAGCCTTCAAGTTGAACAGGCGGCTTTAATTAGGGATATGATTTCTGAAAGAGAAGGTTGTTAGTTGTTCTTCCTCTCGCTATTTTCTTATTTTCATTATTCTTCTCCACAAAATTTCTAACTTGTTGTCATATTCTTGCAGGAGTTGAAAAAAGATATCTTGACAGAATCAAGGAACTTGAAAATGAGAAGAATCAGCTCGCGAATACCCTTGTTGCACGCAATAATAAATATTCACGATTGAAGGAGCAGTTTGACATTACTACTGCAAATTTAAATAGATCTCTCATTATTGTTCGTAATGATTCTGTTAGGTTGGTTTGCAGTGATCATGGAATTTCCCCTTCTATATATTCTGATCTTGCCAAGGAAATCCCCGCACAAATCCCAAATCTTGACATTTCTGACAGCGAGGCTGAGGATTCTGATGAGGATGAAGATAATAATAATAATGACGAAGGAGAAAAGTCTAGTGGAGAAGAAGAATCTGATAAGAATGAAGATAGCGATGATGAAATAGATAAATATGGCGATGAAGAAAAATCTGACAAAGAGGATGGCGATGAATCTAGCTAGTTCTTCTTCTTTCCTCTATCTTCTTTGTATATTTATTTTCTTCTTTCTGTAACATTGCTACGAGTTTCTCCAATTCTGTAAATTTCTTTTGCTTCTATCTGTATGAATTTAGAAAACAATTTTTTTTTTGCAAATTAATCAATCAATATAATTATTATCCTTTAAGTATCTATGCAAATTTATCATTTAACAATCTCTATGCAATTTTTATATGGTGGATGAATAATAATTTCATCATTCTTATGCATTCCCATACTTGCCTCTATTATTCATCTTCAATAAGAAAAAAATTGAGTAGAGATTAGATATTAGCTTTAAATAAATTTTGCTTTGATATTTGCGATGTTATCGCTAACAACAACTGCGATTATTATCGCAGTAATCTTGTGGTCTTATTATGCCTTCCTAATTAAAGGTCTTACTGTGCCACACCTTTTTCTTTTTGCGACAAAATCGCAGGACGTCTTTACATTTGCATGTATTGACCCATTGATCTTGCCTTATCTTTCTTCTTTGATTGTATTGCGACAATATGACAAGTCTAAGCTCTCTCGCGAGATCAAAGCCTCGTGACATTGCCGTCTTGCGATGAAATCACAGGACGTCTTTACACTTTCATGTAAAAACCCATTGATCTCATCTTAACTTTTGGCTTGTTGCCTCTGTATAATTTACGTCACACGACAATATGACAGGCCTAAATGTTCGTGCGATCATAAAGCCCCATGAAATTGCCGTCTTAAGACACTTATCAGCTCCCTAATGGAGGGTGCCGCCCTTATCTTCCCCCTGGTTGCCCCTTCAAGGAGGGAACATCGGCCATACAAGACTATCTCCTCCCATCCAGATTTACCAACAACCAGATGTTTTCGCAGCCTCTTGTCCTTTATGCCTATATGGCTTATAGTTACAAGACTGCACCCTAAGTGGGGTTTTCTTCAGGCCAAGTGCATCATAGCCAAGACTTACCAAGAATGGAAAGGGAGTTTCGTACGCCCTTGGCACCCTTGGCTCAACCGTGTACCTCGGCGCCTTGGTCATACTTTGCACTTCTTAGAAGATATTCTCGGTCGTCCAACCAGGGTATAACCATATATAGTTGGAAATCCAAGATCTCTCTCCCGGATAGGTTTTCTTTAACCCCAACATCTGCATGACTCAGGATCCAGCAGCGGTATAACCTTACCCCTGAATCATGTCTAGAGATACCCCCTCCTATGACGCACTATTAGGTCTTATATTTTCCTCTTGCGAAATTTTATTCGCGAACTAGGGTGCACGCTATAAAGGTTTGTCCCATTCTTTAATCTCTGCGAAATTTTATTCGCGCTTCTTGCGAGTATTGTAACTCTGATAAAATTTCATAATATTGATCTTCTTTCTTTTTATAAAATCTTGCGATTCTTTCAAGCAGAATATTCTGTTCAATTACATATTCTTCAAACAAATCATTCATAGAGTTCTCTACAGTTCATCATTTTACCTCTCTACTTATTATTTTCTGATTCTTCTTTTCTTCTACGTTTTACTGTTGTTTCTTTTTCCTGTGAGACGCTCGCCATCAGCTTTAATATCCTATTTTCGCTCTATTATATCAATCATTAACCTTTCACACCTATGTTGTTGTTTGATTTTGTACTTTCAATTGCTATTCTTTTCATCTCTTTCTGCGCAAGACTTCATATCGATTTCATAACATTTCTTGCTTTCTCCCCAATCTCCTTTAATAACTCCAACACCTTTAGGATGAGGAAATTTGATACACTGGTGATAAGTAGATGCTACACCCAATATCCCGTGTAACCAAGGTCGTCATATCAAAGCATTATAAGGTGATTCGATGTCCACAACACATAATAAGATTTTCGAATATATTCCTTTTAACGGTATTTGCATTTCAATTTCCCCCTTTGGTTTGTTAGATGTACCGTTAAATCCATAGATTTTATACGTTGATGGTATAAAATCTTCATCTCTTCCACCCATGGTTCTATAGGTATGATAGAATAAGATATCAACTGAACTCCCGGTATCTATTAAGACTCTGTTGATGGCCCAAGAGTCTTCAATTTTACCATCATTTTCTTCATCTTCTTCTTGCATTTGCTTTGGTTTTATCTCTAATCGTACCACCAATGGGTTGTCATGTTTCTCGCCAAGATCTGGTATATCTTGCACGGTGAAAGATAGAGTTTGTTTCTGTCATTCTTCTAATGGAGAAGCTCTCGCTATATTCATTATCTCTCTTCCATCTGTATTTCTCGCGAAGACTCTACTTAAAACATTATCATGGAAATCTTCCACAGTTCTGTATGAATGCACAATGGAGTTACAAAACAAATTCTTTGCTTTATCCCCCACTTCTATCATGAATGTTTCTCGCTCCTTTTACAAAGCATTCACTCTGCGAGTTTGGTCTTTGGCGGTAATTGATGAGGTTGTGGATGTCCTACTAGAAAGTGATTTAACTTCCCCTGATCAATCATCCTCAAAATTATCCTCTTTACATTCCTACAATCATTTATTGAATGGCCATGAAAGTGATGGTAAGGACAAAATTCTTGACTTCGATTGCTTGGATGTGGTTCTTTTCCCATGTTCCATGGTGATGGTATATTTTCCATCAGAATGATAGCTTCCCAAATTTTTTCTATACTAGCATTAAGAGGTGGCATCTTAATTTCTTCCCATATTATATTTTGATTTCCTTGCGCTCTAAAGTTATTCTGCCTTTGTCCGCCATAAGCTTCTTGCGGTTGATCAAGTATTTGAATCTTATTATTTCTACCGCGATTGTAATAATTCTTCTCCCTTTCATATTCTTCTTGATCTCGACTGCCCATCGCTACCAATTTTTGTTGGTTATCAATTACTACTTTCTCTTTTTGTGCCTGCGAGGTGCTCGCTACATTATTTATCATTTTAGGGAGAAAATTTCCACTTGCGGCTTGCGAGTTGGTGTTCGCGATTGGGTATGATTACATCTCATTTTGTTTCTCCTCCAAAGCAATGTATTCTTCTTGTAACTCTCGCAATTCTGTCATGGTGATTGTATTTTTGATTCTGAAAATTTGAATGTACAATAGATTAGTCGCGAACATTGCATTAATGAAGGATAAGATCAGATGTCTTTCATCTACTCTTCCAGCCATCTCGCTGCATATTGATTTCCACCTTATGGTTAAATACTTCAGACTCTCGACAACTCTCTGTTTTAACCCAAACACATCTTCAATACCCGGCCGCGATGAATTTTTGCTAATATACGCTCCTAAAAATGTAGCTTGTAAATGATCAAAAGAAGTTATGGTATTTTTTGTTAATCCCTCGAACCATTTCAACGCCTCGCCAGTTAATCTGGATGAAAAATATTTGCATAGCACAACATCATGATTCTCCCACTATAGCATACATATAACATAAGCTTTCACGTGTTGAACAGCACAAGTAGTTCCTTCAAAAATGCTGGTTAATGCTGGTAAATTGCATTTTGGAGGTATCCCTCTTAACTGTACTTATTGAGTAAATGGAGTTCTCACAGCTTCTTCAATAGCTTCATCAAGTTTCCTTCTACCTCCTTCTCTTCTATTGTTTATCATTCCTCGCATTTCTGCTAATTCTCTCAATATTTGCTCATTCTCAGCTGAGTTTTGTTCCATTGGCCTCTTTAATGATGTTTCCCTTCTTCTGCATTCTTGCCTTTCTTGTCTTGCGAGATTTTGTGTATCTTCTTCTTCATCATCATCTCGTATTTCTCTGCGATTTTCTCTTTCATCTTCCTCTTGATATCGTAACTGCCTATCTTCTTCTCTGCGGATTTCTTCATTTCTCCTCATTTATCTTCGTTGTCTCTCTATTATCCTCTGTATCCTATCATACTCCTCCTAAATATTACCATTGTAGAGATTTTGCGTACGTCTCCTTTCTCGATTTTCATGATTATTTTGTCGCACTGCTTCTCCAAAATTCATGTTCTTCTACTTCTGCCCTTAATCTTTCCCTCTCGCGGGCTAGACGTGCTTGTTCAGCGTAATGTCTCTCAATTTCTTCTTCAATCATTCTTTGATTTCTTTGATTCTCTCGCCCATGTAATATCCTCCTACCTTCTTCTGAATTTTCTTCTTCAATTTGGTTGTTTCTTCCCTCTTGATTTCTATTGTCATGCGGATTATAGCGTCACCAATTATCTCTTCTTCTCTATTTTCCACTTCTCCTCGAGTATTTTATCTAACATTTCTTATAGGGGAATTTTGCCTTGGTTCTTCTCTGAGTGACCTTGAATTTCATCTAACAATACTTCTTGATCTCCTTCTTTGTAACCTCAAATTCTCCATTCTTATCTCATGATTTTGTCTTGTTAAATTCACACGTTCTTCTGCCTCTAATCTTCTTTCTTCCTGTATTCTTTGTCTCAAATCATCTACTATTTCATTTTCACGTCCTTCATGAATTAATCCTCCACTTATTTCTTGATTTCCTTCTCCTTCTTCATTTCTTAATTGTCGATTTTCTACTTCTTCCATCGAATCCGACCTCCATGTATGCACACTCACTCTATCATAATCCACATTCATATCTCGTGTTTGTGTTTGTTGATATGGATGTTGAATTAAACTTTCTGCTTCATTTCTTATTCTATTTCTTCCTGATCTTATCCTTAAAGATTCTTCCAATTCACATGTTCCCTCACCTGCAAGTCTTTTACTTCTCCTCACAGTTGTCGGTGGTTCTGATGTATTTCTTCTTCTTCTAGCCATTTCTTCAACTCTAACAATTTCTTCAAATCTTCAAGTTGTAATTAGAGATTTCTTAGCTTGATTCTCCCTGTTTCTGGGCACCAAAATGTAGTTGCAGGAATTCCCACACTCCACCCTTGTTAAGATTCTATAGAAATCTATTGGAAATAAATTAAACTTCAAGGATTTAAATGACACTTTACTATTCAAATCTTAGAAATGTTTACAGAATTGGAAGAAATCAAGATTACAAATATTCTCTTGAAGTTTTCTCTCTCCTCAAGACTCTTTCAACTCTCAAAAATACATCATCATTTTCTGGATCTATCGAGCCCTTTATATAGGGATTTACATAATGGATGACAGCTAAGTTTTCCTCCTATTTCGGATCTATTTTGCGATCTCATCGCGATCGCTACAATATTCTCTATCGCAAGAATGATGACCATCGCAGGATCAACAAATTCTTCTTTTATTTCTTCCATCGTCAGCTTCTTTTGGATATCCTGTGACGCTCGTGAAACGTTGTTGAAGAATTGGCAGTGACGCTCGCAGAAACGTTGTTAATATCGCAGGAATAGCGTTGTAGCGATATTCTGGTCCTACATTAGCTATAATAGACTAGAAATCAAGACTTTATAGTTTTGATCACTAACATTGACAAACATGCTTGATATAACAACGCATGCGAGTTCGACCGAGCAATGCTCTAACAATTATATAAGAAGAGAAGATTCTCAAGCATAAACAAATTAGGTGCAATCAGATTTCAACCACCGTTAGTCAATCAAATCAATCGAAAATAAAATATAAACCGCAATTATCTAGTTTCCCACCAAAGATACACACTAGTGCTTCTCAATCCCATAGAAGACTTTAAACTGAGCGGCCGTAAGAGATTTATCTTAATTAGGTTACTCTCCTCTCCGAATAGGCGGCTACACCCGTAACAACAACAATAGAGGAAGTCTGTTGTTATGAAGGATTAGTTTGAAAGAAAAGCAAACTTCAAGTATTTATAGACAAGAAAGTTTGTACACCAAGGAATTTCCAAAACCGAAAATATTCTCAAGATATTCATTAAAACACAAATTCGGTTTCCATAATTCCTGGAAATGCTATGTCCAAAAATAATGATCGAAATCTCTCGAAAAATATAATTAGTAAATGCACATTACTAATTCTTATATTTCCCTACAAAATAAAATCAATAACCTTCATTAAAAGCTTCTTAACTTACTTATGTTTCGATCTTGGGATTCTCTTCCTTAGCTATTAAGGAATAAATTTGAACAATTAAAGAAATAAACATTCACATCACGCGTTCAAAGTATGTCGACATCCTTACTTTGTAAGTTCTCTTTCGCACGTACAACCGTAAAACCGATTTGCCACACTTCCAAACAAGTTTAGATATGGTTCATCTGACTTTCAAGAACTATGTAATTGATCAAACAAATATTCCATCACAATCATGGGTTTATCGGTTCTACCAAAATAAGTTTCGGTTCTATCTTCCATGTGAGAACTGTGCATAGTCACACTAGTTTCCAAAATTCGGTTGACTAGGTACTAGGATCGGTTCCCCACATATATATGATATCTAACTTATATGTGTTGCACGTGTCCATAGGATCGGTTCTCCTTTGTCTAAAAACGTGTTGCAGATGCCCATATGATCGGTTCCCTTTCCTGCTATAAACCTTGATGTACCCCATACAAGGATCGGCTCCCCTTTGTGATGTACTACAACTCTTACTAGTATCGGTTTCCCTTTCCTATATTTAGTCAGTCATAAAATCACAACCCCGATCATACCATCTCAGGTGATTACTTAAGATCGATTTTGCTAATAAAAGTCATACCAATACATAAGTCAGGCCTTTGTGAATAGTTCTACCAAGAACACAAACAAGTTGTGAGCGGTTATACTCAATCATACATATTGGTTGTTTATAAGATATGAAATGAATAACAAAACCAATAACACCTGTCAATTTCCTTTTCGGTTCACAAACAAGTTTATGAAATTACTTCCTTAGAACACATGTAAAAAACATTGTTCCCTAGGATGAAATCCTCACCTCATACCTGTAGTTGTAGGAAATCCTACACTACACCCTTGATAAGAATTTACTTTAATTAAGACATATTTGAAGATTAAAAACAACACTTTAATTATAGTTGCAGGATTTCCCACACTACACCCTTGTCAAGAATATATGAAAACTAAATCATAATTTTGATGAACAACAACACTTTTTATTAATTCACTTTCAGGAAGATTTACAGAAAAGATCAAAACTCAGAAGTACAACTTTCTTTCTGGAGTTTCTCTCTCCTCAAAATTCTCTCAGCTCTCAAAAATACCTCATCCTCTTCTGGATCTAGCGTGCCCTTTATATAGGAAAATATATATAGTGGAAGACAGCTAAGATTTTCCCTTAATTCGGATCTACTCTGCAATCTTATCGCGATCGTCATAATATTTCTCTATCGCAAGCATGATGACCATCGCAGAATCAATCTTATTCTTCTTTTACTTCTTCCATCATCAGTTTCTTTTAGTTGTTCTGTAACGCTCGTGAAATGTCATTGAATAACTGTCAGTGATGCCCGCAGAAGTGTTATTATTATCTCAAGAATGGTGTTGTAGTGATATTCTGGTACTACATCTTGCCTCTTCTCATGTCTTTTCTGCGAAGAAGAGAAGATATGAGAATCTAAAATGCCATAATTGCTTATCTTTTCAGATTTCTTCATCCTTTCCCAGCTGTTTTCACGAGTTTCTTTCTTCCAATAAATTTTTGACACGTCTTCTGTAACCGCTGCGATCTGACTGCCACGTCTTTCCTTTGCATTAATTGCCCTCATCTTCTTCGAGAAATTTCTTCTTCTATAAATACTCTTCTCATTCCTCTCTTTTTTCTCTTTTACTTTCTTCTTCATTCTCTCCATAATCTCTCTGCAACATTTACTGTTCTTCCTCAAATTGCGCTTCTATAATTTACTTCTTCTTTCAAGTTTTTCTTTCATTCCCATACTCAGAAATGGTTGCTGCCGGTGCTAAAAATTTGAAGGCCTTCAATAAAATGCGCGAGAAACTTAGAACTAAAGGTTTTAATTTGTCTTTAATTCCATATCAAGATGCTAAATCTGAACTTTCCCTTAAACTGTTCACTGACGATCAATGTTCTCGCGAGAAAATCATAGTATCGCTAGGACAACTTGAAGCTAGCCTTCCTATCCCTCTTTATAATCCTGAGCTTCCACTGTTTTATCAAATAATTTCTGACGAGAGATTCTCACGAGCAATATACCCATTGGGTGGGGATTGCATCAGATTACTACTTGAATATGCCTCTCGCGGCGCTGGTAAAGGAACTCGCTACCCCAATGCTCCAAAGAATCCTTTGTTCAAAGATGTCCCCATCGTTTCTTGCGATTATACTGTAGACAACTTTTTTGTAAACTATAGAATTGTCCCTATGAAGAGGGATAGTACATGTTGGGGTGTTCGTTTGAAGAAAGAGAAGGTCACTGTTGACAATGCTCTTATGATGGATATTGACTTTCATACATCTACCAACCAAGGTCCTCGTCATTCTAGCGACGATAAATGGTTCATTTTACCATTAAGTATTGAGGGTCCTTATATATATGGTTCTCACGAACTTCCATAGAATCTCGCTGAATATCAACCTTGGGTCTTCAACTGGCCTGAGAGAACTAAAGAAGTATATTCTCTCAATTTTTCATATTATTAACGTTTATCATCTTCTTTATATTCTCGCCAATGTTTTCTTTATATTCTCGCTAATCTATTTTGGTTTTTCTCAGATTGATAGAATGAAACTCAGTTATAAATCTCTTAGGAAACCCAGCATTCGCCTGGCTTTGATGTCTTTCACAGATGAAGTAAGAAATATTTCTTTATAAGTTTTTACAATATATTGTTGCCCCTATTTCTTATCTTCATCTGTGCTCGCAGGAAATCGAAGAGTTAGAACCATTGCCTCCTACAAATATCATGGATAATTCTTCAAAGGAACCATATGGGAAACCTATAAAGGAGAAGTCTACTACTTCTTCTAGGGGAATATCTTCTGCCCCTCGCAATGATGAATCTAGCGATCCTCCTCTAAAGAAAAGAAAAACTCAACCTTCTTCTTCAACTCCTCAAATATCTCCAGAAAATCCAAGTGTTGTTCTTGATAAGGATATTGACGAGGATTTTAATGCTGGTGGTTTTCCTTCAATAAGAAATTCTTCTTCTTCTGATTCCTCAATGACTCATTTGTCCAGAATTTTTGGCGATATTTCCCATAGTACGACCTCTAATGGCGAGGATGAAGTTATTGAAAAGACATCTCAATCTCTTGCTAAAGTTTGCGATGCTCCTATTTTAGTAGATAATGATTCCCAGTCTCTTGAATTCTCTTGGTGCCTTGGTATGTTTTTATTTCTTTAATTTGTTCAATTCTTCTCCATCGCTAGATTTTAATTTATTTTTCTTCCTCGCAGGTTGGAAGAGCTTCTTTTGTTGTTGCTTCTGATTTGGACAAAAGATGCTTCTATGCTGAAGAGAAAGCTGCTAAAGCTCGCCAAGATAAAGAAAAACTAGAGTCTGAAAATATAGAGCTTCGCAAGAAGAATAAACAATTGGAGACATAAGCTTCTGTTAATAAGCAAAAGATCATTAATCTTGATAAGGCTAACCAACAACTTTATGGTATGACTAATTTCCCTTCTCTCTTGATTCTTTTTGTTTTATCGCGGCTTATTCAAGAAACTACTTTTAACTTGCAGATGTTTATGGTCTCACTGACGAGGCTATAATCTTTCAAACTTTCCCTGAACCTGTAGATGATCATACTCTTCTCGCTAGTCTTAATAATTCCTTAAGTTCTTTCTCAGATGATAAAATTAATTCCCTCTCCATAGATGAACTTAGATCCAAGTTTACTCTCTTAAAACTTGAACACAGATTCAATTTAGGCTTGACTGACAAATATAGGCGCTTTTATTATGATTCGAAGAAAGAAATAGAAAAATTAAGGCAGAAGAATAGCGATCTTATTGACGAGAAGGATCTTGCCATAAAAAAGGGATCTAAAACCTTATCAGATTTCCATAAAACTCTTCTTGAGGTTCAAATGGTCAGAGATAAACTTATCCGCGAGAATGAAGATCTTCTTGCGAGGGAGACTCAAATTCGATCTCGTCTCCTTATTAATAGCGATGATGAATTTTCTTGGGATGCGAAGGTTCTTGACAATGCCAGAAATGATTTAGGTGTAAATGTTAGCCTTCAAGTTGAACAAGCGGCTCTAATTAGAGATATGATTTCTAACAGAGAAGGTTATTAGCTAATCTTCTACTCGCTAATTTCTTGTTTTCATTATTCTCTTTTATAAAATTTCTAACTTGTTGTTATATTCTTGTAGAAGCTGAAAAAGGTTATATTGAAAGAATCAAGGAGCTTGAACAAGAGAAGGATCAGCTCGCGAATACTCTTGCTGCTCGCAATTACAAATATTCACAATTGAAGAAGCAGTTTGGCATCACCACCGCGAACTTCAATAGATCTCTCATTGTCGTTCGCAATGATTCTGTTAAATTGGTCTGCGATGAACATGGAATTTCTCCTTCTGTATACCTTGATCTTGCGAAAGAAGTACCCGCAGTAATTTCAAATCTTGACATATCTGATAGTGAGGCTGAAAATTTTGATGAGGATGAAAATGATAGTGATGACGAAGGTGAAAAGTCTGGTGGAGAAGAAAATAATGATGATAATGATAAAGGGGAAGAATCTGGAGATGAAGAGAAATATGATAAGGAGGATCGCGATGGATCTAGCTAGTCCTTCTTGTTCTTTCTCCTTTTTCGGTAATATTTCCGTTAATTTGTAAATTTCTTTTGCCTCTTTTGTTTCTACCTGTAAGAATCAGAAAACAATTCTTTTTCTGCAAGTTAATCAATCAATATAACTATTATTCTTTTAATTATCTGCGTGCTTGTATCTATGCAATTTTTATATGATAGATGAATAATAATTTCATCGTTCTCATGCATTCCCATACTTGCCTATATTATTCATCTGCAATATAAAAATTGATTAGAAGATTAAATAAAAAATTTAAAATTTGCCTTAATATTGGCGATCTTTTCATCAATAATAGTTGCGTGAAATCGCAATTCTCATAACATCTGTGAGTATTATCACAGTAATCTTGTGGTCTTATTGTGCCTTCCTAATTAAAGGTCTTACTTTGCCAAGCTTTTTCTTTCTGCGAAAAAATCGCAGGACGTCTTTACATTTGCATGTATTGACCCATTGATCTTGTATTATCTTTATATCTTGATTGTATTGCAAAAATATGACAAGTCTAAGTTCTCTCGCGAGATCAAATGCTTGTGACATTATCGTCTTGCGATGAAATCGCAGGACGTCTTTACATTTTCATGTAAAAACCCATTGATCTCATCTTAATATTGCTCTCGTGGCTTGTTGCCTCTGCGTTATTTACGTTACACGACAATATGACATGCCTAAATGTTCTTGCGATCATAGAGCCCCATGACATTGCCGTCTTAAGACACTTATCAACTCCCTAATGGAGGGTGCCGCCCTTATCTTCCCCCTGGTTGCCCCTTCAAGGAGGGAACATCGGCCATACAAGACTATCTCCCCCATCCGGATCTGTCAACAACCAGTTGTGTTCGCAGCCTCTTGTCCTTTATGCCTATATGGCTTATAGTGACAATACTTCACCCTAAGTGGGGTTTTCCTCAGGACAAGTGCATTGTAGCCAAGACTTACCAAGGATGGCAAGAGAGTTTCGTATGCTCCGGGCACCCTTAGCTCAACCGTGTACCTCGGCGCCTTGGTCATACTCTGCACTTCTTGGAAGAGATTCTTGGTCATCCAACCAGGGTATAACCTTATATAGTTGGAAATCCAAGATCTCTCTCCCGGATAGCTTTTCTTTAACCCCATCGTCTGCATGACTCAGGTTCCAGCAGCGGTATAACCTTATCACTGAGTCATGTCAAGAGATACCCCCTCATATGACGTGTTATTAGGTCTTACATTTTCCTCTTACGAAATTTTATTCGCGGACTAGGGTGCACGCCATAAAGGTTCGTCCCATTCTTTTAATCTCTGCGAAGTTTTATTCGCTATTCTTGCGAGTATTGTAACTCTGATAGAATTTCATAACTTTGATCATTTTTGGTAAAGTTTTTGCGATTCTTTAAAGCAGAATATTTTATTCAATTACACATTTTTCAAACAAATTATTCATAGAGTTCTCTAAGGTTCATCACCTTACCTCTTTACTTACTATTTTCTGATTCTGCTTTTCTGCTGCGTTTTGCTATTGTTTCCTTTTCTGCGAGACACTCGCCATCAGCTTTTATATCCTCTTTCCGTTCTATCGCATCAACCATTAACCTTTCATATTTCTGTCGTTGCTTGATTTTGCTCTTCCAATTGCTATTCTTTTCAGCTCTTTCTTCGCAAGACTTCATATCGATTTCATAACATTTCTTGCTTTCTCCCCAATCTCCATTAATGACTCCAACACCTTTTGGATGAGGAAATTTGATACACTGGTGATAAGTGGAGGCAACACCTAATATCCCATGTAACCAAGGTCTTCCTATCATGGAATTGTAAGGTGATTCGATGTCCACAACGCAGAATAATATTTTTGAAGATATTCCTTTTAACGGTATCTGCATTTCAATTTCCCCCTTTGGCTTGTTAGATGTGCCATTAAAATCATAGATTTTGTATGTTGATGGAATAAGATCTTCGTCTTTTCCACCCATGGTTTTAAAGGTATGATAAAATAAGATATCGACTGAACTCCCTGTATCTATTAAGACTTTTTTGATGGCCCAAGAATCTTCAATTTTACTATCATTCTCTTCATATTCTTCTTGCATTTGTTTTGGATTAATCTCTAATCGTACGACCAGTGGATTATCATGCTGCTCGCCAATTTTAGGTACATCTTGCGCAGTGAAAGATAGAGTTTGCTTCTGCCACTCCTCTAATGGCGAGGATCTCGCGATGTTCAATATCTCTTTTCCATCTGTGTCTCTCGCGAAGACCCTGCTTAAAATATTGTCATGGAAATCCTCTATAGTTCTGCGTGAATGTACAATAGAATTACAAAACAAATTCTTTGCTTTGGCTCCAACTTCTATTACGAATGTTTCTGCTCCTTTTACAACATTCACTCTGCGAGTTTCTGGTGCTGGCGGTAATTGCTGAGATTGTGGATGTCCTACTAAAAAATGATTTAACTTTCCCTGATCGATCATCCTCAAGATTATTCTATTCACATTCCTACAATCGTTTACTGTGTGACCATGAAAATGATGATAAGGACAGAATTCTTGACTTCGATTGTTTGGATGGGGTTCTTTTCCCATGTTCCACGGAGAGGGTATATTTTCCATTAAAATGATAGCTTCCCAAATCTTTTCTATGCTAGTATTGAGAGCAGGCATCTTAATTTCTTCCCAGATTATCCTCTGATTACCTTGTCCTTTAAAATTATTCTGCCTTTGTCCACCATAAGTTTCTTGAGGTTGATCGAGTCTTTGAATATTATTATTTCCACCGCGATTATAATAATTCTTCTCTCTTTCATATTCTTCTTGATATCGAATGCCCATCGCTACTAATTTTTGTTGGTTATCAATGACCACTTTCTCCTGTTGTGGCTGCGAGGTGATCGCTACATTATTTATCAATTTAGGGAGCAAACTTCCATTTTCCACCAGCGAGCTGGTGTTCACGATTGGGTATGATTCCATCTCATTTTGTTTCTCCTCCAAAGAAATGTATTCTTCCTGCAGTTCTCGCAATTCTGGCATGGTGATTGTATTTTTGATTCTGAAAATCTGAATGTACAATATATTAGTCGCGAACATTGCATTAATGAAGGATAAGATCAGATATCTTTCATCCACGGTTCCAGCCATTTCGCTGCACATTGATTTCCATCTTATAGTTAAGTGCTTCAGACTCTCGCCAACTCTTTGTTTTATCCCAAACACATCTTCAATCCCCGGCCGCGATGAATTGTTACTGATGTACGCTCCTAAGAATGTAGCTTGTAAATGATCAAAAGAAGTTATAGTATTTTTTGGTAACCCTTCAAACCATTTTAACGCCTCGCCAGTTAAGCTAAATGAAAAATACTTGCATAACACAGCATTATGATTCTCCCACTGTAGCATACATCTAACATAAGCTTTGACGTGTTGAACAACACAAGTAGTTCCATCAAAAATGTTGGTTAATGCTGGTAAATTGCATTTTGGAGGTATTCCTCTTAATTGTACTTCTTGAGTAAATGGAGTCCTCGCATCTTCTTCAATAGCTTCATCAAGTTGCCTTTTACCTCCTTCTCTTCTATTGCTTATCATTCCTCGCATTTCTGCTAATTCTCTCAAAATTTGCTCATTTTCCGCTGAGTTTTGTTCCATTGGCCTTTTTAATGCAACTTCCCTTCTTCTGTGTTCTTGTCTTTCTTGTCTTGCGAGATTTTGCGTATCTCCTTCTTCATCATCATCCTGTCTTTCTCTGCGATTTTCTCTTTCACCATCCTCTTGAAATCGCAATTTCCTGTCTTCTTCTCTGCGAATTTCTTCATTTCTCCTCATTTCTCTTCGCTGTCTCTCTATTCTCCTTTGTATCCTATCATACTCCTCTTGAATATTATCATTATAGCGATTTTGTGTACGTCTTATTTCTCGATTTTCATGGTTATTTTGTCGTACTGCCTCTTGAAACTCTTGCACTTCTACTTCTGCTCTTAATCTTTCTCTCTCGCAAGCCAGGCGCGCTTGTTCAGTATAGTATCTTTCAATTTCTTCTTCAATTATTCTTTGATTCTCTCCCCTATGCAATATCCTCCTACCTTCCTCAGAATTCTCTTCTTCAATTTGGTTGTTTCTTCCCTCCTGATTTCTATTGTCACGCAGATTATAACGATCGTCAATTATCTCTTATTCTCTATGACGTTGCTCTCCATTTAAATTTTGCACTTTTTCTCTAACATTTCTCATTGGGAAATTTCGCCTTGGTTCTTCCCTGAATGATCTTGAATTTGATCTTACAGTACTTCTTGACCTCCTTCTTTGTAACCTCAAATTCTCCATTCTTATCTCATGATTTTGTCTTGTTAGATTTGCACGTTCCTCCGCCTCTAATCTCCTTTCTTCCTGTTTTCTTTGCCTCAGATCATCTTCTATCCCATTTTCACGTCCCACGTGAACTAATTCTCCAGCCATTCTTTGATTCCTTTCTCCTTCTTCTCCATTTCTTAATTGTCGATTCTCTGCTTCTTCTATTGAATCCGACCTCCAAGTGTGTATGCTCATTCTATCATAATCCACATCCCTATCTTGCGTTTGTGCTTGTTGATTCGGCTGTTGAATTGAATTTTCTGTTTCATTTCTTGTTATGTTTCTTCCTGATCTAATCCTTAAAGATTCTTTCAATTCGCATGTTCCCTCGCCTGCAAGTCTTTTACTTCTTGTCACTGTCGTTGGTGGTTATGATGTATTTCTTCTCCTTCTAGCCATTTCTCCAATTCTAACAATTTTTTCAAATCTTCACGTTGCAACTTGAGATTTCTTAAATTGATTCTTCCCTATTTCTGGACGCCAAAATGTAGTTGCAGGATTTCCCACACTACACCCTTGTCAAGAATCTATGAAAACTAAATCATAATTTTGATGAACAACAACACTTTTTATTAATTCACTTTCAGGAAGATTTACAAAAAAGATCAAAACTCAGAAGTACAACTTTTTTTCTGGAGTTTCTCTCTCCTCAAAATTCTCTCAGCTCTCAAAAATACCTCATCCTCTTCTAGATCTATCGTGCCCTTTATATAGGAAAATATATATAGTGGAAGACAGCTAAGATTTCCCCTTAATTCGGATCTACTCTGCGATCTTATCGCGATCGTCACAATATTTCTCTATCACAAGCATGATGACCATCGCAGAATCAATCTTATTCTTCTTTTACTTCTTCCATCGTCAGTTTCTTTTAGTTGTTCTGTAAGGCTCGTGAAATGTCATTGAAGAACTGTCAGTGATGCCCGCAGAAGTGTTATTATTATCGCAGGAATAGTGTTGTAGCGATATTCTGGTACTATATTAATATTTGATTCTCATAAATATTTACAAGAAACGGAAGAAATCAATAATACAACCGCTCTCTTGAATTTTCTCTCTCCTAAAGACTTTCTCAACACTCAAAAACACCTCATCCCTTTCTGAATCTACTGGGTCTCTTTATATATGATAGTTACATAGTGGATGACAGCTAATATGTCCTTTAATTTCGGATCTGACCCGCGATATTATCGTAGTAGTTATAATGTCCATTCTCGCAAGCGTCGTGACCATCGCAGGATAATCGCACTCTTCCCGTGTTTCTTCATTCGTCAGCTATTACATCATTCTTCAAATCATTCTGAGACACTCGTGAAGTGTTGTTGACAAACTCGCGGTGATGTTCGTAGAAGTGTTGTTAATCTCGCAAGAGTAATATCATGGCGATATTCTGGTCCTACATATTGCCTCTTCTCATGTCTTTTCCACGAAGGAGGAAAGATCATGAGAATTAAATCTTTTATAATGCCGCAGATGTTTATCTTTTTGCACTCTTCTACTTTGACACATTTCTGTATTCTTCGCCAGCTTTTTTCACGTACTTTTTCTTCCATTCAATTTTGGACACGTCCTTTTCAACCGCTGCGATCTGACCGTTCACGTCCTTTCTTTGCATTAATTGCATTCATCTTCTCGAGAACTTTCTTCTTCTATAAATACTTCTTTTATTCTTTTCTTTCCTTCTTTTTACTTTCTTCTTTCTGCTTTCTGCAATTTTGATGTTCTTCCATAAATTCCGGGTCTGCTATTGTTGCATCTTTTCCTTCAATCTTCTATCCTTTTCTTCATTCCCATACTTACTTTATTAAAAATGGCTTCCGCTGGTCGTAAATATATGATCTCCTTTGAGGAAATGCAGAAGAAGTTTAAGGATCAAGGTTTTTCTTTATCCACCTTCCCTAATCAAAACCCTAAAGCTGAACTTTCCGTTAAACTATTTTCTGATCATCCAAGTTCTCGCGAGAAGATTAAAGTCTCGCTAGGTCAACTTGAAGCTGGTCTTCATATTCCTCTTTACAATCCTGAACTTCCTTTGTTCTATGAGATACTTTCTCATCTAAAATTCTCACGATCCATATATCAACTGGGTGGGGATTGCATCCATCTACTGGTGGAGTATGCTACTCGCGGTGCTAATAAAGAATCTCGCTACCCTAATACTGCGAAGAATCCTAAATTCAAGGATGTTCCAATTATTCCCGCAATGTATACTATAGATAATTTCTTCATAAACTATGACATAATCCCCATGAAGAGGGATAGCACTTTCTGGGGTGTCCGCTTGCAAAAGAAAGATGATATTGCGAAAGACAAAATTCTTATGTTGGACATCGACTGGCATACTAGTATTAATAAAGGTCCGCGTCATTCTAGCGATGATAAATGGTATATCTTCCCTCTAATTTTAAAGGGCTCATATATCTCTGGTACCCATGCTTTACCTGCGAATCTCACAGAATACCAACCGTGGGTATTCAATTGGCCTGAGATAAATAAAGAAGTATGTTTTCTTAATTTTTTGCATAATAAATTACCAGTATTATTTTTTTCATGTCTTTAGATTCTCGCTGACTATTTCCTTTTTATCAGATTGAAAGGTTGAAATCCATCTACGATAGGCTAGGGAAACCTGCTACTTACTTATCTCTCAAATCTCACACAGATGAAGTAAGAAATATTTCTTTATAACTTTTTACAATATATTGTTGCCTCTATTTCTTATCTTTATATGTGTTCGCAGGAAATTGAAGAAAGAGAGCCTGTGAAACCTGCGATAACTAAAGAGAAATCCACAGTTGGTCGCAAGGGTAAATCTACTGCCCCTCTCAAAGAGAATTCTGCTGCTCCTCGCAGAGAGAAATCTGGTTCTCATCCCTTGAAGAAAAGAAAAACCCAACTCCCTTCCTCTTCAACTCCTCAATCTAACGAAGAAAATCTGAGTAATGATGATGTTGATGATGATGAAGACGAAGATAATAATGACATCTCTTCTATGAAGGATTCCTCTTCTCCTGAATCTCCTATGACCCAATTATCTAAGATTTTTGGCAATGTCACGCATGGTATTTCAAATGATTATGGAGATGAAGATATTAATGAAGTATCTCAAGCTCTCGCAAAGGTTTACGATGCTTTCCTATTGCTTGACAATGATTCTTTCCAGGGAATATCGAGATCGATGACTCCCAGTCTTTTGAATTCACTCGGTATTCTGGTATGTTTTCACTTCTTTGTCTCTTCCTTATATTTTAGATTTCAAACTATATATTTCTTAGCAATTTTTACATTTCTTCGCAGGCTGGAAGAGCTTCTTTTATTGCTGCCTCAGATTTGGAGAAAAGACGTGCTGACCTTCGCAACAAAAATGAAAATTAAAGTCTAAATCTGCAGATTTTCGCAAGAAAAAGGAACAGTTGGAATCTGAAGCTATTGATCTTCGCAAGAGTAAAGGAGAATTATAAGCTGAGATTGCTGAACTTCGCAAGAAGAATAAGCAATTAGAAATTGATGCTTCGAGTGATAAACAAAAGATTTATGATCTTGAAAAGGCTAATCAGCAACTCTATGGTATAAATTTTTTCTTCTTTTCTTTTAATTCTTTTGCCTTATTTTGGCTCATTCGAGTAACCATTTTTGCAGATATTTATCTCCTTACTGATGAGGCTACATTCCTCTGATCTTTCCCTGAACCTGTAGATGAGGATACCCTTCTTGCTCGTCTTAATAGCTCTTTAAGTAATTTCTCAGATGATCAAATTAGATCTCTTTCCATAGATGAACTTAATCCAAACTTCATCTCTTAAAAATGGAGCATAGATTCAACTTGAGCTTAACCAATAAGTTTAAGCGTCTTTATCTTGATTCGAAAGAATAAACTAATAGATTGAGAAGTAAGAATAGTGATCTTATAGATGAGAAAGATCTTATTGCTAAAATAGTGCTCAAGCCCTAGCAGATTTCCATAAAATTCTCACTGATGTTAAAATTGAGAGGGATAGACTTATCGGCGAAAATAAAGATCTTCTTGCGAGAGAGAATCAAGTTCGCTCTTGTCTTCTTATTAGCAATGATGGAGAATTTGGTTGGGCTGCGAAAGTTCTTGATAATGCCGGAAATAATCTAGGTGTAGATGTTAGTCTTCTTACTGAACAAACAGCTTTGATTAGAGACATGATTTCTGAAAGAGAAGGTTTCTAACTATTCATTCTCATTGGTCTTTCGTCTTTTATAGTTTGCTACTAAATTTCTGATTTGCTATTCTGTACTCGCAGGAGTTGAAAAGAGAAACTATGTCATAGTTAAAGAACTTGAAGATGATAAGGGAGTGCTCGTAAAAACTCTAGCTTCTCGCAATGAAAAGTATTCAAGACTGAAGGAACAATTAGAAATTATGAGAAGGAATTTTAGTAACACTCTTGTTGGTGTTCGTAATGACTCCATTAAATTGGTCTGCGATGATCACCAAATTCCTCATTCTGAGTATCCTGACATTTTGCATGAAGTTCCACAAAATGTCCCTGATCTTGTCATTTCTGTTAGCAAAGCTGAAGATTCTGAAGAAAATGAAGGTCATGATGAAGGTGGTGGAGATGAAGAAAAGAAATCCGGCGAATACAACGATGGATCTAATTAGATTTCTTATATTCTTCCCTGTAATATCTGTACACTTATCCTTTTATCTTTGTAATATACTTGCTGCGAATTTCTCCACCTTCTAATGTTCTCTAGTGTATGAATTTCTTCTTATCTCTTCCTACATATATTAAAAGACAATTTCTTTTGTGCAATATGGTTAAGTAATATATTTATAATTTTTTGGCTATATGTGCATAAATCTGTTATATAAAGATGCGTAAATCTGTTATATAAAGATGAATAACAATATTATCGTTTTGTTCATTCCCATACTTGCCTCTGTTATTCGACTGCAATATAAAAGATTGAGCATATTATATTCTTAATAAAATTGTGCAAATATCGCAACCATAACCTCGTAATCATGTGTTAATCTCTTGTGGTCTTAGTTTTCCTTCCTAATTAAAGGTCTTATTTCGCCACGTTTCTTTCTGTGACAAAATCGCAGGACGTCCTTACATTCGCATGTAAAGACCCATTGATCTTTCATTATCCATATGTTGTCAAATGTCTGCGACAATATGACAGGCCTAAGTTCCTTGCGAGAACAAATCCCCGTGACATTGCCGTCTTGCGATGAAATCGCAGGACGTCTTTACATTTTCATGTAAAAACCCATTAATCTCATCTTAACTTTTTCTTATGGCTTGTTGCCTATGTATTTGTCACGCGACAATATGACATGCCTAAATGTTCTTGTGAACATAAAGTCCCATGACATTGACGTCTTAAGACACTTATCAGCTCCCTAATGGAGGGTGTCGCCCCTTACTCCCCCTGGTTTCCCTTTCAAGGAAGGCACATCGGCCATACAAGACTAGCTCCTCCCATCCGGTCTTAACAACAACCAGTTGTTTTCGCAGCCTCTTATCCTTTATGCCTATATGGCTTATAGTTACGAGATTCCACCCTAAGTGGGGTTTTCTTGAGGACGAGTGCATCATAGACAAGACTTACCAAAAATGTCCAGGGTAGGTTCGTCCATCCCGGGCACTCTTGGCTTAACCGTGTACCTCGGCGCCTTGGTCATACTCTGCACCCCTTAGAAGAGACCCTCGGTCGTCCAACCAGGGCATAACCTTATATAGTTGGAAATCCAAAGTATCTCTCCTGGATAGGTATCTCAAAGAGATGGACCCCAGTCTCCGTGATTCAGGTTCCAGCAGCGGTATAGCCTTATCCCTGAGCCACGCAAAGAGATACCCCATTATATGACGCACTTTAGGTCTTACATTTGCCTCTTGTGAAATTGTATCCGCGAACTAGGGTGTACGCCATATAGGTTCGTCCCATTCTTATGTATCTGCGAAATTTTATTCGAGTTTCTTGCGAGTATTGCAACTCTGATGAAATTTCTTTTCTTTGATCTTCTCTTTATTTGCATTTCAACTCTTGTATAACTTCTCAATTTCATTTTTTTTTATTCAAATGAAATATTCTTTTGAAACATTTTCTTCAACAAATCATTCATAAATTTTTTAAATTTCATCATTTTACCTTTCTACTTACTACTTTCTGCTTCTTCCCTTTAGTTGCGTTTTCCTATTTTCTTTCCATCTGCGAGATGCTCTCCATCTACAGTTTGCAAATCATGTTGATTTCGCAGTATTCCTTCCTCTCGCCGCTATATTGTATCAACCATCAGCTTATCACCTCTTTGTTTTTTCTTGATGTTATGTTTCCAATTTCTAATCCTCGCTGCCCTTTCTTCACAAGATTCCATGTCAATTTCATAGCATTTCTTCCCATCAACCCAGTCTTCCTTTATTATTCCAACACCATTAGGATGAGGAAATTTAATACATTAGTGGAAAGTTTACGCCACACCTAATATCCCATGTATCCAAGGTCGGCCAATCAGGGCATTATAAGGTGATTCGATATCCACAACGCAGAATAGAATCTTAGAAGATCACCCCTTTAATGGAATTCGCATTGTAATTTCCCCTTTGGGCTTGTGGGCAGTGACGTTGAAACCATAGATTTTATAGGTTGATGGTATTAGATCCTCGTCTTTTCCACCCATGGTTCTGTAAGTATGATAAAATAAGATATCAACTGAACTTCCAGTATCTATTAGAACTCTGTTAATGGCCTAGGAATCCTCAGTTTCACCATCATTATTTTCTTCATCTTCTTTTTCTATTTGTTTTGGATTTATTTCTAACCTTACCACTAGTGGGTTGTCATGCATCTCGCCAGGCTCTGGTACTTCTTGCGAAGTGATAGTAATAATTTGCTTTTGCCACTCCTCTAATGGCGAGACTCTCGCAATATTCGGTATCTCTCTTCCATCTACGTCTCTCACGAAGACTTTGCTTAGAACATTGTCGTGGAAATCCTCAATAGTCTTGTATGAATGTATGATAGAATTACAGAACAAATTCTTCGCCTTGGCTCCAACCTCTATCAAAAATGTTTCTGCTCCTTTTACAGCATTCACTCTGTGAATATCTGGTGCTGGTGGTAACTGCTGAGATTGCGGATATCCTATTAGAAAATAATTTAACTTTCCTTGATCAATCATCCTCAAAATTATTCTTTTTACATTCCTGCAATCGTTTATTGAATGTCCATGGAAATAATGATAAGGACAAAATTCTTGATTTCGATTATTTTGATGTGGCTCTTTTCCCATATTCCAGGGTGATGGTATATTTTCCATTAGAATGATAGCTTCCCAAATTTTTTCTATGCTAGTATTCAAGGGTGGCATCTTAGTTTCTTCCCATATTATTCTTTGATTCCCTTGCCCTCTAAAATTACTTTGCCTCTGACCGCCATAAGTCTCTTGCGGCTGATCAAGTCTTTGAATTTTATTATTTTCACCACGATTGTAATAATTCCTTTCTCTTTCATACTCCTCTTGATCTCTACTTCCCTTGGCTACTAACTTTTGCTGGTTTTCAATAACCACTTTCTCTTGCTGTGGCTGCGAGGTGCTCGCCACATTGTTAATTATTTTAAGAAATAAACTCCCTTTTTCCACTATTGAGCTGGTGTTTGCGACTGGATATGATTCCATCTCATTTTGTTTTTCCTCCAAAGCAATGTATTATTCTTGTAGTTTTCGAAGCTCAGTCATTGTGATGGTATTTTTGATTCCGAAAATTTGTATGTACAACAGATTGGTTGCGAACATTGCATTAATAAAAGATAAGATGAGGTATCTCTCATCCACTCTTCCTGCCATTTCACTGCACATTGTCTTCCATCTTATGGTTAGGTGTTTCAGACTCTCGCCAATCCTATGTTTTAACCCAAACACATCTTCAATACCGGTCCGCGAAGAATTGTTTCTTATATATGCTCCCAGAAATATAGCTTACAAATGTTCGAAAGAGGTTATTGTATTTTTAGGTAAGCCTTCGAACCATTTTAACGCCTCGACAGTTAAACTAGATGCAAAGTATTTGCATAACACATCATCATGGTTTTCCCATTGTAGAATACACCTAACATAAGCCTTGACATGTTGAACAACACAGGTAGTCCCATCGAAGATACTGTTTAATGCTGGTAAATTGCATTTTGGAGGGATTCATCCTAATTGTACTTCTTGAGTGAATGGAGTTCTCGCAGCTTTTTCAATGGATTCATCAAGTTGCCTTCTGCCTCCTTCTCTTATGTTATTCAACATTCCCCTCATTTCTGCTAATTCTCTTAAAATTTGTTCATTCTCAGCTGAATTTTTCTCAATTGGTCTTTTCAATGCAGCTTCTCTTCTTCTGCGCTCGTGTCTTTCTTGTCCTACGATATTGTGTGCTTATTCTTCAGCATCTTTATTCTTCCTTCTCCTGCAATTTTCCTCTTTACCTCCTTCTAGAATTCGCAACTGATTATGCCTCCCAATTTCTTCTCTGCGAGTTTCTTCATCCCTCATCGTTTCTCTTCGCTGTCTTTCTATTCTCCTTTGTATTTTGTCATATTCCTCATTGATATTATTGCTATGGTGATTTTGTGTGCGTCTCCTTTCTCGATTGTCATGATTATTCTGCCATATTGCTTCTTGAAACTCTTGTTCTTCAACTTCTGCTCTTAATCTTTCTCTTTCGCAAGCTAGACGTGCTTGTTCAGCATAATGCCTCTCAATTTCCTCCTCAATGATTCTTTGATTTCTTTAAATTTCTCGCCCATGTAATATTCTTCTACCTTCTTCTCGATTTTCTTCACCATCTTGGTTATTTACACGTTCTTGATTTCTATTATCATGTCTATCATTCGCAATTTCACCGTGTGGAACGTAGCGATCATCAATCATATCTTCTTTTCCATGATGCTGCTCTTCATTTGGATTTTGCATTTCCTCTCGGATATTTACTCCAGCATTTCTCATAGGGGAATTTTGCCTTGGTTCTTCTCTAAATGATCTTGAACTTTATCTAGCAGTACTTCTTGATCTCCTACTTTGTAATCTCAAATTCTCCATTCTTAACTCGTGATTTTGTCTTGTTAGATTCGCACGTTCTACCGCCTCTAACCTCCTTTCCTCTTGTATTCTTTGTCTTAAAACCTCTACTATTTAATTTCCTCCATTTACTTCTCGGTTTCTTTCTTCTCTTCTTTCATTTCTTAATTGTCGATCTTATGCTTCTTCCATCGAATCTGATCGCCAAGTATGTGTAGTTGCAGGATTTCCCACACTACACCCTTATCAAGAATCTATGAAAACTAATTCATAATTGTGGATGAACAACAACACTTTTATTAATTCACTTTCAGGAAGATTTACAAGAAATATCAAAACTCAGAAGTACAACTTTCTTTCTGGAGTTTTCTCTCTCCTCAAAATTCTCTCAGCTCTCAAAAGTACATCATCCTCTTCTGTATTTATTCAAACCCTTTATATAGGAAAATACATAGTGGAAGACAGCTAAGATTTCCCCTTAATTCGGATCTACTCTGCGATCTCATCGCCATAAATTTAGTCTTCACCATCGCCAACTTTATAATCATCGTGAAGAAGACTTATTCTTCATATATCTTTAATCGTTAACCGTTATATCACTCTTTTGTGACACTCGCCAAATGTTGTTGAAGAATCTTGCGACGTTCTCGTCAAAGTGTTGTTAATACTTGTAGAAATGTTTGGGTTTCTCGCAGAAATGTCGTTTCCATCGCGAGAATATCGTTGTGGCGATATTCTGATCCTACATCTTGCCTCTTCTCATGTCTTTTCTGCAAAGAAGATAAGATATAAGAATCTAAAATGCCATAATTGCTTATCTTTTCAGATTTCTCCGTCCTTCGCCAGCTATTTTCACGAATCTTTTCTTCTAATAAATTTTTGACACGTCTCCTCTAACCGCTGCAATCTGACCACCCACGTCTTTTCTTTGCATTAATTACTTTCATCTTCTTCGAGAAATTTCTTCTTCTATAAATACTCTTCTCATTCTTATATTTTTCTCTTTTACTTTCTTCTTCATTCTTCTTCTCTGCAACTTTACTGTTCTTCCGTAAATTGCGCATTCATTATTCTCGCGATTTATTTCTTCTTTTTCAACTTCTTCCTTCATTCCCATACTTCAAAAATGGTGGTTGCTGGTGCTAAAAATTTAATTGCGTTTAACAAGATGAAGGAAAATCTCAAAAACAAAGGTTTTACTTTGTCAACAATTCCAGGTCTAGATTCTAAATCTGAACTTTCTTTCAAGTTATTTTCTGAACATCAACTTTCTCGCAACAAAATTATAGTATCGCTAGGTCAACTAGAAGCTGACCTCCCCGTTCCACTTTATGACCCAGAACATCCCTTGTTTTATCAAATAATTTCTCATGAGAAATTTTCGCGAGCAGTGTATCAGCTGGGCGGAGATTGTATTAGATTATTACTTGAATATGCCTCTTGTTGTGCTAATAAAGGTTCTATTTATCCCGATGATGCGAAAAATCCTGAATTCAAAGTTGTTCCCATCATTCCTGCGATGTATACTGTGGAGAATTTCTTTATCAATTATGACATAATTCCCATGAAAAGAGATCGCACTCGCTGGGGATTCCGCTTACAGAAGAAAGATAAAATTGCTAAAGATAAAATTTTCATGTTAGATATTGATTTTCATACAAAGACCAATCAAGGACCTCGCCATTCTAGCGATGACAAGTGGTTTATTTTTCCATTACTTCTTGAAGGAGATTATATCTCCGGTTCTCTCGCATTGCCCGTGAATCTTCAAGAGTATCAGCCATGGGTCTTTAATTGGCCTGAAAAATCTAAAGAAGTATATATCCTCTCAACCTTTGCATTATTATTGTTCACTATCTTCTTCATATTTTTATATTTTCGCTAACTATTTTGACTTTTCTCAGATTGATAGAATGAAATTAAGCTATCAAACTCACAGGAAACCTTTCACTTTCTTAGCTCTGAAATCTTTCATGGATGAGGTAAGAAATATTCTTTTATAGATTTTAACAATATATTGTTGCCCCTATTTCTTATCTTTATCCGTGCTCGCAGGTGATTGAAGAGCTTGAATCATTAGAACAAAAACCCAAGGGAAAATCTTCTACTGATCGCAAAGGAAAATTTGCTGCCTCTGCCAAAGGAAAGCTTATTACCCCTCATGATGGAGAATCTGGCGATCAAGATAAAGATATTATTCCTCCTAAAGGGAAACCTTCTGCTCCTTGTGGTGAAGATTCTAGCGATCCTCCTTTGAAGAAATGGAGAATCCAACCATCTTCTTCTTCAACTCCTCAAACAATTACAGAAAATTCAAGTGTTGATCTTGATAAAGATAATAATGACGAGGGTTTTAATGTTAGCGGGTTTCCCTCAATAAAAAATTCTTCTGATTCTGATTCTTCAATGACTCATTTGTCTAGAATTTTTAGCGATATTTCCCATAGCATGACTTCTAATGACGAGGATGAAATTATTGAGAAAACATCCCAAGCTCTCGCTAAAGTTTGTGATGCCCCTATTCTGGTGGATAATGATTCTCTCCAAGGAATCTCAAAACCGTTAACTCCCAGTCTCTTGAATTCTCTTGGTGCTTTGGTAAGTTTTCATTTTTTCATCTTGTTTATATATTTTCTTCATCGCTAGATCTCAACTTATATTCTTATTTCGCAGGTTGGAAGAGCTTCTTTTGTTGTTGCTTCAGATTTGGACACTAGATGTGTTATCGAAGAAGAAAAAGCTAATAACCTTCGTCAGGAGAAGGAAAAGTTAGAGGCAGAAGTTGCTGATCTTCGTGGAAAAAATAAGCAGTTAGAAACTGATGCCTCAGCTGACAAGCAGAAATTCACTGATCTTGAAAAAGCTCATCAAAAATTATATGGTATGATCTATTTTCTTTCTTTCTTAATTCTTCTCACCACATTATAGCTTATTCAAGCAACCATTTTGCATATATTTATGTTCTTACTGATGAGGAAATACTCCTCCAATCTTTTCCCGAACCTTTAGATGATAATGCTCTTCTTGATCACCTTAATAGTTCTCTAAGTAACTTCTCAGATGATCAGATTAGATCGCTCTCCTTTGAGGAACTTAAATCCAAATTTAACCTCTTGAAAATAGAGCATAGATCCAATTTAAACCTAACCAACAGATTTAAACGTCTTTATCTTGACTCAAAAGAAGAAATAAATAGATTAAGATAAAGGAATAGTGATCTTATTGACGAGAAGGATCTTGCTGTTAAAAAGGGTACCAAGGCTCTAGCAGATTTCCATAAAACTCATTTTGATACTCAAGTGGAAAGAGATAGACTTATTCGCGAGAATGAAGATCTTCTTGCGATGGAAACTCAAGCTAGCTCTCGTCTTCTTATCAATAGCGATGATGAGTTTGCTTGGGATGCAAAAGTTCTTGATAATGCCATAAACAATCTAGGTGTAGATGTTAGTCTCCAAGTTGAACAAGCTGCTCTAATTAGAGATATGATTTATGAAAGAGAAGGTTGTTAATTTGTTCAATTCTTGCTAACTTTTCATTTTAATATTCTTCCTGATAATGTTTCTAATTCATTGTCATGTTCTCGCAGCTGCTGAGAAGAATTGTCGCGAGAGACTTCAAGAACTTGAAGATGAAAAACATCAACTCGCAATCAAACTTACTGCTCGTGATGAGAAGTATTCAATATTAAAGGACCGTCTCAACTCTACTACTGCGAATTTTAACAGATCTCTTGTTATTACTCGCAATAAATTCATTAAGTTGGTATGTAATGATCATAATATCCCTCATTTTGTATATCCTGATCTAGAAGAAGAGATCCCAACAGAAGTTCCAAGACCTACTATCTCTGATAGTGAAACTGAGGATTCTGGCGATGAAGATAGTATTGGTGATGATGAACAAGAGGGAAACTCTAACGATGAAGAAAAATCTGACAATGATGAAGAGAAGAAATCTGACAATGAAGATGGCAATCAGTCTAATTAGTTTTCTTCTTCTTTTGTCTTCTTTGTATAATTATTTCCTCTTTTTTGTAATTAACTGCGAGTTTCTTCGCCAATATAAACTCCCTTTGCTTCTGCCTGTATGAGTCAGAAAACAATTCTCTTTTGCAAAACAATCAATATAATTAGGCCGACCGAGCGAAGCGAGGGGGGACTCTATATATAGTGACTTTGTGTCAATGTGAAGCGTGACATTTTTTTCAATTACACAAAAAAGATTGAATTTTGGTCCGGACACCTGGAAAAGACTAAGCTGTCCCTCTAAATCAAATTTTACTTTTTTTCCTTTAGACATTTTCGTAAATAAACCAAATAGGAAAGGAAATAAGGTATTAGATATTTTCGTAAATAAACCAAAAAGGAAGGGCACAACAGTAAATACATTTTTTATATATTTAAAAACCTCGTATATTTCAAAATACAAGTCGTATTTTTATAAATTTTATATATTTGGAAAGCCCTTTAAATTAGCTACGCAATGAGCACAAACAATGATATCAAATTTTTGTTTTTCAATTTTTTATATTATTCTCCAAATTTTATATCTTTTCTCCTTAAAAATTAGGCATAGCTTAAAATTAGACATATCTTAAAAAAAAATTGAAAAAAACTACAAGAAAAATAAAATGATTGACTAAGTATAAAAAATAACTAATTTTAAAATGAAAAGCACAACATATGGTGTTGAATCACCACCAAATTATTTGCAAAGTAAAAATATACCATGGCCTACATGTGTGGAAAAATTATATTTTCGCGTCGTGTTTGGAAAAATTATACATTCGTGCCGTCTCAGGAAAAATAATATTTTCACCCTACGGCAGAACTAAATTGTGATGATCTATATAAGTATGTTACTTATCAATGCAATTTTATCATATGATAGATGAATAATAATTTCATCATTCTATGCATTCCCATACTTGCCTCTATTATTCATCTGCAATAAGAGAAAATTGCATAAAGATTAAATATTAGTTGAAGTAAAAATGTATTATGCCTCAGTACTGGCGTTAAATTATGCCTCAGTACTGGCCAAATCTCATAAATACTGCGAGCAATATCGCAATAATCTGTTGGTCTTATTATGCCTTCTTAGTTAAAGGTCTTATTTGGTCAACTTTTTCATTTCTCTGCGACAAAATCGTAGGACGTCTTTAAATTTGCTTGTATTGACCCATTGATCTTGTCTTATCAGTATCTTTTCAATATCTCTGCGAAAATATGACAAGTCTAAATTCTCTCGCAAGAACAAAGCCTCGTGACATTTCAGTCTTGCGATGAAATCGCAGGACGTCTTTACACTTTCACGTAAAGACCCATTGATCTCATCTTAACATCTTCTCTTTAGGGTTTTTGCCTTTGTATAATTTTCGTCACGCGACAATATGATAGGCCTAAATGATCTTGCGATCATAATCCCCATGACATTGCCGTCTTAAGACACTTATCAGCTCCCTAATGGAGGGTGCCGCCCTTATCTTCCCCCTGGTTTCCCCTTCAAGGAGGGCACATCGGCCATAAAAGACTAGATCCCCCCATCCGGATTTTCCAACAACCAGTTGTGTTCGCAACCTCTTGTATTTTATGCCTATATGGCTTATAGTTTCAAGACTGCACCCTAAGTGGGGTTTTCTTCAGGCCAAGTGCATTGTAGCCAAGAATTACCAAGGATGTAAAGAGAGTTTCGTACGCTCCGGGCACCCTTGGCTCAACCGTGTACCTCGGCACCTTGGTCATACTCTTCACTTCTTGGAAGTGATTCTCGGTCGTCCAACCAGGGTATAACCTTATATAGTTGGAAATCCAAGATCTCTCTCCCGGATAGGTTTTCTTTAACCCCATCGTCTGCATGACTCAGGTTCCAGCAGCGGTATAACCTTATCGCTGAGTCATGTCAAGAGATACCCCCTCATATGACGTGCTATTAGGTCTTACATCTTCCTCTTACGAAATTTTATTCGTGAACTAGGGTGCACACCATAAAGGTTCATCCCATTCTTTTAATCTCTGCGAAATTTTATTCGCTATTCTTGCGAGTTTTGTGACTCTGATAGAATTTTATAACTTTGAAAATCTTGTGATTCTTTCAAGTAGAATATTCTTGTTCAATTACATATTTTTTCAAACAAATCATTCATAGAGTTTTCTGGAATTCATCATTTTACCTCTCTACTTACTATTTTCTGATTCTGCTTTTCTGCTACGTTTTACCATTGTTTCCTTTTCTGCGAGATGCTCGCCATCAGCTTTTATATCCTCTTTCCGTTCTATCGCATCAATCATTAACCTTTCACATCTCTGTTGTTGTTTGATTTTGTACTTCCAATTGCTATTCTTTTCATCTCTTTCTTCGCAAGACTTTATGTCGATTTCATAACATTTCTTGCTTTCTCCCCAATCTCCCTTAATAATTCCAACACCTTTAGGATGAGGAAATTTGATACACTGGTGATAAGTGGAGGCAACACCCAATATCCCATGTAACCAAGGTCGTCCTATCAAGGCATTGTAATGTGATTCGATGTCCACGACGCAGAATAAGATTTTTGAAGATATTCCTTTTAACGGTATCTGCATTTCAATTTCCCCATTTGGTTTGTTAGCTGTGCCATTAAAACCATAGATTTTGTATGTTGATGGAATTATATCTTCGTCTTTCCCGCCCATGGTATTATAGGTATGATAAAATAATATATCAACTGAGCTCCCTGTATCTATTAGAACTCTATTGATAGCCCGAGAATCTTCATTTTAAGTATCACCTTCTTCGTCTTCTTCTTCTACTTGCTTGGGATTTATCTCTAACCTTACTACCAATGGGTTATCATGCGGCTCACCAGGCTCTGGTACTTCTTGTGCAGTGAAAGATATAGTCTGTTTATTCCACTCCTCTAATGGCGAGGTTCTCGCGATATTCAATATTTCTTTTCCATCTGTGCCTCTCGCGAAGACCCTGATCAGAATATTGTCATGGAAATCCTCTATAGTTCTGTGTGAATGCGCTATAGAATTACAAAACAAATTCTTTGCTTTAGCCCCAACGTCTATTACAAATGTTTCTGCTCCTTTTACAGCATTCACTCTGCGATTTTCTGGTGCTGGCGGTAATTGCTGAGATTGTGGATGTCCTACTAGAAAATGATTTAACTTTCCCTGATCAATCATCCTAAAGATTATTATCTTCACATTCCTACAATCGTTTACTGAATGGACATGAAAATGATGATAAGGACAGAATTCTTGACTTCGATTGTTTGGATGGGGTTCTTTTCCCATGTTCCATGGATAGGGTATATTTTCCATCAAAATGATAGCTTCCCAAATCGTTTCTATGATGGTATTGAGAGCTGGCATCTTAATTTCTTCCCATATTATCCTATGGTTACCTTGTCTTTTAAAATTATTCTGCCTTTGTCCACCATAAGTTTCTTGAGGTTGATCGAGTCTTTGAATCTTATTATTACCACCGCGATTATAATAATTATTCTCCCTTTCATATTCTTCCTGATCTCGACTGCCCATCGCTACTAATTTTTGTTGGTTATCAAAGACTACTTTCTCTTGTTGTGATTGCGAGGTGCTCGCTACATTATTTATGATTTTAGGGAGCAAACTTCCACTTGCTGCCAGCGAGTTGGTGTTCATGATTGGGTGATTCCATCTCATTTTTTTTCTCCTTCAAAGAAATGTATTCTTCCTGCAGTTCTCGCAATTCTGTCATGGTGATTGTATTTTTGATTCTGAAAATCTGAATGTACAGTAAATTAGTCGCGAACATTGCATTAATGAAGGATAGAATCAGATATCTTTCATACACTCTTCCAGCCATTTCGCTGCACATTGATTTCCATCTTATAGTTAAGTGCTTCAGACTCTCTCCAACTCTCTGATTTAGCCCAAACACATCTTCAATTCCCGGCCGCGATGAATTGTTGCTAATATACGCTCCTAAAAATGTAGCTTGTAAATGGTCAAAAGAAGTTATGGTATTTTTTGGTAATCCCTCAAACCATTTCAACGCTTCGCCAGTTAAGCTGGATGCAAAATATTTGCATAACACAGCATCATGATTCTCCCACTATAGCATACATCTAACATAAGCTTTGACATGTTGAACATCACAAGTAGTCCCATCAAAAATGCTGGTTAATGCTGGTAAATTACATTTTGGAGGTATTCCTCTTAACTGTACTTCTTGAGTAAATGGAGTCCTCGCAGCTTCTTCAATAGCTTCATCAAGTTTCCTTCTACCTCATTCTCTTCTATTTCTTATCATTCCTCGCATTTCTGCTAATTCTCTCAAAATTTGCTCATTCTCAGCTGAGTTTTGTTCTATTGGCCTTTTTAATGAAGCTTCCCTTCTTCTGCGTTCTTGTCTTTCTTGTCTTGCGAGATTTTGTGTGTTGTCTTCTTCATTATCATCTCGTCTTTCTCTGCGATTTTCTCTTTCATCTTCCTCTTAAAATCGTAGTTGCCTATCTTCTTCTCTGCGAATTTCTTCATTTCTCATCATTTCTCTTCGCTGCCTCTCTATTCTCCTTTGTATCCTATCATACTCCTCTTGAATATTATCATTGCAGCGATTTTGTGTACGTCTTCTTTCTCGATTTTCATGGTTATTTTGTCCTATTGCCTCTCGAAATTCTTGTTCTTCTACTTCTGCTCTTAATCTTTCTCTCTCGCAAGCCAGGCGCGCTTGTTCAGCATAGTATCTTTCAATTTTTTCATTAATTATTCTTTGATTCCTTTGATTCTCTCGCCCATGCAATATCCTCCTACCTTCCTCTGGATTCTCTTCTTCAATTTGGTTGTTTCTTCCCTCTTGATTTCTATTGTCACGCAGATTATAACGATCGCCAATTATCTCTTCTTCTCTATGACGTTGTTCTCCATTTAAATTTTGCACTTCTTCTCTAACATTTCTCATTGGGGAATTTCGCCTTGGCTCTTCCCTGAATGATCTTGAATTTTATCTTTCAGTACTTCTTGACCTCCTTCTTTGTAACCTCGAATTCTCCATTCTTAGCTCATGATTTTATCTTGTTAGATTCGCACGTTCCTCCGCCTCTAATCTCCTTTCTTCCTATGTTCTTTGCCTCAGATCATCTACTGTCCCATTTTCACGTCCCACATGAACTAATTCTCCATCCACTCTTTGATTTCTTTCTCCTTCTTCTCCATTTCTTAATTGTCGATTTTTTGCTTATTCCATTGAATCCGACCTCCAAGTGTGCACGCTCACTCTATCATAATCCACATCCCTATCTTGCATTTGTGCTTGTTGATTAAATTTCTTGATTTGAATTTTCTGCTTCATTTCTTGTTCTATTTCTTCCTAATCTTATTCTTAAAGATTCTTCTAATTCACCTATTCCTTCACCTGCAAGTCTTTTACTCCTTCTCACAGTTGTTGGTGGTTCTGATGTGTTTCTTCTTCTTCTAACCATTTCTTCAATTCTAACAATTTCTTCAAATTTTCAAGTTGTAATTATAGATTTTTTAGCTTGATTCTCCCTGTTTTGGGCGCCAAAATGTAGTTGCAGGATTTCCCACACTACACCCTTGTCAAGAATCTATGAAAACTAAGTCATAATTGTGGATGAACAACAACACTTTTATTAATTCACTTTCAGGAAGATTTACAAGAAATATCAAAACTCAGAAGTACAACTTTCTTTCTGGAGTTTTCTCTCTCCTCAAAATTCTCTCAGCTCTCAAAAGTACATCATCCTCTTCTAGATTTAGTCAAACCCTTTATATAGGAAAATACATAGTGAAAGTGTAGGAGCGGAATATCACAGCAAATGATAACTTACGAAATTGTGGAGAGAAAATACATTTTGCGAGCAAAGAATATTTTGCGAGCAAGAAGGACATTTTGCGAGCAAAGGAAACCACGAAGGTTCGCAAGATAATCTCTAATCCGAAATGGCGGGACAACACAACGGTCATCTATTGTAAAATCATATAAATAGCCATTTAGGCATGAGAAAAAAGGGGGATATTTTTAGTAGGAGATGATAATTTTATGAGGAGAGAGAAAATTTTAGAGAGGGATTTATTTTCTTTATCATCTTCTTCCCCAAAATTCTAGAGCTCCAAATATTCATTAATGGAGTCTCAATTGTAAAATCATGTAATCACATACAGTCACTAGTGAAGTACCGTGGATGTAGATCACATTGATCGAACCACGTAAAAATCTTTGTGTCTCTTTATAATTTTAGTACCTTAATTCTTAGTTTCATATCAAATTAATTAGGTTTAGGAATCATTTTAATGGATTCTAATGAGGGTGTAGTTGTGAGATAATCCGCAACTACATAACTGGCGCTAGAAACAGGGAGAGAGAAAAAGATTTATCCTTCCTGTAATTTGTTGGTTCAAGAAAGTTCAAAGAAATTAGCTATTATTGGTGATGAAATTACGGCAAATCTCGTCATTTGAAGAAGACAAAAAAGAGGAAGATGCATAATGCTCGTTCAAAAAAGAAAACAAAAGGAGATCAAAGAAACTTTTACCAGCAGCAGATTGAGAAGAAAAATCATTCCCCTAAAACTCATCTATTACTTTCTTAAATTTTTAGATCTGGTCGTTTATAAACAAAATTTTGAAAACACTTTGTAAAAACTTTAGTTGCTCTTTCGCAAAAATCTGATTTTATGTCCAAGATTTTTATTTAAAACGAATTTTGATTATAAATTTGTCTTCAATGAAGCATGTTTTGCGATCTTATTAGCTGAATTTCAACAATAGTTGGGATTGAAAATTTTCAGTTGATTTGGAAATTTTTCTGTGAACAAAGTTAAAGAAATTTTTGATGACAATTTCCATTCTCCACAAAACTACACTTTGGCATGAACCTTCCTAAATTTCTACTGGAATCAATCTTTCATTCGCAGCCTTTGCATTACTTATTAAGTAAGATTGAAAATATTTCCAAGCACAATGTGATCGTCATTACTTTGTCACTAGACCCAATGGGGATCAAGAAATACAATGAAGTATTACAGTAAAGATAGATTAATTCAATTTCAAACGAGTTGACAAGTCTAGATAAATGAAACAAGCTAACATGTAGTTCTACGCAAAGAGTGGAGATGCAAAAATCAACTGGAGAAAATAGAATTAGTTTCGAACAAACATAAACTTGCGAAGTTATCGGTTCCTTTACATTTTTGATGCTACATTTTTCAAGTTATCTATTCTTTCGCAAGTTTACGTCTCTGTGTCTTTTGCATCCATGATCGATGATGAGTTGATTATTAATCTGTGTCATTTTCGCAAGTTTATGAAAGGAGCCTTATTTCGCAAGTTACTGCTCATCATCACCAGTTTACTTCACAAGTGAAGGAGTCAGCCAGTCTAGAACCAAAATAAAACAAAGAAGTATTGGTTTGAGCAAACACCAACAAATCAGGGAGGATTCGTCTAGCTAAAGACCACCAGAAACGTGAGTAGCAGCGAATGAATAAGGGAATTTCTACGTCTATCATCAGCCAGTTGACTCTCTCATGACTACACCGATTCTCATCAGCCAAAAACCAACACAACGAAGCAATAGATAACTTCAACAACACAGTCAGGCTTTGTCGGGAATACGAGTATAAGAAATAATGAGTTTATATTTGTGCGAATATAAACTTGCAAAATAAGAACCCGGAACAACTCGTATTCTTGCAAAGAAGAATAGCTAATAAAAGGAGATCAAACAAGACAATCAGCAATCCATCCAGGTTGCTCTAAAGATTCGAGATAAACCATGGGGAAGTAAACAGTACAGTTAGAACGGGAAGAGCAGTAAAAGAAGGAAAGATGTGATTTCATTCACCTCGCAAACAACAACATCAGTTCGCAGCTTCAGAACTTCGAAACAAATGGCAAAAAGATAACGTGATGGTTGAGACAACGTATATTTGTAGTTCCAAACTGTAAAAAGCCGCATACTTTCCCTACTGGTATCTTTACTAAGACAACGTCTTCAAATGGCAAAAAGATTTTTACGAATATGACACAGATTAATAATATGATAATGAGATATTTCAGTCCAAATCACCAACAATTATTTTACGATGGTGGTGAAGAAAACTACATGAAAGCCGGATGTGGGGGAAATGCTGCTGGATGGCCTGTCAACAAACACCATGCTGCAGAATTTACTGAATTTAAAAAGTGATCAATACCAGCCAATAGATTTAAAAAGAGGAACTATGTATAATTAACTTGCGAAGAATACCAATTCTTGCGAACTATGTATAATTTCTGCGAGAAAAACCAACTTGCCAAATGGTAAACGTGAGAGATGTTTGTTGGATGATTTAGTACGGGGCTATTTCTATTGATTCAGTTAACGGAGAAGATGCTTAGATATGATCAGGCAATATAAATTGGTATGTTGCCAGGGATTGTATGAAGAGGCAATTGGTTGTGATCATTCTACGTCTGTGTAGTTCAACAGCAAGCATAAAGTACTATAGCCGGAGTTGGGAGATGTTCGAAGTAGTTCTGGTTTCGGGAAAGATAGGCTGTAGTGGTGGTCGTTCAAGGCTCCTTCAACAGCAGCAATCCACAGGCACAGTTCATCATATCCGGTGAAGCAACCCACGATGACCATAAGAGCAGTGCGCAACAAAAAACTCCTCAATGTGTTGCGGCTATGTTGTCTGTTGCGAACTTCGTAAAAAACTCTCCAACTCAATAAAAAATCAGGGTAAATAAGCAACATAGTTGAGAGGCTTACAAATTCTTCGAATGATCAACAAACTTGCGAACAACACCTGTGAATGTTCGCACTTTCCTCGAATGCTCACATGGTTACGAGCTTAGGACATGTTGAAAATAGTAAAGGACGCATAAAGACTTCATATAACAGATGAAAACAGTAGTCACGAGAAGATAATGATCAAATGAACTTTGGTAAGATAATTTACAGGTGCAGGAAACCGTCTTCACAGTGCGAATAAGTCATAATCAACCAGTAGAATGAAGGCTATCATCGTAAAAAAACGGGTTCAGCAAAAGGACAGAATAAGTTATCATCTAGGCATCATAATAAGTTCTGTGAATTCAGCAACATTTACAAAAATAAGAACTTGGACAGATGGTCGCAAGAAGAGCTGATAATATGATGGACACAAGTTCGAATCTCCCCATTCGCAAAAAAGTTTGCACTTCGCAGATGTTTGCCATGCGAATATTCGCAACACAAACAATTCTACTCTTTACACTTTGCAAATATTTACCTTGCTAACATTCGCAGCATGAATTTATATCGTAAATATTTCCTTCGCAAATGTTAACTTCGTGTAAATCATTACTTCGCAGATGATCGATTACTTTGAGCAAATTATTACTTCGCAAGATTTTTGATATTTCGCAAGAAGAAAGTGGGAGATTATTTCACAAGAAATGGCAATTCATATACTTTGCAAGAGACAACAACAAGCCGTAAAAAGGTAAGTACCATTTCCTTGAATACTTTATTTACTGAAGACAAAAGAATTTTGATTTTATTTACTAAAACAGATATACTCGCAAAATTTCTACAATTTCTAAGATTTCAAAATATTTCAAAGATTTTTTAGATGGGTGAAAAGTGATACAATCGCAAGATTCAAAAATGAGTTTATCACAAAAATTTAAAGATCTCAAAAAATTTACAAAGACTTCAAAATTACAAAAATTAGAGAAAATTAAATTCCTATAATTCTATAGAACAATTTTGATTAATACTTCTCATACTTCTCATACTTCTTATACTAAAGATCTTATGAAAACATTTAACATTTTATGTACATGGAAAATTTACGATGAGTTTTTAAAAAGGCGAAAAAATACCGCCAAAAATCAATTGCGAAGAAAAGACCGCAATTTGCGAACAAAAGACCGCAATCTGTGATCAGAAAAAGAAAGAGAACCGCAGAAAATTTAATACATGCAAACCTTTGTGGTGTACACCCTAGTTCGCGAAGCTATATTTCGTAAGAGGCAAAGTCCTAAAGTACGTCATTTAAGGGGGTACCTATAAACGTGGCTAAGGGTAACCGGAACACCACCAAGGGCCCTTAGTACATGGTAAAAATTTAGGGGTACAACCCAATAATGGGGTACCTATCCGGGTTAGAAACCTTGGATTCTCACCTAATCTAGCGACATTACGCAATATAAAATGCGGTGTAAGAGGATTTAGGTTGGGAGACTAAGGCATACTGTCTTTCCCAAGAAGTGCAGAAAACGATCAAGGCGCCGAGGTACACGGTTGAGTCAAGAGTGCCGGGTGAGGTTGAACCACATCTGCCATTTTTGACAAGTCTTGGCAAATTATGCACTTGGCCCAAAGATACCCCATAGGGTGCAACCTCTTAACTATAAGCCCTATAGGCAAAAAGGATAAGAGGTTGCGATCAAAAGATGGTTGTTGGCAGAACCGGATGGGAAGAGCTAACCTTGTATGCTCGATGTACGCTTCCTTTAAGGGGCAACCAGGGGGAAGATAAAGGGAAGCACCCTCCATTAGGGAGCTGATACGTGCTATAAGATGCAAATGTCACGAGGTTTCTTGTTTGCTAAAACATAAAGGCTTGTCATATTTGTGCAACAATTGAACTTCTGCGAGCCTTCTAAAAAAAAAAAAAAAAAAAAAAAAAAAAGAACTCGCAGAACATAACAATGAAGATAAGATGAGATCAATGGGTTTTTGCATGAAAATGTAAAGATGTCCTGCGATTTCATCGCACGACGATAATGTCACGAGGTTGTATGTTCGCAAGAATGTTCAGCCTTGTCATATTATCGCAAATACAAAAGTTTACTACAAAAGAGGTGGCAAAATAAGACCTTTACTTAGGAAGGCATGATAAGACCACAGCAATTAATGAAATTCATTACAATCATTGAAGAAAATATACAAGAATATACATCATGAAGTTTTGAAGAGAAGACAGCTTCGTCAAGATCATTGAAGAATTTTGAAGAGAATATATATCAAAGAAGATAATTCCATCAAGATCATTGAAGAATTTTGAAGACAATATATATCAAAGAAGACAATTCCATCAATATCATTGAAGAATTTTCACGAAGAAGAAGCGATTTGATTCGCGATCAAAGACGAATATACATAAGAAAATACATAAATAAACTTGCGAAGATAGTTATATGAATGGAAGAAACTCAAAGTTATATCAATTTTACTATGGAAAAATGAGCTAAGTAACAGAAACTTGAAATATGCATTATAATAGATAAGTATTACATCATACAAGCATCATACTCGCATCATTCAAGCATTATATTTGCATCATAAATGCATTGCATAAACATTTCATGGCATAAGCATCGCATACATATTTCATAACGTAATCATTACATAAATATTATATTCGCACAAGTATTGTACAAAATTTTACAGGAAAATACCACGAAACTTCGCAGAAAAGTTCATAATTCGCAGGACTATTCATAGTTCGTAACACTATATTCGTAACACTATATTCGCAACACTATGTTCGTAACACTATATTCGCAACAGTATGATTCGCAACAGTATGATTCGCAACAGTATGTTCGCAGCACTATTCACAACACTATTCACAGCACTATTCAGAAGTTCAGAAATGCGCAGAAAAACTCAGGAATTCGTAGAAATATTCAGAAGATAACAGGGTTACCACTTGAGGCAGAGGCAACATAACAATAGAGATGCAATTTAATTATTCAACATTTTCTCAAGAATTCTCTTTCAAGATAAAGAACAGAGGCAACTATGGATACCCAAGAAAATATTTGATGTTCTTTATCTTCTCAGCAAGAATCCTCACCAAAAGTGGAATAATAATTTCACATGAACAGAGGCAATACTTATCACTCTCTTAAGGATACTTCATACTTCTTATATATTTCGAGGATTAAGTACTTCTTATACTTCTTCAAGGATATTTTATATTTCTTATACTTCATACTTCTTCAAGATACTTCACATACTTCATACTTCGCAAGATGATACTTCTAATTACTTCTTAAAGCTTCAGAACTTCGCAAAAGAATAGAGGCAAGTATATACTTTTTGAGTTTGATATTCTTTCGCTTGTTCCTTCATCAACAAAGATCAAAGACTACTACAACGGATTTTGTATTAAAGATCGCTCTTCAAGCAATATTCAAGAAAAAAGAGGCAAGATGTAGGAGCGGAATATCACAGCAAATGATAACTTACGAAATTGTGGAGAGAAAATACATTTTGCGAGAAAAGAATATTTTGCGAGCAAGAAGGACATTTTGCGAAAAAAAGGAAACCACGAAGGTTCGCAAGATAATCTCTAATCCGAAATGGCGGGACAACACAACAGTCATCTATTGTAAAATCATATAAATAGCCATTTAGGCATGAGAAAAAAGGGGGATCTTTTTAGTAGGAGATGATAATTTTATGAGGAGAGAGAAAATTTTAGAGAGGGATTTATTTTCTTTATCATCTTCTTCCCCAAAATTCTAGAGCTCCAAATATTCATTAATGGAGTCTCAATTGTAAAATCATGTAATCACATACAGTCACTAGTGAAGCACCGTGGATGTAGATCAAATTGATCGAACCACGTAAAAATCTTTGTGTCTCTTTATAATTTTAGTACCTTAATTCTTAGTTTCATATCAAATTAATTAGGTTTAGGAATCATTTTAATGGATTATAATGAGGGTGTAGTTGTGAGATAATCCGCAACTACAGGAAGACAGCTAAGATTTCCCCTTAATTCGGATCTACTCTGCGATCTCATCGCCATAAATTTAGTCTTCACCATCGCCAACTTTATAATCACCGTGAAGCAGACTTATTCTTCATATATCTTTAATCGTTAACCGTTATATCACTCTTTTGTGACACTCGCCAAATGTTGTTGAAGAATCTTGCGACGTTCTAGTCAAAGTGTTGTTAATACTTGTAGAAATGTTTGGGTTTCTCGCAGAAATGTCGTTTCCATCGCGAGAATATCGTTGTGGCGATATTCTGATCGTACAGTATGCACACTCACTCTTTTGTAATCCATAGTTCTTTCTTGTATTGGTGTTTGTTGATTCGGCTGTTGAATTTTATTTTCTCCTTCATTTCTTGTTCTATTTCTTCTTGTTCTTATCCTTGAAGATTCTCCCGTTTCACTTATTTCTCCACCTGCAAGTCTTTTACTCCTCCTTACGGTTGTTGGCAGTTCTGATGTATTTCTTCTTCTAGCCATTATTCTTCAAGAGTTGTTGGAAATAGCGTAAAAATCCTTCACTATCTACATCAAATTCTTCTCAATCACAATGTCAATTCTTATCTTTTTCTTCAGAAAATCAACAATTCATCCCTGTTTCGGGCGCCAAAATGTAGTTGAAAGAAATCCTACACTACACCCTTGATAAGAATTTACTGTAATTAAGACATATTTGAAGATTAAAAACAACACTTTAATATTTGATTCTCAGAAATGTTTACAAGAAATGGAAGAAATCAAGAGTACAACCGCTCTCTTGAATTTTCTCTCTCCTCAAGACTTTCTCAACACTCAAAAACACCTCATCCCTTTCTGAATCTACTAAGTCTCTTTATATAGGATAGTTACATAGTGGATGATAGCTAATCTGTCCTTTAATTTCAGATTTGACCCGCGATATAATCGCAGTAGTTATAATGTCCATTCTCGCAAGAGTCGTGACCATCGCAGGATAATCGCACTCTTCCCGTGTTTCTTCATTCGTCAGCTATTACGTCATTCTTCAAATCATTCTGAGACACTCTTGAAGTGTTGTTGAAGAACTCGCGGTGATGCTCGCAGAAGTGTTGTTAATCTCGCAAGAGTAATATCATGGCGATATTCTGGTCCTAGCATAATCATAATAACATTCGAATGATTATGGTGATATCTTATCTACAAAGTTTAATGGTTAAGCAATAAACCTCATATTGTATTCCTTAATACTATATCTATCTAGAGTTCAAATATGCTTCACAGTTTTGTTTTCAATATGCACAACTTGAAAGATACATTAGGGAATAAAAAAGTTCAAGTCAAATATCACTAACCTCAAGTGGAAGGATGATTGTTGTCGTTGTAGCTCCTTGCTTCTTCAAATATCAAGACTTCGCAATACTTGTAATGTCTCATATCCTAGTACTTTCAAGCTAACCTATACGAAGTTGGCTCTAGTACATAATCAAGCGACTCTTAACATGAGTTTTGATTCACTAAAATATGAAAACCAAACTTGACATACCAACGATTGGTGAGTTCAGCCGAGACATGCTCTAAAAATCTCTTCCTTTGTCAATTTTAGTGACAAAACTCTTACATCATATGGATAAACTAGGGATTAACCCGTGCCGTAACGGCACGGGCATGGATTTTTGGTTTACCATAATTCTTCACAGCTTCGCAGCTTCGCAGCTTCACATATATATATATTCAACTACTCTTTTAGAGGGTAAAAAAACTCTTTTATTTTAGTTCTAGTGATGCCCCTTAAATTACAAATACACAAACAATTCCAATATACAAAGGCTGAATGTTCCTTCATTTCCCGATTCAAAATCAACCAAATGATGTATCCACAATATTGCAAAGATATTATACAGATTGATATTTATCTGCAAACATAAAAAGAAAAAAACCATGATATTTGGTATATAATGAAGTCTAGCCACTCATTTTCAGACTACAAAGAAATACAAACACAATGACTGTCGCTAACGATATAGGCCGAGAAAATTTATTAAAAAGGAAATGTGAATACTTTTCATGTTGCGGGTCATTCTATGTACTGGAAGCCAAACTACCGACGTAAGAGTTAGTCAAAAGCTACAAACACCATTTCATGTTGCAGATCATTCTATGTGCTAAACTCTTGACAAGTGAGCTTAGGAATAGTGAATTTACTTTCACCTCACAATTATAGCCCCAACTGTCCACTTCATCACCACCACTTTTGTATTGCATTCCTTGCAGGCAGGATAATACAACCCATATACATGGTAATTAAGGAACCATTTTAGAAGGTGTCCCTTGTACATGAAAATCTTAAGATCCTGCAGACACGCACACAACATCAAAATTCAGCGATATTTGCATATGAAACTTGGCAAGAACTATGTTTTGGTCCCATTTTATGAAGGAAACATTGACATGTTATATGGGCTCCTATTTTGCCAGTAGTTCAAATGGGTCTTTATATTTTCGGTTGGCATAGCGTGTGCAGGTTCATAGTCTTTCTTCAAATGCAGTATTGTTTATCGCCATGACATAACTTCCATGGACCTGTGGTCCAAATTTGGTGTTAGATAAACCCATTTAAACATATTAAAACTCCCATTGAATAGGTATATGTGATAAAAAAAATCATGGTGGCATTAGTGGAGGACAATGTGAACTTGCGTGTTGAAAAGATAATTGTCGATATGAGAGTTTATGTGCTTCCAATGTAATCATGAGGTTGAACCGGAAGAAAAATTATTGCAGTGAAAACAAAAAAAGATTTGCGTTTCTCCCAAATTTTCAATGTAATTATGCGAGACTAAGGTTGCTAATCCAGACCTTACATATGATATCCTTCATTTGTAAGGCGTCGATCCAATTTCAAGTTCCTAGAAGGACCAGATTGTGAAGGTTAGACCGCACTGAAACCATTGATTCATTCGAAATCACAATAGTATCATATAGTTTGTATATGTGATATAATTTGGCAATGGGAGTAACAAAATATGCAAAGAGAATACAGTAGGGAGTGGATCATTTATCTAAAAAGCTATCCAATCGAGGAAGTTTTGTTCAGAATTGCGTAAAAGGAGTCTATGTTACGCGATTTCTATGTTCACTTACCGTGGCTTGGCATGCTTCTAACAAAACGACTTCATCTTATCCATAGCGTCTTTAAGAGAAGGGAGATCAATGGAAAAGGTTATCCTGAGATAATTTTTGATACCCATAACAATTCCTGCAACAAATTCCAAGTGCTCATAAGAAAAATAATCTTTTCATTGGACTCAACTGGATCCTAGACGGATTGGGATGAAGTTATTTAAGCATAAAATAATGACGCTTAGCAAAGACACACATGGGAGAATAATTATTTTTTCCTCTCTCGCCAGCAGCGGCCAGCTTAATGCAGAAGTCCATATCATCATAAATGTCTTCAAGAAGTAAAGTATCCAGCTTTACCATGACACACATGGATCCTTCAAGAAGTAAGATTTAATGCAAGCTATATCATTTATTTCCTCGGCGCAAATATCAAGAGCTAGCTTGACGAAGCAAGCTAATAGTATTTTCCAAAAAATCTTCCTTTGTATTCTGTAGGATTTGAGGAATTGCTCCCTGAAGCACCAAGATTACAGTTTAATAAATGAACTAAATAAGCTTACCCATATCCTACAATGCTCAACTCCAGAGTGAGAATATAAACAAATAAGTCAACAGATGCTCTTTGATGCAAGGAAAGTGCTCTCCGGCTGTATCTGACACTATAATTTCTAGGCATTGAGGTTAAATATGTATAAATAGGAGCGTTATGAAGGTTCCATAGGAAAATATAAGTTAAAAAGAAAATTCAAAGAATTATCAGGTAAGAAAAGCCGCGAAATTTCTTCTGAATTTAGAAGAATCAAGCAAGCATGCAACATGAAACCATTATTCTTGTAAATTATTTCTAATGCAGGCACAAAATTAGTTTCAATATAGTGGAAGACCACTGCTTCTTGGCCACCTCCAAAATGATTTCAGGCTATTATCATTAAGAAAATGTGTATTCACCATTTTGGTCAAACATATTGCTTTTCCATCGGTTAGATACTATTTAATGAATTACAGGTCAGATGTACCTTAGGCTCATGATTATCAAGTGTCGTGTACAATACTTTTCTGTTATGACTCTTCATAGCTTGCACATTCAGGCACCTCAACACCCGCACAACATATGTATCTACAAAATACAATGAATTGTAGTTAATTTTCAAGGAGAAACATTCACCAGATACATCATAAGTAAATAATTTGAATTCAAGTGTTCACTTAGTTTTATAGAAAAATGCTCATATGCAAATCCTAGTAATATCCCCTCTAATTAGTCCTAACATAACCATGAAAGATCAAGAAAAAGTTTCCTTTTACTCCATCGATTAGTCTTACTTTAAGTAAGCCCCTCAATACTATCCAAAGGCGAAAAAAATAGTTTTTAATTATAGGAGTATCCAAATTCTCCGTGGCATTTAAAAAAAAAAAACTCAATCAATTGCATTAGTAGATGTCTCAGGAACTACTGGTAGATTTGGTATATCGATTTGCAGGATTTTTCGCCAAATTGAATCCTTCTTTCAATCCTCCCCTGTGAAAACCAATTCAAAAACAAATCCAGCATAAAAAAACACCATGAAGGATAAAATAGTTAAGAAGCAATATAAATCTACTGACTCTGGGTTTTTCCTTGCAAGAGCTACTTTGAATTTCATGACGGATCTTCTCTGATAACTTTTTAGAAAACAAAACAGAAGATTATATTAGGGCTCATGATGGTAATGAGGTGGCGAAGGAGAGATTAGGGTTTTATTATACAAAACCATGATGCTGCGGGCTTGCGGCAAGTTGGAGAAGATAAGGATAAATCTTCTTATGTAAGATCTTGTTTATCCCTGGATTATGAAAAGTGAAGATTATCATCAAGAAGAGAAACGACATGCGATAATGAATAAGAATTCATTTACTCGGTAGATTAATGAGACTGTGTTTTAGGGGATCAACCACAACCAAAATTTAAATACAAATAATGAACCAAAATTCAAATTTTCGGGGAATCGGAGAACCAAGACTGGAAAAATCATACCCGTAATTTGAGTTTTGCAACCCTGATTGATCCGAGAACTAAACCAAAAATAAAATATAATCAAATTTTAAATCAAGAATGAATCAAATGACTTACAAATAATGAATCCAAATCGAATTTAAATACAAATAAAGAACAAAAAATTGAAATTTCCCGGAGTTAGAGAACAAAAACTGGCAAAATGATACCCGTAATTTGAATTTTGTAGTACCGATTGATTTAAGAAATAATTTGAGTTCTGCAATCCTGATCGATAACCAAACCAAAGCTCAAAATCGAAAACTGGCAAAATCATACCCGTAATTAATTCATTTTTATGTTTATGCCAGGAAGACGAAGAATTCTAGGGAAGAGGATTTTGGGTACCCATAGAAAACGATTGAGCATCCACGGTCACTCATTCCTCCCCATAAAACCTTAGGCACACGTGCAAAAAATGAGTGTGGTCTAGACAACCACGACCATAGATTTATCTTTGCCAAGAATAAATCCTGACCACCACTCAGATAGGCAAAGTTAGCTAAACTTTGCTTTATACTCTTGACAAATTTCAAGAATTCATTACACATATGCTTGATTCCTGAATTCAACAACACAATAAACTGCTTACATTCAATCCTTAAAAATGTCATTGTTGACCTTATAATAACAAAGCTAATACTCCCCATAGATAGGTAGATATTCAATACGCACGTCTTTGTTATACCAATTTATATGGCATGTTACTCTCCCTTAGTTTGTGATTTCACTCTTTCGTTAGATAAACGTTCAAGCACCACTGTTCTTTTCCTTTGTAGGATCATAATATCGCCACAACTATATTATCGCGATGGAAACGACACTTCTGCGAGAATCCCAAACATTTCTACAAGTATTAACAACACTTTGACGAGAACGTCGCAAGATTTCAACAACATTTGGCGAATGTCACAAAAGAGTGATGTAACGGTTAACGATTAAAGATATATGAAGAATAAGTCTGCTTCACGATGGTTATAAAGTTGGCGATGGTGAAGACTAAAGTTATGACGATGAGATCGCAGAGTAGATCCGAATTAAGGGGAAATCTTAGCTGTCTTCCACTATGTATTTTCCTATATAAAGGGTTCGACTAAATCCAGAAAAGGATGATGTATTTTTTGAGAGCTGAGAGAATTTTGAGGAGAGAGAAACTCCAGAAAGAAAGTTGTATTTCTGAGTTTTGATAGTTCTTGTAAATCTTCCTAAAAGTGAATTAATAAAAGTGTTGTTGTTCATCCACAATTATGACTTAATTTTCATAGATTCTTGACAAGGGTGTAGTGTGGGAAATCCTGCAACTACATCCTTAGCGATACCAATCAATATAAAATCAATGCCAATATCACATGTTTACTCCATATATTTCTCCCCCTTTTTATCACAAAAATGACAAAGAAACGAAAAAATAAAGGACAACACGAAAAGAATCATACAAATCTCAAAATAGACTTGCAACCTGTAGAGTTAGGCACGAGGGTTCCACACATCATGTTCTGATAACCAATATAAAAAATAAAGCTACAAGTAGTTTTATTTTGATATGTTACCAAGGAAACAATTGTCCGATTTTTTTTTTCCAATTTAGTTGTAGTTGCAGGAATTCCTACACTACACCCTTGTTAAGATTCCATAGAAATCTGTTGAAATTCAATTAAACTTCAAAGATTTAAACGACATTTTACTATTAAAATTTCAGAAATGTTTACAGAATTGGAAGAAATCAAGATTAAAAATATTCTCTTGAAATTTCTCTCTCCTCAAGACTCTTTCAGCTCTCAAAAATACATCATCCTTTTCTGGATCTATTGATCCCTTTATATAGGGATTTACATAATGGATGACAGCTAAGTTTTCCTCCTATTTCGGATCTATTCTGCGATCTCATCGCAATCGCTACAATATTCTCTATCGCAAGAATGATGACCATCGCAGGATCAATATATTCTTCTTTTACTTCTTCCATCGCCAACTTCTTTTGAGTATTCTGTGACGCTAATGAGATGTTATTAAATAATTGGTAGTGACGCTCACATAAGCGTTGTTAATATCACAGGAATAGCGTCGTGGTGATATTCTGGTCCTACATCTTGCCTATTCTCATGTCTTTTCTGCGAAGAAGAGAAGATCATGAGAACCAATATTATTTATTACCCTCGCAGCTTTTTTCCCTTTTATACTTTCTCCTCGACAAGATTCCATTAATCTAGCCTTTCTTACATGTGTTGTGAATTCCTCCATTTACTGACACGTCTCTGCTCAATGGGCCCACCCTCTTTTGCCTATAAAAGGTAAGACTAAATTTCAAAACTAATTTTCTTCTTCTGTTTCTTCATCTTCTTCATTTGTCTACTTCGTCTTCCGTCTGCAACTTTCTTCTTCTTCATATTCTTCTGCTACTGTTCTAATGGAGTCATCAAGGTATGTTTCTTGACTTATGTTATTTATTTAAGCCAATTTTTATTTCATTCTACAATCTTTCTTATTTGATTCTTCATAACTTCCATGTTATGTCTTCTCTTTAGCGGAACTAAACAATCCACAATTCAAAACCCTAATACTCGCAGAAGACTAGCAGAGAAGAAGAAGAAGAATTCTGCGAATGATAAGGTAGTAAGAAACATATTTTGTTTCCTAATAACAATATTGTTGCTTCTGTTTCTTATCTGAGTTATAGTTCGCAAAATGACGAGAACCCTGTTAAGCCTCCCAAAAGATCTCGCCACTTTAAGACACTTGGGGAAGATCTCATTATGCCCACATTAACATCTGTGAAGATTACTCCCACACCATCAAAACCAAATCTTTCTACTTTTGTTTGCGAGAATATCTCTACCCATACTTATACTTCTTCTGACCCTTTGATAGATCAAGCTTCTAAAATTGTTGTAACTGAGACTCCTTATAGTCCTTTACGGCCTTCAACTGTTGTTTTTCCACATACCCCTCCTGATAACTCAACCGCCACAAATGATCGCCAACTTGCTCTCATTACTACTTCATCTTCTACACCTCTTCCTTCATCAAACGAAACTTTTGCTGGTGTTGATGTTTCTTTTAAAATCTTGTCTAACATTTTAGACAATGCTAGAAAGTCTTCCACTGACCCTCTCTAGCATGAAGCTTGCGAGACTCTACTCAAGTATTTTGGCTCTAATGATAATGCTTCGCGAGCGTCTTTGGAAAATAAGATTGAAGATCTGAGGAAAATCCTTCAAGCTAAAACTGCTGAGTGTGATACTTTGAATCACATGCTTCGCAACTCTTCTCTAGACTGCGAGAATCTTCGCAGAAAAAATGACGAGCTGAAAGGTACATTTTTCTTGCCTTTGCTCTTTTGTTTTTCTGTTTTATTTATATATTTTCTGTACTCAAGCTTCCTTCTTAAATTCTTGATTCATATATTAGTTTCAAATCGGACCAGTTTCATAGAAAGACTCAAATTTGAATCTATCGCTGAAGAAGCTCACGTTGAAAGAGATTCTTGGATGGATCAACATACTAGACTAGAAAATCTTTACACTTATTCAATTGATCACATAAATAATATTACTAATGAGAATAATCAATTATTGCAAAGGCAGAATTTATTAAGTGGCGAGGTTGATCGCCTCTCATATTTGTTTTTAAGGCTAATTTGGCGATGAAATCTTTATCAGATGAGAATAAAACCTTGTTCCAATAAAAACATAGATTTTCAAGATTGATGACGATTTCCTCGCAAAAATTAAGTAATCTTCAAAGCATATGTAATAATCAAGAGCAATCTCATCATTCTCTCAAGAATGAGCTCAAAGAATTAACTGAATCATCTGCTGCCGAGAAGGATAAACTTATCAAAGGTAGACTAACTCTTAGTTTAAGAGCCAGCGAACTTCAAGACCAATACTCTCAATTAAAGGAATCTTATTCTTCACTAGCAAAGGAAAACTCATATCTTCGCAACAAAGAAGAAAGCATGAAATCTTGTTTGAAGGGTATGGTTGGCGATAAATTCGATGATGCCATGAATCAATGGGAGAATTATTTATTTGCATTAATCCAAAATTTAACCTTGCAAAAATAAGGTAGTCAATTGACTGCCTCTCTTGTTGATCTTCTTATAAAATTTTGTGTTATATTCCTTGTGAAAATTTTGTCTAACTGATCTTTTATTATTTTGTTGCTCGCAGAGTCCGGAAGAAATCTTCATTCTACCATCACTGATCTGACCGCTAAATTGGATAAAGTTCGCAAAGAAAATAAGTCTCTTGTTTCCAATTACCTCGATTCCCGTGACAAAGCATAAAGAAGACTTGATTATCTCGAGTACTTTAAAAACATAGAGATTAGGAATCGTGATAGAAGTTTCCTATGCAAGGTCCACCTCAGTGCTGAAGTTCTTGTGAACGAGATTCTTCTCTCCAATTCTATCCCTCCTGTAACTGTTCCTCCTCTAAAGGTTGATGATGATGAAATTCCTCTTACCATGGATGAAGATTTAGAGTTTACTAATGATGAAGAAAATACCACTCAAGAAGATGGTGAAGAAGAAGAAAAAAGAAGTCCTCCCAAAGAAGCAGTTGCTGGTGGCGAAGCAAATGTTGATGAAGGGTCAAAAGAAGGAGAGACTCATGATGATAAGGATGCTGAAGAAGCTGATAACTGTGGAAGAAATAATGAATCTAACGAGCAAGAAGAATAAATCTGGCGAAGCCACCATTGAAACTTGAATTTTATCTTTGCGTTCTTTTTCTTCTTCTTTCTTGCGAGCGATGTAATTTTTGAGACCTTTTAGAACTTACCTTTCAAATTAGCTTACTTTGAATATTTTTCAAGGAAGATAATGAAATCTTACTTTGTAGTTGCAGGATTTCCCACACTACACCCTTGTCAAGAATCTATGAAAACTAAGTCATAATTATGGATGAACAACAACACTTTTATTAATTCACTTTCAGGAAGATTTAAAAGAAATATCAAAACTCAGAAATACAACTTTCTTTTTGGAGTTTCTATCTCCTCAAAATCCTCTCAGCTCTCAAAAATACATCATCCTTTTATGGATTTAGTCGAACCCTTTATATAGGAAAATACATAGTGGAAGACAGCTAAGATTTCCCCTTAATTCAGATCTATTCTGCGATATCATCGCCATAAATTTAGTCTCCACCATCGCAAACTTTATAACCATCGTGAAGAAGACTTATTATTCTCATATATATTCAATCGTTTACCATTATATCATTCTTTTGTGACACTCGCCAAATGTCGTTGGAGAATTTTGCGACGTTCTCGTCAAAGTGTTGTTAATACTTGTAGAAATGTTTGGGCTTCTCGCAGAAGTGTCGTTTCCATCGCGAGAATATCGTTGTGGCGATATTCTGATCCTACATCTTGCCTCTTCTCATGTCTTTTCTGCGAAGAAGATAAGATATGAGAATCTAAAATGCCATAATTGCTTATCTTTTCAGATTTCTCCGTCCTTCGCCAGCTTTTTTCACGAATCTTTTCTTCTAATAAATTTTTGACACGTCTCCTCTAACCACTGCAATCTGACCACCCACGTCTTTTCTTTGCATTAATTACTTTCATCTTCTTCAAGAAATTTCTTCTTCTATAAATACTCTTTTCAATTTTTTTTTCTCTTTTACTTTCTTCTTCATTCTTATTCTCTGCAACTTTACTGTTCTTCCATAAATTGCGCATTCATTATTCTCGCGATTTCTTTCTTGTTTTTCAACTTCTTCCTTCATTCCCATACTTCAAAAATGGTGGTTGTTGGTGCTAAAAATTTAATTGCGTTTAACGAGATGAAAGAAAATCTCAAAAACAAAGGTTTTACTTTGTCAACAATTCCAGGTCAAGATTCTAAATCTGAACTTTCTGTCAAGTTATTTTCTTAACATCAACTTTCTCGCAACAAAATTATAGTATCGCTAGGTCAACTTGAAGCTGGCCTCCCCGTTCCACTTTATGACCCAGAACGTCCCTTGTTTTATCAAATAATTTCTCATGAGAAATTTTCACGAGCAGTGTATCATCTGGGCGGAGATTTTATTAGATTATTACTTGAATATGCCTCTCGTGGTGCTAATAAAGGTTCTCTTTATCCCGATGATGCGAAAAATCCTGAATTCAAAGATGTTCCCATCATTCCTGCGATGTATATTGTGGAGAATTTCTTTATCAATTATGACATAATTCCCATGAAAAGAGATCGCACTCGCTAAAGATAAAATTGTCATGTTAGATATTGATTTTCATACAAAGACCAATCAAGTCCCTCGCCATTCTAGCGATGAAAAGTGGTTTATTTTTCCATTACTTCTTGAAGGAGATTATATCTCTGGTTCTCTCACATTGCCCGTGAATCTTCAAGAGTATCATCCATGAGTCTTTAATTGGCCTGAAAGATCTAAAGAAGTATATATCCTCTCAACTTTTGCATTATTATTGTTTACTATCTTCTTCATATTTTTTTATTTTCGCTGACTATTTTGATTTTTCTCAGATTGATAGAATGAAACTCATCTATCAAACTCACAAGAAACCTTGCACTTTCTTGGATCTGAAATCTTTCACGGATGAAGTAAGAAATATTCTTTTATAGATTTTAACAATATATTGTTGCCCCTATTTCTTATCTTTATCCGTGCTCGCAGGAGATTTAAGAGTTTGAACCATTAGATCCAAAACCCAAGGGAAAATATTCCACTGATCGTAAAGGAAAATATGCTGCCTCTTCTAAAGAAAAGCCTATTTCCCCTCGTGATGATAAATCTGATGATCCTCCTTCAAAGAAAAGAAAAACTCAACATTATTCTTCTTCAACTCCTCAACCTATTTATGATGACCAAAATGTTGATGTAGATAAAGATAATTAGGATAATTTTAATGTTGATAATGGTGCTCCTTCCATGGTGAATTCTTCCCCTTCTGAGTCTTCCATGGCTCAGCTATCTAAATTTTTTGGCGATACTGAACATGGTATCCCAAATGAGTATGGAGACGAAGCTATTAATAAAATATCCCAATCTCTCGCCAATATTTGTGATGCTCCTATTTTAGTTGATAATGCTTCTCTTAGTGGAGTTTCAAGATCGGTAACTCCCAGTCTCTTGAATTCTCTTGGCATACTGGTATGTTTCCTCTTGTTTATCCTGCTTTCGTATTTGTTTCCTCGTCAAATATCTTCGCCAAATCTTAATTTACATAATTCTCTCGCAGGTTGGAAGAGCTTCTTTTGCTGTTGCTTCAGATTTGGACACTAGACGTGTTATTCAAGAAGAAAAAGCTAATAACCTTCGTCAGGAGAAAGAAAAACTGGAGGCAGAAGTCGTTGATCTTCGTGGAAAAAATAAGCAATTGGAAACTGATGCCTCAGCTGACAAGCAGAAATTTGTTGATCTTGAAAAAGCTCATCAGAAATTATATGGTATAATCTATTTTCTTTCTTTCTTAATTCTTCTCACCCCATTATAGCTTATTCAAGCAACCATTTTGCAGATATTTATGGTCTTACTGATGAGGCAATACTCCTCCAATCTTTTCCCGAACCTTTAGATGATAATGCTCTTCTTGATCGCCTTAGTAGTTCTCTAAGTAACTTCTCAGATGATCAGATTAGATCCTCTCTCCTTTGAGGAACTTAAATCCAAATTTAACCTCTTGAAAATAGAGCACAGATCCAATTTAAACTTAACCAACAGATTTAAACGTCTTTATCTTGACTCAAAAGAAGAAATAAATAGATTAAGGAAAAGGAATAGTGATCTTATTGACGAGAAGGATCTTGTTGTTAAAAATGGTACCAAGGCTCTAGCAGATTTCCATAAAACTCTTTTTGATACTCAAGTGGAAAGAGATAGGCTTATTCGTGAGAATGAAGATCTTCTTGCGCTGGAAACACAAGCTCGCTCCCGTCTTCTTATCAATAGCAATGACGAGTTTTCTTGGGCTGCAAAAGTTCTTGATAATGCCTAAAACAACCTAGGTGTAGATGTTAGTCTCCAAGTTGAACAAGATGCTATAATTAGAGACATGCTTTCTGAAAGAGAAGGTTGTTAACTTGATCAATTCTTGCTAACTATTCATTTTAATATTCTTCCTGGTAATGCTTCTAATTCGTTGTCACGTTCTCGCAGCTGCTGAGAAGAATTGTCGCGAGAGACTTCAAGAACTTGAAGATGAAAAACATCAACTCGCGACCAAACTTACTGCTCGCGATGAGAAGTATTCAAGATTAAAGGACCGTCTCAACGCTACTACTGCGAATTTTAACAGATCTCTTGTTATTACTCGCAATAAATTCATTAAGTTGGTCTGTGATGATCATAATATCCCTCATTATGTATATCCTGATCTAGAAGAAGAAATCCCAGCAGAAATTCCAAGACCTACTATCTCTGATAGTGAAGCTGAGGATTCTGGCGATGAAGATAGTATTGGTGATGACGAACAAGAGGGAAACTCTGACGATGAAGAAAAATCTGACAATGATGAAGAGAAGAAATCTGACAATGAAGATGGCGATCAGTCTAATTAGTTTTCTTCTTCTTTTGTATTATTTGTATAATTATTTCCTCTTTCTTGTAATTAACTGCGAATTTCTTCGCCAATATAAACTCCTTTTGCTTCTGCCTGTATGAGTCAGAAAACAATTCTCTTTTGCAAAACTATCAATATAACTGTTATCTTTTAATGATCTATATAAGTATGTTACTTGGTATTATAAATGCAATTTTATCATATGATAGATGAATAATAATTTCATCATTCTATGCATTCCCATGCTTGCCTCTATTATTCATCTGCAATAAGAGAAAATTTCATAAAGATTAAATATTAGTTGAAGTAAAAATGTATTATGCCTCAATACTGGCGTTAAATTATGCCTCAGTACTTGCCAAATCTCATAAATACTACGAGCAATATCGCAATAATCTGTTGGTCTTATTATGCCTTCCTAATTAAAGGTTTTATTTTGCAAACTTTTTCATTTCTCTGCGACAAAATCGCAGGACGTCTTTACATTTGCATGTATTGACACATTGATCTTGTCTTATCAGTACTTTTCAACATCTCTGCGACAATATGACAAGTCTAGGTTCTCTCGCGAAAACAAAGCCTCGTGACATTGCCGTCTTGCGATGAAATAACAGGACGTCTTTACACTTTCATGCAAAAACCCATTTATCTCATCTTAACATTTTCCTTTTAGGATTTTTGCCTTTATATAATTTTCGTCACGCGATCTTGCGATCATAAGCCCCATGACATTGCCGTCTTAAAACACTTATCAGCTCCCTAATGGAGGGTGCCGCCCTTATCTTCCCCCTGGTTTCCCCTTCAAGGAGGGCACATCGGCCATACAAGACTAGCTCCCCCCCATCCGGATTTGCCAACAACCAGTTGTGTTCGCAGCCTCTTGTCCTTTATGCCTATATGGCTTATAGTTACAAGACTGCACCCTAAGTGGGGTTTTCTTCAGGCCAAATGAATTGTAGCCAAGACTTACCAAGGATGGAAAGAGAGTTTCGTACGCTCCTGGCACCCTTGGCTCAACCGTGTACCTCGGCGCCTTGGTCATACTCCGCACTTCTTGGAAAATATTCTCGGTCGCCCAACCAGGGTATAACCTTATATAGTTGGAAATCCAAGATCTCTCTCCAGGATAGGTTTTCTTTAACCCCAACATCTGCATGACTCAGGTTCCAGCAGCGGTATAACCTTATCGCTGAGTCATGTCAAGATATACCCCCTCATATGACGCGCTATTAGGTCTTACATTTGCCTCTTACGAAATTTTATTCGCGAACTAGGGTGCACGCCATAAAGGTTCGTCCCATTATTTTAATCTCTACGAAATTTTATTCGCTACTCTGGCGATGACACTCGCATGAATTGTGATAGAGAAAGAAGAATTTTTTAACTGTTTTATCTTACAACATTTCAGTATTTCTTACCTTTCTAGCACCTTTTCTTCAAATTTCTTAAATGTCATTGCTTTACCTCTCTACTAACTGCTCTCTGTTGTCATTTCTTTGCTGAGTTTTGATACATTTTCTTCCTTTATGAAACTCTCACCGTTAATTGGTCATCCTCATATTTTCGCTATTCTTTCATCATAACCCTCTTGTTGCGCTTTTCTTCTCTTTTATCAGTTGCGATACTCTCGCTATTAACCACCAATTTGCCACTTCCTTGGTCTCGCAGCGTTTCATCTTCTCGCTGTTCTATTGTATCAACCATTAACCTTTCACATCTATGTTGTTGTTTAATTTTGCACTTCCAATTGCTATTCTTTTCAGCTCTTTCTTCGCAATACTTCATATCAATTTCATAACATTTCTTGCATTCTCCCCAATCTCCTTTAATAACTCCAACACCTTTAGGATGAGGAAATTTGATACATTGATGATAAGTAGATGCTACACCCAATATCATGTGTAACCAAGGTCATCCTATCAAAGCATTTTAAGGTGACTCGATATCCACAACACAGAATAAGATTTTTGAAGATATTCCTTTTAATGGTATTTGCATTTCAATTTCCCCCTTTGGTTTGTTGGCTATACCGTTAAATCCATAGATTTTGTATGTTGATGGTATTAAATATTCGTCCTTTCCACCCATGGTTTTAAAGGTATGATAAAATAAGATATCAACTGAACTCCCTGTATCTATTAAGACTCTTTTGATGGCCCAAGAATCTTCAACTTTACTATCATTCTCTTCATCTTCTTCTTGCATTTGTTTTGGATTAATCTCTAATCGTACGACCAGTGGATTATCGTGCTGCTCGCCAACCTCAGGTACATCTTGCGCAGTGAAAGATAGAGTTTGCTTCTGCCACTCCTCTAATGGCGAGGCTCTCGCTATATTCATTATCTCTTTTCCATTCGTGTCTCTGGCAAAGACTCTGCTTAGGACATTATCATGGAAATCCTCCACAGTTTTATATGAGTGCGCAATGGAATTGCAGAAAAAATTATTTGCTTTAGCCCCTACTTCTATCACAAATGTTTCTGCTCCTTTTATAGCATTCACTATGCGAGTTTCTGGTGCTGGCGGTAATTGCTGAGATTGTGGATGTCCTACAAGAAAATGATTTAACTTTCCCTAGTCAATCATCTTCAAGATTATTCTCTTCACATTCCTACAATCGTTTACTGAGTGGCCATGAAAATGATGATAAGGACAAGATTCTTGACTTCGATTGTTTGGATGGGGTTATTATTACCACCGCGATTATAATAATTCTTCTCCCTTTCATATTCTTCCTGATCTCGACTGCCCATCGCTACTAATTTTTGTTGGTTATCAATGACTACTTTCTCTTGTTGTGATTGCGAGGTGCTCGCTACATTATTTATCATTTTAGGGAGCAAACTTCCACTTGCCGCCAGCGAGCTGGTGTTTGTTTCTCCTCCAAAGCAATGTATTCTTCCTGCAGTTCTCGCAATTCTGTCATGGTGATTGTATTTTTGATTCTGAAAATATGAATGTACAGTAAATTAGTCGCGAACATTGCATTAATGAAGGATAGTATCAGATATCTTTCATCCACTCTTCCAGCCGTTTCGCTGCACATTGATTTCCATCTTATAGTTAAGTGCTTCAGACTCTCGCCAACTCTCTGTTTTATCCCAAACACATCTTTAATGCACGGCCGCGATGAATTGTTGCTAATATACGCTCCTAAAAATGTAGCTTGTAAATGATCAAAAGAAGTTATGGTATTTTTTGGTAATCCCTCAAACCATTTCAACGCCTCGCCAGTTAAGTTAGACGCAAAATATTTGCATAACACAGCATCATGATTCTCACACTGTAGCATACATCTAACATAAGCTTTGACGTGTTGAACATCACAAGTAGTCCCATCAAAAATGCTGGTTAATGCTGGTAAATTGAATTTTGGAGGTATTCCTCTTAACTGTACTTCTTGGGTAAATGAAGTCCTCGCAGATTCTTCAATAGCTTCATCAAGTTGCCTTCTACCTCCTTCTCTTCTATTGCTTATCATTCCTCGCATTTCTGCTAATTCTCTCAAAATTTGTTCATTTTCAGCTGAGTTTTGTTCCATTGGCCTTTTTAATGCAGCTTCCCTTATTCTACGTTCTTGTCTTTCTTGTCTTGCGAGATTTTGTGTGTTGTCTTCTTCATCATCATCTCGTCTTTCTCTGCGATTTTCTCTTTCACCTTCCTCTTGAAATCGTAGTTGCCTACCTTCTTCTCTGCGAATTTCTTCATTATTCATCATTTCTCTTCGCTGTCTCTCTATTCTCCTTTGTATCCTATCATACTCCTCTTGAATATTATCATTGTAGCGATTTTGTGTACGTCTTGTTTCTCGATTTGCATGGTTATTTTGTCATACTGCCTCTTGAAATTCTTGTTCTTCTACTTCTGCTCTTAATCTTTCTCTCTCGCAAGCCAGGCGCGCTTGTTCATCATAGTATCTTTCAATTTCTTCTTCAATTATTCTTTGATTCCTTTGATTCTCTCGCCCATGAAATATCCTCCTACCTTCCTCTGGATTCTCTTCTTCAATTTGGTTGTTTCTTCCCTCTTGATTCCTATTGTCACGCAGATTATAACGATCGTCAATTATCTCTTCTTCTCTATGACGTTGTTCTCCATTTAAATTTTGCACTTCTTCTCTAACATTTCTCATTGGGGAATTTCGCCTTGGCTCTTATCTGAATGATCTTGAATTTGATCTTACAGTACTTATTGACCTCCTTCTTTGTAACCTCAAATTCTCCATTCTTAGTTCATGATTTTGTCTTGTTAGATTCGCACGTTCCTCCGCCTCTAATCTCCTTTCTTCCTGTGTTCTTTTCCTCAGATCATCTACTGTCCCATTTTCACGTCCCACATGAACTAATTCTCCAGCCGCTCTTTGATTTCTTTCTCCTTCTTCTCCATTTCTTAATTTTCGATTTTCTGCTTCTTTCATTGAATCCGACCTCCAAGTGTGCATGCACACTCTATCATAATCCACATCCCTATATTGCGTTTGTGCTTGTTGATTCGGCTGTTGATTTGAATTTTATGCTTCATTTCTTGTTCTATTTCTTCCTGATCTTATTATTAAAGATTCTTCTAATTCACCTGTTCCTTTACCTGCAAGTCTTTTACTCCTCCTCATAGTTGTTGGTGGTTCTGATGTGTTTCTTTTTCTTCTAACAATTTCTTCAATTCTAACAATTTCTTCAAATTTTCAAGTTGTAATTAGAGATTTAGCTTGATTATCCCTGTTTCGGGCGCCAAAATGTAGTTGCAGGATTTACCACACTACACCCTTGTCAAGAATCTATGAAAACTAAGTCATAATTGTGGATGAACAACAACACTTTTATTAATTCACTTTCAGGAAGATTTACAAGAAATATCAAAACTCAGAAATACAACTTTCTTTCTGGAGTTTCTCTCTCCTCAAAATTCTCTTTGCTCTCAAAAATACATCATCCTTTTCTGGATTTAGTCGAACCATTTATATAGGAAAATACATAGTGGAAGACATCTAAGATTTCCCCTTAATTCGGATCTATTTTGCGATCTCATCGCCATAACTTTAGTCTTCACCATCGCCAACTTTATAACCATCGTGAAGCAGACTTATTCTTCTCATATATCTTCAATCGTTTACCATTATATCATTATTTTGTGACACTCGCCTAATGTCGTTGGAGAATCTTGCGACGTTCTCGTCAAAGTGTTGTTAATACTTGTAGAAATGTTTGGGCTTCTCGAAGAAGTGTCGTTTCCATCGCGAGAATATCGTTGTGGCGATATTCTGATCCTACATACTTCTCTATTCCATTACTTGCCCTTCATTATCTTTCTTGAAATGGTGAATCATTTTCTGTATCTTCTTTAAGGAATTGTGTTGTTGCATTGTTCGTGAAAGTATGAATATATTAGCGATACAATGAATATTGCGCGATACAATGAATATTGCTGCAATGTTCTGAAAAATTCTGAAGTAATCTGCGATGTGAAGAATTTGCCTTCTTATATATGATTATGCGATGAATGAATACTTCCTGCAATCTTAAAATGGAATAGTTAATTGGTAATATTATTTTTTTGGTCTTATTTTGCCTTCCTAGGTAAAGGTCTTATTTTGCCAAACTTTTTCTGTCTGCGACAAAATCGCAGGATTTCTTAACATTTGCATGTAAAGACCATTTGATCTTGTCTTATCCATGTTTTTTCAAAATCTTTGCGGCAATATGATAAGTATAAACTCTCTGTAAAGAATTTAGCCTTATGACATTGTCGTCTTGCGATGAAATCGCAGGACATCTTTACACTTTCATGTAAAAACCCATTGATCTCATCTTAACTTTTGGCATGTTGCCTCTGTATAATTTACGTTACGCGACAATATGACAGGCTTAAATGTTCTTGCGATCATAAAGCCCCATGACATTGCCATCTTAATACACTTATGAGCTCCCTAATGGAGGGTGCCGCCCTTATCTTCCCCCTGGTTACCCCTTCAAGAAGCGCACATCGGCCATACAAGACTAGCTCCTCCTATCCATATTTACCAACAACCAGCTGTTTTCGTAGCCTCTTGTCCTTTATGCCTATATGGCTTATAGTTACAATACTACACCCTAAGTGGGGTTTTCTTCAGGCCAAGTGCATCGTAGCCAAGACTTACCAAGAATGGAAAGGAAGTTTCGTACTCCCTTGGCACCCTTGGCTCAACCGTGTACCTCGGCGCCTTGGTCATACTTTTCACTTCTTGGAAGAGATTCTCGGTCATCCAACCAGGGTATAACCATATATAGTTGGAAACCCAAGATCTCTCTCCCGGATAGGTTTTCTTTAACCCCAACATCTCTCTCCCGGATAGGTTTTCTTTAACCCCAACATCAGCATGACTCAGGATCCAGCAGCGGTATAACCTTACCCCTGAATCATGACAAGAGATACCCCCTCCTATGATGCGCTATTAGGTCTTATATTTTCCTCTTGCGAAATTGTATTCGCGAACTAGGGTGCACGCCATAAAGGTTCATCCCATTCTTTAATCTCTGCGAAATTTTATTCGCGTTTCTCGCGAGTATTGTAACTCTGATAGAATTTCATAACTTTGATCTTATTTCTTTTTGTAAAATCTTGCGATTCTTTCAAGCAGAAAATTCTGTTCAATTACATATTCTTCAAACAAATCATTCATATAATTCTCTAAGGTTCATCATTTTACCTCTCTACTTACTATTTTCTGCTTTTCTGCTACGTTTTACCGTTGTTTCTTTTTCTGCGAGACGCTCTCCATCAGCTTTCACATCCTCTTTCCTCTCTATTACATTAATCATTAACCTTTCACATCTCTGTTGTTGTTTGATTTTGTACTTCCAATTGTTATTATTTTCAGCTCTTTTTTCGCAAGACTTCATATCGATTTCATAACATTTCTTGCTTTCTCCCCAATCTCCTTTAATAACTCCTACACCTTTAGGATGAGTAAATTTAATACACTGGTGATAAGTGGAAGCTACACCCAATATCCCGTGTAACCAAGGTCGTCCTATCAAGGCATTGTAAGGTGATTCGATGTCCACAACACAGAATAAATTTTTTGAAGATATTCCTTTTAACGGTATCTGTATTTCAATTTCCCCCTTTGGTTTGTTAGATATATCGTTAAATCCATAGATTTTATACGTTGATGGTATCAAATATTCATTTCTTCCGCCCATGGTCCTATAGGTATGATAGAATAAGATATCAACTGAACTCCCGGTATCTATTAAGACTCTGTTGATGGCCCAAGAGTCATCAATTTTACCATCATTCTCTTCATCTTCTTCTTGCATTTGCTTTGGTTTTATCTCTAATCGTACCACCAATGGGTTGTCATGTTGCTCGCCAAGTTATGGTATATCTTGTGCGGTGAAAGATAGAGTTTGTTTCTGCCATTCTTCTAATGGAGAGGCTCTCGCTATATTCATTATCTATCTTCCATCTGTGTTCCTCGCGAAGACTCTGCTTAAAACATTATCATGGAAATCTTCTATAGTTCTGAATGAATGCACAATGGATTTAAAAAACAAATTCTTTGCTTTAGCCCCCACTTCTATCACGAATGTTTCTGCTCCTTTTACAGTATTCACTCTGCGAGTTTCTTGAGCTGGTGGTAATTGATGAGGTTGTGGATGTCCTACTAGAAAGTGATTTAACTTCCCCTTATCAATCATCCTCAAAATTATCCTCTTTGCATTCCTACAATCATTTATTGAATGACCATGAAAGTGATGGTAAGGACAAAATTCTTGAATTCGATTGCTTGGATGTGGTTCTTTCCCCATGTTCCATGGCGATGGTATATTCTCCATCAGGATAATAGCTTCCCAAATTTTTTATATACTGGCATTAAGAGGTGGCATCTTAATTTCTTCCCATATTATCTTTTGATTTCCTTGTCCTCTAAAGTTATTCTGCCTTTGTCCGCCATAGGTTTCTTGCGGCTGATCAAGTCTTTGAATCTTATTATTTCCACCGCGATTGTAATAATTCTTCTCCCTTTCATATTCTTCTTGATCTCGACTACCCATCGCTACCAATTTTTGTTGGTTTTCACTTACCACCTTCTCTTGTTGTGGCTGCGAGGTGCTCGCCACATTATTTATCATTTTAGGGATAAAACTTCCACTTGCCTCTAGTGAGCTGTTGTTCGCGATGGGATATGATTCCATCTCATTTTGTTTCTTATCCAAAGCAATGCATTCTTCCTGTAATTATCGCAGTTCAGTCATAGTAATTGGATTCTTGACTCTGAAAATTTGTATGTACAGTAGATTGGTCGCGAACATTGCATTGATAAAAGACAAGATAAGATATCTCTCGTCAACTCTTCCTGCCATTTCACTGCACATTGATTTCCATATTATGGTTAAGTGCTTCAGACTCTCGCCAATTCTCTGTTTTAACCCAAACACATCTTCAATACCTGGCCGCGATGAATTGTTGCTAATATATGCTCCTAAAAATGTTGCTTGTAAATGATCAAAAGAAGTTATGGTATTTTTTGGTAATCCTTCGAACCATTTCAACGCCTCGCCAGTTAAGCTGAATGCAAAATATTTGCATAGCACAGCATCATGATTCTCCCATTGTAGCATACATCTAACATAGGCTTTGACATGTTGAACAGCGCAAGTAGTTCCATCAAAAATGATGGTTAATGCTGGTAAATTGCATTTTGGAGGTATCCCTCTTAACTGTACTTCTTGAGTAAATGGAGTTCTCGCAGCTTCTTCAATAGATTCATCAAGTTTCCTTCTACCTCTTTCTCTTCTATTGTTTATCAATCCTCGCATTTCTGCTAGTTCTCTCAATATTTTCTCATTTTCAGCTGAGTTTTGTTCCATTGGCCTCTTTAACGTTGTTTCCCTTCTTCTGCGTTCTTGCCTTTCTTGTCTTGCGGGATTTTGTGTATCTTCTTCTTCTTCATCATCATCATCTATTATTTCTCTGCGATTCTCTCTTTCATCTTCCTCTTGATATCGTAACTGCATGTCTCCTTCTCTGCGGATTTCCTCATTTCTCTTCGCTGTCTCTCTATTCTCCTATGTATCCTATCATACTCCTCATGAATATTACCATTGTAGCGATTTTGCGTACGTCTCCTTTCTCGATTTTCGTGATTATTTTTTCGCACTTCTTCTCGAAATTCATGTTCTTCTACTTATGCCCTTAATCTTTCCCTCTCGCGGGACAGACGTGTCTCTCAATTTCTTCTTCAATCATTCTTTGATTTCTTTGATTCTCTCGCCCATGTAATATCCTCCTACCTTCTTCTGAATTTTCTTCTTCAATTTGGTTGTTTCTTCCCTCTTGATTTCTATTGTCACGTGGATTATAGCGATTTCCAATTATCTCTTCTTCTCTAGGACGTTGTTCTTCATTTAAATTTTGCATTTCTTCTCTAACATTTCTCATTGGGGAATTTTTCCTTGGTTCTTCTCTGAGTGATCTTGAATTTGATCTAACAGTACTTCTTGATCTCCTTCTTTGTAACCTCAAATTCTCCATTCTTAGCTCATGATTTTGTCTTGTTAAATTCGCACGTTCTTCAGCCTCTAATCTTCTTTATTCCTGTATTCTTTGTCTCAAATCATCTACTATTTCACGTCCTTCATGAATTAATCCTCCAACCATTTCTTGATTTCTTTCTCATCCTTCTTCATTTCTCAATTGTCGATTTTCTGCTTTTTCTATCGAATCCGACCTCCAAGTATGCACACTCACTCTATCATAATCCACATTCCTATCTCGTGTTTGTGTTTGTTGATTAATTTGTTGAATTGAACTTTCTCGCTTCATTTCTTATTCTATTTCTTCTGATCTTATCCTTAAAGATTCTTCAAATTCACTTGTTCCCTCACCTGCAAGTCTTTTACTTCTTCTCACGGTTGTAAATTGGTTCGATGTATTTCTTCTCCTTCTAGCCATTTCTTCAACTCTGACAATTTCTTCAAATCTTCAAGTTGTAATTAAAGATTTCTTAACTTGATTCTCCCTGTTTCTGGACGCCAAAATGTAGTTGCAGGAATTCCTACACTACACCCTTGTTAAGATTCTATAGAAATCTATTGAAAATCAATTAAACTTCAAAGATTTAAATGACATTTTACTATTCAAATTTCAAAAATGTTTACAGAATTGGAAGAAATCAAGATTACAAATATTCTCTTGAAATTTCTCTCTCCTCAAGACTCTTTCAGCTCTCAAAAATACATCATCCTTTTCTGGATCTATCGAGCCCTTTATATAGGGATTTACATAATGGATGACAACTAAGTTTTCCTCCTATTTCGGATATATTTTGCGATCTCATCGCAATCGCTACAATATTCTCTATCGCAAGAATGATGACCATCGCAGGATCAATATATTCTTCTTTTACTTCTTCCATCGTCAGCTTCTTTTGATTATTCTGTGACGCTCGTGAGATGTTGTTAAAGAATTGGTAGTGACGCTCGCAGAAGCATTGTTAATATCGCAAGAATAGCGTCGTGGCGATATTCTGGTCCTACATTAGTTTAGCAAAACAAAAATCAACTAATCACTTTAGTCCCTTTGTTAAACCGATTGTTCAAAAACAACCGCTTAATTCGATAAGACCAAAATAAAGACAACTCTATTTTTCTCAGCAAGTTCTAATTATCCATAAACTTAGACCTTTCAATTTTAAACAATACAAGTACTAGGTTAGTTAACTATAATTTATTGTTAAGGCATTCGATTAGACTTGAATAACTGAAACCTCACTTTGATAAGTCTAACTAAGATCAAAATTAACTTAGTTTCTCTTATCGGGAATCGAATTGGACTAAACAACTCATACTGTACTCCATTTATTTTGTTAAGCCATAAATAATTCATACAAACCAACATAAATCAACTTGCATAATTATTCACCTCAACCGGAAGCAATTGAAACAACATAGACATTAAAAGCACCGCAATTGCACCGAAATTTTGTAAGCCTAAATAATTGATATCACACAATAAAGCAAGATAACAATAGTTTTTCTTAACCAGAACTAATTGAATCACACACATCCACACACACATCATGGAATAAAACATCAATTGAACCGAAATTTTGTTAAGCAAAAGCAATAAATCTATCTTACAAAAACAAATGTGTTTTCTCAAATCCGGCGGCTATGTATGGGTGTTTTCTGACGATCAACGGCTCCTATTCTTCTCAAATAGAAAACATAAATCGTGGCCGAGAATGAAGCCCCTCTTTAGTCCCTAATCCGACGGCCGGGATCCCTTTTTGCACTTATTCTCCTCTTCAGTTATAAAAAAATAAATTAGATGGCATTCAATCCCCATCAATTTTCTTCACTAATTCTCCTCCCATTATTCACCAGTTGCAGAAACAATTAACAAAACCATTCAATCCCATTCAATTTTGTGCGTTACATCACAAAAATAACCTAAGATATTCGACTACATAAACCTCGAGAGGTTATCGTCTTCCTAAGTTTTGCCATTTCTTCTCCGGCATACTCTCTCAAGGATACTAGGTAATACACTCTTTAGTTTGGATTAATTTTTCTTTAAATACGTATTTGATTAGTATATTTTCAAAACAACTCAGGAACCATATACATTGGTATGTTTTGTTGGGACATCGTATTTGATTTGGGTTTCTTCGTTATCTATCTTAATATTTAGGCATCGTCGCAGATGATTTTTGTTGGTCTATTGACTATAGAGCTACCATCTCTCAGGTAAATAATTTTGAATGCTAATCTTGCAAAAATTTCGTTGATATTGACTTTGTTGCGCATATCATAATTGATTCCTTGATGCACCCAACCCAATATTCTAAAGTGTCAAAACCAAAATCCACAGACAACTCCAAGGGTTTGACTGTGGTTAATGTTAAGATATGACTCGACTTATCACTGCTAATTTTCTTATCTCTAAGAACATCAAGAGAGGTGAGGTGTTTGTGATCCCAAAGGATCTGGCCTACTTCCATAAGAACAACCGGAATGTGCCTGCTTCTTTCTTTGATTGTCTTATAACCCTTTGAGACCTTGCGAATTTAGAAGATATGTTGTACAGTATAGTAGTTTTAGAGAGCTGAGATTCATGGGTTTGCATGACCAGAAAGTGGTTCTATTGTCTACTGGCTATCACGACAGGAGGATTGAAGAATCTTGGTTTCTTGATTTACGTATCTCTTTTTATGTTACGAATTTGTTCCGACCTCTTTGCATGATATTTTCATAATCTGTCACTTATTTGATTTGAAATTTCAGGGATTAGATAAGTAGATAATTATTATCCATTGCACGATTCAAAACACAGAATGTTTAAGGTTAGCCTGGGAAAATGAATTTCTGGATTTCAACTCTTTAAGGTTTGTTTGTGGGAGAAAACTACTTCTGCCGGTTTAGGTAATTTTGGGTGTGTGTGGATGAGAAGTGAATTTAAACCTTCAACAAATGTGCTGCACGATGAGCACTTTTGATTCGAGAGATAATCTGTACAATTCTGTCCTAAACCGAAGACACGACCGTTCCAGATTTGTTTCGGTCACATGTGAAGGATGTGAGGTTGATCTTAGGGAGGGAAGCGAAGAAGGTGTTGAGAGTATGAAGATGAAGGCTATTTGATGACTTGTTAATATAAGGTTGAGCAGGCTATCAAATGTTGCAGGCAAGCCCTGGGTGTTGAATACGATGGTATTAACACTTGGTTTTTCTGTGTTGTTGTTGGAAATAGGGATGAGAACCTATTTATACAAGTCGATAAGCCTTCATCACGTCTCTCGTGGGAAAGTGGAGGAAGTGGAGTGATGGAGGAAGTGGAGTTGTGTGTTAGTGTCACACGGTTGCTTGCCCACTTCTCCTATCATCGCTAACTGCCCATGTTTCCATGACACGATCTTGTGATGGCGTGTTGCACGCTGCACGCTGTAAACCGCCAGACCAATACCGTAGTTTGTATCCCCCAGTTGTGACGTGATTAATGTCTCGAGTGTGTGGATCATGGGACCCACATAAAATAGTGCAGGGTGAATCGTGAACTTGGTATGACATCGCATGCATCCATCTTCAGATGACCTTTTGGAGGTTGTATGGGCAGGCCACGCCTTGGTCGGTCACCCTGTGAAGAAGAGTGACAGATGGTGATCATGGTGATACCTTTTTTGCTGGTTGATTCGCACCCTAAGTCATTCGTCGAAGCTTTCAAAGTTGGACGGACGAGATGGCTTGCAACCCTACTTGCGATCGTTGGATGGGAGGCGCGTATGCTGCCTCTTTCAACCCAAATGTTTGCATGCTAAGGGATTTTTATGGAGGAACCGATTGTCCCTGCATGGAGGTGGTACAATGGTGTTCACACCCATGCCTGCTTGACTTGCAAAGATTTGATCTAAGCCACTCACTTTAGGTGGCAAAGCCGAGTGGTCGAGATTAGAACTTATGAAGGGGCCGTGACATTCCACCTTTGGGCACGTGTACCAAGGAACTTGACCACTGCCGGTCTTGGCCGATCAGCTAGGCGAGAAGTCGGTCCCACGGTGGTCATACTAGCATGCTCGGTTCCCTCTAAGTCTCCATCTTTGCCTTCCATCCAAGCCTGCGAAGATGGACGCTCGAGATGTTTCTGCGACATATGCGCCGTAAACCCTAATTAGGATTTCGGACCGGCCACTTTGGGCGATCGGTTTTGGGTTGCGTGCGCCTCCTTTGGGGAGACCAACCATGTATGCAACATCTTGGGCCGACAGTGAGCATGTACATGCTTGCTCTATGACCCTGGGAGCAATCTAAGCCATCCAACTATGCCTGCGAAGTTGGATGGTCGTGATCGTTTTGGATCTTCTCAACCTGCATAAGGCGTTAACCTAGCCTTGTTTGGGCAATCGTTTCTTGCACCACGGCTTTCCTATGAGGGAGTCGGTCATGTTGGTAGAAAGTGGGCCCGCCAATGGTGTACCATCACTTCACTACTCGTTTTAGGGTATAATCTAAGCCGTCCAACTATGCCTGCGAAGTTGGACGTTCACGATTAAAAGGAACCCTAATTAGGTTCCAGCCGTGCGTCATGCTCACTTTGAGCGCACGTTTTTGGAAGGACCAACTGTAGTTGGTCTTGACTATTCGGTCATGCATGAAGTTGGGTCCGAGGTGATCATGGTAGCATGCTCAGGACCCCCTGAATCTATATCTACACCCTCCATCTATGCCTGCGAAGTTGGACGGATGAGATCTATTTTTGGGTTTGTTTTCAGCAGGTGAGACTAACATGGGTAGTCTTGCATGCGTTCAACGAGGATAATATAACCCGCCGTTAGGTAGCCTACGGGTGTTTGCATGTCGAACACAAGGCTTTAATTAAAGCATTAATAGTAATGCTGCAAACCTACATAAAATCGGGATGGTTGCTACATGTTCCGCTCTGGGTAGGTTTTAATTCTCAGGGATGGTTGCATATGCTCCAATGAATTATCATGGCGAGAAATATTCATCACCTGAAGGCTTTATCCTTTGCAGGACGTCAGCTTACAAAAATTGGCTTTTTACAATTTTAGCCTTTAAATAGAAATCCACCATCAACATTAAGTCCCCTGCCTAGCATGCAATTAATGGTTACACTATTGTAGGGTAGGCATGAGATGGTGACAGTTTGCACAAAAACAACTAAGGCTAGGGTAAACGTACTTTTACCACATGGGGAGGGTTCTCGTGCCGAATGCCTTGTAGCGCTGGTGGAGTTGTTCCCCCTCAACGAATTTTTCTCCGATTTCAGCTAGGTTTCTGAAGCTAGCACGACTTGGTTGGTGTTGATCCCTTGCCGGCCGGACGTACTCCGAGATAGCTGCTTCTAGGGTTTCCCTTGGCGTGTATATATACGTTTGCACAGGAATCCTCTTCTACATATTGGGATAGAATTTCTTCTCTGCAGAGTTCCATCATATCAGGCAACAGCAAGTCGTCTTCTTCATATCACCCAGGTTCGTCTGTCAAGCGTACCCACTCTGCATTTCAGTGCGCTTATGAAACTCGTGACAATCCTCCAGCTCGTGTGCGTAGAGTTAAGAGGATCATACCGGTTTGTTCTTTTCCCTTTTATTTTACGAGTAGTCACCCTTATTTCCTGATCAGGTGAATAATCTCCTCTTTTGCAGAGATGTCCACCTGGAACATGTGTAACAGTCATTGATGACGATGACTTGGATAGTCCACTTTCTTCGAATTTAGCTACACCTTCACCGGACGACCTCGAGAATGCTGATCTGGGTATTTCATCCTATGAATACCCCAATGCCGGCCTTTCGTTCGATATTGGTATGAAATGCTGGTCTTCTAGCTACAAGACTGTCGGTGGTTTTTTAGTACGAAAGGAGTTCGTCTCCATGTACACAAAGATATAGAGAAAGTATGGCCATATCGCGACCAGGAACGTAATTCGGCATTGCTCGTATGCTTTTGTTACTGTGGTAAGCTGTTTGCTTCCCATGATTGCTGAGATGGAAGGTGTCTCTATCCTCAAGGTAGCTGAATCAAATCTCTAGAAGTGGGAAAACATGCTCTTTACCTGCGAGTCCATGGAGTTCAACGTGAGTTGGCTGCGGCAGCGTCTTGACATCATCAAGGTAGATCGAGCTGGTATCCTGGTGAATGTAGTCCCTGATGCGAAGGCTATCTTGGAGGAAGAGAAGGCTCTGGATGCTGAGTCAGAGAAGGTGGAGCAGGCGATCCAAATCTTGAAGACCCGGAAAGAGAGGTACCAGGCAAGGTTGAAGATGATGCTTTCCAGGGATTACAACCTGTTGGACGACCTCTTCTGAGATGCATTTAGAGATTTCCTTCCCTCTTTTTTCTTTTCTTTTAGACACCATTGAGAGATGCGAGATTTCTTTTTTCTTTTGTGTAGATGGATGGAGAAAAATTCATTAGTTTTTTCTGAATAAATTAACAAGTTAGACATGAAACGAGAATGCATGTACTGTCATGTCATGGGACAAGTACGGAACAATGGTCAGGCGTGATATGTCTTGAGACATTTTCCGTTGATGACTGCTTCCAACTTGCCTCCATCCACCTTAACGATTTTGTAGTATCCAATGTTGTAAGCCTTGGTAATCACGTAAGGTCCTTCCCATTTTAGAGAGAAATTTGGTGCAGACATGTCTTGTTGGATGTGTTTGGCTGTCTTCAAAACTAGGTCTCCCACTTTAAAACTTCGTGGCCTTACAGATTTGTCATACGCCTGGAGACTGTTTCGTACACCCGAGCGCGTTCCTCTGCCTTGCTTCTTATGTAGTCTAGAGTATCGAGCTCAGCGATCCTGCAGTTAGACGCCTCATTTTCGTTCCAATGGACTCCACTTGCTGCTGCAATCCTGGCTGATGGGATTTTGATTTCCGCCGGGAGGACAGCATCAGCCCCGTAAACGAGTGAGTATGGAGAAACTCCAATGGAGATCCTAGGTTCCGTTCGGTATGCCCATAGTGCCTTCGGTAGTTGTTCATGCCACTCTCTGGGATTGTCATGTACTGTCCGACTGAGAATCCGGATTAATGTTTTGTTGGTGCTCTCAGCCTGCCCATTACCTTGAGGGTAGTAGATGGTGGAGAAGACTTGTTTAATTCCATATCCTTCAAGCAACTCTCGTACTTGCTTGTTGGCGAAGGGAGTGTCGTTATCGGTAATGATATGTTTAGGTACTCCAAAGCGGCAGATGATATTATCTTTAATGAACGCTGCAATCGTTGCTCCTGTAGTTCCACGCAGAGGAATAACTTCGACCCATTTTGTGAAGTATTCAGTTGCGGTTATAATATATTCATGCTGCTTTGATGATGGCGGGTTGATATTTCCAACAATATCAAGTCCCCAGTTATAGAATGGCAGCGGGCTAATTATCGAATATGGGGGAGTGGAAGGTGTATGGACGAGGTTCCCGTGAACCTGGCATTTGTGGAAGCTTTGAACGAAGGCAGCTGCATCATCTTCCATGGACGGCCAGTAATATTTATCGTGTATCTGGAGAAACAATTTCTTCTTTCCTTGATGTTCTCCTTCATGCATCTCTTTCAAAATTGTTGAGATTTCTCCTCCAGCTAGGCACCGTAGCATATCACCTCCAAAGCTTTTCCGGTACAAAATCCCCTCGTGGAACACGAAATGTTTCGCTCTCTGTTTCATTTTGACTGCCTCTTTTGGGTTAGCAGGAACTTTGCCATCACGAAGGTAGTTAACATATGGCTTCCTCCAATCCCCGATGTGATTTATGTTGAGTACCTCTAGTTGATGAGGTGGTGCTTGGCAGTTTGAGCAAGACTGTTGGAGCGCTCGAGACTGTGTCTCCATTTCTGGACAGTAATAGCCTAAACGTTGGAGGCATCGATAGAGTGTCACCACCAATGTTTGTCCACAAATCTCGTTGTGAACACGGTCAAGTTGCATCTGTGCTTCTTCCTCTCCGAGACATCTTGATAAGGAACTATCCGGGTTTCGGTGGTATAACATGCCGTGGAGCATAAAGAAGTTTTGTAAGGATTTAAGGATGACCTTTTCTTGAGAAAGTGAATTGCTAAGCTCCTGAATGATCGTAGTCCGCCAGTCACAGGTTTCAGCATCCTTTCATTGTGAGAGCCATGTTGATTCCACTATCCTTCTTTTCACCGTCAGGGTTTCTTCTATGCCTTAGAACTACAATTTAGAATCTAACATTTCCAGGCAATCAACATGCCTGTTGTTGTTGCGGATGACATGAGTTATGGTTGCGTCAGCGAAGTAGTTCAGCAGTCTCTGAGCCTCGGACCGGTACGGAGCTAGAGTCATCTCTTTTAGTGCGTACACCCGGTTCATCTGATTAACCAATAATTTGGAATCGCCTCTTATTTCCAAACATGTGGCTCCCGCCTGCTTGGCTAATATCATCCCTATAAGGAAGGCTTCATACTCCGTTGAATTGTTAGTGCAATGAAAATCTAACTTGAAGGAGTGTGAAAAGACTTCGCCAGTTGGAGATACTAGGACTATGCCTGCTCCTCCAGTGTTGTTACTGGGAGTAGCGGATCCGTAAAAATATAACATCCAAGCTTCCTCTTCGACAACAGATATGTCTGGAAACTCTCCAGGCTGGTCTTCATGCAATGTTGTGGTACCTTCTCCAGGGAAAGCTGCTAGTAAATCCGCGATAGCCTGACCCTTAACAGCTCTTGGCGGAGTACACGTTATGTCTAGCTCTGACATTTGAAGTAGCCACTTGGCATCCCTTCCCATTAGAACTGGTTTTGACAGTAAGAACTTCGCAGGGTCTGATTTAGATATGAGTGTTACCTTGTTGGATAGTAGGTAATGCTTGAACTTCTGGATGGAATGTATAAATGCTAGGCATGCTTTCTCTGCTCTCGGGTATCTGATTTCAGCGTCCCTCAATATTCGACTGAAGTAGTATATAGGACGTTCGACTCCCTCATCATTCTATTGAGCCAGCAAGGCTCCAACGGCAGTGTCACTGAAGGTGGTGTAAAGATATAACGGTCTCCCTTGAACATGAGACTTCATGATGGCTGGAGACAACAGTATGTGTTGAATTTTCCGAAACGCTTCCTGTTGGACGCTGGTCCAGTTAAAATCCGCTCCTTTCTTCAGCAAGGGGGTGAAGGAAGCACTTAGTTGAGCCAGACCAGGTATAAAACGTCGAATGTAATTCACCTTTCCCATAAAACTTTGCAGTTCCTTCACGGTTCGAGGTGGCGTCATAGTAAGGATGGCTTGAGTTTTAGATGGGTCCACCTTGATTCCCTCAGCAGTCACTTGAAATCCCAGAAACTTTCCATAGGAGACACCAAAGGCACATTTCAAGGGATTCATCCTCAACTTGTACTCACGACACCTCTCGAATACTTGTCGCAAGACTCCTGTATCTTCCGTCCGGGTTTTCGATTTGACTACTATGTCATCTACGTAATCTTCAACTTTTTTATGCATCATGTCGTGAAAAATTGCTGTCATGGCGCGTTGATATGTCGCGCCGGCATTCTTCAAACCGAAAGGCATAACTGTATAGTAAAAAATTTCGAGAGGAGTTCGAAAAGCAGTCTTACTTGCATCACGCTCGTACATCCTTATCTGGTTGTAGCCGTTGTATCCATCCATGAAGGAGAACATGCCATGCCCGCTCGTGGCGTCTACCAACATGTCTATGTTAGGTAAAGGAAAGTCGTCCTTGGGGAAGCACTTGTTTAAATCTCTGAAATCTACACAGCATCGGATCTGCCCATTCTTTTTCTTTACTGGAACCACGTTAGCCAGCCAGGTTGGATGGTGGATGGGCTTGATGAAGCCGGCAGCTAGCAATTTCTGGATTTCATATTTAATCTGATCTTCCACCTCATGTCTGAATTGTCTTGGAGACTGTTTGATAGGCTTGGATCCAGGTTTGATGTGCAGGTGATGAGTAACCAACTTTTCATCCAGACCAGGCATTTCATCGTACGTCCAGGCGAATATATCTTGGTATTCTTTGAGGAGTTGCACAAGATTCGTCCGCTCCTCCGTGGACATAGTGGAACTAATGGAAATAGGCCTGGGAGACTCTTCACTTCCGATGTTAATAGTTTCGAGTTCGTCAGTTGTAGAGGTGGTACCGTCTTGCAGCTGTTTGGGGGCGTCCAACACCTCTTCCTGTGGGTCTCCGTTTTGACAACATTCTATTAGGCGGAGAGAGCGATCATCAATCTCTCCTGCTAATTGCTAACAGCGGAGGTGGTAGACAGTCTTTCCTTTCGGATCTTGAGTTGCCACAAAGGTTCGTCCTCTCTTGGTAACGTGGTTTCCCGCTCCGCTGGGTGAAGGGGAGTTCCTCGTCAGCTGGGATGCATCATGTTTGAGTTTTAATGACGCAAGCCGATCCTCCTCCTGGATTGATGCCCACGTGGGAAGTGGGGTACAATGTACTTCGCCTGGATCTTCCTGCATAGCTTCCTTCGGTTTGAACAATTCTACTCCGCATATGGGTGCGTATGGAGACAACGATGCAGGTATACGAATGACTTCCTCGTTCATCGTAGTTTTCAGGCACTGGTGATAGGTTGAAGGAACAATCCTATTCTCGTGGAGCCATGGCCTACCCAGTATCATGTGGTAGTCTGGTTCCTTCTCTATGACTTCGAATTTCACTTTTGATTGAATATGACCTACAGATAAGTTCATATTGACATACCCATATGTGTTGGTTTGGTTCCCTTCAAAGTCCGTCATTGTGGTAGACCGCCGCACAATCTTGTTTGGGCGAACCTTAGCCTCCTTGAGTGTAGGAGCGGAATATCACAACAAATGATAAATTACGAAATTGTGGAGAGAAAAGACATCTTGCGAGCAAAGAACATTTTGCGAGCAAAGGAAATCACGAGGAAAGCAAAAGAAGTTCGCGAAATGAAGTTACGAAGGTTCGCAAGATAATTATCAAATCCGAAATGGCGGGACAACACAACTGTCATATTTTGTAAGATCATATAAATAGCCATTTAGGCATGAGAAGTGGGGGGGGATATTTTGAGCAAGAGAGGATAATTTTAGGAGGAGAGAGAAAATGTTAGGAGAGATTTATTATCTTTATCATCTTCTTCCCCAATAAATTCTAAAGCTCCAAATATTCATTAATGGAGTTTCAATTATACAATCATGTAATTACATACAATCACTAGTGAAGAACCGTGGATGTAGATCATATTGATCGAACCACGTAAAAATCTTTGTGTCACTTTTATAATTTTAGTACTTTAATTCTTAGTTTCATAGCAAATTAATTAGATTTAGGAATCATTTTAATGGATTCTTATGAGGGTGTAGTTGTGAGATAATCCGCAACTACATAATTGGCGCTATAAGGAGGGGACCTAACCTTGTTGGTTCAAGAAAGTTAGAAAAATTGGTTACTGTTGGTGATGAATTGTACCGGATCTATGAGTTTTGAAGACAGAAATGGAAGTTCTTTTATTGGCATCTTCAAACAACAAACACATTAGTAGTAGTTCAGGAAGAGAGATGTGGATATGGGGAAATCGTCAAGCAAAATGAAATTTACACATGCTACGTCAACAATCGCTTCCAAAAAGGACAAATTTCTTCTCACTTTTCTTATTCTTTGTTTCATTTTTCAAAGTTTGGGAATTTCAAAACACAAATTGAAAAATAAATTTTTTGCGATCTAAACTTTGCTTTTTGTAGAAAATTGATTTATTATGGAAATTTTGAATTTAAATATGTTTTTGCTATAAATTTGTAGTAACTAAATCTCGTTTTACAAATTTGTTTAAAGAATTTCTGACAAAGTCAAATTTCAAGATTTTCTGTTGGTTAGAGATTTAGAGATTTACATTTCGCAAGAACAAAAACAAGTATAATATATGGAAAGTTTTAATTCTTCATAGGCAAACATTACTCATCTTAATGGTCTATAAACTGCTAACCAAATTTACTGATCGTTTGCAATAATTTTTTTTTGCAAAGTTCTGCGTCACTGACGAAGAAATGTCATTCCTACGAAGAAACGGGATAAATGTCATCGGAGAAGAAGAAGAAATTCAGTAGGACGGGGTGAAGTTCAGTAGTTCATTTTGCACAAGACAATTCGAGTTACATAAACTGTCCAGGGAGATATAAGTAAGCAAAAGAAAAAAAGAAGATTTACGTACAGACGTTCATTTACATACAAACGTTCATTTACGTACTTACGAAAGAGATTATCCCATTACGAACAAAATAAGAAGTATACGAAGAAGAAAGTTCGCAGCTACTAATTCTTACGAATGAAGTTACGAATGAAGTACAGAATTACAACTACTCGTATGAAGATATATATGGAAGTGGGTGTTTTGGGAGAGCAACTTAACCTATTCGTTAATGGCCCATATGATGATAGTATCGATGGTGTATGCTCAAAAGACAAGGATGCTTTAGTCACGTGTGCTGGAAGACTAAGATGCTTTATGAGGATATATTAAAGAATTAAATGAATTAAAGTATTCATTTAATATACGTAAATGAACTACCATGCCAGCAATATATTTTGGCATCCGTTCAGAATTTTCGCAATAAGAGACATTCAATGTTAGCATCCTGCAGAGATTCATAACTGACTTGGGCAAGACCTTTATTCCTGTATATGAAAGATCAAGATGCCTCAACTTTTTCATCGATCCAAAGTCTTCAGGAAGTCTTGAAAGGGAACTGCAGTTCTGTAATACCAATGTCTGCAAATTATATAGCTTGTTGACAAACCCTTCTCGTAGTACCTCAATCTTGTTACGACTGGAGAGGTTTAGATACCTTAAATGTCTCAACTTTGAAAGGGTAGATGTCGACTACTTCAAAGTCAATGAATGTGCGTAACTTAGTTACGTTACTCCCAGCTTCTGGAAATTTTCTTAGCTTTCCATCATCAAAAATCAAATGCAAACGCCGAGCTTCAGAAATATTAACAACCTCATCAGCCTTCATAATTGAGCATTCGTCGTTGCTAACAACAGTTCGTGCAAGAAATTTTTTGGATAAGATTCAGTTCATTGTCAAGCAGCATACAAAGATCAACATCATCTCAACCATTAGTTCGTAGGTGAAATAATGGTGTTGTTCGCAGCTTAGTGTTACGAATAATGAATAAACAAGAAGTTAAGGAAAACTTATTTCGTAAGAAATACGAGAACCAAATATCAGATAAAGCAATAGTCGATCATGCTGTGTCAAAGATCATAGATGGGGATATGCTATTGATGTATGGATCACCAACTATTGTTGAAACGATACTATTGAAGGCTCACGAACTGGGGAAACCGTTTCGTGTGGTAGTGGTGGACTCACGTCCAAAGCTTGAAGGACTAGCATTACTGCGAAGATTGGTGGTGAAGGGGCTCAACTGCACATACACCCATATAAATGCTATTTCATACATCATGCATGAAATCACAAGGATTTTCTTTAGGGCTTCTTCAGTGTTATCCAACGGAACTGTATACTCGAGGGTTGGAACTGCTTGTGTTGCTATGGTTGCTCATGCATTTCGTGTTCCTGTCTTGGTATACTATGAAGCATATAAGTTTCATGAGAGGGTACAGCTTGTAACATACTCAAACGAAGAGGAGAGTCAATGAAGTTTACTTCGTCAGAAAATATGCGAAGACAACGACAAACGACAAGAAAAATAAAGGACTAAATGAGAAAGTTGGTTCAACCATCAATGAATATTTTCACGAATCAAAGAGAATTCAGTTTGCATGGCATTATGAATCTCATCATCCACTTAGCAACAATATCAAACTCAAAACAAAAGATGAGCTTCTAATATTCGCAACAACAAAATATGAGCTTACGAGGCAAAGGAAAAGGAAACACGTTTCTGTTCACCTTAAGGAGTTCCAGTTCATACGTGAATAAGAAGAGTTTCTGAGAAGAGAGTAACAACACGAGTAAATAAGAAGAGTTTCAACATGAGTTCCCTTCGAAAATATTTTACGAATGTTCGCAAATATTTTACGAGTGGATGCAAGTGGGCTATAACTGGTTTTTTGACAGGATTTCGTGTTTATCTTGATCACCCTTCCAAAGTAAAGCGCTTAATTCTTCCTACAAAGTTCACGAATAGCATCGATGGGAAGAAAGACGGCGCAAGGAATCGTGAATCTTATCCAAGCTTGTTGAACGTGTTTATGCTGATGGGAAAATAAGGACGAAGGGAAAAAGTATACAAAGGACGATAAAATCAGAATAAGTTCTGTGAATTCAACTACATTTACAAAAATAGGATCTTGGACAGATGGTCGCAAGAGGAGCTGATAAGATGATGGACGCAAGTTCGAGTCTCCCCATTCGCAAAAATTTTTGAACTTCGCAAATGTTTGCAATGCGAATATTCGCAACACCAACACTTCTACTCTTTGCACTTCGCAAATATTTACCTTGCGAACCTTCGCATCATAAATTGATATCGTAAATAATTCCTTCGCAGATGTTAACTGCGTACAAATGTTTACTTCGCAAATGTTCGTCTACTTCGTGTAAATCATTACTTCGCAGATGTTCGTTTACTTCATGCAAGGGTTTACTTCGCAAGATTTTTGGATATTTCGCAAAAAGAAAGTGGGAGGTTATTTCGCAAAAAATGGCAAATTATATACTTCGCAAGAGACAACAACAAGTCGCAAAAGGTAAGTACCATTTCATTGAATATTTTATTTACAGAAGACAAAAAAAAAATTGATTTTATTTACAAAAAGCGATATACTCGCAAGATTTCTAAAATTTCTAAGATTTCAAGAAATTTCAAAGATTTTTATTTTAGATTGGTGGAAAGCGATACAATCGCAAGATTCAAAAATGAGTTTATCGCAAAAATTTAAAGATCTCAAAAAATTTCAAAGACTTCAAAATTACAAAAAACAGAGAAAATTCAATTCCTATATTTCTATAGAATAATTTTGATTTAAAGATGTGATATGGATAGTTCTCATACTTCTTATACTAAACATTTCATGAAAACATTCAACATTTTTATATACATGAAAAATTTACGATGAATTTTTAAAAAGGCGAAAAAATACCGCCAAAAATCAATTGCGATTTAAATTTCATTAATTTGCGAATAAAAGACCGCAATATGTGATCAGCCTCCAAAAAAGAAAGAGAGCCGCAGAAAATCTTATACATGCAAACCTTTGTGGCGTACACCCTAGTTCGCGAAGCTATATTTCGTAAGAGGCAAAGTCCTAAAGTGCGTCATTTAAGGGGGTACCTATAAACGTGGCTAAGGGTAACCGGAACACCACCAAGGACCCTTAGTACATGGTAAAATTTTAGGGGTACAACCCAATAATGGGGTACCTATCCGGGTTAGACACCTTGGATTCTCACCTAATCTAGCGACATTACGCAATATAAATTGCGGTGTAAGAGGATTTAGGTTGGGCGACTAAGGCATACTGTCTTTCCCAAGAAGTGCAGAAAACGATCAAGGCGCCAAGGTACACGGTTGAGTCAAGAGTTCCGGGTGAGGTTGAACCACATCTGCCATTTTTGACAAGTCTTGGAAAATGATGCACTTGGCCCAAAGATACCCCATAGGGTGTAACCTCGTAACTATAAGCCCTATAGGCAAAAAGGATAATAGGTTGCGATCAAAAGCTGGTTGTTGGCAGAACCGGATGGGAAGAGCTAACCTTGTATGGTCGATGTACGCTTCCTTGAAAGGGCAACCAGGGGAAGATAAAGGGCAGCACCCTCCATTAGGGAGATGATACGTGCTATAAGACGCAAATGTCACGAGGCTTATTGTTCGCAAGAACATAAAGGTTTGTCATATTTGTGCAACAATTTTACTTCTGCGAGCCTTCTAAAAAAAAATAGAGAAAGAAAGAAAAGAAAAGAAAAAAGAACTCGCAGAACATAATAAAGAAGTTAAGATGAGATCAATGGGTCACTACATGAAAGTGTAGAGACGTCCTGCGATTTCATCGCAAGACGGCAATGTCATGGGGATTTATGTTCGCAAGAATATTTAGACCTGTCATATTGTCACAACACTTCCTGAAGAGGCTAAAATACTATACAAAAAAGATAAGGCAAGATCAATGGGTTTTTGCATGAAAGTGTAAGAACGTCCTGCGATTTTGTCGCTACAAAAGAGGTGGCAAAATAAGACCTTTACTTAGGAAGGCATGATAAGACCACATCAATTAATGAAATTAATTCCATCAATATCATTGAAGAATTTTTACAAGAATATATATCATGAAGTCCTAACAAAGAAGGCAATTCCATCAAGATCATTAAATAACTTTGAAGAGAATATATATCAAAGAAGACAATTCCATCAAGATCATTGAAGAATTTTGAAGACAATATATATCAAAGAAGACAATTCCATCAATATCATTGAAGAATTTTTACAAGAATATATATCACGAAGTCATACCAGAAGAGGCGATTTCATTCGCGAAAATACACAAGTAAACTTGCGAAGATGCTTATATGAATGGAGGCAACTCAAAGATATATCAATTTTACTACGGCAAAATGAGCTAAGTAACAGAAACTTGAAATATACATTGTAATAGATAAGTATTCGCATCATACTCGCATCATACAAGCATCATACTCGCATCATTCAAGCATCATATTCGCATCATAAAAGCATTGCATAAGCATTTCAGGGCATAAGCATCGCATACACATTTCATAACATAATCATTACATAAATATTATATGCGCACAAGTATTTTACAAAATTTTACAGGATAATACCGCGAAACTTCGCAGAAACATTCATAATTCGCAGGACTATTCATAGTTCGCAACACTATGTTCGCAACACTATATTCGCAACACTATTCGCAGCACTATTTAGAAGTTCAGAAATTCGCAGAAAACCCCAGAAATTCACAGAAAAATTCAGAAATTTGCAGAAAAATTCAGAAGTTAGTAGGGTTACCACTTGAGGCAGAGGCAAGATAAGAATAGATATGCAATTTAGTTATTCAACATTTTCTTAAGGATTCTCCTTCATAGATAAAGAACAGAGGCAACTATGGATACCCAAGAAAATATTTTATGATTCTTTATCTTCTCAGCAAGAATCCTCATCAAAAATGGAATAAAAATTTCATATGAACAGAGGCAATATTTATCACTCTCATTCAAGGACGAATACTTCTTATATATTTCGAGGATTAAGTACTTCTTATACTTCTTAAGGATACTTCATACTTCTTATATATTTCGAGGATTGAGTACTTCTTATACTTCTTCAAGGATATTTTATATTTCTTATACTTCATACTTCTTCAAGATACTTCACATACTTCATACTTCGCAAGATGATACTTCTAATTACTTCTTAAAGCTTCAGAACTTCGCAAAAGAATAGAGGCAAGTATATACTTTTTGAGTTTGATATTCTTTCGCTCTTTCCTTCATCAACAAAGATCAAAGACTACTCCAACAACCACAGAAAGTGATTTTTTCTTGAAGATCACTCTTTAAGCAATATTCAAGAAAAAAGAGGCAAGATGTAGGAGCGGAATATCACAACAAATGATAACTTACGAAATTGTGGAGAGAAAAGACATCTTGCGAGCAAAGAACATTTTGCGAGCAAAGGAAATCACGAGGAAAGCAAAAGAAGTTCGCGAAATGAAGTTACGAAGGTTCGCAAGATAATTATCAAATCTTAAATGGCGGGACAACACAACTGTCATATTTTGTAAGATCATATAAATAGCCATTTAGGCATGAGAAGTGGGGGGGGATCTTTTGAGAAAGAGAGGATAATTTTAGGAGGAGAGAGAAAATGTTAGGAGAGATTTATTATCTTTATCATCTTCTTCCCCAAGAAATTCTAAAGCTCCAAATATTCATTAATGGAGTTTCAATTGTACAATCATGTAATTACATACAATCACTAGTGAAGAACCGTGGATGTAGATCATATTGATCAAACCACATAAAAATCTTTGTGTCACTTTTATAATTTTAGTACTTTAATTCTTAGTTTCATAGCAAATTAATTAGATTTAGGAATCATTTTAATGGATTCTTATGAGGGTGTAGTTGTGAGATAATCCGCAACTACATTGAGTGTCTTGAGGGTAATCACATTTGAGGATGCTCTTGTGTCGATGAGGACCCGCCTGAATTCTGAATCTTTGATGCGTGCGGTTACATGCAGGGACCAATTGTGGCCCTCTTCTGCCATCATGTCTTCCTTTGTAAAAGTAACATTGTTTACAGATGCCTCCATCGCGCTTGAAATTTCTGAGCGCAAGGGAGTTAACTGTACATCCAAGGCTATCCGGTTGACGGCTGCAAACGTCTTTGTTCGCTGCTGTTTTAAGAGGTGTAAGAGTTCACATAAACTTACCACTAAAGAAGCGGCTTCCTGATCCACAAGTCTTTGTCCTGTAGTGAAACTGTTGATTTGGGGGCATTCAGTCCCCAGTGTCGGGACCTCCATGACAGGGCCGCCCATATCTGACGTCATCTTGATGAGGAGGTCGAGTATGTTGTTGATCGCTTCTTTGATCAGGTTCATGTTTCTCGTGTGAACCTCATGTACTCGTGCTAACTCGATCAACGTTGGGATTCTTCCAGCCAGACCATTAGGTGTGTCGTCGGAGGGAACTTAATCATGACTTGAGGCTGTTGAGGTATTCCTAAGACCGACTATATTGAAATCAACTAAATAGGATTAGGTATCGAAGAAATCGACTTCACAACCGATAGATTAACTTCCCACTGTGGTCGCCAATTGTTTGTTGGAGAAAACTACTTCTGCCGGTTTAGGTAATTTTGGGTGTGTGTGGATGAGAAGTGAATTTAAACCTTCAACAAATGTGCTGCATGATGATCACTTTTGATTCGAGAGATAATCTGTACAATTCTGGCCTAAACCGAAGACACGGCCGTTCCAAATTTGTTTCGGTCACATGTGAAGGATGTGAGGTTGATCTTAGGGAGGGAAGCGAAGAAGGTGTTGAGAGTATGAATATGAAGGCTATTTGATAACTTGTTAACAGAAGGTTGAGCAGGCTAGCAAATGTTGCAGGAAGGATCTGGGTGTTGAATACGATGGTATTAACACTTGGTTTTTCTGTGTTGTTGTTGGAAATAGGGATGAGAACCTATTTATACAAGTCGATAAGCCTTCATCACGCCTCTCTTGGGAAAGTGGAGGAAGTGGAGTTATGGAGGAAGTGGAGTTATATGTTAGTGTCACACAGTTGCTTGCCCACTTCTCCTATCATCGCTAACCTCCCATGTTTCCCTGACACGATCTTGTGATGGCGTGTTGCACGCTGTAAACCGCCAGACCAATACCCCAGTTTGTATCCCCCATTTGTGACGTGATTAATGTCTCGAGTGTGTGGATCGTTGGACCCACATAAAATAGTGCAGGGTGAATCGTGAACTTGGTATGACATCGCATGCAGCCATCTTCAGCTGACCGTTTGGAGGCTGTATGGGAAGGCCACCCCTTTTTCGGTCACCCTGTGAAGAAGAGTGACATATGGTGATCATGGTGATACCTTGTTTGCTGGTTGATTCGCACCCTAAGTCATTCGTCCAAGCTTGCAAAGTTGGACGGACGATATGGCTTGCAACCCTACTTGCGATCGTTGGATGGGAGGCGCGCATGCTGCCTCTTTCAACCCAAACGTTTTCATGCTAAGGGAGTTTCTATGGAGGAACCTATTGGCCCTGCATGGAGGTGGTAAAATGGTGTTCACGCCCATGCCTGCTTGACTTGCAAAGATTTGATCTAAGCCACTCACTTTAGGTGGCAAAGACGAGTGGTCGAGATTAGAACTTATGGAGGGGCCGTGACATTCCACCTTTGGGCACGCGTACCAAGTAACTTGACCACTGCCGGTCTTGGACGATCAGCTAGGCGTGAAGTCGGGCCCACGGTGGTCATGCTAGCATGCTCGGTTCCCTCTAAGTCTCCATCTTTGCCTTCCATCCAAGCCTACTAAGATGGATGATCGAGATGTTTCTGCGACATATGCGCCGCAAACCCTAATTAGGATTTCGGACCGGCCACTTTGGGCGATCGGTTTTGGGTTGCGTGCGCCTCCTTTGTGGAGACCAACCATGTATGCAACATCTTGGGACGACAGTGAGCATGTACATGCTTGATCTATGACCCTGGGCGCAATCTAAGCCATCCAACTATGCCTGCGAAGTTGGATGGTCGTGATCATTTTGGATCTTCTCAACCTGCATAAGGCGTTAACCTAGACTTGTTTGGGCAATCATTTCTTGCACCACGTCTTGCCTATGAGGGAGTCGGTCATGTAGGTAGAAAGTGGGCCCGCCAATGGTGTACCATCACTTCACTACTCATTTTAGGGTATAATCTAAGCCGTCCAACTATGCCTGCGAAGTTGGACGTTCACGATTAAAAGGAACCCTAATTAGGTTCCAGCAGTGCGTCATGCTCACTTTGAGCGCACATTTTTGGAAGGACCAACTGTAGTTGGTTTTGACCATTCGGTCATGCATGAAGGTGGGTCCGAGGTGATCATGGTAGCATTCTCAGGACCCCCTGAATTTATATCTACACCCTCCATCTATGCCTGCGAAGTTGGATGGATGAGATCTATTTTTGGGTTTGTTTTCAGCAGGTGAGACTAACATGGGTAGTCTTGCATGCTTTCAACGAGGATAATATAACCCTCCGTCAGGTAGCCTACGGGTGTTTGCATGTCGAACACAAGGCTTTAATTAAAGCATTAATAATAATGCTGCAAACCTACATAAAATCGGGATGGTTGCTACATGCTCCGCTCTGGGTAGGTTTTAATTCTCAGGGATGGTTGCACATGCTCCAATGAATTATCATGGCGAGAAATATTCATCACCTGAAGGCTTTATCCTTTGCAGGATGTCAGCTTACAAAAATTGGCTTTTTACAATTTTAGCCTTTAAATAGAAATCCACCATCAACAAGGTTATTCTCTGACATCTCAAGGGTTTCTTCAATCTTTGCAGCAGGCTTCGAAATCTTGGGTAATTATTCATAAAGAATGTTTATTTGTTTTTAATCAATTGCTATTTTCTTTCTATGTTGAAGTTTGTTGCATAATACATATTAGGTGAGAGTACGCAAGATATAAAGTTCAGGTTTATGAGGATTAGTCTTATAACCCTTTGAGACCTTGCGAGTTTAGAAGATAGAATGCACAATATAGTAGTCTTAGAAAGTTAAGATTCATGGGTTTATATGACCAGAAAGTGGTTCTACTATCTACCGGGTTACATGACCAGAGGATTGAAGAATCTTGGTTTCTTGATTTTCTTATCTCACTTTTGCTTAAGTTTTTCTCAAATCTGAAGGGTAAAAATTGAATATATTTTAAATCTCTTGATTTATGGATTGTAACTTCTTCCTGAGTAGTCTTTGTATCTATAGGAAATACGTCTATACAGTTTATATGGATCGACATTCACTCTTTAGGACTAATTCAGGTACAGTTCAGCAGCTTACCACGGCCTCACAAGCCATCTCTTACACGAGGGGAAATGAAGATTATAATACATGAAAAGTAAGGTTTGTGTTTCACCAGTTTGGTATGATTACAATGCTTTATAAGTCTGATTAAGTTTTCTTCACTTTGGAATTTATTACTAGAAAATTGGCAAGATTGTCCAAGCTTTAATGATGATGGTTTGAGCAAGACTGTTTCAAACTTGCATGGCGTGTGATGATTACATAAACTCTTACCTAAGTAGGTAAATATTTGAGATGTATCTCATATACTGTATGTCCAAATGCCTAAACTCAGTGGTTATAAAGGTGCAAATACTGTCTACGATCTTCTTTTTTTAGTTGCGGATGATTTTGCAACATGGCTAAGGAAATCTAAAATAAATATCGAAAAATTTGTCACACCAGAAATAAGTATACTTCATGCTTTCGTTGGGCCTGTAAAATGATTTATTTTACAATGCATTAGTAATAATGCGAAGGATTTTATTTTTGCAACATATGTAAACCTACATAAACTAAGGTCTAAATAAGGTCTCCATGTTGAATTTTTAAGACCCGGTGTTTAAGAAGTGAATATCTTTGTAAATGACACATTTTCCATGTAAAATTGTTTCGTATAAAATATATGGTATGTCTGATACTAGCTAAGTAGGTTGTCAAATTTTAGGAAAACATTTTTTCCAGTTGTTGATACCAAAACAGAAAGGAGCCAACCTACTAGCAGGTCATTTATAGTTTTCAACATTTTGAATAGATAGCCTTGGGTTCCATTTTTCCATTATTAGTTAAGATGTCTTGCTATGTTGATTGTCTTCATGATCATAAAAATATATGTATAATTATATGTTAACCCATCATCCCTAAATTACCATAAAATTGCAAGTGAAAAATACAATTTAAATGTGCAATCGCTTTTTTAAAGTTACTGAACTTCGGGAAAGGTTAAATTTAGTCATAACACTTTTGTCTAATGCATTCATTTCAGGGTAACTATTTAAATCAACACTGGAATACCCATCTGTGATTGTTGTATTTGGCCTGTGATTGTTGTGTGATGATAAGGGCGTACTAAGGCTAAATATCTGTATGTACTAAAAGCCGACTGAAACTTTTTAATCATTCTATACCAGATTTTTTTTAAGAGATCTAATACTAAAAACTTTTGAGTTCTTGGTTGCCACCTGTTGTACTAATGTGCATCCCATTTTATATAGGTTCTTCAAATGAATTCCCAGATTAATTCGCACCAGCTCTTCCAAACTCTTGCAGCAAACATGAAGCACTTATATACCATCCAATTCTATATGTCAAGTTGAAGAAGGAAAACCCTGGGTGACGCACGTTCAGTTAAGAATATAGGTTTAGAAATACAGCACCGGTTACCCATCCTTCATACCTGAGGTTGTAGTAGATGTTTAATTTGCTTTATATCTGGATGTCTCCATTACAATTTTCCCGAATCAGGCTTATGGGTAAGGGTAGCAGTAGGAATTTCGTTACTTTTTTTGAATTAATATGATTTTAAGATAGCACACCTGGACAATGGATCTCCAGATACTGAACTGTGGAGGCATCGATCTGCTGAGAAACTTTGTGGAAATTCCGCATCTTTGTAAGAGTATGCGTAACCTCCTTGAATCTTGATGTTGCCAAAGAATATGAAGATGACACAATTGACATACTACAAAAGAACTCTGTAGTCTTTGTTACGAATACTCGAATTATGATTATGGGTATTGTATATGTATATATTGATGCACATAATTTTCTTCAATTACCAGCAGCTCCATCTTCGGAAGCCTATTAAGGCTTACAAGTGGTAAGTCATCCGGAACATGGTGATGTTTCTCAACAACCTCTTGAAGTTATAGTTACCAAAAGTCGATCTTAAGGGACATGCCCTCATCTCCCTTTGGTGTATCTTATAAAATTACCCACATAAAAATATCCAAAAACTTTTTCCGGAATGTCCGGTGGTGAATGCAAGATTGAGAGATTACATCACTCAAAAAATATCATCTAATGGGCCGATATCGGTTCATAATGAGATTTTCAAATTTTAACATCGTTACAACGACCAAACCCCGGGCCATCACGGCACGGGTTATACACTTGTTATTGGAAATCATTCCTATTATAGGCTTTTTAGGAAACATTCTAAGATGATCCTCACCATTGTTTGGAATTTGTTAGTATCATTCTTTAACGAATCCTTGCCTTTGTGAACAATAGTTAGTATCATCCACACACACATCATGGAATAAAACATCAATTGAACCAAAATTTTGTTAAGCAAAAGACGTAATATACATCCAAAAATGAAACTAATCGTACATGGAAAATTGAATTTTGATATAAAAATCAAGATCATGGGCATTGAGCTTCTCCAGACACAAAAATGGTTCCGATTCTTATTTTCAACTTAACGTCTATATGGTTGGTGCAGATAATGTCTTGATATGGTTCCATGGATAACCTTAAATACTTTATCGAAAAGAGTACTTTGAGAACAAATGTGTTTTTGCTAATCCGATGGTTCTGGATCGGTTTTTTTTTGTAGTACCAGAATATCGCCACAAAGATATTCTCGCAGTAAAAACAATGCTTTCACGAGAAGGTCAAATATTCCTATAAGTATAAATGACATTGTTCACGAGAGTGTCGTAAGGATTCTTCAGCAACATTTGGCGAGCGTCACGGGGAAGCATCATAATAGCTGACGATTGAAGAGACATGTTATGAGAGTATTGTTTCACGAGGATTACAAAAGTTGGCGAAGATTAATATTGCAAATACCACGATGAGATCGCAGAATATATCCGAAAGAAGGGGAAAACTTAGTTGTCACCCACTATGTAATTTCCTATATAAAGGGTTCAAGTAAGTCCGGATGAGGAGGATGTATTTTTTAGAGTTGAGAAAACCTTGAGGAGAGAGAAACTCCAGAAAGGAAAGTTGTAATTCTGAGTTTGAATATTTTCTGTAAACATTTCTGAGATCTAAATAATAAAAGTGTCGTTTAATTCTTTAATCTTCAACTAGTTTCACTTAGATTTTTATAGGATCTTAATAGGGGTGTAGTGTGGGAAATCCTGCTACTACATTTTGGCGCCGACTAAGGGGACGATGAATTAGAAAAATCGAAGAAAAGGTAAAAAAAGAAGATAGGGATTATTCAAGATCAAGGAAACTTTGAAGAAGATTGGAGAAATATTCAGAAGAAAAATGATTATAATTAAAGAAAATTGTAGGAAATCGAAATATGAATTAGTGTCAAGAGAAATGATCGATAAAGTTCATGAAAATATTAAAGGGAAGATACATAAGCGTGATTTTGAAGGGAGAAAAATTATGATGGTAAAGAAAACGCCATTATTAAAGAATTGGTAAAAGCAGGAAATTACATTTACAGCAACAGAAGTTTTAGAAGAAAATCTAGATCATACATCTCCTTTGGTGATTACAGTACCCATGATACCAATAAGGAAGGAAAAGTCAATAAAATTTGTAGAAAAATGGGCTATAAATAGAACTCTAGTTGACACAGGAAGTTCTGTGGATATAATGTTCTATCATGCTTTTAAGAAAATGGGGTATAAGGATGAAGAAATGTCTATTTCAGCATATCATATTCATGGTTTCGGAAAATCTATAACAAAACCAAGAGGAGAAATAATAGTACGATTACCACTTGGAGAAATTGAAACACAAGTAACATTATGCGTGGTGGATATGGAATCACCATACAACATGATATTGGGAAGACCATGGATACACGCAATTAAAGATGTAGCGTCAACCTTACATCAACGTATCAAATTCCCTATGCCTAGTGGAATTGGGGAAATTAAAGGAGATACAGATCTTGCGAAGATATGCTATCAAATTGAAGTAAAAAATTGGGAAGAACGTCCTAAGCAGCGAAAAGCTCGCAGAAAATTGATGAGAGAAACAAGAAAAGAAGAAGAATTTAAAATTTACATGATAAGAGCAAAAGAGGGAAAAGGAATACCAAATGAATTTTCGCGAGAAGGAGATGAACGTGCAAGATTCATAAAAACACCAGCACCAGAAGCCAGTTACACTGCAGCTGAACCAACAAAAGAAGTAAATATTGGGAGTGAAGAAGAACCTAAAATACTGAAAATTGGGACTAGAATGGAGATAGACGAGGAAGAAAGAACTATAAATCTTTTGCGAGAATAAAAAGACATTTTCGCATGGAGCATGGATGAAATGCCAGGGATAGATCCATCGGTAGCATGTCATAAATTAGAAATCAACAAAAATGTAAGGCCGTTCAAGCAAAGAATAAGAAAAATCGCAACAACATACCATTCTCAGATAGAAGAAGAATTACAGAAGATGCTTGATGCAGGAATAATAAGGCAAGCCAAGTATCCAGAGTGGATTTCAAATATGGTGGTGGTCCCAAAGAAGAATAAAGGAATAAGAATTTGCATAGATTTTACCGATTTAAATAAAGCTTGTCCTAAAGATAGTTTTCCACTACCAGATATTCCCCAAATGGTTGAGTCAGCAGTGGGAAATGCAAGAATATCTTCGTTAGATGGATATAAAGGATACAACCAAATCCCTCTCGCTGAAGAAGATCAAGAACATCTTTGCATTTTTTGCTCCAAGAGGGTTATATTGTTATACAAAAATTCCCTTTGGATTACGAAATGCTGGTGCAACATACCAAAGAATGGTGGAGAAGGTATTTGCAAAGTGGATCCACAAAACACTGGAGGTATATGTAGATGATATGTTAGTCAAGAGCAAGGAAGCTGAATATCATGTACAAGACTTGAAGGAAATTTTTGAACAAATGCGGCAATTTAATATTAAAGTAAATCCTGACAAGTGTACTTTTGGTGTGACTTCAGGAAAGTTTCTGGGGTATATTGTATCAAAGGAAGGAATACAAGTTGATCCAGAAAAAGTGCAAGCGATTCGCGATATGCCCACACCAGCTACAGTAAAAGATGTGCAAAAATTGAATGGGTTGTTAACCTCATTAGGAAGATTCATCTCACGATCTTCTGATAAATGCAAGAATTTTTTCGATATACTCAAAAAGGGAACAAAATTCAGATGGACAGATGAATGTGAGAAGGCTTTTCAGGGAATAAAAGAGAATTTAATGGATATAACCATTTTACAGAAAGCTGAACCAGGAGAAGAGTTATTAATTTATCTCGCGACAACGGCATATGCGCTAAGTGCGGTATTGCTGCGAGTAGATCTTTGGGATAGAGAAACCAATTTACTATATTAGTAAAACATTCAATTCAATGAGAGAAAAATTATTCAAATATTGATAAATTAATCCTAGCATTGGTACATGCAACTTTCAAGCTTCGCATTTACTTTCAAGCACATAAGGTCAAGGTGTTAACAAAAGTGCCAATTGAATCAGTAATGAAGAATTCAAAAATATCAGGAAGAGTAGAAAGATGGAATGCACAAGTGGGACATTTCGATATCAAATATGAAATTCTATCTTCGCCAAAATCCCAAGTCATCGCAAATTTCTTAGCTGAATTTCCTTTGGAAAATGACGAAGCTGTGGAAGAAATGATGGAGGCAGAAGAAGAACATGGAGATCCAAAAGAATTATTAACAGAACCCAATAGATGGGAGATATTAGTGGATGGATCATCTAATGGAGAAGGAAATGGGATTGGAGTTGTTTTTATTTCACCAGAAGGAGAAAAAACAGCTTTCTCATTCATGTTAGAATTTAAATCCACTAATAATGAGACAGAATATGAGGCTGTTATCCACGCTTTGAAATTTGCAATAGAAATAAAGTTGGAAAATGCTAGAATCACATGCGATTCTCAATTGGTTATTCGTCAAATAACTGGAGAATATATAACAAATGAACCTTCTTTAAATAAATACAAGAGACTCGTGGAAGAATTATCTGCGAGAATTCCAAAGATAAAATGGAGGCACATATCAAGGAAAGATAACCGGCTTGCGGACGCTTTTGCCTTCATATCTAGCATGATGACAAACCCACTTGCGAGATGCATAAAAATTCAAACACTCTTATTACCTTCAGTAAATAAAGAAGACGAAGATGTGGATGGGAATTCCGTCGAAATTGACGAAGAAGGAGAGAAAGATGTGATGATTGTAGAAAATGGCGAAATAGAAGCAAAAAGAGAGAAACAAAGATTGGTGAGCGGAACTTCTTGCTTATTTGGCGAAAGGAGAAACTCCAAGAAATAGACTGGAGGCACACAAGCTAAGAAGCAGGGCAACTAATTATGAGATAAGAGACGGAGTGTTATATCGCATATCTTTTAATGGACCATCGCTAAGATGTTTGACAAGGGAGGAAGGAGAAAAGTTGTTAAAAATGCTGCACAATGGAGATGCTGGTAATCATAGAGGAGGTATATCTTTGGCATATAGAACGAAGATGCAAGGGTATTACTGGCCTTACATGCATGAAGATGCGAAACAACATTCAAGGCGTTGTGAAGAATGTCAGCGATTTGGAAAAAAGATACATGCACCAGGAGCACCACTATCATCCTCAACAAGTGTATGGCCCTTCGGAAAATGGGGATTAGATATTGTGGGACCATTTGTGCCTGGCTCTGGACAAAGGAGATACCTCATTGTGGCTACAAATTATTTCACAAAATGGGGAGAAGTAAAAGCAGTACAACATATTCGTGATAAAGATATTTTCACATTCATATTCGAGAATATCATCTGCAGATTTGGAATACCAGCACAGTTGATGTCTGATAATGGAAATCAGTTTGAAGGATAGAACATAGAGTTACTACTCAATGCATTTAAGATAAAATGTGGAAAATCTACTCCTTTATACCCACAAGCAAATGGTCAAGCTGAGGAAACTAATAAAACGATCGCAGATATTCTGAAAAAGAAATTAGAAGGGTATCACAAATCATGGTGTGAGCAAGTACATAATGCAATATGGGCCTACAACACCACTAGAAGAGAGGCTACTGGAATGTCACCCTTTTGTTTAACATATGGGGTTGAAGCTGTATTACCAACCGAAGTTGCTATTCCTACAACAAAAAGAGAAGCGTGGGAAAAGAATTTAAGTGATGGTATGATTTTACATAAACTAGATGAATTGGAATAAAAAAGGGAGAAGAATCTACAGCATATGGAAAACTACCAGCGAATGTTAGCTCGCGAATACAACAAATGTGTCAAAAAACGAGAATTCCAAATTGGTGATTTAGTTCTGCGAGAGACACCGAGATATCAGCGAGAGAATGGTGGAAAATTGGCGAAAAAATGGGACAAACCTTACTTAATTAAAGAAATAATTGGAAAAGGGGCATACAAATTAATGGATCCTGAAGGAAGAGATGTTGGCCAACGACTTGATAGACCATGGAATAGACTATTTTTGAAAAGGTATTATCAATGACAAATTCTGTAAGGTAAGAAATATTGGCATAACTAAAGGTTATTATCAGTGACTATTTTTATTTTAAAGATTACGCGAGCAATATCGCGAGAAACGCGAATGAAATTTCGCAGAGATTAATAGAATGGGACAAACCTTTATGGCGTGCAAATTAGTTCGCGAGTACAATTTTGTAAGAGGCAAATGTAAGACCTACAAGCACGTTGTAAAGGGGGTATCTCTTTATATGATTCAGGGATAAGGTTATACCGCTACTGGAACCTGAGTCATACAGATGTAGGGGTTAAAGAAAACCTATCCGGGAGAGAGATCTTGGATTTCCAACTTTATAAGGTTATACCTTGGTTGGACGACTGAGAGTCTCTTCCAAGAAGTGCATAGTATGACCAAGGCGCCGAGGTACACGGTTTATCCAAGGGTGCCCGGGACGGACGAACCTACCCTGGCCATCTTTGGTAAGTCTTGGCTACAATGCACTTGGCCTGAAGAAAACCCCACATAGGGTGCAGTCTTGTAACTATAAGCCATATAGGCATAAAGGACAAGAGGCTGCGAAAAAAACTGGTTGTTGGTAAATATGGATGGGAGGAGCTTGTCTTGTATGGCCGATGTGCCCTCCTTGAAGGGGCAACCAGGGGGAAGATAAGGGCGGTACCCTCCATTAGGGAGCTGATAAGTGTCTTAAGACGGCATTGTCATGGGGCTCTAAGATCGCAAGATCATTTAGGCCTGTCATATTGTCGCGTAAATTATACAGAGGCAAAAATCCATAAGAGAAAGAAAAAGTTAAGATGAGATCAAGGGGTTTTTACATGCAAATGTGAAGACGTCCTGCGATTTCATCGCAAGACGGCAATGTCATGAGGCTTTATTTTCGCGAGAAAACTTAGACTCGTCATATTGTCGCAATATAATAAAGAAATATAGATAAGGCAAGATCAATGGGTCAATACATGAAAATTTAAATACGTCCTGCGATTTTGTCGCAAAAAGAAAAAATTGGCAAAATAAGACCTTTAATTAGGAAGGAAAAATAAGACCAATAGAATAATCTCAAAAATTAATTATTCTTTGTTAAGCATGCAGGGAAGATTTCTTTATCACAAGAAACAAGTTGAGTTCAACAAGTCTCAAGAAATTTAATGAGGAGGCAAGCAAGGTAATAAATATGTAGGATTTCATTAAGTTTCTTGAGAATATTATAGTTCAAAAAAGGGTTATATCATTTGCGAGAAAGTAGAAGAAAAAAGAAACTAAAAATAGAACTCAAGCTTCAAGCGGTAGTCTCGCCAGATTTAGAATTGTTAGGATTATTATCATCACCAATATTTCTTTCATCGCGAACATCATCGCCAGAGTTCTTTTTGTTACGATCTTCTCCTTCTTTTGGAGAGTTTTCTTCTTTTCCTTGATCATCTTCTTCTTCAGCGTCTTCTTCAATATCTCCTTCAGAAGACGGGTATTCTAAATCTTTATCCATAGGAAGAGGGACTTCATCATCGTCAACTTTCAAAGGTATAACGGATACAGGAGAAAGAGAGTTGGAGATAAAAATTTCGTTCACGAGAACTTCAGCACTAAGATGAACTTGGCGAAGGAAACCTTTGTCACGATTTATGATCTCTATATTCTTGAAATACTCAAGATAATCAAGTCTTCTTTCTGCTTTATCACGAGTTTCTAAAAAGTTGAGAAGAAGAGTCTTGTTTACTTTGCGAACACTGTCTAGCTCCTTAGTAAGATTGGTGATAGTAGAATGAAGGCTTTTTTCAGATTCTGCGAGCAACAAAATAAAGAAAGGTTATAGAAATAAATATATCGTGAGAATATAAACAAGTGAAATATAACATAAATTATGACAAGGGAAATCAACAAGTGAGGCAGTCATAATTGACTACCTTCTTTTTGCGAAGTTAAGTTTTGGATTAATGAAAAGATGCAGTTCTCCCATTGGTTCATAGCATCATCAAATTTGTCGCCAACTATGCCTTTTACACGAGATTTCATGTTCTCTTCTTTGGTGCGTAAATATGAATTTTCTTTTGACAATGAGGAATGAGACTCCTTTAGTTGGGAATATTCATATCGAAGCTTCTTTGGCATTCAAACTAAGAGTTAGTCTACCCTTGATAAGTTTGTCTATTTCGTGTGAGATGATTGATAACTTCGTCAAGTTTATTTTTAAGAGAGCGGAGAGACTGCTTTTGGTCCTCACATATCCCTTGAAGATTGTTTACTTTCTGCGAGGAGATCGCCAACAAGCTTGATAATTTGTGTTTCTATTGAGATAAAGTTCTATTCTTGTGTGACAAAGATTCTATAGACAAATTAGTCTTGGATAACGAATATGAGAGGCGAGTAACCTCGTTGTTTAGAAAACTGTGATTTTGCAATAATTGATTATTCTCATTTGTGAGATTTCTTATTTGATCAACTGAATATGTATAAAGATTATCTAATCTACTATGCTGGTTCATCCAAGAATGTCTTTCAATGCGAGCTTCATCAGCTATGGTTTCAAATTTAAGTTTTTTCGATGAAACGATTTCGGTTGGAAACTAATATATAAACCAAGAATTTAAAGGGAGGATTAAGTACGAAGAATATGGAAATAGAATAAAAAGATAAAAGGACAGAGGCAAAAAGATGCTTACTTTTTAGCTCATCAACCTTTCTAGCGAGATTCTCGCGATCCAGTACAGAGTTATTGAGCTTGTGATTTAGAGTTTCACATTCAGAAGTCTTATCTTGAATACTTTTTCTCAAAGCAGCATTTTCATTCTCTAGAGAATCTCGTGAAACAAAATTGTCTGAGCCAAAATATTTGAGCAGAGTTTCGCAAACTCCTCTTTCAAGAGAATCAGTATAAGAATCTCTAGCATTATTTAGAATGTTAGATAAAATTTTGAAAGCAACATCAATTCCTGCGATGGTCTCATTTGATGAAGGAAGGGATGTAGAAGGTGAAATAGAATAAGTGAGGACAAGATGATGATTTGAGTCATTAGCAATGGTTGTATCATCAGAAGGAGGAGTTTTCGGGAAAGTAACATTTGAAGGAAGTAAAGGGCTAGAGGGAGTTTCAGTTGTGATGGGTTCTGCAATTTGAATTGGTGGAGGACCAGTAGAGGTAGTGAAAGCGAGCTTCTCGCCAGAAGAAGGAGGGAGATCAGATTGCACAGGTGTAGGTGAAGCTTTCGCAGACATTAAGGGAGGAATGACGAAATTACTTCCAAAGGTCTTATTTAATTGGCGAGATCTTTTAGGAGGATTAGCATTACCCTCGTCATTCTGCAAACAATAATCTGGATAAGAAACAGAGGCAACAATATTGTTATTAAGAGATGGAATGTGTTTCTTACTACCTTATTGCTCGCAGAATTTTCTTTCCTCTTTCCAGTCGGCCTCTTGTGAATAATAGGTTTTTGAGTCGAGGATTGGGAAATAGATGCAGCTCCGCTGAAGAGAACATAATATGGGGTTATAAAGAATTAAGTAAGAGAAGATCAAAGAATATAAATAAAAAGTTTGATCTAAGAAAATATCATGATCAAAAATATACCTCGAGGAATCCATTAATACAGTAGCAGAAGAATGAGAAGGAGAAGAAGTTGCAGAACAAAAAGCAAAGAAACTAAGTAAAGAAGAAAGAGAATTAAGAGAAGAAAACTAGAAATGAAATTCGACTCTTCCTTTTATAGGCAAAGAAGGGAGTAAATTATGTGAGACGTGTCAATACAAAAGGACAGGTTTACAACACGTGTTAACAAGGAAAGCTGAATTAGCGGAATATTGCCGGGGAAAAAAGTTCAGATATTCTTGCGATAGTCAAGGATTCTGATGATCGTTTCTTCTTCACAGAAAAGACATGAGAAGAGGCAAGATGTAGTACCAGAATATCGCCACAACGATATTCTCGTAGTAAAAACAACGCTTTCACGAGAAGGTCAAATATTCCTATAAGTATAAATGAAATTGTTCACGAGAGTGTCGTAAGGATTCTTCAGCAACATTTGGCGAGCGTCACGGGGAGCATCATAATAGCTGACGATTGAAGAGACATGTTATGAGAGTATTGTTTCACGAGGATTACAAAAGTTGGCGAAGATTAATATTGCAAATACCACGATGATATCGCAGAATATATCCGAAAGAAGGGAAAACTTAATTTGTCACCCACTATGTAATTTCCTATATAAAGGGTTCAAGTAAGTCCAGATGAGGAGGATGTATTTTTTAGAGTTGAGAAAACCTTGAAGAGAGAGAAACTCCAGAAAGGAAAGTTGTAATTCTGAGTTTGAATATTTTCTGTAAACATTTCTGAGATCTAAATAATAAAAGTGTCGTTTAATTCTTTAATCTTCAACTAGTTTCACTTAGATTTTTATAGGATCTTAATAGGGGTGTAGTGTGGGAAATCCTGCTACTATATTTTTTATGATCGGTGGCCGCCATTTTCTCTCATTTTCTCTCAGAGTGGAGAGACAAATCGTGGTTCAAAATCAACCCATTTTTAGCGCCCACATCCAATTGCTCAGATCAACCCATCCATTATTATCCTCTTCGTCTGTTACGAAATCATTATGATTCCAATAATATCAGCCCTAATTTAGGGCTCAATATCCTCACTTTTCCGTTTCAAATACCTCGCCCTTCTGATTTAAGGAAACATAAACGATTTTCTTTAAAGACCCCACTAATAATTTACATACGTTACATGGAGCAGCATTCCTACATAAACCCTAGACGAGGTTATCATCTCACCATGTTTCAGTCGCATCGATTTGGTAGGTCATCAGATGAATTACATGGTCAGTTTTTTTAGTGAATTCTTTCAATGATAGTTTGATTCTTCAATTTAAGTTCCTAATAATTTTATTGTTTTAGATTGATTGTTTTTGGGTTTCTAACATATATGACAGAACTCTATATCGAAAAATGGATGACAATATCATTGTTTGGAATATGTTAGTATCATCCACACACACATCATGGAATAAAACATCAATTGAACCGAAATTTTGTTAAGCAAAAGAAATAAATATATATAATATAAGCTCATGCTTTTCATAAACAATAAAACAATTAACTAACAAGATTGTTACCTCAAATCGGATCCACTTCTCTAATATGATTGCATCTTCGTCCAGGGAGAAATGATATCGAAATATCATCATGTTCCCGTCATTATACCAAAACAAAAGAATAACAACAACCCTTAACCTTTACCCGTGAAATGTTGAAAACCGGTTTTAACAATTGCAAGCAAGAGTTGAAAATCGTCGAAACACATATGCTTTTATGCTAAACCAAAACCGATTCAACATATTGTGACTTTTTCACATATTGTTTCTACCAGAACCCCTCATGATTCTTTGATAAAGCCTACCAACATGGGTTAGAACTTAATCCTGCTAAATCAAAAAGTCACCCAAACCATAAGGGTTCACAATATATGAGATCGAATATTAAGGTAGTAACACCGAAATCAAACATCTCATAATCATACATAACAATAAGGTAAAAGCATTCAAGCAAAGGCTATGTAAACCGAAAACTATCACAAGAAAAATTACCAATCAAATAATTTTATTCATAATAGACCAATACAATCAATGAAAAAAAAATCAAAAATTGATGTCTATTATTCTAGATTAAGTATTACTGCATATAACTTAATCTCTAGAAGATTTCCCATTATTTACCGAAGATTCTTTGGCGTTTTGATTTTTGGATCTTCTCTTCTCTTTTAGATGATTGAGTCTTTGTTTCAGAAGGTTTAATTCCACAATCGACTTCAAGAGGTTTGACTCGAGAAGTTTTCATTCACTACTGCAGTTTCCAAAAGCTCGCAAGCCACTTTAAAATCTACTATTAACATAAGCATAAGCTCAAAAGAAATATGATTATTTTTATGTTCGCTGGAGAAATTGCACTCGAACTCAACTGGTAAGATTTCAAGTTTTCGAAGTTGAGATTCAATGTCAATATATAGTATTTTTCACCCATCTTTGACCGAAGACAAAACATAGAGAAGTATCGGTCCAGAAGACGGCATTACATAAATATTCAAACTTGGTTTCCAAGCAATAAATACATAATCATAGTATTTTTATTTGTGAAAATATACACTTTTGGAAACAACATATGAGTTTTTCCGAAACGATATGACCTAGAAGTTCTGAAAATATTTTTTCAAAAACTTTTGACAGGGACTTTCCACAAATAGAAAGATATTTGAAGTATTATAATGATACTTTAGATATTCAGGAGTATATATACCAACATTCTTCAAATTCTTGTGCTCCTTTTAAGAATTTCCCTTTTTATTTGGATTGAGCACATCATAGGAAATTCTGAAGGCCAACTTCAGTTGTTGGAGTGAGCTAGAGATAGCTCAGGGTTTATGGAACACGATCTATCATGATATTTCTAAATATCTATCCTTTTGGGATTCTTCCAAGAATAAACTTCTTTTACAGTGTCACAACATGAGTGATCTGATTTAACATAATAATCATCTTGATGATCATAATTGTGACTTGAAGTTTTTTGAGTTGTGTAATAATCAGAACTCTTATATTGATCCAGGAATTTCTTGGAATATGATGTCATCATATGATGAGCTTGTTTCTTGGATTCAATCTTAGACAGTTGATCAACAACAAAACAATATTATGTGAAATCATTTCCTTTTGTGTGCAGGAGTTGATATTTACTTCTATTTGGGAGATAATCAGTATCGTCATGGATGACAATTGGTCTTGACCGGATACTAGTCATAATATTATCCCTAGAAACACATCCATCATGATTCCAGTGAGTGGTTAGACTATTTGAATCACAATGTTGTATATTAGTTAGGAGATTCTGGAGGTTAGAATCACATATCCTTGTTTTAACTAATATAACTCCTTTGGCTTGAACAAGTTCAAGGCCTTTAGATTCAGCATCTTCATGGATCAAGAAATCTCCGACGATCTCTTCGGCAGATGGATAATGGACATTGTCCTTTAGATTATATTTTTTAGCAAGCTTCTGAAAAATTTGATCTCATCACAGTCATCTGAATCTGAATTGTTTGCCACATCAGTTTGTTTTCTTATTAACGCATCATGGTTAATATTTCCTGAGTTGTGTTTCATGGGTAAACTTACAGTACAGAGCTGAAAGAGCGAGGGTCTAACAACCTCACCCAATATTTCGATTAGAAATCTGTATGGACAACTCCGAGTTGTTTTCTAGAGAATCAACTAGACTCAATCAATATAAAATACTCAAGGAGTTATTATATCAATCTCTCGATTTTATTTGCGAGTTATAATCAAATAAAGATAACTTGGATGGTACCAAAGACCAATATCCAAGTGTCAATCAATTTAAATCAACAACCAATAAGGTCGGATATTCTAATTGATTGAATAACGCACAACCTGTATTATTTTGATTATATAACAAAATATAATGTAGAAAAGAAATAACGCAGACACCAGAATTTTGTTAACGAGGAAACCGCAAATGCAGAAAATCCCCGTGACCTAGTCCAGATTAAACATACACTATATTAAGCCGCTACAGACACTAGCCTACTCCAAATTAACTTCGGTCTGGACTGTAGTTGAACCCCAATCAATCTCACATTGATCCAAGGTACAGTTATGCTCCTACGCCTCTGATCCCAGCAGGATACTACGCACTTGATTCCCTTAGCTGATCTCACCCATAACTAAGAGTTGCTACGACCCAAAGTGGAAGACTTTAGCAAATAAATATGTCTCACACAGAAAAGTCTACAAGATAGATAAATCCGTCTCCCACGAATAAACCTATGAGTTTTGTTCCTTCTTTTGATAAATCAAGGTGAACATTAACCAATCAATAAAACCATACTTATATTCCCAAAAAATAGCTCAGTTTTATCAATCACCTTACAATAGTCTTAATCGATGCAGCGAAAAAAGATATTGCAGAATCACAAACGATGAGACGAAGATGTTTGTGATTACTTTTATATCTTGCCTATCGGAGATAGAAATCTCAAGCCAATTATTACGATTGTACTCATACGATAGTAATAGCAAGATCAGATCACAAAACTACAAGAAAAGAAGTATCGGTCTGGCTTCATAATCCCAATGAAATCTTTAAGTCGTTAACTTGGTTTTAGAAGAAAAAAACCAAAGGTTAAAAGAGAATTGACTCTAGCTTAGCAAACTATTATCACACAGAATGTGTGGGGATTAGGTTTCCCAGTTGCTAGAGTTCTTCCTTATATAGTCTTTCAAATCAGGGTTTGCAATCAATGTTATCTTAGTAAAAAAGCATTCAATATTCACCTTTAGATGAAAACCTGATTAGATACAAGCTAATATCTCTCAACCGTTAGATCGAAAACTTAGCTTTCCATAAACACATGTACTTGACAATTTTGTCTTTGTGTAACCCTACCCAAACGTGTACAATAGTTGGTTCAATATTAGTCAACCAAATGGTTAGCCAAATGATAACTTTCATATCAACCATATTCTTCTTTACCATATGTAGTTGCAGAATAACCTACAACTACACCCTCAGTAGAATTTGTAAAACTTAAGAAGTTATTGATGATGAATGACACTTTTCTTATTAATTCTCTCAATTGATTACCTAGAAGTATCTAAATGGAACTAGAATAGTTATAACTTTCTCTATTCTCTTTCCTAAGGTATTTTCTAACACTCATTAAAAGAACCTCTCGAATTTTACATTTGAACTCCTATTTATAGTAAAATTTGTACAATTGTATATGTGTTGCGAAGTATCGCAACATATCTTCGCAAGATTATTTTTACCTCGCAAATCTTTCATACTTCCCCGTGCTTCCCCTATAATCGCATTGTTTTGGTAGCTCTTTCCTCTTATACTTATTACGATGTTCGTGAGCTAATGTCTTGTGATATTCGGTACTTACATCTTGCCTCTTCTCATGTCAATTCTACGAAGAAGGAATGTCATGAGAACCTCTATTCTCGTAAATTTAATATATTTATCACCACCTATTACATTCGCAACACGTATTTTTCCTTTTCGTTAAATTTTTGACACGTTTCTTCGTAACCATTATTTTCAACCGTTCACGTCTAATCGCATTGATGAGTTTCTATCTTCATCGAACTCTCTCTTCTTTATAAATATTATCTTTTGTTTTTCTTTTTATTCTCTTATCCTATTCATCTTCCTCATCACTTCTGCCTCTGCAATTTATTCTCTTTTTCTTCTACTACGATTTCTTATCTCTTTCACCTCTTTACCTTTCTATTTTCTATCCTACATCCAATGGCTCCAAAGAAGAAAACTATTGAACAAATTAATGCAGAGCTTGCTGATAGGGACCTCATTCTTTCTGAAATTGATGGTCATGACAAGAAGTCTTCTCTCTGTATGGAACTCTTTACCGATCTTACTTGGAATGATCAGAAAATTTTAATCTCACGAGGTCAAATCCTCGCAGGTCTTCCTATTCCTCTTTATGATGTTAATCTTCCTTTATTCTATGAAATTATTTCCCACCCCAATTTTTCATGTGTCATTTATCAATTGACTGGTAATTGCATTCGCATTCTGGTCGAATTCGCAACTCGTGCTGCTACTGGAAAATCTTTGTATTCAGTTGACCTTAGGAAACCTGGATTTCAAGATATGGAAATTATTACTGCAGACTATACAGTTGAGAGTTTCTTTAAAAATTACACACTAATTCCTGCGAAGAAGGAAGATAAACGTTGGGGTGTTCGTCTTCATCGTAAAGCTAATATTACAGCAGATGACCTTCTCATGTACGATATTGATTATGTAGATACTGAATATCGCAAGATAATAGTTCACGAGTATCAGGAGAAAAGAGTTATAAAATGTTACGATGATAGAAGAAGCGCAGAGAAATATGAAGTTTTGCGAGGATAGAGTAATTTTGCGAGTATAAGTTGCGATACTTCGTAACCCATGTACAGCTGTATAAAGTTTTACTATAAATAGGAGTTCAAATGTAAAAATTAGAGAGGTTCTTTTAGTGAGTGTTAGAAAATATTTTAGGAAAGAGAATAGAGAAAGTTGTAACTATTCTAATTCCATTTAGATACTTCTTTGTGATCAATTGAGAACATTAATAAGAAAATTTTTATTCATCATCAAGAACTTCTTGAGTTTTTACTAATTCTATTGAGGGTGTAGTTGTAGGTTATTCTGCAACTACATAATTGGCGCTAGAAACAGGGATTTGAGAATTGTGGTAGCCTAAATTTGAGGGAATTGTGGAAAATTTGAAGATAAAATGAAGTCAGTAGATGGAGATGGCAAAAAAGAAGAATGTAATATGATCACAGAGACAATGATTGATGAATTTCATAGTAATATGAAGGGAAAAATATACAAGCGAAATTGTAGAGGAAGAAAGATCATGGAGGAAGAAAAGATGACAACTTTAGAAGAATGGGAAAAGCAGAAAATCACATTTTCAGTAGCAGAAATTCCAAATGAAGACTTGAACCACACTTCACCATTGGTGATCACATTGCCAATCATGCTAGAAGATAAGAAAGCTGATGAAAAATGGAAATTAAACCGAATTTTGGTTGATACAGGGAGTTCTGTTAATATTATATTCTATCATGCACTTAAGGGGATGGGAATTAGAGATGAAGAAATCATAAATTCAAAGTGTCTTATTCATGGATTAGGGAAATCTACAACAAAATCTAAAGGAGAAATCGTCTGCGAGTATAGGAGAAACTAGTATTACTAGGAAATCGAAACACATGTAATCTTGTGTGTGATAGATATGGAATCTCCATATAACATGCTGATAGGAAGGCCGTGGATTCATGCGATCAAAGATGTTGCTTCAACATTACATCAAAAAATCAAATTTCCTACACCAAATGGAATTCAAGAAATAAAAGGAGATCTTGATAGTGCAAAATTATGTTATCAAATTGAAGTAACACAATGCGGAGGAAGAGCAAGAAAGAAATAACTTCGTAGGAAACTTGCGAAGGAAACAAGAAAAGAAGAAGAATTCCGAGTGTATACAATAAGAGCAAAGGAAGGGAGAGGTATACCAAATGAATTTCCAGAAAAAGAAGGGGAACCAGCAAAAATAATTAAAGAACCAACACCTATGGGGAGCAAAGTCCAAGCTATGTTTCAGCTGAACCAACTAAAGAAATAAATATTGGAAGTAAAGAGGAGCCTTTATTCTTACGAATCGGAACTAAGATGGATGAAGAAGAAGAAAAAAGGACTACTGATCTTTTGCGAGAATATAAAGATATCTTCGCAGGAAGTGTAGATGAGATACCAGGAATTGATCCATCAGTGGCATGTCATAGATTGAATATAGATAAAAATATAAGACCATTCAAACAAAGAATAAGGAAGATATCACAAAATTATCATGTACAGATAGAAGAAGAATTACAAAAGATGTTGGATGCAGGGATCATAAGGGAAGCAAAATATCCAGAATGGATTGCGAATATGGTCATTGTTCCGAAAAAAGAATAAAGGAATAAGAATTTGCATAGATTTCACTGATCTAAACAAGGCATGTCCCAAAGACAGTTTTCCATTACCAGATATACCACAAATGGTGGAATCAATAACGGGCTTTTTGCAGGTCATGATAGAGTCACCTCACTTGATGGATATAAAGGGTATAATCAAATATCACTCGCAGAAGAAGATCAAGAACATACTGCCTTTTTTGCTCCAAGGGGTTTGTATTGTTATGTGAAGATGCCATTTGGTTTGTGGAATGCGGGTGCTACATATCAACATATCAAAGAATACCTCGCAAATACATCTATACTACAGAAACCAGAGAAAAACAAAGAATTATTGGTATACCTCGCAACAACTCCATATGCTCTAAGTGCAGTTACATTTACGAGAGACGCTAGGAGAGAGAAGAAAGGCCCATTTACTACATTAGTAAAACCTTTAATGCAGCAGAAAAGAATTATTCTAAAATGGAGAAGTTAATCTTAGCCCTGGTTTATGCATCATTCAAGTTGCGAATATACTTTCAAGCACATGTAATAAAAGTGGTAACCAAAGTCCCAATTGAATCAGTCATGAAGAACACAAAAAGGTCAGGAAGAATAGAAAGGTGGAATGCACAAGTAAACCATTACAAGATAAAATACGAAGTGTTGTCATCGCAAAAATCACAAGTTGTCGCAGATTTTTTGAGAATTTCCTTTGGAAGAAGATGAAGCGATAGAGGAAATGATGGATGTTGAAGAAGAATTTGGAAATCCAAAAGACTTGTTAACAGAGCCTGATAGATGGGAAATTCTGGTGGATGGATCATCCAATAGTGAGGGAAATGGAATTGGAGTCGTGTTGATTTCACCAGAAGGAGAAAGAACAACATTCTCATTCAGACTAGAATTTGCATCCACGAACAATGAAACAGAGTACGAAGATGTAGTGCATGCATTAAAGATCGCAATAGAAAAGAAGCTTGAAAGTATAAGGATAACAAGTGATTCGCAATTAGTGATTTGTCAAATTAAAGGGGAGTATACCACAAATGAATCTTCTTTGAAGAAATACAAGAAACTCGTTGAGGAATTATCTGCGAAGATACCAAAATTAAAATGGATACATATATCAAGAAAATATAACCGTCTCGCAGATGCTTTTGCATTTATTCCAAGCATGATGACAAATCCAAATACAAGAAATATCCAAATACAAACAATTCAACACCCATAAGTGGACAAAGAGAAAGAAATTGAAGAAGCTGTTGCGATGGAAGTAGAAAGAGAGTTATCAAACAACATCGCAGATTGAGAAAAGAAATTCATGAATACCTCGCAACAGGAGAAATATCCAGGAACAGACTAGAAGCACATAAATTAAAGAGTCGTGCAACAAACTATGAGTTGCAAGAAGGAATTTTATATAGAAAATCTTTCAGTGGACCACCTCTCAGGTGATTAACTCGCGAAGAAGGAGAAAAGATATTGAAGATGTTACATGGAGGAGAAGCTGGCAATCATAGTGGGGGAAGATCTCTAGCATATAGAGCAAAGATACAAGAATATTACTGGCCTTATATGCATACAGACGCAAAATTGTTCGTACGAAGATGCAAGGAATGCCAACGACATGGTAAAAGAATTCATGCACCAGGGGCTACATTAACTTCTTCAACAAGCTGCTGGCCTTTTGGTAAATGGGGGTTGGATATTGTTGGACCATTTATACCTGGATCTGGACAAAGGCGATACTTGATAGTTGCAACAGATTATTTCACGAAGCTCAAAGAAGTAAAAGCAGTACAGCATATTCGTGATAAAGATGTTTTTACGTTTATATTTGAGAACCTCATTTGCAGGTACGGGGTTCCAGCACAACTAGTATCTGATAATGGAAAACAATTTGAGGGGCAGAATATAGAGATGTTACTCAGTGCTTTTAGAATAAAATGTGGGAAGTCAACCCCGTTATATCCACAAGCTAATGGACAAGCTGAAGCAACAAATAAAACAATCGCAGATACAATCAAAAATAAATTAGAAGGACATCTCAAAGGGTGGTGCGAGCAAGTACCTAGCGCAGTCTGGGCATACAATACAACTAGAAGAGAAGCAACCAGAATGTCTCCTTATTGTCTAACATATGGAGTAGAAGCGATGATACCCCACAGAGGTTGTAATTCCAACAACAAAGAAAGAAGCTTGGGAAAGAAATTTAAGTGCGGGAGTAATATTAAGAGAATTGGATGATTTGGAAGAAAAAAGAGAAAAGGTGTTGCACCATATGAGGATTTATCAGGAACGATTAGCTCGAGAATACAACAAGAGAGTCATTGAACGTGAATATAAACCAGGTGATTTGGTCATGCGAGAAACACCTCGATATCAAAAAGAAAATGGAGGAAATTAGCACCAAAATGGGATGGACCATATGTTATTAAAGAAGTTGTAGGAAGCGGAGCTTATCGGCTAATGGATCCAGAAGGGAGAGACATGGGTTTGAGGCTTGGTAGACCTTGGAACAGACTATATTTGAAAAGGTATTACCCATAAAACTCATGAAATTTTTTACGAATATTGTTTGCTCGCAGGAAATTGGGAAAAGTTACGAATTTTCAAAATTTATATTCCAATTAAAATTTCATTAATTTGCGAATAAAAGACCGCAATCTGTGATCAGCCTCCAAAAAGAAAGAGAGTCATGAGAAAATTTTATACAGGCAAACCTTTGTGGCGTACACCCTAGTTCGCGAAGCTATAATTCGTAAGAGGCAAAGTCCTAAAGTACGTCATTTAAGGGGGTACCTATAACGTGGCTAAGGGTAACCGTAACACCACCAAGGGCCCTTAGTACATGGTAAAAAATTTGGGGTACAACCCAATAATGGGGTACCTATCCGGGTTAGACACCTTGGATTCTCACCTAATCTAACGACATTACGCAATATAAAATGCGGTGTAAGAAGATTTAGGCTGGGCGACTAAGGCATACTGTCTTTCCTAAGAAGTGCAGAAAACGATCAAGACGCCGAGGTACACGGTTGAGTCAAGAGTGCCGGGTGAGGTTGAACCACATCTGCCATTTTTGACAAGTCTTGGCAAATGATGCACTTGGCCCAAAGATACCCCATAGGGTGCAACCTCTTAACTATAAGCCCTATAGGCAAAAAGGATAAGAGGTTGTGATCAAAAGCTGGTTGTTGGCAGAACCGGATGGGAAGAGCTAACCTTGTATGGTCGATGTACGCTTCCTTGAAGGGGCAATCAGGGGGAAGATAAAGGGAAGCACCCTCCATTAGGGAGCTGATAAGTGCTATAAGACGCAAATGTCACGAGGCTTCTTGTTTGCGAAAACATAAAGGCTTGTCATATTTGTGCAACAAATGAAGTTATGCGAGCCTTCTAAAAAAAAAAAAAAAAAAAAAAGAAAGAAAAGAATAAAGAACTCGCAGAACATAATAAAGTTAAGATGAGATCAATGGGTCATTACATGAAAGTGTAGAGACGTCCTGCGATTTCATTGCAAGACGGCAATGTCATGGGGCTTTATGTTCGCAAGAATATTTAGGCCTGTCATATTGTCACAACAATTCCTGAAGAGGCTAAAATACTATACAAAGAAGTTAAGATGAGATCAATGGGTTTTTGCATGAAAGTGTAAGAACTTCCTGCGATTTCATCGCAAGACGATAATGTCACGAGGTTGTATGTTCGCAAGAATGTTCAGACTTGTCATATTATCGCAAATAATTAATACAAAAGAGGTGGAAAAATAAGACCTTTACTTAGGAAGGCATGATAAGACCACAGAAATTAATGAAATTTATTGCATCAATATCATTGAAGAAATTTTACAAGAATATACATCAAGATATTTTGAAGAGAAGACAGCTCTGGCAATATCATTGAAGAATTTTACGAGAAGTCCTATCAAAAAAGACAACATCATTGAAGAATTTTAATGAAGACTTAACAAAAGATGCGATTTTGATAACAATCAAATACAGATAAGTTCATATTCGTAAAAGTTTACGAGAATTACATACTTCTTATACTTCTCCATATATTGAATATTTCACAAAAAGATTGAATACTTCTTATAATTCTTCAAGAATATCTCATATTTATTATACTTCTTTAATGGATATTTCATTTGGTGAAAGTTAAATAATCATTATACTTCATCATATGTTACATAATTATTCAAAGATCGAATACTTCTTATATTTCTTCATTTGATGAATTGAATACTTCTAATACTTTTTATATCTCTTCATTTGGTGGATCGAGTACTTCTAATACGAAAAAGGGAATTGTGTATTTCTAATAATTCATTTGGTAGATTGAATACTTCTAATACTTCTTATATCTCTTCATTTGATGGATTTGGTACTTCTAATACTTCTACAAAGGTTGAAACTTCGTAAGATAAACTGAAATGAGATATTTTAATACTTCAAACAATGTTTAATCATTTAAAGAGAAATAATAGGGGGAAAAGGATATACTAAGCTTTATCTGTGAGTTATATATTATTTCTCTTCACATGATCAAATGGGGCAAATATAGTCAAAGAAAGGTTAAATTATCTTCGCAAAATATCAAAAAGAAAGGATAGATCATCTTCGTAAAATATCGAATGTACTTCTCAAAAAATAGAATTGTTCGCAAAAAGGAAACCAACGGTAACTAAGGGAAGGAATTCAGAAGAAAGAAAGACAGGAGAGTCAATGATAAATTGAACAATGAATATTATCATGCTTCATCAACACTCTGTGCTGGATCTTTAAGATCAGAGGGGTCATTAGAAGCCTTCGACTTTTGCGAGATATCATCCTTGGAAGAATATGCAGCAGGGACATCTCCTTGAGGAATAGATTCTTTCTCATCATCAAGATCTTCATCATCACTCTCATAATCGAAATCACAATCAGGCTCACGAGCAACTTCATCGTCAAATATCTTCAGAGGAGTAATCTTTACAGGAGGCAAGCCTTTTGATAAGAGAATGTTATTCACAAAGACTTGAGCTTTCAGATGACTTTCACGAAGTATAGCCTTTTGATGATTGGTATCTTCGATATCCTTGGAATAAGCAAGATAATTGAATCTCCGAGTAGCACGGTCACGAGAGTTGATTAAGCGAGTAGAAAGCAAAGCATTCTTCTTACGAAGCTCAGAACAGGAGGCTTCTAATCCAGCTTTTGCATTACGAAGGTGGTTCTCAGATTCTGCAAATAAAACAAAGTTCAAAGAATAAAATTTGCGAGTATAACGAAATTTAAAGATATACCAGAGGCAGTCAAATTTTAATGACTACCTTCTCTTTGCGAAGTAAGAGATTGAGTTAAAGATAGACAATGAGTTCTTCATCTGATTCATCGCATTATCAAAACCATCACCAACTAATCCTTTAAGTCGAGATTGAAGCTTTTGATCTTTAGAAAGGATAAAATTTTTATCCTTCGCAAGTTTGGCATTAAGACTTTTTAATGACGAGTAATCTTCTTCAAGTTGATTCTTCTTAGCACACAAGACTATATTCTTATTAATAAGGAATTCTTCTCAACAACAAAAGAATTTCTTTCAAAGCATCTGAAGACTTCTTTAATTCCTCAAGTTCACCTTTCAACAAAGAAAGAAGATTTTCTTGATCGCAACATTTATTCTGAAGAGTCTTTAATTCTTGCGAAGAAACAATCATTGTATTCAAAAACGAACATTTCTCTTCTGATAAGGTTTTGTTCTCTTCTAATAAGGTTTCTATTCTCAAATTAGCTTTGGTTAAGGAAGAAAAAAGTTGAGATATGTCATCATTCAAAAAATTTCGATCATATATTAATTGAGTATTCTCTTGAAAAAGAGCATCAGAGTTGTCAAGAGCACACGAGTAAAGATTAGATAAATGGGAGAATTGGTTTGAGAAGCTTTCATGCTTGGTTCGATATTTTGTTGCATCTGATTCATGGTGAAGTACCAATCTTCTACATTTCTGGATGGATTCTATAAAGGGGAATGGGTTTTAATGGATGTTTCAAGCATATGAAGAATATAAATAAATAAAAGAGAAAATATGAAGATAGTAATCATACCTTTCAGTTCATCATTTCTTTTGCGAAGAATCGCACAGTCCAGAGAATTATTCTGAATATGATGATTTTCTTTACGAAGATCCTCGCATTCTGCTTGAGAAGCTTTCAAAGATTGGCGAAGCAATTCAATTTCTTTTTCCAAGGATTGACGTGAAGAAGAAATGTCTGGATTGACGAAATTATTCAGAACTTCGCAAAATTCATATTGCGAACGAACATTAGTAGATTTCGCAGTATTGGTCAAAACCTCAGATAACATTCGGAAAGTTGAATAAATTCCATCTCGAATTTCTTGAGGAAGAGGAGAAGAATTTGAAGGAATAAGAGCAAGATGCAAATTGTCTAGAGAAATAGCACTCAAAGGATTTGAGGACAAGACAGGTTTTTCTAAAGAAGAAGTTGAAGAAATATTTTGCGAGGGTTGTTTTTCAAAAGAAGAAGTTGAAGAAATATTTTGAGAGGGTTGGTCTTGAAGAAGTGTTGATAAATTGACATTGATAGGAGATTGAAAAGCAGGTAATGGAGTAGAGGCAAGAGTATGTGAAGAAGCATTTTCACGAGGAGGAGAGGAAAATTCCTTATCAACTTCAGGAAGGAAATCATCAATCGGAATTAATGGTGTGGGTTTAGTTATTCGAGATCTCTTGCTTGGATTTGGTTTTTCGTCAACCTGCGAATCAAAATGTAGATTAAAAACTGAGGCAACAATATATTGTTCGGGAAAGAAGACAAAGTATTTTAACTACCTTTTGATTCTCAGATTTTCTTCTTCGTGGATTAAGGCTTGGATTCTTTAGTTGAGATTTCATCTGAGAAGTTATTTTGCTGAAATAAACCAAAATCAGATAACAAATTATACAGAAATTAAAGAGGAGAACAAATGAAATACGCAGAGATAGAGGGAAATTACCTTGGAGAACTCATGAAGATACAGTAGAAGAAAAAATTGTAGAGAAAATAGTGATAGAGAATATGAGTAGAAGATAGAATTGCGGAAATAAGAAAAAGAAAAGGAAGAGAATATAAAGGAGTTATATAAGGGAATAACTAAAAGAGAACGGTTACAAAAGACGTGTCAAAATTTCAAAAGACTAAGTAACGGTTATGTTCTCACGATCATTTCTTCTTCGTAGAATTGACATGAGAAGAGGCAAGATGTAGATACTGAATATCGCAAGATAATAGTTCACGAGTATCAGGAGAAAAGAGTTATAAAATGTTACGATGATAGAAGAAGCGCAGAGAAATATGAAGTTTTGCGAGGATGGAGTAATTTTGCGAGTATAAGTTGCGATACTTCGTAACCCATGTACAGCTGTATAAAGTTTTACTATAAATAGGAGTTCAAATGTAAAAATTAGAGAGGTTCTTTTAGTGAGTGTTAGAAAATATTTTAGGAAAGAGAATAGAGAAAGTTGTAACTATTCTAATTCCATTTAGATACTTCTTTGTGATCAATTGAGAACATTAATAAGAAAATTGTTATTCATCATCAAGAACTTCTTGAGTTTTTACTAATTCTATTGAGGGTGTAGTTGTAGGTTATTCTGCAACTACAGATTATGCCTCGGGAAATAATAGAACCCCTCTCCGTTCTCATGACGAAGATTGGTATAATTACCCTCTAGCATTATGGGGTTCTTATATTTCTGGAATAGTAGATCTTCCTGCGAACCTTCGTGATCGTAACTATCAACCTTGGGTCTTTTCTTTGCCTAACGAAGATAAAAATGTATGTATCTCTATCTCCTTATTTTCTTGTTATTCTTCAACTTATTTTCAAATGAGGTAAGAAACACTCTTATATGCTTTCTAAACAATATATTGTTTCCTCTATTTCTTATCCTTATTTGAATTTGTAGGCTCTTCCTGATCTTCCTGAGGTTGTTGCGAGTGAGAATAAGAACTCTACTTCTTCCAAAAGGTTAACTACGAGACAAAAAACACTTCGCCCTGCGAAGAATACCCAAACTTCTGGTAGTCAAGATGATGCTCTTCGCAAAGGAAAAAGGAAATTTGAGGATGTTATTTTTGAGAGGAAGAAGAAGAAACTCTCAACAAATGCTTACTCCAATGTGATCTCTTCTAGTAAGGATGTTGACGAAGATCAAAGTGATGAAGATGATAAATTTCCTGATAAGGACTTTAATTCTAATTCTGATACCCTTTCTGATAAAGGAGATGATAATGATGCTGATGAATATGAAGATGAAGATTATAGTAATGCGGAAACTTTTGATTCGGCAATGGTTCGAGTATCTTAGGATTTTATCCATTCTTCTCGTGGGTTAGGAAACTCTCCTACTGCGAATGCTCGTAAGCTTATTGCGAAGGCTTGTAAAGTTCCTACTGTACTCAATAACAACTCTCTTAGTGGAATTTCAAGATTTGTCTCTCCTGCTACATTATATGCTTTAGGGAGTATGGTAAGTTTCTTTTATATTCCTTTTTTGTTTCCCTTATTCCATTAATTTCTAACCCTTTTTTATTTGTTCAGGTTGGAAGAGTCAATTTCTTGCATTTGCTTCGATTGGGAAAGACGTCATTCCATTGCTGAGAAGAAAACTTTAAGCCGTTGTAAGATGTTAGAGGTTGAGAATTCAAGACTTCGTCAGAAAGTAGAGGATTTAAGTATTGATAATGAAGAATTAACATCCCGTCACGAAGATAATCCACAATCTGCGAGCATCGCAGCTGATATTTCTTCTCTTCTTGAGGATAATAATCAACTAAAGCTTGAAAAATCTTCTCTTCGTGATGATAAGTAGCAATTAGAAGGTAAATTCTTCATAATGATAAGTGTTTTGATTACTTTTCCTTCGTAACTTACTAACCTATTTCTTAATTTCTTCCCTTAATGTAGAAAAATATGCGAAGATGAATGATGATCTGGAAACTATTCTTGACGGTCGTAACCAGAAGATTTCTAATTTAAGGTCTCAACTTCTAATTTCCCAGAACAACCATAGCTTATATGTCAAGCGTTTCCGAGCTAAGATGACTCACAAGATTTGTGAAGACAATCAAATTCCTCTCAAGAAGTACCAGACGCTCCTTTCTGAAAAAATTCCTGAGGATACCCCATATCTGGAAATCTCTGATAGTGAAGTTGAAGATGATCTCTCTGAAGAAGAAAAAGAAGATCATTTTGATGGGAATAAATCACCCGAAAAATAGCTTTACTCTTTTTTGTATATCTGCTCTAGTTCTTTTCATATTGTCTGTTTGAATACAATACTTTCTTCTTTCCTGCACTTTTGATCAACCAACAATTTCTTTTTGAAGCTTAACTAGTATTAATGTCTTAATTTTGCGATGATGAATTGATCCTTATTTGATTGAGTGCCTCCCTTATTCGCATAACTTGATCATGTGGAGAGAAATAATATATCTTAAAGACTTAGCTTAGTATTTCCTTTCCCCCTATTATTGCTCTTCAGATGATCAATATGTTGTTGGAAGTATTAGAATATCTTCCTCAATTTAATTTGCGAAGCTTCAGCTTGTTGCGATTGTGAATAAGAAATCCTCCCTTTGAAATATAAGAAATACGAGGTATGAAATATCCTAAGAAGTACGTACTTGCCTCTATTCTTTCGTGAAGTTCTTGAATGTTGCGAATTAAAAAATATCAATCCTTGAAATATAAGAAGTATGAAGTATCCTTGAAGAAGTATAAGAAGTATAAAATATCTTTGAAAAAGTATTAGAAGTATTCAATCCGTGAAGAATTATCCAATGTATGAAGAAGTATAATAAGTATGTAATCCTCATAAAATTTAATGAATATGAACTATTTGTTTTTGATTGCGAGTAAAATTGCATATTTTGCTATGTCTTCGTGATATATATTCTTGTAGAAATTCTCCAATGATATTGATGGGATTTCCTTCTTTGTTAGGAATTTATGATATATCTTCTTGTAAAAATTCTTCAATGATATTGACGGAATTGCCTTCTTTGTCAGAACTTCATGATATAAATTCTTGTAAAAATTCTTCAATGATATTGATGGAATGAATTTCATTAATTGTTGTGGTCTTATCATGCCTTCCTAAGTAAAGGTCTTATTTTTCCACCTCTTTTGTGATAATATTTTTATATTTGCGATAATATGACAAGTCTAAACATTCTTGCGAATATACAACCTCGTGACATTATCGTCTTGCGATGAAATCGCAGGACGTTATTACACCTTCATGTAATAACCCATTGATCTCATCTTAACTTCTTTGTTATGTTCTGCGAGTTCTCTTCTTCTGTATATTTTCTTTCTCTCTCTTTTTTTTTTTTTTTTTTTAGAATGCTCGCAGAAATTCAGTTGTTGCACAAATATGACAAGCCTTTATGTTTTTTCAAACAAAAAGCCTCGTGACATTTGTGTCTTATAGCACGTATCAGCTCCCTAATGGAGGGTGCTGCCCTTTATCTTCCCCTTGGTTTCCCCTTCAAGGAAGCGTACATCGACCATACAAGGTTATCTCTTCCCATCCGGTTCTGCAAACAACCAGCTTTTGATCGCAACCTCTTATCCTTTTTGCCTATAGGGCTTATAGTTACGAGGTTGCACCCTATGGGGTATCTTTGGGCCAAGTGCATCATTTGCCAAGACTTGTCAAAAATGGCAGATGTGCTTCAAGCCCACCCGGCACTCTTGACTCAACCGTGTACCTCGGCGCCTTGATCGTTTTCTGCACTTCTTTTGAAAGACAGTATGCCTTAGTCGCCCAACCTAAATCATGTTACATCGCATAATATCGCGTAATATCGCATGATTAGGTGAGAATCCAAGGTGTCTAACCCGGATAGGTACCTCGTTATTGGGTTGTACCCCGTAAAGTTCCATGTACTCAGGTTCCTTGGTGGTGTTCCGGTGTCCATGAGCCATGTTTATAGGTACCCCCTTAAATGACGTACTTTAGGACTTTCCCTCTTACGAAATGTTGCTTCGCGAACTAGGTTGTACGCCACAAAGGTTTGCCTGTGTAATATTTCTGCGGCTTTCTTTCTTTTTTGAAAGATGATCACAGATTGCGGTCCTTTATTCGCAAATTAATGTTTGCGTCTTTCTTTAATGAAAGTTAATCGCAATAAAGTGTTTTAACTCGTAAAATTTTATCACCAAAAAAAAAAAAAATTGTGTTGCAAAATACCTCATTTCAACTTCTTGCTTCTCAACGTACATCTTGTTATACTTTACGAGCAAACATATTGATTACCTTCTTGTTTCATTACCTTCTTTTTTCTTTCTTCGCAAATCACTGCCCTTTGTTACCATCATAAATTTCCTGTATGATTAACATTGTAATTTTACTCTTTCATGTCTTAATCCTCTGCCATTAAATTTTCACTTATTTTCACAGCTTTTGCTCTTTTTCTCCAACTTTCCTTTTCAGTAGTTTTTCCTTCGCAAACTTCTACCTCTGTATCGTAACATTTATTTCCTTCAGCCCAATCACCCTTGATAACTCCAACACCATTTATATGAGGAAACTTTATGCATTGATATAGAGTGGAAGCTACGCCTAGAATTCCATGAAGCCAGGGTCTTCCTATCAAAGCATTATACGGTGATTCGACATCAACGGCCTTAAAATAGAATTTGGTTAGCATTCCACTTAAGGGAATTGCATGCTTACTTCTCCTTTAGGTTTATTATAAGTTCCATTAAAACCATAAATCCTGTAGGTAGAAGGTATTAGATCTGCGTCTTTTCCCCCCATAGTTTTGTAAGCAGAATAGAAGAGGATATTGACAGAACTTCCCGTATCAATAAAAATTCTATTAAGACCAATTGATTCTTCCTCCATATCATCTTCGCTTTCTTCCATATTCATGCAAATTTCTAACCTTACTACCAATGGGTTATCATGTACTTCACAACCTTCTAGAATTTCAATAGCTTCAAAAGAAATTTCACGTTTCTGCCAATCTTCAAGTCGCGAAATTTTTGCGATGTTCATTACTTCCTTTCCTTCACCATCCCTCGCATATACCCTGCTTAACACATTATCATGAAAATCCTCTATGGTTTTATATGAGTGAACAATAGAATTACAGAAAACATTCCTTGCTTTTGATCCCACTTTTATATGTAGGGTTTCTTTTCCCTTTTCTTGTACTATGTTCTCCCTGCGAGTTATGACTGGAGCCTGTGGTAATTGTTGCGACTATATTTTCTTAAGTAAAAAGTGATCCAGTTTTCCTTGATCAATCATTCGCAAGATAATCCTCTTGATATTACTGCAGTTATTTGTATAATTTCCATGAAAATGATGATACGAACAAAACTCATGACTTCTTGGACCCATTGGTGGTTCCTTTCCCATATTCCATGGAGTTGGTATATGCTCTATCAAGATAATTTCCTTCCATATCTTTTCTACACTTGTATTCAAAGGTGGAAACTTTATTTCTTCTCTTATCATTCTTTGACCTCCTTGACCATTGTTATAATTTTGTCTATGATTTCCTTGTCCAAAATAATTTTGCCTTTGTCCCCCATAATTTTCCTGTTGTTGATCTAATCTTGGGATCTGGTTATTTCCTCCTCGATTATAGAAATTCCTCTCTCTATCATACTCTTCTTGATCTCTGCTACCCATTGCAACCATTTTTGGCTGGTTATTATTGATTTTCTTCTCTTCTGAAATTTGCGAAGAAGTTTGCGAGAATGTTTGCGAAGTACCTGCTACGACATTGATTATTTTAGGAAGTAAATTTGCTCATGTATCTTGATTGTTAGTGTTTTCTACTGGATATGACTCCATATTGTTTTGCTTTTCTTCTAATGTAATGTACTCCTCTTGCAATTCTCGTAACTCTGTCATCATTATGAAATTCTTTCTTCTGAAGATTTGAACATACAGTTGTTCAGTTGCGAACATCGCATTTATGAAAGACAGAATCAAATATCTCTCATCCACGCGCCCTGCCATATCACTGCACATAGTCTTCCATCTTCTTACCAAATGCTTCAAACTTTCACCAATTCTTTGTTTTAAACCAAACACATCTTCAATACCAAGCCGTGAGGAATGATTTGTGATATATGCTCCAAGGAAAGTTGATTGTAAATGATTAAATGATGTAATAGTATTCTTAGGAAGTCCTTCGAACCACTTTAGAGCCTCTCCTGTTAAGCTTGATGCGAAGTACTTGCATAATACAACATCGTGATTCTCCCATTGTAACATGCATCTTATATATGCTTTAATGTTCCGAATAGCACATGAAGTCTCGTCAAAGATACTGGTAAGTGCAGGCAGATTGCATTTTGGTGGAATCCCTCCCAATTGTACTTCTCTAGCAAATGGAGTCCTCGCAGCTTCCTCTATTGCTTCATCTAATTTCCTTTTATCTCCTCCTCTTCTATTGTTTATCATCCCTCTCATTTCCGCCAATTCTCGCAAAATCCGTGCATTTGCCTCAGAATTCTCATCCATTGGTCTCTTCAACGCAGCCTCTCTTCTTCTACGTTCTTGCGCCTCTTCTCTTGCGATCCTTCGCATTCTATCATATTCTTCATTAATGTTTTCATTTGCACAATTTTGCAAATATCTTCTTTCTAAATTATCACAATTGTTTTGTTGCAGAGCATCTTGAAATTCTTGTTCTTCCCTTTTTATTCTTCTCATCCTTCTCATGCGAACATTAAGAATTTCTTCTTCTTCATTTCTCCTTCTTCTGTGATTTATTTCTTCTTGATTCGCCTATATTCTGGTTCGAAAGTTTAGTTCATTCCTCGTTATTTCTGTTCGTTGATTTCCAATTCTTCTCTGAATTCTTTCATACTCAATATTTTGATTGTTACGAGCCTCTTCACATCTTCTTACTCCATTCTCGTAATTGTTTTGATGTACTGCTTGTTGTCTCTCAGTTTCTTCCACAAGTTGCTGCTCTTCCTCTCGATTTTCTTCACCATTCTGATTGTTTTCTCTAGGATTTGGCCTGGTTCGTAAATTCTCCATGTTTTGTTCGTGGTTTGGTACTAAAATGAAGCGATTCTCTTGATTTATTTCAACTTGATTCTGTGATTGTCCTTGCATAGTACTTTCATTATTGATTGTTAGTGAATTTTTTCCTTCTCTTTCTGGTCTAAAATTTGATCTTGCAACACTTTGAGATTTCCTCCTTTGTAACATCTCATTTTCCCTCCTCAATTCTTGATTCTGTCTTGTTAAATTAGCACGTTCTTCAGCTTCAAACCTTCGTTCTTCTTGAATTCCTTGTCTCAATGTTTCTAATACCTTCTTTTCTCTTTCAAGAATTGTTCCTCCCATCAGCCTCCCATTTTCTATGATTTGTGGTTCTCTATATTCTTCTGTTGGTGTATCAGTTCTCCAAGTGTGTATACTCACTCGATCATGATTTATTGTTTGTTGAGCTTGATTTCTTCGATTACTCCCTCTCCTACTAGGTTCTCCTGTTATATTTGCTTCTCCTCCTGCGAGTCTTACACTTCTTCTTACTGCAGTTAATGGTTCTGATATATTTCTTCTTTTGCCATTTCTCTGATGCAAAATTCTTCAGGTCCCTGTTTCTAGCGCCAATTATGTAGTTGCAGAATAACCTACAACTACACCCTCAGTAGAATTTGTAAAACTTAAGAAGTTCTTGATGATGAATGACACTTTTCTTATTAATTCTCTCAATTGATTACCTAGAAGTATCTAAATGGAACTAGAATAGTTACAACTTTCTCTATTCTCTTTCCTAAGATATTTTCTAACACTCATTAAAAGAACCTCTCGAATTTTACATTTGAACTCCTATTTATAGTAATATTTGTACAACTGTATATGTGTTGCGAAGTATCGCAACATATCTTCGCAAGATTATTTTTACCTCGCAAATCTTTCATACTTCCCCGTGCTTCCTCTATCATCGCATTGTTTTGGTATCTCTTTCCTCTTATATTTATTACAATGTTCGTGAGCTAATGTCTTGTGATATTCGGTACTTACATCTTGCCTCTTCTCATGTCAATTCTACGAAGAAGGAATGTCATGAGAACCTCTATTCTCGTAAATTTAATATATTTATCACCACCTATTACATTCGCAACACATATTTTTCCTTTTCGTTAAATTTTTGACACGTTTCTTCGTAACCGTTATTTTCAACCGTTCACGTCTAATCGCATTGATGAGTTTCTATCTTCATAGAACTCTCTCTTCTTTATAAATATTATCTTTTGTTTTTCTTTTTATTCTCTTATCCTATTCATCTTCCTCATCACTTCTGCCTCTGCAATTTATTCTCTTTTTCTTCTACTACGATTTCTTATCTCTTTCACCTCTTCACCTTTATATTTTCTATCCTACATCCAATGGCTCCAAAGAAGAAAACTATTGAACAAATTAATGTAGAGCTTGCTGATAGGGACCTCATTCTTTCTGAAATTGATGGTCATGACAAGAAGTCTTCTCTCTGTATGGAGCTCTTTACCGATCTTACTTGGAATGATCAGAAAATTTTAATCTCACGAGGTCAAATCCTCGCAGGTCTTCCTCTTCCTCTTTATGATGTTAATCTTCCTTTATTCTATGAAATTATTTCCCACCCTAATTTTTCATGTGTCATTTACCAATTGACTGGTGATTTCACTCGCATTCTGGTCGAATTCGCAACTCGTGCTGCTACTGGAAAATCTTTGTATTCAGTTGACCTTAGGAAACCTGGATTTCAAGATATGGAAATTATTTCTGCAGACTATACATTTGAGATTTTCTTTAAAATTTACACACTAATTCCTGCGAAGAAGGAAGATAAACGTTGGGGTGTTCGTCTTCATCGTAAAGCTAATATTGCAACAGATGACCTTCTCATGCATGATATTGATTATGCCTCGGGAAATAATAGAACCCCTCGCCGTTCTCATGACGAAGATTGGTATAATTACCCTCTAGCATTATCGGGTTCTTATATTTATGGAATAGTAGATCTTCCTGCGAACCTTCGTGATCGTAACTATCAACCTTGGGTCTTTTCTTGGCCTAACGAAGATAAAAATGTATGTATCTCTATCTCCTTATTTTCTTGTTATTCTTCAACTTATTTTCAAATGAGGTAAGAAACACTCTTATATGCTTTCTAAACAATATATTGTTGCCTCTGTTTCTTATCCTTATTTGAATTTGTAGGCTCTTCCAGATCTTCATGAGGTTGTTGCGAGTGAGAATAAGAACTCTACTTCTTCCAAAAGGTTAACTGCGAGACAAAAAACACTTCGCTCTTTGAAGAATACCCAAACTTCTGGTAGTCAAGATGATGCTCTTCGCAAAGGAAAAAGGAAATTTTAGGATGTTGTTTTTGAGAGGAAGAAGAAGAAACTCTCAACAAATGCTTACTCCAATGTGATCTCTTCTAGTAAGGATGTTGACGAAGATCAAAGTGATGAAGATGATAAATTTCCTGAGAAGGACTTTAATTCTAATTCTGATACCCTTTCTGATAAAGGAGATGATAATGATGTTGATGAATATGAAGATGAAGATTATAGTAACGCGGAAACTTTTGATTCAGCAATGGTTTGAGTATCTGAGGCTTTTCTCCATTCTTCTCGTGGGTTAGGAAACTCTCCTACTGCGAATGCTCGTAAGCTTATTGCGAAGGCTTGTAAAGTTCCTACCGTACTCAATAACAACTTTCTTAGTGGAATTTCAAGATTTGTCTCTCCTGTTACATTATATGCTTTAGGTAGTATGGTAAGTTTCTTTTCTATTCCTTGTTTGTTTCCCTTATTCCATTAATTTCTAACCCTTTTTTATTTGTTCAGGTTGGAAGAGTCATCTGCGCAGCTGCTTCTGATTGGGAAAGACGCCATTCCATTGCTGAGAAGAAAACTTTAAGCCGTTGTAAGAAGTTAGAGGTTGAGAATTCAAGACTTCGTCATAAAGTAGAGGATTTAAGTATTGATAATGCAGAATTAACATCCCGTCACGAAGATAATCCACAATCTGCGAGCATCGCAGATGATAGTTCTTCTCTTCTTGAGGAGAATAATCATCTAAAGCTTGAAAACTCTTCTCCTCGTGATGATAAGAAGCAATTAGAAGGTAAATTCTTCATAATGGTACGAGGCAAGAATAGTTTCCAGATCATCATTACCGAATATTAATTTCTTCATAATGGTTACATCTTTCCTCTTATATTTATTACGATGTTCGTGAGCTAATGTCTTGTAATATTCGGTACTTACACCATAACTAGTTCAAATGACTCAAATGAACTAGTTAGACAGTTGTTCAATTGCTATGAGATCTTATGTACTACACAAGACACAATTGAAGCAAAAATGATGTGATTCACTCGAATCGATTCATGAATTATAAATCCACGGTTTGCAGTAGCATTGCTTAGATAATTTAGATAAGTTCACGAACATCATTTTTAGACATAACCACTCAAGTTCGCGGACTCAATTTAACCGGTTGGAGTTCACAAACTCCAGAAGAAATTCTCGGGTTCGAGAACTATGCACGTTCGCGGACTGGATTGACTGCTCAAGTTCCGGTTTTCACTTGATCAACAAAGTTCGCAAACTTCAGTTCAAGTGCTAAGGACTTATACATATATGTGTTACCACAACAATGTTTATATCCCCCAGTGGTTATATTGTCTAAACTCTCATTTCAACCATTGAAACATTCTCATAGGACGTCATATAGTTGTTATTCACAAACTAGTTTTCGTCAGAGCAATTTTCAAAGTGATTAAAACATAACATGACTTTCGTCACTAAGAAAAAGATGAACTTGGATAAAGCGAAAGCTTTACCAACACACATTTCGAGAAATAGATAAGCGAGATATGCTCAGCTCGAAATGTCACATGTGTATATTCTTAGTCTATATAGTAATACGACTTTTGTCTCAAGATAGGAGATAGAGTAGATAGACTTTTTAGTGATAGATAACTTCAAGTATCCACATATCTTTTAGTCGATGAAGATCCATTGGTTCCTTGAGTAGTCATTCGTCTTGTATGATGATTTCCATGGAGTTCTTGAGCTCAACTACACTTTATATCCTAGTCCGAGTTCTTGACAAACATTCTTGAGATAGCAACGCATGCGAGTTCGACCGAGCAATGCTCTAACAAGAGATGTATATCAGGAATTGAAAACAAACGTCCTTTAAGAATTATATCATCTTCTAGCTTAATGTTAACTGAATATCATTCATTAGATTCAATTCTTATAGGTTGGATCGCACCAAACACAGATTGTTAGATCTTTTCATGTTTGCGTGCTCTGATACCAATTTAAAAGGCGAGGGTACACAAATATACCTCAAGCTAAAACTTTTCCTACCTATAAGTCCTTTCTCCGGAAGTCATTTTCTATGAACAGAGTCGAGAAAATACAACTAATCGGTTCATACTTCGTGTGATCGTCTATGGATGCGAGATCGAGACAACACAACAACGAAGTATGTTACTTGATAAAAAGGTTCTGACTTAACCAAACACAATAGGATTCACTTATCAAGTAAATAGGAATTAACATTTGTGTGACTTACTTTAATTATAATAAAATAATTATAATGCGGAAATATAAAGTACATGACACAACAAGATTTTGTTAACGAGAAAACCGCAAATGCTTAAAAACCCCGAGACCTTGTCCAGAATTGAATACTTTCATAACTAAGCCGCTACACAAAATTACACCTAACTTCGTATAGTTGAGACCAAGCAACTAAACCTATAGTTCACCTAGTTCCGTCTGTATTCCCACGCCTCCAACTTATAAATAAGTCACGTACTTGGAACAATTCCTTTGATACGTATTCCAAACAGTAAAGGAACAACAAATCTGTATGGTATCAACTCTATTCAACCAAGTGATATGAGTCGGACAAAGGATCTTCCGTTTATCTTAACATAAACTCATTCTTCAGGTCCTTAGATATATCTTATGTTCAATTACTGAAGTAATCATTTAAGATTAAGCCAACAACACTCTTAATCCAAAGAATTGTGTTGATGCCGATCTTACTCAATTAATCAATCCAATCTACTATAAGGATAAACCAATTATTAATTGGATCCTCATTTACCGAAACAAGTATTGTGCACTCCAAAGATTATAAACCCAAGTCAGATCTTCAATATCTTATTTGTCTTCAAATCTTCTTAAATCTTTAATTAAAATCTGCACACAATCACTTGAATCTCTTGTGATCAATCACGCACAGAATGGAGTTTGTTAATAATGGATTATCACAAGATTGTCTTTCAGACTAACAACAGTCTAAAGATCACTGTCGAAACTCTGAACTAGTTTGAGTAAATCTTATATCAGAAGAGAAGATTCCCAAGCATAAACAAACTAGGTGCAATCAGATTTTAACCACCGTTAGTCAATCAAATCAATCGAAAACAAAAGATAAACCACAATAATCTAGTTTCCCACCAACAGTACACGCTAGAGCTTCTCAATCCCAAAGAAGACTTTAAATTGAGAGGTCGTAAGATATTTCACCTAATTAGGTTAATCTCCTCTCTGAATAGGCGACTACACCAGTAACAACAACAAAAGAGGAAGTCCGTTGTTACGAAGGATTAGTTTGCTAGAAAGGCAAACTTCAAGTATTTATAGACAAGGAAGTTTGGACACCAAGGAATTTCCAAAACTGAAAATATTCTCAAGATATTCATTAAAAAACAAATTCGGTTTCCATAATTCCTGAAAATGCTCTGTCCAAAAATAATGATCAAAATCTCTCGGAAAATCTAATTAGTAAATGCACATTACTAATTCTTATATTTCCCTACAAAATAAAATTAATAACCTTCATTAAAAGATTCTTAACTTACTTATGTTTCGATTCTGGGATTCTCTTCCCTTAGCTATTAAGGAATAACTTTGAACAATTAAAGAAATAAACATGCACATCACGTGTTCAAAGTATGTTGACATCCTTACTTTGTAAGTTCTCATTCACTCTTACAATATTGAAACCGATTTTCCACACTTCCAAACAAGTTTAGAATTGGTTCAGATGACTTTCAAGAACTATGTGATTGATCAAACAAACATTCAATCATAGTCATGGGTTTAACGGTTCTACCAAAACAAGTTTCGGTTCTACCTTCCATGTGAGTAATGTGCATAGTCACACTAGCTTTCCCAAATTCGATTGACTAGGTACTAGGATCGGTTCCCCATATATATATGGTATCTAACTTATATGTGTTGCACATGACCATAGGATCGATTCCCCTTTGCCTAAAAACGTGTTGCACATGTCCATAGGACCGGTTCCCCTTTATGCTATAAATATTGTTGCACCCTATACAAGGATCGGTTCCCCTTTGTGATGTACTGCACCTCTTATTAGGATCGGTTCCCTTTCCCATATTTGGTCAGTCATAAAATCACAAACCCGATCATACCATCTCAAGTGATTACTTAAGATCGGTTTAACTAATAAAAGTAATACCAATACATAAGTCATGCCTTTGTGAATAGTTCTACCAAGAACACAAACAAGTTGTGAGAAGTTATACTCAATCGCACATATTGGTTGTTCATAATATATGCAACGAATAACAAAACCAATAACACTTGGAAATTTAATTTTTGGTTCTCAAACAAGTTTATGAACTTACTTCCTTAGAACACATGTAAAAAATTGTTCCCTAGAATGAAATCCTCACCTCATACCCGTACATAATCACAATAGCATTCAAATGATTATGGCGATGTCTTATCTACAAAGTTTAATGGTTAAGCAATAAACCTCATATTGTATTCCTTAATACTATGTCTATCTAGAGTTCAAATATGCTTCACAGTTTTGTTTTCAATATGCACGACTTGAAAGATACGTTAGAGAATAAAACAGTTCAAGTCAAATATCACCAACCTTAAGTGGAAGGATTATTATTGTCGTTATAGCTCCTTGCTTCTTCACATCTTCAAGACTTCGCAATACTTGTAATGTATCATATCCTAATACTTTCAAGCTAACCTATACGAAGTTGGATCTAGTACATAATCAAGAGACTCTTAACATGAGTTTTGATTCACTAAAATATGACAACCAAACTTGATATACCAATGCTTGGTGGGTTTAACCGAGCCATGCTCTAACAATTGAGGTTAGGAGGAGTCCAAGACTTAATAAGACTGCTACTGTTAGTGGGGTAAGTGATATGAGACCAACAAGACTTGATTTAGTGCATGAAGAGAAAGTTATTTCTACACAAGCATCTGTTGTAGACAACCAAGTATAGGGGTATAAATATGACCAGGTGAATTTGCCTAATGTACATACAGATGACTGTCATTCTGATGATAGGCCTGAGTTTCTGTTTAAGGAATATCATGAGGAATAGGAAGGTTAAGATGAAAGTGAAGTCGAAGAAGCACAAGAAAAGTACAATTATGAAGATTGGGTTTCTATGTGTGCTAGAGGTATATATGTTAGTAATGAGCCCGATGATTGTAATGTAGATTTCAATGTAGGTGGTTTTTATAAAGAGCAGAGTGCACCAGTGAATGCAACTTCAGATGAATAATTTCCCAGATATGAAGTCACTCAAGAGGAAGAAACTAAGTGGCAAGAAGATTTTGGTCAGTATTTAAAGGAACCAAAGCATCTAGAAATGATAAATGAAGATGTTCCTAATGTTGAACCTGGTGAAATAAGTACTAGTATGGATTTTGGAAGCATGAAAGCTTACAGGGATCATCTAAGGGAATATGCAGTGTTGGAACATAGGGATTTTTTTGTGAAGAAGGGAGATAAGACCAGACACTATTCTTATTATGCTTACAGGGATTCCAAAAAATTTGCTTGGATGGTGAATGCAAGAAAGAATATAAGACAGTCACAGTCAGAGAATGCAACATGGAACACACTTGTAAAAATCCCAATGAAGACTATAGCAGAAAATGCAATACAAAATTTGTAGCTAAGTATTTGTTGAAGACGATGGATGTTTCTTTACTAGTGTAAAAGGTATCTCATATAGCTAAGAAGATCATTAGACCTCAGTTGTAAACTTACATACCAAAATGGGTTGCTAATAATGCAAGGGTATGATTCTGATGCTTGTTTTGGTTCATTTTTGTTTTTTTATTTGATAACTTATGGTATGTATGAAATGCTAATTTTGGATTTGTATACACATAAATTGGTGCTAGCAGGGAGGAATGGAACATTTGGGAGTTCTTACACAAAAACACCACAACTGGTCATAACTGCTACTTCATTGAACCCAAACAGCATAGGTCATTTCAGTTGGTCCAAAGAGGGTCAAGATAACTGATTTGAGAGTGTCATTATGGCCTATGATGCACAAATAAAAGGTTTTATGAATGGTTGTAGAATGGTTATTGGCTTATATGGAGCTCACCTAAATGATAAGCTAGGTGGTGTAATGCTTTCATCAACTGGTATAGATGGTCAAAATGGGGTATTTCCTATATGTGTGATGATTTGTAGAAATAAAACTGAAGAAAATTGGTTCATGATATTGAAAGAATTGAGAAAAAGGATACCAGATATGCCTGGACTGACCTTTATTTCTGATAGAATGAAGGGCATTGAATCAGTCAAAAGATTGTTTCCTTTGGCAAATCATAGATACTGCCTAAGGTAGATTTTGTTTTGACTGCTAATTTTGTTTATATTTCTTAAAGTAACACATTTTTAACGTGGAGTTGATTAATGTTTGCCCTTGTTTTTTTTTTTTTCCTGGCATCTATACAAGAATTTCTTAACCAAGGTTTTCAAAAATCCAAGACTCACATACCTTCTTTGGAAGGCTGCCAAGGCATACAAGTATTATCACTGAGAGGTAAGTAATGTTTGATTATAATGAATGTTCATTTTTTAAGTCAAGCCTGATTGCATCAAATGATTTAACTTAGACACCTATTTTCTAGGAGGCCATGCAAGAAATTGCAGAGATAGATCCCACTGCATACCAATACCTGATTGATGCAGAGCTGACGTCTTGGGAAAGATCATGGTTTCCTCATGATGTTGCTTGTGAGCACATCTACTTTAACTTTTCAGAAAGTTTTAATAACATGGCCCTGAAACTCAAAGACAAGCCTCTCACTCAGTTGGTCGATATGTACACACATTTGGTGATGGTGTTGTTTTCAAATAGAAGAAAGCTTGCTGCAACTTGGCAATCTAGTGACCTTGTTCCTGCTGGGAAAGATCTCATTCAGGTGATGTGCAATCTTAAAGGTAACTACGAATGTGATCCTTCTGAAGAACGCAAAGTGTATGAGGTTACCAACAAAGCTACTAGCAAAGTATTTGTTGTTAGGGTAAAATAATGATCTTGCACATGTCGACAGTGGAAATTGAGGCAGTTCCCATGCTTACATGGTGTAGTTGCATTGTTTAAATTGAATCTTGATTGGTCCAAGTGAGTAAATATACTACGTAAACCTAAAAAGTTGAATGTGGTTACGCTATAAATGAATGATGAGTGATTGTATCAATTATATGTGCAGGTAATGCAGTAAATACTACAATGTAGACTACTATAGGACCACCTACTCAGGTCAATAACACCATTGTGAGACATTGATGAGTATCCGAATAAGGTTTGATAACCATAACTTTCAAGTGCTTTAACTTTTTCAAATGCTTTAACTTTTTCCATTGTCTTATTTCAATTATTTTTGTTTTGAGAATCTTTTCATTGAATAATATTATCTACTTTTGTACTTTTACTTTATTGTATTATTATTTTTTTCATTATTCTCTAGATTTGTGTATTTAAAGTATAACCTTATTTTGTTTGCAGACTGATATCAACATTATACATCCACACAGATTGAGAGATAAGGGAAGACCTCATGTCAAAAGAAAGAAGTCTTGGTATGAGAAGAACAAGCCGAGCAAAAGAGTAACAAAATGCAGTGTATGTAAAGGTCTTGATCATAACATCCTAACCTGTCAAGGTCCTCCAGTTGGGTCTAACCCCAAGAAGAAAGGAATTAGAATGGAGTGTTCGGTTAATGGGTATGAGTTATGTATTACTGCTGCACCGGCAAAGAAGATGAGGAAGGCCTTGTCTACACCAACTACTGCAACAACATCTGCATCGAAGAAATCTGCTGATGTACCACCATTGTCAAAGGGAAAAGCAGATGCTACTATACCTACTTCTTCTTCAGCTGGTTCCCAGAAAAAGGGTAAGACAACTGCACCATCCTCCTCCATTGCATCTGATGTTGGTACTAAAAGGAAGGTACCACATCCATCTACTTCTTCTACACCTTCTATTGCCTGTTTTAACCAGACTTATAATGGTACTGTTAATATTTCTAGCCAAACAATCAACATTATTGAACCATCATCAAAAAGGGTTAGAAAGACTAACTCTAAGTATAAGCAATATAAATGTTGGGATCCTGTTTTATGTTTTCTATAATTTATAGACCAATGTGTTTTAATGGCAGACATACTAGTAGCCAGTTTATGTTTTGAAAGCGTTAGCAGTCTTTTATATAAGAATCTATGGGTTTAAAAAGTATGGAGACAATCATGATTTTATTTCTTAATTCATCTCATTTCATTGAGAAATACTTCCAATATGATAACATTACATTAACCTTTTCTGACATGAGTTGACATAATTTTAAGTTTTGGTTGTGCTTTATCTTCTAATTATGCACTTTATCTTTGTTTTATCTTTTAATTGTGCACAAATTTGATCTTCAGTATTATCAAATTGCTTTTGTTTCTCCATAAAGATTGCATCAGAAACCCATTGGAAATCTTCACATTTTTGGCATTTTAGGTAGTTAATACCATAATTCCATGATGTTTGATCTATGTTTAACATCCTCACCTTAGTTGAATTGTATTGGGGGTTGATATAAGGAGTATGTGACCAAGGACAATCAACAAATTTGTGATCACTAACACAAGCATTACAACCTCCTTTGTACTGAGGTGCCATGGATTTAATTGCATCATCAAACCATTCGAAGTATGAACACATAGGATTGGAGCAAGAGAAGAATTTCTTCCCTGAATTAGCACCATCTTTGACCTTTATAAGTTTCTGAATACCATTACAAGGAACTAATTTACACCTTGTATAAATCCAAGGAGAATCAATTGATTGATGATTTTTTTCGTTACACATCTCACATTCCTGCAAATTAAGTAAAAATTAAAGTGAGACGAAGAAGATACTACTAACCCCTAACTATGTTCTTCTTTGTAAAATTATTGAAATTGAACTTACCATTTTCATTTTCTCGCCTGAGCTAGCAGCCATTATAAAGAAAAAAAAACAATATACTGATTTTTGCTTTTGGATGTTCCCCATTTCCCATTTATATGAGTCATGCGAGACAACAAGATGACCGTTATTAAAACGGTCGGAATCTGTAGCCTTTGATTTGAAATGATGTCACACGTGGCGCAATCCTAGTTAATAGGACATGTTGGTCATTTAAAAAAAAAAACTCCATTTCGGTAAATCTAACCCCTTCATCTCCAGCCATCCAATTTTTAGAGTAGCCACGTGTCGCAATGTCACTAATTCAGGCAAATGCCAAAGTAGCCACATGCATGGTAACCTGTTTGACAGAAGGGTATAAATGCCATTTTTTTGCACGTGCGGGTCCACATGCTTACTAATTTGACCACTTAACCATCTGAAACGGAATACATAACAAAATGGGGCATTTTAATCTTTTGGCTAACGTCCGGGGCATATTCACAACCTTAGGGTCGATTTTGGGGGAATTTTGGCACTTAACCCTTATCTCAATGAGAAGAGTTGTGAGATACTTTTACATGGTGCACGTTCAGAAGAAGGCAATGATGCTTTCATCTCTCATATGACCTAAAAAGCGGAAGATTGGTGACTCTTGATATCCCCAAAACATTTCCATGCGACTACTTTTGTTGGAAGTCTAGTTTCACTCTCAATTCAGGTGAAGTCGTAAAAGCTTCCAAATTGTCTAAGGTTTTTTCCCGTGCTGGCGCTTATAAGTTCTTTTCGCTGACAGTTGAACGAGTTAAATCTGGGTGTTTGAAGTTACTACGCAGGTGTCGCTGGGGAACATATTTGGTTTTTTGGCTTGTGCTTTTTGGAAACTGGCTTGTGCTTCTTGGCATCTGGCATTGGGTATATTGGGATTTTGAAATTTTTCATTATCCTTTTGCTTGAAATGGTTGAACAAGAGTGTAGTGACTTCTCTATTTTACTGCGATGCAGTATGTTCGTGTGATGTCACGTCACATGGCAGAGACACTAGCTAGTTACATTCATGTGGTAATTTCCTTTTTCTTTCGAAAGGAAGAAGAAGGAAGAAGAGGAGTATCATTTAAATTGATTGTTTCAATTCGGATGATTATTATTTGGTGTTGGGTTCAAGGATTAAGCACTTGAGCATGAGTCATAGTAGGAAGTTGTAAAAAACATAATCTTGGGTTGGAAAACAACATTTCCCTTTTCATTGACTTTTTTTGGTTTGATTATAAATTGATGAATACAACTATATGAAAAAGAAAACCATAGGTTCACTTTCTTTCCTAAGGCCCCGTCTATACAATCTCGGCAAATTTTCCCAGCACTTTGACTTTTGCAGGTACTCCTCTTACTATCGTTTCCAATGTTTTGCATCTCTTTCTTGAAATCAATGATTACAGCTTAATGAATTTTTGTATTAATCAGATCTCTCCTTGGTATGTTTAGTCCTGACACTTATATGATTGGATGATGCGCAGGATGGTGAACTTGCCAAGAGATATCTTATCAGACATCCTGATCCGGCTGCCTGCGAAGTCAATTGCACGATTCAGGTGTGTAAACAATGAGTGGCTCAATTTATTGAAAAGCTCCGAATTTCTCAAAACACAATACCAGCATGCCGTTGAAATGGACAAATTTAGTATCATGCTCCCCAGTAATGGTTATATAGATACCTTAAGTTTCGATCCATTATCCTCTACATGCGAGGAATCTAGTCTGGACATACGCCTAGTTGAATCTACCGAGAGGGGAATTGAGTTTCTTGGATGTTGTAATGGCTTGGTTTTGTTAAAGCATGTCAATAAGTTTTACTCATGTGTTCTTATGTTATGGAACCCATGCTCTAACGAATGTAAGAGAGTACCAAATCCCCCTGGTGCATCAAAGGATCGAAGTAGGATGTATGTAGAATATGGATTTGGTTATGATTACCAAATTGAAGATTTTAAAGTGGTACGTTTAGGGGAGTCTCTTGAGAATAATTGGTGTGAGGTTCATGTTTATACACTTAAATCAAATTCATGGAGAAGAGTTGATAGTGTCAAGATGGATGATTTTGCTGATAGAGTGTTTGATATGGCTCGCCTGCCTGTTAATGGATCCCTTCACTGGATAATAAATGAAGAAGGGAGAGAATTCAGAAATGACCGTTTTATTCTTCTTTTTGATATTGAGAAAGAGAAGCTTGATAAGATGCCGGTGGATATCCTTGATGACGCCGCCGAACCATTTTTGTGTGTATTAGGAGGGTCACTTTGCTTATTTTGTTATGATTGTAAGGTGATAGCTGTTTGGGAGTTGAAGGATAATGGAGTGAAGAAATCATGGGCCAAACTCTTCACCATTGACTTAGAAAAACATTTTGGGGAAGTTTTCAATTATATACCCTTGCAGTCGTTAAAGAATGGCAAAATCTTGTTAGGGTTAAACCTGGGTGATTATTCTTTGCATATGGTTATATATGACCCAAAACAAGACTCATTTCTGGATATCCATCAAGTCCCTGTGGTTTCCTCTCTCAGAGTAGCTGTATATGTGGAGAGCCTAATTTGGCTTGACACGGGTATATATCTAGGGCCAGCACAATGGAAAGCCTCGCACCAAGAAGATGAGGACGACTCTAAAGATGATGCCGAGGATGGCGACGATGACAGGGATACAGGAGATGGTGACACTCACGGTGATGAAGAAGAAGATATTTTGAAGGAAGAGAAGAAAAGTCTGCCATTGATGTTTAATCAATTTAGTAAGTTGGGTTGTTCTTCTAGTTAAAGTATGTTCATTGGTGTGTTTCGTATTTTTGTCAAAAACATATGGAGGCCTGAAAGCATTTAAACAAGTTGTGTCTTGTATGGTCTTTGTAGTAGCAAAGATTCGTGTCTTGTTCTTCCTTTTCAGTTTCCTACATTTCATTGGATGTTTTCTCTGCTGAAAATGTTTGCATTTTGTAGCTTTCTGTCTTAAAGTTTTGTGAAATCTGTTGGCCAATTTTTTCAGTCCGCGATTGTAAGTTTTTCTTATGAACGTTAATTTGTATTCTTCTGACAAATTTGTCAAATAAATATTCATTTTGTAGCTCTTTGTTATTTCACATAAATTTTGTAATCTCTTCCAGCAATCTTATCTATTAGGATATAGTACTAGTAGTCAAGGTCTTGTTGACTTGACTTTAGTAGTCTGTTTCTCAGTGTATAAATACCTCTCATATATCTTTGTAAGAACTACTGAAAACATATCTTCTGTAATAACATTACACTATTGATTACATTCTATTAGTTTGTTCATGGTATCATTGAGGTCGGTCTGGGATTATTCTGTAATAACAACATTTTCAATAAGTTTCTTCTACAGAGTGTGATTTCATCACGAATAGATCAAACACGTTTTAACAATTTTCTGATCTTTTTCCCACTTCTTGATTTTCAATTTCAGTACTTCTTTTTGGTTCTTGGATTTTAGGGTTTATCAACACGTATCAACAATTTTCAACTCATATTCATGCCGAATACTAGATCTATGATGAATAATCTTCAACAACAACAATAAAATTCACAATTGAATCAAGATGGTGGACCAATTTCTTCCGCTGCTACTGCTTCTGTTAATGGGGATTCATGGTACTTTTCTTTACCTTTTAATAACATTGGTAATTTCATCTCAGAAAAGTTAGATAATACAAATTACTTACTATGGCGTGATCAATTTGAGTCTTTGTTAATAACTACGGATCTTTATGGTCATGTAAGTGGTGAAATTGTTGAACCTCCTTCAGAAGTAACAATTAATGGAATTACAAGTGTTAATCCGAGATGGGTTTATTGGAGAAAGGCAGATCGTTTTGTTGTGAGTTGTCTTAAAGCAACATTTACACAAACCATTTCAGGGGATGTTCTTGGAATGAATTCTGCTAGACAGATATGGAAATATCTTGAAACAAGTTTTAGATCTCAATTTGGTGCAAGACGCAATTTACTAAGAAATCAACTACATGGATTAAGAAGAGAATCTCAAACAATTACTGAATTCTTGCATAGGTTGAAGACCATTACTGATTCATTGGCAACAATTAATGATAAAGTTTCTGATGTTGATATTATGATGTATGTTCTTAATGGTCTTGGGAGAACTTATGATACTTTTGTTATAGCTGCTCAAAACCGTGAAACACCTTATACTTTTGCTAAATTGAAGTCTAGACTGTTAACTCATGAGAAATGGCTTAGTGATCAAACTCAGGGGAAAAAAGCTAGTTCTGGTTTTGATACTACTAATCCAACAACATTTTATGGAAAGAATACTAACAATGGTGGTAAAAATGGTAAAGGAAAATCAAAGAGTTTCAAGACTACTGGTTTTACTCCTAAGAGTGGGTCTACTTCTTTCAAGAATGGTGTTGGGTCTACAAGCTCTAGTGGGGATGTTTCTGATGGAACTGCAAGAAGACCTTTTGTGGATTTCTCTACAGTGGAGTGTCAAATATGCAGAAAAACTGGTCATTTTGCAACTAGATGTTTCTTTAGGTACCATCCACCAGTTAACAATACAAATTCTCAGTCTTCTAATGCTGCAAGTGTTCAAAATGTGGAGCAAGCTTTTAATGGTGTTTAGGTTAATTCAGCTATGTGTGATGATCCTTCTGGTGCTGCTTCTACAACATGGATTTCTGATTCAGGGGCTTCTAGACATATGACTGGAGAATCATCAATCTCACATAATACTTCTTCATATAATGGCTCAGACAAGGTGGTTGTTGGTAATGGTAAGACTCTTGCTATTTTTCAAACTGGTAGTTATATTCTTAATACTTCTACTGCAAAGTTTAAACTAGATAACATTTTATTAGTTCCTGAAATAGCTCAGAACTTACTATCGGTAGCGCAGTTTACTAGGGACAACTACTGCTATTTTGTGTTTGATCCATGGAGTTATGAGATTAGAGATTTAGGTTCTCACACAGTTTTGGCTCAGGGTAGAATGGTCAATAATTTGTATCCCATTCACAATCTATCTTCAGTTCAAATTCTCATTTTACCTCTTTTTCTACTATGCTTGCTTCTTCTGTTGTTTGGCATAATAGATTAGGACATCCAGCAAAGAAAATTGTGCATTATTTGAACTCCAAGAAGTCTATTTCTTTCAATTCTAAGTCTTCTGATTCTCTTTGTCATCCATGTCAAATTGTTAAAAGTAAAAGACTTCCTTTTCATCTTTCAAACACTCATGAATCCAATCCTCTAGCACTTATTCATTGTGATATTTGGGGACAATCACTAGTGCTTTCTTATGCTGGTTACAAGTATTATATAGTCTTTATATATGATGCTAGTAGATTCCACTGGATTTATCCAATGAAATTAAAAACAGATGCCTTAGATTGTTTTATTCATTTCAAAAATCTTACGGAGAATTTGTTCTCTACAAACATTCTTTGTTTTCAAACTGATAATGCTTGTGAACTTGCAAAAGGAGTTTTTAAACAATTTATTGATTCTAAAGGTATTCTTTTGAGACTTTCTTGTCCAAACACTCCATAAAAAAATGGTTTAGCAGAGAGAAAACATAGGCATATTACAAAAATGGGCAATACTCTGATTTTTCACTCTTCTTGTCCAAAATATTTTTAGTTTGATGCTTTCCTTACTGCTACTTTTCTTATCAATAGAACTCCTACTCCTGTTTTATCCATGCAGTCTCCTTATGAGGTTCTTTTTCATGTTCCTCCAGACTATTCTTTCTTGAGAATTTTTGGTTCAACTTTTTTTCCTTATCTTGGACATTATAGACCTGATAAACTTTCTCCAAAATCAAAGAAAACTGTTTTTATTAGTTATAGCCCTATGCATAAGGGTTATAGATGTTTTGATCCTATTTCTAAGAAAATTCATATATCTAGACATGTCATTTTTGATGAAACTTATTTCTATTATGCATCTCCTTCATCTTCTGCTTCTTTATCTAGTGATAACTTTTCCACATATTCTGAGTTAGAATCATTAGATTCTACTATTCCACCAACTATTGCTCCTCCACCTTCTGTTGTCACTAGATCAATGCAAGGAATTTCAAAACCAAAACAATTTCCTGGTTTTGTTACAAATCATTCAGTTAAACATCCTATTCCAAATGCTTTTACTTGTTCATTGGACACTATTACTGAGCCAAAATCTTACAAAGAAGCACCAAAGATAGTACAATGGGTAGGCTCCATGGAAGATGAAGTTGAAGCTCTTAAGGTTAATGACACTTGGACATATGTCTTACCAGAACCTCACATGAATATTCTTGGTTGTAAGTGGGTTTACAAGGTTAAACTCAAACCTGATGGTATTTTAGATAGATTAAAATCTAGACTAGTAGCACAGGGCAACAATCAACATGATGAAGTGGATTATGGAGAGACTTTTTCACCAGTGGTTAAGACTACAACTGTAAGAGTTGTTCTTACTTTAGCAATTACAAATGGCTGGGTAGTTAAACAATTAGATGTGTCAAATGCCTTTCTACATGGGTATTTATCTGAAGATGTGTATATCAAGCAACCTCCAGGTTTTATAAATCCAGATTTCCCAAATCATGTATGTCATCTAAAGAAGTCATTATATGGTTTAAAACAGGCACCTAGGGCATGGTTTCACAGATTCAGTTTTTTTTTATTCAGTTTCGTTTTCACAAGTCTATGAATGATCATTCCATGTTTATCTATACAACTGAAAAAGATATGATGGTGTTGTTAATGTATGTTGATGATATTTTGTTAACTGGGAATTCTAATTCTCTCATTCATCAACTGATTATGGCTTTAAGTAAAGAGTTTTCTATGAAAGACTTAGGAAAACTTCATTATTTTCTGGGCATTGAGGTTTCTAGGTCTGCTAGTGCTTTTGTTCTGACACAACAGAAGTATACTCTTGATTTGTTAAGAAAAGCTAAAATGGTTGAATGTAAACCTTGTGATACACCAGTAGCTAAAGGGAAAAGATATTATGTTCATGATGGAGTTTTATTGGAAGATCCCTTGGAGTATAGAACTATAGTTGGCAGTCTTCAATACTTGACACATACAAGGCCAGACATATGTTTTGGGGTAAATTATGTCTCCCAATTTATGCATGCTCCTACTAATCAACATATTCTTCTAGTTAAGAGAATTTTGAGGTATCTAAAAGGCAGTTTAGGCACTGGTATTTCTTTACATAAAGGTGATATTCATTCTCTGCTAGCTTATACAGATTTAGATTGGGCTGGTTTCCCTGATACAAGAAGATAAACTTTTGGGTATGTTGTTTCATGGGTGATTCACTTATTTATTGGTCTTCAAAGAAACATCCAACAGTTTCTAGAAGCTCTGCTGAAGAAGAGTATAAATGTCTAACTACTGCTGCTGCAGAATTACATTGGCTTACTTATATTATGTCAGACTTACATATCCCTGTCTCTTATATTTTGCAGATCAAGTGTGATAATCAAAGTGCAATTTATCTTGCTTCTAACCCTGTTTTTCATGCCAATACAAAACATATGTAAGTAGATTATCATACAATAATGGAATTGGTTGATGAAGGTTCTCTTACAATTGTTCATGTTTGCTCAGAAGACCAATTAGCTGATATTTTTACAAAAGGTCTATCATATCCTACTTTCTCAAGACTTCTATCTGGTTTGGTTCATTTTTTTGCACAAGCATCTGTTACTTCTTATGCTATTGCTGCTGCTACTGATGCTTCTACTACAACAGCTATTACTTAGTCTTTCTTAGTCATATTGGGTCTTGTTGAGCATATTTTTTTCTGCAAACTCAGGCCTTTGTTAGGTGAGTTTTTAAGTTGTGTTGGCTCTTGTTGACTTCTTGTTCAGATCAGGCATATTGGCTCTTGTTGGGCATATGTCTTCTTTTGCTGTTTGTTCTTGTTCAGTTTTTCTTTCTTGTTTTCAAACTTTACTTCTCTGTTTGTAAAGTTTGAGGGGGGTATATTAGGATATAGTACTAATAGTCAAGGTCTTGTTGACTTGACTTTAGTAGTTTGTTTCTCAGTGTATAAATACCTCTCATATATCTTCTGTAATAACATTACACTATTTATTACATTATATTAGTTTGTTCATCTTTGCCGTTGCTATCTTAGATTTACTATTTGAGGGGCAAACTGAGAGCGCAGATAAAAAGTTTAGAGGATCAAGCAAATGGATGTTTCTTTTACATCCCAAATCAAGCTACTTTTGGTCTACTATGGCTTCCTGCAGTGCTTGCCTTTTTGCTTAATTGAAATTTTTATACTTGCCTTTTCCTTTTAGCAAAATTCTTGATCGCAATCTCAACTAAAATGTCCTTTCACTGTGGAATACATATGTGCCATTGAGAAGTTTTCTGGGAGATACTAAAAGTCCTACAAATTTTGTTGCAATTCACTAACTTAATGCTTGTCCGCACCATTAAACTTTTGTCAAGAAAAACTTTACATGTCGAACATTGTAACCTAAGTGAACATACAAATGTTTTGTACTGCTCATCTAATGTTAATATCTCCCCCTAAAGTCCTTGACAAAATAAGATTCCACGTTGAACGGTGATGAAATTCTCGCTTTTTATTGGCCGAAATAAGCCTTTTTCTAATGCAAAAGCTATGGTGAGGACACTTACAAAACTCTATTGGTCGAAATATTAAAACTTAGGTTACATTTTGTTTACATTGAGTATTTAACCGACCGTTAGTAACACCATCGAGGAAAAAAAAAAGGGGACTACACTTCCATAAAAATTTAAACCTGATCAATTTTATTACACTTTGTTTACATCAAAACTTAACGGTACGTTAAGTAGGTGGGAAATACTACCGTAAAACAACTAACAGACTCAAGTGTATTCACTGAAACTTAGAGAAAACATGTTTAAGGTTGTCTTCTTATTCTTCAAATATTGAGCTGGAAGTTGCTGCTTTTAGAGATGAGTATCACTTTAGGCATGTTTTTGGTCATAGAATGTAAATACATGTTCGAGAAAGTTTGAATCTTAGGGTTATGATTTGGGGATTTACAAACCCTAATTGTGCTTTTTTTTTCAATAAAGGTCCCTAGGAGAGGTAGTAGAGATACAAGAGGAACAAGAGGGAGCAGAGTTGCTTCATTTTCATCAGTTGATGCTTCATCATCCTATCAACCTACAGATGCTACTGCTGCATCATCATCAAACACTGCAGGTGGTAGAGGTTCAACAGGTGGTAAAGGTTCAAGAGGAGGTAGAGGTTCAAGAGGTGGTAGAGGAAGGTCTGGCAGTAGACTGCAGGTACATCAAACACTATCACAGAGCATTGTAGGTGTTGGTGGTTTGAGTCAAACTCTGTCTTAGACTTTCACAGTTCCAAAACCAAAAGGAAAGAAGAAGGTTACAGTTCTTGCTACTCAATAAGTCATGGTGTATGTTCTTGATTATGGTTCTTTTATTTTTTTTTAAGATTACTTTTGTTACTGGATCTTTTTGCGGCAGTTGGTTAGTTATCTTTTGGATGGTGAACTCACTTTTCTTATGATCTTAATGTTAATATGTTATTTTATGTTATGTTGATGGTGTCAGATTCAAGAAATGTTTGTAGATCTTCTATTTGCTTGCATTGAAATTGTAGCTCATTACATTGTAGTTCATTACATTTGTAGATCTTCTATTTGCTTGCATAATTCTGCCATTTTTAGAGATGTTTGTTTTACATTGGATTTTGCTGCTTTGAAGACAGCATCAAACAGACATTGAAAATCAAGACAGTTGGAGCAATTGAGGAATGCAATGTTATAGTTGTGTACATTCTGGCAGAAGAAAAGCATCATAGTTCCCTTACACTTCTTCTTCTTGCAGGGTTGGTTCTTCCATGGACAATTGTTGTGCATATGGCTCTTGTCACCACAAGCAAAGCAGGAATGTGGAGTTGGAAGTTGAACTTTTATTGCTCTTTTTTGGTTTGTGACATCTGCAAACCACTCAAAGTATGAGCAAATTGAGCATCTCAAGAACTTCTCACCAACATGATATACGCAGTTTGAGCTTTCAACAACTTTCTCACTCCATTGCAAGGTACATTCTTACACCTTGAATATATCCATGGAAAATCAATAGGATCATGCATTCCAATCTCACATAAACAACAAATGATGTTGATGCTGCTTGATCCATCTACCTTGATGTTGCTTGCCTCATTTGAATTGATGCACATTTCACTTTTGCCTCCACCCATTTTTTGTTTGAACATGTTATATGTTTTGGTTGTTGGAATTGATAGATGGGCATGAATGTGTGCGGGTATATAAAGAAAAGTGAAATCAGACCACATCAGCGACAGATTAACTCCAGTTAAATAGGTTGAGTTAGGATAGAGGGTATTTTGGGGACATTTAACACCGTTTTTTTTTTTTTGAAAAACTGTTATGTCGCCCTAAGTATGACTGTTTTGTAGACGATTTGTAAAAGTATGATCAATTTGTAACTGAATTAGAAAAAGTATGACCATTTTGTAAATAACCCTTTTTTTAGTATCTATGTGATTTATGATTAAGTATATACCTTTATGATTAACGGATGTGGAGAAAAAAAAAAGTTACGAAGTATACACATGGGCACTGGAAAATAACATTGTGATACTTCAATAGATTGGCCATAAATCACGACAACAACTAATTGGCCTTGCATATTATCTCATATTCTGATTATACTTATTTAAGAGCTTCTCCAATGGAATGTATGTGAAGATAAATGTCTAAGTCCACATAGGATAGACATTCATTTTCCCTAAAATTCTTCTCCAACCCCAACTTCTTAAATCAATGTGAAGATGACATGGCTTCACTTTTGTTAGACATTGTCAAGGTGAATGTCGAGTTTTAGACATTCAACTTGACATTGTCAAGCTATCCTAGTAAGCTTTTGCTTACCTAAATTAATCCCAATATATTAAATAACCATTTTTAGCCCTAATAAAATCTAAAAACTATTAAAAATAATATTTACATTTAATCCACAAGACATCACAAACAACACTATTGGAGATGAACTATTTTTCCTCCCTAAACTTAAGGAAAAATTGGAATGAAGATATCTTGTTTATGTTGCCACCCAAGCAAAACACACAACAACCATTGGAGAAGCTCTAAGCATAATTAGTCGGTGAATAGACACACGATAATTGTAAAGCAACTGAAAAATATACGAACTAAATAATTGTCCACCAATAACGCCTACTAATATGCCCATAATTTATTTGTCCGTAAATTAGTGATTCTTTTTTTCATTTTTCTTTTGTTAATAATAGTAGTGAACAAAGGTTAATTTAGTCATGCTGAAAAATTAAAAATTCAAATCCAATCTAAAACTATTAATCTTAACCGTACATCTTATATTTTGGGTTAAACATATACGTCATCTTATCGACGGATTTAAAAAAGAGAGATTAAGACCTGGGTTCCTCAAAAGTTTTCACTTAACAATATTCTTCCCTTGATTAAGTAATTAGCATAATTATATTATATATTAATAAAGGTTTATCTGTAATTAAAATTGATTAGTCAACTTGTAGGTGGTCCAATTTCATTTTTCCAATGCTTATCGGTTTGAGTATTTTATTTTATTGGAAGGCCAGATTATCAATTTATTTATTGGTCATCGCCCTAGTCACTGCATAGTGACAGTCAATGGTTCAAACTTGAAATGAAATTGAAGTATCAAAAGATTTTGCAACAAACAAAACGCATAATCTGTCTTCTGCTCTGTTGGTCGGAACAATAAGAAACACGTTGAAGATGATACGTTTGTGGAAGTGCCACTCTCAAGTCTCAACTAGCTTGCTAATGTTAATGTAGTATAATGGTAAAAATATTCGATAATGATGGAAAAATTAAGTTCGAAGCTCCTTATCACCAGAAAAAGAAACCTTGCTTTGTGGATGATTTTTTCTCGCAAAACCTGTTTTAGACTTGAGGATAGATTAATAAACTATTATTCCACATTTTTGTCGAATAAACAGTGTATTGGTAAGCTGTCGGCCCTTTGTTCACAACAGCATTTAAAAATAAGTTGTTTTTATTTTTGACTTCTACAATTTGCTGGCACTTTTGCAAAAGTTAAACTCTGGACTCTGAACACCAGTTAACACAGAGATAAAATTATTGAGTGATAACACCGGTTACCAGAATTCGAAATATATTGCCACGGAAAAAAAAAAAAAATACGATCAATCGGAATAAAAAGGACCCAGATAGGAGTGATGGACCAGTGTACATGGGTAGGCCTAATTTTCTCCGTAGATTGGAAGATCCAAGTATACTCGCGAAACGTGCTTCATATTTTAGTTTTTCTTGTTTCTGTATCATTTAGTCGTCACTTACTTCAAGGTGTTTGGAGTCATTGGACTGGGATCATTTTTTATTTTGTAGTTTTAAAAATATTATCTCTTGATCTGGCGGTATAAATACATAATTATATATATAAATAATATATAAATAAAAAAAAAGTTTTTTGAGAAAAAGAAAACGATTTTTGAAAAAAAACAAAAAAGAAAACGATTTTTGCAAACGACTTTCCTCACCACACCGACTTTGAGCAAGACCCTTAATTTCATTTGCAATTTTTTCGACTTTTGGTTACAAATCACCCTCTTGATTGATAAGTTTTATCATCTGGATTACTCTAATTTATGTTATTATTAAATCTTAATTAGTTATATCTGAATATATAGGTATTAAGAACTTACCGTTGGTATCTTACGGCTAAATATGGCCAATAGAATACGATAATCGGTAGTCCAAAACTAAAGGCTCATATCATATGATTACGTCTTTTAAAAGAGATCAAGACATGTAAATTCAGGGGCGGAGCCAAGAAATATTGGTTGGGGGATAAATGTATGCGGCCGAACCCGAAATTTTTGGACATTTTTGTTATTAGATTTCCAATATTCATCGTATATCATCACTAAATTTGATACCCGTAAGCAAATTTTAATACCAATCACATCTATCACTACCTTCCGTGAGTCATTTTGTAAGACTTGTGTTTGTAAATTTACTATCTAAGCTTATATTACTTCATTGTGTTTAAACCTAAGGGGGATAAATCTTAAAAACACCTAAAAACCAAAGGCTAATTATATGATTTTGGGATTCTAGTAGTCCTAAGGTGGCATATAATCAACCAGCAGTATTAAAAACAGACAATATTATTGCATATAACCTCACAGACACAAACAATAATACGTAAACATGAACATGATACAGTTCCTGAGATCATTAACTGATCCGTTCCACACTGCCACTAAACAAATTAATTAAGCAGATAACATAATAATTATGCACGTATTCTTAACTACGGCTTTATTTAGGGGATTAATATATATCATTCGTCGACGATGATCAGTTGGTGACGATTCATCAATCAACAACTCTTGAAGTAGCAGTAACACTTGGTACTGAGAAAGCCACTAGAGTGACAAGCCCCATGCCAAGCATTCTCTTTGGTCTTGCAGTGTTTATCACACTCCTTGGTCTTTGTTCTGCAACCTCCTTTCCAAGATTTGCTACGCTTTTCACATAATTTTGGTGCGCTGCATTTTTTGTAGGTACATTTACACGCACCATCGTCGCAAGATCCTCCCAATGCTCTCTCCCAAGTCTTGCACTGGTTATTGCACGAACTAGATTTCAGGCATGTCCATGACCACGTCTGGCTTGACCTGCTACACAGTCCTTCCACTGGAATGTATATATAACATCCCAAATAGTCATTAGCTAGATCCAAATCAATTTATGTAAAATTAACTGTAATTTGTATGCTAATTAAAGAAGATTATGAGTTACAGTATTAATGAACTTAAATATTTACCAGGAGTAGTAATGCTGCTGAAGACGAACACCGCAAAGACAATTAGTGCAAAGAAGCTAGCGGACCTCATGGCCATATTAGCCATTTAGCTTGTTGGTGTGTATATGAACTGTAGAATGGAGTAATAATTTTGCTCACTGATTCTCTCTTCTTTTATGACTGAATGAGAAACCAAGGCCATGTTAACTGCTATTTATAGAGCATCGAGGGGTTGCTTGATATAATGGTTTAGTGTTAATTTAAGTAAAATTGATGATAAGGATGCGAAAATTATATAGTAACTAATACAACTCTTGAGTTTGACCAGATCATGCATTTTATCCTTTGACCTACACTCTCTTCTGTTTTCAATTAACACCTCTAGGTTAAAAAAATAATAATATAAAACTAAAAAATCCTAAGGCTCCTATTGTCCATTCACTCGGATACATTAATATTTATACTTACTCCCTCAATTTCATAATAATTATCCTATTTTAATCACGAATACTTTATTTTATTTTTTGATCGGTAAAGAAGAATATATTGATTAAAAATAGAGAGGGTACAAAAAGACTCATACCACCCTCGAGAAGTTACAATAGAGGAAAGAAAAAAGAGCAGAGACTAGAGAAGTAATAGACTCCTTTTAAAGTCAAAGAAAATCGAAACACATCTTAGGCCCATTGGTCATTACATCCTTGAAGCTGGGAGATTCTAAATTTTTGAAAACAAGACACCAAGTGAACAAAGTGTACTTAATTATATGTTGAATAACTATCTCAGAGCTCACCTTGTTCTGAAAACACCTTGCATTTCTCTCCAGCCAAATACACCAAATAATAATAGCAATATAGATCATGTGCCAAATATGGATTTGCTGACGTAGATTGTAGAGAAATCTCCCAAGACATCAACATATTGAGCAAATCATCTGGCATAATGAAATTCCACTTTAACTTTTCTTTTAAGTGGGATCATATCTTCCCTGCAAAATCATAATGAAGAAAGAGATGCTCGACAGTTTCATGTTGATTACAGAACAAACAAATCAGATAAACTTCAATGCCTCTTCTTCTCAGCATATCTCTAGTATGAAAGCTATTATGAGCCATAGTCTAAAGAAAGAAAGAAATTTTTGGTGGCGACTTCTGACCCCAAATGAACTTGAATTGATTCTAATTAGTAGTTGTATTGGCTAAAGCTTCATAGGTTGATTTGACTGAGAATTGTCCTTTATAGCTAATAGACCAAATATATTCATACGCAGCTGCATTATTCAAGAAAACCAAACTCAAACACCTTTGAAGTTCAGAAAGTTCAGTTCTTGGAAGACATTAAATCTTCTAAGTACTATTAAGTTCTAAATAGTTGTATCTTCATCAAATATGTTTGCAACAGTTAGCTCTTTAGTTCTAGACACTGCAAAGAGATTAGGATACTTAGAGCATTAGGGTTCTTCAGAGAGCCATATATCCCTCAAGTAACTGAAATTACTACCAGAATTTACTTTGAAACGAATATGGCTTCTAAAGATGGAAATACGCTTCATAATACCATTCCAAAGAGATCTGTCATAAGTGATTTTTGAAATTTTAGTGAACCATCCTAAAAGCTCAACTCCATATTTTTTCCACAATAATGTCCCTCCATAAAACATTATGTTCACTTGAAAACCTCCAAAGCCACCTAGTAAGAAGAGCTTATTCATTTTCTAAAGACTCTTTATATCCAAACCACCATATTTTTTCCTATTTCTGAAGATATATCCATTTGACCAAATGAAGTTTCATTTTACCTATGTTATCATTTTACATAAAATCTCTCATGATTTTTTCTAATTTTTTAGCCGTTGAAGTAGGCATAGGCTGCATAACAAATAAGGACTTATAATAAATAGGTAAACTGGCCATAACACTATTTAATATTTTTACACAAGGAAATAAGGAGAATGAAATAGTTTTAAGATATTTTTTTCCCAATTATATCCTCATAAAAAAATAGTCAAATTTAAAAATGACATATATCTCAAATTATGACACAAATATTATTAAACTTTATATCATTGGAAAGCTTTTTGAAACTCCGACTTAACAAATATAAACTTTTTTTTTTGGTACAAAAAAAAAGACTAGCAAGAGTTAAATTCCAGGGAGTAGCAATGCTAGGGGGAATCTGAGAAGCAGTCAATTTGTCTTAGACGTTGTTGGAGAAAGCATAAGCTGCCAGGGCATGCGCATCTGAGTTTGCGCTTTTAGGAGTGAAGGAGAATTGCAGCTGGAGAAAGTCGATATCCTCTGATGAATTGCATCTTTAATTTTCCCTATTCTCCATGGTGGCCTCCGCGAGATACTATTCAGAGTATTGATGACTACCTGACAGTCTCCCTCAATAATGATGTTGGAGAGATTGAGCCAAGAGGCAAGTTCAACAACAAGCATGAAACCATCAGCTTCATTGTAAGTTGGGGTATCGCAAAATCCAATTATAGTACTTGCTCCACAACAGTTACCTTGATTGTATCTGGCTATAGCTGCGCAAGTATACTGACCATTTTTCGACGCAGCATCGACATTCACTTTAATGGTAGCAGGAGTGGGTGGGCATCAAGAGTGACCTCTCAGCATTCTTTGAGTCAACTACTTTAGTCTCATTCAAGCCAGAGAACCGGTAAGAAGTCATTATCAAAGTCCATCGTACCATAACAATCTTATTTTCAAACACTTTTAAGTTTCCCGATTTCTAGATTGCCTGGCAAATAAAATCACCATATTCATTGTCACCGCAAGATAACCATTCTCCTTATTGAATAGTTCTCATCATATTTGAGTCTCATACCGAAAAGAGAAGCAAACCAAGTGGCTCGGGAAGATTGCAAAGGTTACAATCTATTTAGACCCCATTGATAAATCTACATATATCTTTTCACCCACTGCTAAGCCATTATGAATAGCTCTCCACAAAAAGGTTTAAATTATGGGTGTCGTTTTCTTTGTGGCCCAAAATTTTTTACAATGAAAAGCTAATTCATTTAAGTTTGAAGATTCACTGGATTGATAATTTAGAATTTTATGGAATGACTGGGGAGAGAATTCACCGTGCGTAGTAAATTTCCAGATTAGATTGTCTTCGGTAGATAGTTTGATTGTGACTTCTGAATTTGTGTTGCAGTGAAGTTGTCACAGAGTTGATGAATCAAAGTCACATTTCATTCCTTGGTAGCTGGATCAATTAACTAGTGCATCTTAGTGATATATGGCAAGATAAAGTTATTTCTGGCAAGAACAAGTTCATTCAAGGCTGAAATCCAAGGATCAGAGTAGATGTTGACGTCTTTTCCATTACGAATCATCCACAAATAGCTACTTTTCAAACTGTCTCTGCTAGAAAACATGAAGACCAAATAGTAGAGCGGATTCTTGGTTTTTTTGCTTCCCAAAAAGAACAACCTCTTAGGTATTTGGCGTTTAGAATTTTCTACCACATGGATTCATGATCATGCAAAAACCTCCATGCTAATTTTGACACCAGAGCGAGATGAGAAAGAGATCTAAGACCCAACCCCCCCCTTTTTTCTTTTTTTTGAAAAATTGAACCACTCCCATATAGGAAAGTGCATCTTTCTCCTGTTTCTCATATGACCCAACCAGAAATCCTTAATTATTTGGGCAGGCTAGTCCAGTAAAGATTTTGGAATAATAGAGGTGGCCATGTAATACACCAGAATAAGAGCAAGAACAGATTAAATGAGAGTTGTTCTACCTGCATTAAACGAGGAATGTCTTTTCCAACCAGTGAGTTTCTCATCAAACTTTTCAATAAGAAAATTAAAATTTGAGATTTTGTTTCCTTGTTGAAGAATCTTATCACCACGTATTTGTCATCTTTTTTCATTCTGCAGACACCCATCCGTTCTTGCTGACTTGTTGTAGTTAACCATCTGGACTGAAGCAATATAGTATTATTGTAAAATGTCAGTCACGGAATGGACAGTGCTTGAGTCAGTATTCCCAAACAACATAACATCATATGCGAACATTATAATGACTAACACTCGATGCCCAACTATTGAGTCTGTAGCCACTATATAACCAATCAATTTATAATTTTTTTAGTACCAGAAAAAACTTGTAAACAGATAATAAAGAGATACGGTGAGAGTGGTATTGCCTTATACCCCTCTCACCAACAAAGAATCCCTCTAGCTGGCCATTAAGTAAAATAGAGTACAATATGTCTTAACAAAAACTAATGGTGTCAATGGATGTCCGAAAACTCTGGTATTCGTTTGAATTCGCATTCGAAAAATCAAATATTATTCGAAAATAGTTTTCGGATTCGAATATCCAGAATTTATTATCTAAAAATGTAAGTAATCGGATACGGATTCGGATATGGAGGTATTCGCATACGAAATATCCGTATCTGAAATTTATGTATGAATATGTATATTTTTAAACCTAGGAAAGTGTAGATCGTATCTATTATTTTTATTTTCCTTTATATTTCGTCATTTTGTTAAATTTTATTAAAAAACTTAAATAATTCTTTTAATTTTTATTAATTTTTATTATGTAAACATTAATCTTGTGCAAAAATAAAAATATTTTATTATTATTTTTTCTTTTGATTTCGGATCAGATAATTATCCGATATCCGGATACAAATTCGAAGTGAAAATTATTATATTTGTTCGGATTTCAAATCGAATTCGAATAGTATATGGTATTTTTGGATTCGGATGCGGATAGTGCCCTATCCGCATCCGTATGCATCCGTTTACACCGTGAACAAAATCTCATAATAATCTCATTTGCTTTGCCAGTGATTCCCATACAATTCAGATTTTAACACAGAAAATTCCAATCTACTATGTCATATGCTTTACTCATGTCGAGTTTTAGAGTAAAAGACCCTTTAGATGTATTAGAAGTATGCACTGAATGGAATAATTCTTTGGAAACAACTATATTATCAAGAATATGTCTACCCAGGATAAAAGAAAATTGATTTTTATCAATGCGACTATCTATGAATGGATTAATCATGTTGGTAATAATTTTTGTGACCACCCTATACAATATATTACAAAGGGAAATGGGTCTATAGTTAACTGCAGTAGCATAATTCTTTTTCTTAGGTATTAAATCCAAGAAAGCATGACTCATAACTGGAGGAATGGTAGCATATCTGAAGATGTCTTGGATTAGCTAGATTATTTCTTGTCCCACTACATCACAGAACGTTTTGTAGAAGATAGCAGGATAGCCGTCTGGCCCTGGAGATTTTGAAGAGCCCATTTTCTTAATACACCAAAATTTTCATCAGCATAGGGAATAATGCATAAAGACCTAGACTCGTCTGAATTGAGTCTATTACGATAATCAACAAGACTAGCATTAGCGGAAACATTATTGTCTTTAGAGAACATATTTTGGAAATTATTAATCAGGTTCTCTTTAATATTTTCATGGTTAGAAATCCAAGTACCATCAACATTTTTTAAGGTAAAAATTTTATTTTTTGATCTTCTACAAATAACTGAAACGTGAAATACCTTAGTGTTTTTACCGATGGAAGGGATCCACTGCGATTTGTTTCTCTGTTGTCAGAATATCCTATCTCTTTTCTCTAGGTTAGCTATATTATTTCAAATAGCTTTCTCATCTTCTCTGATGTATGTCAGTACGCAGATGATTGTAAGTCCACCAGTTTATTCTTCTTCTTAGAAATTTCCATCTTTGTGTCTCTAAAAGTTTCTTTACTCCACTTTATTAAGCCTTTTCCCAACGTGTGTATCCTGTCGACCATACTTCCTGAAGTGTTTTCACATTTTCTTTTGATGATATCACTAAACATTGGATGGTCATTCCAATAAAACTCAAATGTGTAGTCAGGTTTTCTCTTTGGGAGTCTTCTCATGGTATTAAGAATAATAGGTGCATGGTCACTTTCAATTATGGGAAGGTGGAGGATGATAGTCTCAGGAAAAAAGTTTCTCCACTTTGTATTGAATAATGCTCTGTCAAGCCTATCAAAGATGGGGATAGCTTGAGTAGCATTTTTTGACCATGTAAATGCAGGTCATGTATATCCGAGATCAACCACATCTTTGTCTCCAATATAGTTTTTGAATTCATTGTAGCTGATATCAGTTGAAATTGAGCCTCCATGTTTCTCATAGTTGTGCATAAGGATATTAAGGTCACCAATCATTAACCATGGTTCTTGAATTGAAGCAACAGTGGTAGATATTTTATCCCAAAAGTTATTTCTCAAATTCTGTGCTGGTGGACCGTATGTGCGTAGAAAATCTCACGGAGGTATACTGAGATATACATTGATACTACAATGAATAATATTTAGATATTTAGATAAAATCTTCAGATCCACTTTATCTTTCCAATGATTTCTAGACCCCATCCTCTATCTTGTAAAGCAACAAATTGTAGTGCCTGAAGTTCAGAGAGCTAAGTATTTTTCTACTATTCCCATCATTCAGCCGAGTTTCATATGGAAATAAGATAGACATATTGTAGCTACCCATGAATGATTTTAAATTAAGAATTGTAGCCTTATTACCTAAATTGCGACAGTTCCAAGATTTCACTAACATTGGGCTTGCGAATTTCCAAGGAAAGTTTCCACAACCTTTATTTCAGTAGTTAGGTTCATTTGTTTAGTTGGTATGTTACAATCCATGGTAGTATGAAATCTTTTGCTGCCAGAATATTGGAATTCTTTAGTATTGTAAGAGTTTTGAGAAACTCTTGTCATTCTCTTTTAGTGCCGAGATGTTTTTGAGTTATCTTTAGCATGAGGTATTGAGATAGCTTTGCCACTAGTACAGGTTTTTGGCTCAGCTGCGGTAGAAGGCTCATTAAAACATGAGTTATTTCTAGTTGGATAGGTAGTAACAAAATTGGGTGTACTGGTGATTTCTTTAGTGGTGATGGTGATTTAGGTAGAATGGAGTTGTTGGGTATGGTTAACCAAAGTTTTAGATTTGGTTACCTTATGGGGATATGGGGTTGGATATTTAGAGTTGATTTTGGTGAGTGATTCAGGTAGAACTTTTTTTTTTTTTTTTTTTTTTTGGTAATTCAATTTTCATTAATGGAAAATAAGATTACATAGATCTCAAGTACATCAAATTGAATAAGAAAAAGGAAATAACAAGCTTGTAACGGTACATGATTGAAAATTCCGACAAGGAAAAGAGAAGGAATTCCAAATACTGACCTAATACAAGAATGTAAGAACCGATAGAATCGGAGAGAAGATGGTCTTCATAATATTCATGGACCATTTGATAAATCATCTTCCTGATGAAGTAATGCTCCAATGGTATAGGAGTAATCTGCAAATTTCTTGACCGCTGAATAGAGAGTAATCTGGATCCGGCGATGTACTTGAACAAACATATAATCAAAATCAAGTAACCATTAAAATAAAAGAGAATCACCATTAAGGTGAAGATAAAAATCACCATGAAGGTGAAGAAATAATCCTAATAGGAACTAATCCTTTTATTCTAAAACTAAAACACAAAAAAACTAAGATCCTTGCTCAGATCTAGCCCCAAATGGACTAGATCTGAGCAAGAAGATGAAATTGGATTTTTTTTTCTTGGAGAAGAGGAGAGAGAGATAGAGAGGGGAGATTATTTTTTCTTTTGCTAATAGTCCAATCCAGTGACTGGGGTGTTGGTAAGTAGAACTATTTTATTGGTGGATCTGTAATGACGCTTTTATTGGCAACCATTAACTGGGGATTATTTGGTATTGTGGTGATGATTGTGGTTTGATGTGAATGGGTGGCGGAGTTATGGTTGGTGGATGAAGTTACAACATGAGAGATATTTGGAATTCCATTTTCTACCGTTATAGCAAGAGGGAGGGGTTGGATTGGGATTGATTGGGGGCTATGATTAAGGGTGGTGAATGAGCTGTGATTGGCTTGAGTTTCGGCATATAACTGAAAATTTTATTATCTCTTTGACTTCTTCTAGTTGACTCTCACTGACCACCAGACGCTATAATGGATATTATGGAACTTGGTCTACAGCTATCACTGATTTCTTCTATGAACTTAGCGAATTTCATATCCTTCATCTTCTTCATGAATGATTCATGAGAGTTTCTCATTTTCTCACATTCTTTAGATAATTCTGGACATTGGCACATCATATGGCCAAACTTTCCACAGACAAAACATAATATGGGTAGTTTTTCATATCTCAACTGAACTTTATATTCCTTCTTGGATGGCAACGTGGTATTTATCTCTTGTATTAGCGGTTCAGTAATATCAATCTTTACTCTGACTTTAGCAAATTTTCCCCACTTTCTTGGTCTGAAGTTTTAATTGGTTGAGGGGTACCAATGACGGAACCAATGGATTGAACAACTTTTGGAGTTTGAGCACTCATTAGTAAACCATGCACTTGTACTGTAAAATCAGCATACTTGAACTCATATTCCTACGACAATTTGTCGTGATCAAATATTTCCATTAGCATAAGATTTTCGTTTATAGACCATGGAGATTTTGTAATTGCCAAGTTGTAGTCGTAACCCAATTCAAACATGACTTTATACACTGCAGTGCCAAAATATGAAACTTCAATTTGTCCTGAAGGTTTCCATGACCTTTGAAGGAGGTTGTAGAGAATTTGGAGACCATATTATATTCTTGTGATGGTAGTTATGATGAGAGTATATTTATGGTCCTATGTTGCCTCTACTATATCCTAAGGGATTTGAAAGACTGTGTTATCTTCTTGGAGGAGGGGACGTCATGTGGTTTGTGATGTCTTCACAGTCTGATGATGCTTAGGTTAATGAAGATGAATCCAAGAATATGCAGACGTTGATTTCATCTTAATGAGGGAGTATAGAGACAAAGGAAAGCAAAAAAATTAGAAAAAACAGAAAGAGAAGGTTAAAAAGCAATTGTAGACAAAAAAAAATTTTGCAAAGATTTAAACAAATATAAAAATAGACTGAAATAGTCCTGATGACGACAACATAATCGTCCTAGATATGAAGGAGTAATTGTCTTGGTAACGAAGCAATAACGAATATAAACATGACTATCTAGCTATACATATTTCTTACACTAAAATTTTATAACAATAATCAATCAAAAGGGTGATTTTAGAAATATTATCTCGATTAATGATAAACACTATATCAATTTTTGTGAAACAAATTTTTTAAATAACTAGCTCAACTTTTATGAAACAGAGAGAGTAATGTACATTATACTATATAGGCTTTAGAACCTGGTCAAATATATCATTTTCATTAGTGGAGGTAAAATTTGTCGTCTTCTAGCTCAGATCGAGAAGAAAAAAATGTTAATAAAATTTATAGTCCCCAATAATAGGTTTTGTGTCATTTTGAAGTCACTTAGAAGTTATTATTCTTCCGGGTACAAGAAACTAGTCAATGTAATAAAATAGTCAACAATTGGCTTGACTAATGAGTTCCTTTTTTATGTGTGAAATAGATATGAAATAATGCTTCACTCATATTATGTCGTGCTTTCTTAGCAATATCTAGCTTGATGTTATTTTTACGGCTGATGCAATATCTAGATTTGGTACTCACTTATAGAAAGGTAGTGTGCTTACTTTTGTATGAAAGCTTGATCTTCTCAATTTCATTAAGAAACATTCATTAACTATTATCATTTTAAGTAGGTTTTCAAGTTTTTGCAGCACTCCATCTACAGTCTTTAGTTTCTGAAGCTCTAATACTCTTGTCTGCAGTCTTTAGTTTCTAGAATAGTTTCTCTGCAGTTGTTTGTATATAATAGTTTTAGGGTCTTAGTGAAATGGATATTGAGACCTTTCCTTTGTTTTGTACTTTTCAGTCTCAGGATATTGAGAATATGAAACTTCATTCTTGCACTTACTTTGTTGGCTTGGTCAATTTTTTTGTTCAATATAATCTTTTCCTTCGACGAAAAAAAAAAGGTTTTCAAGTTCAATCTTTTTGGATTGTTTCGACTCCTTTTTCTTATTCTATTTGTTTTTTCTTGTTTTTTTATATGAAAATTGGTAAAAACTAAACTACCCACACTTTTTGAAAGTGTTAACTTGGTGATAATATATATGGTGCTGGGGTGGAAATACAATGGCCAATTTACATTAGGTGGCATGCTGAGATTCCTAATTAAATTATTGAGTTCATTTTATCTCCATTTGTTGTTCATCTCTGTTATGAATAAATTCTTTTAGCCGATCTTAAAATAAATTTTGTGAAGAGTCAAATATATGGTGTGGGATATGATGGAGATTTAAATAAGTTCTCAAACTTGTTGGGTTGTTATTCTGGTTTTCTTCCTACTACTTATCTGGGACTTCCTTTGGGTGACAAGTACAAAGGCATAACAAAATAGGACAAGTTGATTGACAATTTCATTGCTTATTTGGAAGGATGGAAAAATCCTTGTTAAAAAGAGATGGAAAAATAACTTTTATTAATAGAGTTTTAACTAGTTTACCAACATACAATATGTCCCTTTTTGAAATGCCTGCCTCTGTTGCTAAGAAGCTTGAGAAGTTGATGAGAGATTTTTTATGGGATGACAGTAAAGGTAAGAAGAAAACGCACTTGGTCAAATGGCCAGCTCTTTATAAAAGAAAGAAGCATGGAGGTTTGGGTATCAAAATTTAAAAAAAAAAAAAAATGAATCATGCCTTATTGACAAAATGGTTGTGGAGATATGCTAAAGAAGATGAGGTTCTGTGGAGAGTTCTCATTGATGAGAAATATGGGTCTGATGTTGGTGTTCACTGGATTTCAAAATTTCCAAAGGGGTCTTTTGGTAAGGCTGCATGGAAGGGTATCATGAAGTGCAAGAATGTTTTCATTAGCAACTCAAAATTCAAGGTTCACAAGGAGCAAAAGTGAAATTCTGGTTGGATAATTGGTTGCTCTCTGCTCCACTCTGTCAGGTATTTCCTAACATGTATAATGTTTCTAGAAAGAAGAATTGTTTTGTGTCAGAAAGTTATGAGGCAGATACAATTGGTTTCAAGTGGTCTTTCGGTCTAAACAGAAGATTGAACTCAAATGTTAGAACTGAATTTCAATGGATGCAACAAGAATTAAATACTGTCACTTTGAATATGGATGGGGAGTATTTCCTGGAATGGTCTCTTACAAGTCAAAAGATTTTTTATGTTAAATCTACTTATAATAAGTTAGCTAATACAGATGTGGATACTTCTATACAACCTATATTCAAGTTAATTGACAGCTGAAGATTCCTCCCAAAATTAGTTTCTTTTTTTGGAAAATTGCTCATTCAAGTCTTCCAACTAGAGACATGTTAAGAAGAAGGGGAATGGATGTTCTAGTTTCTTGCCTTTTTTGCAGTGAATCTGAGACAGCGGATCATATTTTTACACATTGTGATTTTGCTAAGAAACATTGGGAATACTTCATTGTTAAGCTACAGTGGTTTTTCACTATGTCTCCAACTGTCACGTCTCTTCTTTTAGCTTGGAATTTATCTCAGCCAACAAAATTACAAACTCAAATGTGGAATATAGTTTTGGCTGTGATACTGTGGAGCATATGGAATGAAAGGAATTCAAGAGCTTTTAATGGCAAGGTGAATTCAGCTGCGAATGTAATCAACAAGGCTCTTTATGAGATGTTCGCATGGTGCTTGGTGTTCAAGGATTTGAAAAACCTATCTTACTCCTCTGTGATTGATCAATGGATAAAAGCTTACTTCCAGCCTCCTTAATCTAAAGAGTATGTGATACTGCTTGTGTTAGGGAGTGTGTTGTTTTTATTTTTCACTTTATCTTTGGATAATCTTGTGCCCAAGATATTTTTTTTTGTTCTTTTTCCGAGTGGTATAATACTTTTATACACTCGTTTTTGATCAATAAAATATTATCTTTACTGATCAAAAACAAAAAAAAATATATCTTTTGACTTAGAAGTAAAAAAAACCTCGTTTAATTGGGGGACCTAAAAACTAATTTAGGGCCTCACCCATTTTATTTGCACCCTAAAATTTTCAGGAGCGTATCAATAATAAAGTGAAATACTGTTTTACCCCCCCTTTTTTTTTAAATCAATGAGTCGTTAAAAAAAATTAATGACGACTCTAAAGTTCCGTTATTGTTTTCAATAATGACTCTAAGCGTCATTACTGTTTTAATGACCATTTTAAAGAGTCGTTAATAATTTCAATGATGACTCTAAAGTGTTGTTACTGTAGTAGCATCATTGAAACAATAACGACACTTTAGAGTCGTCATTGAAAACAGTGACGACACTTGAAGTCGTCATTGAAAACATTAACGATTCTTTAGAGTCGTCATTGATTTAAAAAAAAATAAAAAAATACCATGACAACTTTTCATACAAATCTGAGAAGAAAAAAAATTGCAAACGAAAAAAAAGTTAAAAAAAAAGTTAAACTCTAATTAAATAAGATTAACAGTATTTAAGTGAGATTATCACTAATTAGATAAGGGCATATTAGTCATTACTAAAATATTTGGATAAGGGGTGACTCAAATTAGGTTTGGGTGATCTTTTTTGTCCTCTAATGGGAGGCCCCTAATTGGTTTTTTGGGCCCCAAATTAAACTAGGAAAATAAACTCTACCATCAAGTTGTATTTGTGGTAGCTTATATATGAATGTCTTTAAAATTCAGTGAATCCTTTTCTCCTCTTGTGTTCTTATTCAGTCTGTGATTAAATTTTTATAACTCTTCCTTGCTTAATTGTTGATACTGCAATGATCCTTGCTTCTCTGTGATTCTTTGTTTACTTGACCAATTTATTTTCTGTCTTTTTTTTTCATTCTTTGTCCTTCCTAGTCTATGTTTGTTGCTTGCGCTTTTGTGTCTCTTTCCGTACTAGAAGCTACCTATTTTAGATGTTAAATCTATCTATTCTCAGGTCCTTTTTCTGAGATTTCTCAGGATCTGTACCCTTCTCTTTTCATTTCCTGTTGTGCTCCACTTTTTGGTCTTCCCATGTGTTCTTTTCTTTGTCTATTTTCTTCCATCTTCCTTTGAATATCTTTATCTTGTCTTCTTAGATTGTTTAATCTTTCTTAGACATTGGTGTTTTCTCTGGTATTGGGTTTTAGTTCTCTTTGCTTCTGATTTCTTGGGTCTTCTCTTTGTTTTTTTGGGCCTTTTTTTCATCTCGTCCTGTGAACCCTAAACCATGAAACTACTTTCATGGAATGTATAGGGGTTTGGTTCACCTATTACCAAAGACCACTTTAACTATATCTGCCAATACTACAACCCTGACATAGTTTTCCTCGCTGAGACAAAAGTCCCATTGTCTCGGATGGACATTTTCTTTAAAAATTCCAATTTCCATGACTGGTTCATAATTTCATCAATGGGGATCTCCAAAGGACTAGTAATTGCATGGCATAACAACATTCATATGAAGCTAATATCTTCCAGATTTAATGTTTGCCATTTTGAATCACAAATTAATGATACTAAAATTTTGATCACATGTGTTTATGGAGCAATTGAAGCCGACGACAAATTTGAACAATGGAACTACATTTCAGATAGAGCTCAACAAGTCGATAAACCGTTGATCTTGATCAGAGACTTAAATGTCATTTTAGACCCAGATGAAAATAAAGGGGGAAATAAAACAAGCTTCAGCAGCAAATCATTTATACTCTAAACAATCAACTCATTGGGGTTATTAGATGCGGGTAGAGCTCCTTTCACTTGGTCGAATAACATAAAAGGAGAGGCAAATATATGCAAAATAATTGATAGAGCGCTGACCTCGTATCTTCGGACCCATCTTTTCCCGAATTCCAAGGCAACGCACCTACCAAGAGTGGGGTCTGACCATACCCCAATTTTATTAGAGATTAATCCAGAAAAAATAAAGGCTAATAAACCATTTAGATGTATTAGATCCTGGTTATCTCACCCAACACTCTCCCAGTGGTAAAATATGCCTGGAACCTTCAAACCAACAACTCCACATACCTCAACCTTCCTTTAAAGCTTCAACTTTTATCTTTAGATCTAGCCCACTGGAATTCAGAAATCTTCGGGAATGTCCATAAAAACATCAAAAATCTAAACAACAAGATAGATAACATCCAAAGGCGAGGAAACATATCTAAGGATATTGAAACTTTGAAAAATCTCCAGTCTGAACTAGGGAAGTGGTACACAATTAAAAACGACTTCTACCACCAACTATCCAGAGATAAATTCTTCAAAGAATATGATCAGAACACGGAGTACTTCCATGCAACCGCCTCCAATGGGAAAAGAGTTAACTCAATCAGCCCTCTGAGAGAACCTTCTGGCCTTTGGATTTATGATAGGGATCAAATCAATTCACTATTAGTCAATCACTTTACTCATATTGGTACTTCACAAATCATCAACAATAGATTTGACCTCACTAGTATCATTGCACCTTGTATTTCTGAAGCTGAAAATTTGTCCCTTCTACAAATCCCCACAAGAGAAGAAATTTGGTTTACTCTATCAAAAATGAACTAATGGGGCGCTCCTGTCCCCGATGGATTCCAACCTGGTTTCTTTAAATCAAATTGGGATGTCTTTGGATCTGACATCACCGAAAAAGTTCAAGAATTCTTTAGATCCGGATACTTAAACCCATATCTCAACTATTGTTTCATTACCCTTATTCCAAAATTATCCACTCCGCAAACTCCAAGCGATTTTAGGCCAATTAGATTAAGCAATACAGTTTATAAATTAATCTCAGAAAATTTGGCCAATAGACTAAAGCCCGTTCTCAACAATTTAATCTCTCCTAATCAATCTGCCTTCCTGTCGGGCCTCCAAATTACGAATAACATCATAATCGCTCATGAACTCATTCACTCAATGAAAACTTCCAAACATATGCAATGCATTAGACCTCTCTAAGGCATTTGATAGGGTGGAGTGGACTTTCATCTCAAAAGCGCTTCTAGGGTTTGGGTTTAGTGAAAAATGGGTTAAACTCATTATGCAATGCATTTCCACAACTTCCTTCTCAATCCTCCTTAATGGCTCTCCTGGCCCAAAATTCCATATGTTGCGAGGTTTAAGACAAGGTGACCCCCTATCGTCTTACCTCTTCCTCATATGCATGGAGATATTATCTAGGCTTCTGGTTAAAACAATTGTTTATAGGAAAATATATGGCCTCAAAATAAATAAAAACGCCCCAAATATATCCCACCTATTCTTTGCTGATGATTGCTTCCTATTCACGAAAGTCAATTTAGTGGAGGCAAAAAACCTGCTAGATATTTTATCCTTGTTTGGTGATATCACTGGTCAAATGGTTAATCTCCAAAAATCCAGCGTTTACTTTAGTCCCAGAATGCACCCCAAACATGGGAAAATTATTGCAAAAATTCTCAAAGTTCCCTTGATGACGAAAAACGACAGATATCTTAGAACCCCATTATTCTTTAACAAAAATAGAAAAGCCAATTTTGAGCCAGTACTTCAAAAATACTACTCCACTCTACAAGGATGGAAGTCAAAACTCCTTTCCTAAGCAGGTAGAACAGTTTTAATTAAATCTATTCTACAAGCTTTTCCAACATATCAAATACAAGTAATCGCTCTTCCAAAAGAGACCCTTGATCAAATGGATAGAATCCAGAGAAATTTCTGGTGGAAAAAAGAAGGGCTGAAGAGACAGGGGGATTCATCAGAGCTTGGGCTTGTATTTTCAAACCCATTTCATAAGGAGGTCTAGGAATAAAAAATTCTCACAATCTCTTCACAAAACTTGCAAGTCGCCTCATCTCAAAAAAATATCAGTTATGGGTCAAACTTCTTCGAGCTAAATACTTACCAAATTTTCATCCTTTAGAAACTAATAGATCCTCCAATTTATCATGGATTTGGACTAGCATTAAAAAAGGCTTGGACATTATTAGAGGCAATTTCGTTTGGCAAGTCAAAGATGGTACATCTGCTAAAATTTGGGAGGACAGTTGGGTACCAAATGTAGGAATCATAACTCAACTTACAAATATTCAAGATCCAGTCCCCAAGATGGTGCATGAACTAATAACATAAGACAATAAATGGGATCAGGAAAAGCTGAACAAATTATTTGCTCCAGATGACAAAAGCAAGATTCTAGCAATAACTCCAAGAATCCAGGAACATGACAAAATGAGGTGGAAACATCATCATACAGGAAACTTCTCCGCAAAAAATGTCTATTATTTCTTAAATGATCAAGTGCGGGATAATAATACTCCAGTAGACTTCCCTTGGAGAAAAATTTGGAAAATTCAGGTGATTCCAAGAATCAAGTTGTTTATTTGGAAATTAATTCAAAAAGCTCTCCCTACTTCGGCATGACTTTGAGATCATAATAAAGATATTAATCCTATCTGCTAGATGTGTGATGCACAAGCCCATGAAACAGAAAATCATCTTTTCAAATCATAAAATCATCTCGAGGGGAAATACTGATGCTTTCGATATCTGGGCTAAAGAGTGGATCTTAATAAAAGAACCAATTAACATAGTGGAAAAAATAACCACCATCCTTTAGTTCATTTTTAAATACAGATGCTCAGTTTTTTTTTGAGAAAATATCACCTAATCCAATAGAGCTAATCAGCTAGATCAACAGATTCTTACAATCTATTCCACCAAAAACATCTCAAAAAGAAGTTAATCAGGTGAAAGGGAAACAGGGCATTTCCAAATGGTCTGAATTAAAGTCAGACTGGATAATCTTCGTTGATGCCTCGTATAAAAAAGAAGATCAGTCTATGGGCTTCGCCATTATTCTTTACTCTGTAGATTATGAGTCCTTTATGCACGTGTTTGCAGGTTCGGAGAAGGCGACTTCGTCTCTATATGAGGAATCGATATCCCTATTAAAAGTTGTCACTTGGATGGAAGAAAATATTCTATCGACTGTCTCAATAGTCTCCGATTGTAAAATCCTTGTTGACACCATCAACACAATAAACACGGGTTTTTCTTGGTAAGCCGAAAACACCTTGCATGAAATCAAGGTGTAGTTGCAGGAAATCTCACACTACATGCCTCTCAATAATTCACACAATCAAGTCATTTTAGGATGAACAATTAAGTCATTTTAGGATGAACAATCACAATCAAGTCATTTTAGGATGAACAATCACAATCTTTATTGATTAATCTCACAAATTTTACAAGAAATGAAACTAAGAAATTAACGACTGCTCTGGACTTTCTCTCTCCTAATGACTTGCTCAATACTCGAAAAAGATCTCTGCCTTATCTCAAACCTATTCGGTTCTTTATATAGGGAATTACATAGTGGATGACAGCTAATCTGTCCTTTATTTTTGGATCTGGCTTGCGACATTTCGCAAGCTTATAAATGTCCAATTTCACAAACGTCCTAAATCTCGCTAGATCTTCACACTTTTCTCGTGCTTGCGCTATCGTTGTCTACTACGTCACTTCTCAAATCATTCTGCGACATTCGCAATGTGTTGTTGGTGGAGACTTCGCAAATATGTCCTTGTTGCGATATTCTGATCCTACATCTTGCCTCTTCTCATGTCTTCTCTGTGAAGGATAGAATGTCATGAGAATTTGTACTTCAAAATTCCATAGCTACTTATCTTTCCCTGAATTTCAGTACTATCACGATTCCGTACTTTACGCAAACTTTATCACACGTATCTCTTCTTCTATTCATCTCTTGACACGTTTTTTTCAACCGCTGCTTCTTAACCGCTCATGTCTACTCTTCACATTGAATGCACTTATCTTCTCAAGAATTTATAATCTCTTATATATATATTCTTCCTATTCTTTTCTTCTCTTCTTTTTACCTTCTCTCTTATTTTCTTTGCAACTTCACTTCACAGTTCTTCCGTAAATTATGCTCCTTCTACTATAATTTTTATAGACTTTCGTTCTTTTAATCTTAAATTCCTCTTCATTCCCATACTAAAAATGCCTCCGGTTGGTCATAAAAATGAAGTTGCCTTTGAAGAAATTCGAAAGAAATTTCTAACCAGAGGTTTTACTTTATCTCATGTTCCTGGTCAAAACCATAAATCTGATCTTTCTGCTAAGTTATTTTTTGATCATCCATGTAATCATGGAAAGATCATAATCTCGTTATGTCATCTTCAAGTTGGTCTCCCTATTCCTCTATATGATCCTGAACTTCCTTTGTTTTATGAAATATTATCCTATGTGAAATTCTCACGAGCAGTTTATCAATTGAGTGGAGATTGTATTCGCCTAATGCTCGAATTCGCCAATCGTGGTGCTGGTAAGGGATCTCTTTATCCCCCAGAAGTTAAGAATCCTAGATTCGCTGGAGTTGCGATTGTTCCTGTGAAGTATACTGTAGAAAATTTCTTTGAAAATTATGAGATAATTCCCATGAAGAAAAATAATACTTGATGGGGCATTCGCTTGAAGAAGAAGGACAATATTGACGATGATAAAAAACTTATGCAAGACATATATTGTCACCCGGGAAATAATACAACCCCACGTCATTTTAACGATGATAAGTGGTGTATCTTCCCATTAACTCTAGAGGGTCCGTACATCTCTGGATCTCATGTTTTACCTACGAATCTCTCCACGTACCAACCATGGGTATTCAACTGGCCTGAAGAGGACGCTGAGGTATATTTCTGAACTTCGTTTTACTTATGATTGTTCATATTCTTACATGTGATTTCGCTGAACATCTTTACGTCATTGTCTTCATATCCTTGCGAAATTGTTAGATTGAAAGGTTGAGGAGAAATTACAACAATATTAAGAAACCAAGTATCTTAGCGTCTTTGCGTTCGATCATAGATGAAGTAAGAAATACTCTCTTTATAGATTTTAACAATATATTATTTCCTCTATTTCTTATCTTTATATGTGTGTGAAGATTGGTGTTGTAGAAGAAAAAATTGAAGATTCTGCTCCAACAGCGAAAACTAAAGGCAAAAACGTAGCGAAAACTAAAGGCAAAAATAAAGGTGTTATTCGCAAGGAGAAATCATTTGTCCCCTCTTCGAAGAAAAGAAAAAATTGTTCTCCCTCTTCTTCAAATCCTCATTCTGATGAAAGCTCCAAGGACAGTGAGGATGACGTTGATAATCCTTTCGCAAAGAAAGCTTCTCCGCCTGAATCTTCAATGGCGCAATTTTCCAGCATCTTCTCTGATATTGTGCAGGTAATTGGTGATACTCCTCTTACTAATGCCTAAAAATCCATAGCTACTATCTGTGATGCCCCCATCTTAGAGAATAATGAGTCTCTTCGCGGGGTTTCAAGATCTATATCTCCAAGTTTCTTACATTCGCTTAATAGCTTGGTAAATTTTCATACTTAATTTTTTCTTCTTTTTATTTTTGCCTTGAGTTCATAATTTATTCTTAAAATTCGCTGCATTATTTCGCAGGCTGGGAAAGCTTCTTTCGTTGTTACTTCAGATTTGGAAAAAAGGCGTGCGGCTCTTGAAATGAAAAATCTTGATCTTCGCAAGAAGAATGAAAAATTGGAGGCTGAATCTATTGGCCTTCGCGAAAAGAGCAGACAATTGGAATCTAAAACTGCTATTCAAAAGAATAAAATCTCTAGTCTTCAAGGTGCCAACAAGAAACTCTATGGTATAGAACTTTTTCTTCCTTTTCTTCATTTCGTTTTCTCATTATCCTTTCTTATACAATTTACCATTTCGCAGACGTTTATGGTCTTTCTGATGAAGCTATTCTTCTTCATTCATTTCCCCATCATATGGATGATGACGCCCTTCTTGATCATCTTAATAACTATTTGAATAGTTTTTCAAATGACAAAATTAAATTCCTTTCTGTAGATGAACTCAGATCCAAACTTCTCCTCTTAGAAATTGAACATAGATCCATCTTGGGTTTAGCCAATAAATTTAAACGTTTATTTCATAATTCCAAAGATGAAATAAAAATTTAAGGGCCAAGTATAGTGATCTCATAGATGAAAAAGATCGTATTGCTCTCCAAGGTGCTCAAACTCTAGCGAAATTTCATGAAACTCTTCTTGAGGTCCAAACTGAAAGAGATGATCTCAAACGTAGAAATGTTGTGATCTGCGAAAGAGAGAACCAAACTCGCTCCCTCCTTCTCATAAATGATGATGATGAATTTTCTTGGGCTGCGAGAGTTCGAGATAACACCAGGAATAATTTAGGTGTAAATGTCAGTCTCTAAGTTGAGCATACGGCCTTGATTAGAGATATGATTTCTAACTGTAGTTGCAGAATAATCTACAACTACACCCTCAATAGAATTAGTAAAAACTCAAGAAGTTCTTGATGGTGAATGATAATTTTCTTATTAATTCTCTTAGTTGATTACATAGAATTATCAAAATGGAACTAGAATAGTTACAACTTTTTCTATTCTCTTTCCTAAGATAATTTCTTACACTCATTAAAAGAAGCCCCCGAATTTTACATTTGAACTCCTATTTATAGTAAAACTTATGCAGCTGTATATGAATTGCGAAGTATCGCAATTCATCCTCGCAAAACTTCATATTTCTCCGCGCTACTTCTATCATCGTATCATTTTATAAATCTTTTCTCCTTTATTTATTACGATACTCGTGAATTATTATCTTGCAAAATTCAGTACCTACATCTTGCCTCTTCTCATGTCAATTCTACGAAGAAGAAATGATCGTGAGAACATAACCGTTACTTAGTCTTTTAGAATTTGGACACGTCTTTTGTAACCGTCCTTTTCTAGTTATTCCCTTATATAACTCCTTTATATTCTCTTCCTTTTCTTCTTCTTAATTCTGCAATTTTATCTTCTGTTCATACTCTCCATTACTGTTTTCTCTGCAATTTTTTCTTCTATTATATCTTCATGAGTTCTCCAAGGTAATTTCCTTCTATCTCGCGCATTTCATTTGTTCTCCTCTTTAATTTTTGTATAATTTGTTATCTGATTTTGGTTTATTTCAGCAAAATAACTCCTCAGATGAAACCTCAACTAAAAAATTCAAGCCCTAATCCACGAAGAAGAAAATCTGAGAATCAAAAGGTAGTTAAAATACTTTGCCTTCTTTCCTGAACAATATATTGTTGCCTCAGTTTTTAATCTACATTTTGATTCGCAGGTTGGTGAAAAACTAAACCCTGGTAAGAGATCTCGAGTAACTAAACCCACACCATTAATTCCGATTGATGATTTCCTTCCTGAAGTTGATAAGGAATTTTCCTCTCCTCCTCGTGAAAATGCTTCTTCACACACTCCTGCCTCTACTCCATTACCTACCTTTCAATCTCCCATCAGTGTCAATTTATCAACACTTCTTCAAGATCAACCCTCGCAAAATATTTCTTCAACTTCTTCTCTTGAAAAACAACCCTTGCAAAATATTTCTTCAACTTCTTCTCTTGAAAAACCTATCTTGTCCCCAAATCCTTTGAGTGCTATTTCTCCAAACAATTTGCAGCTTGCTCTTATTCCTTCAAATTCTTCTCCTCTTCCTCAGGAAATTCGAGATGGAATTTATTCAACTTTCCGAATGTTATCTGAGGTTTTGACCAATACTGCGAAGTCTACTAATGTTCGTTCGCAATATGAGTTTTGTGAAGTGCTAAATAATTTCGTCAATCCAGACATTTCTTCTTCACGTCAATCCTTGGAAAAAGAAATTGAATTGCTTCGCCAATCTTTGAAATCTTCTCAAGCAGAATGCGAGGATCTCCGTAAAGAAAATTATCATCTTCAAAATGATTCTCTCGACTGTGCGATTCTTCGCAAAAGAAATGATGAATTGAAAGGTATGATTACTATCTTCATATTTTCCCTTTTATTTACTTATATTCTTCATATGCTTGAAACATCCATTAAAACCCATTCCCCTTTATAGAATCCATCCAGAAATGTAGAAGATTGGTACTTCACCATGAATCGGATGCAACAGAATATCGAACCAAGCATGAAAGCCTCTCAAACCCAATTCTCCCATTTATCTAATCTTTACTCGTGTGCTCGTGACAACTACGACGCTCTTTTTCAAGAGAATACTCAACTAATATATGATCGAAATTTTTTGAATGATGACATATCTCAACTTTTTCTTCCTTAACTAAAGCTAATTTGAGAATAGAAACCTTATTAGAAGAGAACAAAACCTTATCGAGAAGAGAAATGTTCGTTTTTGAATACAATGATTGTTTCTTCGCAAGAATTAAAAACTCTTGAGAATAAATGTTGCGATCAAGAAAATCTTCTTTCTTTGTTGAAAGGTGAACTTGAGGAATTAAAGAAGTCTTGAGATCTTTGAAAGAAATTCTTTTGTTATTGAGAAGAATTCCCTTATTAATAAGAATATAGTCTTGAGTACTAAGAAGAATCAACTTGAAGAAGATTATTCGTCATTAAAAAGTCTTAATGCCAAACTTGCGAAGGATAAAAATTTTCTTCTTTCTAAAGATCAAAAGCTTCAATCTCGACTTAAAGGATTAGTTGGTGATGGTTTTGATAATGCGATGAATCAGATGAAGAACTGTTGTCTATCTTTAGCTCAATCTCTTACTTCGCAAAGAGAAGGTAGTCATTAAAATTTGACTGCCTCTGGTATATCTTTAAATTTCGTTATACTCGCAAATTTTATCCTTTGAATTTTGTTTTATTTGCGAGAATCTGAGAACAACCTTCGTAATGCGAAAATTTGGATTAGAAGCCTCCTGTTCCGAGCTTCGTAAGAAAAATGCTTTGCTTTCTACCCGCTTAATCAACTCTCGTGACCGTGCTACTCGGAGATTCAACTATCTTGCTTATTCCAAAGATATCGAAGATACCAACCATCAAAAAGCTATACTTCGTGAAAGTCATCGAAAGCTCAAGTCTTTACGAATAACATTCTCTTATCAAGAGCCTTGCCTCTGTGAAAATTACTCCTCTGAAAATATCTGACGATGAAGTTGCTCGTGAGCCTGATAGTGATTTCGATTATGAGAGTGATGATGAAGATCTTGATGACGAGAAAGAATATATTCCTCAAGGAGATGTTCCTGTTGCATATTCTTCAAAGGATGATATCTCGCAAAAGTCAAAAGCTGCTAATGACCCTACTCATCTTAAAGATCCAGCACAGAGTGTTGATGAAGCATGATAACATTCTTTTTTCAATTTATCATTGACTCTCCTGTCCTCCTTTCTTTTGAATTCCTTCCCTTAGTTACTGTTGGTTTTCTTTTTTGCGAACAATCTGTTTTTTAAGAAGTACATCTGATATTTTGCGAAGATGATTTAACCTTTCTTAAGAAGTATATCTGATATTTTGCAAAGATAATTTAACCTTTCTTTAATTAAATGTTTTCCTTATTTTGCCCCATTTGATCATATGAAGAGAAATAATATATAACTCACTAGATAAAGCTTAGTATCTCCTTTTCCCCTATTATTTCTCTTTAAATGATTAAACATTGTTGGAAGTATTAGAATATCTGCCTCAATTTATCTTACGAAGTTTCAACTTGTTACGATTGTAAATAAGAAATCCTCCCTTTTAAGTATAAGAAATAAAATATATGAAATATCCTTAATAAGTATACTACATATACAATACCTTTGAAAAAGTATTAGAAGTACTAAATCCGTCAAATGAAGAGATATAAGAAGTATTAGAAGTACTCGATCCACCAAATGAAGAGATATAAGAAGTATTAGAAGTACTCAATTCACCAAATGAAGAGATATAAGAAGTATTCAATCTGTGAATAATTACGTAACATATGACGAAGTATAATGATTACTTAACCTTCACCAAATGAAATATCCGTTGAAGAAGTATAATAAATATGAGATATTCTTGAAGAATTATAAGAAGTATTCAACTTTTGGAGAAATATTCAATATATGGAGAAGTATAAGAAGTATGTAATTCTCGTAAACTTTTACGAATATGAACTTATCTGTATTTGATTGCTATCAAAATCGCATCTTTTGTTAAGTCTTCGTTAAAATTCTTCAATGATGTTGTCTTCTTTGATAGGACTTCTTGTAAAAATTCTTCAATGATATTGACAGAGTTGTCTTCTCTTCAAAACTTCATGATGTATATTCTTGTAAAATTTCTTCAATGATATCGACGAAGCTGTCTTCTTTTCAGATCTTCATAATGTATATACTTGTATAATTTCTTCAATGATTTTGATGTAATGAATTTCATTAATTTCTGTGGTCTTATCATGCCTTCCTAAGTAAAGGTCTTATTTTGCCACCTCTTTTGTAGTAAATTTTTGTATTTGCGATAATATGACAAGCCTGAACATTCTTGCGAACATACAACCTCGTGACATTATCGTCTTGCGATGAAATCGCAGGACGTTTTTACACTTTCATGTAATAACCCATTGATCTCATCTTAACTTCTTTGTTTCATTCTGCGAGTTCTTTTTGTATGTTTTCCTTCTCTCTTTTTTTTTTTTTTTTTTTAGAATGCTCGCAGAACTTCATTTGTTGCACAAATATGACAAGCCTTTATGTTTTCGCAAACAAGAAGCCTCGTGACATTTGCGTCTTATAGCACGTATCAGCTCCCTAATGGAGGGTGATGCCCTTTATCTTCCCCTGGGTTGCCCCTTCAAGGAAGCGTACATCGACCATACAAGGTTAGCTCTTCCCATCCGGTTCTGCCAACAACCAGCTTTTGATCGCAACCTCTTATCCTTTTTGCCTATAGGGCTTATAGTTACGAGGTTGCACCCTATGGGGTATCTTTGGGCCAAGTGCATCATTTGCCAAGACTTGTCAAAAATGGAAGATGTGGTTCAACCTCACCCGGCACTCTTGACTCAACCATGTACCTCGGCGCCTTGATCGTTTTCTGCACTTCTTGGGAAAGAAAGTATGCCTTAGTCGCCCAACCTAAATCCTCTTACACCGCATTTTATATTGCGTAATGTCGCTAGATTAGGTGAGAATCCAAGGTGTCTAACCCGGATAGGTACCCCATTATTGGGTTGTACCCCTAAAATTTTACCATGTACTAAGGGCCCTTGGTGGTGTTCCGGTTACCCTTAGCCACGTTTATAGGTACCCCCTTAAATGACGTACTTTAGGACTTTGCCTCTTACGAAATATAGCTTCGCGAACTAGGGTGTACGCCACAAAGGTTTGCCTGTATAAAATTTTCTGCGTCTCTCTTTCTTTTTTGGAGGCTGATCACAGATTGCGGTCTTTTATTCGCAAATTAATGAAAGTTTAATCGCAATATAAATTTTGAAACTCGTAACTTTTCCCAATTTCTGCGAGCAAACAATATTCGTAAAAAATTTCATGAGTTTTATGGATAATACCTTTTCAAATATAGTCTGTTCCAAGGTCTACCAAGCCTCAAACCCATGTCTCTCCCTTATGGATCCATCAGCCGATAAGCTCCGCTTCCTACAACTTCTTTAATAACATATGGTCCATCCCATTTTGGTGCTAATTTTCCTCCATTTTCTTTTTGATATCGAGGTGTTTCTCGCATGACCAAATCACCTGGTTTATATTCACGTTCAATGACTCTCTTGTTGTATTCTCGAGCTAATCTTTCCTGATAAATCTTCATATGGTGCAACACCTTTTCTCTTTTTCTTCCAAATCATCCAATTCACTTAATATTACTCCCGCACTTAAATTTCTTTCCCAAGCTTCTTTCTTTGTTGTCGGAATTACAACCTCTGTGGGTAATAATGCTTCTACTCCATATGTTAGACAATAAGGAGACATTCCAGTTGCTTCTCTTCTAGTTGTATTGTATGCCCAAACTGCGCTAGGTACTTGCTCGCACCATCCTTTGAGATGTCCTTCTAATTTCTTTTTGATTGTATCTGCGATTGTTTTATTTGTTGCTTCTGCCTGTCCATTAGCTTGTGGATATAACGGGGTTGACTTCCCACATTTTATCCTAAAAGCATTGAGTAACATCTCTATGTTCTCCCCTCAAATTGTTTTCCATTATCGGATACTAGTTGTCTTTGGAACCCCGTACCTGCAAATGAGGTTCTCAAATATGAATGTAAAAACATCTTTATCACGAATATGATGTACTACTTTTACTTCTGCGAGCTTCGTGAAATAATCTGTTGCAACTATCAAGTATCGCCTTTGTTCAGATCCAGGTATAAATGGTCCAACAATATCCAACCCCCATTTACCAAAAGGCCAGCATCTTGTTGAAGAAGTTAATGTGGCCCCTGGTGCATGAATTCTTTTACCATGTCGTTGACATTCCTTGCATCTTAAATACGAACAATTTTGCGTCTGTATGCATATAAGGCCAGTAATATCCTTGTATCTTTGCTCTATATGCTAGAGATCTTCCCCCACTATGATTTCCAGCTTCTCCTCCATGTAACATCTTCAATATTTTTTCTCCTTCTTCGCGAGTTAAGCACCTGAGAGGTGGTCCATTGAAAGATTTTCTATATAAAATTCCTTCTCGCAACTCATAGTTTGTTGCACAACTCTTTAATTTATGTGCTTCTAGTATGTTCCTGGATATTTCTCCTGTTGCGAGATATGCATGAATTTCTTTTCTCCAATCTGCGATGTTGTTTGATAACTCTCTTTCTACTTCCATCGCAACACCTTCCTCAATTTCTTTCTCTTTGTCCACTGATGGGTGTTGAATTGTTTGTATTTGGATATTTCTTGTATTTGGATTTGTCATCATGCTTGGAATAAATGCAAAAGCATCTGCGAGACGGTTATATTTTCTAGATATATGTCTCCATTTTAATTTTGGTATCTTCGCAGATAATTCCTCAACGAGTTTCTTGTATTTCTTCAAAGAAGATTCATTTGTGGTATATTCCCCTTTAATTTGACAAATCACTAACTGTGAATCACTTGTTATCCTTATACTTTCAAGCTTCTTTTCTATTGCGATCTTTAATGCATGCACTACAGCTTCGTACTCTGTTTCATTGTTCGTGGATGCAAATTCTAGTTTGAATGAGAATGTTGTTCTTTCTCCTTCTGGTGAAATCAACACGACTCCAATTCCATTTCCCTCACTATTGGATGATTCGTCCACTAGAATTTCCCATCTATCTGGTTCTGTTAACAAGTCTTTTGGATTTACAAATTCTTCTTCAACATCCATCATTTCCTCTCTTTGCTTCATCTTCTTCCAAAGGAAATTCTGCCAAAAAATCTGCGACGACTTGTGATTTTTGCGATGACAATACTTCGTATTTTATCTTGTAATGGTTTACTTGTGCATTCCACCTTTCTATTCTTCCGACCTTTTTGTGTTCTTCATGATTGATTCAATTGGGACTTTGGTTACCACTTTTATCACATGTGCTTGAAAGTATATTCGTAACTTGAATGATGCATAAACCAGGGCTAAGATTAACTTCTCCATTTTAGAATAATTCTTCTCTGCTGCATTAAAGGTTTTACTAATGTAGTAAATGGGCCTTTCTACTCCTGCGTCTGCTCGCAACAGAACTGCACTTAGAGCATATGGAGTTGTTGCGAGGTATACCAATAATTCTTCGTCTCTCTATGGTTTCTGTAGTATAGATGTATTTGCGAGGTATTCTTTGATTCCTTGAAAATATTTTTCACATTCATCAGTCCACTTGAATTTTGCTCCCTTCTTAAGTATGTTGAAAAAATGCTTGCACTTATCTGACATTCGCGAAATAAATCTTCCAAGTGAAGCCAAGAGTCCATTTAGCTTTTGTACTTCTTTTACCGTTGTAGGTGTTGGCATGTCACGAACTGCTTGGACCTTTTCTGGATCAACTTGTATTCCCTCATTTGATACTATGTATCCCAAGAACTTTCCAGACGAAACCCCAATTATACATTTCTCAGGATTTAATTTGATGTTGAACTTTCTCATTTGCTCAAATATTTCCTTGAAATCTTGCACATGATCTTTAGCTTCCTTGATTTTTATCAACATATCATCTACATATACCTCCAAAGTTTTATGTATCCACTTCGCGAACACTTTTTCAACCATACGTTGATATGTAGCACCCGCATTCCGCAAACCAAATGGCATCTTCACATAAAAATACAAACCCCTTGGAGCAAAAAAGGCAGTATGTTCTTGATCTTCTTCTGCGAGTGATATTTGATTATACCCTTTATATCCATCAAGTGAAGTGACTCTATCATGACCTGCAGCTGATTCCACCATTTGTGGTATATCTGGTAATGGAAAACTGTCTTTGGGACATGCCTTGTTTAGATCAGTGAAATCTATGCAAATTCTTATTCCTTTATTCTTTTTCGGAACAATGACCATATTCGCAATCCATTCTGGATATTTTTCTTCCCTTATGATCCCTGCATCCAACATCTTTTGTAATTCTTCTTCTATCTGTACATGATAATTTTGTGATATCTTTCTTATTCTTTGTTTGAATGGTCTTACATTTTTATCTATGTTCAATCTATGACATGCCACTGATGGATCAATTCCTGGTATCTCATCTACACTTCCTGCGAAGATATCTTTATATTCTCGCAAAAGATCAATAGTTCTTTTTTCTTCTTCTTCATCCATCTTAGTTCCAATTCGCAAGAATAAAGGCTCCTCTTTACTTCCAATATTTATTTCTTTAGTTGGTTCAAATTTGCAACATAGCTTGGACTTTGCTCCCCCATAGGTGTTGGTTCTTTGATTATTTTTTTGGTTCCCCTTCTTTTTCTGGAATCTCATTTGGTATACCTCTCCCTTCCTTTGCTCTTATTGTATACACTAGGAATTCTTCTTCCTTTTTTGTTTCCTTCGCAAGTTTCCTACGAAGCTGTTTCTTTCTTGCTCTTCCTTCGCATTGCGTTACTTCAATTTGATAACAAAATTTTGCACTATCAAGATCTCCTTTTATTTCTTGTATTCCATTTGGTGTAGGAAATTTGATTCTCTGATGTAATGTTGAAGCAACATCTTTGATCGCATGAATCCACGGCCTTCCTATCAGCATGTTATATGGAGATTCCATATCTATCACACACAAGATTACATGTGTTTCGATTTCTCCTAGTAATATTCGCAGTAGCGATTCCCCTTTAGATTTTGTTGTAGATTTTCCTAATCCATGAATAAGACATTTTGAATTTGTGATTTCTTCATCTTTAATTCCCATCCCCTTAAGTGCATGATAGAATATGATATTAACAGAACTCCCTGTATCAACCAAAATTCGGTTTAATTTCCATTTTTCTACAGCTTTCTTATCTCACAACTACACCCTCATAAGAATCCATTAAAATGATTCCTAAATCTAATTAATTTGTTATGAAACTAAAGATTAAAGTACTAAAATTATAAAAAGAGACACAAAGATTTTTTACATGGTTCGATCATTGTGATCTACATCCATGGTTCTTCACTAGTGATTGTATATAATTACATGAATTGACAATTGAGACTCCATTAATGAATATTTGGAGCTCTAGTTTTTTAGGGAAGAAGATGATAAAGAAAATAAAATATCTCCTAAAAATTTCTCTCTCCTCCTAAAATTATCTCTCCCTCTAAAAAAGACTTCCTTTCTTCTCATGCCTAAATGGCTATTTATATGATTTTACATATTGCATAACAACTGTTTGTCCCTTAATTTTGGATATGGGAATTATCCTGCGAGCCTTCGTAGATTCATTTCACGAACCTATTTTGCCTTCGTAATCTTCTCACATTTTCCTCGTGACTTCCTTTGCTCGTAAAATATCTTTTCTCTCCATAATTTCGCAAGTTACCATTTGTTATGATATTCCTCTCCTACATTTTGCCTCTTTTTTCTTGAATATTGCTTGAAGAGCGATCTTCAGAAAAAATCACTTGTTGTGGTTGTTGGAGTAGTCTTTGATCTTGTTGATGAGAGAACGAGCGATAGAATACTTGACTTGAAAAGTACGTACTTGCCTCTATTATTTCGTGAAGTTATTGAATGTTGCGAAGTAAAAAATATCAATCCTTGAAGAAGTATAAGAAGTATGAAGTATCCTTGAAGAAGTATAAGAAGTACTCAATCCTCGAAATATATAAGAAGTATGAAGTATGCAAAGTATCCTTAAGAAGTACTTAATCCTCTAAATGTAAGAAGTATTGCGAACCCATCATGCGAAACTCTCACTCCATGTTCTTTGCCTCATGCTATACTGTAATGCATATAAAAATTTAAATTAGTATTCAACATTTCTTTTATCAAAATTTCTTATTTTTTATTTATATGCTACTTCAAAATCTTTTTGTTTGTTTTGATTTCCTTTGTATGATCTATTTCATCTCACTTGACAAATATTTTTCCATGGAAATGATCCTAATAGGTACCCCCTCATATGACGCACTGAGGTGCTTTGCCTCTTACGAATGTTGCTTCGCGAGTGTACGCCATAAAGGTTTGCCAGCTACTACTCTCCATGTTGAATATCATATCATTGGAAACAAAGTAAATTTTTCAAGAGAAATATATAAATTGATTTGTGCGAGATATTTTTCTCGGTTTCTTTTGTAATTGTGAAATCTTGAGATCTTTGTAGTTGTATAATCTTTGTAATCATGCGATTGAATCGCTTTTTGTAAATCAAATCAAAAATCTTTTATTTTTCGTAAGAAAAATAAAATGTTCAAGGAAAGAAGTACTTAGCTTTTGTGGTTTGTTGTTGTCTCTTGATCTGCCTCTTGTATAATGTTGCGTTATACCAACTGTTCTAACCATTTCTTGTGAAATATGTCCGTGAAATAATCTCCCATTTTCTTCTCGCGAAATAACCATAGATCTTGCGAAGTAAACTTTTGCATGAATTAAATGAACGTCTGCGAAGTGTTGGTGCTGCGAATGTTCGCAACGTAAACATTTTTGAAGTGTAAAAGAGTAGTAGTGTTGGTCTTGCGAACGTTCGCAAAGTAAATATTTGCGAACTGAAAAGAGTAGAAGTGCGAATGTTCGCAAGATAAATATTTGCGAAGAAAGTTCTTTCCTCTTCCCGCTGCGAAGTAAATCATCTTCACAGAGTTTGATTCCGGTCATTTCCTTAAACAAAGCAATATACTGTGAACCATTGGCTGCCTGGTTTTGTACCAAATCCGGCGAGTTGACCTGGATTGTGAGTTATTTTGTCTTCGTCGAAGTTACAAGGTATTCATTCCTGAGTGAACTTCGCAGAACTTCTTATTTCTTGAATATTGACACCAACAATTACCTGCGAACCTTCTAGCGCAGGAAACAAGAAGGATTTCCTGTTCACGAAGTGGCATCGACTCTACTTCGCAGATCTATCTTGACAACAAATCTGAGTTTTTGATAACTAAACCATAAAGATAAGAAATGGATTCATTCCAAAGTGATTTCAACAGATCTGTTTTGGAAACTACTGCTGATTTTATCTCGATGTTTCCTTCGAATGTGATTGCCGACGTAGCTTTACATCTCCATATCCATTTTCATTGGATTTCCGTGAATTGCTAATGATATTAATTTGATGTACCTTCCAATTTTTCCCAATAACTTGATAAACTCAGAGAAATGCACCACCAACAGTACCAGTTTCATGAAAATTTCTGGAACCAACAAGTTAAAGGAAGGATAAATCCATTTAATCTGTCCCTGTTTCTAGCGCCAATTATGTAGTTGCATAATAATCTACAACTACACCCTCAATAGAATTAGTAAAAACTCAATAAGTTCTTGATGGTGAATGATAATTTTCTTATTAATTCTCTTAGTTGATTACATAGAATTATCAAAATGGAACTAGAATAGTTACAACTTTTTCTATTCTCTTTCCTAAGATAATTTCTTACACTCATTAAAAGAAGCCCCCGAATTTTACATTTGAACTCCTATTTATAGTAAAACTTATGCAGTTGTATATGAATTGCGAAGTATCGCAATTCATCCTCGCAAAACTTCATATTTCTCCGCGCTACTTCTATCATCGTATCATTTTATAACTATTTTCTCCTTTATTTATTACGATACTCGTGAATTATTATCTTGCGATATTCAGTACCTACACTAACAGATAAGGTTGTTAACTGTTCTTCCTTATTTAATTGTTTGTTTTTTATAAACTACCATCAAGTTGTTGATTTATTGTTATATTTTCGCAGAAGCTGAAGAGAGATATCGCAAGAGAATTGAAGAGCTTGAGAATGAGAAAGCGAAGCTCGCAAAGGATTTTTATTCTCGCAATGAGAAATATTCTAGACTGAATAACCAACTAAAGATCACTGTTGAGAATTTCAAGAATGATGATGTTCTTTTCCACAATGAAACTATTAAAATGGTTTTCAATGACAACAACATTCCTCACTCTGCATACCCTTGCCTCTCATAAGAAGTTCCAAAGAATATTCCTAATCTTGTTATCTCTGATAGTGATATTGATGAAGAAAAAAAGTCTGAAGAAGATGAAGAAGAAAAGTCTGATGAAGATAATGAAGAATCAAGCAAGAAGTAGCTTTTGCTTCCTTGTTCGACTTTTTGTAAAACTTGTACATTTGCTCTTGGATCTTTTATTATTGTACATTTGTAATCTATCACTGTGAATTTTTCCAATCTTCAATACAAGTTCTATTTATTTTGCTTCTTCCTGCATATATTAGAGAAACAATCCTTTCTTGCAATATGATTAATCGATATATAATTAATTTGCGTAAATTTATCATATGGAGACAAAGAACATATTCTCATTTCATGCATTCCCATACTTGCCTCTGTTATTTGTATCCAAATGAGAGATTAAGCAATTTACTTTTTATGCCTCAATCTCGCAGATTTTACTGCATAATTTCGCAATCTTGTATTTTGCGATATATTTCTTGGCTTTTTTATTTTTAAAATTTCATTTATTCTTATTCTCTGCGGTCTTATTTTGCCTTCCTAAGTAAAGGTCTTATTTTTCCACCTCTTGTCATTGCGACAAAATCGCAGGACATCTCTACACTTTCATGCAGAAACCCATTGATATTGCCTTAACTTTTTGTTCTTTTGTCATTTTTGCTGCGACAATATGACAGGCCTAAATTTTCTTGCGAAATTAAAGCCCCATGACATTGTCGTCTTGCGACGAAATCGCAAGACGTCTTTACACTTTCATGTAAAATCCCATTGATCTCGTCTTATCTTTTTCTCTTGAATTATTGCCTCTTCAGGATTGTCGCACAAATATGACAAGCCTTGATACTCCCGTGAGTAAAAATCCTCATGAAATTTGAGTCTTAAGACACTTATCAGCTCCCTAATGGAGGGTGTCGCCCTTATCTTCCCCCCGGTTGCCCCTTCAAGGATACGTACTTCTGCCATACAAGACTAGCTCCTCCCATCCGGTCTTGACAACAACCAGTTGTTTTCACAGCCTCTTATCCCTTTTGCCTATATGGCTTATGGTTACGAGACTGCACCCTAAGTGGGGTTTTCTTCGGGCCGAGGGCATCATAGTCAAGACTTGCCAAGAATGTCCAGGGTAGTTTCATACGTCCCGGGCACTCTTGGCTCAACCGTGTACCTCGACGCCTTGATCATACTCTGCACTCCTTAGGAGATTCCTTATTACCTTAGTCGCCCAACTCAAGTCATGTGCTTAAGTTGAGAATCCAAGGTGCCTCTCCTGGATGGGCTTTATTGACCCCAAATCTCCATGACTCGGGTTCCAGTAGCGGTATAACCTTATCGCTGAGCCATGCAAGAGATACCCCCTCCTATGACGTACTTTAGGTCTTACATTTGACTCTTGCGAAATTTTATTCGCGAACTAGGGTGTACACCATTAAGGTTTGACCCATTCTTGATCTTAGATTTTTATGGATCTTAGATCGTCTCTTGCGAAAGTTTCGCATATTTCATTCTGCTTGATAATTATTATGTTTCTTCATATGTATTACAACTCTGTTGTAATTTCTCAATCTCATTTTTGTCATTAAGTACAATATATTTTTTTTTGAAATTATTTGCAAAAAATCAATCATAAATCTCTTTCTCAATATTTTTTCGTTTCACAGTTTAATTTTTTTTACCTTTATTGTTTTCTGCCTCGCATTTTTGTTGTCTTTCGCTACTTTCTTACCTTTTGTGGCATTTTCGCCACTTGTCATTTTTAGCAAGCATTGACTTTGCAGCATTCCTTCTTCTCTCTGTTCTATTGAATCAACCATCAATCTCTCACTTATTTGTCTTTCTTTGACGTGGTACCTCCAATTCTCCTTATTTGCAGTTCATTCTTCGCAGGACTCTACATCAATCTCATAACATTTCTTTCCTTCAACCCAATCTCCCTTTATGACTCCAATACCACTAGGATAAGGAAACTTGATGCATTGGTGGAAAGTCGATGCCACACCTAGAATCCCATGCAGCCAAGGTCGGCCTATTAAGGTGTTATATGGCGATTCTACATCGACAATACATAATAGAATCTTAGAAGATTCGCATTGTGATTTCCCATTTAGGCTTATTGGAAGTACCATTAAAACCATAAATTTTGTAAGTTGAAGGTATTAGATCCTCATATCTTCTTCCCATAGTCTTATAAGTATGATATAATAAGATATCCACAGAACTTCTAGTATCAATTAAAACTCTATTGATTGCTCATGTATCTTCAGCTTCATCATCATCATCTTCATCTTCATCTTCTCTTTGTTTCGGATTTATTTCTAATCTCACTACTAATGGGTTTTCATGCATTTCGCCAGCCTCATGTACTTCTTATGCAGTGAAGGAGATGGTTTGTTTTTGCCATTCTTTTAATGGCGAGATTTTCGTTATATTCATTATTTTTCTCCCATCAGCATCTCTCGCTAAAACTCTTCTTATAACATTGTCGTGAAAGTCTTCAATTGTTTTATACGAGTGCACAATAGAGTTACAAAATAGATTTTTCGCCTTCGCACCAACTTTTATTACAAATGTTTCTCTTTCCTTTGTTGTATTAGCTATGCGAATTTCTGGTGGAGGTGGTAATGGTTGAGATTGAGGTTCCCCTAGTAGAAAATGATTTAATTTTCCATGATCAATCATTTTGAGGATGATTCTCTTTATATTTCTGCATTCATTTGTTGAATATCCATGGAAGTGGTGATAAGAGAAAAATTCACGACTTATGTGGCTTGGAGGTGGTTCACTTCCCATGTTCCATGGCGCTGGTATATTTTCCATTAAAATTATTGCTTCCCATATTTTCTCCACACTAGCATTCAGAGGTGGAAGTTTGAGTTCTTCCCATATTATCTTATGATTTCCTTGGCTTATGTGATAATTTTGCCTTTGACCTCCATATGTTTCTTGCGGATGGTCAATTCTGGGAACTTTTTTGTTTCCACCTCGGCTATAGAAGTTTCTTTCTCTCTCAAATTCTTCTTGGTCACGACTTCCCACATATACTAGCTTCTGTTGATTATTTCCCATCATCTTTTCTTGGTGTGTCTGTGAAGTGCTCGCCACTGTGTTTATAAATTTTGGTAGTAAGCTTGTAGGATCATAATATCGCCACAAAAATACTCCTGCGAAATTTATAGAGACAGTTATGCGAGCTCTTCAACAACACACTGCGAGTGTCACAAAATGACTCAAAGCAATGACGTAACAGATGACGATAGATGAAACATGAGAAGAGTGTGACCATTCTGCGAGGGTTATATCATCTGCGATAGTTAGCGTTATCACTGTTGCGATAAGATCGCGAGTCAGATCCGAAATTAAAGGACGGATTAGCTGTCATCCATTATGTAATTATCCTATATAAAGAGACCCGGTAGGTTCAGAAGAGAGAGAGAAAATTTTGAACGCTAAGAAAGTTTTGAGGAGAGAGAAAATTCAAGAGAGTGATTGTATTCTTGATCTCTTCTATTTCTTGTAAACATTTCTGAGAATCAAATAATAAAGTGTTGTTTTTAATCTTCAAATATGTGTTGATTATTGTGAATTCTTGTGAAGGGTGTAGTGTAGGTTTTCCTGCAACTACAAAGCTTGCATTCGCTACTGCCAAACTTGTGTTCGCAACTGGGTATGACTCCATCTCATTTTGTTTTTCTTCAAGAGAAATATACTCCTCATGTAGTTCTCTCAACTCAGTCATTGTGATTGTATTCTTGATTCTGAAAATTTGAATGTATAACAAATTGGTTGCGAACATTGCGTTTATGAATGATAAAATGAGATATCTCTTATCCACTCGACCATCCATTTCGCTACACATTTTTTTCCATATTACGGTTAGATGCTTCAAGCTTTCACCAATCCTCTGCTATAACTCAAATACATCTTCAATACCAGGTCGCGGAGAGTTGTTACTTATATATGCTCCTAAGAATGTAGTATGCAAATGGTTGAAAGATGTTATTGTATTCTTGGGAAAACCTTCAAACCATTTCAGAGCTTCCCCTATTAAACTGGATGCAAAATACTTGCACAATATGGCATCATGATTTTCCCACTGTAGCATACACCTCATATACGCCTTGATGTGTTGAATTGCACAAGTTGTTCCATAATAAATTCTAGTTAATGCAGGCAAATTTCACTTTGGGGGTATTCCTCTTAATTGTACTTCTTGTGTGAATGGAGTCTTCGCATCTTCTTCTATGGATTCATCCAACTGCCTTTTGCCTCCCTCTCTTCTATTATTTAGCATTCCTCTCATCTCCGCCAATTCTCTTAAGATTTGTTCATTTACACCTGGCGTTGATTCCATTGGTCTTTTTAATTCTGCTTCTCTTTTCCTGCGTTCTTGTCTGTTTTATCTTGCGAAATCTTGATTTTCTTCTTCATCCTCCTCGTCTTGCCTTCCTCTGCGATCTTCTCTTTCATGAATTCGCACATGATTGTACCTCTCATTTTATCCTCTACGATTTTAGTCATTTCTTATCAATTCTCTTTGTTGTCTTTCAGCTCTCCTTTGTGCCCTATCATACTCTTTATTGATGTTAACATTGTTGCGATTTTGTTCGCGTGTTCTTTCTCGATTATCATGATTGTTCTGGCGTATTTCTTCTTGGACCTCTCTTTCGTCCATTTCTACTCTCAATCTTTCTCTTTCGCAAGATAGATGTGCTTGTTTAGCGTAATGCCTCTCGATTTCATCTTCAATTTCTTGTTGATTTCTTTGAGTTTCTCTCCCATGTAGTATTCTCCTTCCTTCTTCCTGATTTTCTTCGCCATCTTGATTATTTCGTTCCCGACGCCGTTCATTCCCCTGATTCCTGTTGTTTAGTCCATCTTGGAAAATTTCACCCTGTGGGATGTAACGATCTTCAATTATTTCTTTCCTTTCGCTACGTTCTCCATCTGGATTTTGTAATTCCTCTGGAATATCTTCGTTAGCACTTACTACGGGTAAAATTCTCCTTCTTTCCCCTCTAGTTGATCTTGAACTTGATCTTGTAGTACTCCTTGACCTTCTATTCTGTAATCTTATGTTTTCTATCCTCAACTCATGATTTTTCCTTGTCATATTTGCACGCTCTTCTGCCTCTAATATCCTCTCTTTGTGTATTCTTTGTCTCAATGCCTATAATGCTTCAATTCTTTCATCTCCATGAATTATTCCTCCAACTGCCTCCTGGTATCTCTCTTCTTGTCTACCATTTCTTAATTGTTTCTCTTCTTCCACTTCTTCTGCCTAATCTGATCGCCAAGTGTGTACACTCATTCTATCATAATCTACAGTTCTATTTTGTATTGGCGTATGCTGAGTGGGTTGTTGAACCTGATTTTCTCCATTGTTTCTTGTGTTTATTCTTGAAGATTCCACAATTTCATTTCTTCCTTCTCCAAAAGGACTCTTACTCCTTCTAACAGTTGTTGGTTGTCTTGAAGCATTTCTTCTTCTAGCCATATCTTCACTCTCAATGAATTGTTGAAAATTATATGAAACTTTTCACCAACTACTCCAAATTCTTTCAAATCACAATACTAATCTTCACGCTTAGAACAACATCATCCATGTTTCTAGCGCCATTATGTAGTTGCAGGAAATCCCACACTACACCCCTCACAAGAATTCACACAATCAAGTCATTTTAGGATGAACAATCACAATCTTTCTTGATTAATCTCACAAATTTTACAAGAAATGAAACTAAGAAATTAACGACTGCTCTAGACTTTCTCTCTCCTAATGACTTGCTCAATACTCGAAAAAGATCTATGCCTTCTCTCAAACCTGTTCGGTTCTTTATATAGGGAATTACATAGTGGATGACAACTAATCTGTCCTTTATTTTAGGATCTGGCTTGCGATATTTCGCAAGCTTACAAATGTACAATTTCGCAAACGTCCTAAATTTCACTAGATCTTCACACTTTTCTCGTGCTTGCGCTATCGTTGTCTGCTACGTCACTTCTCAAATCATTCTGCGACATTCGCAATGTGTTGTTGGTGGAGACTTCGCAAATGTGTCCTTGTTGCGATATTCTGATCCTACACAAGGTAAGGTTGCAAGATCTCCCTCAAGCTCAGGTAAAATTCATTCTAAGGAAATACAATTCGGTAGCGGACCACATGGCTAAGGAAGCAAGGATTAAAAATATCCAGCACATGACCTCTAAATTGCAACAAAAAGTTCTGAAAACTAGCACACTTTCTAATGTTTTTGATAAAGATGAAATTATAAATCTCATGTACTATATTTGCTAATTAATAAAATTGTTTTTCCCGTCAAAATAAAATAAAATAATATATATATGAATGTATTACTTGATCAGATACGAATGATCTGTGTTATATCATCAACATGTTCACACGTCTACAACTTAATTAATCCCCATGTTCAAAGTTCAAACGTAAGACTTCTATACATAAAAGTCGCCCCGACAAAAGGGTGATTCACGATTAAGCATATTCTTTTTTAAGAGGAATCAAACCATAATATATATTTCCTAATTCATTTTTTTTAGGAGTGTTGAGTTTGAACATATCCTCAAACTCCATGACAATAATAATCTTGTTGACTATTGACGATTTTCGCACCTTGATTCATTAATTAGCAAACTCCATGACAAAAATAATCTTGGTGACCATTGACGATTCATTAATTAGCATATATTAATAAATGCTTATCTTTGCATTTAACAATTGATTAGTTGACTTGTAACAAAAAAGAAAACCAAATAAATTGAAGATTATCAGTTTAATAACCTGGCGTTTTTAGGGGCCAACAAAAAGGATTTAGAGGCCAATAATAAAACAAAATAGGGTCACCCAAACCTAAAGTGAGTTACCCCTTATCTCACATATTTCTTAATGGCAAAATTGCCCTTACATAATCGGTAGGTAATATATTATTTTTATCATCCGAATGCATTCGGTAGACAAAATAAGAAGTATGTTTCTGAGTGTAGTGGGTGCAGTATTTGAATGAATTGTTTTTAATTTTTTTCTTCTAGGATTTATCTGTTTTTTCCTAGATTCGGGAGATATTCATGATTTTTATCTCCCGGATGTTCTTGATTTCTCAAGAACATTTGAGTAGCATTCGGGAGATAAACTTACAATCGGAGGACTTGAAATAATCGTAAGTTTATGTAGTTAACCAGACTTCCGAATATAGAGTGGCCCAAAAATCAGATTTTGGAAAAAAAACTCAAATTTTCGAGTTTTGTACTAGTCATAATCAGAAGACAAGTAATTCATTTGACCTCCGAATATTTGTTGGCTCCCAAATGAGAACCACCACGAGCCTTGGTATATAGGGCTTTGGAACCACCATGAGCCTCGACATATAGAGCCTTGGCACTACTATATTCGGAGGTTTATATTGTTACTCGAACCTCCGAATATAAAGTGGCCCAAAAATCAGATTTTGGAAAAAAAACTCAAATTTTCGAGTTTTTCTGTTTTTTCCCAGATTCGGGAGATATTCATGATTTTTATCTCCCGAATGTTCTTCATTTCTCAAGAATATTTGAGTAGCATTCGGGATATAAACTTACAATCGGAGGACTTGAAATAATCGGAAGTTTAAGTAGTTAACCAGACTTTCGAATATAGAGTGGCCCAAAAATCAGATTTTGGAAAAAAAAAACTCAAATTTTCGAGTTTTGTACTAGTCATAATCGGAAGACAAGTAATTCATTTTACCTCCGAATATTTGTTGGCTCCCAAATGAGAACCACCATGAGACTTGGCATATAATGCTTTGTTCACATGAAGATATAACCAACAATATTCGGAAGTTAATAATTCTATCTCCTGAATACTGTCAATGTTCTTGAGAAATGAAGAACACGACTACATTCGGGAGACAAACATCATGAATATCTCCCGAATCTGGAAAAAAACAGAAAAACCCTAAAAGAAAAAAAATGAAAAAAAATTCATTCAAATACTGCACCCACTACATTCGGACGCATACTTCTTATTTTTTCTACCGAATGCATTTGAAGGATAAAAATAATATATTACCTACCGATTATGTAAGGGAAACTTTGCCATTAAGAAATATGCAAGATAAGGGGCAACTCACTTTAGGTTTGGTTGACCCTATTTTGTTTTATTGTCGGCCCATAAATCATTTTTGTTGTCCCCTAAAAACGCAGGGCATCGTTCTTTCAATGCCCGATTGTTTATTTATGATTGAAGTTAAATTAAAACTCCAAAGATTTTCTAGCAAACAATATCTTTTTCAGTCATGTTGGTTGGAAAATTCATTATCGTTATAGGATTAGGGGTACCATTTCTTATAAGATATAGAAAAATTCAAATCGATCCTGATCGTCGGATCACTTAAACGATATCTCCTTGCTAACCTTTTTACTCGCCTTTAATAATAGTGGAAAAGTTAGAAAAATATTTTTTATTTTTATTTTTATTTAAAAAAAAAAACACCACAGAAGGCTTATATATTAGAAAAGAAAACAAAGTTTACAAAGAGTTTGTTGGTAGCCTAGCAACAAGCTGAGCACCAACACCTTTCTGTATAATAATACCAATACGATGAAAAAGGGAACCTCCTACTTTGGAATTAGCATCTTGACTAGCAAGACGATTCTTCAACCTTCCCAAAAATATACAAGTATCTTCTCCCAGTTCACCAAGTGTTGAAAAATCCAAAACACCAAACTCATATCCATGTGTTAGGAATTTGTCTAGGTATTTATTACATTTGCGAGTAACAGCCGCATAAATAGCATGTCATGTGCGAGATCATGAGCCATGTCATTGTCATATCGTTGAATGTAAGAAAAACAAACTGGGGTGAATTCTTTAGATATAAAGGTCTTGAATATTAGCAATACATGTGACTATCCAGGGAATGGTTGAACTTTCACCGTTGAATATACGGATAAGCTATTGGAAGTCGCCTTCAATGAGGAGTTTGTCGTAACCTTTCGTCTTCACTGGTTGGAGTGCAAGTAGAATTTAATATATTTCATCCACAACAGGACAGTTTTGTAGGTGAAGAGATGATGCGACTGCGAGAACAAACGAAGAAGAATCTCTAGCTACAATAGCTGCTCCAGACTCAAAACCGTGTATAGCTCCATCAATTTCAATTTGATTACCCCTAGTTCCAGCGGTACCCATTGAGGTTGAATGACTAAACTGCTCACAGATTGCAAATTCTCCACATCATCGGGCTTGTAGTAGTCAGTAAATAGCAACCGAGCATCATGAAGAATCTTATGAATAATATAAGGGTTTTTTTTTATTTAAAAATCAACATGCTCCCGTCTTTCCAAATACTCCATAATACATTAGCCCCATAAAAAAAGGACGCATAGTTATTGTTGGAGCACTGCTCGGTCGAACTCGCAAGCGTTTCTATCTCAATCTTGTTTGTCAATGTTACTAATCAAAACTATAAATCTTGATTTCTAGTCTACTTATAGTAATGTCTCGGACTATGATAGATTGTATAGTTGAGCATTAGACTTCACGGCGTTCATCATTTGAAGACGAAGAACTACTAAGGAGAGCTTGTGGAACTTCATCAACAAAAGTTATGTGGATACTGAAACTCATCTATCACTTGTAAAGTCTATTTATATTATATCTCCTATATAGAGACAAAAGTCGTATTACTATATAGTTTTCGATTATGCACATTTGAGATTTCGAGCTGAGTTTAACTCGCTTACATATTTCTCGAAATATGTGTTGATAAGCTTTAGCTTCAACCAAGTTTATCTTATATCTTGACGAAACTCAAAATATTATCATGTGAAAATCGTCGAGTAACATCTTACATGGTTTGTGTGATACAATCATTTGGTGTAGACTTGGAATGTTTCGTTATGATTATTTCAATAACTTGAAAATTGCTTTGATGCTAATAGTTCGTGAAAACAACTATATATTGTCATCCTCTAAGAATGTTTCAATGATTGAAATAGAGTTTAGAACACTTAACCGTCATTGGATTATAAACATAGTATTCGTCCTTGTTTATATGTGATCCATGATCGGAACTATAGTATGCATACCAGTATGCGTACCTGTTAGTTGTGGAATTCCGGGAACCTAAGTACACATAACCGTACGCGTACTGGCGAAGAATTTGGGTCCGGGAATTTCTGTTGTGTTTGGAAGTATGTGTACCTGTTCACATACTGGCAAACCCAAACTCAGACAGGCTATATTAAGTATGCGTACCCGTTTGCATCCTTGAGTGGTTAAAATTCTAAAATCGGTTTGTTCATGAACTAATACATTTATATAATAAGGAATGAATTCTACGCAAACCGTGGCTATAATGTTCATGAATTGATTCGAGTGAATCAAAACGATTTTGGTTCAATTGTGTTCTTGTATAATTCTATGAGAATATAGCAATTGAACAACTCTATAACTAGTTTCATTTGAGTCATTTGAACTAGTTGTGGTTAAGATGAATAAGGTTGATATGAGAGTGTTCATATAGATAACTTCGGTTAACTACTGTTGATCCAACCTAGTGTACACATTTATGTACGGTTACTTAAACCTAAATGAAGGTACATTTCATTTGTGTATAACAAGATAAGTTTGATCCAACGGTTGAAATATATTAGCTTGTATCTAATCAGGTTTTTATCTAATGGTGAATATTGAATGCTTTGTTACCATGGTAACTTAGATTGCAAACCTTGATTTGAAAACTATATAAAAGAGAACTCTAGCAACTGGGAAACCTAGTCCCCACACCTCTTGTGTGATACTATAGTTGTATAAAATAGAGTCGATTCTTCTTTAACCTTAGGTTTTTCATGAAACCATGTAGGTTAACGAATTAAAGACTTCATTGGGATTGTGAAGCCAGACCCAACTATTTTCTCTGTAGTTGAGTGATCTGATCTTGCCATTTCTATTGTATTTGAGTACTATCTTCTTTAAGATTGGCTCGAGATTTATTCTCCGATAGGAAAGATAAAAAGTAGTCACAAACATCTGTGTCTCATCGTTTGTAATTCGACAATATTTTGTTTCGCTACCATACGATTAAGATTATTTTGAGGTGATTGATGATACTAGGCTGTTCTTCGGGAATATAAGTATGGTTTATCAATTGGTTCCTGTGCACCTTGATTTATCAAAATACGAAACAAAACACATAGGTATTTTTGTGGGAGACATATTTATCTATTCCAATATACTTTTCTGTGTGAGACATATTTGTTTACCAAGTTTTAGACTTTGGGTCGTAGCAACTCTTAATTGTGGGTGAGATCATCTAAGGGAATCAAGTGTGTATAATCCTGCTGGGGTTCAGAGATGTAAGGAGCGCAACTTTACCATGATCAGTGTGAGATTGATTAGGGATCAACTATATTATATTCCGAAGTTCATTGGTAGTAGTCTAGTGTCTGTAGCAGATTGATAAAGTGTGGTGTTCAAAGCTAGACTAGGTCTCAGGGTTTTTATGCATTTGCGGATTCCTCGTTAACAAAAATTATGGTGTCTGTGTTATTTCGTTTTCGCATTATATTTTGTTATATAATAGAAATATCACAGGTTGTGCGTTAAGATCAATAAATTAGATAATCCAACCTTTGGTTGTTTATATAAGTTGATTGACACTTGAACATTGGTCTTTGGTACCGTTCAACTTATTTCTCATATTCAATCGGGCTCGCAAATTCTTATTTGTTTGATTGCGGATTGAATTGAGGAGTAGAGATATAAATTATTTGATATACTTTTTTATAGATTGAGTGTGACTGTCTAGTTGATTCTCTTGAAAGTATATTGGAGTTTGTATATTCAGATTGTCGAACGAAATATTGGGTTTGGTTGTTGTAGCCCCGCTTTTTCAATTGGTATCAGAGCATGCAAACACGTGTAAGACCTTATAAGTCTGTGTTTGTAGCGATCTGAATATGGACAGAAGTGTTATCTCTATAAACGTACCACCATTCTTCGATGGCTCAAATTACTTATGGTGGAAAATTTATATGCGTTCCTTTCTTCAACCGCGTGATTTTCAATCATGGGTTTATGTGGTTAATGGCTATGATCCTCCGGAAGTTAAAGAAGGCGAAGTAATTGTTCCAAAGGATATTGGTAAATATGATGTTGCCGAGATTCTTGTTGCAAAGCAAAATTCTGACAGATTAAATGCCATCATCCATGCCATTACCCCAGAGCTTCATCATCATGTGACTACTTGCACAAAGTCGAAAGATGCATGGGATATCTTAGAAACCGTATTTGATGTGAAAAAGAAGTTAGGCTTCAAAACCTAAATTCTGATTGGGAAAACCTTCGTATGGAAGATGAAGATTCATTTGATGAGTTTAATTACAAAGTTTCTGAAATTGTTAATACATCTTTTGCGTTGGGTAAGACTATTCCTGAAAAGGACATTGTGATGAAAATTATCAATTGTTGCCATCCAAATACGATTCTAAGAAGCATGCCATCGTTGAGGGAAATAACCTTGCAACTCTTTCCAAAAATATTCTGGTTGGGAAGTTAAAATCTTTAATCATGAGAATACATCCAAATCCGGAAAGGATGTTTCTTTCAAAGCACAAAAGAACACTAAATTACTTGACAAAAGTAAAAGTATTTGCATATCTGAAGATGATCTTTTTGAGGCTGATTCATCAGATGAATATCTTGACAAGTCAGGCTCTTTGATCACAAGACAGTTTAGATATTTCTGTTTAAGAGAAGTAAACGGTTCTCCAGAGATAAACATAACTCGTCAGTTAAACCTCATAATCGTATTCATCCTAAAAATAAGGATATTGATGAGACTGATGACGAGGATACGCCACAGTTCTTTAAGTGTAAAGGTTATGGTCATTTTGCAAATGAGTTCCGAACCGTAGAAACTACAATGGGAACAAAGGTCTTACTGCAACTCTTGATGAAATGTCTAATCACTATGATTCTAATGAGGACAAAAAGTCAAGTATTGCACTTCTTTGCGAAAATATTGATTTTGATAATTGTAGCAATACATACATCAATCTTGATATTCTTTCGGAAGAAACCTCAACCGTTCTGGAAGAAAAAATTAATTTATTTGTTTCTGCTGGAAACTCTCCGTCTGATTTTTCATGTTCCACTATGTGTCTAGCAGCTTGCACATCTATGGCGTCTGAACCATCTTTCATGTTGACATGTTCTTATTTTTCGCTCAACTTGCATGAACTATCAAAGTGTTACAAGTACAAACACAAGATAAGAGACGTCAACAAACTTCAACAAAGAGAAAATCTATTAGAAACAAGCTTAAACTTGTTCAAAAATCACCTGAGGCATGTAAACTCATCTCAAGTTAGTTTTCAAAGAAAAGACTAGACCACTAGAGAAAAGGGTAAGGTCTAAAGTGTCTGAGAAACATAGTTCTATGAATTCCATTCAAAAGGACTATGGTGGACAGATTATTGTTCACCCTAGCACAACTTAAATTGTGTTGGTTGTGTTTCTTGTCTCATATGCATGTTCCAAAAGAGACAATAGTTTGCACTCTTCAGGCTTTAGGAAAAGAGAAGAAAAAAATTATTTGTTTGTTTTCTTCTTTTCATTTGGAATTATTCCATCTTTTCATATCTAATTGATATCAAAAAGGGTTCACTCTGTTTGAATAATAAAAGAGGGTTAATATCGACAATTCTTCCTTCTTTAGGGTTGTGAGTTGTGCGTATGTGAATCCTTTTTAGTTTATAAAGGCTATGTAACCCTACATTCCTTTTTCCTTCTCTGAAAAACTCTTTTTATCACAAGATTGCTTGTTGAGTCTGATTTGTAAATTCCTCTGATAATCTCATACATGTATGGAGAATCCAAGCATTATGTCTTCTGATGTAAAATATGTTAATATGATTGTTAAGCCATCAATCATGAAGGAAAAAGATAAATCTCCTGTATCTTCAACTTTGAAAAGAAAAAGGAGGAATGTGAGAAAACCAAGAGCTGTTCCGTCTAATCAACAGAAGTTCTCTGGGGTTCTTGAAGAGTTGAAGGAAACAAGAAAGGATATACAGGAAATAAAGGCTATTGTTTTTAGGACTCTCGAAATTCAGAAGGCCCTGGTTCGGCATCAGTCTAAAAGGTTTGTTGGAATTAACTCCTTATGTTCCTATGGATGTTGACGACAAGGAGTTCGGTGACGATAAATAATTTATTAGAGGTCTTAATGTCTAGGAAACTTCTTATATGAATTTATTCTTGTGTTTTTAAGAAGGATATCTAGGGTTTGGAATAGCTATTATTGTGAGTACACATAGCTATTTCCAACGTTTTCATCTTGCAATGTTTTTAGATTTATTTGTTTAAATTCTAAAGTTTATTTGGAAGATGATTTTTGCAGTATTAATATTTATGCTTTTATATATTGCAAATTGTTATGGGGTATGTTGTTTACGTCCGTGAACCTTGACTGTCCCATATTTTCTCAAAAGTTAACTATATTATATGTCGGTATGAAAATATTGATAAAAGATATAATGAACTTTTGACTACAAAAGTTAAGCCTATTATGTCATTATGCAAATATTGATGGAAGCTAGGATGAACTTTTGTTTACAAAGATTAAGTCTATTATATGTCATTGTGCAAATAGTGATGAAAAATAGAATGAATCTTTGATTATTCCGCAGTATTGGTTTTTTCCTGATCCACATCTTTGTGTATATACTGTGTTGCTCCGTAATTTCTCTTATGTTGAGCATGACCAATTAAATTAATCAATTTTCCTTGTGGTTAATTCAATTGAGATTTTTGGATACAAATTCATGTTTCTTGTGATTTGTTAATGTCCAAAGAAATCCTTTTTTTCTTGTAAAAGCAAGGTCGCTCTTGTTGTTCTTTCGGGAATGACATTTTATGGGAGAGAATTCTTAATTGAACTTGTGCTTAATTGCCAAATCTTTGTGGGGAGTGAGGTTGTGGAATATTGTAGGAGTTATCTTGTATCTTTATAAACTCCTTGATATGTTGTTCTCTTTTGGTCATGAAGTATCTCTATGAAAATTTCATGAGGATCCCACTAGTTTTCGGGCCTTTGCTAATTTATATTGATAAAAAGGGGGAGAATTAATATGTAGTTCACACTAAAAATTCATATGGTTTACGTATCATTATGTAAGGGGAAGTGGTTTTCATTGTGAGATGAATTATTGACTAGGGGGGGTGATACATATCACCAAAGTATTGTTGTCAAAGTTGTGATACAATTGGACTTTGATGCTGAATAATGATACTATGATACTGTATAACAATGATTGAGAGCAATTGTTTTCCCATTGTTATAGCTACGGATCTTCAACAACTATAATGCTGAGTTTAACACATTTAGAATCATTGGAGTACTTGGAAGTGGCGAATATTTCGTGTTATGTTAAAGAAACAAGGAGATCAAGCATTTGTATGAGAAGATACAAAGTTTATTTATTTTGTAATCCGTATGTATTGATAATTTTGTCACTAAAATTGGCAAAGGGGGATATTGTTAGAGCATTGCTCGTTCGAACTCGCAAACGTTGCTATCTCAAGCTTGTTTGTCAATGTTAGTGATCAAAACTATAAGTCTTGATTTCTAGTCTACTTATAGTAATGTCTAGGACTAGGATAAATTATGTAATTGAGCATTAGACTTCATGACGTTCATCATTTGAAGACGAAGAACTACTAAGGAGATCTTATGGAACTTCATCAATAAAAGGTATGTGAAGACTGAAACTCATCTATCACTTGGAAAGTCTATTTCTATTGTATCTCCTATATTGAGACAAAAGTCGTATTACTATATAGTTTTCGATTATGCACATTTGAGAATTCGATTTGAGTTTAACTCTCTTACATATTTCTCGAAATATGTGTTGGTAAGATTTAACTACAACCCAGTTCATCTTATATTCTTGACGAAATTCAAAAGATGATCATGTGAGAATCGCCGAGTAACATCTTACATGGTTTGTATGATACATTCATTTGGTGTAGACTTGGAATGTTTCGTTATGATTATTTCAATAACTTGAAAATTGATTTGATGCTAATAGTTCGTGAAAACATCTATTGTCATCATCTAAGAATATTTCAATGATTGAAATAGAGTTTAGAACACTTAACCATCATTGGATTATTAACATAGTATGCGTGCTTTCATATATGTGGCCATGACCGGAACTATAGTATGCGTACCTGTTAGTTGTGGAATTCCGGAAACCTAAGTACACATACCGGTACGCGTACTGGCGAAGGTTTGGGTCTGGGAAATTCTGCTCTATTTGGAAGTATGCGTACCCTTTCGCATACTGGCGAACCCAAATTCAGACTGGCTACTTTAAGTATGCGTACCCTGTTTGCATTCTTGAGTGGTTAAAGTTCTAAAATCGGTTTTTTCGTGAACTAATACATTTATATAATAAGGAATGAATTCTATGCAAACCGTGGCTATAATGTTCATGAATTTATTCGAGTGAATCAAACCGATTTTGCTTCAATTGTGTTCTTGTATACTTATATGAGAATATAGCAATTGAACAACTCTATAACTAGTTTTATTTGAGTTATTTGAACTAGTTGTGTTTAAGATGAATAAGGTTGATATGAGAGTGTTCATATAGATAACTTCAGTTAACTATTGTTGAGACAACATAGTGTACACGTTTAGGTACGATTACTTAAACCTAAATGAAGGTACATTTCATTTGTGTATAACAAGATAAGTTCTATCTAACGGTTAAAAGATACTAGCTTGTGTCTAATCAGGTTTTCATCTAACGGTGAATATTGAATGCTTTGTTACCAAGGTAACTTAAATTGCAAACCATGATTTGAAAAATATATAAAGGAGAACTTTAGAAACTGGGAAACCTAATCCCCACACCTCTTGTGTGATACTAGTTGCGACTAGAGTCGATTCTCCTTTAACCTTAGGTTGTTCACGAGACCCTGTAGGTTAACACCTTAAAGACTATATTTGGATTGTGAAGCTAGACCCAACTATTTTCTCTGTAGTTTTTTTTTTCTGATCTTACTTGTTCTATCATGTTTGAGTATTATCTTTTCTAACATTTTTCTTGAGATTTATCTCCGATAGGTAAGATTAAAAGTAGTCACAAACATCTTTGTCTCATCGTTTGTGATTCCACAATATCTTGTTTTGCTACCATACGATTCAGATTATTGTGAGGTGATTGATAATCCTAGGTTGTTCTTTGGGAATATAAGTCCGGTTTATCTATTGGTTCTTGTGCACCTTGATTTATCAAAAGACGGAACAAAACTCATAGTTATTTCTGTGGGAGATATATTTATCTATTCCAATAGACTTTTCTGTGAGAGACAGATTTGTTTATTAAGTCTTCGAATTTGGGTCGTAGGAACTCTTAGTTGTGGGTAAGATCATTTAATAGAATCAAGTGTGTAGAATCTTGCTGGGGTTCAGATACGTAAGGAGCGCAACCATACCTTGATTAGTATGAGATTGATTAGGGATCAAATACATTCCATCCCGAAGTTCATTGGTAGTAGGCTAGTGTCTGTAGCGGCTTAATACAGTATGGTGTTCAAAGATGGTCTACGTCTCGGGGTTTTTTTGCATTTGTGGTTTCCTCGTTAACAAAACTTCTGGTGTCTGTGTTATTTATTTTCCGCATTATATTTTTTTATATAATAAAAATATCACAGGTTGTGCGTTAAGATCAATCAATTAGATAATCCAACCTTTGGTTGTTGATATAAATTGATTGACACTTGAACATTGGTCTTTGGTACCGTTCAAGTTATTTCTCTTATTCAATCGGGCTCGCAAATTCTTATTTATTTGAGTGCGGATTGAATTGAGGAGTAGAGATATAAACTCTTTGATATACTTTTATATAGATTGATTCTGACTGTCTAGTTGATTCTCTTGAAAGTATATTGGAGTTTGTCTATTCAGATTACCGAACGAAATATTTGGTGTGGTAGTTGTACCCACGCTTTTTCAGTTATCTTTATCCATGATCCAACCTGCAACTAAGATCTGAATTGAAGGTGCAGAGTTTGGATCAAACCTAATATTAAGATCTAAAGCAAACAAGATATCTCTAGTTTTGGAACACATAACAAAAAAATGGTTGATACTTTCCTCTTCATCAATGCAATAGAAGCATTTCACATCAACGTGCCTAGAAAATCGTCCAATAGCAGCACGACAACCCAAGCTATTATGAACTATTATCCATACGAAAACAAGAACCTTAGGGGCAATATCTTTCACAGTCCACAACTTCTTCCAAGGAAACTGCGCATCCATACTAACCGAATCTTACCCATTGTCATTTTCTAATAAATTCTGGAACAATTTTGCGCTAAACACCCCTGACTTAGAATATTTCCATATTAACTTGTCTCTTTCTCCACTTTCTAGGATATGGATAGCCTTAATATCTGTAGTTGTAACATGGAAAATAAGAGAGTCAATTTTAGTCTCCAATCAGTACCATTAGGGAGTAATAACTCATTGACCGTAGATAAACCAGCCAGAGGTTGGTTGTCATTCTCTGAGGTGTTGCCAAGAATAGTTGGTATTCAAGGGTCTTGCCAGATAGATGCACACTTTCCATCACCAATAGAGCACAGACATCCTTTTCACAAGTCTTCTCGAATAGATAAGATAGCTTTCCACGTGCTCGATGAGTCATCATCTTTCTTTACCACCCAAAAGGAGCCATTATGGAGGTATTTTGCACGTAGTAACTACGCCCAAAGAGCTTCACTGTCAGTAAGGAATCTCCATCCAAGGTTTGTTACCATGACTTTGTTTAACCGCTCTAAAGAATGAATACCAAGACCCCCACATTCTTTACTAAAATTAAACCATTTCAAATTAATAAAGTGCATCTGCTTAGTCTCCCTACTATGTCCCCACCAAAAATTACGAAGAATTTGAGTAAGTCTGTTAATTACTCATTTAAGAATGATCGATGTCACCATGAAATATACTAGTAGGATAGCAAGAACTATCTTTGTTAGAGCACTGCTCGGTCAAACTCGCAAGCATTTCTATCTCAAGCTTGTTTGTCAATGTTAGTGATCAAAACTATAAGTCTTGATTTCTAGTCTACTTATAGTAATGTCTCAGACTAGGATAGATTGTATAGTTGAGCATTAGACTTCACGTCGTTCATCAATTGAAGACGAAGAACTGCTAAGGAGCGCTTGTGGAACTTCATCAACAAAAGGTATGTGGAGACTAAAACTCATATATCACTTGGAAAGTCTATTTCTACTTTATCTCCTATATAGTGATACACAAGTCGTATTTCTATATAGTATTCGATTATGCACATTTGATATTTCAAGCTGAGTTTAACTCGCTTACATATTTCTCGAAATATGTGTTTCTGAGCTGTCGCTTCAACCAAGTTCATATTATGTTCTTGACGAAAGTCAAAAGATGATCATGTGAAAATCGCCGAGTAACATCTTACATGGTTTGTGTGATACAATCATTTGGTGTAGACTTGGAATGTTTCGTAATGATTAATTCAATAACTTGAAAATTTCTTTGATGCTAATAGTTAGTGAAAACAATTATTGTCATCCTCTAAGAATGTTTCAATAATTGAAATAGAGTTTAGAACACTTAACCATCATTGGATCATGAATATAGTATATGTGCTTTCATATATGTGATCCATGATCGGAACTATAGTATGCATACCTGTATGTGTACATGTTAGTTGTGAAACTCCGGGAGCCTAAGTACACATACCCGTACACGTACTGGCGAAGGGTTTAGGTCTGGGAATTTATGCTCTGTTTGGAAGTATGCGTACCATTTGCATACTGGTGAACCCAAACTCAGTCCGACTACTTTATGTATGCGTACCCGTTTGCATACTTGAGTGGTTAAAGTTCTAAAATTGGTTTGTTCATGAACTAATAAATTTATATAATAAGGAATGCATTCTATGCAAACCGTGGTTATAATGTTCATGAATTGATTCGATTGAATCAAACCGATTTTTCTTCAATTGTGTTCTTGTATACTTCTATGAGAATATAGCAATTGAACAACTTTATAACTAGTGAAAATGCGGGGGTATAACAACCACACCAAATATATTTTTTGGCAATCTGAATAGACAAACTCCAATATACTCTCAAGAGAATAAACTAGACAGTTATACTCAATCTAGTGAAAAGTATATCAAAGAGTTTTATATCTTTATCCCTCAATTCAATCTGCAATCAGCAAATAGAAATTTGAGAGCTCGATTGAATATAAGAGAAGTAACTTGAACGGTACCAAAGACCAATGTTCAAGGATCAATCAATTTCAATCAACAACCAAAGGTTAGATTTCCTAATTGAGCGATAAACACACAACCTGTGAAATTTAAATTATATAACAAAATATAATGCGGAAAAGAATAACACAGACACCAGAATTTTGTTAACGAGGAAACCCGCAAATGCAGAAAAACCCTGGGACCTAGTCCATCTTTCAACACCACACTATATTAAGTCTCTACAGACACTATCCTACTACCAATGAACTTCGGACTGGACTGTAGTTAAACCCAAATCAATGTCAAACTGATTCAAGGTATAGTTGCTTTCTTTACGTCTCTGATCTCAGCAGGATACTATGCACTTGATTCCCTTAGCGGATCTCACCCACAACCAAGAGTTTCTACGACCCAAAGTCGAAGACTTGATAAACAAATCTATCTCACACATAAAAGTCTATTGGAATAGATAAATATGTCTCTCACATAAATACCTATGAGTTTTTGTTCCTTTTTTTGATAAATAAAGGTGAACATGAACCAATTGATAAACCAGAATTATATTCCCGAAGAACAACCGAGTATTATCAATCACCTCACAATAATCTTAATCGACTAGCAAAACAATATATTGTGGAATCAAAAACGATGAGACGAAGGTGTTTGTGATTACTTTTCTATCTTTTCTATCCGAGATATTAATCTCGAGCTAATTAATAAAATCATACTCAACACGATAGAAACATCAAGATCAGATCACGCAACTACAGTTAAAATAGCTGGTTCTGGATTCACAATCCCAATGAAGTCTTCGAGTCGTTAACCTACATGGTCTCGAGAGAAACCTAAGGTTAAAGGAGAATCGACTCTAGTTATGCAACTAGTAACATACATAAGTGTGGGGATTAGGTTTCCCAGTTACTATAATTCTCCTATATATTATTTTCAAATCAGGGTTTGCAACCTAAGTTACCTTGGTAGCAAAGCATTCAATATTCACCGTTAGATGAAAAACCTGATTCAACCAAGCTAATATCATTCAACCGTTAGATCGAACTTAGCTTGTTATACACAAATAAAATGTAACTTCATTTAGGTTTGGGTAACCGTGCCTAAACGTGTACACTTAGTTGGTTCAACAATAGTTAACCAATGGTTAGCCATATGAGAACTTTCATACCAACCTTATTCATCTTCACCATAACTAGTTCAAGTGAGTCAAATGAACTAGTTAGAGAGTTTTTCAATTGCTTAGATCTCATAGAAGTATACAAGACACAATTGAAGCAAAATCGATTTTGATTCACCCTAATAAATTTATAGCCACGATTTGCAAAGATTGCATTCCTTATATTATATAAATATTTTAGTTTATGAACAAACCGACTTTAGAAAGTAAACTACCTAAGTAGGATAACAGGTACGCATACTTAAGTAACCAGATGAGTTTGTTTTTCACTTTAAAACTCCAGCAAAAATTCACGGACGTGAACTTTCCGCCAGTATGTGTACGGGTATGCATACTTACCCGGATTTCTAACAACAGCCAGTGCGCGTACGGGTACGCATACTTTGGGTTCCCAGTTTTGGACCTTTACAATGTGAGAACACACTATGTTAATATCCAAAGATGGTTACATGTTCTAAACTCTCATTTCAATCTTTGAAACTTTCTTAGAGGATGTAATATAGTTGTTATTCACAAACTATTTTTCATCAAAGCGATTTTCAAGTTATTGAAATAATCAACATGACTTTCGTCACTAGTAAAGATGAACTTGGACAAAGAAAAATCTTACCAACACATATTTCGAGGTATATATAAGTGAGTTAAATTAGGCTCGAAATAGCACATGTGTATAATTGAAGTCTATATAGCAATATGACTTTTATCTCAAAATAGGAGAAATAATAGATAAAATTTTGAGTGATAGATAAGTTCAAGTATCCACATACCTTTTTTGTTGATGAAGTTCCACAAGTTCCTTGAGTAGTTCTTCGTCTTCGCATGATGAACACCGTGGAGTATAGAGCTCAACTACACTTACTATCCTAGTTCGAGACTTAGCTATAAGTAGACTAGAAATCAAGACTTATATTTTTGGAAACTAAACTTGACAAACAATCTTGAGATAGCAACGCTTGCGAGTTCGACTGAGAAGTTCTCTAACAATCTCCCCTTTGGTCAATTTTAGTGACAAAACTATCAATACATATGGAATACAAAATAAATAAACTTTGTAGCTTCTCATCCAAATGCTTGATCTCCTTGGTTCTTCAACATTACTTGAAATCTTCATCACTTCCAAGTACTCCAATGACTCTAAGGGTATTCAATTCAGCATCATCGTTGTTGAAGATCCGTAGCCATAACAATGAGTAAACAAAAGCTCGCAATCATTGTTATACAGTGTCATAATATTATTACATAGCATCAAAGTTCAATTATATCACAACTTCGACAACAATACTATGGTGATATGTATCACTCACCCTTAGTCAATACTCCATCTCACATGAAAACCATATGTATTTGTAGTATGAACTACACATTAATTCTCCTCTTTTTTTTCAATAAAATTGGCAAAGGTACGAAAGTTAGTGGGATCCTAATGAAATTTCCATAGAGACACTTCATGACCAAAAGAAAAGCACATATCAACCTTTAGAGATGCAATCATCTAGCCGAAACTAAATGCATTCATCAAGGAGTTTATAAAGATACAAGATAACCCCTATAATTTTCCACAACCGCACTCCCCAAAAATATTTTACAATTAAACACAAGTTCAATTAAGAACTCTCCCCCATAAAATGCCATTCCCGAAAGAACAACAAGAGCGACCTTACTTTCACAAGAAAATAAGGATTTCTTTGGACATTAATAAATAACATAAGAATATGAATTTTTTATCCAAAAATCTCAATTAAATTAACCACAAGAGAACCCATGATTAATTTAATCGGAAATGCTCACATAAGAGAACTTACGGAGCCCCACAGTATTTACATTAAAAAAAATATGGATCAAGGAAGATCAATACTGCGGAATAAAAAAAGATTCATTTTATTCTTTATCAATATTTGCACAATGACATATAATAGACTTAATCTTTGTAAACGGAAGTTCATCCTATTTTCCATCAATATTTGCATACTGACATAATAGGCTTAACTTTTGTAGTCAAAAGTTCATTCTATCTTTTATTAATACTTTCATAGTGACATATAATAAAGTTATCTTTTGAGAAAATATGGGACAGTCATGGTTCACGGACGTAAACAACATATCCCATAACAATTTCTAATATATAAAACCATAAATATTAATACTTCAAACTCATTTTCCCTTTGAAGGTAGAATCAATATTTTTCGCATAGATTTACACCTAGGATGGCTACCAAAGGCGTATAAAAATATTCTCTTAACAAAGAAGAAAATACAAAGTCATTAACGAACATGCACCATATTTCACAAAAGATGATTGTGAACATTCAAGAATCTCATAGTAATACGTACTACTGCCCATTCTTGAACTTCCTTCTTTGTGATTCACCAAAAACATTCTTGTAAAAGATGCAGATGAGCTTAGAAGAGAATTACTCCAAGAATCCAAGTTCCCAAGTCCAAGAGAAGTGGAACAAGAGCGACGAAACAGAGCAAAACACTCAAAAAAAAAAGTGTCGGGACAAAGACCAATCTTAACTCTTTCAAATTTAAGAATTCTCATCTCCATTTTCAAGATAATTCAAATAGGAAGAGAATGCAAAAATAATGAGGTCATTCCGAGTTTGGACGAAGAAGTTACGACCAAAATAAGTTTACCGAAAATCGACATCTACAAGCCAGTATGCATATGAGTTTGCAAACGAATTTTCGTGACCTGGAGAAGTATGAAAATGGGTATGCATACTAAAACCCCTGGATTTTGATTATAAATGATGGTATGCATACCTGTTATGTGTACCATGAAGTCCAAACATCCCGAACTGCTATTTTCAAACCTAAACATTTAAGAACCTTAAACTGAGATCTAGTTAGGTAGAAATGAACGATAAGCAAGGTACATGGATCATTATAAGTACTCTAAGCAAATGATAAAAACACAAATCTTGTTAAAGTTTATAGACATACCTTTTAGAAGAATCCAATTGAATTCTACAGCTTTACTAAAGATTCAAAATCGTACCTAACGCAACATGTACGCCCCAATTCTCGTCCTTCCCTCACCATATACATAACAGGGCATTCCTTGGTGAGGATGCACTTATAATACAATCAATTTGCATTTATGTGAACAATGTCTTGCTCACCACAAGTGACTTTTGGATTATCATGAAAGAGATCGCTTTTAGAACCTTTCACATCCAAATCTATCTTTCCAAAGAACTTTTTAAGTTCCAACAGCATGGATATTGCCTTCTCCATAGTCATGGAATTTCCTAGGAGATCATTCCTTTTCACACTCAAAACATCATTGAATTTATTTGGTATCCACTTTTGAGTGCGTTTAGGAACAATAGGAACCTTCTTCCCATTACTCTCTTCTAGAATTCTCGAAAGAGAATTGGATTGACTATTTTTTTTTGCAAGTTAGTCTTTATTCAATTGGGAGCATCGGATATTGTCTTCATCTTTACGAAGTTATACTTTTGATAACCATTACGATTGTGAAAAGGATTTGTATGACGTTTTTAGGCAAATATAGGTTTATCAAAACACTGATTCCTTTGCCTAAAGGTTGTACAGTTACAACCTGTAATGTTAAGGGGATTAGTCTTTACATATGATCATGGTTTCACAACTTCTTGTGATGCCCAACCAAGAACATCATGAAGTTTTGCATTATTTATGCGGAAATGACATCTCCTTTCCATGTGACCTTTATTTCCGCAATAGTGGAAAACATAAGGAATATTCTTACCTCGATCCGTGTGTGCTGACTTTGGACATTGATATACTTTTCTCTTTTGAACCTTAGCTGTCGGTGAACGTATTTCACTTTTGCCATCAGTAGAAACCTTTTGTTGAGAAGAATCACTAGCCTTGACAAATTTTACCTCTTTGATAATACTTGGAGCATATATTCCCTTATAGCCCAATCCTCGTGTATCACGATGATTTTTACTTGCTCTTAGCATAGTGGTTAATTTGATTGAACTAGTATTGAACTTTTTCAAGTCATCTTCCAACATCTTGATTTTATCAAGAGCCACAGCTAAATCATCCTCAAGACGTTTTTCTCAAGAGAGCTTTCTCTGTCATCAAAACTTGTTTGCTGAGAGTCAATCCTTGCTTCAATTTCTGCAAGTTTCTCTTCCAACAAGAAGTATTTTTAATAAACATTATCACATTCAAGTGACTTTCTACTCAGGTTTTCCTCGGAATCTTTGAGGATCAATTTGCAAGAGCGTTTCCAACCATAAAGACCTCCGTAAATCCTTTTCAATTTCTTGTTTTCAAGACAGAGAGGAGTCATAAGAGGTGTGACATGAGAAGTTATAATATTCTTAATTTTTAACGAATCCAAAAACTTAACATACATTGAGACTTCCTCATAAACATCTCCATCAATATCTGAATCACCTTCATCAGAAAGTTCATCCAACTTTTCTTCTAGGCGTGTTTCCAAATTAACAGTTTTTACATTCGGAGAATGTTTAGATATTGACTCAGATGTGACAGGTCTGTCAGGTGAATTCAAGATTTGAAAATCATCTTGTGATTTCTGACCCGGTACGTTATTAGAGATAGACTCGTCCATAATAATCAGATTGCTAAAAGCACAGACTTATGAGGTCTTAAACATGTTTTCTTGCTCTGATACCAATTAAAAAAGCGGGGGTATAACAATCATACCCAATATTTCTCTTAGCAATCTATATGGACTAACTCCAATATACTTTTAAGAGAATCAACTAGACAGTCAGACTCAATCTTAACAAAAGTATATCAAAGAGTTATATCTCAATTTCTCGATTCAACCCACACTCAAACAAATAGTAATTTGAGAGCCTGATTGAATACAAGAGAAATAACTTGAACGGTACCAAAGACCAATATTCAAGGATCAATCAATTTCAATCAACAACCAAAGGTTGGGTTTACCAATTGACTGATTCAACGCACAACCTACGATATTTCAATTATATAACAAAATATAATGCGGAAAAGAAATAACACAAGTTTTGTTAATGAGGAAACCGCAAATGCAGAAAAACCCTGGGACCTAGTCCAGATTTGAACACCACGTTGTATTAAGCCGCTACAGACACTAGCCTACTACAAACTAACTTCGGTCTGGACTGTAGTTGAACCCAATCAATCTCACACTGATTCAAGGTACAGTTGTTCTCCTTACGTCTTTGATCCCAGCAGGATACAACGCACTTTATTCCCTTAGCTGATCTCACCCACAACTAAGAGTTTCTACGACCCAAAGTCGAAGACTTTAATAAACAAATCTGTCTCACAAAAAAAAATCTATGGGAATAGATAAATTTATATCCCACAGACATACCTACGAATTTTGTTCCGTCTTTTGATAAATCAATGTGAACATGATCCAATCGATAACCCGTACTTATATTCCCGAAGAACAACCTAGAATTATCAATCACCTCACAATAATCTTAATCGACTAGCGAAACAAGATATTGTGGAATCACAAATGATGAGATGGAGATATTTGTGACTACTTTTATATCTTTCCTATCGGAGATATAAATCTCAAGACAATCTTACAATTGCACTCAATCATGATTGAAACAACAAGATCAGATCACGCAACTACAGAGAAAATAGTTGGGTTTGGCTTCACAATCCCAATGAAGTCTTTAAGTCGTTAACCTACATGGTCTTGATAGAAACCTAAGGTTAAAGGAGAATCGACTTTAGTTTATGCAACTAGTATCACACAGGAGGTGTGGGGATTAGGTTTCCCAGTTGCTATAGTTCTCCTTTATATAGTCTCCAAATCAGGGTTTGCAATCTAAGTTACCTTTGTAACAAAGCATTCAATATTCACCGTTAGATGAAAACTTGATTAGATTCAAGCTACAGTAAAAACTCCATATATTAATAAACTCTATATATAAATAAAAAATTATAGTTCCAACTTGGGCCAGTTACAAATAGTAATAACCTCCACATTTTAATATTAATAGATTTTTCTAGTCCCGCCATAATTCAAGAGAACTTTTTGATGTTTCAGAACGTGTATATATCAAAAAGAAGCATGATATATATATATATAGAAAACCCTATGGTTACTCATATATGTTCCGTATTGGTCAGTGTACGTGCATTTATGGTTACAAACTTGGTAAAAGACCAAGAGCGTAATGGAGCCAAATTTAGAAGTAGTTTGATAAGACTCAAAGACATATTCTAAACAAATTGACAACAACCTTAGTTCAAAATAACATAAGGTAATTGTTGATTAACAACAACTAATAAGTCAAATGGAAGAAGACAAACATCTTTCAAGGAAATCAACAAAGAAATATTCTCAAGAGTAAAAGATCAAAATAATACACCATGTAATTTACTGGAGCAAGGCTCAACAGTTCCATGATCATTATTACGAGAAAAAAAATGAAAAGAATAATATAACGACGACTACTTTCTCAAGACATAAGATTTTCTTGAGAATTATGAGCATCCTCTCATAGTTACAAGTAGGATGATATATTAAGCAGTCAAGTTGTATTTTGATGAGCATTTTGCTCATCAAGAATATTGACTTCTTCTCTCTTTTCTTCATGAATATTTTCAGAAAATCAATAGGGTTAGTCGAAAGAGATTTAAACAGAGAGAACAAGGGATACATGAGACTGCTACTTTCCTTGACTTCTTATTTCTCCGTTTCAGTCTGTTTATACTTGTCTTGAGCTCCGAGACACGATTATTGATATGAATGAAGTCTGGAGCAGACACCTTGGATTCAAGGCCTTCTTTAGAGAGATAAAAAGAGCTTGAACCTTTTTTCTTCCTCATATGACTTTTTTCTCTTCGGAAAGAAACTTAAAGAGTCAGTTACCCATCTGAAGTTCTTTTTTATACAAATTGTAGGTGTTTTTTTGTCTCTAAATCAAGAAATGGCTCATCACAACATTTTTCTTGATTGGAGATAATGCCTTTTACTCCAGGTAGATGAGAGACAAGTTTGATAACTTCTTTAGACATCCATACAAGAATGTTATGAAATTTTTCATTCTTGAGTCGGAAATGACATTTCCTTTCAAGGTGTCCGTTGTTTCCGCAATAATAGTAGTTAAAGGAATTATTCTTGACTGATCTCATGTGAGTTGATTTCAAAGGTGGATAATCCTTGTTCCTAGGAACATCAACTGCTGAAGAAGTTTTTTCACATGGAGACTTGTCATTAGCACGGAAAAAATTGATCTTAATAGTACTTGGAGCGTCTATTCCTTTATAACGCAGACCACGTGTATCACGATATTCTTTATATGCTCTCAGCATAAAAGATAATTTTGTAGAGATAAAATTAAATCTTTTCAGATTCTCTTCCAGTGAATTTACCTTATCAAGAGGAGCAGCAAGATCAGTCTCCAAAAGTTTTTCTTTGGCAAGAAGACTGATTTCTCTGTCATTAAAATATTTTTGTTGAGAATCATATCTTGCTTCAGATTCTGCAAGTCTTTCTTTCAACACAAAGAGTTTTTAAAGAAGATTATCACATTCGGACCTTTTTGAGCTTACATCTTCTTCTCGATCTTTAACGATAGATTGTAAGAGTTTGTATCCACAATCATAACCTTTAAAGAGTTTTCTCAGTTTTTTGTTTTCTTGACAGAGAGATGCCAGATATTTACTCAAGCAAGTTGTTGATTTTTTTTTCATTTAAAACATGGTCAAAGAGCTTGATGTATTGAGAGACTTCCTCATCAATACTTTTTCCTTCTTTTGAATTACTCTCATATGAAAGATCATCCAACTGATCATCAAGATATTTTTCCCAAATGAATGCAGATTCAGTCAAAGGAGCGGACAAAGGATATTTCTTAGAAGTCTCAAGACTTTTATCCAAATCAGAGTGACTCTGAACTGGTGTTGCGTTGTCAGAGATAGTACTATTATCCATAGAGTCAGATGTCTACAAACACAGACTTATGAGGTCTTTAATGTGTTCGTCTGCTCTAATACCAATTGAAAAAGCGGGGGTATAACAACCACACCTAATATTTCACTTAGCAATCTGTATGGACTAACTACAATATACTTTTAAGAGAATCAACTAGAAAGTCAGACTCAATCTTAACAAAAGTATATCAAAGAGTTATATCTTAATTTCTCGATTCAATCCACACTCAAACAAACAGGAAGTTTTGAGCCTGATTGAATACAAGAGAAATAACTTGAACGGTACCAAAGACCAATGTTCAAGGATCAATCAATTTCAATCAACAACCAAAGGTTGGATTTACTAATTGACCAATTCAACTCACAACCTATGATATTTAAATTATATAATAAAATATAATGCGGAAAATAAATAACACAAATACCAGAAGTTTTGTTAATGATGAAACCGTAAATGCAGAAAAAACACGGGACCTAGTCCAGATTTGAACACCACACTGTATTAAGCCGCTATATATACTAGCCTACTACAAACCAACTTCGGTCTGGACTGTAGTTGAACCCTAATCAATCTCATACTGATTCAAGGTACATTTGCGCTCCTTACATCTCTGATCCTAGCAGGATACTACGCACTTGATTCCCTTAGCTGATCTCACCCACAACTAAGAGTTGCTACGACCCAAAGTCGAAGACTTTAATAAACAAATCTGTCTCACACACAAAAGTCTACAAGAATAGATAAATTTGTCTCCCACTGAAATACCTACGATTTTTGTTCCGTATTTTGATAAATTAAGGTGAACAGGAACTAATCGATAACGTAGACTTATATTCCCGAAAAACATCCAAGAATTATCAATCACCTCACAATAATCTTAATCGACTAGCGAAACAATATATTGTGGAATCACAAATGATGAGACGAAGATGTTTGTGACTACTTTTCTATCTTGCCTATCGGAGATATAAATCTCAAGACAATCTTATGATTTCACTAAATCACGATAGAAACAGCAAGATCATATCACGTAACTATAGATAAAATAGTTGGGTCTGGCTTCACAATCCCAATGAAGTCTTTAAGTCGTTAACCTATAGGGTCTCGATAGATACCTAAGGTTAAAGGAGAATTGACTCTAGTTTATGCAACTAGTATCACACATGAGGTGTGGGGATTAGGTTTCCCAGTTGCTAGAGTTCTCATTTATATAGTCTCCAAATCAGGGTTTGCAATCTAATTTACCTTGGTAACAAAGCATTCAATATTCACCGTTAGATGAAAACTGATTAGATTCAAGCTACAGTAAAAACTCCATATATTAATAAACTCTATATATTAATAAAAAATCATAGTTCCAACTTGGGCCAGTTACAAATAGTAATAACCTCCATATTTTAATATTAATAGATTTTTCTAGTCCCGCCATAATTCAAGAGAACGTTTTGACGTTTCAAAACATGTATGTATCAAAAAGGAGCATGATACATATATATATGAGTGCTTCATAGGAAACCCTAGGGTTACTCGTATATGTTCCATACTGGTCAGGCGTACGTGCCTTTATGGTTACAAACTTGGTACAAGACCAAGAGCGTAATAGAGCCAAATTTAGAAGTAGTCTTGATAAGATTCAAAGACATATTCTAAAAAAAACTAACAATAGCCTTAGTTCAAAAGAACATAAGGTAATTGTTGATTTACAACAACTAATAGGTCAAATGAAAGAAGACAAATATTTTTCAAGGCAATCAACAAAGAAATATTCTCAAGAGTGAAATATCAAAATAATACACCATGAAATGTATTGGAGCAAGGCTCAACAGTTCCATGATCATTATTACGAGAAGAAAAATTAAAAGAATAATATATCAACTGTTAGAGCATGGCTTGGTTGAACCCACCAAGCATTGGTATGTCAAGTTTGGTTGTCATATTTTAGTGAATCAAAACTCATGTTAAGAGTCGCTTGATTATGTACTAGAGTCATCTTCGTATAGGTTAGCTTGAAAGTATTAGGATATGAGACATTACAAGTATTGCGAAGTCTTGAAGATATGAAGAAGAAAGGAGCTACAATGACAACAATCATCCTTCCACTTGAGGTTAGTGATATTTGACTTGAACTGTTTCATTCCCTAACGTATCTTTCAAGTCGTGCATATTGAAAACAAAACTGCGAAGCATATTTGAACTCTAGATACAATATGAGGTTTATTGCTTAACCATTAAACTTTGTAGATAAGACATCGCCATAATCATTTGAATGCTATTGTGATTATGTATGGGTATGAGGTGAGGATTTCATCCTAGTGAACAATGTTTTACATGTATTCTAAGGAAGTAAGTTCATAAACTTGTTTCTGAACCGAAAAGTAAATTACCAGGTATTATTGGTTTTGTTATTCATTGCATATCTTATGAATAACCAATATGTGTGATTCAGTATAACCGCTCACAACTTGTTTGTGTTCTTAGTAAAACTATTCACAAAGTCCTGACTTATGTATTGATATGACTTTTATTAGTGAAACCGATCTTAAGTAATCACCTGAGATGGTATGATCGGGTTTGTGATTTTATGTCTGACCAAATATGGGAAAGGGGAACTGATCCTAGTAAGAGGTGCAGTACATCACAAAGGGGAACCGATCCTTGTATAGGGTGCGGAAAGGTTTATAGCAGAAAGGGGAACCGATCCTATGGACATGTGCAAAACATATAAGTTAGATACCATATATGTGTGGGGAACCGATCCTAGTACCTAGTCAGCCGAATTTTGGAAAGCTAGTGTGACTATGCACAATTTTCACATGGAAGGTAGAACCGAAACTTGTTTTGGTAGAACCGTTAAACCCATGATTGTAATTGAATGTTTGTTTGATCAATCACATAGTTCTTGAAAGTCAGATGACCCAATTCTAAACTTGTTTGGAAGTGTGGAAAATCGGTTTCAAGGTTGTAAGTGTGAAAGATAACTTACAAAGTAAGGATGTCGACATACTTTGAACACGTGCTGTGAATCTTTATTTCTTTAATTGTTCAAAGTTATTCCTTAATAGCTAAGGGAAGAGAATCCCAGGATCGAAACATAAGTAAGTTAAGAATCTTTTAATTAAGGTTATTAATTTCATTTTTAAAGGGAAATATAAGAATTAGTAATGTACATTTTCTAATTAGATTTTCCGAGAGATTTCGATCATTATTTTTGGACAGAGCATTTCCAAGAATTATGAAAACCGAATTTGTGATTAAAAGAATATCTCGAGAATATTTTCGGCTTTGGAAATTCCTTGGTGTCCAAACTTCCTTGTCTATAAATACTTGAAGTTTTCCTTTCTATCAAACTAATCCATCGTAACAACAGACTTCCTCTTTTGTTGTTGTTACTAGTGTAGCCGCCTATTCGGAGAGAAGAGTAACCTAATTAGGTGAAATCTCTTACGGCCGCTCAGTTTAAAGCCTTCTTTGGGATTGAGAGATCTAGCGTGTATCGTTGGTGGGAAACTATATAATTGTGGTTTATCTTTTGTTTTCATTGATTTGATTGGCTAACGATGGTTGAAATATGATTTCACCTAGTTTGTTTATGCTTGAGAATCTTCTCTTCTGATATAAGATTCACTCAAACTAGTTCAGAGTTTCGACATGGATCTTTAGACTATTGTTAGTTCTAAATACGATCATGTGATAATCCATTGTTAACAGACTCCGTTCTGTGCGTGATTGATTACAAGAGATTCAAGTGATTGTGTGCAGGTTTTTATTGAAGATTAAAGAAGATTTGAAGACAAAGAAGATATTGAAGATCTGACTTGGGTTTATAATCTTTGGAGTGCACAATTCTTGTTTCGGTAAAAGAGGATCCAATTAATAATCGGTTCATCCCTGTGGTAGATTGGATTGATTAATTGAGTAGATCGGCATCAACACAATTCTTTGGATTAAGAGTGTTGTTGTCTTAATCTTAAATGATTACTTAGGTAATTGAACATAATATAGATCTAAGGACCTATGAATGAGTTTATGTTAAGATAAACGGAAGAGCCTTTGTCCGACTCATATCACTTGGTTGAATAGAGTTGATACCAAAAAAAATTGGTGTTCCTTTACTGTTTGGAATACGAACCAAAGGAATTGATCCAAGTACGTGACTTATTTATATGTTGGAGGCGTGGGAATACAGACGGAACTAGGTGAACTATAGGTTTAGTTTCTTGGTCTCAACTACGAAGTTAAGTGTAATTTTGTGTAGCGGATTAATCCTGAGAGTATTCAATTCTGGACAAGGTCCCATGGTTTTTCAACATTTGAGGTTTTCTCATTAATAAAATCTTGTTGTGTCATTTACTTTATATTTCCGCATTATAATTGTTTTATTATAATTAAAGTAAATCACACAAACGTTAATTCCTATTTATTTGATAAGTGAATCCTATTGTGTTTGGTTAAGTCCAAACCTTTTTATCAAGTAACATACTTCGTTGTTGTATTGTCTCGATCTCGTATCCATAGACGATCACACGAAATGTGAACCGATTAGTTGTATTATCTCGACTCAGTCCATAGACAAACACTTTTGGAGAAAGGACTTATAGGTAGGAAAAGTTTTAGCTTGAGCTATATTTGGGTACCCTCGCCTTTACAATTGGCATGAGAGTAGGAAAACACGAAAATATATAACAATCTGTGTTTGGTGCGATCTAACCTATAAGAATGAATCTAATGGATGATTCATTTAACGTGATAGCAAGACTAGATGACTCAAAAAAAATTGAAGGAATGTCAGAAAATGAAATTGTTGAGTTCCTACGTTCCAAATAAATTTGGTATGTAGAAGAATGCTAATTGTATCATACTCACTGAAGATCCTAAAGACAAAATGAGTCGAAAACTCAATGAGTTTGCTGAAATAGAAAAGAAAATCAGTGATCTATCTTTAGAACTTGAAATTTACGAATTAATGGAAGATGAGTCCTTTAGAAAAACATGTAAAATTCTCAGTGATAGTCAGGAACAACAGGATGAAGTGGATAAGTTTCTTTTGGAATTGAAATCCACTAAACAAGCATCTAGAGAACCAATGGTTGAAAGAAGTTAATATCTTCATGACTATTGTATGAATTTTTCTCTAGATAATATAAACAACGATTCACGTTCAAAGTCTGATGAAATCGTGTCAGAAATCTGTGACAGCAAACCATATACAAAATTCGTTTCTGAAAAGGAGCATATGATCAATGCTCAAATTTTGACATTCTCTAAGCCCACTTGGGCTATCAGACTTAAACTAACTAGCCCACTTGTGAAAGCAGTTACATATCCATGGTCGAACCCAAGAACCGAACCCGAATCTGAACCGACATGTTGTTCGGTGATAACAACGAAGAGATAAACAATTTCTCTTATAACTTCTTCTTCGAACAGTCCAACAGTGTGTGCTGGTTCAAAATCATAAATCAAGTTTCTTGTTTTCAAAACAATTTTTTTCTTTCGAATCTACCTATTCTTCAAGGGGTTCTTGCGGTGTTCATCAACTTCACTTCCAAGGGTATCTTTCAGTTGTCAACAGGCTACATCGATTGTAAGTTTGTTCTTCTCTATTTCGAATTTGTGATTGATAGCAACATGCAAAATAGGAATTTTTCTAGAAGAGAAGGTCTACACCAAACTTGAACTTAACTGATGTAACTATCGATTCACTTTCATCTCTATTTTGATGTTAGTACCGAAATTTAGTTTGTTGACCGTAGTTGCTTCAAGAAGTACGGTTCAATGCATGATAAACAAATCATCTGTGAAAATAAATATGTGTATGTTGATCTGAAGGATTATAATGAGTTAATTCAAAGCCGTGATGACTGGGGTGATATTCATTCCGGAAGCTATTCTGGTTCTCCAAAGTTAACTAAGGAAATTTATGGTAACATACATTGTGTTGATGAGAAGAACTGTAAGTTCTTCACCATGATTAGGAGACATTGTTTTGAAGTAAATAGAAGCATTGTTGGATATCTTCTTGGTTGCAAACTAGAAAATATCTTTGCTATAGACAGGCAGAACATTGCTGAAATTCTTGGTGGAAGTTCCTGGAAAGGTAATAGTCTTTGTTTTGATAATATGCCAGAACATCTCAAATTTTTGGTAAACTTGTTGTACCTAATATGTCACCAAGAAATATGCACAAAGTGAGATGGAGTTCAGAAGAGGCAGAACTGATTTATCATATGATAATCGGAACTCCAAACTTTGATTTCTGCGGATTCATTATCAGACAGATGATAAGAATCTGGAAGAATGGAAAAAGCATGGGTTTTCCATGTTTTATCTCTAGAATCTGCAGTACCTATGAGATTGCTGCCAATGACTCTCAAAGACTTGTTCCAATGTCGCATAACTATACTATTATCAATAAGATGAGAGGATAAAGTCGGGTTGAAACAAGCACAAGAGCTACTCAAAGCACTCCTATACAAGATACTGATCTTGAAACTACTATCGAAGGCTTAGTAGGAGAAATGATTGTCTAGAGCGACAAGTCAGCTTTGCATCTCTCAAGCATCCATAACTTGCTTCATCCCTCTCAGAGATTGCTGAAGACTATAAGGATACTGAATCTGATGAAGACCTTAGGTTGAGTGACACCAGTTCGATCTCTTAGACTCTTGTATAATTTAGTTTGGTTCTTGTTGTATTCATGAGATTACCTTATCATTTGAATATTTTTTCTTAAGTATTGTAAAACTTTAAAATTGTGTTCTGGTTTTATATTTAATAGTATGATGTTTGTAATATTTTAATTACTATAAAAATATTCATTATTGCTATGTATGATTATGGGATGTTTGATTTCGGTTTTACTACCTTAATATTCGATCTCATATATTGTGAACCCTTATGGTTTGGGTGACTTTTTGATTTAGCAGGATTAAGTTCTAGCCCATGTTGGTAGGCTTTATCAAAGAATCATGAGGGGTTCTAGTAGAAACAATATGTGAAAAAGTCACAATATGTTGAATCGGTTTTGGTTTAGCAATAAAAGCATATGTGTTTCGACGGTTTTCAACTCTTGCTTGCAATTGTTAAAACTAGTTTTCAACCTTTCTCTGGTAAAGGTTGAGGGTTGTTGTTATTACAGTGTAACCTCTATAAAATAATAGCGTCGGGACCGACAAAATTTATCAATTTATCACGATATTATATAATCGCATAAATTAATAATTATTAAATTATATATTAGTTTATCAAAATATTATTTAATTCTAAAAAAAAAATCGACAAAATAAACCAATACACCTTATTCCATTGCAAATTATTTTCATCATTGTAAGATTTTTTCAGTGGATGACACCGTATCAAAGAATTAAAGTGAAGCGTTAGATAATGAAGGAACTAGAGAATTGTAAAATTAAATCAATGGAACAGTGGAATGGATGTTGAATTTCTTTTAAACAATCATCAAAAGAATATTATTTCAGATTTGTTAACTGACGAAGAGATAATTGAGAGTGTCATGGGAAAATATGAAAGTGATGATGTGGAAGTCGAAAATGAAAGTGTAGTTACAGAGCCATCTTCCCGTAAAGAAGCTATCAAAGCTACAAAGATATTGAATAGGTTTTATTGGATTAGGAAATGACAACACCAAAAACTTTCTAATTTTAAGAAAAATCCAAGATGAAATTCAATGTGACATCAATTTTAAGAAAAACCAAGTCACAATTGAATCATTCTTTACCAAATTAGCATAAATGTAAAACTAAATTTATATAAATTGGAGATTTATTAATTTATATATTCGAATGGACCTATAGAAAGCTAAAAAAAATTATTATTTTATAAATTTAGCGAATTATTAATTTAGCACGTTGGTCCAGACTCGGGACCGGCAAAAATTATTAATTTATCGTGATTATTAATTTATCGCGAATTAAATTATAGGGGTTCTACTGTATTTTGTTTTGCATAAGGATGACAACATGATGATATTTCGATATCAATTCTCCCTGGACGAAGATGCAAACATATTGGAGAAGTGGATGCAAAATTTGAGGTAACAATCTTGTTAGTTAATGTTTTCCTGTTTAAGAAAAACCTGAGTTTATATTATATATATATATATATATTGCTTTTGCTTTTGCTTTTGCTTTTGCTTTTGCTTTTGCTTTTGCTTTTGCTTAACAAAATTTCGGTTCAATTGATGTTTTATTCCATGATGTGTAAGTGGATGTGTGTGATTCAATTGGTTCCGGTTAAGAAAAACTATTGTTATCTTTATTTATTGTGTGATATCAATTGTTTAGGCTTACCAAATTTCGGTGCAATTGTGGTGCTTTTAATGTCTATGTTGTTTCAATTGCTTCCGGTTGAGGTGAATAATTATGCAAGTTGATTTATGTTGGTTTGTATGAATTATTTATGGCTTAACGAAATAAAAAGAGTACGGGATGAGTTGTTTAGTCCAATTCGATTCCGGATAAGAGAAACTAAGTTAATTCTAATCTTAGTTAGACTTATCGAAGTGAGGTTTCGGTTATTCAAGTCTAATCGAATGCCTTAACAAGAAATGCTAGTTAACTAACCTAGTACTTGTCTTGTTTAAAATTGAAAGGCCTAAGTTTATGGATAATTAGAACCTGATGAGAAAAATAGAGTTATCTTTATTTTGGTCTTATCGAATTAAGCGGTTGTTTTTGAACAATCGGTTTAGCAAAGGGACTAAAGTGATTAGTTGATTTTTGTTTTGCTATACTAAATTGGAAAAATTGTTTCGGGCAATTGTTTCTACAAGTTGCAAGTCTATTTTGAGATTTGTAAGATTCTTTTCGTGTTGTCCTTTATTTTTTCGTTTCTTTGTCATTTTTGTGACAAAAAGGGGGAGAAATATATGGAATAAACAAGTGATACTGGCATTGATTTTATATTGATTGGTATCGCCAAGGAAAAGAACAATGGTGCTTGAACATTTATCTAACTAAAGAGTGAAATCACAGACTAAGGGGGAGTAACATGTCATATAAATTTGTATAACAAAGACGTGCGGATTGAATATCTACCTATCTTCCTTAGGGGGAGTAACATGGCGTAAGAAACGCAATTGTACCTTGATCAGTGTGAGATTGATTAGGGCTCAACTACATTCCAGTCCGAAGTTAGCTTGGTAGTAGGCTGATAAGCACGTAAGTGCTACATATTATGCCCATATTTATATTAGCTAGGACTTGATATTTGGCTAATAACATTATTTTAGTGCTTTTATAGAAAGTACAAGCGAATTCTAATCATCCGGAGAATAAAGGCCTAAATTGCAGCTTAAATTGCATTTGGAAAAACAATGAGCAAAGTCGTTCAAATCATCTAGAGAAGCCAGCTTAATTGTCATGCTAACGGCAACATCTCATGCGCCGCACTGTCGCGTCATTTCATGGCGAGATACATTGATTCAATTAAACAAATAGGAGTTTTTCTGTCTTAATAATGTGATTCCACTAGTGGGTAACAACAAGTGATGCTGGTGTGAACTTTTGTTCACATACCAAAATGAAAATAAAGAGTGAGACGTGGCACCACATATTAATCCACACTTTTCTATGAGCAGTAATGAAGTCATCAGATCCTGGCTTATTTTATTCTTTGTAAGAAAAATGAAATTCTCGTGTATTATTCGAGCAACAAAGATATTTGTGGGTTAGCAGTTAGAGATGAGAAATGAACAAGAAGAAAGTCTCGAGAATCAGAAGAGTAATTGTTCCGGCAAAGCTAGGTTTGATGTTGATTTATGTCTTAGCCGCTGCAAATGCTAGTCGGACAACAACAACAATGGGAGTTTGGCATGAACTGGGTTTTGGTGAAATTTCTCAACTGAGAAACAACACATCAACAACTGACTTTTGATGTGTCTATAGTGTATCTGCTGGTGTAAGTGAGATTATGAAGAGTTTTGAAAACGAGGCGACTGCGAAGTAAGATTGTTGAACAGCTGGAGTTGGTGGCTGTAAAGACAGTGATGTGTAAACGAAAATGATCAGCTCAAGTTGTGCTTCCAGAGATAGAAGTGCAGTCGGTGGTGGCAGTTGTCTGTATAGCAGCTGTGTGTAGTTCGTGTTTGTGAATGGATTCGAGCTGGTGGTACAGAAACAAAGAAGGATATTCTAAAGGATTCGTAGGCGGCATCAATTCATATAAGGGAGTTGGTTGTTTTCTGGTCGACATAGTTGCAGGCAGTGATGGATTCTTTGAACAAGGGAACTGAGGTGTTTTTGGAAAGTCGAGAAGCTGTCTTAGTAAATGAAGCAACGGAGAAGGGTTTCAAATGTTAGTTGTAATGGTAGATGCTCAGTTTGGATGATTGATGATGTTGGCCGATAATCAGTCGAAGGAGATACGAGAAGAATGTGATTTTTATTACTGTTTCATGTGGGACTTAAGAGGTATGTTAGTTGATGTTGGCTGGCTTGTGATCGATATTTGGGGCGACACATATTAGCTTCTGCAATCATACGAAGGTGCTCAGATGGTCCGGGTAAGCGGTGGAGCTTAAAGTTTGAAGCTGTACCCAGGTTTGTTGGACTGGGCCTGGCAGCTTTGCTAGGTCTTCACCAAATCTCTTCGCAACAGAATATGTGAGAGAAAACGGAACACAAACAGAGAAGAGGAGGAGGCTGCGGCTGCAGTGCCGGCGACAAGAGGAAACTACGACTAGGGTTTGCAGTTGATGTTCTCCATTTTCATTTTGATTAGCCATTGATTCGATTTTTTTTTATATATTTATGGCTTTTGAGAAAGCCATGTCTTGCTAGTTTTCCTGTTTGTAACTATGGTTTTTATGGTTGAAACTACATGGGTATTAGGCTACATTGAATTGTTTATCTAGCAATAGACCATTGTGATTTGATTATATTAATTTTTGAGTAATTGTTTATCGATTGATTGCAAAAACAAGTTGTTGCTTCACCGGTTTTAAGAACCTTTATGCATAATTGATAGTCTTACAAATATGTTTGGTCTCGTTGTTTGATAGTCCATATTTGGGTTAAATTCTTTGATGGGTTATGCTTAAAATACCTGGCACTTTTAGGGGCGACCCCAACACAATTAGGGGTGACACAAAACGACAAAATAGGTCATAATCGGTAGGTTATTTCCGGGGCTTTTTTTTTTAATGTCCAAACTACCCTTTACAATCGGTAGATAACTATACAATCGGTAGATAATCAACAATCGGGAGTAAATTTAGTTTGTATGACTTCCGATTATACAGTGGCTCTCTTTGCAAATATCCTACCATAATCGGTAGTCAAGATAGTTCATATAACTACCGAATATAGAGTTGTCCCAAATTCAGATTTTGCAAAAATCCTTTTTTTTTCTTCGAGTTTTGGTTGAGCCTATAATCGGTAAGATAGGAAGAGTTATCATGACTTCCGGTTATCCTGGCTCTCTTTGCAAATATCCTACCATAATCGGTAGTCAAGATAGTTCATATAACTACCGAATATAGAGTAATCCCAAAATGAAATTTTGCAAAAATCCTCTTTTTTTTTGGAATTTTGGTTGAGCCTATAATCGGTAAGATAGGAAGAGTTATCATGACTTCCGATTATCCTGGCTCTCTTTGCAAATATCCAACCAATGGTGTCTCTTGAAGAAACCCTATGGGAACAGACACGTTTTGTGAAAATTTCTGGAAAACCGAATAGGTTTTCAAATTCATTAACCGAAAAAATTTCCACGAGACGTTGTCTCACACTCTGCTAGGGGGCGATGCACCCTAGACCCCCACGACCTGACCTGTCAAGTCGAACACAGCCGTGAGAGGCTACGCCCCCGGACAGCGGCAAACAATCTTGAAAATATCCAACACATATAACTACCGAATATAGAGTTGCCCCAAAATCAGATTTTGCAAAATTCCTCTTTTTTCTGAATTTTGGTTGAGCCTATAATCGGTAGTAAATGAAGTTATCATAACTTCCGATTATACAGTATAATCTTTGTCGAAATCTTACCATAATCAGTAGTCAAAATAGCTCATATAACTATCGAATATAGAGTTGACCCAAACTACCAATTATGGATTAACGTCCCGATTATAAAGGGGCATATAAGTATTTTTAACCTATTTTGTCTTTTATGTCACCCCTAATTGCGTTGGGGTCGCCCCTAAAAATGCCAGGTAAAAATTAGCTCCCTCTAAATCCCCGCAATTAAAAAAAAAAAAATGGGCCACGTACTCAACCTTTGGAGCCGGTCCGTAGAAAAAGTCGGAATTTGTCAAGAAAAAGAAATGTTCAACCCATAAGGCTAACCGACAAGTATTCAAAATTCAGGCATATTAATCCGTCAATTATATTTTGGGAAAGGGTTACAACAGTAAAAACAAAACAAAAAAAAAACAACTGGTAACACAGTACTTGTATTGGAGTGCTTTTACAGAGAAATTTGTGGATAATCTTGTCGTTCTTTCGCTAACTCTTCTAGTCTGTTGACAACTTTTTTTGCGATGTTGTTATATGCCTCGGAAATTGAAGAATCAGGAGCTGATATCACAATAGGAGTACCTTCATCTGCACTTGTTCTAACATTCATCTCCAGGGGTATCTAGACAGCACACAACATGTACCAATATGATTAGACCACAAGAGAGTTTTATTGTAGCCAGTCTTTCTAATGAATAAATGAGAACCATGTCAGACTTGGTGAAAATTAACGCGAAGAGTGATCTCTGCTTTTTGTGTATAGACATAATAACAGCTTCAAATTGATATAGATTTGCACAAGCACAAAAAAGAAAAAAGAAAGGATAAAATTTGAACAGAATGACACTTAATGCTTTTTGTATATACTGTACATGTTCATCGTCTGTTCTTTTAATCAGCGTACTTCTGGAATAGAACATTGCAGTTTGTTCCATATTCTAATGAAAACTTTTTTATCTACATACCTCCCCGAGGAATTCCATATCCATCTCATCAGCTGTTTTTCGTGCTCCTCCATTGCCAAATATGTGAGATTTTCCCCCACAATGTGGACATTTAAAACAGCTCATGTTCTCGATGACTCCCAAAATCTGAGCAAGTAATCAAAATTAAAATAATATAAAGAAAAAGATTACATACAGCAACATTTTAGTTCATTGGTGGAAGGAATTGAAGCTTCTAATAAATGAACTTATGTTATGTTATAGTTGGAATGAAATATACAGGAACTTGAACTTTACGAAACATATTAGCTCCTCTCCGGGCATCTATTAGTGCAATGTCTTGAGGAGTTGACACGATCAAAGCACCTATCAGCAAAACAAAGAAACAAAAAAAAAGATGTTACCCTACCCATTCACAAAATATTAGTCGAAAGGAAAAAGCATATATACAGAGAATAGCTAAGCTAAGATATTCAAGTAGTGGATCCTCCATCAGAAACATATCGACAAATATAGATTAAACAACATGTAGGTCAAGATATGCTAACTGGTAACTGTCCTGATCTGTACAAATGTATGGCATGTCAGAGAAACGGTTCAAGGACAGGGATTCAGAGTTCTCATAATCCCATGAACTAGAAGCTCAACCATAATTTTCATTCTTGAGCAGTAATTTATGATACCTGATAATTGCAGCCTCTGTGAAATTGACAACTGAGCATCCCCTGTACCAGGGGGCATATCCACCACAAGAACATCAAGCTTTCCCCAAGAAACTCCCCTCGTCAAATTTTCAAGCGCTTTCATCACCTATATGCACAGAAACCAATTAAATTTCTGAAGTAAACATTATAAATTACTGTGAAGGAACTAAATTCTCCATTTCAGTGTTTCTAGAAAATATACAGATACACAATTAACATCACTGATTTCTATTCAGTGATCTTAAATATCATAACTACGTAACTGATATCCAATGAAAAATCCTACTACAAGAGAGAGAAGATAAAAATCAAATGGGTTCTATTAATTGCATCATCTTGTCATATGATATCACTCAAACCAACTGTACAAGGAACTCAGATTATAAACTCTACACCTAACCTATGCTAAGTTGTTATAGAATCTCTCACTTCAATCCTAATAAGATTATAGCTGTCTCCACAGCTTATAGAAGGTAGAATTATAGCCGTCTCCACAGCTTATAGAAGGTAGAATAATAGCTGTCTCCACAGCTTATAAAAGGTAAATAACCCATTACTACTTATCGTAAAACAATAGCTAAGCTTTGTGAGACAGGATTCTAGGAAATGAACATGGAATTAAATTCTGAGAAAAGAGCATGAAAAAAAAGAAGAAGTCCAAAACCAAAGAGTTAAAAACCAACCATTGGACCTCTCCACACAATAGGGGCATCCTTTTCTACAAGAAATCCAATTGACATACACTGCACCCCATGGTTTTCAACAGGAATCATTTTAGAATCTGCATACAAACATAAAAACTATATCATTGCAGAACATTAAGAATACACATTACAAGATATATCTCATGAAGAAAGTCAAAAAGCGCCGGGCTGCACATCTTGCTAAACAAAAGTTACATACTAAAGTAATATATTAAGCACATGCTGCACATCATGAAGATTTTATCTCAGTTGGCAATACGTAAAAATAGCAAATATCACCTTGAGTCAATTCTGGCTTCCCATGGAGTTGGACCTTCATCATGGTAGGAATTGATGGTCCGTACACATCCGCATCAAGTAAACCCACCTTAAGTTGACAAGTCTTAGCAAGAGCGACGGCCAAATTAACTGAAACCCCAGAAGTGTCATCTTAAAACCCTGAACACTTGCACATCCATGAAACTTCAATGACTAAAAAGGTCTCCAATATATGCAAACCTACTAAAGCTAGCAGCTTCTAATTGTGATTTCAAATAAACTGAGTTAACCAGCATTTTGCTAACACCAAACCTCCCATAACTTGTGATTTCACCAGACCATCAGTGTGAAAACTTGAACCACAAATTCACAATCATCACAAATGGTTGTCATTGTTCACCTTAATTACAGACGCAGATATGAATATTTACTAATTTAGAGTTCTTACTACAGCATGACCAAAAAAATTTGGAAGTTGTGTATGCATTACAAAATATTAAAGATGAAATGCATTTTGGTTTAGGTGGAAGAAAAAAGGATTCAACTTTAGAAGCATTAATTGAGAATAAATAGCTTCTTGTATGAATATTGTTCGACTTGATGAAGTATTTTGGTCTATATGCATATACTGTACATATAATTTGCATGCAATTTTGGTAATTATTACTTTATGTTTCATAGGGCCTTTGAGAACTCAACATTTTTATTACTTAATGCATTTAGCGAGGTTATTACTTTACTGGTTTAGCCCCTTTGCGCAAGTCATGACCGGAAAAATTATTATTTTAGTGAAGTTATTACTTTATCGGGTATTCCTCCATCGAGCTTTAACTTAGTGTTCTCAGATAGCTTCACATTCTTCTATTAAATCTTTCGTTATCCCCTCCCCCTAGAACGTATGAATTTATACTGATTGGAATTTGGAAGTAAACCTGTGGAGGTGTTTCTGAACATGAGGTGTGAACTTGAGCTATGCTACCTATTAACATGCATGAGGTATGATATATCTTGGAAAAGGGATTGCAAACCTTCAAGCATTGCGATGCGAAATTAAGTTAATTATAAAGTTCTCGAACAAGGTCTTCAAATTAACGAATTCCAGGCAACATTCATGATACAAAGCAAAGAATACATCATTTGAAAACAACTATGAGCAAAGTCAATAACAATATTTAGTGGATATTTATACATCATTACATTTGAAGCGAGAATCGTACTTCTTCGTTATATTGTTCGCCTAAAGACAAATTTACTAGCATAATTTATTGATGTTCACCTACACTAAGCTCCCAAAACGGAGAATTTATGGTGGAGATAGTAAAATCATTCCAAGCGCTGCTAATGAAGATCTTTTAAAGCATATACATGCCCTTCCTTCTTACATTAAAGCTAATGAAGATTTTTTACTTACTTAATCTAACGTTCCGTAGGTCAAATTCCAAGTAACCAATTCCATATATTTAAGTAACTTATCGTACTTTCTTTTGCTGAATAAGTTTAACAAGTAGTACCTGCAGTAGTAGACTTCCCAACCCCACCTTTTCCAGAAGCAACTGCTATGATATTTTTAATCCCTTCAATGGTAGTAGATCCTTTCGCAAACCCTCGAACTATTTCATATCTCTACAAAAAAATTTTTATCTCAACCCTTATTTTTCTCCAGACATAATTAAAAATTTCCACAGAAATGAAAAAAATCACAAGAATCAGATTTCTCTTACGGTACACAGTACATTTGAAGATCTCAACATTCTCTTCCATGGTATAACTATTCTTCCTGCAATACCCATTTTCTGTATACTCACTGATTTTACTATTAAGGATTCTTCAGTGGTGTTTCTGTTCAGACCTAAATTTTTAGCCAGACGAAATGTTTCTTTAATCTGAATCGAAAATGATTTACAGCACCTCCGATAGAGGTGTATTTTTTTTTTTTTCACGACACTTACGATTTTAGGCCCCAATTAACATAAAAACATCTCCTATAAAGTAAGATGAGTGTCAAAATAAATACGAAGGTCTCAATGAAAGTCTTATTTAGACTTTCAGAATGACCTCATTGTCATCTTTTAAACTCATAGGAAAAGGGAATCACTTTTATATTTATCCATAAAAACAAATCTTAAAAGGGGGTTACCAGTAGTTTTCACATCTTGAAAATATCCAATACATATAGCTACCGAATATTTAGTAGTCCCAAAATCAGATTTTGCAAAATTCCTCTTTTTTTTGAATTTTGGTTGAGCCTATAATCGGTAGTAAATGAAGTTATCATGACTTCCGATTATACAGTATAATCTTTGTCGAAATCTTACCATAATCGATAGTCAAAATAGTTCATATAACTACCGAATATAGAGTTGCGCCAAACTACCGATTATGGATTAACCTCCCGATTATAAAGGGGCATATTAGTATTTTTAACCTATTTTGTCTTTTATGTCGCCCCTAATTGCGTTGGGGTCGCCCCTAAAAGTGTCAGGTTAAAATAGTCAAATAATATTTGTGAACTAGTAATATTTAGTTTCGTTTAATTTTCTCGTTGATGCAATTTGATGGTGTATGCTTGGATTTATTCTTTTGATGCATCATGCTTAGGGTATACCAGTGATATTTGCGACTCTATGTTGATAATAGGTGATGTCAATAGAACGAAAAATAAACAAATATTCATAATTATGTTTTATTTCAGTAATTGAATAGAAATAGTAGTGGATATCATAAAACCCTGGTTACGTACAACTCTTTCTCTTTGATTTTATTTTTAGGGATATTTTGACTTTGGGTCACAACAAAGTGACCAAAGTTGCGTTTGGGTCACCATAAAATTTTAATTAGAGTTTGGGTCACTAACCGTGGTTGACAGTTAGGGAAGTTAGTTAAAAATGAAATGACCAATTAAAATTCATATTTTGACTTATTTACTAACTTTGCCACTGGTAGAAACCGTGAGATTATATCTTAGAAGTTAGAACCCTAATTTCTTTTGTAAACGCCTCCTTGAGCATCAAAATCCAAAGGAAAACGAAAAACACTAACAAACTTATTTCAAAGTACATGCGATTCAAGAAGCTAAATAGGGAAGAAATTGATTAAGAATAGGAAGGACAGTATAATTTAATCTTGAATTGATAAATTAGGGTAAATTATGAGAGGATAAATTAGGGGTTTTCTTTTAGGAGAATAATGAGGTCGAGAAGAGATACGGTTAATTCAAAGAACATGGTGATGATTTTTCTTCTTCACAAGCAATATAAAATTGCATTTCTCTTCACTTCTTCTAAGGTTAGTGGACTCCTACCAGCTGACTTTTGGATATCAATTTTCTCATCTTCCATGTGTACCATCTTCACTTCTTTTTGATCTAGATCGGGTTCTTCTCAGGAACAACGAAAAAAGTTTGTGAAGCGATTTGTGATTTAAAGAATAATTCCATGATTTCCATCGTTCATGTGCAGATAAGATGGTTCACTTGTGAAATGTATGAATGAAATTGCCTAGAAAGTGTATGTATGGAAGGATTTAACTATGAATAGACAATGATATATACACAATTAACTCATTCGTATAAGATTCAAACTGTTGTTGGTATTCATTTTCAATTGAATGTCCATGAAGGAGGAACTGAGTTAACTGTAACATACGGTGTTAAGTAAACATGTACCATTTTCAATGATGGTCTTGTGACCCAAACTCTAATTAAAATATTTTGGTGACCCAAACGCAACTATGGTCACTTTGTTATGACCCAATGTCAAAATATCCCTTATTTTTATTAGATTAATTTTATTATTTCGTTATCAATTCTAAAAATCCTAAAGTATTATTTCTGGTTAGTTCTTATTAGAGATATTGATTACAGTATTTTCACCGCTCCCTGAGGGTTCAACCCGTACTTGCCTCTGTCTACTTGTTGGACACCGTGCGATTGCGGTTATTATAATATAGGCATCTCCGGATCCTATCAATTTTTTGGCGATGTTGTCGGGGAGCGGTTGTGGAATATTGTAATTGGTATTTTTGATTTTGCAAATAGTTAGGGTTTTTTTTTTTTTTTTGTACAGTATTTTTTTTAGGATTTTTTTTCCTTTTTGACTTGTTTTGTGTGTCAGTATTTTATTTCAGGTACCTTTTTGAGAACGATGAATTATTTGCGCAAGACGTCGTCTATGACGCTTGGTGAATACATGTATGGGTCACGGTATAAGGAAGTTCTTGCTTATAATCGTCTCAGGTATGGAACTTGGAATCCACGTAATTTCGCTATGGGTGGTTATTCATATGAGTATCAACCCCAATACCATGAGGGTGAAAAATGAACTTGACAGTAAAAGTGATTTTAGGAATTATGATACCGATATACTATCTAAATCTATTGTATCTTACCCAACTCATGATCATTTGACTGATTATATGTCTATTCAAAAGGACGAGAGTTGTGTTAGAGACGCCATTTATTCAGATAATGATGATTTAGAAGAACATATTTATACAGAAGATACTATTGTTGAGTCTGATGACTTAGAGACAGTAGACGTGCATAATGAGATATTTTCTAATCATTTGAATAACGATATTCCTATAAGTCACTTAGTTGCATATAATAATGAGGCGATTATTCATGATATTGTTGTTCCTTTGAGCGCATGTTTTGTTGATCCATCTTGTGATTTTCTGATTGCTGATGTCGATGTGGAGGCAATTGGTATTGGTCAGGTAACTCCTGATTTTGAACCAATCTCCGTCTGTTTAGCCCACTTTGCAAAATCTGATGATCCTATGCTTATTGACATTGTCAATGAATTGCGGTCTCCAATGTGTAATCAAGGTAACTCAACTATGGAAGTTATTTCTGCGGACTTAGAACCAGATTTAAGAGCTACTGATTTTCATAAACTTGAACCATTAGATACAATTTTAAACAATTGTGTTGAGTTTGATAATCAGGTACCTTTTTACGTTGTCAATGCATTTATTCCTATGATTTCTAGTGAAGATAATGTGTCGACTGAATGTATTTCAGCTGATTTAGAACCTGATTTAGAGCGTGTTTCCGAAATAGGAACTAATTTGTTTGTTTTCCATGAGATTGATATGCTTATCTTGACTAAGGATTGCTTTCTATTGAGAATGGATTTACACGTTTGTTTTGAGGTTTATGGTGTTTGCAGGTTCACATTTGCAGCTGACCTGATTTGTTGGATTGATCCCCAACTTTTTAGACTTTATATATATGCTTTGCAACCTACTTTGGTGTATTATCACCCTGTTTGAGATTCTTTGCTAGCACAAACAGGGAAACAAATATCTTTCGCTTCATGGGAGTCAACCCATCAGATTTGTTCCCTTCACTCTATCTTTTATTTTTATTTGTTTAGTATTTTAGAATTCCCACCTTAATTTCTACATTGGATGACTCAATTACATTGAGGACAATGTAATGTTTAAGTGTGGGGGAGTGGCGTTTTCATTAGGAATTATGATTTAAAAAAAAAAATTGAATATTATGACCAGCTATGTAGCGGGTCTTAAAATATATATATATATATTTAGAGTATTTTCTATGACTAGCTCTTTAGCGGGTCTTTTTCATTCTTTTTCAAATTTTCATTTTATGACCAGCTGTCTACAATAAAATATATATATATATATTTATTTATTTATTTATGATCATATGTTTAGCGAGTCTTTCTGTCTAGCTGTTTAGCAGACATCTTTATACCACTGTTTAGTGGTTTCGTCTTGCTGTTTAACAGACATTTCTCGGTCTTTCTGTTTAGCGGATCCGTCTCGCTCTTTAGCAGACAACACTTTTCATATCCAGATGTATAGCGGATATATTCTCTGTTTTGCTCGAGGACTAGCAAAATATAAGTGTGGGGATGTTGATAAGCACGTAAGTGCTACATATTATTCCCATATTTATATTAGCTAGGACTTGATATTTGGCTAATAACACTATTTTAGTGCTTTTATAGAAAGTACAAGCGAATTCTAATCATCCGGAGAATAAAGGCCTAAATTGTAGCTTAAATGGCATTTGGAACAACAATGAGAAAAGTCATTCAAATCATCTAGAGAAGCCAGCTTAATTGTCATGCCAACGGCAACATCTCATGTGCCACACTGTCTCATCATTTCATGGCGAGAGACATTGATTCAATTAAACAAATAGGAGTTTTTCTGTCTTAATAATGTGATTCCACTAGTGGGTAACAACAAGTGATGCTGGTGTGAACTTTTGTTCACATACCAAAATGAAAATAAAGAGTGAGACGTGGAACCACATATTAATCCACACTTTTCTATGAGCAGTAATGAAGTCATCAGAGCCTGGCTTATTTTATTCTTTGTAAGAAAAACGAAATTCTCGTTTATTATTCGAGAAGCAGAGGTATTTGTGGGTTAGCAGTTAGAGATGAGAAATGAACAAGAAGAAAGTCTCGAGAATCAGAAGAGTAATTGTTCCGGCAAAGCTAGGTTTGATGTTGATTTATGTCTTAGCCGCTGCAAATGCTAGTCGGACAACAGCAACAATGGGAGTTTGGCATGAACTGGGTTTTGGTGGAATTTCTCAACTGAGAAACAACACAGCAACAACTGACTTTTGGTGTGTCTATAGTGTGTATGCTGGTGTAAGAGAGATTATGAAGAGTTTTGAAAACGAGGTGACTGCGAAGTAATATTGGTGAACAGCTGGAGTTGGTGGCTGTAAAGACAGTGATGTGTAAACGGAAATGATCAGCTCAAGTTGTGCTGCCAGAGATAGAAGTGCAGTCGGTGGTGGCAGTTGGATGTATAGCAGTTGTGTGCAGTTAGTGTTTGTGAATGGATTCGAGATGGTAGTACAGCAGCAAAGAAGGATAATTCTCATGGCTTCATAGGCGGCATCAATTCATATCAGGGAGTTGGTTGTTCTCTGGTCGACATAGTTGCGAGAATATTACACCATATATTACATGCAAGGAAACTAATATATACGTTGTATACTCTAGATTAAAGATAGAAGATATGCAGAGATATGCAATATACTCTATCCAAAGATGACAACACTATGTCTCTTTCAAACTCAAGATGGTCGAGAAACATGTTGAGTTTGATACTGAACTCAAGACGATGAGAGGGGTGTGATTTAGTTAACAAATCACCATCTGAACTCGATTTGGTGAATCAGAGATCAACAATTAAATTCTTGTAATGATGTTAGAAAGTGGCAAATCAATCTCAATATGCTTTGTTAGTTCATGGAAAACATCATTGTGGCAATATGAATAGCTGATTTGTTGTCACAATATAATGTAGTAGGTTCGTAAAGATGAACTCCCATGTCACTTAGAAGCCATCTAAGCTACAATTTTAAGTGGTGTGAGCAAGGGCTCGATATCACTTTTTAGAACGGAAACAAATGATTGTTTACTTCGCCATGAGATTAGAGAATTGCCAAGAAACACACAATACCCAGTGGTGGAACGTCGATCAGTAACATCACCAGCCAATTTCAGTCGTAGAGTATGCCCTGAGAGAGTAAGATCAGAAGTAGAAGGAAAATGCAATCCTTGGTATAATGTACCTTTGATTGCAAATATTTAAGGACAATAAAGATAATGTTTTGATCGTGGATGACATGAACGTGACTCACAATATGAAGTAAATTTATATCGTGTCGAGTGATAGTTAAATAGTTTAGACTAATTCAACCAATTGGCGATACAATGTAGGATTGATAAGACATCACCATCCATAGGATTGTATTTTACGTTTAATTTAGTGGATTAGTTGTCTTGTTATCAATAGCCCCACGACTTAGAATCTCAAGCATATTTTACCGGGAGATTAAAAGTGGATGATCGATCCATATATACCAAGAAAATACCGTAAGTGACCAAGATCTTTCATCTCAAAAGATGAACTTAATCAGTGCATTAATACCGCCAAATCACTTCCCGTGATAACCAGTCAACATAAAGAAGAAGAAGAACAATCCCTTTTTCCGATTTTCTAAAGAACAACAGGTAATCATAGGCACTTTGACTAAACCCATATTTAGTGAAGCTTTTTCAAACCAAGCACGAGGTGCTTGTTTGAGACCATATAGTGCTCGACGTAATTTACAAACTTGATTTAGAGCATGAGACAATCTCGGGGGTGGCTGCATGTATACTTCTTCTTGGAGATCTCCGTGAAGAAAGGCATTAGTAACATCCATTTGATGAAGATCCCATCCACGAGCAGAAGCAATAGCAAGAAGGGTACGTACAGTTGTCATTCGAGCTAAGTGCAAATGTTTCTTCGTAATCGATTCCATACTCTTGAGTACATCCTTTTGCAACAAGACGAGACTTGTAGCGTTCTATTGAACCATCAGCCTTTGTTTTTATCTTGTACACCCATCTGCATCCAATCACAGACTTTCAGGTGATAATTCTACCATGTCATATGTTCAAGCTTTATCAAGTGCAATTAACTCTTTCTTCATTGAACATTGCCAATCCGGAATGGCGTTGATGCTTCCTGTAAGTTTTAGGTTCATATAATGGCAATATAGTTGACAAGTAACAATGGTAGTCCTGATAAAGCTTTGGTGGACGCCTTTCTCGAGGAGCAAGAGTAATCTCTTGAGGTGCAGGTTCAGGAGAAGCAACATGATGATGAGGCATAGAGTGGTTAGAGAACGAATCATTAATCGGTTGTTTCTAGGGTAGGAAAGGTTTCTAAGGTTGGAGTAGTGATCTCGGGGTGGAAACGATAGGTTGGATGTAGAACTTGAAGAGGCCGTATCAAAAGGATCAAGATACGTAAAGCTCTCAGAGTTCTTTGTTTGGGAGAGAGTAAATGGTATTTTCTCCCAAGGTTACATGATTTAGATATACGGATTTTTTTGACAGGATCAAAACGATACCCTTTTTGTTCTATACCGTAACCTAAAAACACACAAACGCATTCTTTTTACTAAGTTTGTTACGCTCTCGTTCGGAAGGAGAACAAAGCATGTTGAACCAAAGACACGGAGTTCGAGTAGTTAGGTATTTCTCCATATAATCTTTCATATGGAGACACTCCACCAATGGCAGCAGTTGGACTACGATTTATTATATAGACAAAAGAGTGAGGACAGATTCTCCCCAAAAATTGGAAGGAACAGATCGAGAGAGTAATTGGGTTCTAGCAGTTTTCAATAATGTGACGATGATTACGTTTCCGCAACACCGTTTTGCTCAGAGTTTCTTACAAGAAATTTGAAGAAGAGTACCTTGATTTGAGAAAAAATTTAAATGGATTAGATATATATTCCCCCCTTGATCAAGCACGAAAGATTTTAATGGTTTTTGTGAACCGAGTTTTGATCATGGCAACAAACTCGGTGTATATTTTTAAGAAGTAGGATCTTGAAACTGAAAAGATAAACCCAAGTGTATCTTGTATAGTCATCGATAAAGGACACATAATATATAGCCCCTCCTTTAGAAACAACAGGTGACTTTCCCCAAACATCTGAATGAATTAAATCGAAAGGTGCAGTAGAAGAAGTGATACTTTTATTAAATGGTAGTGCGGTTGTTTAGCAAGCTTACATGTGATGCAAAACAGGGCTCTTTATCTAGCTGAACGGACCCTAAGAGACCTTTATTAATCATATATGTAAAAGACGGGAAAACGAAATATGACCTAACCTAGAATGCCAAGACATGAAAGGAAAAAACAGTGAATGACTGTGTTGAAGTTGTAGCAGCAGCAACATGATTTTTCGACTGTGGAGAGATAACTAGAGATTCAAGGAGATATAATCGACCCACTCTACGCCCTATCCCAACTAGCTTCTCCGTCTTGGGATCCTGTATAACATTGAAGGAAAGAAGTGAACATTAAATCCTTGATCACACAGTTGTCCAATAGAAATAAGATTCATGGTAATCTTTGGTACTAAGAGTACGTCGGGAACACATAGTTTGTCTCGAAGATTTAACTAATCCAATGTGTGTTTCCGCTAATTCGAACCATCGCAAGTATGTATTTTGGGAGTTATTATGGAATGTAATTTCTCAAAGTCTTGTGAATTAAATGTCATATGGTTGGATGCACAGAGTCTAGGAACCATGTTAAAATACCTGGGGGAATTGCAAGTGCGGAGGCTACATTATGATTATTACCAATAGCCAAAGCTTGTCTAATCATGTCTTGGATATCGCCTAGAGATGGTGCATGTTTCTTCTCAATCTCGGATGTGACGTTATAATGTGAAACGTGTCAATGTTGCATTTGAGTTTCTTTTTCGCATACCGGATGTTGGTGATGTGCAGTTGTTTTATGTCCTATCTCGGGGTTTAATTGCATTGATATGGAGACGAAGTTTGTGATGTTCCTGTGACATTGAAGGTGGTTGAGTACAATTTTTGGCATTGTCAAGTTGTTTGCAATTTTGTTTGGGACATGTCACGACTTGTTAATATATCTTTCTTGTAATTTGATCGTGAGGAGCAAAAAATAAAAGTATTCTTTTCCTTGTTTAATTCAATCGCACCCACTGTAGGAAGAGGTGTTCATCCCATTGCTCAACATTCATATTTCTTTTGAGAAGTTCTAACCTTGAATGTATTTCTCCCACAGTTGTGCGTCACTAGTCCATTTGGGTTCCATTAAAGCCATGATTACCAAATCTTAGAGAGAAAATCGATATTGTCTTCTTTGTTGTTTCAAGGATCCAATGTCTTGTTCAAGCTTGTAACAAAAAATTAATTTGTGTTACCTTTTGGAAAGAAAATCCCATGCCTCTTCCGATTGTGAATGATGTAATAGTATTTCCAATCCACGTGAGTATCTTATGATTATTGATCTCCCAATTAATGGAAAATGTGAATGAAGATTCAACTTTATCTGTTTTCTGCGAATAGTTTTTTCTCGGAATAGTTTAACAGGTATTTTTCAGTACCATCTTTATTTTGCCTTTACCCTTGAGAAAACTTCTCATGAGGAAAGACCAGTGATTTTAGTTCCATCGAACTTGGTTGTAAGTTCAAATTTTCGAGACATGATGACTGAAAAGCTAACAAAGTAGAAGAAATTATCGGATAGAAGGTATCTTCTTCTTGACAAGGATTTGATTAGGTTGTTTAGGTTGGATCCTCGATGCCATAACAAAGATAGTCATGGAATTGAGAGTCTCATTGATTTTATGTCTTACAATGGAACATAGTTCCTACTTATACAAGAGATATGATCCTAGAAGTAAATGAGAATATTACACCATATATTACATGCAAGGAAACTAATATATACGTTGTATACTCTAGATTAAAGATAGAAGATATGCAGAGATATGCAATATACTCTATCCAAAGATGACAACACTATGTCTCTTAACATGTTAGAAACCCATGGGCCTAACTAACCTTGAAAACCGGCTTGCAAGGTTAGGATTGCCCAAGGCTTATTAAGCATGGGACCTAGGTTGCCCTAGGCGATGTGGTACTATTTAACACCCCCCTCAACGACTAGGGCTACTTGACTGAGTGGCACGGAAGCCACTGACGGGGATACTGAAAAACCACGGGGTTGTGCTCCGATACCATGTTAGAAACCCATGGGCCTAACTAACCTGGAGGTTAGGATTTCCCAAGGCTTATTAAGCGTTGTTCTGGTCGACATAGTTGCGGGCAGTGATGGTTGGCGCGAGACGGGATCGAAACTTTATGGAAAAAAGATACAGATGGTGAAAGGAATAATAGATGGGTTTCGTATCATTGAGTTCAAATGGATTTTGGCGTGAACTGAAGATGGAAGTAAACTCTCTTCCAAGATTTGAAAGATGTTGATTGCTCCAGCAATTAACGGAATAGATGGGTTTCACCCAACTGTGAGTAATGGATCGAAACTGGTGGTGATGGCTAGCTCAGGAATTCTCGTGAACTCAGAAATGAAAGAGAATTGGCTTTGAACAAGGGAACTGAGGTGTTGTTGGCAAGTCAAGAAGCTGTCTTCTTAAATGAAGCAACGGAGAAGGGTTTCAAATGTTAGATGTAACGGTAGATGCTCAGTTTGGATGATTGATGTTGTTGTCCGATAATCAGTCGAATGAGATACGAGAAGACTGTGATTTTTATTACTTTTTTATGTGGGACTTAAGAGGTATGTTAGTTGTTGTTGGCTGGCTTGTGATCGAGATTTGGGGCGACACGTACGTAGGAATTACTGTTTAGTCCACTTTTTCATGACCTAGTTAATGGCTAGTCCACCCATGAAAAACATTTACTCCCTAGTCCAAAAACTTCGTGGAGATTATAAAGTATATTTTTTAAATGCCTAAAACACCCTTTTAGGTCTAATTAGTATCAACACATGTAAATGTTACTAGTAGTATGTTACGACATACTAGTAATATCAATACAGTGATATTACATATTAATATGTACTATACTAGTTGTAACAAAAATATCTTATTATTACTAGTACTAGTAGTTAGTAGTTAGTAAAGTATAACTACTTTACTATACTACTAGTAGTAACTATACTACTAGTAGTAACTAGTACTAGTATCAATACATAACAATTTTTTGATATGTAGTATCAATACATAACATACTACATATCAATATGTAGTATCAATATATAACGTACTACATATCAAACATACTACATATCAATATATAACATACTACATATCAATATGTAGTGTCAATATATAACGTACTACATATCAATATGTAGTATCAATATATAACATATTATATATCAAACATATATTACATATCAATATATAACATACTACATATCAATATGTAGTGTCAATATATAACGTACTACTTATCAATATGTAGTATCAATATATAACATACTACATATCAAACATATACTACATATCAATATGTAGTATCAATACATAACGTACTACATATCAATATGTAGTAGTATCAATACATAACATATTACTACTAGTACTAGTATACTACTAGTATACTACATACTACATATGTTATTACTACATACTAGTTACTACTAGTTGTTGATGGTGGATTTCTATTTAAAGGCTAAAATTGTAAAAAGCCAATTTTTGTAAGCTGACGTCCTGCAAAGGATAAAGCCTTCAAGTGATGAATATTTCTCACCATGATAATTCATTGGAGCATGTGCAACCATCCCTGAGAATTATAACCTACCCAGAGCGGAGCATGTAGCAACCATCCCGATTTTACGTAGGTTTACAAAGCATTACAATTAATGCCTCGCTCAAAGCCTTGTGTTCGACATGCAAACACCCGTAGGCTACCCGACGGCGGGTTATATTAGCCAGTTAAACGCATGCAAGACTACCCATGTTAGTCTCACTGCTGAAAACAAACTCAAAAATAGATCTCATCCGTCCAACTTCGCAGGCATGGTTGGACGGCCTAGATCACGCGCGCGGACCGAGGTAGCGCGCACGCACATGCTCACCGTCGTCCCAACATTCCCCTCGCACCATCGACCTCACCAAAAGAGGTCGGCAAATGCCGGATTCGGTCGGATATAGGTAACCGGTCGGAAACCCTAAATTAGGGTTTGCATCAAGTGGTCGCAGGCAGCCACTTTGAGACAAACGAACGGAATCCAAAGGAAGGCGGGATTAGCTGGACGACCACACCAGCATGTCCACTGTGGGCCCAGCTACACGGCCAACCAATCGGCCGCGAACGGTTGCAGACCAGCCATCTCAAAATTCATGCCCAAAGGTATCATGCACGTCCCCCTTCTAATCTCGGATGTCCATCATCGCAGGCTGAAACGAGCGATTTAGATTGCTCGGATTGACTTCCAACAAGCATGGGCATGAAGAGTGACGTCCCGCCTACCTGCTGGACCGATCGGCTACTCCATGCACGCCTCCCAAGGCTGAAAACCGTTAGGGTGAAAAGGGAGGCTTGCAAGCCTTCCAAACCCTAATCCAACGGTTATTCCCCCATCAATCTCGTCCGTCCAAGTTCGCATGCTTGGATGAATATCCTAGGAAGGGAGTTAGGTGGAAAATAAGGTATCACCGTGATCACCATCCTCCACACTTCCCCATGGCATAACCTGCCAAGGTGAGTCCCGCTCATGCGACCTCCGAACAACGCCTGAACATATCTAGTTGAGTCACTTCAACTTGCAATCTTTTCATCAAGGTTGTGTAGGATTCAAGCATGTTAAGCATATTTAATGCACCGCATGCATACAATATGCGCCTACAAACAACTTGATTATTTTACCTAGCACCGTTTGCTACCTTATGTGGGTCCCACGACTCACTCGAGACGTTAATCACGTCACAACTGGGGGATACAAACTGGGGTATTGGTCTGGCGGTTTACAGCGTGCAGCGTGCAACACGCCATCATAAGATCATGTCAGGGAAACATGGGCGGTTAGCGATGATAGGAGAAGTGGGCAAGCAACCGTGTGACACTAACACACAACTCCACTTCCTCCATCACTCCACTTCCTCCACTTTCCCACGAGAGACGTGATGAAGGCTTATCGACTTGTATAAATAGGTTCTCCTCCCTATTTCCAACAACACAGAAAAACCAAGTGTTAATACCATCGTATTCAACACCCAGAGCCTGTCTGCAACATTTGCTAGCCTGCTCAACCTTCTGTTAACAAGTCATCAAATAGCCTTCACCTTCATACTCTCAACACCTTCTTCGCTTCCCTCCCTAAGATCAACCTCACATCCTTCACCTGTGACCGAAACAAATCTGGAACAGCCGTGTCTTCGGTTTAGGCCAGAATTGTACAGATTATCTCTCGAATCAAAAGTGCTCATCGTGCAGCACATTTGTTGAGGTTTAAATTCACTTCTCATTCACACACACCCAAAATTACCTAAACCTGCAGAAGTAGTTTTCTCCCACAAACACTAGTATACTACATACTACATATGTTATTACTACATACTACATACTAGTTACTACTAGTATACTACATGTTATTATTACATACATATGTAGTAACATGTGTATTAATATACGTAATATTATATGTTAGGGTTAGTAGAGTAATTTTACTCTTTTCAAAACTTTTTTGGACTAACTAGTAAATGTGTTTTCCCGCTGGACTAGCCAGCAAACCGGGTCAGGTTTAATATTTACTTTATTTATTGCACTTTTTTCCAATAAGGGTAATATGGTCATTTCACAATCTGTAACATTTACTTTACTTATTTCCATAAGTGTAGTATGGTCATTTTCACAGTCTCCACAATATTTATTGCACTTTTTTCTAGTAAGGTTAATATGGTCATTTTCACAGTCTGTAACATTTACTTTACTTTTTTCCAATAAAGGTAATATGGTAATTTTCATAGTCTGTAACATTTACTTTATTTATTTCCAATAAGGCTAATATGGTCATTTTCACATTCCGTAACATTTACTTTACTTTTTTTCGATAAGGGTAGTATGGTCATTTTCACAGTCTCCATAATATTTATGGCACTTATTTCCCATAAGGGTAATATGACCATTTTATCAGTATGTAATATATTTACATTATTAATTTTCAATAAGGGTAGTATGGTCATTTTCATAGTCTCCATAATATTTATTGTACTTTTTTCCAATAAGGGTAATATGGTCATTTTCACAGTCTGTAGTGTTTTTTTACTTATTTCCGATAAGGGTAGTATGGTCATTTCACAGTCTCCACAATATTTATTGCACTTTTTCCAATAAGGGTAATATTGTCATTTTCACAATATGTAACATTTACTTTACTTATTTCCAATAAGGGTAATATGGTCATTTTCACTGTCTCCATAATATTTATTCCATTTTTTTTTCTAATAGGGGTATTATGGTCATTTTTACAGTCTGTAAGAGTTACTTTACTTATTTCCGATAAGGGTAGTATGGTCATTTTCACAGTCTGTAACTTTTACTTTACTTTTTTCAGATAAGGGTAGTATGGTCATTTTCACAATCTCCGTAATATTTATTGCACTTTTTTCCAGTAAGGGTAATATGGTCATTTTCACCGTCTGTAACATTTACTTTACTTTTTTACTTTACTTGTTGTTCAATTCGGATATATTCCGTCCTCATTTCTTCTGAAAGAGAAACTCAGGTCTAACTCTAGTAATCTTTGAACCTGTGTTGTTCAATTCTGATATATTTGGTCCTCAGTTCATCCGAATCAGAAACTCAGGTCAAACTCTGGTAATCTTTGAACATGTGATGTTCAATTCTGATATATTTCGTCCTCAGTTCATCCGAATCAAAAACTCAGGTCAAACTCTGGTAATCTTTGAACCTGTGATGTTCAATTCGATATATTTCGTCTCAGTTCATCCGAATCGAAACTCGTGTGAATTCGTAATCTTTGGACATGTGACGTTCAATTTCGATATATTTCGTCTCAGATCATCCGAATCGAAACTCAATGTCGAACTATGGTAATCATTGAACCTGTGATGTTCAATTCTGATATATTTCGCCTGAAGTTCATCATAATCAGAAACTCAGGTCTAACTCTAGTAATTTTTGAACCTGTGATGTTCAATTCTGATATATTTCGTCTGCAATTCATCCGAATCAGAAACTCATGTCAAACTGTAGTAATCTTTGAATCGGTGATGTTCAATTCTGATATATTTTGTCCTCAGTTCATCCGAAAGAAAAACTCAGGTCTAACTCTAGGAATCTTTGAACCGGTGATGTTCAATTTTGATATATTTCGTCCTCAGTTCATCCGCACGAGAAACTCATGTCTAACTCTAGTAATAATTGAACCTGTGATGTTCAATTCTGATATATTTCGTCTCCAGTTCATCAAGAATCGAAACTCGAGTCGAACTCGTAATTACTAAACTTTGTGATGTTCATTTCTTGATATATTTCGTCTCGATTCATCCGAATCAAACTCAAGTCAAACTCGGTAATCATTGAACCTGTGATGTTCAATTCGATATATTTCGTCTCCAGTTCATCCGAATCGAAACACAAAGTCAAACTCGGGAAATCTTTGAACCTGTGATGTTCAATTCTGATATATTTCGTCTCCAGTTCATCCGAATCAGAAATTCAGTTCAAACTCGGGTAATATTTGAACCTATGATGTTCAATTCTGATATATTTCATCCTCAGTTCATCCGAATCAGAAACTCAGGTCAAACTCTGTTAATCATTGAACCTGTGATGTTCAATTCTGATATATTTCGTCTCTAGTTCATCCGAATCAGAAACTCAGGTCGAATTCCGGTAATCTTTGAACCTGTGATGTCAAATTCTGATATATTTCGTCTATAGTTCATCTGAATCAGAAACTCAGGTCGAACTATGGTAATCATTGAACCCGTGATGTTCAATTTTGATATATTTCGTCCTCAGTTCATCCGCACGAGAAACTCATGTCTAACTCAAGTAATAATTGAACCTGTGATGTTCAATTCTGATATATTTCGTCTCCAGTTCATCCGAATCAGAAACTCAGGTCGAACTCTGGTAATTACTGAACCTGTGATGTTCATTTCTTGATATATTTCGTCTCCAGTTCATCCGAATCACAAACTCAAGTCAAACTCTGGTAATCATTGAACCTGTGATGTTCAATTCTGATATATTTCGTCTCCAGTTCATCCGAATCAGAAACTCAGATCGAATTCTGGTAATCTTTGAACCTGTGATGTTCAATTCTGATATATTTAGTCTTCAGTTCATCCGAATCAGAAACTCAGGTCGAACTCTGGTAATCATTAAACCTGTGATGTTCAATTCTGATATATTTCGTCTCCAGTTCATTAGAATCAGAAACGCAGGTCTAACTCTGGTAATTATTGAACCTGTGATGTTCAATTCTGATATATTTCGTCTGCAGTTCATCCGAATCAGAAACTCAAGTCAAACTCTAGTAATCTTTGAACCGGTGATGTTCAATTCTGATATATTTTGTCCTCAGTTCATCCGAAAGAAAAACTAAGGTCTAACTATAGGAATCTTTGAACCGGTGATGTTCAATTTTGATATATTTCGTCCTCAGTTCATCCGCATGAGAAACTCAGGTCTAACTCTAGTAATCTTTGAACTTGTGATGTTCAATTCTGATATATTTCGTCCTCAGTTCATCCGAATCACAAACTCAGGTTGAACTCTGGTAATCATTGAACCGGTGATGTTCAATTCTGATATATTTTGTCCTCAGTTCATCTGAATAAGAAACTCAGGTCAAACTATGGTAATCATTGAACCTGGGATGTTCAATTCTGATATATTTCGTCTCCAGTTCATCCGAATCAGAAACTCAGGTCAAACTCGGGAAATCTTTGAACCTGTGATGTTCAATTCTGATATATTTCGTCTCAAGTTCATCCGAATCAGAAATTCAGTTCAAACTCGGGTAATATTTGAACCTATGATGTTCAATTCTGATATATTTCATCCTCAGTTCATCCGAATCAGAAACTCAGGTCAAACTCTGTTAATCATTGAACCCCGTGATGTTCAATTCTGATATATTTCGTCTCTAGTTCATCCGAATCAGAAACTCAGGTCGAATTCCGGTAATCTTTGAACCTGTGATGTCAAATTCTGATATATTTCGTCTCCAGTTCATCTGAATCAGAAACTCAGGTCGAACTATGGTAATCATTGAACCCGTGATGTTCAATTCTGATATATTTTGTCTGCAGTTCATCAGAATCAGAAACTCAGGTCTAACTCTGGTAATCATTGAACCGGTGATGTTGAATTCTGATATATTTTCTCCTCAGTTCATCTGAATCAGAAACTCAGGTCAAACTCTGGTAATCATGGAACATGTGATGTTCAATTCTGATATATTTCGTCTCTAGTTCATCTGAATCAGAAACTCGGGTCAAACTCTAGTAATCTTTGAACCGGTGATTTTAAATTCTGATATATTTTGTCATCAGTTCATCCGAAAGAAAAACTCAGGTCTAACTCTAGGAATCTTTGAACCGGTGATGTTCAATTCTAATATATCTCGTCCTCAGTTCATCCGCACGAGAAACTCATGTCTAACTCTAGTAATATTTGAACCTGTGATGTTCAATTCTGATATATTTCGTCCTCATTTTATCCGAATCAGAAACTCAGGTCGAACTCTAGTAATCATAGAACCGGTGATGTTCAATTCTGATATATTTTGTCCTCAGTTCATCTGAATCAAAAACTCAGGTCAAACTCTGGTAATCATTGAACCTGTGATGTTCAATTCTGATATATTTCGTCTTCAGATCCTCCGAATGAGAAACTCTGGTCTAACTCTAGTAATCTATGAACCTGTGATGTTCAATTCTGATATATTTCGTCTTCAGATCATCCGATCGAGAAACTCAGGTCTAACTCTAGTAATATCTTAACCCGAGATGATAAGATCAGATAAATTAACCAGAATCTACTTCATGATATCTATGACTAATCAAAATCTATTTTGGATCTCTAAAAATTAAGCGGATACTACTTCATGACATCTAAAATGTTAATTGGATTCTATATTATGACCACTAGATAATCAAAATCGATTCCTGATTCTCTAGACGTTATTCAGAATCTATATCATGACCTCCTATTAATCGAAAATCGAAAGAGAAACACAAAGAGAAGCACAAAAAGAAGCACATTTCATTCGATCCGTATGACATTCCCAATCTAAATCTCTACCGTCCAAGATTCCAAGAATCCATCTTATCACCGTCCAAAACGTTTTAGAATAAAAATTGATTTTTTTCTTTCTCTCACTTCTTTTCATTTTTCGCTCATCTCTTTCTCTCATCACTTTTATTTTTCCTTCCTCGCAGAAAAAACCCTAACTGCAGCTACCGTCTTCATTAACTCATCGTTCTTCACTCCCACAAACTGCAGCTACAACTTCTCACTAATAGTAACAACCATCATATCTACTAGATGCATCCCGATTCGGCTTAGGGTAGAAGATCTGATGATTGGTTTTGTTAACTGAGAATAAAAATCAATTTTGTTTTTCTGGTCATAGAGCATCTCTATTTTCCATTCGATTCTCCCATCAAGATAAGTTCCTTCCCGATGTCTCTTCCTAGCTAGGTTTTGTTGGATCTTTTAATTTATGTTGAGAAATTTAATTTGGTTTAAATTATTATTTTTTCTGCTTGGGCGTTTTGATTATTTTGTAGATTTGAGTGCGGAGGATTGTGATGGACTTCATAATGCTTTAAAGGTCAGTTTTTTCCTTAGAGATTAATCAAATTATGGAATTTTTTTTTCTATTTTTTTTTTCTGATTTTTATTGTTTTTGTTTTCAGATCAATCTTCAGACTTTTGTTTAACAACATTCTGATGTACTTGAAATTCCTACACCAAATATTGTTGAGGATTTGAGAGAAATTTAGGTTTGTGTTTGTTTTGTTTAGTGGAGTCCATTGATTATAGGTCTTCATAACTATGAACAATGGATTTCTGACATTTTTATTTCTTGATTGCAGCTCTCTTTTGGCGATTCACTGATTAAATTTTGATTTGGTTAAGTAATTTATGAAATCTCAATAAAGAGAAGAAACAAAACAGACCCATCTCTCATTCTTACTGCCTTTTTGGATGAAAGGGGTATACACCATCCAAATATCAATGTGAGTTTCATGAGAGCTGTGAAAAACATCAAATCCCAGCTTATTCCTTTCATCGAAAATATATTGCAGGTTATTATTATTCTCCACTAGTTTGAGATGTGATTTGATGTTTTAAAGCCTGTATGTGGATAAATATTTTTAGATCTGAAACTTTTCATTTTTCAATTAGTAAAATTTTTTTATTATCGTAAAATAGAGTGATATATATATATATATATATATATTAGGTTTTGATTATTGGGTTCTTCTATTCCCTAGCTTTTGTATCTTATTGACTTGATGGATTCTCATGTTTTCAATTTTGATTGCTAGAAATGCTTTGATTGAAGATTTTTGTCTATTTATGATGGAATTCTAAGATTGTTCTCCATATGTTTTGTTTTGAATTTAGTTATATAAGTTTCAGCTCCTCTATTTAAACTTGTAATTGAAATCATCTTAGGGTGTTTAGAAATTGTTTTTGTGTTCATGAAAATTTAGACTAAATTTGAATTGGTTCTGTGCAGGTTTTCATCAAAGCACAGAAACCCAGGGCTGACTTCAAGAGGTTTCAAGTCAAATTCAAGCAAAGGAGAGGTATATGCTTGTTTTGATTTATGATGTAATTTCTTACATCTTTGGTTAGATGTAATTTGATTGTGTTGTTTCTTTGTAATGAATGCAGAGGGAAAGACCGATTACAGAGCCACAATACGTCTTATTAACCAGGACAAGAACAAGTGTAATACCCTTAAGTATTATTTTGTTGTTCATTTCACCAACAAAGACATTATTGCTCCGATAATATCTGCCACTGGAGATTTGTGTGATGTTTCCAACTATTTCAAGTGAAGTTTTTAAACATTTGTGCTTATGTTAAGTATCCGAATTTGGATTGTTGGATATAAATTTTTATTTGATATCTGTAGGAGCTATGGTCTAGTTCTAGATATTTGGATCCCCTGCAACAGAAAATGATGGTTATGGAGTACATGGAGCATGACATGAAGAGCATAATGGAGACTAAGAGGCTGCCTTTTAGTCAGAGTGAAGTTAAATGTCTCATGTTGCAGTTGTTGGAGGGTGTTGAGTATCTTCATGATAATTGGGTACTTCACAGGGATTTTAAGAATTATAATATTATTATAAACAATCAGGGTGAGCTAAAGATATGTGAATGTCTCGCCTATATGGAAGCCCATTGAAGAAATATACCCAACTGGTTGTTACTCTATGGTACAGGTGAGCATGACACCATTTGTGTAATCTTGTTTTGTATTTCCGTTCTTTTATCGACTGATAAAATTGCAATGTCTGATTTGATTATCCTTTTTTTCTTACAAAGCACCTGAGCTTTTATTAGGGGCAAAACACAATACTCAACAACAATTTATATGTGTTCGTTAGGTTGTATAATGGCTGAGCTGTTATCCAAGGAGCCCTTATTTAATGGGAAAACTGAAGTTGATCAGCTTGACTAAGTAGTTTTTGTTTCCAGAGTCGAGACCTATTTTCCATTTACATTTTCATTTGCTTGGATTCGGTCTAATCTATCTGCCATGATTTCTCTTAATTGCAGATTTTCAAAACCCTTGGTACTCCAAGTGAGACGATTAGGAAAGGTTTTTCTGAACATCCCGGTGCCAAGGCCAAATTTGCCAAGCAACAGTAAGTAACAGTTCTGTTAAAAAGTCTTGTTTGCTGCTATATCTCATGTTCTAATTGTTGCCCCTACTTTCCCAGTTTTCCAGCTTTTGTGATCTTGGCAAACTTGCTGGATCAGTTTGGTGGTTGTTTTACTACGTAAAACTCACGACCTGTTTTCTAACTGCTAGCATGCTTATTTCGGGTATAACTTACTGTGCAATAAATTCCCACCCAGATCTTTCACTGTATCACTAGTTCTTTCGGATGCTAGATTTGATTTGTTGAACCGGCTTTTACATATGACCCTGCAAAGGTATGAACTTACCGGATACTGTTGATTTATAATATGATCTGTCATTTTCGTCTTTGTTGTTTTTCTTCTTTTGCAAGTGTTGTGTACTAATTTGGTCCTGCTACTATTATTTATTGCAGAGGATTACAGCTGAAGAGGCTGTTAACCATGAGTGGTTTCGCGGGGTTCCTCTTCCCATGTCAAGAGATTTGAACGCTAGAATTACTTGAAATGATGTTTATGCTCGTGTTAAATGGTATGATAATAAATCATACTGATTCATCTTCATATTTTTAGTCTCTTGCAACTTCTTATGTTAATTAAATTTCATAATGAATAGAACAATTTTTTTGTTTTCGGTTTTGAGTATCATAATAAATAGACAATTTGTTCTTCTTATGTTAGGGATTGTATGGTGAAGTATGTTCGATGCCTTCATAATAAATAGACAAGTTGTACTTCTTATGTTAGGGATTTTTTTTCTTATTGTTGTGTAGATGGAATTGGTTCTTAGCGCCCAAAAACAACCACTTCACTAGGTATTTCTAAGATTATTTAGGCTTTTTGTTTCTTCTTTATTATGTCCTTGTTATTTAATAGTTCGCGTATATATCACGATATTCCACCACTTTTAGCAGTAACTTATATGGGCTCTACATCTAGTAGCATCTGCCATTAACTAATATGATGCTCAATTTTGTTTGTTGAACAGGTCAGAAGTATTGTGTTGGCTTGATCCTTAAAATGACGGAGGCTCAGTAAGATAGTTGGCTGGTCTTTGGAGCAATTGCAGTATCAAGTATTTTTGTGAAATAGGTATGAAGAGATTAGAAAATATATGAATGTGGTTTGCAGACTGAGAATATATGAATTGTGCATTGAAGAACAGGTTACAAGCCTGTATTTCAGGTTTCATTGTATTGCAGTCCTGTAAACTGGAAGGCCAGGTCCATGAGAATGACCTGGACTATCAAAAAAAAATTAATTGTAATTGAAAGAATTGTCACAGTTAAAACTGTGACCAAAATTGTGAAGATAAAAACACGTGTCATCTTCTCAATGCTGTGAAAAATGAGAGTAACAGTTTAAACGTTACAGTAATTGTGACAAAAAGATGACAGGTGTCCATTGGGAATTTGTGACAAAAAATATGCAACAGTTATATATGTTATTCTAATCGTTAGAAAAAAAGACACGTGGAGAAACTAAATCGATGCCTACGTGGCGGTGTAAGACACGTGGCATCACCGAATTGTTGCAAATAAGAATCACAATTAATTCTGTTATAATTACTATGACAAATACGCCACGTGTCGCTTTAATAAAATTAGGATAACTGTTACTATTAAATAATGTCACGGTTTATAAATGTGACCGTAACCAAATTTTGTCACAATGAAATTAATATCACAGCGTTTCTCTAACGGCCTATATCTGTTACAAATTTTTTTAGTAACAGATATGCCCTGTGACAGAAACCTGGATTTGGTGTAGTGTTGGCTTCCAAGACTTGCGCAGAACCTTGTATAAAACATCAAATGAGTAATATCTACTATTGAGTATTCAGATTACAAGGCTATTAGGCCAGCGGTTGTTGATATCTGCTGAGTTGTTTTCTTATGTTACTTTTAGCTCAACATCATCATCCATAAGAGTGGACATACAATTGAGAATTGCATCAAGATCAGGGGGATCTGAATTAGAAGATCCTGCCACTAATTGAGCTATAGGGAACTACCCCATGAAAGAAAAGAACAGAGAATAATCGAATTGAAAATAAGGAACAACCCCAGGAAGAAAAAGAACAGACAAGAATTGAATTTAAAATAAGAAAGAAAGAAAGAATTAAAAGGTAGACGATAAGATTACCAGTATGCTAAAAATAGAACTTGATAAGTTATAGAGAGTGTCACCGTCGAAGTGAAAACAAAATCACCAACAATGGTGAAGGAAATGGGATGCGATAATTATGGTGTATCTCTCTCCTTGGATGGTTTCTGAATTATTAAATATGAATTGTTAAAATGAATAGGGCACATTAAAGGTTCTCCGATGGTTGTTGTATAGTGGCAACACAAACAAGATATTCTCATTCCAATTTTTTCTTATGTCTAGGTGGAAAATTCATCTCCAATGGTGTTGTTTTTGATCTTTTTTTGATTAAATGTAAATTTTATTTTTTAGAATTTTAAGATTTTTATTAAAGCTAAAAATGGTATTTAATATATTGGAATTAATTTTAGTTAAGCGAATGGGATAGGTTCACATCCTCAAAATGATGTCTACCAAAAATTAAGCCACGTCATCTTCATATTGATTTAAGAAGTTGGGGTTGGAGAAGGATTTTAGAGAAAATGAATATATATCCTATGTGAATTTTGACATTTATTTTCACATAGATTCCATTGTTGAATTGTTAGAAAGGAAGAAGTTATATAAATAGGGAGGAGGTTTTGTATCAAAACTCAAGCCCGAGATAGCCGGTACAAGCTATAGTAGTAGTTTAGGTTTTAATTTTATTCTAGGGTTGAGATGAAACCCCTAATTAATTAGAATCCTTTGGTTTGATTTACTTGTTATCCATGAATATATATTGAAAAGCATGATTTAATCTATGAATTCATAGCAAATTACTTTCACCTTCTATGTCATGCATCCATGGTAGTTTGAGCAATCCTTTGTTATGTATTAAAGCTTTATGTAAACTGATTAGTGCAACATATATATAATACTAGGGATTGACATATTTTGTTGAGGTTAAATTACCTATTTGTGCAAGTGATTTATCACATCTTCAAGGTAGTTTGAGGCTAGAACCTCTATAGCTCTTTGATTGAAAAGGGAATTAGTATATCAAATTAGGGAGATCTAAGCATTTAGGCGGTGAATTCGACACCATAGTTGTCTTTGTATTTGCTTTCAATCTTGTTTCTTTAGTATAACCATCAATATCTAGTCTTTAGACTACCCACTTCGTTTAAATTAGTTTTAGTAGAACTTAGAAGTCTAGTTTCACCAATCCAACTACCCGTAGGTATTTGTCATTATCTATGTTCTAGACTCCTTCCGCTTGCGGTTTATAATCGTAGGTTTCTAAAGCCTACCACCGGCATCCAGTTATTCAATGTCCACCCTCCAGACAGACTATTATGCATTGTTTTCTTATATAGACTTTATTGATTTATGAGATGATTTTCCTTCCATATTAACCATTTTGCTTCACATCTTCTTGTTCATCACAAGGTTGAGTACTTGTGGGTGAAGTTGATTCACTGAACCACATAGTATTTCCGGTCATGTCCCATGAAAATTTTAGGCGATTAAATGGGCATGTGACACTTACAGCCTGTTCGGTTGGGAGAATTAGAATCCTAGGAATTCAATTATGCGGTAATCCAATTTTTGGAATTGGATTCCAAGGAATTGGATTCCAATCCAAAAAAAAATATGTTCGGTTGAGGTAATTCAATTACCTTTGTTTTTATCCCGGAATCCAATTCCATTGCATCATTGGACCAATGCAATGGAAATCTATCATTTAGGAGGGAATTGGATTCCTAGGAATTAAAATTCTCAATTACATAGAGTTCATTTGCCCCCTTCGGTTCAAGGAATTGGGCGCATTCCCTATGAATTGGATTCCAAGGAATATAATTCCCTGAAACGAACGGGCTGTTACCCCGGATCACGGGGCAGTACCAATTACCGATGCCGCGGCCCATGGACCAAACGGACTCTCTCTGTTTTTCTTCTTCTAAACTGAGTGAGGGTACTTGGGATAAAAATAGAGTTTAAGGATTGGCATTTCCTTAATGAGGTTTTGGTAGGGTTTTCCGGAATTTAGTATACAGCGACCTTCGTGATGAAACAATTACTGGTAATTAAGTCCCTAACTCTTTCGTATCCGAAATCCAATTTATCTTCAAGAGGTTCTTCTGATTAATTTCGATTAACTTTCCGCAGAAACGACTATTTCAAGTCTCTCAGAGTGATTTCCGTATACCTAATGGCCGGAATTCTATTCTGCGGATAATAGCTTTAGCAGCAGTAACTGCAACTGGAACTGGGCTTATAGGGTTTGACAATGGCCGTGGAGATTTTAGTAAGTGTCTATATCCAAATTTATATTTTATGTCCTAGAATTGGTTTTACATTGATCAATTTAAGACCATAAACCAACACCAACCCACGCCACCAGAGGCGGAGCTAGGAGATGCACTAGTTAGAAAGTGAAAACAAATTCCAGGTTCTATGTTTCATGCTGGTTGCGCCACTGTCCAACCGCTGGCCACCACAACACCTGTCGTAAATGTATGTATATGGTGTTAGTGTTTGTGCTGGGGTTTGTTGATGGCAGCTGGGTGGTGTTGTTGGTGGTGGCTGAGTGATGTTTGGCGGGATTTTGTGGTATTGCTGTTTGTGGTGGAATGGTGATGGAGATTTCCATAAGTCCCACTAAAGTAAAAAAATGATATCTGAATGGATTGGTATACACTCTTATTTTACAGAAACAAGAATATCAGCATCAATCTCTCCACAATTTTCATTCCCATGGCTAACTAAAGAAGAATTATTACCTCTCGGAGGAGATGTTGCGCTGGATAAAACTTGGTGGAAATCAGGTATTCGGGTTTAGTAATATAGCTTGCTTGGTTTTAATCTACTTTGATTAAAATTTGACTAGATTCCTGTTTTATATTTGTAAAAATAGGGAATAGTTTTTCACGAATTAGTTCTGCTTGGTCTAATGGATTACCTGATATAAAGAAGGAAATGTCTGGTGAAGATGGAAAGGACGGTAGAAAAGGTTGTCATGGATGTTTAGGTAGAGACTCTATTGCTTCAGCAGCTGCTTTAGTTGGTCCTGCTGTTGTCAATATATCTGTATCACAAGGTCAGTATGTTCGGCTTACTATTGTACAGATTACTTATCTTTGTTGTTGATCGACAAATCTAGTTTTACATATTGTAGGGATAAATTTTTGATTTTTGGGTATCTTTATGTTTTCAAGGTTATCGAGGAATGACGTTGGGGAAGAGTATAGGATCAGGAACACTTATTGATTCTGATGGTACAATCTTAACTTGTGCTCATGTTGTGGTAGACTTTCAAAGCACGAAAAAAGTCTCTAAAGGAAAGGTTCGCTTTTGATGGCCATTAGCATTTATTTGAGTTCAACTTAAGGTGTATAGATGTAGTCTTTTCGCTGATTGCTTGCATGCTTTACATTAATCTAGGATCGGTTATTTTTGTGCCCGTATGGTAATTTTTCTGAACCTCGTATTCAAATTATGTTTTTGGTTCTCTTGATTGTTTTCTACTTTATGTACCCCAGGTTGGTGTTACCTTGCAAGATGGTCGAACATTTGAGGGTACTGTTGTGAATGCTGATCTTCATTCGGACATTGCCATAGTTAAAATCAATTCTAAAACTCCTTTACCATCAGCAAAGCTCGGTTCGTCAATTAAGATGCGTCCAGGGGATTGGGTGGTAGCAATGGGCTGCCCACACTCTTTACAAAATACTGTTACTGCTGGTATTGTGAGGTACAGTATGAAATTCTGGAAAAAGTGATTAGGCATATCTCATTATGAACATTTGTTTCCCCTATATATATTTTTACACGCGTCTTGCTGGTTTCCACTTGGTATCTGGTGAAGCTGGTATACAAACGCTTAGAAATCATTAGGTGAATTACCAAATTTGAAGCAATCCATGTTGGACAGTGCCATCTGATATTACTTCTGGTTTTCTCATTGTCTTTTTGTTTAGTTGCGTTGATCGTAAAAGTAGTGATCTGGGTCTTGGAGGGATACGGAGAGAGTATTTACAGACTGATTGCGCAATTAATCAGGTATAAAGCTCTTATACCTTGACAATTCTTCCTCCTTTAACCTTCGTAACATGTGATTTTATCATCTTAGCTTTTTATTGAATGCCGTATCGTTCCATGTCCTTATTCTTTTATAGGGAAACTCTGGGGGACCACTTGTCAATCTTGACGGAGAAGTTGTTGGGGTCAATATTATGAAGGTATTTGCTGCTGATGGTTTGAGCTTTGCTGTGCCAATCGATGCCGTCTCTAAAATTATAGAGCACTTCAAGAAAAATGGGTATGTTCTTTTTTCCTGACTTTATCATTATACCCTTTTCAACAGTTTGGGATAACAAAAGAAGTTCTAAATTCTCATATGTTAGGACGATTTCTCAATCTTTAGTTGCAATCACTTCTTTTAATTAGCTCTGTCAGAGAATGGATATAATCCATTGCAGAGGATCAACCTAATGAAGGAGTTGAGTTATAACATGGCTATGAAGTTTGTCTAATATTGTATTCTAATATTATGTAGGAGAGTTGTCCGTCCTTGGCTTGGGTTGAAAATGCTTGATTTGAATGATATGATTGTAGCTCAGCTCAAGGAAAGAGATATTTCGTTTCCAAATGTTAGTAAGGGTGTGCTTGTACCGATGGTGAGTTTTATTTCTCACTTTTCTTCTTTCGTCGTTCTTCCGTTTCTTTCATTGGAATCAAATGCATTCTGCAAAGGCCCATCAAACGTTTCACTGTCTTTTTACAAAGGAAGCATGATTGTCCACCTTCTTAATCTGACTTAAGATTTTTAACATCCAACCAGGTAACACCAGGTTCTCCCGGTGACCGTGCTGGATTTTGCCCTGGTGATATTATCGTTGAGTTCAATGACATCCCTGTTGCAAGCATCACAGAGGTATGTCTGCTAGTCGCTATATCTTTTTGTCAAAGATGCTTCCTCTGATTAGCCACATGTAAAATCAAGCATCCATCCTCTCACAAGAAAGTTAGGGTGTGTATCCTACATGTAATCTGCATTTGACACCACAGATGTGCATAGCATTGCCTAATCTTTTAGTTTACCACATGATATACCTCCATATAGTTAGTTAGTTATTCAATATGGGAGCCATATCACCATTTCACGAGAATTCAGGATGTTTCTTTCAGTTTTGGAAGGTGAAGTCTGCTTTGTAAAAAACTATCAGAGAGAGAGAGAGAGAGATGGTTGTAGTTTATGACGGTTTTAGAATTTCATTCTGCAGATTATCGACGCTATGGGGGACAAGGTCGGAAAGCCCTTGAAAGTGGTTGTGAAGAGAGGGAACAATAAGGTAGTGAATTTGACTGTGGTTCCTGAGGAAGCTAATCCGGACTCTTAACTTTCTGTATTTACTTGTTTTCTGAAGACGCATGTCAGCCAACAGTCCTTTTAATATTTAATGTGTAATGCTGAAGATTGTCTACCCTTGGGTCATTGATAAACTGAAGATGGTCTGGCCTTGGGTCATTGGATAGGAAGTTATTAGAGTAGACCTCTATAAGAGGAAATTGTTATCAGACAGTCGAGAGGATCAAGTTGAAGCGCAGGCAAGCTAAGACCGCTAAAACCGCCAGGGACACAAACTTGACGATAAGCAAAATATCATATGCAAATCTGCTTACTCGGTGATACATCCATAATAAGCAAATCGGGTTTTATTTGCATGCTGATTCAATCTATTCCGGCACATACCATGTAGCCTACAATAAACCTACGGAACAAAATTTCAATATTTTATTTTTTTGCGCCCACAACTACACAAACCAGATTATGTAGTATAAATTCCTTGTGACCTTCTTGGGTTCAAGGAACCCCTATTGTTGCTGTTTTAATTGTTGTCCGAATCGATCCACTCTTGAGTTGTCAACGATGCAATAAGCAGATTGGCATAGTGCACATGCGGTGAAACTTAAGTCAAATATCCAGCAGGTGTTGGCCCTTGTCACAATTCTAGCTCCGCTTCTAAGTAGGAGCCACACTTTTCTTGATGGCCGAGATGTTTACAAGCGAAAATCAGGTTGTCAACTTGAAAACATGAGCACCAGGAGAGGCGCTTCGTGAACAGAAAATATGAACAATATAACAAGAGGAGATGCACCTCCTCATCAGCAGTTGGACAAGCAACAACCACAAACAATCAGCAACGGAGAACATGGACTAAGAATGTTTTCTTTGCAGAAGGTGGCCAAGATTGTTCTGCAAAGACGGTTCTGCAGCTTCTAGGTATTTTAAGGAAGCACTAGCAGGTAAACTTGAGATGGCTTCAACAGTACTTGAAACTTTGGGCTTGTAAACATTGGCAGGGGCCGCGCGGACGCGTTCCCCTCAGGAACAAATTATGACGTAGACTCTTCCTCAATGGGGAGATCTTAGGCTAGCACCCTTCCAAAGTGCAATAGAAGTCACCAACCTAGGCCATGGTCCTTCATGATCAACCATAGACCCCGTCCAGGTAAGTATGTTTTCTAGTCACATTTCAAGCTTCACTTATAGGATCGTTTTCGTTATCAGTTTTCCCATGTAATAGATGTGGTACTATTATTACCTTGGATTGGGCCTATGATCTTTCTTAGTTCTTTCCAATACAGCAACAATGCGCCCAAACTGCAATATGTATCTTCAGTATATGTTCCTTTTGAACTGGCAATTTCTGAAAAATACAGTCTATGGAATGAGTTGTTGTATAACTGTGACGGTTTAAACTTTAAACCCAATTGACTTGTTAATAATTTACACTCTGTGATGGGAAGTATTCTGCAAACATAAAAAACTAGTCTTCGTAGATATGTTATCGTTTCTTTGTGACAACTCCGGGTAACTTGGATAGATTCCTATTTACAGAAAGTCCTATTGGCTAGTTTCTTTGTGCCGTGTTCTAACATTTTCAGTTTTCTGCAAAGACGGCCGATAGTTTTCTATGTTGTAAAACAGTTTTTATATCCAGGTTACTTCATAATGGGAATGTCTATGTCATTTCAATAAAAAAAAATCCAGACACTTCTCAGGACACCCATTTTAAAGAAGCCATGACAATGCTAACAGTAAAATAAAAATCAAAAAAAATTGGACCATTTCTCGATTTGTGCGTGTCATCCTTGCGCAGGGGCCATGCTAATCTTCTCTGTATCGTTCCAATTTTATCGGATGTCCCCGAAGGGACGAACTAAACTTGAATCTCACGCTATTTAAACCGATCTCTGTTTTGTAAACTAGACAATGTGGGACTATATCAATAGCCATAGCCCATAGATGCACTCAAAACGCGCTAGTGACAGTTTCTGTGTTCCTTTTCTGGAGCGGTTAAGAGTTCGAATCTCTATAGTCGTAAGTTCTATAACTCCGATACAATCTTTCCAAGATCCTTGCATAAGCCTCAATATTTTATCTTTCTATTACTTTAAATTTAGTACGGTATGTTTTTTCTTTCTTTTTTACGATATAGTGGAATAAATTTCGGAAGTGTAGAACTAGTTACGTGAGTACATACTACATAGATTTTCCGCCACAAGCAGGTGTTTTGAAATACTGAAATAGGGTGTGGTGTTGTTCGGCTTGCGAATACAACTGAATGGGTTTTAATGCTTGAAACTGGCAGCTTCCGGATGCAAATTGACAGCCCAAGCAGATGTGTATTAGGAGGAAATGGATATTAAAAGACGACTGGTAAAAAATTTTGAAGCCAACTTTTCAGCCAAGTCATAAAATGATGCTTCTCTTAAAATCTCACAAGGAGATGATTAGGATGCTGGAGTACTGAGCAACTACAGCAGGGGCATAAAAATCAACTACAATTAAAAGAGGCCATGAATGCTTGAGCTCTTTCTCTATTCTTTGTTTTTAGCATTTTCATGATCGAAAGTATTTCTGAGCATGACTAGTCACTCGAGTTGGAATTCTCAGACTTTAAGGTGAGTCGCGAGATGCTCCCCTAGTCGCCATTGCAAATTCCAAAAATAGCATCTATACAAACCAAATTATTTAGCATCATAACGAAACAAAAAGAATTCGAAATACTTGTGGTCTACAGGGTTCATAACTACCCCTCTTACTACAGGATGCTTACCTAGTCAACGTTTAGATCCGTCTCTAAACGTTATGTATATCAAACGGACCTCCCCATACGGTAATCTTAATGTGGCAGATTTACCCTCTTTTGCAATCAGTTTCGCTACAGCACCTGCTGCTCTAGCTAATTGTCCATCCTTTCCAAGTGTGATTTCTATGTTATGTATGGTCGTGCCTAAGGGCATATCTGCTGAAGTAGATTCTTCTTTTTGATCAATCAAAACCCCTTCCCAAACTGTACAAGCTTCTTCCAAAGCATACGGATTTCTGGATGTATATAATGATATCTAGACAGATGGATCTTATATGAATCGTATGATGAAGTACCACATGAGTGGATATATAGGAATCCAAATCTGCTGAATCACTCATGTTATGATCTTCTACATCCTAGGTCTCCCTGTTCCATCATATGGCTTATGTTCTTCATGTAGCATTCAGACCGAATGACTCTATGAAATTACGTCGATGCTTCCACATATTATGGGTAACGTATGAGACATATCTATTTTTCCCCGGGGGTAGAATTACCACTGCTTAGCTTTCAATTCGCCTTTGACCATCAAATGAAATGTGAATAACCCGTCCTCCTCTCTTTGAAACAAGGGGCTCTTCCAGTTCTGTCGGTGCTTCAAACAATTTTGTCTTCTCCATATTACCATATCTCTAGAGTCAATAATTTTATATGAGGAACTACTGAACTCAATCACTTGCTGCCGTTACTCTTCAGTTTTATGTTGAGGTCTATCCCGTAGAGGTACTCAAATTGGATCAGTGATTGATTTCTAGGTTTCGTCGTAAACCTAATTGGTTACTTCCAATTACGTAAATCAATGGTAAAAACCGCACTCAAAGGTAGGTAATTTCCCATTGAGATAGGAACTTCTGTACCAGAAATAATGGTATCTCCAATTATAGCCCCTCTGGGATGTATAATATATCTCTTCTCACCATCCCCATAGTGTATGAGACAAATGTATGCATTTCGGTTGGGGTCATATTCTATGGTTACGATCTACCAGATATGTCTTTTTCATTCCGTTGAAAATCTATTTTACGGTATAGACGCTATGACCTCCCCCTTTATGCCTTGCGGTAATGATGCCTCTGGCATTACGACCTTTACCACAATGACGCTGTCCAGAGATCAAATTATTTCGTGAATTGGATTTCACTTGACTGTCTATGGCCCCATTGCGTGTGCTCGGAGTAGAAATTTTGTATAAATGTATCGTCGTGTTATTAAGTATTTTTTTTTAAGTTCTTTTCTTTCTAAGAGGTGGAATAGAATAACCCGGTTGAAGCGTAATGATCATACGTTTGTAATGCATTGTATGTCCCATAGGTCCCATTCTTCTACCCTTTCCCTGGAGTCGATGACTATTCATAGCTATTACCTTGACACCAAAGAAGAGTTCGACCCAATGCTTTATTTCTGTCCTAGTTGATCCTGATTCGACATTAGAAGTATATTGATTGTTCCCCAATAACCGAATACTTTTGTCTGTAAATACTGCATATTTGATTCCATCCATAAATCCATTTTCTTCCTTATGAGTTCCAGTATTGATAAGAATTCTAGTTCTTACTGTTCATATGTTATGGTATGAATATACCATACCAATTCGCAATGTATGGATGATGAGATTCCATTGATACAGAGCCAATTCCAATAGACTTATTGAACGTTCCCATTGGCGTACATCCAGCAGGAATTGAACCTACGAATTTGCCAATTATGAGTTGGGCGCTTTAACCATTCAGCCATGGATGCTTAACAGGGATCATCGTACATCGTGAATAACTAAATTCCAATTGAAATGAAATCTTTAGGAGGAATCAATGAAACGACATCAATTCAAATCCTGGATCTTCGAATTGAGAGAGATCAAGAATTCTCAATATTTCTTAGATTCATGGACCAAATTCGATTCAGTGGGATCTTTCACTCACATTTTTTTCCACCAAGAACGTTCTATTAAACTCTTTGACCCCCAAATTTGGAGTATTCTCCTTTCACGCGATTCACAAGGTTCAAAAAGCAATCGATATTTCACGATCAAAGGTGTAGTACTGCTTGTAGTAGTGTTCCTTATATATCGTATTAACAATCGAAATATGGTCGAAAGAAAAAATCTCTATTTGTTGGGGCTTCTTCCTATACCTATGAATTTCATTGGACCCATAAATGATACATCGGAAGAATCTCTATTTCTCGTCTGCAAATATCCAAATTTTTATGCCTAATACCCTCATAAATAGTCTGAATTGTATATGAAAAATAATCAATTTTAGCTCGAATGGTTTGTAGGGGAACCCTACCTTCTCTGATCCATTCTACACGTGCTATTTCTTTTCCGTCAATACGTCCTGCAATTTGTACTTGAATTCCTTTTGTATCCGCTTGCTCAATTAATTCAATAGCTTTTTTCATTGCCTTTCGAAATGAAACTCTATTTTTTAATTGCCCAGCTATAAATTCCGCAAGAATATTAGGGTCTCCATAGGGTTTTGCAATTCGTGTAATAGCAATGTTGAGTTTTCGGTTCACAAAATTAAAACCTTTTTGTACATTGATCTGTAATTCTTCAATTCCTCTCGGTTTACCCTCTATTAACCATTTTGGAAATCCCATATAGATTATGACCTGGACCAAGTCGATTCTTTTTTAATCTCTATACGCGCAATTCCCTCTACACCTGAAGATATTCTCATATTTTTTTGTACATAATTCTTGATACAATCCCGTATTTTTTGATCTTCCTGTAGACCCTCAGAATAACTTTTTGGTTGTGCAAACCAAAGGGAATGGTGCTTTTGGGTTGTACCAAGTCTAAAACCAAGTGGATTTATTTTTTGTCCCATACACCCTCGCCTTCTTCGCTTTCTTCATTAGCCCATTTTAGTCTTTCGTGCTCTACCATACATAGATACCTCTCTCTAACATCCGTATATTTATCTATATATACATATCCAGTTTTTCTTAACCATATGAAATAGTCTTGATCTTTAGATATATCTTTCAATACAATAGTTATATGACAGGTGGGTCTTTTGATCGGATAACTACGTCCTCGAGCTCGAGGCTTTAACTTTTTCACGATGGTACCCTCGTTGACTTCGGCTTGACTAATGATTAAATCTGTTTCCTTGAAACCCATATTATGACTAGCATTTGCTGCTGCCGAATAAACCAACTTAAAAATAGGGTAACATGCTCGATAAGGCATGAGTTTATATTAGTAATACAACAAAATGAATACTGGATTCTGATCCAAGTCTCATGCTTGTCACAACCTTATTTCAAATCTTGAAATGTTTGTTATGGAAAGAGTAAAGCAAACACTAAATAAGACCAAGTGATCACAAATGAAGCAGATGTAACAAAGTGATTCTTCAATACAGGTGAACAACCCGCCATCTCTTGACTGCTAGCTGATGGATGCCTACCAGATTATCTGGAGGGGATATGCGGCCGCTAATCAAAAAAAATTGGACCATTTCTCGATTTGTGCGTGTCATCCTTGCGCAGGGGCCATGCTAATCTTCTCGATATCGTTCCAATTTTATCGGATGTCCCCGAAGGGACAAACCAAAGTGGAAGCTCGGGCTATTTAAACCGATCTCTGTTTTGTAAACAAGACAATGTGGGACTATATCAATATACATAGCCCATAGATACACTCAAAACGCGCTAGTAACAGTTTCTTTGGAAGTGTAGAACTAGTTACGCGAGTACATACTACATAGTCTATGTGAAGTGAGGTTCACTTGCCGCCACAAGGGTGTGGTGTCGTTCGGCTTGCGAATACAACTGAATGGGTTTTAATGCTTGAAACTGGCAGCTTCCAGATGCAAACTGACAGCCCAAGCAGATGTGTATTCGGAGGAAATGGATATTAAAAGACAACTGGTAAAGTTTTTTGAAGCCAACTTCAGCTAAGTCGTAAAATGCTGCTGCTCTTAAAATCTCACAAGGAGATGATTAGGATATTGAATTTTGAATTGATGCATTATCCACCATATATAGTTTCAATTTCGATCATGGATGCATGTTCCATGATCTTATAAGTCATGAGATACTCCTCTAGTCACCGTTGCAAATTCCAAAAATCTATACAAACCAAATTATTTGGCATCATAACGAAACAAAAAGAATTTGAAATACCTGTGTTCTTCTTCAGCCTGCCTAAGCATCTCTCCTTTTGTTTATATTGTTGTCCTTGTTAATAACTCAAGAAAGGGCTAACAAATAGGAATGACATGGTCTAACATCGTTTCCTAAATATTTAGTAGCAGGACAGATCTAATTCGTCAAAAAGAAAGAAAAAAAAATCCCAATTGACTAGTTCATAACTTACACTCCGTGATGGGGAGAATTCTGTAAACATTGAAAAACTAGTCTTTGCGGATCTGTTACCGAAAATTATGTAGTGTTCTATCATTCCAGTTCTCTAAGACGCAGATAGTTTACTATAGTTTAACAAGGGCACTCGTTAGCTGTAAGGGGTGCCCCAGGCTTTGGCAACAGTGCAACGCATGAGAACTATAACTGATCGCAATGTTTTTCTTAGTTTTGGTGGGGGTGTGCCAGGCCTTTGCAGTAATGCAACGCAAAGGCGACACTCGAGAACCCCAGCAGCAAGCTACTGTGATGGGAACTCCCCCATGAAAAAAATTAATTTAATATCGTGTGAACCAATGGCTCACATATCAGATATTAAACTGATAAGAACAGATACTACACTTGATCTTAGCTAAAAGGCCGAGAAAGGTATGCTTCTTCTAGTTTTCGACTTCTCTCTTTATACCGTCTTGTTTCAATTCCTCTGCTCTAGACTAGTCTATGTGGGACTAAATTATAAGCTCACCCTGTCGTATAACTGGGACATATCTGAACTGAGGTGAGTCCATGGGCATTGGATGACGTTTAACAAACATTCAAAGTCAGATGGTTTTCTACTCTACACAACTACTGATTTAATTACTGAGATCGAATCATCGATTGGTATTCAAAGTTCTGAGTGCCAGTAAACAGGACCCAATCCACCTAAATCCTCAACATGCACATCAGTTCTCTTTTCCTGCCAGTTATGTTTCACGACACCTGGTGTTGGCATTTTGGAAGCATGCTCCCCATTAGCAGTTGATGCAGAGGAATCTGTCAATTGTATTGCATTGCTCTAGGTACATCCATGGCCTGTCTACACATTTCGGGATTGCCGCTTTCATAAAAAACTATAGATTTATGACCATCTTTTCTGACATTCAAGATTATCCTACTGGAACTTGAATTTGCAAAATTACTCTGACATCACTTAATGTTTCTATAGCTACTGCGACGCATAGTACTTGGAGACCTACAGTAAAAGATCCAATTAGTTCTCTCACAACACCATTCGACTTAAAAATCTGAACACATAAATTCTCAAGTAGCGCTAGATCCTACGGCTTACTAATTATTTTTAATCAAAAAAACTTCAAATTTCAGACATTGAACTACAAGAAAAAAAATAATCGCCGCATTACTAATTATTTTTGGAAGAAACCTCTCTATGAAAAAGAGAACAAAGACGGTCATACTAGCTGAGACTTCTTTGAATCAGATTTTTACGGTCAATTTTACTGTCAATGGAGACGAGCTATCAATGGGGCAACATATGAGATTTCGTCTTGGGGAAGCAAAATCTCAGGGCCGGACATGCTTGTGGTACCACCCTTACAATCTCGATTAACCTTCGATTAGTGTAAAGTTCAATGAAGAGAAATTATATCATAGCTCTACAGCCTTGTGATACAAGACCCTCAAAAATCAACCTAGCTTGAGTACTCCAGATCCTCGAGAACAAGTCAACTCAGATGCATGTCCCAAGGATGGTTTACTGGTAGAGCAATAGAAAAGCTTGGATTTCAGAATTGTTGGGTTCCTCTAAGAAAAGAGAAACCCTCCAAAAATAGGCGTATGCCACTTATAAACGGCAAGCACACGGTATTCTTTAGTAAAAGGCGAAAGAATAGTTCGCTTTGAGCTTACCGCACGGCTGCGTGAATTGTTCCGTGGAGTGGAGTGCTGGTAATGTACAACGCATTTTGAGTACAGTTTTGTTTCCTTAACCGTGTGGGACTAATCCTTTTCACTTCAAGTCTTACCTGAGACTTGCATCATCGCTGTCTATACCAACTAAAGAAGGGAGAATGGGCTTATAAATTTTGCTCATTTGGTAAGGAGATGGAAGGAAAGGTTACCTTCGAAAATTACTCTAATAAATAAGTGTAGACCTGTCAATCTTTTTTCATTTGAATGAACTAGTATCTACAATTCTACATCATCAAATTTCTTCTATCATGAAGTTAAGCATTCAGTTGATATTTTTTTCTTGGTTGTTTGTTTCAATTTGTTTATGCTAGCTGAATTGGAATGTTAAAGTAAAAATTTCAAAGGGGTGGAATGAGAACGAACTATTCGGATTCAACCCAAATTGTAATCAAGATGCTAACTAGTCATGTTATCGGAGCACAAGGCTCAAAATTTTAGACTTCATGCGGCTCCAGCAGCTTCGGTTTGAACTACAGACTAAAAGAGCACAAACACAATGACAATGTTTTTCTTAGTTTTGGTGGGGGTGTGCCTGGCCTTTGCAGTAGTGCAACGCAAAGGCGACACGCGAGAACCCCAGCAGCAAGCTACTGTGATGGGATCTCCCCCATGAAAAAAATTAATTTAATATCGTGTGAGCCGATGGCTCACATATCAGATATTAAACTGATAAGAACAGATACTACACTTGATCTTAGCCAAAAGGCCGAGAAAGGTATGCTTCTTCCAATCTCACAATCCAGCTTTTATAGGTTGCAGAATTTATACTATGTTACAACTTGACCCATGTGGGACAATATCCAGAACACTAACCCCGGTATCATCAGAGTTTTACAAATATTCAGCGACTAACTGGTGCAAGTAATAACATAAAGAAACGTTCAGGGTTGTCCAACAGAAGAGCTTCATCTGCTCAAAGAACTTACCAGTTATATTTGAACAAGAGAGGAACTACAACTTCTCTCTGCAGCTATATGAAGATCTTAAAATCCAATTCAGCGCAGCCGCACCAAGAACATTGGATGGAGATTTTATTTAACCAGCGAATCAAGGTGCTAATTTCGATAGCCTATCATAGTTTGGAATGCCTGGAAAACAAACTAGGCATTACACTACCAAAACAAAAGTGTATTTGCAAAGTTTGGCCAACAAAATTGAAAGAACGCGCAGAACAAAGTTTGTTTAATTCAAGTTCATCAAGAGATATCATCACTTTTTCTTGATGATGTACGATCGAAACGTATAATAATATCTTTGCAAGTCAGCTGAAAACGGCTAAAAGTAAGCATACCATATACATGTACTGCATACGGTTGTATCTGCCCAGTCAATTGGGTCTGATGGCTTATGGAGTGAAATATACTGGCATTTATAGAACATAAGAGATATAGCAGTTTGCTTGGGCATTTTCATGTTGATTCAAAAGCGGATTGATCTCTTGTAACAGTCGTTGCACCTGTCAACAGAAACGAAACCCATTAAAATGACACAATCTAGTAGTGTACCCTAAGCAGCGCAGAAGCAAAGACACAACAACCAATAGGGAGAAATCAGATGCTAATCAGGTCTTTAAAGTCCTTTAAAAGAAAACACATATGTATGTTTTATATGCATCCTGCACCAAATGATTGGGTAAGTAAGCAGCCGTTTTCCATTTGTCAAATATTCGGGAAAAATAAACAAAAATAAACTAGTAATGTAACTATCCAATTCATAGCATTTATACCAACATTTCATAGTGCATATAATCCCTTCTCAAGTCCTTTTTCTCTGAATATATTATACATTTATATGGGAACAGCCAATTTTCACCAACCATCAAAGTTAAGAATCTTATAGGCAGATGCAAAGATCCTAATAATCATCAGAATTTAATAGCTGAGTGGCACACCACAAAATGACTCGCTCAACTTACAATAATAATCAGCTGGGCTCTTCGAAGGGTGTCGCCATTGGAACTTGTAAATTCATACACAGTTGGTACTCTAAACGACTGAAACGTTGGTCTTCATAGAACAAAACCAAGCTGAAAAGCATCGCTTGAATTGTGAAAACATAATGACCGGATTGAAAAGTGCGTGATGGCTAGCTGAAAACACATACAAACCTTAGGGGGGCTTTACAAGTACAACCGTTAGAATGCAATTTGCCTTTGTAATCAACCTTGTTTCACTGCCAAGGCTTTGTAAAATATGATTTAAGAACTCCACGGCAACAGTCCAAGGACTAGAATGTCCTGAGCATAGAGGCATGAGACTAAAAGTTGTTCCTAAGAAAACAAACAAACAAAAAAAGATAGCTACAGAATTAAAGACTGACAACAAACACGGCATTACTTGAAAAAGGAATATCATGTATAACTCTTAGTAGCATGAATGAATCTTGATCAGTTTGTCGACTTCTTTGCTATTATGCATGTCTTTTCCATCCTATTAGGATTAGGCAATAAGTGAAAAACCTGAGGATAATTACCTAATATTAAAGTTTTAATGACAGAATTGATGTCTGGCAGAAAGCAATTAAAGCCAAACAGGGACTGATACATGAAGGTTTGCAACATGGATGGAAACCTTTTTAACACAAACTATTTTGTATTTGCCAATGACACCTGAGAGTTGAGTGACAAACTAGCCATGATTTAGCTGTAGTGCAGCTTAACATTGTTAGAAAGCAGCACAATGCACATACAAAGATCTCCCTCTCCATGTTCAGAGAAGGAACTAGAGTTGTGTGATTAGGTGATGCCAAAGTCTGATAACATAAATATATCATGATATGGTACTAGTGGTTCCTACCTATGTATCAGCAAATTCCCTTATTCTAAACTCTTCGTACCAGTATTTAGCTATTAACCTACTACTATACACTCAATAATGTATTGTGTGTATCAAGGCATGAACTTCTGCTTGGTTCCACAAAAAGCAAACATCATGTAACATCTAACAAATCGGGAATACAAATTCAATAAGCATGCTTTATAGATTTACGGATGACTAGCGTACTTCAAACATCCATGTTACAGAAAACACTACAGATATATAAAAATCTAAGAGTAAAGTAGAAGACATACCCAGAATCGACGCATTCTTTTTATGCACCCCAGCTTATTGGTGTTGATGATGGTGATGGTGTTAATATTATATATATGTTTCGTTGGTGTTGGGATTGGGATTGGGATTGGGATTGGGATTGGGATTGTTGCCGTTGTTATTGTGGTATTGATGATGTTGTTGGTGTTGTCGTGGGGTTGCTGGTGATGCTGCTGGGTTTGGTGATGACGTTGCTGCTGTTGTTGGTTAGTGATGGCATTTCCAGCCTAGCCTCTGCAAAAAAGATTATTACGAACACAAATAACGATTATTACAGTTCCCATCCAATTTCTTTAGACAAGAGACATTTCTACTTCAACAAACATACTCATTTCTTTCCTCCCACATCAATTTCTATCAACGATGTTTGTTAATCGTTTCTATGTCCGGCTCCATTCCTATACAATTACTACTACCTGAGGCTGAAGATTCTCCCAATTTCCCCCAATCAGACTCATGCTAGAGTAATTGTTGGAAAAAACTTTCTTTAAATCTGAGCAAGATTCAGAGATGGAGAAATTGATTAAGTCTCAAAACAATCTTGAGTGGTTTCTCTTATTTCTTTCCTTCTATACAGATTCTACAACTATTAATTTCTGAATTCCTCTGAATCAGCATTTTTTCAGATCGAGACATGGAGGGTACAAAATCAACAGAATCTTTCGAAGAAACTTTATCTTGATTTTATGTATTTTCTTCAGCAATGAATGAATCGTATAATTCAATAATACCTTGTTTAGTTTTATGATTCTTCTTGACACCATTTCCATCTGAGAAATGGGTTCTTCCCATAATTGAAGGTGAAAATTAGATAGAACTTGCTTGAATCACAGAGATGCAGAGAGAAGGGTTAGGGTTTAAGAGATGAACAAAAAATATTAGCTGAAACTTTGGATTTATGATCTTTTTAGCTATCAGGATGAGTCTTCACAGGACCTTCACAAACTCAGAGAGGGAAGTGAAAGAGAACAGTGGCTCCTTTTTTCTTACTTGGAGACTTGTAATTGATTTTATTTTTATTTATTTTTTTATGCAAACTTGGAATTGTGTTATAAGTCCTATTTATATGCACATGCCAAAAAAAAACTGGTTTGGCATACCAGGTGGCATGCCATACTAATTGCGCCACTATGGAAAAACCACTGAGCGATGGACATTCTAGCGAACGATATTTAGAATATCGCTAGCTTCATACTTTCCAACGCGCGTTATAAAAAATTTTGATGGCGTTATTAAGATTATTGACCAGTAGTATTTTGCAACGGCTATTTTCCCATGCTGATTCCTATATATATGCCCTTATACTTCTCCAGATATACTCACACATACTTCTACATATATTTCACCAATTTCTTTTTCTATATTCTCAATTTTAAATTTCATAATCATCAATGGCGAGATCCAATGAAGAGAGAAATGTTATTATGAATCGGTTCAGATTACAGCAAGAAATGTAGCGTAGGAGGTTGCAAGAACTTGACGATGAGGAAGCTGAAGATAATAAACTAATCGACACTTTGATGCTTATACATACGGGCCAAATACATAAAGTTTCAGAGCCCAAAGAAGTATTATCAAGAAGATATACATATCGAGGGAGAGAATTTTACAACCAAAAGCTAATGCATGATTATTTTCTTCCAAATTGTGTGTCCTCTAATCAAAATTTTCAAGGTCGATTCTGCATGCCTCGTCATCTAGTGAAAAAAATTATTGAAGAGCTTTGTTAAGTAGAACCTCAATTTAATTATGAGTTTGATGCACTGAATATTAGAGGTCATAGTCCTGAACAAAAAGTTACTTTGACTTTAAGGATTCTAGGTTATGGCACTCCAGCGGATGCGAACGATGAGTACCTTCGTATGGGTAAAAAAACTTCATTCACTTACCTTTTATTTTTTTGTGAAGTAATGATTAATCATTTTGGTCCAACAAATTTACGAAAACCAACCGAGGAAGATGTTAGACAAATATTGAGGGAGAATGAGGAAAGGGGATTTCCAGGAATGCTAGGTAGTCTCCATTGTATGCATTGGGAATGGAAAGGATTCCCTGTTTATTGGGCCGGTCAATATGAGGGCCATTATCCAAAACCAATAGTTATCCTTGAAGTTGTTGCTTCTTATGATTGTTGGATATGACACACTTTTTTGGTCTTAGGGTTCATTAAATGATATTAATTTTTTACACAAGTCGCCCGTTTGAAAATCGAAGTATGGAATTTTTCTCCAAGTCCGCTTCATGATCAACGTCCATCAGTACACTCATGGTTATTATCTTGCGGATGGTATCTACCAAAATAGTCCACCTTGGTTCAATGCTACCGTCAGCCTCCTGCTGGTGCATTGGGCCGTTCATACCCGCATTTTAACGATGCCCAAATGGCATTGAGGAAGGATGTGGAACACGTTTTTGGAATTTTGAAGAGGAAGTTTGCTATCATTTGTGGCCCATATCGTGGGTTGAGTCCTCGTGAAATGCAAGAGACTATGCTCACTTGCATAATTCTTCATAACATAGTAATTCAAGAAACACGTCGTGATTCGGATTAGACTAACTATGAAGATGAAGATTTGAGGCCGGAGATTCAACCATAAAGAGGTGTCCCTGCAATGCTCAAATGACAAATTACATTCAGAACCGAAATTTGTATGACAGTTTAAGAGATGATCTGAGATTGAATCTTTGGGCAGAGCATGGAAGACAATGATTAAATTATGTATTTTTGTTTATTTTTTTAAGTTATTTATTTTTTATCTTGAGGTTATTTATTTTTTCCAAGTTATTTATTTTTTATCTTTGGGTTATTTACTTTTTTAAGTTATTTATTTTATTAACTTATGTATTCTATATTAAGTTAATGAGCAAAACTTAATAAAATAGACATTTCAAATTAATCAACTTCAACTTTTCATTTCAAACTAATATTAGGTGGAATGTAATAACAACATATCAAATTAAAATGCAATACTTCAAATTAAAACTTAAAATAATACATCAATTATGGAGAGTTTTATTATATCAAACTCATCATCAGTTCCATCCTCATCATCATCACCACTGCGTTGGTTGTTGGTAAATCCAGCTTGTTGTTCAATCTATGCTTGAATCCTGTCAAATTCAATTTTCCACAAATGTTTTTGTTGGGCGTTTATAATTGAAGTGTTAGCTTGAAGGATGTTATGATTGTCATAGCCAAACCCAAATTTTTCTTGAGAAAGACATATCTTCTTACTCACCCTGTTTCGAAATTTCCGCTCAACAACTCTTTGCTTATCGATGGTATTTTGATGTTCCATAAACTCTACCATGTTAAATCCACTATAACTCCCTCCATCTTCAAGAGGAAATATGGAGGACCTTTAGCTTTGTTATTTAGGGGTATTAACTTCCGTCGATTGAAGGCACATTGGGTAAGGACTTTGATATTTCAAGTATGATCAAGGAGATTTATCAATTCTTATATCCAAAGAGGACCTACCGATTGTCCATAAGTTGAATTAAGACCAGTCTAGGGCGCGTAATACATTAATATGAGCAATTAAGCGAAAGGAAACAATGTCTTCTTCATAGATGGTCCGCAAGGTACTGGGAAGACGTATCTGTATTGTACTATTTTGACAACTGTCAAGAAAAATGATGGTATTTCCATAAACAACCACATCAGGAAATGATGCTACTATGCTACCCGGATAGAGGACTGCACACTCAAGGTTTAAGCTTCCCATGAGACCGAAAGCAACTTTATGTATCGTATGGATGTGCAACCTGATGAAGCTAAACATTTGGGGCATTCTACCATCCTTATGTGGGATAAAGCAACAACTGAAAATGCGGGGGTCTAACAACCTCAACCAATATTTTGATTAGAAATTTGTATGGACAACTCCGAGTTGTTTTCTAGAGAATCAACAAGACTCAATCAATAGAAAATATCTCAAGGAGTTATTATCTCAATCTCTCGATTTGATTTACTCAAGCAAATAAGATTCGCGAGCTTAATCAAAAAGGGATAACTTGGATGGTACCAAAGACCAATATCCAAGTGTCAATCGATTTAAATCAACAACCAATAAGGTCGGATATTATAATCGATTGAACAATGCACAACCTGTATTATTTCAATTATATAAAAATATAATGCGTAAAAGAAATAACACAGACACCAAAATTTTGTTAACGAGGAAACCGCAATTGCAGAAAAACCACGGGACCTAGTCCAGATTAAACATACACGGTATTAAGCCGCTACAGACACTAGCCTACTCCAAATTAACTTCGGTCTGGACTATAGTTGAACCCCAACCAATCTCACACTGATCCAAGGTACAATTATGCTCTTACGCCTATGATCCTAGCAGGATACTGCGCACTTGATTCCCTTAGCTGATCCCACCCACAACCAATAGTTGTTACGACCCAATGTCGAAGACTTTAGTAAAAAAAATTGTCTCACACAGAAAAGTCTACATGTAATAGATAAATTCGTCTCCCACGAATAAACCTATGAGCTTTGTTCCGTCTTTTGATAAATCAAGGTGAACAGGAACCAATCGATAAAACCACTTATATTCCCTAAGAACAACTCAGTTTCATCAATCACCTCACAATAAACTTAATCGACGCAACGAAGAAGATTATTGAGGAATCACAAACAATGAGACGAAGATGTTTGTGACTACTTTTATCTTGCCTATCGGAGATAAAAATCTCAAGCCAATTATTATAATTGTACTCATACGATAGAAACAACAAGATCACACAACTACAAGAAAAGTAGTATCGGTCTGGATTCACAATCCCAATGAAGTATTTAAGTCGTTAACCCGAATTTAGAGAGAAAACTCAAGGGTTAATGGAGATCGACTCTAGCTTAGAGAAAACTAGTATCACACAAGAAAGGTGTGTGGGGATTAGTTTTTCCAATGGCTAGAGTTCTCCCTTATATAGTCTTTCAAAGTAGGGTTTGCAATCAATGTTAGCTTAGTAACAAAGCATTCAATATTCACCGTTAGATGAAAACCTGATTAGATACAAGCTAATATCTCTTAACCGTTAGATCGAAAACCTAGCTTGCCATACACACATGTACTTGACGTTTTGAGTTGGTATAACCGTACCCAAACGTCTACAATGGTTGGTTCAATATTAGTCAACCAAATGGTTAGCCAAATGATAACTTTCATATCAACCATATTCTTCTTCACCATAACTAGCCCAAATGACTCAAATGAACTAGTTAGAGAGTTGTTCAATTTCTATGAGATCTCAAGTACTACAAGAGACACAATTGAATCAAAAACGAAGTGATTCACTCGGATCATTAATCATGAACTATAAAGCCACGGTTTGCAAAAGCATTCCTTAGTAATTTAGAATAAGTTCACGAACAACGTTTTCAGACATAACCTCTTGAGTTCGCGGACTCAAGCTAACCGGTTGAAATTATAAACTCCAGCAGAAATTCCCGGGTTCGAGAGCTTCCGTCAGTTCGTGAACTGGGTTCGCGGACTGCACATGAGCTACAACTTCAGCAGAAATTCTCGGGTTCGAGAACTACGCCAGTTCGCGGACTGAGTTGCTGCTCACGCTCCGGTTCCACTTGATCAACAAAGTTCACAAACTTCGGTTCAAGTGCTAAGGACTTATACATATATGTGTTGCCACAACAATGTTTATATCCCACAATGGTTATATAGTCTAAACTATCATTTCATTCATTGAAACATTCTCAGAGGGCGTTATATAGTTGTTATTCACAAACTATTTTTTGTCAGAGCGATTTCCAAAATGATTGAAACATAACATGACTTTCGTCACTAGGAAAATATGAACTCGGCTAAAGCGAAAGCTTTACCAACACCCATTTCGAGAAATAAATAAGCGAGATATACTCAGATCGAAATGTCACATGTGCATATTCTTAGTCTTTATAGATAAACGACTTTTGTCTCAAGATAGGAGATATAGTAGATAGACTTTTGAGTGATAGATAAGTTCAAGTCTCCACATACCTTTTAGTCGATAAAGATCCACTGGTTCCTTGAGTAGTCCTTCGTCTTGTATGATGATCGCCATGGAGTTCTTGAGCTCAACTACACTTTATATCCTAGTCCGAGACCTTAGCTATAGTATACTATAAATCAAGACTTTATAGTTTTGATCACTAAGATTGACAAACATGCTTGAGATAGCAACGCATGCGAGTTTGACCGAGCAGTGCTGTAACAACAACGATGCATCGCTACTCATTGGAGGCATTTTATTGGATGATGAGAGACATCACATAGATTGGTGAACCATTTGGTGGAAAGATTCTAATCATGGAAGGTGATTTACGCCAGAGACTACCTATGATTCCAATGAGTACAATAGGATAAACAGCCGATGCGTGAATTATACTTTGACTTCTTAACTGCAGTGGTTGTCTTAGCAGAGGAATTTTTTAAAAATAAAATAAATAGTTCTATATTGATATGTGATAATTAAGACTTAATATTTCTTAAATTATGATAAATAATAAAATAGCAGGGGTACAACAACCACACCCAATATTTCGCTTAGCAATCTTTATGGACTAATTCCAATATACTTTTAAGAGAATCAACTAGACAGTCAGACTCAATCTTAAGAAAAGTATATCAAAGAATTATATATCAATTTCTCAATTCAATCCGCAATCAAGCAAATAGAAATTTGCGAGCCGATTGAATATAAGAAATAACTTGGACGGTATCAATAACCAATATCCAAGTGTCAATCAATTTAATCAACAACCAAAGGTTGGATTCAAAATTCATTGCACTTACGCACAACCTGTGATATTTCAGTTAGATAAACAAATATAATGCGGAAAAGGAATAACACAGACACCAGAAATTTTATTAACGAGGAAACCGCAAATGCAAAAAAACCTCAGGACCTAGTCCAGATTTGAACACCACACTGTATTAATCCGCTACATACACTAGCCTGCTCTAAGTTAACTTCGGACTGGAATATAATTGATCCCTAACCAATCTCACACTAATCAAGGTACAGTTGCGCTCCTTACATTAAAGGAGAATCGACTCTAGTAGCAACTAGTATCACACAGGAGGTGTGGGGATTAGATTTCCCAGTTGCTAGAGTTCTCCTTTATATAGTCTTCAAATCAAGGTTTACAATCAATGTTACCTCGGTAACAAAGCATTCAATATTCACCTTTAGATGAGAACCTGATTACACTCAAGCTAATATCTTTCAACCGTTAGATCGAATTTAGCTTGTTACACACAAATGAAAAGTGACTTCATTTAGATATGAGCAATTGTACCTAAATGTGTGAACCTCTGTTGGCTCAACAATAGTTAACCGAGGTTAGCCATATCAACACTTTCTTATCAACCTTATTCATCTTAACCATAACTAGTTCAAATGATTCTAATAAAACTAGTTCTAGAGTTGTTCAATTGTTTATATTCTCATAGAAGTAGATAAGACACAATTGAAGAAAAACCGATTTTGATTCACTCGAATCAAGTTATGAACATTATAGCCACAATTTGCAAAAGATTGCATTCCTTATTATATTAATGTATTAGTTCATGAAAAAACCGATTTTAGAACATTATCCACTCAGGTATGCAAACGGGTATGCATACCTAAATGGCTGGACTAAGTTTGGGTTCGCCAGTACGCGAACTGGTATGTATACCTTTCAACCTCAGCAGAGATTCCCAAAACTGAACCTCACGCTAGTATGCATACCAATATGCATCCAAGGTTCCCGGACTTTCACCAAACCAAGCAATACACATACGGGTATGCATACCATGGTTCCCGGACTTAGATTACATATATGCAAGTATGCATACTATGCTTATATCCAATTGTTCTAAACTCTTATTTCAATCATTGAAACATTCTCGGAAGACGACAATAGCTGTCTCACACAAACTATTAGCTTCAAAGCAATTTTCAAGTGATCGAATGATCAATACAAAACATTCCAAGTCTACATCAAATTACTGTCTCACACAAATCATGTAACATGTTACCAGGCGATTTTCACATGATCATCTTTTGACTTTCGTCAAGAATATAAGATGAACTTGGTTAAAGAGAAAGCTTACCAACACATATTTCGAGAAATATGTAAGCGAGTTAAACTCAGCTCGAAATATTAATTGTGTATAATTGAAGTCTATATGGCTATACAACTTTTGTCTCAAATAGGAGATACATTAGATAAACTTTTGAGTGATAGATGAGTTCAAGTATCCACATACCTTTTGTTGATGAAGTTCCATAAGCTCTCCCTAGTATTTATTCGTCTTCAATCTATGAACGTCGTGAAGTTTAATGCTCAACTACACTTTCTATCCTAATCCGAGACTTAGTTATAAGTAGACTAGAAACCAAGACTAATAGTTTTGGCAACTAAACTTGACAACAAGATTGAGATAGAAACGCTTGCGAGTTCAACCGAGCAGTGCTCTAACAATCTCCCCCTTTTTCAATTTTAGTGACAACTATCAACACATATGGAATACAAAATAAATCAAGCAGTGGTCTAACAATTACGTTTTCTGTCACCTTCATTATGCGATGAATCGAGCATAATGGGGCAATGATCCGAACCAATTTGAGAAAGATGGATTAGTTTTGCATTAGGAAAAGAGATATCCCATTCAGCATTGGTCAGAGCTCTATCTAGTTTGGATCTTCGAACTCCCGTGCCATGCACATTAGAAGGCCAAGTAAAATATTTCCCTGTATAACTCATATTATCCAACCCAGCTTCTCGAATTAAGTTGATGTAAGGAGCATCTCTAGAAGAAGAAGAATAAGGCCTTGAAGTATAAGAAGTAATTATGTCTTCACTTTGGAAAATTAAGTTCAACTCACCAATTATAACCCACGGATGTTGAATTGAAGTACTCAAATCTATGATGTATCTCCATTGTTTTTCTTTGTTATTTGGGTAAGGAGACCCATACATACATGTGAGTAACCAAGATGGTTTAGAAGGGTCGTCCTGCACTGAACAATTAATGATCCAAGCATCGAAATTTATAATATTAAAAGTAAACCCATCTTTCTATAATAAGATAATACCTCCTGCTAGACCTCTTGAAGATATTAGTTTATGATTCGGAAAGTTATATAGTCTAACTAATTTAAGCATTTTATCTTCTCATATTTTTGTCTCTGAGATGAATATAACATCTAGATTGTACCTAGAGATAAGGTCCTTAAGATGATCTCTAAGCTTTTTGTCAGCAAAACCCTGACAATTCCAGGCAATAATTCTCATAGCTAGTATCAAAGTTAAAACAAGAATAAGTGATATGATGATAATAATTTTGGGAAGATTGAAACGTAATAATATGGTAGTAGAAGCTAGCAGAACTATAATGACAAGAAAGATTAATAAAGATTAAAGCAAAATTTAAATTTAAGAACTTGGAGTTAATTACCTCAGTAGCATGGTACTCTGGATTAATCACTGGGTTCTTTCTTTTGTCAGTATATGGCATATCCCTTTCTCCAGTTTCGACCACATCCATTTTTTCAGTCTGGATGTTGTTAACGATATCACTCATAACTCCACCATGATTAGCAAGAATTGGAGCTTGTATGGAAGGATTGGAACCATTGTCATGTTCCTGCTGATTTCTAGCTCTTTTAGTCATTCTTTCTTCTTCAGCTTCTATCATATTGTCCTCCACCTTATCATTACGCATCAACTCATCTTCAGATGTGACCAAGTGATCGCACTAAGGTGATTCTTCAATATGTATTAAGTACAGGTGAACAACCCGCCATCTCTTGACTAGCTAACTGATAGATGCCTACCAGATTAAACCGTCATAAGTTGTTCTTGAGGGGGTATGCGGCCGCGCGCCCCCCAGCCAATCTGGCAAAAAGAAAAAATCAAAAAAAATTGGACCATTTCTCCATTTGTGCGTGTCATCCTTGCGCAGGGGCCATGATAATCTTCTCTGTATCGTTCCAATTTTATCGGATGTCGGGAAGGGACGAACTAAATTGGAATCTCACGCTATTTAAACCGATCTCTGTTTTGTAAACTAGACAATGTGGGACTATATATAGCCCATAGATAGACTCAAAATGCGCTAGTGACAGTTTTATGTGCTCCTTTTCCGGTTAAGAGTTCGAATCTCTGCATCATAAGTTCTATAACTCTGATACAATCTTTCCAAGATCCTTGCATAAGCCTCGATGTTTATGGGCATAGATTTGTAGTTCTGTGTATGGTGATATTTTGTCTTTCTATTACTTAAAATTTAGTACAGTGGAATAAATTTCGGAAGTGTAGAACTAGTTACGTGAGTACATACTACATAGATTTGCCGCCACAAGCTGTTTAGAAATACTGAAATAGGGTGTGGTGTTGTTCGGCTTGCGAATACAACTGAAGGGGTTTTAATGCTTGAAACTGGCAGCTTCCGGATGCAAATTGACACCCCAAGCAGATGTGTATTAGGTGGAAATGGATATTAAAAGACAACTGGTAAAGTTTTTTGAAGCTAACTTCAGCTAAGTCATAAAATGTTGCTGCTCTTAAAATCTCACAAGGAGATGATTAGGATGCTGTAGTACTGAGCAACGACAGCAGGGGCATAAAAATCAACTACAACTAAAAGAGGTAGTCCCGAGATGCTCCCCTAGTCGCCGTTGCAAATTCCAAAAACAGCAAACCAAATTATTTAGCATCATAACAAAACAAAAAGAATTCGAAATACCTGTGTTCTTATTCAGCCTAAGCATCTCCCCTTATGCAAAATTGTTTGTCATCTAAACGTAAGCACCACAAGATTGTGAACAGAAAATATCAACAAGAGGGGAGGAGATGCACCTCCTTCATCAGCAGTTCCACAACCAAAGTCCAAAGAGGTTTCAACAGCAGCAGCAGCAAACATGTCAACACCAACGGATGAAAAAGAACCAATAACTCAAGAAAGGGCTAACAAATTTCGTAGCCAGCAGCAGTTGTAAAATTTGGGTTACATTGGCAAGGGTTCCCCCTCAGGAGTAAATTATGACGTAGACTCTCCCTCAATGGGGAGATCTTAGGCGAGCACCCGTCCAAAGTGCAATGGAAGTCACTAACCTAGGCCATGATCCTTCATGATCAATCATAGACCAAATCAGGAGTAAGTATGTTTCTGAGTTCTAGTTCAAGCTTCTCTTATAGGATCCTTTTCGTTATCAGTATTCCTGTGTAATAGATGTTATACTATTCTTACCTTCTAAGAGGAGTTTTTTTTCTTCATACAAGTCGGATACCGAAGAGTTGATGTTGATGCATATATAGTGACGGGAAGGACGACTCCTTGCCGACGGGAAAAGAAAATAACAACCCTAACTTGGCTCTCACACGCACTGCAAGATACTAGAAAAAAAGAAGCAACAATGTCCAGCATTCCGGAAGATCTTTATCTTCAAATCCTTATAAAGCTACCGGTGAGGTAAGTAGTTTTACCGTGTTGTATTAGCCAAGTTCTATGTTTAGTTCTGTCTTGCAAACCTTTCGTTACATGCCATATTTTAAGAATCGTGTTTCGTATTCAATGCAATACAACTTTTCCTCGTCTCTTTTATATTTGATTTGTGTGAGCATCCAATCTGTTGAAGTTCTCTAACAATATTAAGAATCGTGAGTCATAATATATTAATGGCATCCTATCTTGGTCAGCTCTCCACTCTTTTAGTTGAAGTTCCCTAAAGGTCGTGTGATATAAAATTTAGCTTGATGGATGTTTTCTTGATGGTCGTGTGATGTCCCAAGGATGGTTTACTGGTAGTTGTAGAGCAATAAAGCCTGGGCAGAAGTTAATTTTGGGAGAACTGTCAGATTCCGCTTATAAAAATAAATAATGTTTTCCTTCAAAAATAAGTGTAAGCTGACCGAACCGGAATGGAATTTTTTTAGATGCGAAGAGTAACAAAATGTGGGAGTCTGTCAGACAACCGCACGACCACCACAGCAGGCCAAGGCCAAGCTGAGAACGATCATCTAGTTACTCAAATGCACATTCCAAGGATGCTATACTCGGTAGGGAAATAACCGTGGAGCAGGAAAAAGCTTGGATTTGAGAATTGTTGGGTTCCTCCTAGAAAAGAGAAACCCTCCAAAAAGCTTGGATTTGAGAATTGTTGGGTTCCTCCTAGAAAAGAGAAACCCTCCAAAAATAGGCGTATGCCGCTTATAAGCGGCAAGCACACGGTATTCTTTAGTAAAAGGCGAAAGAATAGTTCGCTTTGTGCTTACCGCACGGCTGCGTGAATTGTTCAGGGAAGTGGAGTGCTGGTTATGTACAACGCATTTTGAATACAGTTTTGCTTCCTAAACCGTGTGGGACTAATCGTTTCACAGTCTTAACTGAGACTTGCATCATCGTATGGGCTTATAAATTTTGCTCATTTGGTAAGGAGATGGAAGGAAAGGTTACCTTCGAAAATTACTACAGTATAATAAAGATGTAGACTATAGGTGTAGACCTGCATACCATATACATGTACTGCATACGGTTGTATCTGCCCAGTCAATTGGATCTGAAGGCTTATGGAGTGAAATATACTGGCATTTATAGAACATAAGAGATATAGCAGTTTGCTTGGGCATTTTCATGTTGATTCAAAAGCGGATTGATCTCTTATAATAGTCGTTGCACCGGTCAACAGAAACGAAACCCATTAAAATGACACAATCTAGTAGTGTACACTAAGCAGCGCAGAAGCAAAGACACAACAACCAATAGGGAGAAATCAGATGCTAATCAGGTCTTTAAAGTCCTTTAAAAGAAAACACATATGTATGTTTTATATGCAGCCTGCACCAAATGATTGGGTAAGTAAGCAGCCGTTTTCCATTTGTCAAATCTTCGGGAAAATTAAATAAAAATAAACTAGTAATGTAACTATCCAATTCATAGCATTTATACCAACATTTCATAGTGCATATAATCCCTTCTCAAGTCCTTTTTTCTCTGAATATATCATATATTTCGATGGGAATAGCCAATTTTCACCAACCATCTAAGAATCTTTTAGGCAGATGCAAAGATCCCAATAATCATCAGAATTTAATAGCTGAGTGGCACACCACAAAATGACTAGCTCAACTTACAATAATAATCAGCTGGGCTCTTCGAAGGGTGTCACCATTGGAACTTGTAAATTCATACACAGTTGGTACTCTAAACGACTGAAACGTTGGTCTTCATTGAACAAAACTAAGCTGAAAAGCATCTCTTGAATTGTGAAAACATAATGACCGGATTGAAAAGTGCGTGATGGCTAGCTGACAACACAAACAAATCTTAGGGGGGCTTTACAAGTACAACCGTTAGAATGCAATTTGCCTTTGCAATCAACCTTGTTTCACTGCCAAGGCTTTGTAAAATATGTTTTAAGAACTCCACGGCAACAGTCCAAGGACTAGAATGTCCTCAGCAGAGAGGCATGAAACTAAAAGTTGTTCCTAAGAAGACAAACAAACAAAAAAAGATAGCTACGGAATTAAAGACCGTCAAACACGGCATTACTTGAAAAAGGAATATCAGTTTGTCGACTTCTTTGCTATTATGCATGTCTTTTCCATCCTATTAGGATTAGGAAATAAGTGAAAAACCCGTGGATAATTACCTAATATTAAAGTTTTAATGACAGAATAGATGTCTGGCAGAAACCAATTAAAGCCAAACAGGGACTGATACATGAAGATTTGCAACATGGACTGAAACCTTTTTAACACAAACTATTTTGTATTTGCCAATGACACCTGAGAGTTGAGTGACAAACTAGCCATGATTTAGCTGCAGTGCAGCTTAACATTGTTAGAAAGCAGCACAATGCACATACAGAGATCTCGCTCTCCATGTTCAGAGAAGGAACTAGAGTTCTGTGATTAGGTGATGCCAAAGTCTGATAACATAAATATATCATGATAGGGTACTAGTGGTTCCTACCTATGTATCAGTAAATTCCCTTATTCTAAACTCTTCGTACCAGTATTTAGCTATTAACCTACTACTATACACTCAATAATGTATTGTGTGTATCAAGGCATGAACTTCTGCTTGGTTCCACGAAAAGCAAACATCATGTAACATCTAACAAATCGGGAACACAAATTCAATAAGCATGCTTTATAGATTTAGGATGACTAGCGTACTTCAAACATCTATGTTACAGAAAACACTACAGATATATAAAAATCTAAGAGTAAAGTAGAAGACATACCCAGAATCGACGCATTCTTTTTATGCACCCCAGCTTATTGGTGTCGATGATGGTGATGGTGTTGATACTATATATACGTTTCGTTGGTGTTGGGATTGCTGTCGCTGTTATTTTGGTATTGGTGATGTTGTTGGTGTTGTCGTGGGGTTGCTGGTGATGCTGCTGGGTTTGGTGATGACGTTGCTGCTGTTGTTGGTTAGTGATGGCATTACCAACCTAGCCTCTGCAAAAAAGATTATTACGAACACAGTGTATAACGATTATTACAGTTCCCATCCAATTTCTTTAGACAAGAGACATTTCTACTTCAACAAACATACTCATTTCTTTCCTCCCACATCAATTTCTATCAACGATGTTTGTTAATCGTTTCTATGTCCGGCTCCATTCCTATACAATTACTACTACCTGAGGCTGAAGATTCTCCCAATCAGACTCATGATAACCAATCATCATCTCTAGAGAGTAGTATTGTTGTCTGAAAAAACTTTCTTTAACCGCTCATCTGAGCAAGATTCAGAGATGGAGAAATTGATTAAGTCTCAAAACAATCTTGAGTGGTTTCTCTTATTTCTTTCCTTCTATACAGATTCTACTACTATTAATTTCTGAATTCCTCTGAACTACAGCATTTTTTCAGATCGAGACATGGAGGGTACAAAATGAACTTGACATACCTCTTCTTTTGCAGAATCTTTCGAAGAAACTTTATCTTGATTTTCTGTATTTTCTTCAGCAATGAATGAATCGTATAATTCAATAATACCTTGTTTAGTTTTATGATTCTTCTTGACACCATTTCCACCTGAGAAATGGGTTCTTCCCATAATTGAAGGTGAAAATTAGATAGAACTTGCTTGAATCACAGAGATGCAGAGAGAAGGGTTAGGGTTTAAGAGATGAACAAAAAATATTAGCTGAAACTTTGGATTTATGATCTTTTTAGCTATCAGGATGAGTCTTCACAGGACCTTCACAAACTCAGAGAGGGAAGTGAAAGAGAACAGTGGCTCCTTTTTTCTTACTTGGAGACTTGTAATTGATTTTATTTTTATTTATTTATTATGCAAACTTGGAATTGTGTTATAAGTCCTATTTATATGCACATGCCAAAAAAAAACTGGTTTGGCATACCAGGTGGCATGCCATATTAATTGCGCCACTATGGAAAAACCACTGAGCGATGGACATTCTAGCGAACAATATTTAGAATATCGCTAGTGTCATACTTTCCAACGCGCGTTATAAAAAATTTTGATGGCGTTATTAAGATTATTGACCAGTAGTATTTTGCAACGGCTATTTTCCCATGTTGATTCATATATATATGCCCTTATACTTCTCCAGATTACTCACACATACTTCTACATATATTTCACCAATTTCTTTTTCTATATTCTCAATTTTAAATTTCATAATCATCAATGGCGAGATCCAATGAAGAGAGAAATGTTATTTTGAATCGGTTCAGATTACAGCAAGAAATGTAGCGTAGGAGGTTGCAAGAACTTGACGATGAGGAAGTTGAAGATAATAAACTAATCGACACTTTGATGCTTATACATACGGGCCAAGTACATAAAGTTTCAGAGCCCAAAGAAGTATTATCAAGAAGATATACATATCGAGGGAGAGAATTTTACAACCAAAAGCTAATGCATGATTATTTTCTTCCCAATTGTGTGTACTCTGATCAAAATTTTCAAGGTCGATTCTGCATGCCTCGTCATCTGGTGAAAAAAATTATTGAAGAGATTTGTCAAGTAGAACCTCAATTTAATTATGAGTTTGATGCACTGAATATTAGAGGTCATAGTCCTGAACAAAAAGTTAATTTGACTTTAAGGATTCTAGGTTATGGCACTCCAGCGGATGCGAACGATGAGTACCTTCGTATGGGTAAAAAAACTTCATTCACTTACCTTTTATTTTTTTTGTGAAGTAATGATTAATCATTTTGGTCCAACAAATTTACGAAAACCAACCGAGGAAGATGTTAGACAAATATTGAGGGAGAATGAGGAAAGGGGATTTCCAGGAATGCTAGGTAGTCTCCATTGTATGCATTGGGAATGGAAAGGATTCCTTGTTTATTGGGCCGGTCAATATGAGGGCCATTATCCAAAACCAACAGTTATCCTTGAAGTTGTTGCTTCTTATGATTGTTGGATATGACACACTTTTTTTGGTCTTCCGGGTTCATTAAATGATATTAATTTTTTACACAAGTCGCCTCTGTTTGAAAATATGAAGTATGGAATTTTTCTCCAAGTCCGCTTCATGATCAACGTCCATCAGTACACTCATGGTTATTATCTTGCGGATGGTATCTACCAAAATAGTCCACCTTGGTTCAATGCTACCGTCAGCCTCCTGCTGGTGCATTGGGTCGTTCATACCCGCATTTTAACGATGCCCAAATGGCATTGAGGAAGGATGTGGAACACGTTTTTGGAATTTTGAAGAGGAAGTTTGCTATCATTTGTGGCCCATATCGTGGGTTGAGTCCTCGTGAAATGCAAGAGACTATGCTCACTTGCATAATTCTTCATAACATAGTAATTCAAGAAACACGTCGTGATTCGGATTAGACTAACTATGAAGATGAAGATTTGAGGCCGGAGATTCAACCATAAAGAGGTGTCCCTGCAATGCTCAAATGACAAATTACATTCAGAACCGAAATTTGTATGACAGTTTAAGAGATGATCTGAGATTGAATCTTTGGGCAGAGCATGGAAGACAATGATTAAATTATGTATTTTTGTTTATTTTTTTAAGTTATTTATTTTTTATCTTGAGGTTATTTATTGTTTCCAAGTTATTTATTTTTTATCTTTGGGTTATTTACTTTTTTAAGTTATTTATTTTATTAACTTATGTATTCTATATTAAGTTAATGAGCAAAACTTAATAAAATAGACATTTCAAATTAATCAACTTCAACTTTTCATTTCAAACTAATATTAGGTGGAATGTAATAACAACATATCAAATTAAAATGCAATACTTCAAATTAAAACTTAAAATAATACATCAATTATGGAGAGTTTTATTATATCAAACTCATCATCAGTTCCATCCTCATCATCATCACCACTGCGTTGGTTGTTGGTAAATCCAGCTTGTTGTTCAATCTATGCTTGAATCATGTCAAATTCGATTTGCCACAAATGTTTTTGTTGGGCGTTTATAATTGAAGTGTTAGCTTGAAGGATGTTATGATTGTCATAGCCAAACCCAAATTTTTATTGAGAAAGACATATCTTCTTACTCACCGTGTTTCGAAATTTCCGCTCAACAGCTCTTTGCTTCTCGATGGTATTTTGATGTTCCATAAACTCTGCCATGTTAAATCCACTATAACTCCCTCCATCTTCAAGAGGAAATATGGAGGACCTTTAGCTTTGTTATTTAGGGGTATTAACTTCCGTCGATTGAAGGCACATTGGGTAAGGACTTTGATATTTCAAGTATGATCAAGGAGATTTATCAATTCTTATATCCAAAGAGGACCTACCGATTGTCCATAAGTTGAATTAAGACCAGTCTAGGGCGCGTAATACATTAATAGGAGCAATTAAGCGAAAGGAAACAATGTCTTCTTCATAGATGGTTCGCAAGGTACTGGAAAGACGTATCTGTATTGTACTATTTTGACAACTGTCAAGAAAAATGATGGTATTTCCATAAACAACCACATAAGGAAATGATGCTACTATGCTACCCGGATAGAGGACTGCACACTCAAGGTTTAAGCTTCCCATGAGACCGAAAGCAACTTTATGTATCGTATGGATGTGCAACCTAATGAAGCTAAACATTTGGGGCATTCTACCATCCTTATGTGGGATGAAGCAACAACTGAAAATGCGGGGGTCTAACAACCTCAACCAATATTTTGATTAGAAATCTGTATGGACAACTCCGAGTTGTTTTCTAGAGAATCAACAAGACTCAATCAATAGAAAATATCTCAAGGAGTTATTATCTCAATCTCTCGATTTGATTTACTCAAGCAAATAAGATTCGCGAGCCTAATCAAAAAGGGATAACTTGGATGGTACCAAAGACCAATATCCAAGTGTCAATCGATTTAAATCAACAACCAATAACGTCGGATATTATAATCGATTGAACAATGCACAACCTGTATTATTTCAATTATATAAAAATATAATGGGTAAAAGAAATAACACAGACACCAAAATTTTGTTAACGAGGAAACCGTAAATGCATAAAAACCACGGGACCTAGTCCAGATTAAACATACACTGTATTAAGCCGCTACAGACACTAGCCTACTCCAAATTAACTTCGGTCTGGACTATAGTTGAACCCCAACCAATCTCACACTGATCCAAGGTACAATTATTCTCTTACGCCTATGATCCTAGCAGGATACTGCGCACTTGATTCCCTTAGCTGATCTTACCCACAACCAAGAGTTGTTACGACCCAATGTCGAAGACTTTAGTAAAAAAAATTGTCTCACACAGAAAAGTTTACAGGTAATAGATAAATTCATCTCCCACGAATAAACCTATGAGTTTTGTTCCGTCTTTTGATAAATCAAGGTGAACAGGAACCAATCGATAAAACCGGACTTATATTCCCTAAGAACAGCTCAGTTTCATCAATCACCTCACAATAAACTTAATCGACGCAACGAAGAAGATTATTGAGGAATCACAAACAATGAGACGAAGATGTTTGTGACTACTTTTATCTTGCCAATCGGAGATAGAAATCTCAAGACAATTATTACAATTGTACTCGTACGATAGAAACAGCAAGATCACACAACTATAAGAATAGTAGTATCGGTCTGGATTCACAATCCCAATGAAGTATTTAAGTCGTTAACCCGAATTTAGAGAGAAAACTCAAGGGTTAATGGAGATCGACTCTAGCTTAGAGAAAACTAGTATCACACAAGAAAGGTGTGTGGGTATTAGTTTTTCCAATGGCTAGAGTTCTCCCTTATATAGTCTTTCAAAGTAGGGTTTGCAATCAATGTTAGCTTAGTAACAAAGCATTCAATATTCACCGTTAGATGAAAACCTGATTAGATACAAGCTAATATCTCTCAACCGTTAGATCGAAAACCTAGCTTGCCATACACACATGTACTTGACGTTTTGAGTTGGTATAACCGTACCCAAACGTCTACAATGGTTGGTTCAATATTAGTCAACCAAATGGTTAGCCAAATGATAACTTTCATATCAACCATATTGTTCTTCACCATAACTAGTCCAAATGACTCAAATGAACTAGTTAGAGAGTTGTTCAATTGCTATGAGATCTCAAGTACTACAAGAGACACAATTGAATCAAAAACGATGTGATTCACTCGGATCATTAATCATGAACTATAAATCCACGGTTTGCAAAAGCATTCCTTAGTAATTTAGAATAAGTTCACGAACAACGTTTTCAGACATAACCTCTTGAGTTCGCGGACTCAAGCTAACCGGCTGAAGTTATAAACTCCAGCAGAAATTCCCGGGTTCGAGATCTTCCGTCAGTTCGCGGAATGGGTTCGCGGACTGCACATGAGCTACAACTTCAGCAGAAATTCTCGGGTTCGAGAACTACGCCAGTTCTCGGAATGAGTTCGTGCTCACGTTCCGTTTCCACTTGATCAACAAAGTTCGCAAACTTCGGTTCAAGTGCTAAGGACTTATACATATATGTGTTTCCATAACAATGTTTATATCCCACAATGGTTATATAGTCTAAACACTCATTTCAATCATTGAAACATTCTCAGAGGGCGTTATATAGTTGTTATTCACAAACTATTTTTCGTCAGAGCGATTTCCAAAATGATTGAAACATAACATGACTTTCGTCACTAGGCAAAGATAAACTCGGCTAAATCGAAAGCTTTACCAACACCCATTTCGAGAAATGGACAAGAGAGATATACTCAGCTCGAAATGTCACATGTGCATATTCTTAGTCTATATAGATAAACGACTTTTGTCTCAAGATAGGAGATAGAGTAGATGGAATTTTGAGTGATAGATAAGTTCAAGTCTCCACATACCTTTTAGTCGATAAAGATCCACTGGTTCCTTGAGTAGTCATTCGTCTTGTATGATGATCGCCATGGAGTTCTTGAGCTCAACTACACTTTCTATCCTAGTCCGAGACCTTAGCTATAATAGACTATAAATCAAGACTTTATAGTTTTGATCACTAAGATTGACAAACATGCTTGAGATAGCAACGCATGCGAGTTTGACCGAGCAGTGCTGTAACAACAACGATGCATCGCTACTCATTGGAGGCATTTTATTGGATGATGAGAGACATCACATATATTGGTGAACCATTTGGTGGAAAGATTCTAATCATGGAAGGTGATTTACTCCAGAGACTACCGATGATTCCAATGAGTATAATAGGATAAACATCCGATACGTGAATTATCCTTTGACTTCTTAACTGCAGTGGTTGTCTTAGCAGAGGAATTTTTTAAAAATAAAATAAATAGTTCTATATTGATATGTTATAATTAAGACTTAATATTTCTTAAATTATGATAAATAATAAAATAGCAGGGGTACAACAACCACACCCAATATTTCGCTTAGCAATCTTTATGGACTAATTCCAATATACTTTTAAGAGAATCAACTAGACAGTCAGACTCAATCTTAAGAAAAGTATATCAAAGAATTATATATCAATTTCTCAATTCAATCCGCAATCAAGCAAATAGAAATTTGCGAGCCGATTGAATATAAGAAATAACTTGGACGGTATCAATAACCAATATCCAAGTGTCAATCAATTTAATCAACAACCAAAGGTTGGATTCAAAATTCATTGCACTTACGCACAACCTGTGATATTTCAATTATATAAACAAATATAATGCGGAAAAGGAATAACACAGACACCAGAAATTTTATTAACGAGGAAACCGCAAATGCAGAAAAACCCCGGGACCTAGTCCAGATTTGAACACCACACTGTATTAATCCGCTACATACACTAGCCTGCTCTAAGTTAACTTCGGACTGGAATATAATTGATCCCTAACCAATCTCACACTGATCAAGGTATAGTTGCGCTCCTTACATTAAAGGAGAATCAACTCTAGTAGCAACTAGTATCACACAGGAGGTGTGGGGATTAGATTTCCCAATTGCTAGAGTTCTCCTTTATATAGTCTTCAAATCAAGGTTTACAATCAATGTTACCTCGGTAACAAAGCATTCAATATTCACCTTTAGATGAGAACCTGATTAGACTCAAGCTAATATCTTTCAACCGTTAGATCGAATTTAGCTTGTTACACACAAATGAAAAGTGACTTCATTTAGATATGAGCAATTGTACCTAAATGTGTGAACCTCTGTTGGCTCAACAATAGTTAACCGAGGTCAGCCATATCAACCTTATTCATCTTAACCATAACTAGTTCAAATGATTCTAATAAAAATAGTTCTAGAGTTGTTCAATTGTTTATATTCTCATAGAAGTAGATAAGACACAATTGAAGCAAAACCGATTTTGATTCACTCGAATCAAGTTTTGAACATTATAGCCACAATTTGCAAAAGATTGCATTCCTTATTATATTAATGTATTAGTTCATGAAAAAACCGATTTTAGAACATTATCCACTCAGGTATGCAAACTGGTATGCATACCTAAATGGCTGGACTAAGTTTGGGTTCGCCAGTACGCGAACTGGTATGTATACCTTTCAAACTCAGCAGAGATTCCCAAAACTGAACCTCACGCTAGTATGCATACCAATATGCGTCCAAGGTTCCCGAACTTTCACCAAACCAAGCAATACACATACGGGTATGCATACCATGGTTCCCGGACTTAGATTACATATATGCAAGTATGCATACTATGCTTATATCCAATTGTTCTAAACTCTTATTTCAATCATTGAAACATTCTCGGAAGACGACAATAGCTGTCTCACACAAACTATTAGCTTCAAAGAAATTTTCAAGTGATCGAATGATCAATACAAAACATTCCAAGTCTACATCAAATTACTGTCTCACACAAATCATGTAAGATGTTACCAGGAGATTTTCACATGATCATCTTTTGACTTTCGTCAAGAATATAAGATGAACTTGGTTAAAGAGAAAGCTTACCAACACATATTTCGAGAAATATGTAAGCGAGTTAAACTCAGCTCGAAATATTAATTGTGTATAATTGAAGTCTATATGGCTATACAACTTTTGTCTCAAATAGGAGATACATTAGATAAACTTTTGAGTGATAGATGAGTTCAAGTATCCACATACCTTTTGTTGATGAAGTTCCATAAGCTCTCCCTAGTAGTTATTCGTCTTCAATCTATGAACGTCGTGAAGTTTAATGCTCAACTACATTTTCTATCCTAATCCGAGACTTAGTTATAAGTAGACTAGAAACCAAGACTAATAGTTTTGGCAACTAAACTTGACAACAAGATTGAGATAGCAACGCTTGCGAGTTCAACCGAGCAGTGCTCTAACAATCTCCCCCTTTTTCAATTTTAGTGACAACTATCAATACATATGGAATACAAAATAAATCAAGCAGTGGTCTAACAATTACGTTTTCTGTCACCTTCATTATGTGATGAATCGAGCATAATGGGGCAATGATCCGAACCAATTTGAGAAAGATGGATTAGTTTTGCATTAGGAAAAGAGATATCCCATTCAACATTGGTCAGAGCTCTATCTAGTTTGGATCTTCGAACTCCCGTGCCATGCACATTAGAAGGCCAAGTAAAATATTTCCCTGTATAACTCATATCATCCAACCCAGCTTCTCGAATTAAGTTGATGTAAGGAGCATCTCTAGAAGAAGAAGAATAAGGCCTTGAAGTATAAGAAGTAATTATGTCTTCACTTTGGAAAATTAAGTTCAACTCACCAATTATAACCCACGGATGTTGAATTGAAGTACTCAAATCTATGATGTATCTCCATTGTTTTTCTTTGTTATTTGGGTAAGGAGACCCATACATACATGTGAGTAACCAAGATGGTTTAGAAGGGTCGTCCTGCACTGAACAATTAATGATCCAAGCATCGAAATTTATAATATTAAAAGTAAACCCATCTTTCTATAATAAGATAATACCTCCTGCTAGACCTCTTGAAGATATTAGTTTATGATTCGGAAAGTTATATAGTCTAACTAATTTAAGCATTTTATCTTCTCATATTTTTGTCTCTGAGATGAATATAACATCTGGATTGTACCTAGAGATAAGGTCCTTAAGATGATCTCTAAGCTTTTTGTCAGCAAAACCCTGACAATTCCAAGCAATAATTCTCATAGCTAGTATCAGAGTTAAAACAAGAATAAGTGATATGATGATAATAATTTTGGGAAGATTGAAACGTAATAATATGGTAGTAGAAGCTAGCAGAACTATAATGACAAGAAAGATTAATAAAGATTAAAGCAAAATTTAAATTTAAGAACTTGGAGTTAATTACCTCAGTAGCATGGTACTCTGGATTAATCACTGGGTTCTTTCTTGTGTCAGTATATGGCATATCCCTTTCTCCAGTTTCGACCACATCCATTTTTTCAGTCTGGATGTTGTTAACGATATCACTCATAACTCCACCATGATTAGCAAGAATTGGACCTTGGATGGAAGGATTGGAACCATTGTCATGTTCATGCTGATTTCTAGCTCTTTTAGTCATTCTTTCTTCTTCAGCTTTTATCATATTGTCCTCCACCTTATCATTACGCATCAACTCATCTTCAGATGTGACCAAGTGATCGCACTAAGGTGATTCTTCAATATGTATTAAGTACAGGTGAACAACCCGCCATCTCTTGACTAGCTAACTGATAGATGCCTACCAGATTAAACCGTCATAAGTTGTTCTTGAGGGGGTATGCGGCCACGCGCCCCCCAGCCAATCTGGCAAAAAGAAAAAATCAAAAAAAATTGGACCATTTCTCCATTTGTGCGTGTCATCCTTGCGCAGGGGCCATGATAATCTTCTATGTATCGTTCCAATTTTATCGGATGTCCCCGAAGGGACGAACTAAATTGGAATCTCACGCTATTTAAACCGATCTCTGTTTTGTAAACTAGACAATGTGGGACTATATCAATAGCCATAGGCCCATAGCCCATAGATAGACTCAAAATGCGCTAGTGACAGTTTATGTGCTCCTTTTCCGGAGCGGTTAAGAGTTCGAATCTCTACAGTCATAAGTTCTATAACTCTGATACAATCTTTCCAAGATCCTTGCATAAGCCTCGATGTTTATGGGCATAGATTTGTAGTTCTGTGTATGGTGATATTTTGTCTTTCTATTACTTAAAATTTAGTACAGTGGAATAAATTTCGGAAGTGTAGAACTAGTTACGTGAGTACATACTACATAGATTTGCCGCCACAAGCTGTTTAGAAATACTGAAATAGGGTGTGGTGTTGTTCGGCTTGCGAATACAACTGAAGGGGTTTTAATGCTTGAAACTGGCAGCTTCCGGATGCAAATTGACACCCCAAGCAGATGTGTATTAGGAGGAAATGGATATTAAAAGACAACTGGTAAAGTTTTTTGAAGCTAACTTCAGCTAAGTCATAAAATGCTGCTGCTCTTAAAATCTCACAAGGAGATGATTAGGATCTTTGTAGATCTTGAGCAAACAACGTTGGGGCATAAAAATCAACTACAACTAAAAGAGGTAGTCCCGAGATGCTCCCCTAGTCGTCGTTGCAAATTCCAAAAACAGCAAACCAAATTATTTAGCATCATAACAAAACAAAAAGAATTCGAAATACATGTGTTCTTCTTCAGCCTAAGCATCTCTCCTTATGCAAAATTGTTTGTCATCTAAACGTAAGCACCACAAGATTGTGAACAGAAAATATCAACAAGAGGGGAGGAGATGCACCTCCTTCATCAGCAGTTCCACAACCAAAGTCCAAAGAGGTTTCAACAGCAGCAGCAGCAAACATGTCAACACCAACGGATGAAAAAGAACCAATAACTCAAGAAAGGGCTAACAAATTTCGTAGCCAGCAGCAGTTGTAAAATTTGGGTTACATTGGCAAGGGCCGCGCGGACGCATTCCCCCTCAGGAATAAATTATGACGTAGACTCTCCCTCAATGGGGAGATCTTAGGCGAGCACCCGTCCAAAGTGCAATGGAAGTCACTAACCTAGGCCATGATCCTTCATGATCAATCATAGACCCCGTCCAGGTAGGTATGTTTTTGAGTTCTAGTTCAAGCTTCTCTTATAGGATCCTTTTCGTTATCAGTATTCCTGTGTAATAGATGTTATACTATTCTTACCTTCTAAGAGGAGTTTTTTTTCTTCATACAAGTCGGATACCGAAGAGTTGATGTTGATGCATATATAGTGACGGGAAGGACGACTCCTTGCCGACGGGAAAAGAAAATAACAACCCTAACTTGGCTCTCACACGCACTGCAAGATACTAGAAAAAAAGAAGCAACAATGTCCAGCATTCCGGAAGATCTTTATCTTCAAATCCTTATAAAGCTACCGGTGAGGTAAGTAGTTTTACCGTGTTGTATTGGCCAAGTTCTATGTTTAGTTCTGTCTTGCAAACCTTTCGTTACATGCCATATTTTAAGAATCGTGTTTCGTATTCAATGCAATACAACTTTTCCTCGTCTCTTTTATATTTGATTTGTGTGAGCATCCAATCTGTTGAAGTTCTCTAACAATATTAAGAATCGTGAGTCATAATATATTAATGGCATCCTATCTTGGTCAGCTCTCCACTCTTTTAGTTGAAGTTCCCTAAAGGTCGTGTGATATAAAATTTAGCTTGATGGATGTTTTCTTGATGGTCGTGTGATGTCCCAAGGATGGTTTACTGGTAGTTGTAGAGCAATAAAGCCTGGGCAGAAGTTAATTTTGGGAGAACTGTCAGATTCCGCTTATAAAAATAAATAATGTTTTCCTTCAAAAATAAGTGTAAGCTGACTGAACCGGAATGGAATTTTTTTAGATGCGAAGAGTAACAAAATGTAACAATTTTTTTTTTAGATTCTGTCAGACAACCGCACGACCACCACAGCAAGCCAAGGCCAAGCTGAGAACGATCATCTAGTTACTCAAATGCACATTCCAAGGATGCTATATCGGTAGGGAAATAACCGTGGAGCAGGAAAAAGCTTGGATTTGAGAATTGTTGGGTTCCTCCTAGAAAAGAGAAACCCTCCAAAAATAGGCGTATGCCGCTTATAAGCGGCAAGCACACGGTATTCTTTAGTAAAAGGCGAAAGAATAGTTCGCTTTGTGCTTACCGCACGGCTGCGTGAATTGTTCAGGGAAGTGGAGTGGTGGTTATGTACAACGCATTTTGAATACAGTTTTGCTTCCTAAACCGTGTGGGACTAATCGTTTCACAGTCTTAACTGAGACTTGCATCATCGTATGGGCTTATAAATTTTGCTCATTTGGTAAGGAGATGGAAGGAAAGGTTACCTTCGAAAATTACTACAGTATAATAAAGATGTAGACTATAAGTTCTAGCATTCAGTTGATCTTTTTTCATTTGAATGAACTAGTATCCGATAAGTTCTAGCATTCAGTTGATGTTTTTTTCTTGGTTGTTTGTTTCAATTTGTTTATGCTAGCTGAATTGGAATGTTAAAGTAAAAATTTCAAAGGGGTGGAGTGAGAACGAACTATTCATACATACGGCTTCAACCCAAATTGTAAACAAGATGCTAACAAGTCAATGTTATCGGAGCACAAGGCTCAAAATTTTAGACTTCTTGCGGCTCCAGCAGCTTCTGTTTGAACTACAGACTAAAAGAGCACAAACACAATGACAATGTTTTTCTTAGTTTTGGTGGGGGTGTGCCTAGCCTTTGCAATAGTGCAACGCAAAGGCGACACGCGAGAACCCCAGCAGCAAGCTACTGTGATGGGAACTCCCCCATGAAAAAAATTAATTTAATATCGTGTGATCCGATGGATCACATATCAGATATTAAACTGATAAGAACAGATACTACACTTGATCTTAGCCAAAAGGCCGAGAAAGGTATGCTTCTTCCAATCTCACAATCCAGCTTTTATAGGTTGCAGAATTTATACTATGTTACAACTTGACCGATGTGGGACAATATCCAGAACACTAACCCCAGTATCATCAGAGTTTTACAAATATTCAGCGACTAACTGGTGCAAGTAATAACATAAAGAAACGTTCAGGGTTGTCCAAGAGAAGAGCTTCATCTGCTCAAAGAACTTACCAGTTATATTTGAACAAGAGAGGAACTACAACTTCTCTCTGCAGCTATATGAAGATCTTAAAATCCAATTCAGCGCAGCCGCACCAAGAACATTGGATGGAGATTTTATTTAACCAGCGAATCAAGGTGCTAGTTTCGATAGCCTATCATAGTTTGGAATGCCTGGAAAACAAACTAGGCATTGCACTACCAAAACAAAAGTGTATTTGCAAAGTTTGGCCAACAAAATTGAAAGAACGCGCAGAACAAAGTTTGTTTAATTCAAGTTCATCAAGAGCTATCATCACTTTTTCTTGATGCTGTAAGATTGAAATGTATAATAATATATTTGCAAGTCAGCTGAAAACGGCTAAAAGTAAGCATACCATATACATGTACTGCATACGGTTGTATCTGCCCAGTCAATTGGATCTGATGGCTTATGGAGTGAAATATACTGGCATTTATAGAACATAAGAGATATAGCAGTTTGCTTGGGCATTTTCATGTTGATTCAAAAGCGGATTGATCTCTTATAACAGTCGTTGCACCTGTCAACAGAAACGAAACCCATTAAAATGACACAATCTAGTAGTGTACACTAAGCAGCGCAGAAGCAAAGACACAACAACCAATAGGGAGAAATCAGATGCTAATCAGGTCTTTAAAGTCCTTTAAAAGAAAACACATATGTATGTTTTATATGCAGCCTGCACCAAATGATTGGGTAAGTAAGCAGCCGTTTTCCATTTGTCAAATATTCGGGAAAAATAAATAAAATAAACTAGTAATGTAACTATCCAATTCATAGCATTTATACCAACATTTCATAGTGCATATAATCCCTTCTCAAGTCCTTTTTCTCTGAATATATTATACATTTCGATGGGAACAGCCAATTTTCACCAACCATCAAAGTTAAGAATCTTATAGGCAGATGCAAAGATCCTAATAATCATCAGAATTTAATAGCTGAGTGGCACACCACAAAATGACTCGCTCAACTTACAATAATAATCAGCTGGGCTCTTCGAAGGGTGTCGCTATTGGAACTTGTAAATCCATACACGGTACTCTAAACGACTGAGATGTTGGTCTTCATTGAACAAAACCAAGCTGAAAAGCATCGCTTGAATTGTGAAAACATAATGACCGGATTGAAAAGTGCGTGATGGCTAGCTGACCACACAAACAAATCTTAGGGGGGCTTTACAAGTACAACCGTTTGAATGAAATTTGCCTTTGCAATCAACCTTGTTTCACTGCCAAGGCTTTGTAAAATATGTTTTAAGAACTCCACGGCAACAGTCCAAGGACTAGAATGTCCTCAGCATAGAGGCATGAGACTAAAAGTTGTTCCTAAGAAGACAAACAAACAAAAAAAGATAGCTACAGAATTAAAGACCGACAAACACGGCATTACTTGAAAAAGGAATATCAGTTTTGTCGACTTCTTTGCTATTATGCATGTCTTTTCCATCCTAATATTAAAGTTTTAATGACAGAATTGATGTCCGACAGAAAGCACTTAAAGCCAAACAGGGACTGATACATGAAGATTTGCAACATGGATGAAAACCTTTTTAACACAAACTATTTTGTATTTGCCAATGACACCTGAGAGTTGAGTGACAAACTAGCCATGATTTAGCTGCAGTGCAGCTTAACATTGTTAGAAAGCAGCACAATGCACATACAGAGATCTCGCTCTCCATGTTCAGAGAAGGAACTAGAGTTCTGTGATTAGGTGATGCCAAAGTCTGATAACATAAATATATCATGATAGGGTACTAGTGGTTCCTACCTATGTATCAGCAAATTCCCTTATTCTAAACTCTTCGTACCAGTATTTAGCTATTAACCTACTACTATACACTCAATAATGTATTGTGTGTATCAAGGCATGAACTTCTGCTTGGTTCCACGAAAAGCAAACATCATGTAACATCTAACAAATCGGGAACACAAATTCAATAAGCATGCTTTATAGATTTACGGATGACTAGCGTACTTCAAACATCTATGTTACAGAAAACACTACAGATATATAAAAATCTAAGAGTAAAGTAGAAGACATACCCAGAATCGAAGCATTCTTTTTATGCACCCCAGCTTATTGGTGTCGATGATGGTGATGGTGTTGATACTATATATGTTTCGTTGGTGTTGGGATTGGGATTGGGATTGTTGCCGTTGTTATTGTGGTATTGATGATGTTGTTGGTGTTGTCGTGGGGTTGCTGGCGATGCTGCTGGGTTTGGTGATGACGTTGCTGCTGTTGTTGGTTAGTGATGGCATTACCAACCTAGCCTCTGCAAAAAAGATTATTACGAACACAGTGTATAACGATTATTACAGTTCCCATCCAATTTCTTTAGACAAGAGACATTTCTACTTCAACAAACATACTCATTTCTTTCCTCCCACATCAATTTCTATCAACGATGTTTGTTAATCGTTTCTATGTCCGGCTCCATTCCTATACAATTACTACTACCTGAGGCTGAAGATTCTCCCAATTTCCCCCAATCAGACTCATGATAACCAATCATCATCTCTAGAGAGTAGTATTGTTGTCTGAAAAAACTTTCTTTAACCGCTCATCTGAGCAAGATTCAGAGATGGAGAAATTGATTAAGTCTCAAAACAATCTTGAGTGGTTTCTCTTATTTCTTTCCTTCTATACAGATTCTACTACTATTAATTTCTGAATTCCTCTGAACTACAGCATTTTTTCAGATCGAGACATGGAGGGTACAAAATGAACTTGACATACCTCTTCTTTTGCAGAATCTTTCGAAGAAACTTTATCTTGATTTTATGTATTTTCTTCAGCAATGAATGAATCGTATAATTCAATAATACCTTGTTTAGTTTTATGATTCTTCTTGACACCATTTCCACCTGAGAAATGGGTTCTTCCCATAATTGAAGGTGAAAATTAGATAGAACTTGCTTGAATCACAGAGATGCGGAGAGAAGGGTTAGGGTTTAAGAGATGAACAAAAAATATTGGCTGAAACTCTGGGTTTATGATCTTTTTAGCTATCAGGCTGAGTCTTCACAGGACCTTCACAAACTCAGAGAAGGAAGTGATAGAGAACAGTGGCTCCTTTTTCTTATAGCCTGTTTGGATACACATCCAGAAGTAACTTTTTGACTTCTAGAAGTCAAAAATCAAGAAGTCAGTTTGGGTGTTGAATTTCAGAATGACTTCCAAAAGCAGAAAAGTCGAAATTTTGTGAAGCAAAAAATCTGGACTTCTGACTTCTGCTTCTGGAGAAGTACTTCTGACTTCTACTTCTGACTTGGAGACTTGGAAAAAAAAAATTTCTTTTTTTTCTTCTTTTAATGTAAACTTGGAATTGTGTTATAAGGCTTATTCATATGCACATGCCAAAAAAAAATGGTTTGGCATACCATGTGGCATGTCATACTAATTGCGCCACTATGGAAAAACCACTGAGAGATGGACATTCTAGCGAGCGATATTTAGAATATCGCTAGCGTCATACTTCCCAACGTGCAGTATTTTGCAACGGCTATTTTCCCATGATGATTCCTATATATATGCCCTTGTACTTCTCCAGATTACTCACACATACTTCTACATATATTTCACCAATTTCTTTTTCTATATTCTCAATTTTAAATTTCATAATCATCAATGGCGAGATCCAATGAAGAGAGAAATGTTATTATGAATCGGTTCAGATTACAGCAAGAAATGTAGCGTAGGAGGTTGCAAGAACTTGACGATGAGGAAGCTGAAGATAATAAACTAATCGACACTTTGATGCTTGTACATACGGGCCAAATACATAAAGTTTCAGAGCCCAAAGAAGTATTATCAAGAAGATATACGTATCGAGGGAGAGAATTTTACTTCTCCATATTACTATATATATGCCCTTGTACTTCTCCAGATTCCTATATATATGCCCTTGTACTTCTCCAGATTCCTATATATATGCCCTTGTAATTCTCCAGATTACTCACACATACTTCTCCAAAAAGACAACTCTTCTTACTCACCCTATTTCGAAATTTTATCTCAACATCTCTTTGCTTATCGATGGTCTTTTGATGTTCCATAAACTCTGCCATGTTAAATCCACTAGAACTCCCTCCTTCTTCAAGAGGAAATATGGAGGACCTTTAGCTTTGTTATTTAGGGGTATTAACTTCCGTCGATTTAAGGCACATTGGGTAAGGACTTTGAGATTTCAAGTGTGATTCAAGGAGAGTTATCAATTCTTATATCCAAAGAGGACTTACCGATTGTCCATAAGTTGAATTAAGACCAGTCTAGGGCGCATGATACATTAATAGGAGCAATTGAGCGAAAGGAATCAATGTCTTCTTCATAGATGGTCCGCAAGGTACTGGGAAGACGTATCTGTATTGTACTATTTTGACAACTGTCAAGAAAAATGATGGTATTTCCATAAACAACCACATCAGGAAATGATGCTACTATGTTACCCGGATAGAGGACTGCACACTCAAGGTTTAAGTTTCCCATGAGACCGAAAGAAACTTTATGTATCGTATGGATGTGCAATCTGATGAAGCTAAACTTTTGGGGAATTCTACCATCCTTATGTTGGATGAAACAACAACGATGCATCGCTACTCTTTGGAGGCATTTTATTGGATGATGAAAGACATCACATAGATTGGTGAACCATTTGGTGGAAAGATTCTAATCATGGAAGGTGATTTAGGTCAGATACTACCGATGATTCCAATGAGTACAATAGGAAAAAAAGTCGACGCATGAATTATCCTCTGACTTCTTAACTGCATGGGTTGTCTTAGCAGGGATTTTTTAAAATAAAATAAATAGTTTTATATTGATATGTGATAGTTAAGACTTAATATTTCTTAAATTATGATAAATAATGAAAAAACAGGGGTACAACAACCACACCCAATATTTTGCTTAGCAATCTGTATGGACTAACTCCAATATACTTTTAAGAAAATCAACTAGACATTCAGACTCAATCTTAAGAAAAGTATATCAAAGAGTTATATCTCAATATCTCAATTCAATCCGCAATCAAACAAATAGGAATTTGCGAGCCGATTGAATATAAGAAATAACTTGGACGGTATCAATAACTAATATCCAAGTGTCAATCAATTTAATCAACAACCAAATGTTGGATTCAAAATTGATTGCACTTACGCACAACCTGTGATATTTCAGTTATATAAACAAATATAATGCGGAAAAGGAATAACACAGACACCAGAAATTTTATTAACGAGGAAACTGCAAATGCAGGAAAACCCCGGGACCTAGTCCAGATTTGAACACCACACTGTATTAATCCGCTACAAATACTAGCCTACTCCAAGTTAACTTCATACTACAATGTAGTTGATCCCTAACCGATCTCACACTGATCAAGGTACAATTGCGCTCCTTACGTTTAAGGAGAATCGACTCTAGTAGCAACTAGTATCACACAGGAGGTGTGGGGATCAGGTTTCCCAGTTGCTAGAGTTCTCCTTTATATAGTCTTCAAATCAAGGTTTACAATCAATGTTACCTAGGTAACAAAGCATTTAATATTCACCTTTAGATGAGAACCTGATTAGATTCAAACTAATATCTTTCAACTGTTAGATTGAATTTAGCTTGTTACACACAAATGAAAAGTGACTTCATTTAGATATGAGCAATCGCACCTAAATGTGTGCACCTCTGTTGGCTCAACAATAGGTAACCTAGGTTATCCATATCAACACTTTCTTATCAACCTTATTCATCTTAACCATAACTAGTTCAAATGATTCTAATAAAACTAGTTCTAGAGTTGTTCAATTGCTTATATTCTCATAGAAGTATATAAGACACAATTGAAGCAAACCCGATTTTGACTCACTCGAATCAAGTCATGAACATTATAGCCATAGTTTGCAAAAGATTTCATTCCTTATTATATAAATGTATTAGTTCATGAACAAACCGATTTAAGAACATTATCCACTTAGGTATGCAAACGGGTATGCATACCTAAATGGCCGGACTAAGTATGGGTTTGCCAGTACACGAACTGGTACGTATACCTTTCAGACTCAGCAGAAATTCCCAAAATTGAACCTCATGCCAGTATGCGAACAAGTATGAGTACAAGGTTCCCGGACTTTCACCAAACAAAGCAGTACGCATACGGGTATGCATACCATGGTTCCCGGACTTGGATTAAATATATGCAAGTACGCATACTATTCTTATATCCAATTGTTCTAAACTCTTATTTCAACCATTGAAACATTCTCGGAAGACGACAATAGCTGTCTCACACAAACTATTAGCTTCAAAGCAATTTTCAAGTGATCGAATGATCAATACAAAACATTCCAAGTCTACATCAAATTACTGTCTCACACAAATCATGTAAGATGTTACCAGATGATTTTCACATGATTATCTTTTGACTTTCGTCAAGAATATAAGATGAACTTGGTTAAAGAGAAAGCTTACCAACACATATTTCGAGAAATATGTAAGCGAGTTAAACTCAACTCGAAATATCAATTGTGTATAACTGAAGTCTATATATCTATACGACTTTTGTCTCAAATAGGAGATACAGTAGATAGACTTTTGAGTGATAGATGAGTTCAAGTATCCACATACCTTTTGTTGATGAAGTTCCATAAGCTCCCCCTATTAGTTCTTTGTCTTCAATCGATGAACGTCATGAAGTCTAATGCTCAACTACACTTTCTATCCTAATCCGATACTTAGTTATAAGTAGACTAGAAACCAAGACTGATAGTTTTGGAAACTAAACTTGACAACAAGCTTGAGATAGCAACGCTTGCGAGTTCGACCAAGCAGTGATCTAACAATCTCCCTCTTTGTCAATTTTAGTGACAAAACTATCAATACATATGGAATACAAAATAAATATACTTTGTAGCTCTCAATCCAAATGCTTGATTTCCTTGGTTCTTCAACATTACTCGAAATCTTTGTCACTTCCAAGTACTCTAGTGATTCTGAATGTGTTCAACTCAACATCATAGTTGTTGAAGATCCGTATCTATAACAATGAGAAAACATTTGCTCTCAATCATTGTTATACAGTGTTATAGTATTGTTACACAGCATCAAAGTCCAATTGTATCACAACTTTGACAACAATACTATGGTGATATGTATCACTCCCCCTTAGTCAATACTTCATCTTACATGAAAACCACTCCCCCTTACATAATAATCCATAAACCATATGTATTTGTAATGTGAACTACACATTAATTCTCCCCCTTTTTGTCAATAAAAATTGGCAAATGTACGAATACCAGTGGGATCCTAATGAAATTTCCATAGAGATATTTCATGACCAAAAGAGAACAACATATCAACTTTGTTTAGATGTAATCATATATCCGAAACTAAATGCATTCATCAAGGAGTTTATAAAGATACAAGAAAACTCCTATAATATTCCACATCCGCACTCCCCACAAAGATTTAGCAATTAAGCACAAGTTCAATTAAGAACTCTCCCCCATAAAATGCCATTCCCGAAAGAACAACAAGAGCGACCTTACTTTCACAAGAAAAGAAAGATTTCTTTGGACATTAACAAATCACATGAAACATGAATTTGTATCCAAAATACTCAATTAAATTAACCACAAGTAAACCCATGATTAATTTAATCGGAAATGCTCAACATAAGAGAACTTACGAAACCACACAGTACATATACAAAGATGTGGATCAGGGAAAGACTAATACTGCGGAATATTCAAAGATTCATTCTATTTTTCATCAATATTTGCATAGAGACATGTAATAGACTTAATCTTTGTAAACAAAAGTTCATCCAATCTTCCATCAATATTTGCATAATGACATAATAGGCTTTACTTTTGTTGTCAAAAGTTCATTCTTTCTTTTATCAATATTTGCATAAAGACATATGATAAACTTAACTTTTGAGAAAATATGGGACAATCATAGTTCACGGACGTAAACACGCATATCCGATAACAAGTTGCAATATATAAAACCCTAAAGATTAATACTGCAAAATCATCTTCCAAATAAACTTTAGAATTTAAATAAATAAATCTAAAAACATTGCTAAAAATCGTTGGAAATAGCTATGTGTACTCACAATAATGACTAAATCCAAACCCTAGTTATCCTTCTTAAAATAAAAGAATAAATTCTCATAAGAAGTTTCCTAGACAAAATAACAAAAACTAACTCTAAAGGACAAAACTGATCATGAACGTAAGTCAAAGATCACTTCCGGAACCCCCACAAGTCTTGAGTCCATTGAGCTTGTGATTGACCACATCCACCGTTTCTTCAAAGAAGATATCCTCATTGAGAAGATCTTTAACATGTGTCTTCATGAGAACAAGGTCAAAATTAACCTTTTTCAACTCAATTCTTAACACATCAAGACCCTTCATAGTATCAACGAGTTGCATTTTTTCTTCCTTAAAGTATTTAATAAAATCATGAACCACTTCAGCAGAAACCATATCCTCATTCTTAACATCCTGATGAGTATAGGCATAGTAGCATGACGCATTAGGATTTTGATCATCATCCTTTACTAGTGTTCTTTTTTTCTTTCCTTTGGACTCGGAACCAATACCTTTATCAAGAAAACCTCTTGCAAAATCTCCAGTGCGGGAAGGTGAAGACATTCTTGATAAAACAACAATAAGCTAGAGTACGCGTACGTGACTCACTAGGTTTGGTACTTAAATGGTTTCATAGGGAAGGTAACTTTTAGGGTTTCTAAAGACAATTCATGACAAGTAATTGGGTACCCGTATGAAAACAATCCTAACCCAAACAAAAACAAAACCAAAAATGAGAAGTACCTTAAGACTCAACAGAATAATTTTGCTACGTGAATTTTTTTTTTCACAAATTTTAGCTCGATAAATTTTATATCTCCACAGAGAAACAATCTAGAGCACAAGAGTAGCAGGAAACTTAGTTGCAACTAAGAATATCTTCGAGACAAAACAGTAAAACATATTCTAGAGAAACAATCAATACTTAGGCAAAGCTGTCTGTGGACAATAATATAGCTATGGACGATAAGAAAATAGCACAACTAAACAGAAAGCATTCTTGCCGAAGGTATACCCTATTATTAGCAATTCTTACTCAACGGGATTTTTATGAGTAAACATTCAACCCTTGTGATTAATTAGCACAAGTATAATCCCTAAGCTCATTAAATGAATGGTGTTCACGGTTGAGTCTCTTTTTCCTTCCAATTCTATGGAAGAATTCTTTATTATGTGAAAAATTATCATATAACTTGTTGTCATCAAAATAAGAGACTAGGTTTGAGTCCTTACCAGAAGAAGTTTGTTCGGAGGATTTTGACAGCCTGTCGATAAGATCCTTATATCCTTCAATTATCAGATTTAGGTTATCCTTCATATCTCCACTTTTGCTTCCATCTACAAGAACCTTTTTCACATCTTGGACATCATTCTTCTCATCTGGTTGAGAGGGACCTTTCTGAAATCTCCTTGAACGATTTGTATTAATGCTACAATTGGTTCGAACGTTCGATGAGCCATTTGAACTGACATTCCTAGGAGAATTCACATAGAGAGTACTAAAACCAATATGTTTAGACATCTGAATGTCAGTAACACTTTTGAGAATTAAATCCAAGGTATGCTGAAGTTGACCAAAGTAATTGTCATTCGGCTTAAATTTTCTCTTCCGTTGAACACGTCCTTTCGAATTACAAAAAAGACTGACTTTCTGATCACCGGAGTGATTAGAGTGTATAGCATTAGAAACATCGTTAGAAGATTTCTTCATTCCATGAGACGAGGTAAATCCATGATTAGTGAAAGAACTATACACTTCTTTATCAATATGAAGGGATTTCAAATTTACTTCTGAAACTAAATTTCTTATAGTAGAGTCATAAGCAATTGGTATAGTGGACTCTTTAGAACATCCTTGAATAGAGAGTTTACTCAAAATTTGTTCAATTTCCAAGGCATCCTTTTTGAGTTTCGCCTCGAGTAAGGTTCGTGAAGAGAAAACTTCGGCGTTTTCCTCGCTAAGAGCCTTTAATTTAGAGTCACGGACATTTCCTATACCGATAAGAGTATTGACGTTGTTTTTTAACCGATTCTATCAGCTTGGATTCTAACAAGATTTAGATAACACTATTGTCCATTTCTTTGGAACACTAGGTTCATCTATATTTGAGATTGATAAATATTTTACTTTAATAGATTTCATAAAAACAAAACTTTTCTTTTTAGTGATACGTTTATCAGAGATAACACTATTGTCCATAAAGTTAGATTGCTATAAACACAGACTTATGAGGTCTTAAACGTGTTTTCCAACTCTGATACCAATTGAAAAGGTGTGGGTTGATGAGTGCAAAATATTGCATGTTCATACACCTTTTCATTGGCACTTAACTCATCTTTCGCGCTTCAAAGTCATATATTATCCTAAATTCTGCATTTTTACCATTTTCAAGAATAAATATTTGTATTAATTAATTTTGTGTTTTTAAGTACTAAATAAAGCTTGGAAGAATTGAGAAGACAAAAGAGAAGAAAGTTGGAAGCGTTGCAACCCGCTCGCGCATCAGTGGCAATCTGTTTACAAATTCATGGGATTAAACAACCCATGATCCAAAACCCAAGACCCAAATCCATTTCCACCTCACCCCCATTGGATTCTTTCCAAAACATCCACCTCACCCCCATTGGATTCTTTCCAAACATCCACCTCACCCCCATTATATTCCATTTCATCCATCAATTAAAGAAAACATCCCCATTCTCTCACTCAATCACTCCCAATTTGTTTCCCACAACCAAATATATTCCATTCAATCCATCAATTAAAAAAACATGTTTTGTTGAGTGGATGCTTTCCAAATTTCGAATCCAAGTGCTTGAGGGAATTTTGTGTATAAATAGAGAGGGTTGTTGTGTTGAAAAACCATCCAAGAATAGCTTGTTCATGTTAGTTTATCAAATTTCAATTTTGTTGTAATGTTCTTCATGTTCTAATTTCATTTACTAGGGTTTAGATGAATCCCTAATCTCATTGGTATGTATTCATATCTTGTATCTTGTTCTTGAAAGTTTAGAATTGTTTAAAGATATAATTTAATCCAAGTTTTTCAACATCTTTCTCTCACAATGTATGCCATGTATCCATTGTAGTTAGAATATCTCTATGTTGATTATGCTACAACTCATGCTTAACCAAATATTGATCTTTAGATTAGTTGTGCTTAATTAGACAATTAATGCTTTGGAGAAATACTTTAGTTGTGATTAAATTATCCATTGGAGAAACACCTTAGTTATACGGTAGACTTGAATCTACTCATGGGTACAACAACCAAACCCAATATTTCGCTTAGCAATTCGTATGGACTAACTCCAATATACTTTTAAGAGAATCAACTAGACTGTCAGACTCAATCTTAAGAAAAGTATATCAAAGAGTTATATCTCAATTTCTCAATTCGTTCCGCAATCAAACAAATAGGAATTTGTGAGCCCTATTGAACATAAGAAATAAATTGGACGATATAAAAAAAAATATCCAACTCTCAATCAATTTAATCAACAACCAAAGGTTGGATTGAAAATTGATTGAACTTACGCATAACCTGTGATATTTCAATTATATAAACAAATATAATGCGGAAAAGAAATAACACAGACACCAGAAATTTTATTAACGAGGAAACCGCAAATGCAAAAAAAAAAAACCTAGGACCTATTCCAGATTTGAACACCACACTGTATTAATTCGCTACATACACCAGCCTACTCTAAGTTAACTTCGGCCTGGAATGTAGTTGAGCCCTAACCAATCTCACACTGATCAAGGTACAATTGCTCTCCTTACGTCTCTGAATCCCAGTAGAACTCTACACACTTGATTCCCTTAGATGATCTTACCCACAACTAAGAGTTGCTATGACCTAAAGTCGAAGAATTGATAAACCAATCTGTCTCACACACAAAAGTCTATTGAATAATTAAATCTATCTCCCACAAAAATACCTATGAGTTTTGTTCCGTCTTTTGATAAATCAAGGTGAACAGAAACCAATCGATACACCAGACTTATATTCCCAAAGAACATCCTAGTAATATCAATTACCTCACAATAATCTTAATCGTATGGTGGTGAAACAAGATATTGTGGAATCACAAACAATGAGACGAAGATGTTTGTGACTACTTTTTATCTTGACTATCGGAGATTAAATCTCGAGCAAATCTTAGAGGAGATAGTACTCAATCACGATAGAAAAAAGCAAGATCAAAACATGCAACTACATAGAAAATATTTGGGTCTAGCTTCACAATCCCAATGAAGTCTTCAAGTTGTTAACATACAAGGTTTTGTGAAAAACTTAATGTTAAAGGATAATTGACTCTAGTCGCAACTAGTATCACACAAGAGGTGTGGGTATTAGCTTTCCCAGTTGCTAGAGTTCTCCTTTATATAGTCTTCAAATCAGGGTTTACAATCAATGTTACCTTGGTAACAAAGCATTCAATATTCACTGTTAGATGAAAACCCGATTAGACTGAAGCTGATATCTTTCAACCGTTAGATCGAACTTAGTTTGTTACACACAAATGAAAAGTGACTTCATTTAGATATGATTAACCGCACCTAAATGTGTGCACCTTTGTTGGATCAACAATAGTTAACCGAGGTTAGCCATATGAACACTTTCATATAAACCATATTCATCTTAACCATAACTAGTTCAAATGACTCAAATGAAACTAGTTATAGAGTTGTTCAATTGTTTATATTCTCATAGAAGTATACAAAACACAATTGAATCAAAATTTATTTTGATTCACTCGAATCAAGTCATGAACATGATATCCACGGTTTGCAAAAGATTGCTTTCCTTATTATATAAATATATTATTTCATGAACAAACCGATTTTAGAACATTATCCACTCAGGTATGCAAACGTGTATGCATACCTAAATGGACGGACTAAGTTTGGGTTTGCCAGTACGCGAAATGGTACGGGTACCTTCCAAACTTAGCAGAAATTCCTAGAACTGAACCTCATACCAGTACGCATACAGGTATGCGTACAAGGTTCCAGGACTTTCACCAAACCAAGCAGTACACATACGGGTATGCATACCTTGGTTCCCGGACTTGGATTACATATATGCAAGTACGCATACTATGCTTATATCCAATTGTTCTAAACTCTTATGTCAATCATTGAAACATTTTCAATAAACGACAATAGATGTCTACAATTAGCTTCAAAGCAATTTTCAAGTGATCAAATGATCAATACAAAACATTCTGAGTCTACATCAAATGACCGTCTCACACAAATCATGTAAGATGTTACCGGGCGATTTTCACATGATCATCATTTGACTTTCGTCAAGAATATAAGATGAACTTAGTTAAAGCAAAATCTTACCAACACATATTTCGATAAATATGTAAGCGAGTTAAACTCAGCTCGAAATATTAAATGTGTATAATTGAAGTCAATATAGCTATACGACTTTTGTCTCAAATAGAAGATAGATTAGACAGACTTAGCTATTAGTAGACTAGAAATCAAGACTTATAATTTTGGCAACTAAACTTGACAAAAAGCTTGAGATAGCAACCCTTGCAAGTTCGACCGAAACAAATAATTTTCAAGCGAATAATTCGAAAATGACATTGAATTACATTACATCCTTAATAAATCATCTTTGTGGGAAAAAGTACATGTTTTGCATCTGAAGAAGAGTATGCGTGCAGTCGAGGATATATCTTATTATGAGTTTTTGATCTGTTTGTGATGGGGATGAACCTTGCATTGCTACTGAGATGATAAAGTTTCGAGAAGATATGGTCATACCACGGGTTAGTGATAATTCATTAGTTTAGAGATGTAATATTTCTAAACTTGGCGAATGATGCCAAATATAGAGACTACATAATCTACCGGGCGTTGATCACACCATTGAACGAGTACATTGAGAAGCTTAATTAATGATTGAATACTTGGAATATTTCCTTGAAAAGAGGTTATATTATACTCATTTGATTTTGTTGACGATAGAACTCAAAATCTTTACCAGCGAGAATACTTGAACAACATTGCTCCAGAGGGTTCACCATCACACATTTTGAAACTGAAGATTTGTGCACTTATTATGTTGTTAAGGAATGTTGATGCAAAGAAAATTTTATTTAACAGTACAAGGTTAATAATCAAAGATTTTTTCCCAAATTGTATAAAAATTGTAGTTATTAGTGTAAATTCTACAAGTACACGAGTCTTCATTCATATGACATCATTTGAGCCACCTGAGAACCTGAAGCTCCCATTTATAGTCAACAAGGTGCAAGGGAAAACGACCTAAAGTACATGCATTTTTAATCCTAAAAATGCAATTATATATACATTAGTCTCTCAAGAAAATGGCCACGTAGCAGTAAGAAAGTATTAGTGACTAAAGGCACTATTGAAGGGGAAAAAAAGTACACGAAAAATGTAGTGTATGAAGAAGTCTTCTTGTCTTAGATTAGTAATACACGATTTATGAATACACATTTTTGATGTAAAGGGATATTTTCCTTGAAAAAATATTGAATACAATTTTTGATTCTAGTTGGAATTACTTTTTGTAGTGATTAGCTTGAAATGGGTTTTCACCGCTTGGCTTTGATGATTGAATTTGATCATTGACCGAGTGTATCCTTTGACTATTGACTGGGTCTTGACTAGTACATAATAAGCAAATATAGTTATTTGCATACTCATGTGGTTCAATCCATTCTGTTACATACCATGTGGCTTACTATAAAACCAACAAACTAATTTCAAAAATGAAATTTCATTCCAATGATTTATTATTTATTTTATTTATTTTTGTAAACTACATATATTTATATATCTAGTCGGGATTTACATAATGGGGGAAAACCCTTATCCTACGGTCCACTAGCAAAACAGATACCAAAAAACAAGTAGGGTAATGAACTTATTCATCAGTTATATGTTCATTAGCGCTTTCTTTGTCAAAACATATGCAGTTGTATTACTTTCGTTATACTTATGTACACAGAACATACTTTAAATGACATATTAAGAACTCGATATCATCCAAATATTCGGGGAAAAAAACAAGGACAAATGGTTAGGCCTCTACAAAGACTGATAAGTATAAGCGGGACCACTCTCCGGTATAAGTTTCTTTTTTTGTAATTTATTTGCTAAATGAATGCCTTGATATATTGCCCGAAGCTCAACCATGTTGTTGCTATTTCTCAAATACTCCAATAAAGCCCCCTCTATCATCCATGAGAATGCCACAAATTCCTGCAAAACCAAAATGGTTAGATGTGCCATATGTGTTTTAAGGAATATCTTGTTCGTGGATAGTCTCGTGTGACAGTAATCATCTCCTTAGAGTGAGGTGTTGCTGAATGGTGAGAAATATGAGTCTAAACTCGGGGATTATGATTAACATTCTGAAAAACAACAGCATTCCTCACACTCTAGATTTGCAACAAGATGAAAGTGTGAAAATGCGGGGGTACCAAATATATAACACCAACTTTTTCTTAGGCAACCTGTACGGACTAAACCCAAATAAAATTCCGAGAATTACAACTTAATGACTCTCAATCAGGAATTATACAAAGACTTTATTTTTTTTCCTCTCACAATCAATATGTAAACGAAAGCAAGTACTCAGTTAACCTGATTATACCATGAGAGTTCTTGGATGATTCCAAAGATCAATATACAAGATCAATCAAGTCTTATCCAACAATTATGATGGACGTATCCACGTTGATTAATTTTACATACGACCTGTGATATTTCAATTATAAAGATAAACAATGTAATGCGGAAAATAAATAACACAGACACCAAAAAAATTGTTCACGAGGAAACCGCAAATGCTGAAAAACCCCGGAACCTAGTCCAGATTTGAACACCAAATTGTATTAATCCGCTACAGACTCTAGCCTATAGCCAATACTTTGGACTGGGATATAATTGATACTGAATCCACCGTCAGAGTAATTCAGTTACAGTCGCACTCCTTATGCCTCTTGAATCCCGCAAGACTCTGCGCAATTGATTCCCTTAGATGACATCCTTTACATCCCAAGAGTTGCTTCAACTCAATTGAAGACTTTAAAAAAAATTGCATCCCAAATATAAGCCTATATGTGATTTTCGTTTTGATCGTAAGATTAAGGTGAGATAGAAAATCGTTTGTGGTAAACCAAGTCTAGCAAACCTCAAAATTTGGCACTTATGACTCATGAAGTGCATCCTAGATTATTATTCACCTCACAAGTAAACATACTCCAGTTTAAAAAAAAAACGTTATAGAGGAATATACTTGTAGAATCACAAAGTATGAGTGAAGAACTTTTCAATTTCTATATATCTTTCCTGATAGGAGTGAGACTCAACAATCAGTAGCAAGATCAGGGACACACGAATTATCAAGATAAAGATAGTCAAACCTGGCTTCCCGAATCCCTAAGCAAAGTCTTTTTAGTCGTTAAACCTAAAAGGTTTAAAGGAGATGACGACTCTAGTTTAAAACTAGGACACACAAGAAAAGTGTTTGGGATTCAAAGATCCCATTTGCTTGAGGTTCTCCTTATATAGACACTCAAAATCAAAGGTTGCTTTAGATTTAAGCTAATGTAGCTTTGGAATCAAGCAATTAATATCCACCATTAGATGAATCTTTGACTTGAGATTAACACAAAAAAATATACATTCTGGGTAGGATGAACCGTAACCAAACCATGTATGATGACTTGTTCATGAAAGGTTAGCCGAAACTATCCAGATGAACTATAAGCTTAACCATCTTCATATAACACTTTTAGACTTTAATCTTGAGTCACAACCATAGGTTATAATGTGATCAATTATGTTTAGATATGTTTTTACAGAGTTGTTCAAATGCTGATTATCTCATAGAAATAATTGTGATGCATCTGAAAATACTCGACTGGGTAAGTACATGTACTTGGTACGTGTACTTACTAATAGTTTGTGAGTTATTTCATCATGGTACATATACCGGGTTTGTATACCCTTACGACAAAAAGAGTTCAGGAGTCTACAAATCTTTTTGGTATCCATACTAGGTATGTATACCATTCTGAGTTCACGAGTCAACAAATCTTTTTGGTTTACATACCGGGTATGTGTACCAAAGTCGTTGCCGAACTATACCTACGTAGATACGCGTACTGGGTACATATACTACGGCTCCGGATCTTTAACAATTGCGCCAGTATATGAACTGGTATGTGTACTGTCATGTATCCATATTTATGATAGTTTTATATCTCTCTAATAATTAATTTGAAACATTCCCGAATAACATCAATGACACATATCATTGTTCCTAACTATTTTCAAATGATTAACTTGATTCATGATTTAGGTCATAAATAATAAATTGTTCGTAACCAAATTTATCAAGTATGAACAAATGTATATGCTTAGTCATATATATTTCGAGAATAATTAACAAGATAAACTTGACTCAAAATGCATGTAATAGTATGATTAGTCATGCGACTTAGTCTCATATATAGAAAGGTGAAAACTTGAGTAATAGGTGGTTCAGTCTTCACTTTCCATCAGAAATCAGATTTCTCCAACAAAAGGTAAGTGAAGACTGAAAAGGCGAGGGTACCCAAATACACCTCAAGCTAAAACTTTTCCACATATAAGTCATTTCTCCGAAAGTGATTGTCTATGGAATGAGTCGAGACAATACAACTAATCGGTTCACACTTCATGTGATCGTCTAGGGATACGAGATTGAGACAACACAAAAACGAAGTATGTTTACTTGATAATATGTTTGGACTTAACCAAACACAATAGGATTTCTATCAAGTAAATAGGAATTAACGTTTGTGTAATTTACTTTAAATTATAATAACAATAATTATAATTACGGAAAATAAAAGTAAATAACACAACAAGATTTTGTTAACGAGGAAACCGCAAACGCAGAAAAACCCCGGGACCTTGTCCATAATTGAATACTCTCAAGATTAAGCCGGTATACAAAATCAAACCAACTTCGTATAGTTGAAACCAAGCAACTAAACCTATAGTTCACTACACCATTTTTAGGGATTAGCAACGGCTGGCTGCTGTTGCAAAAGGGACTTGAAACAGCAGCCGGCCGTTGCGAAACGTGGCGTTACATTTTTTTTGCAACAGCTCTTAAGTCGTTGCGAAATTTTTTTCGCAACGGTTTTCGGTTCAGCCAACTGTTTTTTTCCTTGACTTTGCAACGGCTTCAGCTGTTGCGAATAGGTTTAGTAACAACTTATTGTTGTTGCTATATTTTTGTCGCAACAGCTTCAGACAGTTGCGAAATTTGGAACCAATTTTTTTTAGAACGGCTCCTCTTAGCCGGACCTGGTTTTGTTGTTCTGGTTCAAAATTTAGCAACAACTAAAAGCCGTTGCTAAATTTTTGCAACGGAAAAAAAAAGTCAAGTCAATCCTATGTGGACCTAGTCAAAGGGTTCCTTGCAAAAATTTCAGGCAAAAATTCAGGCCATAACACACTAAAAACATTTCAAAATCACCCTGATATTCAGTCAAAAACACTAAAAGCATATAAAGCATAACTTACTAAGAAAATGAAATATTGAGTGCGTGAAAATCGTAAGTGAAAAATTAGTAATGCACATTATGATACTTAGTACTTACTAGGTAAACTTGTTCAACTGATGAAAGTAGCTCAAAAGAAAAAGAAAAATTAACAGACACAAAAAAATACCTGAGTGACTTGATTCTCCTAGACATTTTTGTCAGTATTTGTGCCTGAACCAAATAGAGAGTGTTTGAGAAAACAATTAGTGCAACTGGTGAAATGGAGTGCTTGAGAAAACTAAAAGCATAACTTATTAAGAGAATGAAATATTGAGTGCATGAAAATTGTAAGCGAAAAATTAGTAATGCACATTATGTTACTTAGTACTTACTAGGTAAACTTGTTCAACTGATGAAAGTAGCTCAAAAGCAAAATTAACAGACACAAACAAATACCCGAGTGGCGTGATTCTCCATGACATTTTCGTCAGTATTTGTGCCCGAACCAAATAGAGTGTTTGAGAAAACAATTAGTGCAACTGGTGAAATGGATAATGTTCTTCCAAGGTTCAAAATCTATCACAGAATTAAGTGAGCATGAAGCTAAATGTCTTAATTTCTTAACAACAGAGACTACGGATCAGTAAATAAAGACTTACCCCAATGCGCTTTTTCTGCACGACAACATCATAAACCTGATGCATTTCCTGAAAAACTAAATTAGCCAGCATTAAGCATACCATTTAATCTTGTAAAACAAGAGGGGGAAAGGCATGAAGTTGCTGCAAGGAAGTACGAGATGTGGATAAGGGATCTTACCGCACAAGAATGATTTCGCGGAAGGATGAATTTTGATTGAGTCTACCATCCCCAAACACAAGTCACTAAGCACAAATCAGCTCCTAAGATATCCTTGCAGCATTCTTTATCGAGTTCTCCATAATCCCTGGCTTTAAGTTCATAATTCCCACCCTAGACTACACAAAACAAACCAAAATCATTTATAAGAATACCAACCAAGTAAGGCTACCAAATTTTATTTAAACAAGTTTCGTACACTGTAATATCATAATTCTCAGATTAATTCTAAGAAGAAATCTGGGCACTCAGGATTGTTCAGTCGAAATCGTATTTTGCATATCACATCTATCATAACCCTTCCATCTAATTTGTCTATTTTATTATGTGTAACTTGTATGCCTAGATTATTTGCATTAAAAATTAAAAGAAGTTATGAAGCTCTTACATGTAAAAGAGGTTGACAGCAACCAAGTATCAGGTTAGCTTTCGAGATTATTATTGCACGTCCGCTACCATTGCAGCAATAACAATAGAGAAACAATGTAGGAGGATAATTAAATCAAATCATTAAATCTAGTCTCCACCGATACACCAAACATATACAGATACTAATAGTACAATTTGTCGTTGACCTAGTCAAGAGTTCCCTGCAATATTTTCAGGCCAAACCCAGGCCAAATACTACTGAGAGACACATTTAATGCGCACTGAACAACAAAGTCTTCCATTTGAACAATATATTAAGGCCAATAACATACAATCAATACCCAATGAAGTTAAGTTTCTAAATTCAGGCCAAATCCCACTGAGAGAACATTGAGTGCCACACTGAACAACTAAGTCATCCATTTTAATAATATATTCAGGCTAATAACATATAACCAATACCCAATGAAGTTCATCTTCTAAATAATGAGAAGATGATAACTTTCAGGAGATATTTCTTAAGTTTCTTAAGAATGATATATGCTCAACCAAAATATAGAAAATTTCAATATATTTCGCAAGTTCAGTTATGAGTTCACATATGAGTTCAAATTCTAGAGAATTATAGAGATGATATAAGCTAGCATATATAGGTTCTAATTTTATGGTTTCAGTATAATAGATACCTGTCAGCAGGGAGTATGAATCACTCCTTCCACTGCATTATTAGTTCTGCATCAAAAGAGAATTTATTTAAAACGGATGCATTATCACCATCTTTCCATCACATCTTGTTCTACCAGACCTATGATAAAGATCTCCGAAGTGCTAGAAAGCTCGTCATGTATAACCTGTATATAAAGAGATGATATTACTAAACAGGAGGAAAAATATAAATGATTGGTGATTCGCAAGGGGCTCAGGATTATATACTGAAGCCGACATTAAAGCATGCAATGATATTATGCAACTATGCATAAGACATCTATGGGAACCCATAAAGACCCATAAATGATCTTTAAAATTATAAATACAAACCAGATCGACGCAAGGAACATCAAGTCCACTAGCAGTAACATTAGGGTTTGTTTGGGTGAAGATAATAGTTTTCCCTTCTTTTTCATATTCCTGCAACCACAAGAGAGATCAGATAACAAATAAACTGATAAAGGGATAACTAAAAGACTACAAGCGAAGGATTTGAAGATCCATTCAGTCGGCGATATAATGAGAGCATACTGCAATAACTTATATAAAAGAAGACATTCCATATGTCTGCTGCAATTGGTAACTTATATAACAGCTATTGATCTATGCAAAAAAAAATCTGAAGTAGCAAGAAGGTCAACAACACCAAAGAGCAAGAAGGTCAACAACACCAAAGAGAAACATAAATATGGTAGATGACAAATCCCGAGATCCTTTAAGATTTTTAAAAAAAAATGATCTAACAACGAACTTTGCAAGTGACATCTAAATAGGTACTAAAATCAAGGGAAACAGAATAAACCAGGTCGCAAAGGATGACTTGATCTAATTAACCGGCGGGTCAAAGAGAATTATTGAGATAACAAGGTCACGCACCTATGAAACATTACAGGACTAACAATGGATATATAATGTGATGAGGTATGCAAAAAACCTGGATCATGCTCAAAATTATTTCAAGCCCCCCTTACTCCCGAACAGGACCTGCTATTGCAAATTTAACCTCAGGATCTTGTGACTCCTCCCTTTCCTCTTCTAACTCTTTGATCATGGGTTCAGTAGATTTACCATCAAGTCCCTGGCATATTTAGTGACGATCATAATTAATCCTTCTAGATTGATTAATGTTGCCAGCTTGCAAACATAAAAACCAACTGTGTGCATGAAATTGGGTTCGCGACATATAATAGTGGCACTGACAGTACATGGATGGAGGTAGGGTTCAATGTCATGTAGATTATTCAGAGGTTGAAGCCTCTCTTTTTTTTCCGAAATACAGTAGAAAAGCTTAGGTTCCACAACTCTCTAGTCAGATATGCGAACGAAATCAAGCAAACCAAGGCCCCCTATGGTAACTTAAGATGGTATGCCAAGTTTTGGTATTCCTAATATTTCAAATCTAATGTCGCAATTCTGAAAGACCAAACAATACAACCCCTCTTATCTAAATGGGGAATACCTAGATAAGTGGACTTGTAGAATGCACATTATATGCTCAGATGGCAAAAAGGAACTAAAAAATAGAAGGACATTGGGTACCGTCCAACATGTAATTAACATATATAGATAAATTATGCATAAGTTACATATCGAAGCAAGATAGGAACTTATTGTCGAATCTAAACAATTGTTCGAAGCAAGAAGTTGTTTGAAATAATCAAAAATAGACCATACTATTGTACATCTATATTCAACAAAACGAAATAAAAGAGCAAATTGGCAAAGGTAAATGCTTAAACTTCCAAAGAAGTTATTTGGCTCCTTAATGCTCTCAATCATCTGCAAAACATGCAGTATGCACGAGAAATACAAGTTCCTAATGTCCAGTATTCGCATAAAGTCTCATATTCTTATTCATATCTACAAAATCCCCAAATAGAAATAAATACAGAACTCTATTTGTAGGAAGATATACCTGAAGCATGTAGGTGACTGTCATTGGTGGACAATCTTTGCCAATTGAAAATGCATTGGCAAATAATAAAGCATAATGAATTTTTGGCCATTGATCCCTGATGAACTCTTCTTGGGTATGCGCCTTGTTCAAAACCAAAAGATAAACAAGCTATGGATTTGATGGACATATCATATTGCATAGTTGTTCCAAAATGAATTGCATCAAGGTTAATAACTAGTTAAGAATCAGATAAATTAATACATCTACCGTTTTTATATTGAAATTTTTATATTGAAATCACAATATTAAGCAACACAAAAAAGCATACAAATATATGATGAATCTGATGACACACTTAGATAACGTTATGAAAAACATAATGCATGTCGTATAAATTAAGAGAAACTAGAATGAAGATTCAATGAATTACATACCAAAATGCTTTTCTGCACAGATATATAAATAAACATATCCCCGGTTATAAGAAATGACCCATATCTTACCAGAGAAGTTCGACCTTTCTTCTCCTGTCCATGTGTCTGTAAACCATATCACCTCAGGGTTTAGGATAAAATGTATTTAGTTATTAATGTATTATGAAAAAGAAAAAGGTTATCTTGTTCTAGCTAACTAAGTTCTTACTGATATTAGGAGCGACACTACACCATTTCATCCACTACATATTATAGTTCAGCTGCATACACAAATTCTCCATCAATATCCTTTAACCCATTCATTCACTACTGCATCCATTCTTAACACCTTAGCCATACAATCTCCAGATCTTCTTCCATGTAGCATCCATAACAAAACAACTCCAACTGCATCTGACCCTGCACCTGCAACTTCATCTTCAGCTAAAACCAACCCAGTTACAATGTCTTCCCGTATTTCTGAATTCATCACAAACCAGAACCACCAACAATAATTGCTTCATCCCTGTCCTAACATTCATCTAACCCTTCTGCTTATCTCAAAATCCATATCCATCTCAAGAAAACCATTTAAACAGCTGTTTTGATTCCTCATGAGTCTCTTGAACACAACCACCACAAACAGCTCTTGATTTGCACACTGGAGTTCAAACTAAAATCAACCTAAAACCTATTTTCCATTCAGTTGTTCATTACCACCAAACCCTAGCTCTTCAATCTGCTGCAATTTCTCCATTCAACCATCTTCTTTCTTCATAAACCCATTTCTTCTTCATCTGCAGGTCTACAATACTCTAATTCGAGAACCCATCAATAATTTGTTTCATTACTTTTTCTTCTCAGCATTAACCATCTCTTCTTCACTATTTCATCTCGAAATCACCCAAATCAGCTTCCTGTCAAACACAACACCCATTCAATCTCAGTGAGACAAAAAAGAAATCCCTAAAAACCCACAACCCTAGAAATCAGTGAAACAAAATCTATCAAATCCCTAGATCCGTAGTCATAAATAAATTTAAAATCAGAATCAAATTAACCAACCTCATACGAACTATACGAGAACAAGTTTACCCGTTTATAATTATTAACCATCAATCACGAAACCAAAAACAAATTAGATAAATATGATGAAAACAAAGATCAAAACTAAAATAAATCTACTAGTTACCTTAGTTGGTAGATTTATAAAGAGAGAAAGGAGGATTTCAAGTCAAACAATTGACCAACGATGATGATAATGATGATGAATAAGAAGAGAGTAAGAAATTGCAAGAGTATGAGTACGGGGAGGGGGGGAGAAGGAGGAGAAGGAGGAGGAGGGAGTTGTTTCTATATTGGAAAGATAAAATGGGATAGAAGGATAGAAACTAGGGTTATAACGTGTTACCTTGCACATGGTTGGTTCGTACGCCTGCAATTCAGGTGTTACCTTGCACACGGTTGGTTCCCACGCCTATTTTTGTCATCCGTTTCAAATCGCAACAGAGCCCAAAATTTCGCAAAAGCTTTACGCAGTTGCGAATTTTTGAGCAGTTGCAAAATCTGTTGCGAATTCGCAACTGCATAAGAGATGTTGCAAATTTTAGTTGTTGTTTCGGAAAAATGGTGTAGTGGATTACCTAGTTCCGTCTGTATCCCCACGCCTCCGACCTGTAATAAGTCACCTATTTAGAATAATTCCTTTGGTTCATATTCCAAACAATAAAGGAACAAAAAATTTGTTTGGCATCAACTCTCTTCAACCAAGTGATATGAGTTCGATAAAGGCTCTTTTGTTTATCTCAATAAACTCTTTCGTCAGGTTCTTAGATCTATCTTATTCTCAACTATCAAAGGTAATTGTTAAGATTTTGCAATCAATACTTTTAATCACAAAGAATTATATTGATGTCGATTTACACAACTAATCAATCTAATCTACCACAAGGATAAACCGATTATAGTTGGATCATCTTTTACCAAAGATTATAAACCCAAATAAAAAATCTTCAAAGTCTTCTTTGTCTTCAAATCTTCTTTAATCTTCAATTAGCACATGCACACAATCAATTGAATCTTCTTGTGATCAATCACGCAAAGAACGAAGACTATTAACAATGGATTATCACAAGACTATCTTTAAATCTACAAACAGTCTAAAGATCCATGTCGAAACTTAGATCTAGTTTGAGTGAATCTTATATCAGAAGAGAAGATTCTCAAACATAAACAAACTAGGTGCAACCAAAGCTCAACCACCGCTAGTCAATCAAATCAATCGAAAACATAAGATAAACCACAATTATCTAGTTTCCCACCAACGGTACTAATAGAGCTTCTCAATTCCAAAGAAGACTTTAAACTGGGTGGTTGTAAGAGATTTCGCCTAATTAGGTTACTCTCCTCTCCGAATAGGTGGCTTCACCAGTAACAACACAACTGAGGAAGTTTGATGTCATAAAGGATTAGTTTTCCCAAAATGAAAACTTCAAGTATTTATAGACAAGGATGTTTGGACACCAAGGAATTTCCAAAACCGAAAATATTCTTAAGATATGCAATAAAATTCCAAATTCGGTTTTCATAATTCCTGAAAATGATATATCCAAAATATTGACAGAAAATCTCTTTGGAAAATCTTTAACTAGTAAATGCACATTACTAATTCTCATTTTCCTAAAATAAAATTAAAAACCTTAAATAAAAGATTTTTAACTTATTTATTTCGATCCCGGGATTTTCTTCCTTTTAGCTATTAAGGAATAACCGTGAACAATAAAATATAAGCATTACTGCACATGTTCAAAGTGTGTCGACATCCTTACTTTGTAAGTCCTCTTTCATACTTACAACCTTGAAACCGATTTGCCACACTTCCAAACAAGTTTAGAATTGGTTCATCTGACTTTCAGGAACACTCAATCACAAACCATGGGTTTTTCGGTTCTACCTCCAAGTGAGTATTGTGCATAATCACACTACCTTTCCAAAATTGGGTTGACTAGGTACTAGGATCGGCTCCCCTTTACCCAGAGTTGGTCATACACAAAATCACAAAATCGATCATACAAACTCAGGTGATTACTTAAGATCGGATTCACTAATAAAAGTCATACCAATACAAAAGTGAGGCCTTTGTGAATAGTTTTACCAAGAACATAAACAAGTCATGATTGGTTATACTAATCACACATATTGGTAGTTCATAAGATATGTAATGAATAACAATACCAATAATGCCTGACGATTTCCTTTTCGATTCATAAAACAAGTTCACGAATTTACTTCCTTAAAACACATGCAAAACATTGTTTCCTAGGATGAAATCCTCACCTCATACCCATACATAATCACAATAGCATTCAAATGATTATGTCGATGTCTTATCTACAAATTTTAATGGTTAAGCAATAAACCTCGTATTGTATTCCTTAATACTATGTCTATCTAGAGTGTTCATGCTTCACATTTTTGTTTTCAATATGCACGACTTGAAAGATATGTTAGGGAATGAAACATTTCAAGTCAAATATCATTAACCTCAAGTGGATGGATGATGTTGTCGTTGTAGCTCCTTACTTCTTCACTTCTTCAGGTCTTCGCAATACTTGTAATGTCTCATATCCTAATACTTTCAAGCTAACCTATACTAAGTTGACTCTATTACATAATCAAGCGACTCTTAAAATGAGTTTTGACGATTCACTAAAATATGACAACCAAACTTGACATACCAACGCTTGGTGGGTTTAACCGAGCAATGCTCTAACAAAGACTGAACCACCTATTTATCAAGTTATGTTTACTTTCTATCTATGAGACGTTGTCGCATGACTAATTAGACTATCATGCATATACAAGAATTTCGAGTCAAGTTTATCTTGGTAATTAGTTCTCGAAATATAATGACTAAGCTTAATGAACATTTGTTCATGCTTGATAAATTTCGGTTATGGACAATTTATTATTCGGAATCAAAATTGTGATTCAAGAATTATCATCTTGGAACAGTGATATGTATCATTGATGTTATTTAGGAATGTTTCGAATCGATTTAGAGATAAATATATAACTATTGTAAATTCGGATACAAGACAGTATGCATATCAGTCTTACAAACTGGGAAGAGTGTTATAAATTTGAAACCATATTACATGTACTCGGTACATGTAATAGAGTAACTATATGTCGATAGCAGATTTTTGGTACGCATATCCTTTTGCACACCTTGAAAAAATCGGTTAATTCGTCAATCGGATCAGTACGCATACCCGTATGAAAATCTAAAAGGAACTTTGGTGACGTAACCGGTTTGTTATCCATACCGGGTACACATACCAGAAAAGTTTTGTATTTCGGAACTCGGTTTGTGTACTATGGTAATCATACCGATATGCATACCTAAATAGTTTTGTGGACTCTGAAACCGGCTATAATCTTAGGGTACACATACCGATATGCATGCCTAAATAGTACTGTAAACTCCGAAGTCTGGGAATGTTTGATAGTATACAAACTGGTTCACGTACTGTGACTTAGATGACTCACGAACGGCTTTGGTATATGTACTTTGTACATCTACTAACCATGTCGCTTATTTTCAAATGCAATAAAATTATTTCTACTAGATTATTAGCATTTGATCAATTCTTTAAAAAGTATTATAGACTTATTTGATCACATGATTGTGACTCAAGGTTAAAGTCTTAAGTGTTCATGAAAATAAATATTAAGCTTATAAGTTCAAATTGCCTAGTTTCGGCTAACCACCTTGAACATAGTCTTTATACACGGTTCGATTACGGTTTTACCTAATCAAGGTGTATATCTTGTTTATGTGTATTAGATTTCAAAGATTCATCTAATGGTTAATATTGATTGCTTGGTTCCAAATCTACCTTAATTAGCTTATACCTAAAGCAACATATTCTTTGAAAGTTTATATTAGGGAGAACTCTAACAGATGCGATCTTTGAATCTCTGACACAACTCTGAGTGTCTTGGTTGCATAACTAAAGTCGTCCTCTCCATACACCCTTTTAGGTTTTAGCGGCTAAAAAGACTTCATCTACGGATTCGTGAATCTAGGTTTGACTATCTTTGATAGTTTATGTATCCTGATCTTGTTTGATTGTTGAGTCTCGCACCATCAACAAGATAGATAGTAATCACATAGTTCTATTTGTCTCAAAATCAATGTGATTCCACAAGGCTTTGTACTTATGAGGTGAATAATAATCTAGGATGCTCTTCGAGAAGCATAAGTCCGGATTTTGAGGTTAGCTAGACCTTGTCTATTGCTAACAATTCTCGATCTTCATCATTGATATTTGATCAAAAAGGGAAATCACACACATAGGCTTATTTGTGGGAGACAGATTGGTTTAAAGTCTTCAATTGAGTTGAAGCAACTCTTATACCGTAAAGGACGTCATCTAGGGGAATTAATTGTGCGGAGTCCTGCTGGGATTCATGAGGCGTAAGGAGCGCAACTATAACTGAATTGTTGTGAGGGATTAATTCGGTCTCAACTACATTCTAGTCCGAAGTTAACTTGTAGTAGGCTAGTGTCTGTAGTGTCTTAATACAGTTTAGTATTCAATCTGGACTAGGTCTCGAGGTTTTTATGCATTTGTAGTTTCCTCATGGTGTATGTGTTATTTTTTTCCTGCATTATATTATTTATCTTTATAATTGAAATATCATAGGTTGTGGTTAATCAATCAAAGTATATACATCCGACCTTGTTTGTTGAATACTGTTAGAGCATAGCTCGGTTGAACTCACCAAGCATTAGTATGTCAAGTTTGGTTGTCATATTTTAGTATCAAAACTCCTCTAGAGTCGCTTGATTAAATACTAGAGTCAACTTCTTTTAGGTTAGACTAGAAAGTCTAAGAATATTGAGACATACAAGTATTACTCCGATGACTTGAAGAATGAGAAGAAGTAACAATTACAACGACGACATCATCCTTCCACTTGAGGTTAGTAATATTGACTTGAACTTGTTTTCATTCCTAGCGTATCTTTCAAGTCGTTCTATATTGAAAACATAACATGCAAAGATGTATATAAATAAATAATCTAGTGGATAGACATGATCATAATAGTATGATCATAGTATTAAGGGATTACATTACGAAGTATAACACTTACCTTTTGAACATCGTAGATATGACATCGACATAATCTTGTATATAGTTTTATGATTAAGTATATGGGTGTATGGTGAAGATTTTATCCTAGAAAATGATATTTTACATTAATTTAAAGGAAGTAGGTTTGTGAACTTGTTTCATGAATTGAAAGCGAAATTAATAGGAATATTGGTCCTGCTATTCATTGCATATTCTTCGGATGACCAATATGTGTGAGTTGTTAACTCAGGTTATGTATCTTGATATAACCAATCACAATACCTAGACTTATGATTTGGTTTGACCGATGTTGATACATAAAAATGTTTACCCCCTTAGTGGGGCTAGGGAGCCCCTAAGGGGAGGATATACCCAATATGAAACATAGGGGACTAGGGCCCAAGCCCACTAGAATATACCCATAAAAGAGAAGGATAAGGAAGGGATTAGTGGAAAAGGAGAAGGTCATATAAGGAGGAGTGACATTAATAGTAATTAAGGAGGTTTAAGGACATGTGACGTGATGTCACAAAAGGAAAAGCTTTTGGGAAAGTTTATAAAAGGAGGTATATAGTACATGGAAAGCAAGTTATCTCTCTCGTACCATTCCTAGAAAGTGTTATCATTCGGTGTGACAAGGATGGGTAGGACTAATCTCATATCCACCCATCAACAACCAGTTCTGGTAATTGGTGTAACTGATCCTAAGTAATCACCATGAGATGGTATGATCGATCCTTGTAATTGGTGTGACCGATTTTAGTAATTGGTGTGACCGATCATAAGAGTGTGTGGCTGATCCTTGTAATTGGTATGACCGATCCTAGTGATTGGTATGACCGATCACAAGTAGATACCATGTGTAGATAGAACTGATCCTTGTAATTGGTATGACTTCTAGTGACCGGTGTGACCGATCACAAGTAGGTACCATGATTAGGTAGAACCGATCTATATGACTGGTATAACTTATTTGAACCCATGTATGTGACTTGGTATGACCGATCACAAATAACCATTGTGACTTTGTATGACCAATCACATAGTAGTCTTGGAATTTTGGTAAAACCAATTTTAAACTTGTTTGGACGTGTGGTAGAACCAATTCCAAGATGCAAATCCTATTTTCCATGATTTACATATTTTCTTCATGAACTTGTGTAGATTTAGAATTAGGGTTTGTTGTGTAAACATATAAACATACTTTGAACATGAGCATTAACTCTTATCATTTATTGTTCAAAGATATTCCTTGATACTCAAAGGTGATCATGTACCGAAATAAATTGAGAATCTTTTAATTAAGGTTTTCAGTTTTATGTGCTAAAATTGCCAGCAATTAAAGCATAACTCTAGAGAATAAAAACTAATTGGAGATTTTCTATGAGAGATTTCGAAAATATTTGGACAACATTTATTGGAATTAGGAAAACCTAATTTAGGTACTTTAATGCATATCTTGAGAATATTTTCGGTTTTGGAAATTCCTTGGTGTCCAAACAACCTTGGTCTATAAAAACCTAAGTTTTTTCATTTCTAGCAAACTATCCTAAGATCCAAGAAAACTTCATTCTTGTTGTTTTCGGTGAAGCCATCTACTTGGAGAGAAAAGTACCTTAATTAGGCGAAATATCTTATGACCGCTCGTTTAAAGACTTTTGTGGGATCAAGAATCTCTACGAGTACCATTGGTGGGAAACTAGATAATTGCATTGTTATTGTAGTTTTCGACTATTGATTTGATTGACTAACTATTGTTGTAACTTTGATTGCAACTAGTTTGTTTATTCTTGAAAACCTTGTCTTCTGATATAAGGCTCACTCAAACTAGATCAAAGTATCGACGAGATCTTTAGAACTATTGTTAGATCTAAAGACATCTTGTGATAATCCATTGATAACATGAAGATTGATCACAAGAAGATTTAAGTGTTGTTGTGCAGGTTTTTGAAGGCAATAGAAGATTTGAAGATTATAAATATTTCTTATTAGTTTTCGTATCTTGTGGATCTAATCCACAAACCTTGATCGGCTGGGATCCAACTAGAATCAGTTTATCTTTGATAGACTTGATTGATTAGTTGCATGAGATCGGCATCACTCTATAGTTTCTCTTTGAGATTTATATTGAGTGATTGTGAATCTAGAAATTGTTTTTTTTCGGTATTCAATATTTAGATTGATCTAAACCCGGCAAATGAGTTTATTAGATTAAATGGAAGAGCCTTTGTCAAACTCAAATCACAAGTTTGAATAGAGTTGATACCAAACAGTTTTCCATCCTTTACTATTTGGAACACGATCCAAAGGAAAATGTGATTCACGTGCGTGACTCTAGAAGTCGAAGACGCAGAGATACCGAGGGAACTAAGTAGCTAGGGGTAGTCTGTTTGTTCTCAACTATACGAAGTTTGTATTAGATTTTGTATAACGGCTTAATTAGGAGAGTATTCAAAACTGGACTAGGTCCCAAAGTTTTTATGCATTTGCGGTTTCCTCGATAACAAAATCTTGTTGTGCCATTTACTTTACTTTTTCACGTTACAATTGTTTTATTATAATTAAAGTAAATTGCACTTGTACGTTAATTCTATAACACTTGATATTGATCCTATATATTTCCGATTATTACCGAACCTATTATCAAGTGCACACTTTATTGTAGTATCATCTCAATCTTGTATCCATAGTCAATCACACAAGTAACCTTGTTGTTGTATTGTCTCAATCTCATATCCATAGACGATCTCATGAAGTATGAACCGAATCTATTGTATTGTCTCGACTCTGTCCATAGACGACCACATTCGGGTAGAGAACTTATTGGTGGATAAATAAAAGATTGTGGTGTATTTGGGTACCCTCATCTTTTCAGATACGACTTGATTGATACTTGGATACTGAATTTTGAGACCGTCCAAGTACTCTCACTTATTAATCAGGTTCACGGATTCGGTTCTGTAAAAAATTTGATTGTGAGAGTTAGAGATATAAGTCTGAATATTATTCCTTGATTGTATCTAACTCTCGGAATTTTATTTAAGTTAGTCCTTACAGGTTGCCTTAGAAAAAGTTGGTGGTGTATTCCGGTACCCCCGCAATTTCAATTGGTATTAGAGCATGCAAACACGTTAAAGACCTAATAAGTCCGTGTTTGTAGCAATCGACCATATGGACAGGAGTGCAATCTCGATAAACGTACCGCCAGCCTTTGATGGCGCAAATTACTTATGGCAAAAAATTGCTATGTGTTCCTTTTTACAACCCGTGACTTCGAGACATGGAAACTTGTAGTTATTGGATACAATTTACCAACAGTTGTCAGAGACGAAAATACTGTTGCGAAGACATTATGAGAATATAGTGAAACCGAGACAAGTACTGCAAATCATAATTCTGACAGGTTAAATGTTATTAACCACGCCATAAGTCCCGATCTTCAGTACCATGTGACTTCGTACACTATGTATAAATATGCTTGGGATATCTGAGAAACCATATTCGAAGGAGACACCTCAGAGAAAGACGTTAGGCTTCAAACCCTAAATGCTGACAGGGAAAATCTTCATATGTCTAATGAATATTTGTTCGATGAATTTAATAAAAAGGTTTTTGGAACTTTTAATGCTTGTTTTGTATTAGGAAAACCATCCATCAAAAGGACATTGCGATTAAATTTCTCCGATCTTTACCATCAAGATACGAGTCTAAGAAGCATGACATCATGGAAGGAAATAACCTTAAAACTCTTTCCAGAAATAGTCTCGTTAGAAAGATAAAAGTTTTTTATCACGAGCACAATATGGCTAAAGATAACGCTCCTGCACTTGAATCCATAACCCAAGCAACCGCAACTTCTTTGAAGGAGAGCTTGTCTTGGGATGACGAGTGTTGTATTGGTCCCGATTAAGGAAAAAAAAACATGATCACACAACAAGTCAAAATATCCTGAGGAAGAACAGACAATCTGGGAAACGAGATTCCCAAACCGGAACCCAAGATGATTTTATTCTTCAAGATGGAAATTCTCTTCAAAGAACTAATGCTCTCATAGTTTCTCTTGATACCCCTGATGAGCTTGTTTCCGAAAATTGGATAGAAAATTCAGTACCATGTGCAGAATTATCTATTAATTCTATTTATGAATCTGATTCCGAGTAAGATAAGGACATTTTAGAATTCTTGAATAATAGTGAAGAAATTCATCGAGAGAATATTGGAAAAACTAGTGAAAAATCTTGAGTTAGGAAAACTTAATAAAAAGTTCACTAAAACCTTGTTTGTTAAAGAGTATGGGATTAATACTCTCAAGTGTGATCTGCAAAGGCTCTCAGGAAGCTCTAACAAGATCTCTACTATGTTGTTTTGGCAAAAATACTTTGGTAATACGAATGGTATTGGGTTCTCCAACAAGACCTATATCACCAACAACTGTTTCATTCATGCAGGTTCATACAAAGAGGAAACAAATTGTTGTGATAAATAGGTAGCTTGAAAAAGCGGGGATCTAACAACCTCACGCAATATTTCGTTTAGGCAATATGTATAGAAAAACTCCAATATAATTCCAAGAGAATCAACTAGACAGTCAGACTCAATCTATGGAAATATATCCAAGAGTTGTATCTCTGTTTCTCAATGTAATCAGCAAATCAAACAGATAGAATCCGTGAGCCTAATTATTATGAGTAACAACTTGAACGGTACAAAGACCAATGTTCAAGTGTCAATCAATTTATATCAACAACCAAAGGTTGGATTATATCATTGATTAAACTACGCACAACCTATGATATTTTAATTATATAAACATATATATTGCGGAAACGAAATAACACATACACCAGAATTTTGTTAACGAGGAAACCGCAAATGTAGAAAAAATATCGGGACCAAGTCCAGATTTGAATACCACACTGTATTAAGCCGCTACAAACACTAGACTACTCCAAGTTAACTTCGGACTGGAATGTAGTTGAGCCCTAACCAATCTCACATTGATTTAGGTACAGTTGCATTCCTTATGCCTCTGAATCCCAATAGGACTTTGCGCACTTGATTCCCTTAGATGATCTCACCCACAACTAAGAGTTGCTACGACCAAAATTCGAAGACTTGATAAACCAATCTGTCTCGCACAGAAAAAGTATATTGAATAGATATATTTGTCTCCCACAAAAATACCTACGAGTTTTTTTTCTTCGTATTTTGATAAATCAAGTGAACATGATCCAATTGATACATCAGACTTATATTCCCGAAGAACATCTTAGTAATGTCAATCACCTCATAATAATCTTAATCGTATGGTAGCAAAACAAGATATTGTGGAATCACAAATGATGAGACGGAGATGTTTGCGACTACTTTTTATTTTGCCTATCGAAGATTAAATCTCGAGCAAATATTAGAGAAGATAGTACTCAATCACGATAGAAAATTGCAAGATCAGAAAATGCAACTACATAGAAAATAGTTGGGTTTGGCTTCACAAACCTAATGAAGTCTTTAAGTCATTAACCTATAATGGTTTTGGAAAAACCTAGGTTAAAGGAGAATCAACTCTAGTCGCGACTAGTATCACACATGAGGTGTGGGGATTAGGTTTCCAAATTGCTAGAGTTCTCCCTTATATAGTCTTCAAATCAAGGTTTGCAATCAATGTTACCTTGGTAACAAAACATTCAATATTCACCGTTAGATGAAAACCTGATTAGACTCAAGATAATATCTTTCAACCGTTGGATCGAACTTGAAAAGTGACTTCATTTAGATATGAGTAACCGTACCTAAATGTGTACAATTTGTTGGCTCAACAATAGTTGACCGAAGTTATCCATATGAAAACTTTCATATCAACCTTGTTTATCTTAACACAACTAGTTCAAATGACTCAAATAAAACTAGTTTTAGAGTTGTTCGATTGTTTATATTCTCATAGAAGTATACAAGACACAATTGAAGCAAAATCGATTTTGATTCACTCGAATCAATTCATGAACATTATAACCACGGTTTGCAAAAGATTGCATTCCTTATTATATAAATATATTAGTTCATGAACAAACCGATTTTAGAACATAACCAGCTCAAGTATGCAAACGGGTACACATACCTAAGTGGCCGGACTTAGTTTGGGTTCGTCAGTATGCGAATGGGTACGCATACCTTCCAAACTCAGTTGAATTTACGGACATGAACTTACGCCAGTACGCATACGACTATGCATACTAAATTCCCTGACTTTCATTAAACCAACCGGTACGTATACGGGTATGCATACCATGGTTCCCAAACTTGGAATAACTAGCAACAGTTAGCATACAAGTTTGCATATTGTGCTATATCCAATCATGGTTACTTGTTCTAAACTCCAATTTCAATCATTGAAACATTCTTGGAAGACGACGATAGCTGTCTCACACAAACTATTAGCTTCAAAGTAATTTTCAAGTGATCGATAGATCAAAACTAAATATTCTGAGACTATATCAAATGACTGTCTCACACAAATCATCTAAGATGTTACCAGACGATTTTCACATGATCATATTTTGACTTTCATCAAGAATATAAGATGAACTTGGTTAAAGTGAAAGCTTACCAACACATATTTCGAGAAATATATATGCGAGTTAAACTCAGCTCAAAATATCAAATGTGTATAATCGAAGTCTACATAGCTATACTACTTTTGTCTCAATTAGGAGATAGAGTAGATAGACTTTTGAGTGATAGATTAGTTCAAGTCTCTGCATACCTTTTGTTGATGAAGTTCCATAAGCTCCCCTTAGTAGTTCTTCGTCTTCAATCGATGAACGCCGTGAAGTCCAATGCTTAACTACACCTTATATCCTAATCCGAGACTTATCTATAAGTAAACTAGAAATCAAGACTTATAGTTTTGGCAACTAAACTTGACAAACAAGCTTGAGATTGCAACGCTTGCGAGTTCGACCGAGGAGTGCTCTAACAATCTCCCCCTTTGTCAATTTTAGTGACGAAACTATCAATACATATGGATTACAAAATAAATAAACTTTGTAGCTTCTCATCCAAGTGCTTGATCTCCTTGGTTCTTCAACATTACTCGAAATATTTTTCACTTCCAAGCACTCTAGTGATTCTGAACGTGTTCAACTCAGCATCATAGTTGTTGAAGATCCGTAGCTATAACAATGAGAAAATATTAGCTCTCAATCATTGTTATACAATGTCATAGAATTATTACACTGTATCAAATTGTATCACAACTTTGACAACAATACTATGGTGATATGTATCACTCCCCCTTAGTCAATACTTCATATCACAATGAAACCCCCCCCCCCCACCACCACCACCACCACCACCACCCTTACATAATGATCCATAAACCATATGTATTTTTAGTGTGAACTACACATTAATTCTCCCCCTTTTTATAAATAGAGATTGGCAAAGGTACGAAAACTAGTGGGATCATAATGAAATTCTCATAGAGGCACTTCATGACTAAATAGAACATATCAACTTTGTTTCGATGATTTCACATAGTCGAAACTTAGTGTATTCATCAAGGAGTTTATAAAGATACAAGAAAACTCCTACAATATTCCACAGCCGTACTCCCCACAAATATTTGGCAAATAAGCACAAGTTCAATTAAGAACTCTCCCCCATGAAATGTCATTCCCGAGAGAACAACAAGAACGACCTTAATTTTACAAGAAAAAAAGGATTTCTTTGGACATTAACAAATTATATGAAACATGAATTTGTATCAAGAAAACTCAATTAAATTAACCACGAGAGAACCGATGATTAATTTATTTGAAAATGCTCACATAAGAGAATTTACGGAGCCGCATAATATTTTCACATAGAAGTGGATCAGGGAAAGATCAATACTGCGGAATATACAATGATTCATTATATTTTCATCAATATTATTTGCATAATGATATCATAGACTTAATCTTTGTTATCAAAATTTCATTCTATCTTCCATCAATATTTGCATAAAGACATATAATAGACTTAACTTTTGACATATATGGGACAATCACAGTTCACGGACGCAAACACTCATATCCCATAATATTTTTTTGCAATATATAAAACCAATAAAGATTAATATTCCAAAATCATCTTCCAAATAAACTTTAGAATTTTAATAAATAAATCTAAAAACATTGCAACTTGAAAATCGTTGGCAATAGCTATGTTTACTCACAATAATTGTTATTCCAAACCCTAGTTATCCTTCTTAAAACACAAGAATAAATTATCATAATAAGTTTCCTAGACATTAAGAAACAAAGAGTTTAATCATCATCTTCATCATTGAAAACCATCCAAGAGGCTTGAATAATATCCATATCTTCGTTAATTTCGGGAAACTTAGTAGGAATCACACGTAATTGTTCTTGCACACATTTTACCTTGAAATTGGTCTTACACACACCCTTGTGAATTTGATGAAGAAGACTCAAGGTAGTAGGATCACAAGAACTGTCAAGGAAATCAAATCTTTGTCTTTTGCAAATAATCTTCTTCATACGTTTGAAAGTACAAGGACGAACAAGTTTGAGAGTTCCAATAAAGCCAATAAGAGCAATAGAATATGATCGACAAATTTGCTCAATTAAGCAAGAAAAGCCTAACTTCTTGTTGGATGACATCATTGAGAGCATTTGATGAATAATAAATCCATAGATATCAAGAATTTGAGATTACAATTCAAGGAAATAGACTAACTCCGCAAACTCACGACTCCACCGAGAGTTCTCAATTATGGAGGGACAAAGATTAGATATACCAAGCTTTTTGAAAGACATTAAAGCAAGACTAAGATAATTAGTAGGAAATTTTCCTTCAACCCAATCAACATTCTTGCCACAAAGACCATTAGAAATGGTTTCATAAGATAGTCTTTCTTCCCTTGGTCTAGAAAAGCAAAAATTACCCAAAGGAATTTTGGTAATCCTTGATATCAACTCTCTATTAAGAAGAAACTTTTTTTTAATTTATTATGGTCTTGAATTGCACGTCATTTAGATCAACATCATGGATGTTAGCATAGAAGATTCTTGTAAGAGTTTCAAAGCCTTTACCAAGACCATTAAAGATATTTCCAAGGTTAAATCTTTCAAAGAAAATCAAATCTTCTTTATGACCACTAACCATATCCAATTGCTTTTCTAGAATGAATCCACTAGAAGAAATCCTCTCAAAGACCTTACTACTAGAATCATTGATAAATCTAATTATAGTATAATTTTGATTTTTAGGTAGAATCAAGCTAGAAGAAGATGAATCCAAGTTTTTTGAAACCTTGAAATTCCCCATCAGATCTAAAAATGAGAGAACAAGAAGAAGGAAAAAACTTACTTGATATGCTTCTTAAAGATTAATAAAATCCTTGGCCTCCCTTATATCTCCAAAGATGTTTTAATGGAAATGCCACATGAACCCTAGAAAAGTTCACGTACGCGGACAAGAGAATGAAGAAGAAGGGTACGCGTACCACAATTCTTATAAACCAATTGATGGTCTTGGACCCGTTTATGAACTGCAACCCACAGAAGGAATGATGGATTTTTTTACATCATTCAACCATCAAGGTTCGCACACTGTAAAAAGAATCAACATAGTGCAGTGAAAGGATAGTAGTAGAACTACATCACTTTATTTAAAGTTCTGTCGAACGAGTTTTTCTTCAAGGAAATAAATAAATTTCAAACATAAATCAAACCCATAATACAAAGACACAACACAAATCAGACCGTTACTTGCCCCACTTCAAGTTATATATAAATGGGGTGATGCCAGTCTTGTTACCAATAGGCAAGATGAGAAGAGGACTCCTCATGCATCTTCTCCGGTCGATATTTGTGAAATGTAGCAGAAGTATAATCATAGTAATGATGATACTCAGGGTTATTTGAAATTGTTGACTCATTTTTCTTATGATTAAAGGAAGGATTTTTCCAATGGATGGAACTTGCAACATCACCTGTAAACATCTTTTTATTGATTTTGGCTGAGTTGTTGCCAAAACACGAAAGTGTTTCATGAATGACAAAAAAAACATTTTTACCAACACATCCCTTTTCCTTAATCAAGACAATTCGTTCCAGAGATTTAAAAACGTTTTCAAAAGCCATAAATAGATCTTTGTTAATTGATCCATCTCAATAGTATTCCTCAAAAAGATTAATAAGAAGTCTAGTGAGGTTCCATATCCTTGAGATTTTATTCACACGTTTCCTACAACGAACTCTTTTAAAGTAATCGTTAACTTATCCTTTAGATTGTTTTTCATCATCTAGGATTTCTAACGTCCTAGATAATGTGAGATTATCTAGAGAGACCAGAAGTCTTGAGAAGAATAAACTCTAAACAATCTTTGAAGATTTCTGGTATGCATTACAGATGCCGAGAATAAGTTTCCCAAAGTGAATTCCCATACAAACAATCTTTAGGAACAATCAAACACAAACTTATCGGGTTTGTCGTGTTTGCCTGCTCTGATACCAATTGAAAAAGCGGGGGTCTAACAACCTCACCAAATATTTTGTTTAGGTAATCTGTATGGACAAACTCCAATATAATTCCAAGATAATCAACTAGACAATAAGACTCAATCAATGGAAATATCCAAGAGTTATATCTCTTTTCTCAATGTAATCAGCAAATCAAACAAATAGAATCCGTGAGCCTGATTATTATGAGAAACAACTTGAAAGGTACCAAAGACCAATGTTCAAGTGTCAATCAATTTATATCAACAACCAAAGGTTGGATTATATAATTGATTGAACTACGCACAACCTGTGATATTTTAATTATATAAACAAATATAATGCGGAAAAGAAATAACACATGCACCCGAAATTTTGTTAAAGAGGAAACTGCAAATACAGAAAAACCCCGGGACCTAGTCCATATTTGAACACCACATTGTATTAAGCCGCTACAGACACTAGCCTACTCCAAGTTAACTTCGAACCGGAATGTAGTTGAGCCCTAACCAATCTCGCACTGATTAAGGTACGGTCGCGTTCCTTACACCTCCGGATCCCACTTGTTTCCCTTAGATGATATCACCCACAACTAGGAGTTTCAATGACCCAAAGTCAACGGCTTGATAAACTAATCTATCTCACACAAAAAAGTCTATTGAATAGATAAATCTATCTCCCACATAAATACCTATGAGTTTTGTTCTGTATTTTGATAAATCAAGGTGAACAAGAACCAATTGATACACCAGACTTATATTCCCGAAGAACAACCTAGTAATATCAATCACCTCACAATAATCTTAATCTTATGGTAGCGAAACATGATATTATGGAATCACAAACGATGATACGAATATGTTTGTGACTACTTTTTTTCTTGCCTATTAGAGATTAATCTCAAGCAAATTTTAGAGAAGATAATACTCAATCATGATAGAAAACAGCAAAATCAGAACACGCAACTACTAGAGAAAATAGTTGGGTCAGGCTTCACAATCCCAATGAAGTTTTTAAGTCGTTAACCTATAATGGTTTTGGAAAAACCTAGGTTAAAGGAAAATCGACTCCAGTCGCAACTAGTATCACATAGGAGGTGTGGGGATTAGGTTTCCCAGTTGTTAGAGTTTTCCCTTATATAGTTTACAAATCAAGGTTTGTAATCAATGTTACCTTGGTAATAAAGCATTCAATATTCATTGTTAGATGAAAACCTGATTAGACTCAAGCTAATATCCTTCAACCGTTAGATCTAACTTAGCTTGTTACACACAAATGAAAAGTGACTTTATTTAGATATTGGTAATCGTTCCCAAATGTGTACACCTTGTTGGCTCAACAATAGTTAACCAAAGTTAGCCATATGAACACTTTCGTATTAACCTTGTTCATCTTAACACAACTAGTTCAAATGACTCAAATGAAACTAGTTCTAGAGTTGTTCAATTGTTTATATTCTCGTAGAAGTATACAAGACACACTTTAAGAAAAATCGATTTTGATTCACTCAAATCAATTCATGAACATTATAGCCATGGTTTGCAAAAGATTTCATTCCTTATTATATAAATATAAATATATATTAGTTTATGAAAAACCGATTTTAGAACATAACCTACTCAAGTATGCAAACGGGTACTCATACCAAAGTGGTCGGACTTAGTTTTGGTTCGCTAGTATGTGTGATGGTACGCATACCTTCCAAACTCAGTTGAATTTTCAGATATGAACTTACGCCAGTACGCATATGTGTATGCATACTAAGTTCCCGGACTTTCATTAAACCAACTGGTACGCATACGGGTATGCATACCATGGTTCTCGGACTTGGAATAACTTGCAACAGTTAGCATTCAAGTACGCATATGGTGCTTTATACAATCATGGTTACTTGTTCTAAACTACCATTTTAATCATTGAAATATTCTTGGAAGACGGCAATAGTTGTCTCACACAAACTATTAGCTTGAAAGCACTTTTCAAGTGATCGATAGATCAATACGAAACATTTTGAGCCTACATCAAATGACTGTCTCAAACAAATCATGTAAGATATTACCAGGCAATTTTCACATGATCATCTTTTGACTATCTTCAAGAATATTAGATGAACTTGGTTAAAGCGAAAGCTTACCAACATATATTTCGAGAAATATGTAAGCGAGTTAAACTTAGCTCGAAATATCAAAGGTGTATAATCGAAGTCTATATAGCTATACGACTTTTGTCTCAATTAGGAGATAGAGTAGATTGATTTTTGAGTGATAGATGAGTTCAGGTCTCCACATACCTTTTGTTTATGAAGTTCCATAAGCTCCCCTTAGTAGTTCTTCGTCTTCAATCGATGAACGCCGTGAATTCTAATGCTCCACTACACTTTTTGTCCTAATCCGAGACTTAGTTATAAGTAGACTAGAAATCAAGCCTTATAGTTATGGCAACTAAACTTGACAAACAAGTTTGAGATAATAACATTTGCGAGTTCGACCGAGCAGTGCTCTAACATAGCTGAATACTCTAACGTTGAGCTCTGTTTGCACTACTCCTTTTGTGGAAGTAAGGGACATGTTCGGGAAAAATGTTGGATATTCAAGAAGAATAACACGGAAATTTTTAAAATTCAAGCAACCTATTCTTTGAAAGTCTATATTAGGGAGAACTCTAGCAGCTGGGATCTTTGAATCTCTGACACAATTCTGTGTGTACTAGTTGCATAACTAGAGTCATCCTCTCCATAAACCCTTTTAGGTTTGAGCAACCAAAAAGGCTTCATCTAGGGATTTGTGAAGCCAGGTCCGGATATCTATGATAGTTCATGTATCCTAATCTTGTTTGATTGTTGAGTTTCACTCCATCAACAAGATAGATAGTAATCACATAGTTCTCTTCGTCTCGAACTTTGTGATTCCATAAGGCTTTGTACATGTGAGGTGAATAATAATCTAGGCTGCCTTTCGGAAAGCATAAGTCCGGATTTTGAGGTTAGCTAGACCTTGTTTATTGCTAACGATTTCCGATCTTCATCATTGATCTTTGATAAAAAAAATAAGAAGGAAAATCACACACATAGGCGTATCTGTGGGTGACAGATTGGTTTAAAGTATCCAATTGAGTTAAAGTAACTCTTAGGCTGTAAAGGACGTCAGCTAAGGAAATTAATTCAGCGGAGTCCTGCTGGGATTCAAGAGGCGTAAGGAGCGCAACTGTAACTGAATTGTTGTAAGGGTTTAATTCAGTCTCAATTACATTCCAGTCTGAAGTTAATTTATAGTAGGCTAGTATCTGTAGCGGCTTAATACAGTTTGGTGTTCAATCTGGACTAGGTCCCGGGGTTTTTCTGCATTTGTGGTTTCCTCGTTAATAAAACTTATGGTGTCTATGTTATTTCTTTTTCGCATTATATTGTTTATCTTTATAATTGAAATATCACAGGTTGTACGTTAATCAATCAAAATAGATACATACGACCTTATTTGTTGGATACGACTTGATTGATACTTGGATATTGATTTTTGAGATCGTCCAATTTATTTCACTTATCAATCAGGTTCACAAATTTGGTTTTGTGAACATTCTGATTGTGAGACTGTGAATATTATTCTTTGATTGAGTCTAACTCTCGGAATTGTATTTAATTTAGTCCATACAGGTTTCCTTAGGAAAAGTTTGTGGTGTATTTTGGTACCCCCACATTTTTAGAATATACACTATGGTCCGGTTATGGAACCATATAAAATGACTGTTCGGTTTGGAAAATATTCCATATGAACAATAAGCAATTTGATGTTCATTTGAATACCTAAGAGTTTAATCATGGTATACACATAAGTATTTAAGTGAAAAAACTATTTAATACATGTGAATTCAAAATAAACAAACTTTTCATCTAGAAGTCCATTATGCTTGATTTCCTTGGTTCTTCAAATAACGTCTTGAATTCTTCGTACTTCGAGTTCTTCTATATTTTTGTATGTGTTCGTTCATTACCTTTGTTGTTGAAGATCCGTAGCGATAACAATATCCGAGAATACTCAAAAAGAACATTGTTAAAATGAAGAATCGCTCTACTCATTGGTTATTATAAAAAAAAATAGTCAATACTACAATGATATGTTATCCCCTTGGTCAATACTTATATTTTTTTCGCAATAGGTAAATCATATGGACAATAATCCTCCCCTTTGGTTTCCCTTTAAGATGTCTTCTAGCATGGTTTCCCTTGGCTTTGGGCATATCACTATAAGCTTAAACTAAAGTTGACCATGCTAGATAAATTTTGTCAGCCAAAAAAATACCCCATCATATAGTTATTTCCGTTAACGGTGAAATTTACAGCTAAAGCATTTCCATACTCCAATTCTCGAACAAAGGCGATTTGTGCAAAATATTGATGTCGTTATTTGAACCCAGGAGTCCAAAAATAGCATGTAATATCAAACAATCATTATAAGCCACAATTTTTAGAACAACAATTAATTTTGAGTAGTGTCCCTTATACTGTCATTGCAAAGTATAAGGACATCTATGCCACATTGAATGCATACAATCAAGGCTACCTAGCATTCAGGGAAATCCCCTCTTCGCATTTTCAACTAGTAATCGGTCTACATTATCTTTCGTTGGTTGTTGCAGAAAACGTGGACCAAAATGGTTGACTACTCTCAATCTCGCAAGCAAATTCTTTCTGAATGAGGAGTTTTGCAAAATATGACGAGATTTTCGTATGTTTTTTTCCTTACAAATATACTCATCACAGGAATCTGCTGACTAGGCCCCGTACATTTCGTGCATAGTTAAATTTAGGGTTTACCCGACAAAACTCTCAGATAAGCCTAATAACCAAGTGCATGCCTCGGCATACGAAAGCGCCGTTGAAAATCATCATCGGAGTAAACACGTCTGTTGATAAAATAATCACACATCATTTGTTGATGTCCCTTTTCTCGAAATATCCACGTATTTCTTCTTGTTTTTACTAATCTGATTCTGGGCCTCATAGTACTTTCCCCATGTATATGGCTGCACAAAACCGAACTTAAACCGTGAACCAAAACCGAAACCAGCCTTTTTGAACCGAAATGAACCAAAACCAATAAACAATGGATTGTAATGATTTTCAGTTTCAGAAAAACCGACATCTTTGGTTTCAGTTAAGTTTTATACTTATTACTGAACCGAAAACCACCGGTTAACCAATTAACCTCTAGCCATAAGTGACCATAGCTGAGCCGAAAACCATTGTTGACAAAATCATTAGGATTTTAGTTAAATTGTGTGTCAGTTTTATGTAACTAACAGGATTATCGGTTAACCATAACTGAGCCAAACCAATTCGGTTCGAAACTAAACCAAACCGAGTTAGTAGATAGTAAGCACCGATTCTCATATCACAAAAACGAGTATTTATGGTTCTGGTTTCGGCAGGCTTGAAAACTGTACCGAGCTGAACCATGTGCATCCCTACTGTATAGTTGTATCTTGGCGCTCGCCGTCCTTTCGGCTTCGTCTTAATTTTCATTCATTTGATCTAACTGAATCATCCAGTGTTGTTGTTGGCGGAGATGTATCAAACCACTGTTTGCGCTTTTTCATCTTCCAAATTAGGATCCATAAAGAGAATTTAATTAAAACGACTTAAAACAAAGAATATATTGATGTTAGAAATTTCGTGAAGAAATTTGATAAATTTCAAGAAAATAAATGGTAGCTGTGTGAGTTTATTGGTCTTCGAAGGATCTGTTTATGTGGGTATGATAAGCATGTATTTTCCCCACGACCCAAAACTGGATTTGTCTATCCACCTGCTCCATTAGCCAAATTTACCCACTCCCACTGGATGTGCCCTCACTATTGTCATTAGCATATCAGATTTTTTAAAGAACAGATCTTATTGGTTAGCAATGAAGCACACGGATCTCTGGCCTCCATAACCTAACAACTTAGTATCGAACAAATATTATTGGTCAGTCATGAAACATACGGATAGGTGACGTGTCACAATTTTATAGCCGTCAGATTTTAATCTGAACTTATAAAAAGATAGAAAACAATCAAATGTCATTGGTCAATAATGAAGCATACGGATCGCGTTTGCATAAGCTAACAACCGTTAGATTATAATCTACAGAGAACAGAATCCCAAAGCCTTTGAGAATTCATTTTCAATATAAATAAGCAGCAAAGAAGAACAGTTTGATTCACAAATCTTATCTCCATCTCTCAAACGATTCACAGCGATTCTCACTCTCAAAACTCTAGTTTTCAGAAACATTTCAAGTTATTATCAATGGAAGGAACAGCAAAGGTTGGAAAGGGAGGAAGGAAAGGTGGTGACAGAAAGAAAGCAGTAACAAAATCAGCCAAAGCTGGACTTCAATTCCCAGTCGGAAGAATCACTCGTTTCTTGAAGAAAGGCCGTTATGCTCAAAGACTCGGTTCCGGTGCTCCAGTTTACTTGGCTGCTGTTCTTGAATACCTCGCTGCTGAGGTAAAAAAACCTAATTTTCAGTCTTGTTCTTCGTTTTTGAATCTGGGTTTTTAATGAATCTGATTTTGATTCTAATTTTTTTTTTGTGATTTTTTGAATTGGGTTTTTTAGGTTTTGGAATTGGCTGGAAATGCTGCCAGAGACAACAAGAAATCAAGAATCATCCCCAGACATTTGTTGTTAGCAATAAGGAATGACCAGGAATTGGGGAAATTGCTTGCCGGTGTTACTATTGCTAGTGGTGGTGTTCTTCCCAACATCAACTCTGTTCTGTTACCAAAGAAGAAGGATGAGGCTGCCAGTACCCCAAAATCTCCATCAAAGTCTACTGCTGCTAAATCCCCAAAGAAGAAGTAAGATCTATAGATCTAGTGCAGTAGTAATGTGTATTGAAGTTTAGGGTTCACAACTTTTTTGGGTTGTAAGATTATTTTCCTGGTTTCAAGATCTGTCTTTGTTTCAGATCTTAAAAGTCTGTTTGTAATCTCTTCAAATCAATGGAATTAATCTTATTACATTTAGATTTTGTAATCAATTGCTAGAAATCTTAGTTTCCAAACCAAATCTCACAAAAGCATTCATTAACCTTCTTACAAAAACAAAGTTACAATCATTTATTAATAATCAGAAAAATTTCTCCATGGAAGATTTTTCTGTTCCTGATCTAGAACTCAAAACACAAAACAAAAACACCCCTAATTTTTTGAAATTTCAGATTTTTTTTTTAATGTTTCTGTAAATCAAGAACTTTAGCCCAAGAAGGTCTAGCCAAGATATCCTGAGACCAAGCAGAAACACATGGTCGAGAGTCAAAAATCTTCTTAGTTGGTGTACCCATCAAACAATTAAGATAAGGAAGATGATGAAGATCAGCTAAAGTAAACTCATCTCCACCCAAATATTTGGACTGGCCAAGTCTTTTTTCATACACATCTAAGACATTAGCGAGCTTGGCTTCATTTTCTTCAACGGCAGCTGCATCTGTGGTCATACCGAACATGGGCTTGTAAAATAATTCCCAACCTAAAACTGATGCCACTGGCTCAAAATGGTGTGCCTCGACTTCCATCCAGTTCACCATCACTGGCATCTTCTCGACTGAAATCAACGGTGTTCCGCTGCTTGCATAATCATGTGCGATGTACTGTGAGATAGCCCTTGATTCGAAGAGCTTCAAATCCCCATCTTCAAAGGCTGGGACTTGACCAAATGGCTGCAAAAATATATTTTAAAAGAAAAATTAGTGAAAATTCCTGTGACTTGTAGATCCATGAATTAAAACTGAAAAAAAAAAGATCAAAGTTTGATCTAGCTGCTTACGTTGAGAGAGATGAAGGGTTCTTTCTTGTGTTCACCTTCGGCTAAGTTGACAAAAAGCAGTTCATATTCAAGACCTTTTTCGATGATGGTAACAAGAACTCTTTGAGTTGCAGTTGAAATTGGACTCCCGTGAACCTTGAGAACAGCCATTGTTAGGTATGAGAGAGTGAAAATAAACTGATGATCTTGTTTTGATTTCTATGCTGAAAGTGAAAGGTTTGATGACAATTTATAATGGAGCAAAGCAATAAACAGATCACTTAAATAAGAATAAAATAATGAATTATTTGAAAGTCCACAGTTTGATTATAAAAAATAATATATATATCCGTGAAAAAGGATATGATCGACCAATCTTAATCAACCGGTCAATGTGGAAAATGACGTGGATAATTTTCGCTTGCCGCTGACCGGCAGGTGAGCTACCTTTGTGAGTTTAGATGACAGCCTTATGGCAAGCTGTGTGTTGGAAAATTTCCGTAAAAGGGAGGTGGGGGAAACAATGCATGGGTTCCATTTTCACTCATTGTTAATCTTTTGTTTAGCATTTTTTTATTTTATTTTTTATACCAGATGTGCTTCATCGTGTGGCATCGTGTTAGAAGCTTCTAGACATTAGACTGCTTGGTAGGACAAAGTTATTATTTAGAAAATCGAATTCTAGGAAAAGAGGCAATGAATTCAATATGCAAGAGGTGGATGATGGTCGGCCATGCTTGCACGAGTTAACACGATAGTTCTTCTTTAATGGTGGGTAGGACCTGAATTTTGTATTTTAAAGATGGAGATCATTTTCGAATAATTTTATTTGATTCTTTGAGCTTTGAAAAATAATTGAAGCTTTTAATCATCATCGGAAACGTTTTGTTTTGGCAAAATCAATTACAATTAGGTCGGTCTATCTGTTGTCCATATTGTACGCTGACGTACTGCATGATCGAGGTGATGTTGGAACTTGGGAGTTTGACTCCGTCCGAAGCTTCACTTATTTTCAAGCTCGTAACTCCTATGGGATGACCAATCTATCAGTTTCACCTATTTTCAACCTCCTAACTCTTATGAGATGGCCAATTTAGCTGTTAGATTGGTCATTCACGTCAGATAGGACAACCTCCTAACTCCTATGAGATGACCAATCTAGCAGCGAAACACCTAACAATTCGGCGTCGAACGCTGAACCGAACGTCGTTTTCCTCTCTCTCCACAATTTTTTTTTTTTAAAACTAATCATTTACTTTCTCTCCACCTTTTCATCTCTCTCTCCCCCATTTTTTCCTCCATCTTTCTAATACATCACTTCCTCTCTCCATCTACTCCACGTTTTTTTCTTTTCTTTTCATATTTTTTCTTCAACACCTAATGGTTCATCATTATAGTCACTTTTTGAGCGCCGCACTATTCAGCGTTTCAATCTCGCTGATAGTTGGACTGTGAGCAAATGCTAGGAGAGAGAAGTAGCCAGATTGAGTGTTAACTTTTTTCCCACATTTTTTCATGATTTACAACACTTTTTGGCCAATCTAGCAGTCCAATCTAGGCCATAGGGGTTAGCCTTAGGATTTTAGGTGCGTTGTCCACACTCATTTTGGATGATTTTTTTTCTCTTTTTTATTGAAGGCTGTTTTTAGGCATACATAAAATTTTCGGGGCATACAAAATGATAGTCCCATCTTGGGCGGCTTTATAAGGGGTAACCTATGGGTAGTTCAATTACCTATATACCCTTAATACAAAAATCTAAAATCAGTTTTCTAAAAAATCAAAATCAGCTTCCCTTAACATCTCTTCTTCTTCCTCCTCTAGCCAAACTTTTTCCTCCCGCGAAAAAATTTAATTCATCACCACGATTAATTGTCGATTCGTAAAAATTTGATTGTCGATTAAACTGAACTACATAATGACTCGTACAAAGAAAAGCAGGGACTAGGAAAACCAAATCGTCTTCTAATCCATCAATTGAAGAAGAAGAACCAATTGAAGATGAAGGTGTAGAAATTGAAAATCAACCACCAATTGAACCAGAAATTGAACCAACTGCATCTCCAACTCTGGAAATGAGGATAAGAAAGTAAGTTTTACAAACCCAATCTCATATTTGCTGTTTTTCATCGATTAAATGACGGTTACAATGTTGGGTTCGGCTCAAAATTGAGTTGCGTTTTTAGCCGAACTGTTCTTCACAAAAGCTTTCTGTAAGTGTATATGAACAGTTCGGCTTGAAATTTCATGAAATTTCAAGCCGAACCTAGTCACAAAAAGAGATGCATAGGGGTTCGACGTATTCGATAATCATAATATGTGCCGAACCTAGCACATTTACGAGGTTTAGCTATTACGAAATTCACAATATATGCCGAACCAATACAAAATTATTAACCCAGGAATGTACATGATCAAGTTCGGCTTATATTCTACTTATTCAAATAGCCGAACAATGTGTTTCCAACAGGTTCGGCGCTTACGAATTTCTAAATATAAGGCGAACCCTAAACATTTTTTCTTCCAGACAGTTTAGTGTAGGGTTAGGCTTGTTAGAAAAATTAGAACCAAGCCAAACTCTGGTCTACAAGGTAGGTTAGGCTCTTAATCAACACTTTCAGCTAGCTGAATTGTTTATCCAAACTCGCTGGATCTTAGTGAAAAAACACAAACTTTTGATGATTTTAACCTACAAAAGTGAGATTAAACATAAGATAGGTCGAACCCCGGAAGCTGCCTAAATGCCTACAATTCAAGGGTTTTTTTTTCTTACTCAAATTTTTTTATCTACACAATTTTATAACTAAATAATCTTAAAACTAGTCACTAATCAGAATTATTTTAGATAATCATTAGCATTAACACTAATCCTAAAAGGCAGATTTTCCATTACCAAAAATATTTGGTTAAGGGGCTTCTGATTTTGCTATTTACACTCCTTTTTTGTCTTTACTTGGTATGCCCTAAAAGATTTCCGTATGCCTAAAAACAACCTTTTTTTTCCCCACGGAGGGATCATTTCTGAATATGTAGGAATTAGCAATAGGTACTAATGTAATGTGCCTAGTTAATTGCTGGTCCACTTGTTAAAAATCTATAATCGAAATTACATAGTATTAAATTTTTTATCTAGAAATTAACGTTTACTCCCATTTGAGTTGGGCTTTAGACAATCAAGTCCTTCCTCCTCAAGCCTTGTACTAGGAGATCCAAATTTACTTAATTCTTGATGAGTCGGTCCATTTTTGAACGATTCAGTCCAAAATGGACTTTTTGTATGACAAATATGCCCAACAACTAAACCTGATCCGTCATTTTTTTCTTCCATTTCATATATGAAGAAGAAATTTTGGGTAATTCTCATGACAGAGAGATAAAGGGGAGACTTTGTCTTGAGTGTTTTGAAACAAAAGATTCATTTTCTTCAGGTTAGTGTTTGATATCTGATTACAGTGTTTTTATCAAGTTTTTCTTTTCTTCTTCGATTTTGTTTTTCATATTGATTTTTCATTTATGGATCTTTGATCGATTTTTTTTATTTTTGTTCGTCCTTTGGTTACTATTTTTTATTTGGTCTTTGATTGGATTCTTGTTTTCTATTTTTAAGATTAATTTGTTTTTTTCCTACTATTTTCGATTTAATTTCTTTTCTAGGTTTTAGATTTTGAGAGATCTGCGATTTGTTTTTTCTCATCTTTTATTTTAAGCTTAATTTGAATAAAATAAATGATTTATCTAGCCTTTTTTTGTTTTTCAGGTTCAACTTGAAGAAGAATTTTTTGAGTAGATTTCGCATGATTTCAATCTTGTTTTATGGTTTAGACTCAATCAATCGAAATTTATTTTGATTGGAAGGTGTTTGAGGGTAAAAACTGTTTCTGCTGTTTTTGGTAAATTGGGTGTGTTGATGAGAAACAAATTCAAATCTTAAACAAATGCACCGCACGGGAGTACTTTTAGATTCGAGAGATAAATTCGTAAGACTCTGGCCTAAACCAAGAAATGGCCGTTCCAGATTCAATTCGGTTACAAGGTGAAGGATAAGGGTTGATCTTAGGGAGGGAAGCGAAGAAGGTGTTTGAAATCAGGATGTTGAATTATGAAGGTGTGGCTGTTTATGACTTGTCTCAGAAAATGGTTCCGGGTTACTTGTGTCCTGTGTTTGAATAGGTTGAAAAACCTATTTATACAAGTCATGTTCGAACACCCCTGATCTCGTAAGAAGTGTAGATGATTAGGCAATGGAGAAGTGGAGTTGTGTAAAGAGTGGTGATCACCACGTTTCCCATATGAGGGGAAACTAGTCACGCCTTCACCCACTATCTCATTGCTATTAACCGTCCGTTCTTCCTTGACATGTTCTCGTAATGGGCGCGTTGCACGCTGCACGCTAAAAACCACCAAACCAATACCCCAGTGAGTATCCCCCAGTTTGTGACATGTTTGATGTCTCGAGTGAATAGGAAAAGTCACGTGACTTACCGCTAAAATCAACACATAGTGCTTTTAGGTTAAATAACAAATTATTTGTAAAACCGATATTTATAAAGCATTTATAATAATCAATGTATGTAAAGTATTGCTTTCGAATAAGCAGCTGCAAGTAATCGATGTGCTAGAAGAATCATTTTTTTTGAGCTCGATCGAATTAGTCACGGATTGAGCGTCTTAAAAGCAGCACGACCGACCATCTTTGGATAATCGTTTGAGGACCCTATGGTCGATCTGTCACTTGGTCGATCACTCCCCATGGAGGAGGGATGACCGGTGTTCATAATGTTACTTTGCTATTTTACTGAGAATAAATCTACACCGTCCAACTAGGCTGGCGAAGTTGGATGGTCGTGATCGATTTTCGACAGTTGTTCAATGCTGTTGACGCAACTTTTAGGGTTTAGAGGCCGAGCGGACAACTCCCTTTTGAGCGAGCGATTCGAGGCACTGCGTGCTGGTTTAAGCAGGTCGATCGACCATGTACAAAGGTGGGTTTCCAGCGAGAATGCTGACATCTCCCATGTCACCTAAGATTAAATCTAAGCCACTCAATTCGGCTGGCGAAGATGGATGGTCGTGATCGATTTGCGGCAGTAATGTGTTGCCACAAAGTAATTTTAGGGTTTCTTAAAACAACGCATTCACGCTACTTCGGGCAAACGATTTGATATGCTCTGGTTTTGCTATGGACAGGTCGATCGATCAAGGGAGGAGTTGGGCCAACGGTGAACACATTCACACCTCTTTGATCACTCGAGATGTGATCCAAGATGTCCAACTAGGTTGGCTAAGTTGGACGGACGCAAAACGTTGTTGAGACCCTTTTTTGTCAGTCTCATCTCGTTTGAGTTATTTTGATGCAGCGTGAACGTCCAGATTTGGGTCGGCGTTCGAAGCACTTGTGAATGAGCTACATAGGGATCGATCGACTAGGGAATTAGTGGGCCCATCGGTGATCACTATGGTGATTACCTAGTTGTATTAGGATTAGTCTAAGCTTGTGAAATTGCGTGGCCAAATCGTGTGGCCGTGATTATTTTTGAGACTGATATTAACAGTCTAGATTTTCTTTTAAAGAATAAGTATGTGTTCGATCACGTTAACTTTATTTAAAAAGTGTGTGAATGCGTTGATCTCTTTGTCATTCTGTAAGGGTATTTTTGTGCAGATCCCAATACCGGAACTTCGAGAGATTCATGCTACTCTTCTAAGAGTGAGCACTGATCATCATGTCATGTCAATATTGAGAGTTTGACTGGGAACATAACACATGTAAATACTAGGAAAGTCATGCATTAGTTAATAATGCTGGCAGAAAATAGAGTTCACAGAATATTTGGGATTGCTACTACACGCACCATTCTGAATGAATTTCATATATATACTGAGTTGCTCAATACATGTATAAGTAAAGAGGTTTGAGCACTCGTTACTTTTAAATGGCCTTTATTCCTTTGCAGGATTACAACGCTGAATATAGGGTTTTACGACTTTGAACTAAAAAACCACCATCAACATTAAGTCCCATGCTTAGCACGTAACATTGACATTATTGCGCGGTAAGCAATAGATGGTGACATGCGACAAAATATTGAAAAGGAAAGGCATGGGAGGATTACCAGGAAAAACTTGATCGACTTTTGACAATAGGATAAGCAGCACTGGCGCACTATTAGTCCGTCCATGGAACGTTGGCACCCGCGGGCTCAGATACCTTCCTCCGTGCATGGTATAAAAAGGAAACCCTTTTTCACTCGAATTCCAAAGCGCCATGCATATAAAAGGGGTAATCTTCCCTCTTTATTATTTGCTCGTCCGCCTGTATTCGTTTGCAGAAGTTGACGCTCCTTGTTGTGTTGATCTCCCTTCATTGATGTAGTAGGGAAGTAGCCGTTGCTTTGAATTTGGGACAATGACTGTCTTGCGTACTCCATATATACTGACTAGGACCTGGAGTTGGGCTGAACGCATTCTTCCTTTGACCATCCAACGATCCTTTCCCGGTCCTTAATTAGGGTTTTAATCAAGAAGCATAACTTGGTTGATGTTGAATCCTCGTTTATCGGATTAATCTTGTTGCAGTCGTTCAATCTCATTTTAGGGTTTCCGTCGTTTATGTATATATACAGGGAAGCTAAAACACCCTTATCGTTTTGAGATAAAGACTCTCTTGCTGAAACTCTAACCTTTCGTCATGTCATACAGAAGTGTATCATCTTCCTTGACCAAGACAGATCCTTCTTTCAAACGCAAGCGGCTTGTATCCAGAGTATGACTTTAAATGTCTTTTGATTTCGAAGTGGTAATTCTTCTTTTTCTTTTGACGTCTAATCATCTCCTCTCTTCTTATTTTCTTTATTTTTTTTGAGTGGACGAATCACTGAGCCTTGTGATGACCCCCCCTGCTCGAATCATTCGAGTAAAGAAGATCATACCGGTATATTTTTCACTGGCGAACATGTATTCGTTTGTCATAACTAGTAGGTAACTAAGTCTTTTCTTATTTTTGTAGAGGTATCCTTCTGGGACATGTGTAATAGTGGTTGACAACGATGATTTGACCACTCCTCTTCCTTCAAGCTCAACCGCGCCTGCTGCTGATCTGAAAGATGCTGATTTGGGTATCTTCTCTTATGAGTACCCAAACGCAAGCTTGCCTTTCTATGTTCATATGAGATGTTTATCTTCTAGTTACCGGGTTGTTGGCGGTTTTCTGGTGAGGAAGGAGTTTGTGCCTCTGTACAAAATAATATGGAGAAGTTACGGCCATATTGCAACCAGGAATGTGGTGCGACATTGCTCGTCTGCTTAAGTTACCACGGTGAACCATCTCATACCCATGGTCACTGATATGGAAGGTACATCCATACGTGATGTTGCTGAATTAACTGTTGAAAAGTGGGAAGACATGATATCTACGTGTGAATCCATGGAGTTCAACGTGGGATGGTTACGGCAGCTCCTTGACATTATAAAAATTGATCGAGCTGGTATCATTGCTAATGTTGTTCCCGCTACGAAAGCTATCTTGGAAGAGGAAAAGGCCCTGGCTGCAGAATATGATAAGGTGGAGCAGGCGATCCAAAACTTGAAGAGTAGGACTGAGAGGTATTAGGAGAGGCTAAAGATGATGCTTTCAAGGAACTACAACTTGTTGGATGACCTTTTTTGAGCTATACTTACATTTTATTGTTTTTAAATAAGTAGGCATAATGACGTTTAATCGTCTTTTTTATTTTTGGTTTTGAACATTGCTTTTGAGAATGTATTGCATTGGGTTTTGGCAAGCGAATAGAGTTTACATTAACATGGTTTAACTAATGAAAATTTTGATAACTAAGGTAAGAGAAGAATGTAAATGCTTGATTGCCGTGTTGTGAGACAGTGAGGGATGGGATGATGGTGGGGCGTAGTATACCTTGAGCCACTTTCCGTTGATGACTGCTTCCAATTTACCTCTACCTTCTTTGATAATCTTGTAGTAGCCACTGTTATAAGCCTTGGTGATCACATAGGAACCTTCCCATTTTAGAGAAAATTTTGGTGCGGACATGTCTTGATGAATGTATTTAGCAGTCTTCAACACCAGGTCTCCTGTTTTAAAAACTCGTGGTTTTACAACTTTGTCGTAGGATCTCGAGATTCTGCTTCTATGCACTTGAGTGTGCTCTTTTGCTTTAACCCTCCTGGAGTCTAGAGTATCCAATTATGCAATTCTGGAGATCGATGCCTCGACCTCATTCTATTGAACTACACTTGTTGCTATAATTCTAGCAGCCGGGATCTTGATCTCTGCTGGGAGGATTGCGTCCGCGCCATAGACAAGTGAATAAGGAAAGACGCCAGTAGATCTCCTAGGAGCCGCTCGATATGCCCACAATGCCATTGGCAGTTGCTCGTGCCATGTCTTTAGGGGTTTGGAGTTCGCCGATTGCGAGAAGATTACATGGGATTATCGTGTAGTGATGGAGTTGCGGTTGGAAAGTGAATGCACTTAATTGTTCGACTAAGAATTCGAATCAGAGTTTTGTTGGTGCTTTCGGCTTGTCCATTCCCTTGAGGATAGTAAGGGGTATAAAAAATCTGTTTAACTCCGTATTCTTTAAGCGTCTCTTGTACTTGCTTGTTAACAAAAGGGGTACCATTATCAGTAATGATATGCTTAAGTACGCCAAACCGACAAATGATGTATTCCTTGATAAATGATGCAATTGTTGCCTCAGTGGTTCCCCGAAGGGGAATGGCTTCAACCCATTTGGTAAAGTATTCGGTTGCGGTTATGATGTACTCATGTTGTTTTTACAATGATGGATTGATTTTCCCAATAATATCAAGTCCCCAGCTGTAGAAAGTCCATGGACTACTTACATAATGAAGCAGCGTGTAAGGCACATGAATGAGATTCCTGTGAGTCTGACACTCGTGCCATTTCTGAACGAACGCCGCTGCATCATCTTCCATAGTTGGCCAGTAATACTTTTCGTGCACTTGGAGGAATAACTTATTCTTTCCTCGGTGTTCTCTTTCGTACGTTTCCTTTAACATAATTGGGATTTCAGATTTTTCCAAACATCGTAGCAGATTGTCTCTAAAGATTTTGCGGTATAGGATTTCTTCATGAAATACGAATCTTTTGGATTTCTGTTTCAATTTGGCCGCATCCTTCTTGTTAGAAGGTAGCACACCGTCGCGAAGATAATTGATATATGGTTCTCGCCAGTCCCCAGCACATCCAACGTTAAAGACCTTCAATTGATGCGGTGGCGCCTGACAATTAGAGCAAGAACCTTTAAGCGATCGGGATTGAGTCTCCATATCCGGACAGTAGTATCCGAGGCGTTGAAGACATCGGTAAAGAGTCACTACTAACGTTTGTCCACAGATCTCTCTGTGGATATGGTTAAGTTGTAGTTGTGCTTCCTTATCTCCGAGACATCTTGACAGATACCCATATGGATTCCGATGGTACAATACTCCATGAAGCATGAAAAAGCTTTGTAGGGTTTTGAGACTGACCTTTCCTTGGGAGAGAGAACTGTTTAGCTCTTGAAAAATTGGAATTCTCCAGTCGTTAGCTTCACTATCTTTGTATTGTGAGAGCCATGTTTACGCTACAGTCCGCCTCCTTACGATCAAAGTTTATTCCAAGCCTTCTGAAAAAGCGGGGGTCTAACAACCACACCTAATCTTTCGCCTAGAAATATGTATGGACTAACTCTGATATATTTTCTAGAGAATCAACTAGATAGTCACACTCAATCTAGATAAAAGTATCTCAATGAGTTATTATCTCTCTTGATTTGATTTACTCAAGCTAACAGAAACCAGCGAGTCTTTAATCAAATACAAGGAATAACTTGGATGGTAATATCCAAGTGTCAATCAACGTAAATCAATAACCAAAGGTTGGATATTCTAATTGATTGAACTTCAACGCACAACCTGTATTATTTCAATTATAAAGATAAACAATATAAAGCGGAAAATGTAATAACACATACACCAGAATTTTGTTAACGAGGAAACCGCAAATGCAGAAAAACCCCGGGACCTAGTCCAGATTAAACATACACTGTATTCAAGGTAGTTAATATCGTGTATCGGTATCGTATCGGTCGGGTCCTATACACCTATACAAATGATAATATCTGTTTTTACAGGAGATACATCATTTAATATATAATTTCAAATAATTATAAAACCATAGTAAAAAATAATAAGAATCATACACATATCTCAAATTTCCAAAATACAAGATGGTTTATTAGAGGTTCTCCAATGGTCATTTTGTGTGTTCCCTATGTGGCAACACAAATAAGACATCCTCAATATATTTTTCCTTAAAATTAGGGAGAGAAAAAAAATCCATCTCCAACAGTATTGCATGTAACATTTTCTTTTAATTAGTATAAATTTTATTTTCCAAAATTAAGATTTTATTAGAGCTAAAAATAGTTATTTAACATATTAAAGTCAATTCAATTAAGAAAAAGCTGACTAAAATGGTAGACAATGTCAAGGGGAATGTTTAAAACTAGACATTCACCTTGACAATGTCTACCCAAAGTCATCTATACATTGGTTTAAGACATCATGGTTGGAGAATGATTTTAGATTAAATTGATGTGTATCATAGGTGGATTTTGACATTTATCTCCACACACATGCCATTGGAGAAGCTTTTAGCCAACGTTGTGATTTTTGTCCCATTATTCCAGTAAATCTTTTTTGTTATCCTTCATATTTATCTTTTATATTTCTATGCCTTGCAATTGAAATATGGTTTCCATCTTATATCCTACCATATAGTCATTGATTTTATATTATAAATATATTAAGGCTTTTTACCTTCTCCAATTCACATTGTACTTGTCTGTAAATACTGGATGCATGTTGATGAAAAATTTATTCACAAAACCGATATTATCGATGTACAAGTAAAACCTATATATCGGTCTGTACCGGCCTGTACAACCGATAATATCATTTCTTCTTTGTATCGTCGATATTTTCGATATCGTATAGGTATTTTCCGATATCAGATAAAAACCTGTAATATCGGCTTGTACAACCGATATTGACTACCTTGACTGTATTAAACCGCTACAGACACTAGCATACTCCAAGCTAACTTCGGTATGGACTGTAGTTAAACCCCAATCAATATCACATTGATCCAAGGTATAGTTATGCTCCTACGTATCTGATCCCAGCAGGATGCTACGTACTTGATTTCCTTAGCTGATCTCACCCAAAACTAAGAGTTTCTACGACCCAAAGTCGAAGACTTTAATAAAGCAATCTGTATCACACAAAAAAGTCTAAAGTAATAGATAAATTTGTCTCCCACGAATATACCTACGAGTTTTGTTCTGTCTTTTGATAAATCAAGGAGAACATGAACCAATTGATAAACCAGACTTATATTCGAAGAAGAACAGCTCAGTATTATCAATCACCTCACAATAATCTTAATCGACGCAGCGAAAAAAAGATATTGTGGAATCATAAACGATGAGACGAAGTGTTTGTGATTACTTTTATATCTTGCCTACCGGAGATAGAAATCTCAAGACAATTATTATAATTGTACTCGTACGATAGAAACAACATGATTAGATCACATAACTATAAGAAAAGTAGTATCGGCCTGGCTTCACAATCCCAATGAAGTCTTTAAGTCGTTAACCTGGTTTAGTAGAAGAAACCAAAGGTTAAAGGAGAATCAACTATAGATTAGCACAACTAGTATCACACATAATGTGTGGGGATTAGGTTTCCCAGTTGCTAGAGTTCTCCCTTATATATTCTCTCAAATCAGGGTTTGCAATCAATGTTAGCTTGCTAACAAAGCATTCAATATTCACCGTTAGATGAAAACCGGATTATATTCAAGCTAATATTTATCAACCGTTAGATCGAAAACATAGCTTGTTATATACACATGTAATGCACGTTTCTAGGCTTGTATAACCATACCCAAACTTGTACATTACTTGGTTCAACAATAGTCAACCAAATGGTTAGCCATATGATAAATTTCATATCAACCATATTCTTCTTCACCATAACTAGTTCAAATGACTCAAATGAACTAGTTAGAGAGTTGTTCAATTGCTTAGATCTTTATGTACTACACAAGACACAATTGAAGCAAAAATGATCTGATTCACTCGAACCAGTTCATGAACTATATAGCCACGGTTTGCAATTGCATTCATTAGTTTATAGAGATGAGTTCACAAATATCGTTTTTAGACATAACCTACTCAAGTTCGCGGACTTAAGTTCCTGGATAGAGTTCACAAACTCCAGCAGAAATTCTCGGGTCGAGAACTTCCGCCAGTTCGCAAACTAAGTATGCGGACTGAAGCTCACACACTTTTCCGGTTTTCTTGATCAACAAAGTTCGCAAACTTTGGTTCAAGGAATAATGACTTATACATATATGTGTTTCCACAACAATGGTTATATCGTCCAAACTCTCATTCCAATCATTGATACATTCTCAAAGGGCGTTATATAGTTGTTATTCACAAACTATTTTTCGTCAGAGAAATTTTCAAGGTGATTGAAACTTAACATGACTTTCATCACTAGGTAAAGATGAACTTGGCTAAAGCGAAAGCTTTACCAACATATATTTAGAGAAATAGATAAGCGAGATATACTCAACTCAAAATACCACATGTGTATAATCTTAGTCTATATAGTAATACGACTTTTGTCTCAAGATATGAGATAGAGTAGATAGACTTTTGAGTGATAGATAAGTTGAAGTCTCCACATACCTTTTAGTCGATGAAGATCCACTAGTTCCTTGAGTAGTCCTTCGTCTTGTGTGATAATTTCCATGGAGTTCTTGATCTGAACTACACTTTCTATCCTAGTCCGAGACCTTAGCTATAGTAGACTAGAAATTAAGACTTTATAGTTTTTATCATTAACATTGAAGAACATGCTTGAGATAGCAACGCATGCGAGTTCGACCGAGCAATGCTCTAACACCTTCAAATTGCAGGCTAATGTGGCTAAGCAATCGGCGTGTTCGTTGTTATTGTGACCAATATGGGTTATGGTCGCTTCAGCAAAGTGGTTTAATAGATTTTGTGCCTCAAATCTATAAGGGAACAGTGTCACCTCTTTGAGTGAGTATACTCCATTCATCCGATTGATCAGTAACTTAGAGTCGCCTCTTACTTCCAGGTGTGTGGCTCCTGCTTGCTTGGTTAATGACAATCCTATGAGGAAAGCTTCATATTATGCCGAATTGTTGGTGCATTGAAAGTCCAGCTTGAAAGAATGTGAATAAACTTTTCATATTAGAGATACTAGAACTATACCCGCTCCTCCAGTATTATGACTAGGAGTAGCAGAACCGTAGAAATATAATATCCACGCTTCCTCTTTGACAAAAGAAATTCTGGAAATTCCCCAGGAAGGTCTTCATGCAGTGTGTTAGTTCATTCTCCTAGTAATGCCGCTAGCAGATCTGCTACTACTTTCCCTTTGATATATTTTGGAAGAGCGCACGTTATATCAAACTATGATGTTTGGAGCAGCCATTTGGACGGTCTGCCTATCAAGGCTGGTTTTGAGAGTAAGAACTTGATAGGGTCAGCTCTAGCTATCAGCACCACTTTGTTCGACAGTAGATAATGTCTGAATTTCTGCACATCGTGAACTAGGGATAAACATGCTTTCTCTTCTTTGGGGTATCTGAGTTTAACATCCCTCAAAGTATGACTAAAGTAGTATATAAGGTGTTCAATCCCTTCATTATCCTCTTGGGCGAGGAGGGCCCCAACGGCAGCGTCGCTGGAGGTAGTGTAGAGGCATAGTGGTCTTCCTTGTATGGGAGATTTCATAACAGCGGGTGATGACAATATTTGATAGATCTTCCAAAATGCTTCTTGTTGCTTTGTGCTCCAAATGAAACTTGCTCCCTTCTTCAACAAGGGGGTGAATGAAGCGATAAGCTGAGCCAAACCATGTATAAAACGTCGGATGTAGTTTACCTTACCCATGAAGCTTTGGAGTTCTTTCACAGTCTGTGGAGGAGGCATCATGAGAATAACTTGGGTTTTTGTTGGATCAACATTGATCCCTTCAGAGGTGACTTGGAACCTCAAAAATTTGCCAGAAGAGACCACGAAAGCGCATTTCAAAGGGTTCATCTTCAATTTGTACTCACGACACCTTTTTAATACTTTCCGTAGGACATCCGTATGGGCTACTCGAGTCTTCGATTTGACCACTATGTCATTGTTTATAGGTGAAAATAGTTTCTGCTGATTTCGGTAATTGCGGGTGTGAAGGTGAGAAACAGTTTAAACCCTAAACAATGTACTGCAAGGGAGTACTTTAGATTCGAGAGATCAACCTGTATAAGTCCGGCCTAAACCAAGAAATGGCCGTTCCAGACTTGCTTCGATCACAAAGCGGAGGAGAATGGGTTGGTTTTGGGGAGGGAAGCAAGGAAAGTGGTGAGACCAGAATAGTTGATTCTGGAAGAGTAGTTGGGTTACCACGACTTGTTATCAGAAAAGGTAGGAGAGCTCACGAGGATATCTAGCACGTAAGTATTTCTGAGTGTTATCTTATCCGAATGAACTTGTTGTCCAAATAGAAATAGGTAAGACCTATTTATACAAGTCGAAGTAGAAACATACCCTGGTCTCATTAAGGAGTGGGGAAGTAAATGGGAGGACGTGGTAACCGTATGCATGGACTTGATGTTCCATAAAGTGGTTAACGCATAAAACTGTTATGGAATTGATGTTCCATAAAGTTGTTAACGCACGACTTTATGTCCCATGAACATTTCCCACATAACTTCCCGTATTTACTAGATGCCTCACCCTTATGACACTTCCTTATGAAGGGCGTAGTGTACGCCTCACGTCGTAAACCGCCAAACCAATACCCAAAGAGGATCCCCCAGTTTGTGTTGATGTCTCGAATGTTTTTGGAAACATGTAACACATTGTTACGTCTTGGCAAGTTGAGATCGGGGAACTTGCTAGCCTGGTGACCTTCGACGGTCGAGATTTTATATCTTGAGAGGAGGGGAGACCGTTGATCGTTGCACGCCTTCGTTTTGGTAGCCGCGTAGTGAGGGCCAATAGGGTGGCACGACTAGGGTATGTTTAGACTCGATATGAGGGGCTAAGGGTTAGCCATGGGTGTATGGCATGGCTAGGGCTAAGGCGAGGACGCTTGGCTTGGCATGACGTGACTAGCATGGCTAGGGCCAAGGAAAAGTGCGTTTGGCATGGCGCGACTAGCTTGGATAGGTTTGGTTTGGCTTGGCATGTGGGGCCAAGGGTTTTCCATAGTCGTATGGCATGGATAGGGCCAAGGCGAGGGCGCTTGGCTTGGCATGACATGACTAGCATGGATAGGGCCAAGGAAAAGTGCGTTTGGCATGACGCGACTATCTTGGTTAGGTTTGGTTTGGCTTGGAATGTGGGGCCAAGGGTTTGCCATGATCGTATGGCATGGATAGATTGGGCTAGGTGCGGTTTTGGCTTGGCATGTGGGGCCTAGGGGTATCCATGGGCGCATGGCATGACTAGATTGGGCTAGGTGCGTGACTAAGATAGGGTTTTGGGCTAAAGGTTGTGAGGGGACCTTAGACGTCCAGGATTTGCTCATGGGATTGAAGGGAAACCGTTGATTGTTGCACACCTTCCCTTTGGTAGCCACAAGGGGAAGGCCAGTATGGTGGAGCGGTATGAGGGGCCATGGCGTGACTATCTTGGCTAGGTGCGTGACCAAGCTAGGGTTTTGGGACAAAGTCGTGAGGTGACTTTAGGCGGACAGAATTTGCTCCTGGGATTGAAGGGCAACCGTTGATTGTTGCACGCCTTCACTTTAGTAGCCGCAAGGGGAAGACCAGCATGGTGGCGCGGCATGAGGGGCCATAGCGAGATATATTTGGCATGGTGCGGCTAGCTTGGCTAGGTGCGTGACCAAGCTAGGGTTTTGGGATAAAGTCGTGAGGTGACTTTAGGCGGCCAGGATTTGCTCCTGGGATTGAATGGAAACCGTTGATTGTTGCATGCCTTCACTTTAGTAGCCGCAAGAGAAAGCCAGCATGGTGGCGCGGCATGAGGGGCCATGGCGAGGTGTGTTTGGCATTGCGCGGTCGGTAGGGCTGGCATAATTTTCCATTGGCACAGAGGTGTGGCTAGCATGGTTGGCATGCCTTGGCGCGGTTGGTGTGGCTATCATGATTTTCCATTGGGGCAGAGGTGCGGCTAGAATGGTTGGCATGCCTTGGCGCGATTGGTGTGGATGTCATGATTTTCCATTGGCACAGAGGTGCGACTAGCATGGTTGGCATGCTTTGGTGCGGTTGGTGTGGCTGGCATGATTTTCTATTGGCACAGAGGTGCGGCTAGCATGGTTGGCATGCCTTGGCGAGGTTGGTGTGGCTGGGATGATTATATATTGGCACATAGGCGCGGCTAGCATGGCTCGCATGCTTTGGCGCGGTTGGTGTGGCAGGCATGATTTTCCATTGGCACAAAGGTGCATCTAGCATGGTTGGCATGCTTTGGCGCGGTAGGTGTGGCTGGAATGATTTTCCATTGGCACAGAGGTGCGGCTTGCATGGTTGGCATGATTTGGCACGGTTGGTGTGGCTGGCATGATTTGCTATTGGCACATAGCGGAATTAGGGTTTGGCTGGTCGTAACCCTAATTTGAAAAAATATACCCCGATTATTATTTTAGAGACACATTAAAGGTTTCAGTAAATGTGCCTAGTAAATTCTTGTTGTTTTAAATGTTGTGACATTACTGTCTTCTAGGGTTTAGTGTTTTATGATTTTAACCCTAAGCTAAAAACCACCATCAACATTAAGTCCCCTGCTTAGCTCGAAACATGTGCCTTGTTGTGAGGTAAGCATATGATGGTGACAAACGAGGATGGAATCGAGATATAAATCATTGTAAATATGGTCAGGAGAATCCGACTAACCTTTTGAGTGGTGAAGAGAGTTTTGGCTTCCCGTGTTGGCGGCCATGTGTAAGTTGTACTGGGAATGAAGACTGTGGAGTGGTAAGATGAAAGTTTACATCTTGGTCTGGCCGTACATCTCCAAGGAAATGGGTGCGGTCTTGGAAGGCAAAGCAAGCGGACGGCTTGGCTCGTGGGGCCAAGGGGGTAGAAAATACGGAAGAGGATAGAACTGAGACAGTAAGTCATGAAAAAGGACCAGAGAGATTTGTCTGACCTTTTTCGAGATATAAGTAGAATCCGCAATCCTTGCATCTGGTAACTTTACACAAATCCCAGTATGACTAGGTGTCTTTGGGGCCAGGCTTTGGAACGCGAGGCGGAGCTGCTAGCATAGACTTGGCATGAAAGGGATTTCTCAGCAACAATGGGCTTGGAATGGGTGTGGGCCGCTTGGAAAAGCATGGCGCCGGTAATGGAAGAGTGGCAAGGGGAAACACATGTTGCTGGAAAGGCTCTGACACGGTCCACTGGCAAGGAGTTGGCATGAAAAGCACTGATTATCCTGGCTGGCGCGGAGCATTGGCATTGGATGGCATTAGCATGAAAGGCGCAGATTTTTGCAAAAACTGAACGTGGAGTGCTGGAAAGACTGGCACTGGCAAGGAAAGCACTGGAAGAGACCACATTGTCATGGGAATAAAGTAGGCTGGCTGGATGTGTAAGCGAGAAACTGTCCATGAACACGAGCTTTGGAAGGAAGGAGGCGTTGAAGCATCTTCGGTTCTTGGAGAGAATGTTGAAACGATGCGTTGCAACTCTCATAGCGTTGACGATTACCATGTTGAAGTCGGATGCTATATTATGTTATGTAAAAATAGACATCCCTCGAGTGTACAGAGGTTAGGAGTCCCCTGTTTCATCTATCGATCGTGCTTTTCAGGAGAGGTTGGGATTTTGGAATGACTTCCCTGAATGGAAACTTATGCTTTCCTGATGTAGTGCGGTTATGGGATGAAAATATATCTTGACGCTACGCCTTAGAGAAATATAAAATCTCACATAACTGTTTCATCATAGACTGTACGACTTTATGGGCCAAGTTACCATCGTGCGGGTCCTGACGGGAAGAGGGTCTTTGTGAACTCAAGAGGGTTGCTGATTCCCTTCTACCGGGCATTCAAGGGAAACGCGAGCCCCTTCATCTATAAAGGCACGTCCTGCTAAAGTGCCTGCGCCAGATGTTAAAAGTATTCTTTTTTCAGCTCCCTCTTGGGTTGACGTGACTCTTATGGTGGCCGCTCCATCATTGTCTTGAGGAAATATGCATCTTCTTCCGAGTTATAAACACGTCTCTCCGAGCCTTACGAGAACCTTTTGTCTTTCCATCAAATCAACAGTGGTAAAAGGGGGTCTGCTTCTTCCGGATCTTCCAGTATCTTGCCCTGATGGTGGAGTAGTAGCGTCTCTGGTGATGGTCGGATCTGTCATACTTAAAGAAACGTTGGGGTGACAGAAGCGGCTCTGGTTTTGGTGATCATAGGTGTATCGTGCAGCGAGGGCATGGTTTTGGTCACGCAGTGCTGGATCCATGGCGCTGTTTCGAAGGGTGAGGATGGAGTTGCTTTGGATGGTTGTGGAGCCGAGAAGATGGCGCTGGAAGGGCACAAGATGTTAGCGCTGGAAGGATGCAAGCTGTTAGCGGAGGGTGTGGTATTGTGGCTGGCATGCGCATGCGACGTGTGCGTCTGGTAAGCGTGTCTGGCAAGCGCATCTGGGAAGCACGTCTGACTTGCGCGTCTGTCATTGGATTCGGCATGACGCAGACTATTGACTGGGCAGGTGCAGACTGTTGGCTTGGCATGGCGCAGACTTGTTCATGCGGGCCCAGTTTCGTCTCGTATCTTTGTTATCTCATCCTGGTGTTGGCGGTAACGCGGTAGTGATAAAGTGGGAAAGCATATTCCAGCTATGTACTCTAGCGTTTCTCTTTCAATTTGTCATATTGTTTTCTTGTGTTGGTGCAAACCATAGCCATATGTATGCCTTCCATAAATCTGTAAAAATATTTTCCTTCTGAACTGGTGTAATCCCTAGCCATGGGTACGCCTTTCATAAACTTTTGGGAATACTTCATCATAAACAATTTTTCGAATGTCACCGTAGTAACGTCTGCTAATAGTGATATGTAATCATTGTTGTGCAAAGTAGGCACGTATGGGTAGGTGATTTTTTTTTTGAAAGGCAAACAAAGCGCATGGTTTATGGTTTTTGATTTTATGGTTTTCTCGGGTTAGTAGATAAATGCTACCTTGACGGTTTTGGATTATATATATTTTTTGAATAAAATGTTTATAATTGAACTGTCTTTGGCTATGAATGAAAGTGACGTCGATGTCCTAGGTAAACCATGGAACCGTGTGTTGGTATATGACATGGAATGAAACATGGTTATAGGTTTTATCAAACCTTGAAAACCCAAACCACGTATTTTGTCTAAAAAAGACTTACTCGGTTTCTCAGGTCTTCTGGTGAAAATAAACTTTCCGGGCGTAGGACCAAGTTTTTCGAAAAACATGGCCAAGGGAAGTCCCCAATGTTCCGAGTCATTGCTGAGCTATCTAATAACCGAGCCATTAATCCCTGGGCGGATCATTTTGCTTCTAACCCATGGGGAGTCCCCAGCCGTCCCTTGTCGTGTCATGACTAACAATCGGATTGAGTCGCCTTCCCCTACCATCTTGACGTCTGGGTCGAAGAATGAGATCGACAGTCTAAAATTGACATTGCAACCGATAGATCAATCCTCCCACTGTGGTCGCCAATTATTTATAGGTGAAAATAGTTTCTGCTGATTTCGGTAATTGCGGGTGTGAAGGTGAGAAACAGTTTAAACCCTAAACAATGTACTGTAAGGGAGTACTTTAGATTCGAGAGATCAACCTGTATAAGTCCGTCCTAAACCAAGAAATGGCCGTTCCAGACTTGCTTGGATCACAAAGCGGAGGAGCATGGGTTGGTTTTGGGGAGGGAAGCAAGGAAAGTAGTGAGACCAGAATAGTTGATTCTGGAAGAGTAGTTGTGTTACCACGACTTGTTATCAGAAAAGGTAGGAGAGCTCACGAGGAGAGCTAGAAAGTAAGTATTTCTGAGTGTTGTCTTGTCCGAATGAACTTGTTGTCCAAATGGAAATAGGTAAGACCTATTTATACAAGTCGAAGTTGAAACGTACCCTTATCTCATTAAGGAGTGGGGAAGTGAATGGGAGGAGGTGGTAACCGTATGCATGGACTTGATGTTCCATAAAGTGGTTAACGCATGAAATTGTTATGGAATTCATGTTCCATAAAGTTTTTAATGCACGACTTTATGTTCCATGAGCGTTTCCCACATAACTTCCCGTATTTACTAGCTGCCTCACCCTTATGACACTTCCTTACGAAGGGCGTAGTGTACGCCGCACGCTGTAAACCGCCAAAACAATACCCAAAGAGGATCCCCCAGTTTGTGTTGATGTCTCAAATATTTTTGGAAACATGTAACACATTGTTGTGGCTTGGAAAGTTGAGCTCGAGGAACTTGCTAGCTTGGTGACCTTCGATGGTCGAGATTTTGCATCTTGAGAGGAGGGGAAACCGTTGATCGTTGAACGCCTTCGTTTTGGTAGCCGCATAGTGAGGGACAATAAGGTGGCACGGCTAGGGTGTGTTTAGACTCGGCATGAAGGGCCAAGGGTTCGCCATGGGCGTATGGCATGGATAGGGAAAAGGCGAGGGCGCTTGGCTTGGAATGACGTGACTAGCATGGCTAGGGCCAAGGCAAAGTGCGTTTCGCATGGCGCGGCTAGCTTGGCTAGGTTTAGTTTGGATTGGCATGTGGGGCCAAGGGTTTTCCATGATCGTATGGCATGTCTATGGCCAAGGCGAGGGCGCTTGGCTTGGAATGACGTGACTAGCATGGCTAGGGCCAAGGAAAAGTGCATTTGGCATGGCGCGGATATCTTGGATAGGTTTGGTTTGACTTGGCATGTGTAGCCAAGGGTTTGCCATGGTCATATGGCATGGATAGCTTGGGCTAGGTGCGGTTTTGGATTGGAATGTGGAGCCAAGAGGTAGCCATGGGCGCATGGCATGACTAGCTTGGGCTAGGTGCGTGACCAATCTAGGGTTTTGGGCCAAAGGTTGTGAGGGGACCTTAGACGGCCAGGATTTGCTCCTGGGATTGAAGGTCAACCGTTGATTATTGCACGCCTTCACTTTGGTAGACGCAAGGGGAAGGCCAGCATGGTGGCGCGAAATGAGGGACCATGACGAGATATATTTGTCATGGAACGGCTAGCTTGGATAGGTGCGTGACCAAGCTAGGGTTTTGGGCCAAAGTCGTGAGGTGAATTTAGGCGGCCATGATTTGCTCTTGGGATTGAAGAGAAACCGTTGATTGTTGCGTGCCTTCACTTTAATATCCTCAAGGGGAAGGTCAGCATGGTGGCGCGGCATGAGGGGCCATGGCGAGATATATTTGGCATGTCGCGACTAGCTTGGATAGGTGCGTGACCAAGCTAGGTTTTTAGGCCAAAGTCGTGAGGTGAATTTAGGCAGCCAGGATTTGCTCCTGGGATTGAAGGGCAACCGTTGATTGTTGCACGCCTTCACTTTAGTAGCCACAAGGGGAAGTCCAACATGGTGGTGCGAAATGATGGGCCATGGCGAGGTGTGTTTGGCATGGCGCGGTCGGTGTGGCTGGCATGATTTGCCATTGGCACAGAGGTGCGGCTAGCATGGTTGGCTTGCCTTGGCGCGGTTGGTGTGGCTGGCATGATTTTCCATTAGCACAGAGGTGCATCTAGCATGGTTGGCATGCCTTGGCGCGGTTGGTGTGGCTAGAATGATTTTTCATTGGCATAGAGGTGCGGCTATCATGCTTTGGCGCGGTTGGTGTGGATGGCATGATTTGCCATTGGCATAGAGTTGCGGCTAGCATGGTTGGCATGCTTTGGCGCGGTTAGTGTGGCTATCATGATTTGCCATTGGCACAGAGGTGCGGATAGCATGGTTGGCATGATTTGGCGTATCATGTATCGGTTGGTGATCATAGGTGTATCGTGCAACGATGGCGCGGTTTTGGTCACGAAGTGCTGGAGCCATGACGCTGTTTCGTAGGGTGAGGATGGCGCTGCTTTGGCTGGTTGTGGAGCCGAGAAGATGGCGCTGGAAGGGCACAAGATGTTAGCGCTGGAAGGATGCAAGATGTTAGCGCAGGGTGTGGTATTGTGGATGGCATGCGCATGCGACATGTGCGTCTGGTAAGCATGTCTGGCAAGCGCATCTGGGAAGCACATCTGACTTGAGCGTCTGTCATTGGATTCGGCATGACGCAGACTATTAACTGGGCAGGTGAAGACTGTTGGCTTGGCATGGCGCAGACTTGTTCATGCGGGCCCAGTTTCGTCTCGTATCTTTGTTATCTCATCCTGGTGTTGGCGGTAACGTGGTAGTGATAAAGTGGGCAAGCATATTCCAGCTATGTACTCCAACGTTTCTCTTTCAATTTGTCTTATTGTTTTCTTGTGTTGGTGCAAACCATAGCCATAGGTATGCCTTCCATAAATCTGTAAAAATATTTTTCTTCTGAACTGGTGTAATCCCTAGCCATGGGTACGCCTTTCATAAACTTTTGGGAATACTTCATCATAAACAATTTTTCGAATGTCACCGTAGTAACGTCTGCTAATAGTGATATGTAATCATTGTTGTGCAAAGTATGCACATATGGGTAGGTGATTTTTTTTTGAAAGGCAAACAAAGCGCATGGTTTATGGTTTTTGATTTTCTGGTTTTCTCGGGTTAGTAGATAAATGCTATATAATCCAAAAAAAAAATATATAATCCAAAACCGTCAAATAATCCAAAACCGTCAAGGTAGCATTTATCTACTAACCCGAGAAAACCAGAAAATCAAAAACCATAAACCATGTGCTTTGTTTTCCTTTCAAAAAAAAAATCACCTACCCATACGTGCCTACTTTGCACAACAATGATTACATATCACTATTAGCAGACGTTACTACGGTGGCATTCGAAAAATTGTTTATGATGAAGTATTCCCAAAAGTTTATGAAAGGTGTACCCATGGCTAGGGATTACACCAGTTCAGAAGAAAAATATTTTTACAGATTTATGGAAGGCATACCTATGGCTATGGTTTGCACCAACACAAGAAAACAATAAGACAAATTGAAAGAGAAACGCTGGAGTACATAGATGGAATATGCTTGCCCACTTTATCACTACCGCGTTACCGCCAACACCAGGATGAGATAACAAAGATACGAGACGAAACTGGGCCCGCATGAACAAGTATGCGCCATGCCAAGCCAACAGTCTGCACCTGCCTAGTCAATAGTCTGCGTCATGCCGAATCCAATGACAGACGCGCAAGTCAGACGTGCTTCCTAGATGCGCTTGCCAGACACGCTTACCAGATGCACATGTCGCATGCGCATGCCAACCACAATACCACACCCTGCGCTAACAGCTTGCATCCTTCCAGCGCTAACATCTTGTGCCCTTCCAGCACCATCTTCTCGGCTCCACAACCAGCCAAAGCAGCGCCATCCTCACCCTTAGAAACAACGCCATGGCTCCAGCACTTCGTGACCAAAACCGCGCCCTCGCTGCACGATACACCTATGATCACCAACCGATACACGTAAGTATTTCTGAGTGTTATCTTTTCCGAATGAACTTGTTTTCCAAATAGAAATAGGTAAGACCTATTTATACAAGTCGAAGTAGAAACATACCCTGGTCTCATTAAGGAGTGGGGAAGTAAATGGGAGGAGGTGGTAACCGTATGCATGGACTTGATGTTCCATAAAGTGGTTAACGCATAAAACTGTTATGGAATTGATGTTCCATAAAGTTGTTAACGCACGACTTTATGTCCCATGAACATTTCCCACATAACTTCCCGTATTTACTAGACGCCTCACCCTTATGACACTTCCTTATGAAGGGCGTAGTGTACGCCTCACGTCGTAAACCGCCAAACCAATACCCAAAGAGGATCCCCCAGTTTGTGTTGATGTCTCGAATGTTTTTGGAAACATGTAACACATTGTTACGTCTTGGCAAGTTGAGCTCGGGGAACTTGATAGCCTGGTGACCTTCGACGGTCGAGATTTTATATCTTGAGAGGAGGGGCGACCGTTGATCGTTGCACGCCTTCGTTTTGGTAGCCGCGTAGTGAGGGCCAATAGGGTGGCACGGCTAGGGTATGTTTAGACTCGATATGAGGGGCTAAGGGTTCACCATGGGTGTATGGCATGGCTAGGGCCAAGGAGAGGACGCTTGGCTTGGCATGACGTGACTAGCATGGCTAGGGCCAAGGAAAAGTGCGTTTGGCATGGCGCGGCTAGCTTTGATAGGTTTGGTTTGGCTTGGCATGTGGGGAAAAGGGTTTTCTATAGTCGTATGGAATGGATAGGGCCAAGGCGAGGGCGCTTGGCTTGGCATGACGTGACTAGCATGGATAGGGCCAAGGCAAAGTGCGTTTGGCATGACGCGGCTAGCTTGGCTAGGTTTGGTTTGGATTGGCATGTGGGGCCAAGGGTTTGCCATGCTTTTATGGCATGGCTATCTTGGGCTAGGTGCGGTTTTGGCTTGGAATGTGGGGCCTAGGGGTAGCCATGGGCGCATGGCATGACTAGCTTGGGCTAGGTGCGTGACTAAGATAGAGTTTTGGGCTAAAGGTTTTGAGGGGACCTTAGACGGCCAGGATTTTCTCATGGGATTGAAGGGCAACCGTTAATTGTTGCACGCCTTCACTTTGGTATCCACAAGGGGAAGGCCAGTATGGTGGAGCGGCATGAGGGGCCATGGCGAGATATATTTGGCATGGCGCGAGGTGCGTGACCAAGCTAGGGTTTTGGGACAAAGTTGTGAGGTGACTTTAGGCGGACATAATTTGCTCCTGGGATTGAAGGGCAACCATTGATTTTTGCACGCCTTCACTTTAGTAGCCGCAAGGGGAAGGCCAGCATGGTGGCGCGGCATGAGGGGCCATAGCGAGATATATTTGGCATAGTGCGGCTAGCTTGGCTAGGTGCGAGACCAATCTAGGGTTTTGGGCTAAAGTCTTGAGGTGACTTTAGGCGGCCAGGATTTTCTCCTGGGATTGAAGGGCAACCGTTGATTGTTGCATGCCTTCACTTTAGTAGCCGCAAGGGAAAGCCAGCATGGTGGCGCGGCATGAGGGGCCATGGCGAGGTGTGTTTGGAATAGCGCGGTCGGTGTGGCTGGCATAATTTTCCATTGGCACAGAGGTGCGGCTAGCATGGTTGGCATGCCTTGGCGCGGTTGGTGTGGCTAGCATGATTTTCCATTGGCGCAGAGGTGCGGCTAGCATGGTTGGCATGCCTTGGCACGATTGGTGTGGATGGCATGATTTGCCATTGGCACAGAGGTGCAGCTAGCATGCTTTGGCGCGGTTGGTGTGGCTGGAATGATTTTCTATTGGCACAGAGGTGCGGCTAGCATGGTTGGCATGCCTTGGCGAGGTTGGTGTGGCTGGCATGATTATCTATTGTCACTGAGGCGCGGCTAGCATGGCTCGCATGCTTTGGCGCGGTTGGTGTGGTGGGCATGATTTTCCATTGGCACAAAGGTGCAACTAGCATGGTTGGCATGCTTTGGCGCGGTAGGTGTGGCTGGCATGATTTGCCATTGGCACAGAGGTGCGGCTTGCATGGTTGGCATGCTTTGGCACGGTTGGTGTGGCTGACATGATTTGCTATTGGCAAATAGGGGAATTAGGGTTTGGCTCGTCGTAACCCTAATTTGAAAAAATATACCCCGATTATTATTTTAGAGACACTTTAAAGGTTTCAGTAAATGTGCCTAGTAAATGCTTGTTGTTTTAAATGTTGTGACATTACTGTCTTTTAGGGTTTAGTATTTTATGATTTTAACCCTAAGCTAAAAACCACCATCAACATTAAGTCCCCTGCTTAGCTCGGAACAGGTGCCTTGTTGTGAGGTAAGCATATGATGGTGAAAAACGAGGACGGAATCGAGATATAAATCATTTCAAAGATGGTCAGGAGAATCCGACTAACCTTTTGAGTGGTGAAGAGAGTTTTGGCTTCCCGTGTTGGTGGCCCTGTGTAAGTTGTACTGGGAATGCAGACTGTGGAGTGGTAAGATGAAAGTTTCCATCTTGGTCTGGACGTACATCTCCAAGGAAAATGGGTGCGGTCTTGGAAGGCAAAGCAAGCGGACGGCTTGGCTGGTGGGGCCAAGGGGGTAGAAAATACGGAAGAGGATATAACTGAGACAGTAAGTCATGAAAGAGGGCCGGAGAGATTTGTCTGACCTTTTTCGAGATATAAGTAGAATCCGCAATCCTTGCATCTGATAACTTTACACAAATCCCAGTATGACTAGGTGTCTTTGGGGCCAGGCTTTGGAACGCGAGGCGGAGCTGCTAGCATAGACTTGGCATGAAAGGGATTTCTCAGCACCAATGGGTATGGAATGGGCGTGGGCCGCTTAGAAAAGCATGGCGCCGATAATAGAAGCGCGTCAAGGGGAAACACATGTTGCTGGAAAGGCTCTGACATGGTCCACTGGCAAGGCGTTGGAATGAAAAGCACTGATTATCCTGGCTGGCGTGGAGCGTTGGCATTGGCTGGCATTAGCATGAAAGGTGCAGATTTTTGCAAAAACTGAACGTGGAGTGCTGGCAAGACTGGCACTGGCAAGGAAAGCACTGGAAGAGACCACATTGTCATGGGAATAAAGTAGGCTGGCTGGATGTGTAAGCGATAAACTGTCCATGAACACGAGCTTTGGAAGGAAGGAGGCGTTGAAGCGTCTTCGGTTCTTGGAGAGAATGTTGAAACGATGCGTTGCAACTCTCATAGCGTTGACGATTACCATGTTGAAGTCGGAGGATATATTATGTTATGTAAAAATCGACATCCCTCGAGTGTACAGAGGTTAGGAGTCCCCTGTTTCATCTATCGATCGTGCTTTTCAGGAGAGGTTGGGGTTTTGGAATGACTTCCCTGAATGGAAACTTCTGCTTTACTGATGTAGTGCGGTTGTGGGATGAAAATATATCTTGACGCTACGCCTTAGAGAAATATAAAATCTCACATAACTGTTTCATCATAGACTGTACGACTTTATGGGCCAAGTTCCCATCGTACGGGTCCTGACGGCAAGAGGATATTTGTGACCTCAAGAGGGTTGCTGATTCCCTTCTACCGGGCATTCAAGGGAAACGCGAGCCCCTTCATCTATAAAGGCACGTCCTGCTAAAGTGCCTGCGCCAGATGTTAAAAGTATTCTTTTGTCAGCTCCCTCTTGGGTTGACGTGACTCTTATGGTGGCCCCTCCGTCATTGTCTTGAGGAAATATGCATCTTCTTCCGAGTTATAAACACGTCTCTTTGAGCCTTACGAGAACCTTTTGTATTTCCATCAAATCAACAGTGGTAAAAGGGGGTCTGCTTCTTCCGGATCTTCCAGTATCTTGCCCTGATGGTGGAGTAGCAGCGTCTCTGGTTATGGTCGGATCTGTCATACTTGAAGAAACGTTGGGGTGACAGAAGCGGCTCTGGTTTTGGTGATCATAGGTGTATCGTGCAGCGAGGGCGTGGTTTTGGTCACCAAGTGCTGGAGCCATGGCGCTGTTTCGAAGGGTGAGGATGGCGCTGCTTTGGCTGGTTGTGGAGCCGAGAAGATGGCGCTGAAAGGGCACAAGATGTTAGCGCTGGAAGGATGCAAGATGTTTGAGCAGGGTGTGGTATTGTGGCTGGCATGTGCATGTGACATGTGCGTCTGGTAAGCGTGTCTGGCAAGTGCATTTGGGAAGCACGTATGACTTGCGCGTCTGTCATTGGATTCGGCATGACACAAACTATTGACTGGGCAGGTGCAGACTGTTGGCTTGGCATGTCGCAGACTTGTTCATGCGGGCCCAGTTTCGTCTCGTATATTTGTTATCTCATCCTGGTGTTGGCGGTAACGAGGTAGTGATAAAGTGGGCAAGCATATTCCAGCTATGTACTCCAGCGTTTCTTTTTCAATTTGTCTTATTGTTTTCTTGTGTTGGTGCAAACCATAGCCATAGGTATGCCTTCCATAAATCTGTAAAAATATTTTTCTTTTGAACTGGTGTAATCCCTAGACATGGGTACGCCTTTCATAAAATTTTGGGAATACTTCATCATAAACAATTTTTCGAATGTCACCGTAGTAACGTCTGCTAATAGTGATATGTAATCATTGTTGTGCAAAGTAGGCACGTATGGGTAGGTGATTTTTTTTTTTGAAAGGCGAACAAAGCGCATGGTTTATGGTTTTTGATTTTATGGTTTTCGCGGGTTAGTAGATAAATGCTACCTTGACGGTTTTGGATTATATATTTTTTTTGAATAAAATGTTTAGAATTGAACTGTCTTTGGCTATGAATGAAAGTGACGTCGACGTCCTAGGTAAACCATGGAACCGTGTGTTCGTATATGACATGGAATGAAACATGGTTATAGGTTTTACCAAACCTTTAAAACCCAAACCACGTATTTTGTCTAAATAAGACTTACTCGGTTTCTCAGGTCTTCTGGTGAAAATAAACTTTCCGGGCGTAGGACCAAGTTTTTCGAAAAACATGGCCAAGGGAAGTCCCCAATGTTCCGAGTCATTGCTGAGCTATCTAATAACCGAGCCATTAATCCCTGGGCGGATCATTTTGCTTCTAACCCATGGGGAGTCCCCATCCGTCCCTTGTCGTGTCATGACTGAAAATCGGATTGAGTCGCCTTCTCCTACCATCTTGACGTCTGGGTCGAAGAACGAGATCGACAGTCCAAAATTTACATTGCAACCGATAGATCAATCCTCCCGATGTGGTCGCCAATTATTTATAGGTGAAAATAGTTTCTGCTGATTTCGGTAATTGCGGGTGTGAAGGTGAGAAACAGTTTAAACCCTAAACAATGTACTGTAAGGGAGTACTTTATATTCGAGAGATCAACCTGTATAAGTCCGTCCTAAACCAAGAAATGGCCGTTCCAGACTTGCTTGGGTCACAAAGCGGAGGAGAATGGGTTGGTTTTGGGGAGGGAAGCAAGGAAAGTAGTGAGACCAGAATAGTTGATTCTGGAAGAGTAGTTGTGTTACCACGACTTGTTATCAGAAAAGGTAGGAGAGCTCACGAGGAGAGATAGCAAGTAAGTATTTCTGAGTGTTGTCTTGTCCGAATGAACTTGTTGTCCAAATGGAAATATGTAAGACCTATTTATACAAGTCGAAGTTGAAACGTACCCTTATCTCATTAAGGAGTGGGGAAGTGAATGGGAGGAGGTGGTAACCGTATGCATGGACTTGATGTTCCATAAAGTGGTTAACGCATGAAACTGTTATGGAATTCATGTTCCATAAAGTTTTTAATGAACGACTTTATGTTCCATGAGCGTTTCCCACATAACTTCCCGTATTTACTAGATGCCTCACCCTTATGACACTTCCTTACGAAGGGCGTAGTATACGCCGCACGCTGTAAACCGCCAAACCAATACCCAAAGAGGATCCCCCAGTTTGTGTTGATGTCTCGAATGTTTTTGGAAACATGTAACACATTGTTGTGGCTTGGAAAGTTGAGCTCGAGGAACTTGCTAGCTTGGTGACCTTCGATGGTCGAGATTTTGCATCTTGAGAGGAGGGGAAACCGTTGATCGTTGCACCCCTTCGTTTTGGTAGCCGCATAGTGAGTGACAATAAGGTGGCACGGCTAGGGTGTGTTTAGACTCGGCATGAGGGGCCAAGGGTTCGCCATGGGCGTATGGCATGGCTAGGGAAAAGGCGAGGGCGCTTGGCTTGGCATGACGTGACTAGCATGGCTAGGGCCAATGCAAAGTGCGTTTCGCATGGCGCGGCTAGCTTGGCTTGGCATGTGGGGCCAAGGGTTTTCCATGGTCGTATGGCACGGCTATGGCCAAGGCGAGGGCGCTTGGCTTGGCATGACGTGACTAGCATGGCTAGGGCCAAGGAAAAGTGCATTTGGCATGGCGCGGCTAGCTTGGATAGGTTTGGTTTGACTTGGCATGTGTAGCCAAGGGTTTGCCATGGTCATATGGCATGGCTAGCTTGGTCTAGGTGCGGTTTTGGATTGGAATGTGGGGCCAAGAGGTATCCATGGGCGCATGTCATGACTAGCTTGGGCTAGGTGCGTGACCAATCTAGGGTTTTGGGCCAAAGGTTGTGAGGGGACCTTAGACGGACAGGATTTGCTCCTCGGATTGAAGGTCAACCGTTGATTATTGCACGCCTTCACTTTGGTAGACGCAAGGGGAAGGCCAGCATGGTGGCGCGAAATGAGGGACCATGACAAGATATATTTGTCATGGCACGGCTAGCTTGGCTAGGTGCGTGACCAAGCTAGGGTTTTGGGCCAAAGTCGTGAGGTGACTTTAGGCGGCCATGATTTGCTCTTGGGATTGAAGGGAAACCGTTGATTGTTGCGTGCCTTCACTTTAATACCCGCAAGGGGAAGGTCAGCATGGTGGCGCGGCATGAGGGGCCATGGCGAGATATATTAGGCATGGCGTGGCTAGCTTGGTGTTATGGTACTGCAAGTGATGCATAATTATGACGCGTTACAGAGTTGCAGGCCAAGTCAGTATAGCCGTAATGGCGCAATAGGAAGCCATAATAGCGGTATACTGTATAAACTGTCAAGTGTCAAGAATTACATAACCCTACAGGGCCAATGAAGCGCAAGAGTGGCGCTAAATTGTAAATACATTTGGCTAAGGAATGAAGCTATTGGCCGACACAATAAGGCTTCATTGAGGAAAGGTAAGACATGGCCAAAGTTGACAGATGCAACATGCGATGTTGGCATCGATGCATATCCATGGAATTGAGTTGGCCCAAACTCAAGGATGATGCAAGAAGAGTTAAATAGACTAAGAGTTAGTCTATGCATTGGTTCAAGGTAGGGCCAAAGTCCGAACAAAGGCAAACAAGTTGGTAATGCAAGAGTTGCATTGCTATTGTCGAGCTAATTGGCGAAGTGAAGCATATATGACGCACAAGTAACTAGAGTGAGCTTAAGGAGTTGGCCTTGACAAGTAAAGCAAGAAGAGTGTCCGTGCATCAGTTTAAAGTAATAAAAATGCAGGGCCAAGAGAGCTAAACGTTGGAGCAAGGCAGAATCCAGTATGGCGCAACAAGTGGTGCAATATGGCTCAAGTGACAGTTACGAGTTGGTTACGAGCTTCACAAGCATGCCAATGATGTGAGACAAACTAGAACGGTTATAAAAGAAGTTATAACCATGTGGGAGTGTTTCTAACCACCAAGAACAGATGTGGCATCTGTTGGCTTGACAACACAAAAGGTGGCGGTTGAAAAGTAAGCTGGAGGTTATAGAAACTACCTGATGGGACACATGGCTGTTCCATGCGTGTGCAAGTGTTGTGCACGGTTTTGGCCATTGTAACCACTGTATAAATAGTCCTAAGGAGTAGGAAAATCAGTAGGCTACATAGGAGAGAGTTAGTCTCATGTTTGAGAGAGTTAGGCATTCACCAAGAGGGTGAATGACCTGTTTTTGGTCCATGTGATGGACGAGTTTTGTAATCTTCCTTTGATACAATAAAATGGGTTAATTGTGTCATTTCTTTGTGTTCATTGTGTTGCTGGTTTGTGTGAGAATTGTTGAAGTGCATGGCAGAACCTCTTATGCTTATGGGTGCATGAAGAGTTAGAGAGAAAGAAGAAAAGACTTCCGTTGCGTATTGCCTTATGAGTGAAGGTAGATGCATACTTTGATGCAAGTGTGCAAGGCTGAGTACTTGTGGGTGAAGTTGATTCACTGAACCACATAGTATTGCCGGTCATGTCCCATGAAAATTTTAGGCGATTAAATGGGCATGTGACAAGCTGGTATCAGAGCTGTGTTAGGGGACACAGTTGCTGATTTTTCTCTCTTTTACTCAAGTTGGTGTCATTTGTTTGTCAAATTCAGTGGTGAATTGTTTGGGTTTCACTAGTATGGAGACTAGGAGAAGTTGGTCTTGTGTGGAAAGATCAATTGGAATGAACTTGAAGCTTGAAGTAGCAGCAGGCCTTGAAAGTTTATGACAAAGGTGTCAAAATTCCATCCCAAAGTGTTAGACGAACGAGCAAGAATCATTGAAAACTGGGTTTTCAAGTGATGGCATGACAAAACTAAGGAGTATGCTGACTTCTATGGTGAAATTCAGGTGTTAAAGTCCATGTTTCTCACAAGTATGCGAAGATAATGCATTAGGAATGCATAATTTCGTAGTGTTATCAGTAACAAGTACATTACAAAAGGTAATGGGAATTTTAGGGGAAATTCCGGAATACAAAGAAGTTAATGGCCTTTGCAGTGGCAAAGAAGATGAAGAACATGTCTATGCGATAGATTTAAGGTGTTTTCATCGTAGCCAGTTGGTTGGAAGATTAAAGTTATCTCTCTCGAATGCATATACCTTGGTGGTAATGCGAAGTCTGGTTGCGAACCAGCATGTTTGTGGCAATGTGATGCCATGAAGGAAGAATTGGATGGCCAATTCTTATCTAGCATAAATCTTATTGAAAGGCTGAAGACAGAAGCGCAAGTTAGGGGAAAACCGATACACCACGGTCTTGCGTTTGCAAAGAGTTCTTTGTTGATGCTAGACGAGCACAAGGAGTGTGCTTGCACCTGGTTTATGAGTGGGATCAATATGCTTGGACAAGGGTGTCCAAAGACCTGCAATTGATCATAACCACAAGCGGATGTTCTTGTCGACTGCAAATCAACAAATGTTGCTACTCAAGTTGATTTTGGCGGAGGGGAAAGACAAGAGTTGCCAGATGTGCATGGGCAGTAAAAATGAGTTCCAAGTTTGAAGAAGAACGCGAAATTCTTGCTTCATGGAACGTAGGCAGTGGCGCCTCATTTGCAAGGATTGTGCCTTGTTAATATTGTCCAAGATAATTGTCCGCAGAAGTCATTGAGTGATATGAATTGCTGAGCTCTATGGTGATGCTCATAATCACCAAGTTAAGTCTGTTCGAGTTGTGCAAAGGTGCACAAGTTTGTGTCAAGAATTGAGTGCTAATTGGCATAGCATGTATGCATCAGTAGCATGTGCCAAATGAGATTTGGGCATGGCCAAGATGTATGATGCGGTTGGAAATGCAAAATTAGGCGACTCATAGATGCATGGAAAAAGAAGGACAAAGTAGTGGTGATGCATAAGAATGACATGAGGTCATTTTTGAAGAAATCTTCATGAAAGCTAAAGCAAAATGATGGCATCAGTCTAAAAGGAGTATTCAACTAAGTTTCAATTATATTATGCTTTGTTATGGGAGTCGCATAAGAACGTTGATAGTTGGAAGAATACATGTGGCAAATAGAATTGCTACATTGGGGACAGTAGTTGCTGTCTCGCTTCCTTTGTTGCTTAGAAGCGAAGTTGAAGTCAGTATTGCAAGGCTTGTTAGGTCTTGCAAGTTTCAATCAGTTGGCGTGAGTATTTGCTCAAGTTTGAGTATACTTTCAGTTTAGGTCGAGTGGACCTTGGTGTTGGAATGAAGTCTCTCTATGTAAGGTAGTAGTGAATGAGGGTATTTGAAGTGAAAGATCTTGCCTCTTTCGTTCAAAGTAAAGCTAATTCGCGTGGAAGATGCTACACAGTATATTAAGCCAAAATATACAATAGAAGACGCTGAAAGTGAAAGAAGCAAATAGAGGAGTTGGTGGCATAGTCGAGTTTGCTGTTGAGAGTTATGTGGAAATGCGACGGAATATGGCAGCGATAGCATGGAGTAACGCAGCAAGAATGAAGATGTAAGTCCATCAAGTAAATGAGTTAAGAGTAACTCATTGTTAGGAAGAACATGATGTTTTTCCGCCACATTAAAGCGTAGCAGTTTGAAAGAGAAAGTGATGCTTAAAGTGCTGGTTTCAAAGGCACGTGAAGAGGAACCTTGGCTCGGTGGGAGAGTCGGTCTAATGTTAGGGGTATCCTAAGTCATGGTTAATGTCATGCATTTCAGTCGAGTTTGCAAAAGAGTGTTACAACATGATTGAAGAACTCTTAGTCTACAGTAAGGCCTGTTGAATTGCAAGAGTGCAATGTCAGTCGGAATTGAAGGCAAGTAAGCTAAGTTATACATATCACCCAGATATGTTGGCTATTTGAAGTGTACACTTAGGCACGGAATGGCTTGAAAGAAAAATTTGTGCTGATGCAAGGGCATAGCAACAGATTGTAAGTGGCATTTGGGTGTTGAGATGCGAATGAAGTAGAGATTGAAGCATAGTCGACGATGCGACAATGAAGCTGGAATTCATAGGCTCAATGGCAAAGCAAAAAATCTAAGTGGTGGCGTAAAGCACTAGGCAGAAAATATTTGGCAAGGTTAAAGGCCAAGCAAAGTTGCTGATTCTGAGAAGGGCTCAGATGGGTGCATAAGGCCAAGGAAAGTTCAGCTAAAACTGAACTGATGTTGCGTTCAACGAGGATGTTGAACAGATTAGGTGGGGGAGGTTTGTTATGGTACTGCAAGTGATGCATAATTATGACGCGTTACAGAGTTGCAGGCCAAGTCAGTATAGCCATAATGGCGCAATAGGAATCCATAATAGCGGTATACTGTATAAACTGTCAAGTGTCAAGAATGACATAACCCTACAGGGCCAATGAAGCGCAAGAGTGGCGCTACATTGTAAATACATTTGGATAAGTAATGAAGCTTATTGGCCGACACAATAAGGCTTCATTGAGGAAAGGCAAGACATGGCCAAATTTGACAGATGCAACATGCGATGTTGGCATCGATGCATATCCATGGAATTGAGTTGGCCCAAACTCAAGGATGATGCAAGAAGAGTTAAATAGACTAAGAGTTAGTCTATGCATTGGTTCAAGGCAAGGCCAAAGTCTAAACAATGCAAACAAGTTGGTAATGCAAGAGTTGCATTGCTATTGTCGAGCTAATTGGCGAAGTGAAGCATATATGACGCACAAGTAACTAGAGTGAGCTTAAGGAGTTGGCCTTGACAAGTAAATCAAGAAGAGTGTCCGTGCATCAGTTTAAAGTAATAAAAATGCAGGGCCAAGAGAGCTAAACATTGGAGCAAGGCAGAATCCAGTATGGCGCAACAAGTGGTGCAATACGGCTCAAGTGACGGTTATGAGTTGGTTACGAGCTTCAAAAGCATGCCAATGATGTGAGACAAAGTAGAACGGTTATAAAAGAAGTTATAACCATGTGGGAGTGTTTCTAACCACCAAGAACAGATGTGGCATCTGTTGGCTTGACAACACAAAAGGTGGCGGTTGAAAAGTAAGCTGGCGGTTATAGAAACTACCTGATGGGACACATGGATGTTCCATGCGTGTGCAAGTGTTGTGCACGGTTTTGGCCATTGTAACCACTGTATAAATAGTCCTAAGGAGTAGGAAAATCAGTAGGCTACATAGGAGAGAGTTAGTCTCATGTTTGAGAGAGTTAGGCATTCACCAAGAGGGTGAATGGCCTGTTTTTGGTCCATGTGATGGACGAGTTTTGTAATCTTCCTTTGATACAATAAAATGGGTTAATTGTGTCATGTCTTTGTGTTCATTGTGTTGCTGGTTTGTGTGAGAATTGTTGAAGTGCATGGCAGAACCTCTTATGCTTATGGGGGCATGAAGAGTTAGAGAGAAAGAAGAAAAGACTTCCGTTGCGTATTGCCTTATGAGTGAAGGCAGATGCATACTTTGATGCAAGTGTGCAAGGATGAGTACTTCTGGGTGAAGTTGATTCACTGAACCACATAGTATTGCCGGTCATGTCCCATGAAAATTTTAGGCGATTAAATGGGCATGTGACACTTGGCAAGGTGCGTGACCAAGCTAGGGTTTTGGGCTAAAGTCGTGAGGTGACTTTAGGCAGCCAGGATTTGCTCCTGGGATTGAAAGGCAACCATTGATTGTTGTACGCCTTCACTTTAGTATCCGCAAGGGGAAGTCCAACATGGTGGCGCGACATGAGGGGCCATGGCGAGGTGTGTTTGGCATGGCGCGGTCGGTGTGGCTGGCATGATTTGCCATTGGCACAGAGGTGCGGCTAGCATGGTTGGCATGCCTTGGCGCAGTTGGTGTAGCTGGCATGATTTTCCATTAGCACAAAGGTGCATCTAGCATGGTTGGCATGACTTGGCGCGGTTGGTGTGGCTGACATGATTTTTCATTGGCATAGAGGTGCGGCTAGCATGCTTTGGCGCGGTTGGTGTGGATGGCATGATTTCCCATTGGCACAGAGTTGTGGCTAGCATGGTTGGCATGCTTTGGCGCGGTTAGTGTGGCTGTCATGATTTTCCATTGGCACAGAGGTGCAGATAGCATGGTTGGCATGATTTGGCGCGGTTGGTGTGACATGCATGATATGCCATTGGCACATATGGGAATTAGGGTTTGGCTCGTCGTAACCCTTATTTGAAAAAATATACCCCGGTAATTATTTGATAGACATATTAAAGGTTTCAGTAAATGTGCCTAGTAAATGCTTGTTGTTTTAAATGTTGTGACATTACTGTCTGCTAGGGTTTAGTGTTTTACGATTTTAACCCTAAGCTAAAAACCACCTGTTGATGGTGGATTTCTATTTAAGGGCTAAAATTGTAAAAGCCAAATTCTAAGCTGATGTCCTAAAAGGGATAAAGCCTTCATGCGGTGAATATTCTCACCATATTAATTCATTGGAGCATGTGCAACCATCCCTGAGAATTATAACCTACCCAGAGCGGAGCATGTAGCAACCATCCCGATTTTCTGTAGGTTTGCAGCGTTACAATTAATGCCCTACTCAAAGCCTTGTGTTCGACATGCAAAAACCCGTAGGCTACCTGACGGCGGGTTATATTAGCCCTGTTGAATGCATGCAAGACTACCCATGTTAGTCTCACCTGCTGAAAACAAACTCAAAAATAGATCTCATCCGTCCAACTCCGCAGGCATGGTTGGACGGCCTAGATCACACGCGGGATCGAGTAGCGCGCACGCACATGCTCACCACCGGTATACCTTCCTAATGGTGCAAACGTCTTCACCATAGGATCCATGGGCGTCGAGATGCGCTAGCATGAAGCTACGGCTCACAAACCCTAAAATTAGGGTTTGCTTACAGGTTGCGACCAAGCAATTTTGGGCATGCGCGCACTAACGATTTCGAAGCACAACTGCTGGCGGACGACGCCTGTGTACTCACCATGGAACCAGCTACACGACCATCCAATCGGCCACGGTCGGTTGCAGACCATCCATCTCGAAATTCGTGCCCAAAGGCAGCATGCGAGATCCCTTCTAATCTCGGCCATCCGTCATCGCAGGCTAGAACGAGCGACCCATATTGCTCCGATTGACTTCCAGCTGGCGTGGACGTGTAGAGTAGCGTCCCACCTACATGCAGGGACAATCAACCACTCCATGCACGCCTCCCAAGGCATAAAACCTTTAGGGTGAAAGAGGAAGCTCGCAAGCCTTCCAAACCCTAATCCAACGGTTATTCCTCCATCAATCTTGTCCGTCCAAGTTCGCATGCTTGGATGAATAGCCTAAGAAGGGAGTTAGGTGGCAAAAAAGGTATCACCGTGATCACCATCCTCCACACTTCCCTATGGCATAACCGTCCAAGGTGGGTCCCGCTCATGCGACCTCCGAACAACGCCTGAACATAGCTAGTTGAGTCACTTTTCAACTTGCAATATTTTCATCAAGGTTGTGTAGGCTTCAAATATGTTAAGCATATTTAATGCACCGCATGCATACAATATGCGCCTATAAACAACTTGATTATTTTACCTAGCACCGTTTGCTACCTTATGTGGGTCCCACGACTCACTCGAGACGTTAATCACGTCACAACTGGGGGATACAAACTGGGGTATTGGTATGGCGGTTCATAGCGTGCAACACGCCATCACAAGATCGTGTCAGAGAAACATGGGCGGTTAGCGATGATAGGAGAAGTGGGAAAGAAACCGTGTGACACTAACATACAACTCCACTTCCTCCACTTTCCCACGAGAGACGTGATGAAAGCTTATCGACTTGTATAAATAGGTTCTCCTCCCTATTTCCAACAACACAGAAAAACCGAGTGTTAATACCATCATATTCAACACCCAGAGCCTGCCTGCAACATTTGCTAGCCTGCTCAACCTTCTGTTAACAAGTCATCAAATAGACTTCACCTTCATACTCTCAACACCTTCTTTGCTTCCCTCCCTAGGATCAACCTCACATCCTTCACCTGTGACCGAAACAAATATGGAACGGCTGTGTCTTCGGTTTAGGCCAGAATTGTACAGATTATCTCTAGAATCAAAAGTGCTCATCGTGCAGCACATTTGTTGAAGGTTTAAATTTACTTCTCATCCACACACACCCAAAATTACCTAAACCTGCAGAAGTAGTTTTCTCCCACAAACAATTGGCGACCACAATGGGAGGTTAATCTATCGGTTGTGAAGTCGATCTATTCAATACCATTTCAATTTTCAAGAATAGTGGATCTTAGATCTGGATCAACAACCAATCCCGAGGGAGGTAGCGCCGACAGCACTTCTAGCGCTGATATCCCAATTACTGGTATCACTATACAACCCTCCAGTATAACCAACGTGTCCCGTGGAGTTGCGTCTTCTACCATCAGTACCACCAGTACCAGCGGAGCAGGAGCGGACATTCCAGTAGTTGTGACACCTCCCATTACAAGAGCTAGAGCGGATGCAAATCCAGGCATTTCCTCAAGCATGACACCTCCGCCCGTCACCAGAACGACTGCTACCCCCCCTTCAGGACGAGGATCTGGAGGACCCAAAGGAGGACAACCTCCTATCACCATGGTGGACTTGATGGAAAGACAAGAAACCCTCGCTAAATCTCAGGAAGACATGGAAACCACTCAGAAGGAGGTACCCACCTTCCTTAAAACATTAACCGATCTATTACTGCAAGAGTCGAGACAACCCCAAGGGCCAACAAGAAATACGTTCAGCACACCTGGAGCAGGTGCCTCAGTTACGCAAGGGACCTTATGCGACCATCCAACTTTATTACACGGGAAGATCTGGAGAGACTCCTCCAAAATCGTGGCAAAGAAAATCCGATGGACGCGCATCGACACCAACCTCCATATCCACAAGACGTGCAGCGGATTCCTCTTCCCAAGGGATACACCTCCCCTCAATTCACCCTTTACGATGGTACCAGTAATGCTCGTGAACACATCTCTCGATTTTTAGAATCCTTAGGAGAACACGAATACAATCACATTCTCCGCCTAAGGAATTCTCCAAATCACTTACGGGGAGAGCCTATACGTGGTACAACAACATCGCACCCGACAACATATCCAATTGGAGTGAGATGGTCAGCGCGTTTTACAAGAAGTAATTCTTTGTATCTGAGCAAGTTACTTTCTCAGACCTGGGGAGAATCTCCCAACAGAACAACGAACATCCAAATGATTTTGTCAAAAGGTTCAGAACACAAGCGTTGGACTGCCATGAACCAAATGTCACATAACGACAGCTGGTGGAATTATGCATCAACGAAATGATACCCATATATCGCGCCCTGCTGTAAAACTTGGGATTCCAGACGTTCTCAGAGCTCCATGAAGCAGCCAAACGTTCAACCACTACCGCCCCAGCATTATTGGAAATAACCAGGATCGTTCGGAGCGACAATTCACGAGATAATCGGGGAAACAGGCGCCTCATCAACAAGCAGTATAATACTGGCCCTTCTGTCAGTGTAGTAAGCGAAGGCGGAAAGATAAAAGCTCCAGCGGTGGCAGAACAACTACCCAAGCGTGCGGCTTAAATGCATAAAGCTTCGCCTCGAAAGGGAACATGCAAGGATCCTGCGCAGAGCACCGAAGACACAGGCTTCCCATTTCCGATAAATGAAGTAATGGAACTCTTGGAGGCATGGATTCAGGATGATGCTATCAAGCTACCTCCTATCATACGTCCACCAACTGAGAAAGACATGGCAGACCCTAAGTACTGCCGTTATCATAGGTTTGTCCACCACCCAACTAAGGATTGCAACAAGTTGAAAGAAATCTTCAGGGAAAAGATAAAAGTAGGAGAGCTTAAATTGGGAAATGAAGGAGTTCACAAAGACCCTCTTCCTGTCCGAAGTTGCATGATCTCTCGAGACTCTGTGCGCAAGACTGCACAATCCATGATGGAACACCTGTGTGAAATCTTGTACCTTTCCAAGGTACAACGTCAAGATATATTCATCGCCCTCAACCGTATTGTGTCAGGCAGGAGCTTGTACCCAGAAAAAGAAGTCGTTCCAGCATCTCAAGCCTCCTTGGAAGATAGCGCCAACAAAGGAAACTGGGGACTTTTGACCGTCGCCCATTTTAAAGATGTCAAGTTCGATAGCACATTAATCGATACAGCTTCTGAATTCAACATCGTTACTATCAAGACCCTGCAAGCTGCGAAAATCTCAAAGAAGGAGGCTACCCGTGGTCCGACTGTGATCAAGATCCCAGCAGGAGAGTTTGTGGATGTCTACGGATACATTGACCTTGATGTCAAGATCGGTAACACTCCAACACAAGCCAGATTCCATATAATTAAGGAACATCCGGATTACGACATGATTCTGGGGCGCCCGTGGGTACACAAGGCGCATTCCTTACCAATCTCAGTACTTGGAAGAATCTCCAATAAGACAGCTCCGATGATTTCCAACAAACCTTGGAGACTCGAAGACTGCCTGTTGCCTCCATACCAACAACTCACAAGCATAACGCAACTCCCTGGTGAAATCCCTTTGTCCTACGTCAAGAGATTCCGAGCCCAAGTAAGTATCATTGAACAACCCTCTTTGCAAGTAGTGGATGATTATCCTGTTGGACCACATGGGACTATTTCACCTGACAGGCGGGCTACCACCAAGAGATGTGAATGGAGTGCTGGCCCCTTTAAGCGCTTCACCAAAATTTTGGAAGCAGTCAAGAATGACACGTGTCAGAAGCAAGCTGTTATACCAAGTCCAAATCCGTTTCAAATCGGAGATATGGTAGCAAAGGTAACCACGTTCCAAGTTGGAAACATGTCAGTAAAAATAACTATCCAGCCTGATATGCCTGCAAAGGAAGAAAAAATATTCTTAGTGGCAGCTGTTATCTTGGGCGGTTACTGCAAGATCATCAATGCAGACAAACTCAAAGGTGTGGTTGTTCACTCACGATGGCTCAAGCCCTACCTCACTTGAAGACACGACATCACCTCTCTAATCCCCCCGGGGGGATTCCTCCAACAATTTTCCTTTTCACAATATTTGTAATTCCTTCAAAATGATGGCACCGCTTGCCTTCATACTTATTAGGGTTTCAAAATTTCTTCAAGTAATCAAGATTTCATTCCTTTTATAATTTCTCATAAAATCACACAAAGTTATGAGTCACCTTCAAACCACCATTACCCAGAAAGAAAACCCTAAACCCTCATACAAAATCTTCATACCAGCCTGGTAATATGGGAGGAATAAAACATGTAAAAATGGGAAGAGGAAGGTATCCTACATGATCTACTTCAACAGAGCCAGACTCACGTCAGGGGGCACACGCAGAAAAAATATGCATGTTTCGAAAGCAACATTGAATAAAACTTTGTTCAAGACAAGCAAGCAAAGAAGAAAACTTCAAACTCAGCCGCCACTGAGTATATAAAAAAAAACTACAAATAAGAATAACAAGGAAATCTCTCAACGCAGCTCAGAAGAGGTCGTCCAACAGGTTATAATCCCTGGAAAGCATCATCTTCAACCTTGCATGGTACCTCTCTGTTCGGGCCTTCAAGCTTTGGATCGCCTGCTCCACCTTTTCTGACTCAGCATCTAGAGCCTTCTCTTCCTCCAAGATAGCCTTCGCAGCAGGAACTACATTCACCAGGATACCAGATCGATCGACCTTGATGATGTCAAGACGCTGCCGCAGCCAAATCACGTTGAACTCCATGGACTCGCAGGTAGAGAGCATGTTTTCCCACTTCTCGAGATTTGATTCAGCTACATTGCGGATAGAGACACCTTCCATCTCAGCAATCATGGGAAGCAAGCAGTTTACCACAGTAACAAAAGCAGACGAGCAATGCCGAATTACGTTCCTGGTCGCGATATGGCCATACTTTCTCCATATCTTTGTGTACATGGAGACGAACTCATTTCATACTAAAAAACCACCGACAGTCTTGTAGCTAGAAGACAAGCATTTCATACCAATATAGAACGAAAGGCCGACATTGGGGTATTCATAGGATGAAATTCCCAGACCAGCATTCTCGAGGTCGTTCGGTGAAGGTGTAGCTGAATTTGAAGAAAGTGGACTATTCAAGTCATCGTCATCAATGACTGTTACACATATTCCAGGTGGACATCTCTGCAAAAGAGAAGATTATTCACCTGATCAGGAAATAAGGGTGACTACTCGGAAAAAAAAAGGGAAAAGAACAAACCGATATGACCCTCTTAACTCTACGCACATGAGCTGGAGGATTGTCATGAGTTTTAGAAGCGCATTGAAATGCAGAGCGGGTACGCTTGACAGACGAACCTGGGTGATATGAAGAAGACGACTTGGTGTTGCCTGACATGATGGAACTCTACATAGAAGAAATTCTATCCCAAGATATAGAAGAGAATTATTGTGCATACATATATATACACGCCAAGGGAAACCCTAAAAGCAGCTATCTCGGAGTACGTCCGGACGGCAAGGGGTCAACACCAACCAAGTCGCGCTAGCTTCAGAAACCTAGCTGAAATCGGAGAAAAATTCGTTGAGGGGGAACAACTCCACCAGCGCTACAGGGCATTCGCCACGAGCGCCCTCCCCATGTGGTAAAAGTACGTTTACCCTAGCCTTAGTTATTTTTGTGCAAACTGTCACCATCTCATGCCTACCCTACAATAGTGTAACCATTGCATGCTAGGCAGGGGACTTAATGTTGATGGTGGATTTCTATTTAAGGGCTAAAATTGTAAAAGCTAAATTCTAAGCTGAAGTCCTACAAGGGATAAATCCTTCATGCGGTGAATATTCTCACCATATTAATTCATTGGATCATGTGCAACCATACCTGAGAATTATAACCTACCCAGAGCGGAGCATGTAGCAACCATCCCGATTTTATGTAGATTTGAAGAGTTACAATTAATGCCCTACTCAAAGCCTTGTGTTCGACATGAAAACACCCGTAGGATACCTGACGGCGGGTTATATTAGCCCCGTTGAACGCATGCAAGACTACCCATGTTAGTCTCACCTGCTGAAAATAAACTCAAAAATAGATCTCATCCGTCCAACTCCGCAGGCATGGTTGGACGGCCTAGATCACGCGCTGGACCGAGTAGCACGCACGCACATGCTCACCGCCGGTCTACCTTCCTAATGGTGTAAACGGATTCACCATATGAGCCATGGGCGTCGAGATGCTCTAGCATGAAGCTGCGGCTCACAAACCGTAAAATTAGGGTTTGCTTACAGGTTGCGACCAAGCAACTTTGGGCATGCGCGCACTAACGATTTTGAAGCACAACTGCTGGCCGACGACGCCTGTGTACTCACCATGGGACCGGCTACATGACCATCCAATCGTCCACGGTCGGTTACAGACCATCCATCTCGAAATTCGTGCCCAAAGGCAGCATGCGATATCCCTTCTAAACTCGGCCATCCGTCATTGCAGGCTAGAACGGGCGACCCAGATTGCTCCGATTGACTTCCAGCTGGCGTGGACGAGTAGAGTAGCGTCCCACCTACATGCAGGGACAATCAGTCACTCTATGCACGCCTCCCAAGGCATAAAACCGTTAGGGTGAAAGAGGAAGCTCGCAAGCCTTCCAAACCCTAATCCAACGGTTATTCCTCCATCAATCTCGTCCGTCCAAGTTCGCATGCTTGGATGAATAGCCTAGGAAGGGAGTTAGGTGGCAAACAAGGTATCACCGTGATCACCATCCTCCACACTTCCCCATGGAATAACCGGACAAGGTGGGTCCCGCTCATGCGACCTCCGAACAATGCCTGAACATAGCTAGTTGAGTCACTTCAACTTGCAATCTTTTCATCAAGGTTGTGTAGGCTTCAAATATGTTAAGCATATTTAATGCACCGCATGCATACAATATGCGCCTACAAACAACTTGATTATTTTACCTAGCACCGTTTGCTACCTTATGTGGGTCCCAAAACTCACTCGAGACGTTAATCACATCACAACTGGGGGATACAAACTGGGGTATTGGTCTGGCGGTTTACAGCGTGCAGCGTGCAACACGCCATCACAAGATCGTGTCAGGGAAACATGGGCGGTTAGCGATGATAGGATAAGTGGGAAAGCAACCATGTGACACTAACACACAACTCCACTTCCTCCATCACTCCACTTCCCCACTTCCCCACTTTCCCACGAGAGACGTGATGAAGGCTTATCGACTTGTATAAATAGGTTCTCATCCCTATTTCCAACAACACAGAAAAACTAAGTGTTAATACCATCGTATTCAACACCCAGAGCCTGCCTGCAACATTTGATAGCCTGCTCAACCTTATGTTAACATGTCATCAAATAGCCTTCACCTTCATACTCTCAACACCTTCTTCGCTTCCCTCCCTAAGATCAACCTCACATCCTTCACCTGTGACCGAAACAAATATGGAACGACCGTGTCTTCGGTTTAGGCCAGAATTGTACAGATTATCTCTCGAATCAAAAGTGCTCATCGTGCAGCATATTTGTTGAAGGTTTAAATTTACTTCTCATCCACACACACCCAAAATTACCTAAACCTGCAGAAGTAGTTTTCTCCCACAAACACCACCCTCAACAGTCATCTACATAATCTTTAACTTTCTTGTGCATCATATCATGAAAAATTACCGTCATGGCGCGTTGATAGGTAGCACCAGAATTTTTCAAACCGAAAGGCATCATATTATAGTAAAAGTTTCCGAGAGGAGTTCGAAAAGATGTTTTACTTGCATCGTGTTCATACATATTTATCTGGTTATAGCCGTTGTACCCATCCATAATAGAGAACATGCCATGTCCAATGGTAGCGTATACTAGCATGTCAATGTTGGGAAGGGGAAAATCGTCCTTGGGGAAGCATTTGTTCAGATCTCTGAAATCAACACAACATCTAATTTGACCGTTTTTCTTCTTTAAAGGATCCACGTTGGCTAACAAGGTAGAATGGTGAATGGTCTTGATGAAGCCATCGGTCAGCAGTTTCTGAATCTCAGTTTTGATCTACTCTTCCACATCGTGCCTGAACTTCCTCGGAGATTGTTTTATTGGCTTGAATCTAGGTATTATATGTAGATGATGAGTGACCAGTTTTTCATCTAGGCCGGGTATTTTCTCACATGTCCACGCAAATATTTCTTGATACTCCTTGAGAAGTTTCACGAGATTTACGCGTTTATCTTCACATAGAGTCGAACTGATAGAGATAGGTCTTGGAGATTCTTCATCTCCGATGTTGATGACTTCGAGTTCATCAGTTGTTGAGTCAGTGCCGTCCTGTAACTATCTTGGAGCATCGGGTACTTGTTCTTGTAGACTGTCATTGTTGTTGCATTCTATCGGGAAGAGAGACTGGGTGATAGCCTCCCCTGCTAATTGCTTACAGCAGCGACGGTATATAGTTTTTCATTTCTGGTCATGACTTGCCACAAAAGTATGTTCCCTCTTAGTATGGAGATGAGTTGAGTCTTCACTTGATGAAGAAGAGTTAGTGTGTCCTGTTAGCAGAGGCGCACCATGAGACTTGGTCTTTTTTTTCAGTGATGTGAGTCGGTCTTCCTCATCGATCGACGCCCACGTGGGAAGCAGGGTGCAGTAAACCTTGCTTGATGATTCTTGTGAATTTTCCCTTGGATCAAATAGTTCCACGCCGCAAATTGGGGCATAAGGAGGCAATGACGCAGGAATTCAAACAACTTCTTCATTCAACATGGTTTTTAGGCATTGGTGATACGTTGAGGGGAAAATATTATTATCGTGAAGCCATGGTCTCCCTAGTATCATGTGGTAGTCTGGCTCCTTTTCTATCACTTCGAATTTTACTTTCGACTGGACAAGTTCTACTGATGTATTTAAATTAATATACCCGTATGTGCTGGTTTGGTTTCCTTCGAATTCCGTCATCATGGTAGGTTGTCGTATGATTTTGTCTGGTCGGACCCTTGTTGTCTTGAGAGTAATGAAATTCGAGGATGATCCCGTGTCGATAAGAGACCTTTTGAATTATAAACCCTTGATATGTGCAGTAACATGCAGGGATCTGTTGTGACCTTCTTCTGCCATCATGTCATCTTCAGTAAACGTAATATTATTCACGGACATCTCTGACGTTTCTGAGGCTTTTGGATGTGAAGGATCCAGAATCGCATCTAGATCTATCTGATTGATTGCATAGAATGTCTCTGTTCGTTGATCCTTCGAGAGGTGTAGAAGTTCGCATAAACTCTCCACTAGAAAATCTGCTTCCTAGTCCACTGGCCGCTGGTTGGTGATGAAGATGTTGATTTGATGACGATCATCGGTTGGAGAGTTAGCCATCAGTGTTGAAATCTCTAAAGCAGAGAAGCCGCTCAAATCTGATGTCAGCTTGGCGAGGAAGTCGAGTATACTCTCTATCATCTCTTTTATCACGTCCATGTTCCTTGTGTGTATTTCATGTACTCGAGCCAACTCGATCAGAGTTAGAATTTCTCCATGGGCTGTGCAATCAGAGAGATCGTTGGAAGGAGGAGCATCGTCATTTGAAGGATTCTGCTCGGAGTCTAGAATCGAATTGATCCTAAGACCAACCATCTTGAATTTGAGAAAACTGAATGAAAATAAAAGTTGATCTTGCAACTGAGAGATTAATCTCCCATTGAGGTCGCCAGTTGTTTGAGGGGTAAAAACTATTTCTGCTGTTTTTGGTAAATTGGGTTTGTTGATGAGAAACTAATTCAAACCCTAAACAAATGCATTGCACGAAAGTACTTTTAGATTAAAGAGATCAATATGTAAGACTTTGGCCTAAACCAAGAAATGGTCGTTTCAGATTCAATTCGGTCACAAGGTGAAGGAGAAGGGTTGATCTTAGGGAGGGAAGCGAAGAATGTGTTTGGAATCAGGATGTTGAATTATGAAGGTGTGGCTGTTCATGAATTATCTTAGAAAATGGTTTCTGGTTACTTGTGTTTGAATAGGTTGAAAAACCTATTTATACAAGTCATGTTCGAACACCCCTGATCTCGTAGGAAGTGGAGGTGATTAGGCAATGGAGAAGTGGAGTTGTGTAAACAGTGGTGATCACCACGTTTCCCATATGAGGGGAAACTATTCACGCCTTCACCCACTATCTCATTGCTATTAACCATCCGTTCTTCCTTGACATGTTCTCGTAATGGGCGCGTTGTACGCTGCACGCTGTAAACCGCCAGACCAATACCCCAGTGAGTATCCCCCAGTATGTGACATGTTTGATGTCTCGAGTAAATGGGACAAGTCACGTGACTTACCGCTAAATCAGCACATAGTGCTTTTAGGTTAAATAACAAATTATTTGTAAAACCGATATTTATAAAGCATTGCTAGTAATCAATGTATGTAAAGTATCGCTTTCGAATAAGCATCTGCAAGTAATTGATGTGTTAGAAGAATCATTTTTTTGAGATCGATCGAATGAGTCACGGATTGAGCGTCTTAGAAGCATCACGACCGTCCATCTTTGGATAATCATTTGAGGACCCTATGGTCGAGCTGTCACTTGGTCGATCACTCCCCGTGGAGGAGGGATGACCAGTGTTCACAATGATACTTTGCTATTTTAATGAGAATAAATCTACACCATCCAACTAGGCTAGCGAAGTTGGATGGTCGTGATCGATTTGCGGCAGTTGTTCAATGCCGTTGACGCAACTTTTAGGGTATAGAGGCCGAGCGGCCAACTCCCTTTTGAGCGAGCAATTCGAGGCGTTGCGTGTGGGTTTGAGCAGGTCGATCGACCATGTACAAAGGTGGGTTTCCAGCGAGCATGATGACATCTCCTGGGCCACCTAAGATTAAATCTAAGCCACTAAATTCGGTTGGCTAAGATGGATGGTCGTGATCGATTTGTGGCAGTAATGTGTTGCCACAAAGTAATTTTAGGGTTTCTTAAAACACCGCGCTCACGCTACTTCGGGCAAACAATTTGATATGCTCTGGCTTTGCTGTGGACAGGTCGATCGACCAAGGGAGGAGTTGGGACAACGATGAACACATTGTTACCTCTTTGATTGCTCGAGATGCGATCCAAGCCGTCCAACTAGGTCGGCTAAGTTGGACGGACTGGATACGTTCTTGAGACCATTTTTGTCAATCTTAGCTCGTTTGAGCTATTTTTATGCAGTGTGAACTTATTTGGGTCGGCGCTCTAAGCACTTTTGAATGAGCTAAATAGGGCTCGATTGACTAGGGAATTAGTGGGCCCACCGGTAATCACTATAGTGATTACCTAGTTATGCTAGGAGTAGTCTAAGCTTGTCAAATTGCGCGGCCAATTCGCGTGGCCGTGATTATTTTTGAGACTGATATTAACGGTCTAGATTTTCTTCTAAGGAATAAGTATGTGTTCGATCACGCTAACTTTAGTTAAAAAGTGTGTAAATGCATTGATCTCTTTGTCAGAGAGCGATGTAGCCCGTAAGGGTATTTTTGTGCAGATCCCAATACTTGCACTTCGGGAGATTCATGCTACTCTGCTGAGAGTGAGCATTGATCATCATGTCATGTCAATATTGAGAGTTCGGATGGGAACATAGCACATGTAAATAATAGGCAAGTCATGCATTAATTAATAATGCTGCCAGAAAATAGAGTTCACAGAATATTTGGGATTGCTACTACGCGCACCATTCTGAATTAATTTCATATATATACCGAGTTTCTCAATACATGTATAAGTAAAGAGTTTGAGCACTCATTACTTTTAAGTGGCCTTTATTCCTTTGCAGGATTACATCGCTGAATATAGGGTTTTACGATTTTGACCCTGAACTAAAAATCCACCATCAACAGAAGGATTTGAAGGTTTATAATTTCATTAAATAAGACATTGAATCACATTGATTTTGATTTGGAAATGATAAATTTTGAAAAGAATAAGTATAAATTTCTCTTTGTTTTATTGTAATATGAAAGCACAATTCTTCAAGTAGTGCTTGATTAGGCTAGATTACACAATTCTTCAAGTAGTGATTAATTAGGCTACTTTAAGTAGTGATTAATTAGGCTATCTTGATTATTCTATTGTGAATTTTGTTTGTAACGTACTGAGGTAGCTTGGATAATCTAATAGTCACTACATATATGAACCTAATTTTTTACTATATAATATTTGACATTTTGTTGATAACTCTGTTGGGTATGCCGTTTAGAGCGGGGGTTCTTGAACTTCTTTGTCATCTTATCTTATATACTAATATAAAGCAAATAGGTGTTTTCACCGGTTTACAATGAACTGACCATGATCCCCCTCCGTATTTCTTTTCTCTTCTAAACTTTTTTTTTTCCAATTTCGATCAACCGGTAGTTGGAAATTTTCTGTTTATTTTCTATAAAAACCCATCGAAGAAAAAAACGAAGAACTCGAAATGCTCCACTTCTAGAAGATTGATCTACTGCTTCTGAAATTCTTTTTCAACTCGAAACTTCATTATTTCTCCTTCTAAAGATGATTCTAGGTTCGAGAATAATTAATCAATTTCATAAGTAATAGCTCAACTGCAAAATCCCAAATTGAGTGGTCTGAAAAAAAATATTAAAGTTTAAGATTTCAATTGAAATCCTAAGAGATGAAGATGATTGGGTTGTCAATTTGTAGAACCTGATGCAATTATGTACTTAAGAACGAAACAAAAGCTTGGTTAAGCAAGCCAGAGCTTAATTTTAATTTCAATTCCTCCGACTTCTTCCAATCTTATCAACGAATTTCACTTACGGCTCCACCAACATAACTAAGGTAATCAACTGAACTTTCTCTCATACTAAACTTCTTTTCACCTTCTTCAGGTTAATCATGTCTTTGGTTGGATTTTAATTATCTGAAATCCATATTTGTGGTAAATAACCAATTTTGACAATATATAATATTTGGTTTTCTCTGCCAATATGTTGTTCAAAGAAATGCCTAACAGATAATGTATCAAATTTATGTTGTCAATGAGCCTCCATGAATAAGAATCAAGAAGCCACCTCATCTTTTGAGTAGAAAATGTTATTCCTGTTACCAAACCACTCTATGTAAAGTTAATTTTTTATTATGCATTGGGATATTTGGAACCTTGGTCAGTGGCCAGTAGCATTCTAGGTTACATATCATATGAAAAATGTACACTAGGATAAAGAGAAGGGACAGAAAATGGAGACATGGCCTTTGTGTTTTAAGTTGAATTGGTGAAGCCAAATTGTACCGTTATAATTGAAAAATAAAACAAAATTCAGAACCCATTGTTTTAATCATTTCGCCGGCCCTTCGTGTTACTATTCATATTGATCATTTCATCAGCTCTTCACGTTTCTATTCATAGAGGCATCACGAGCTTTCACTTATTTACATTAGTTTTCATTTTAGTCACATTTATTGCAAAAGAAAATAGTCAATAGGTTGTAATCGTTGGCCTAATATGTGATTGTAATTACATATAATATGTGGGATTTGATTTGAAGATTAAGTACAAATGGATGCTTCTAACTCCAGTCCCCAAAGTATCCCAAGGCTCAACGAGCTGGATAAACATCAAGATCTGGAACATCCAGAAAATAAAAGGGAAAGATACAGAGGAGCGTAATGTTTACTTGAGAGTAATTTTTTTTGGCTTGACAGTACTCCAGATATTTGTTTGCAGAGAAAATGATAGCAAGTAAATAGAATGCTCATCTCAAAGAACTCATGCCAGTCTTGATAACCGTGGTTGATGGAAGTTAAATATCACAACCTAGGGAGGTGTTTATGAACGCACATAGAAACATATAATTTATTTAATTTTTGAAGTTGTAAAACCCACTTGCTTATTTATAAGTATCCACTTTTTAACTTTAGTTGATAGTTCAATGTCATTTTGAAGGTCACATTTTTTTTTTCAAGCCCCACACTGACCAAATGTAAAGTTGGATGAGAAAGTAGTTTGAAGGTACGTAGATAACTACCTATTACAATGAAGATAAATATAATTTTTATGGATATCTATTACAATGAAGATGCAGGTGTAACAAATCAATACTGAAGAAACGATAGGGGTTACACTAGCTTTTAGAGAATGAATTTAGAGATCGTCATTTATGTGTTGCATAGAATGTATTGGATGAACTATAAAAGGAAAACCTTAAGTGAAGGTTGCTGATAGGAAACCAAAGTAGATCCTGACTCCTGAATATGTCTTTTTCTATTGAACTGAATAACCTATGTTGCTGGCGTAGACTGAAGGGTGGATGCATGATCATGTAGTACCTAATCATAAGACTTGATTGGCCTAGGGAGAATGATTTGACTATTCATCTGATTGTCACCTTATATTTCTTTGTTAGTCTTTTAGAAATTTAAGCAATGGAGAATCTTCGTCAGAACCTTAGAATCATGGAGCAAGCTCAACTATGGAAGTGGATTGATAGCACCACGGATGACAGTCAATAACCCTTGCTCAACTTTGACAGTCGAATGATACCTGTTAGAGCATTGCGCGGTCGAACTCGCATGCGTTGCTATCTCAAGCATGTTTGTCAATATTAGTGATCAAAACTATATGTCTTGATTTCTAGTTTACTTATGATTAAGTCTCGGTCTCAGATAGTAAGTATAGTTGAGCTCCAGACTCCATAGATATTATCTTACAAAGACGAAGAACTACTCAAGGAACCGGTAGAACTTTATCCAACCAAAAGGTATGTGGATACTTGGACTCATCTATCACTCAAAAGTCTACTCTATCTCCTACATTTGAGACAAAAGTCGTATATGTATGATAGTTTTCATACAAACACATTTTCTATTTCGAGCCGAGTTTACTCGCCTATCTTTTTCTCGAAATATGTGTTGGTAAGATTTTGCTTTAACCATTTTCATCTTTACCCGTGACGAAAGTCATGATTACATTTCAATCTTGAAAATAGCTTTGATGATGATAATCGTGAATAACGATTGATATAACATTATATAAGAATATTTCAATGATTGAAATATAGAGTTGAAAATACGTAACCAACTATAGATATAAAAATATATAGTGTATTCGCACATTAGTGTATAAATCCATGTGTCGGAACTAAGTGCGTGCATATGTATGCATGCGGTATTGGTGGAGGAGACAGGTTGGGTACACGTACCAGCGGAAGTTTTCGAACCGAAAATTTCTGCTAAGTTTGTAAGTTTGCAAACTGTTAAACCAGTCACCTTAGGTACGCGTACCCATATGTGTACCCACGGAAAGTTTTCGAACCAAAAATTTATGTTGAGTTTGTAAACTCAAATCCGGTAGGTATGGTACACGTACCCGTACGCGTACCCAAGCTGGTTATATATCTCAAATCGGAAGTTCATGAATTGATTCGAGTGAATCAAATCGATTTTGTTTCAATTGTGTCTATGTATAAAGATCTAAGCAATTGAACAACTCTTCAACTAGTTCTTATGAGTTATTTGAACTAGTTATGAGAAAGATGAATACGGTTAATATGAAAGTGCTCATATGGCTAACCATTGGTTAACTATTTGTTACCAAGGTAACTTAGATTTGCAAACCCTGATTTGAAAACTATATAAAGGAGACATCTAGCAACTGGAAAAACTAATCCCCACACCTCCTGTGTGATACTAGTTGGTTTGCTAGAGTCGATTATCCTTTAACCGTAGGTTTATTCTCGAGACCCTGTCGGTTAACGACTAAAAGAATTCATTGGGATTGTGAAGCCAGGCGAAATTACTTCTCTCGTAGTTGAGCGATCTGATCTTGCCATTTTCTATCGTACGAGTTCAATTGAATAATTGGCTTGAGATTATATCTCCGATAGGGCAAGATAAAAAGAAATTACAAACATCTTCGTCTCATCGTTTGTGATTCCGCAATATCTAGTTTCGCTACCATACGATTTAGATTATTGTGAGATGATTGATAATTCTAGGCTTTTCTTCGGGAATATAAGTCCGGGTTATCGATTGGTTATTGTTTACCTTGATTTTATCAAAAGACAGAAAAAAACTCGTAGGTTTATCTATGGGAAACAGATTTATCTATTATCGTAGTCTTTTCTGTGTGAAACATATTTGTTTATAAAAGTCTGTGACTTTGGGTCGTAGCAACTCTTGGTTGTGGGTGAGATTAGCTAAGTGAATCAAGTGTGTAGTATCCTGTTGGGATCAGAGACGTAACGAGCGAAACTGTACCTTGAATCAGTGCGTGATATTGATTAGGGTTCAACTACATTCCAGACAGAAGTTAGTTTGTAGTAGGATAGTGTCTATAGCGGCTTAATATAGTGTGGTGTTCAATCTGGACTAGGTCCTGGGTTTTTTCTGCATTTGCAGTTTCCCCGTTAACAAATTTTCTGGTGTGTGTGTTATTTCGATTGCACATTATATTTTGTTATATAATTGAAATATCATAGGTTGTGCGTTGTATCAATCAACTGTGAAATCCAACCTTTGGTTGTTGATTGGAAATTGATTGATCCTTGGATATTGGTCTTTGGTACCATCCAAGTTTATTTCTCTTGTATTTGATAAAGACTCGCAAATTTCTATTTGCTTGAGTATAGATCAAATTGAGAGATAGAGATATTAACTTCTTGATATACTTTTTATTAAGATTGAGTCTGACTGTCTAGTTGATTCTCTTAAAAGTATATTAGATTTAGTCCATACAGATTTCTAATCGAAATATTGGGTGGGGTTGTTAGACCCCGCTTATTTAATACCACAGCGAATACTGTCAACAATTTGATTTCTCATGAAACCGTATAATTATTTATGTGAATGACTACTTTAAATTAAGTATTTATTGAATGAAAAGTTGATTCATAGGTCTTGTATTTTAATGTGTATCAGTCCAGAACAAGTGAAACACAATGAAATTGTGGGTTTTTAGAACTGTTTATATGCGTCGCATATGCCTGCGATTATGTTTTCCAATTTTTTAAACAGAATAGCAGGCAGCAAAGCGCAATCTTTGGTTCAAGCAGCAGGCACATCACACGTGCGTGTTATACTAGTAGAGATAAGGTATTGTTATCATTTATATACTCTTTGTCCATTTGGAAGTAATGCATAACTGATGCCTCAAGTTGTACCAGGAAAAAAAAGATATGACTCACTTAGCTATATAATTTGGAAAATCTGAGATGTTAACTTGATGTGGAATATCAACTTAATAGGAAATCTTTTGTTAGTGGCGGTGGTGGTGGCATGATAGAGTTTGGATAGTGGCATAAGGACACTGTTTAGTATGGGAAATTTAGTGAGAACGAGTGTTTGGAGTGATGATTAGTTTGTTTTTGAAGTAGGTAAGTACTGCTTAGTATCGGTACTCCACGAAGGAGTGTTCGGGGTGATGTAGGGTATTTGTACGTGTATTTGTTGATGCTATAAATTTTATGAGATAAATTATATAAGAACATAATGAAAGGACACTAAAAAGTTCAAGTAGGTAAGTACTTATGTTTGTACATAATAGATGCACTAGTTTATGAAAATCATAAAAAATAATATAAAAATGTTCAATAATACGGATGTGCAGATGATATTGGGATGGTGGGTTGAAGAGTTCATGCTTTTATATTGAACTGATGCACTTAAAGAATGATGTTGATGGGGGTGGTTCCTAGTTAATTTGTTTTTTTATTGAATCTTTCTTAATTCATTGTGTTCATATTATTGAATTTATTATACTTCTGTTTATTCATTGTAAAATCATGGTTAGGTGGAAGAAAGAAAGGCTATCGACGAATTGTTATTGTTAGGACAGAGGGTTACGAAGCTTCAACGTTTACGATATGCATATTATTAAAAAAAATAAATCAAATGAGTTTTTTGTCCATGTTAAAATAAATATTCTATCCTTTTTTTGGTATAATAATTAGGCCGCTTTACTTGTAACAAATGTTTTTCATTCAAGACGGTGACTCGAAATCTCCCACTACAAGTGTCAGACGATTCAGACGCAATGAATGTAAGTGCTACCACTTGAAAAAAGAAAAGAAAAGAAAAGAAAAACATATGTAGTAAATATGACCAGCAGTAGAATTTTATTTTTTGTATAACGAGTCTCTGGTGTGCGGTGCACATTCTAAAAGCTTACATGCTATAAGTGGCTTTGTTGAAGATGTCCCATCATCCAAGAGGATTCTTTCTATACTAAGGATTGGTAGTGATAAATGATAAATAAAGGTAGATCTTTTTTTTTCCTTAGCATTATAGCCCATGTTACCAACTGTAATAGCTTAGATTCTTAGTTTCGGTAGGTATTAAATTGATTTCTAATTTATTAAATTTTATCTTAGACTTAAATTCACATATTCATCCCTCATTTGGTTATATATATAGGTCTTGGATACACGTGCGGACAACATGTGTACAACTATATACACATGTTGATTGTTAATGTATACATAGTTGTACACCAGTGATTGTTAATGTGTACATCTACATGTTGATTGTTAAGGATTTTCCTACTTGAGTGTATGCATGACGATATTGGAGTCGTACATTTCCCATATACCTACCTTATGCTAGCTGTTGACTGTTCCTGATAGGAAATGTATTTCTTTCACATGCTAATAGGGGAAGCAAAGATGTTGATATGATTGTAGCTGAAGTAAAGACATGGTGATCAGGCACATGAGTAATAGGATTCATCTTGGTACCTCTGTTGCATCACATGAGTTTTTTCCTAGCAAAAGGTAAATAATATGAAATATATTTATGCAAGGGAAGTAGCATTCTTCATTCTATCTCAGGGATGAAAGGACCTCTAGCTTTGGTTTGTTGAAAGTGTGTTTTAATTTATAAGTGTATATTGTTGTACACGTGTGAAAAAACTTACATGTGTACATATTAGTGCACCAATAATACAAGTGTACATTGTTGTACACATGTGACGGAAATTATGTGTGTATATAATAGCCCACACTAGGACTCTTAATCAAATTTTTTTTGTTTCCGGGTCTGGACTTTTGGTCTTTGTGATTTTGTATAAATCAGTGATCCTCTAAAATTATTCGTGGATGAATTCTCATCTTACAAATGAAGCATTTATTGGAATGTCAAAGCGGTCTTACATGCAAGTGGTAACAGACGGTTTAAACTCCAACGACTCTGTTGATGTTGGTCCAATCTCTGCATTAGTGTTTCAATTTCAGGTATGTAAGAGTGTTTGTATATTCAGTTTCTTTTTGTTTGGTTAGGATTGACTGGCATTGGAAATAAGAGACGTGAGAGTAGTTGATATTAACCTTTCTGGCAACCTCCTATTGGGAAGGTACTTTCTCATCCTGAAGATCTGCAAGCAGTTACTAAACTAAAAAATTAAAATTGCTTCAATTTTTCTTGGATTATATTATTTTTCTTGAATTTTGTTAGATTTTTGTAGATGTGTACAAATTTGTACTCCAATGTGTTATTCCATGGATGAAAGTAGATCTAGCCTGTTTTGTGTGAGCATGGCCGTTAGACTTGTTAGATTTATAGATTTGTACATTAATTGTACACCGATGCACCATGTCATGGACAAAAGACCCGTTTTGTAGTTTTCAATATTGGATTTGTGCCATTTTTGTAGGTGTGTACATACTTGTGCACTGATGTATTATGTCATACTTGTATACATGTATATTTGCACATGTTTTTTTAATGTGTACATAGTTATACACATGTTTATTTTTAATGTATACATAATTGTACACTTGTTGATTCTTAATGTGCACGTAATTGTACACACTTGATCGCTAATGTTCACATGATTATACACCTGTTGATTTTTAATAACACACATGTTAATAAATAAATGTGATTATATAAGGAAGACAACATCATGTTTTAACCTTTTTGATTAACACATATCTTGCAAATTTTCGATGATAGCTTAAGATCAAGAATGACGTATTTTAAAATCTCTTTGATACTTGAAGTATAATCATAATCTTGCATGTTTAAATTGAAATCTTATTGCAATGCTAAGGTAAAACAATGTATTGATTCTTCGTAAGATTTCTGCAGGAGCATAATACATCATAGATTGAGTTTAATTACAACTTTATATGTTCTCCGTTCTTGTTAGTTGTCGTTCTTGCCTGGAAAAGTGTTCACTCTTTATCCGACATGTGTAGATACTTTTACATATGTTTATTGTTAATGTGTACATAGTTGTGCACATGTTGATTCTTTTTGAAGCTAACCATAGTTTTTGAATTATGAAGCCCTTGACCTGAATTTTATGATTACGGTCGAAAATTAGACTTCAATCTCATACAATGGGGGTGACTTATGGGATGACATAACCTGAATCTCGTTTTGTATATGTTTCTTTTCGATGAAATTTACAAAGAAAATCTTGACGACATGTATATGTAACTGCAATTTTTCTTTATTCTCTGTTTTTTTGTTATATGTACAAAGTGGTGCCTACTTTTTTGTTTAATTTTCGTATTTTTCTGCAGACTCCCAAGTGCTGAAAAAATCTACAATGTTTTCAACAATCAACTTCCTGTAGTTTTGAAAAAATTAAAATTTGATAAGCAACTCGCGATGGAGAACGTATGAAAGATAATTACTGAAGCAGGTTACCAATCACATCTTATCGCACCTGAACAAGGATATCGGTGTCTCATTGAATCTTCGTTAATTACAATAAGAGGTCATGCAGAGGCAGCAGTTGATGCAGTAAGCATTATTTTTACTCACTGCCTATATTCCTTGTCAAACATAATTGTACACACCAGTGTAAATTCACATTTTTGAAAAATGAAAATTATATAGTCATATGGGTACTCTTTTTTGTAGATCTCGGAAAGAGCTTTCCAAATATGTAAAGTTTGAGAATTTTGGATGAGCGGTTCAAAAGATAAATTGGTTTTTAATTACGGTCCGCGAGTTATAGCCCCAAAGGTGTCACTATCCATCCACAAAAAACCCATCAAAACAAAAGTACCCCAAAAAAACAAAAGTAACACAAAAACCCCAAGGAATTTGATGAAACCAATTTTGAAATTTGGGGTTTTTGTATCAAATTTTAAAAATTTGGGGTATTTGCATCAATTTTGTTTAAGATGGAGTTTTAATGGATCTCAACATTTGAACGGGGTTTTTGTACCATAGGTTTGGTCACATTGGGTTTTTGTAACTAGTTTTGTTTTAATTATTTTTATATTATTTAAAGTTGCTGACATCATCATGAGTCATTTTGGACTAATCTGTACCTAGTTGACTCGGCCTGGACTAAATTATACTTTTTGACGCATTTTTGGACTAAACCGTATTTTTTCCCTTTTTTTTATTTGAATCCAGATTTTTAATTCCAGGTGCGAGACTATTGTTGTGCATTTTTAAAATACCGAACTAACCCTTAGGACAATAAATATATAAGCACTGAACATGTCATTTTTTCCGGATTTGTTTTTTCCCTCTTTTCCTCTCACTGTTGCTGCATGATTTGATGCATCCAATTCATCTTCTTTATTCTCTCTTGTTTTATGTATTAAGAAAAAAATATTGTGATGAAGATTTTAGAAGGTCTTGATCGATTCACAAAACCAAGATTGTTTCTTTTTATGGAGCTTTTAATAAGTTGATTTTCCTTAATAATCTTCTTCTTGTTATGTTTATTTTAGGGTTTCTAGATCTAATTATTATTTAGTTGATGTCTGATTATGTTTTTAGATCTCCATGCTTGATTAACTAAGTATTTTTTTTTTCATTTTCATGAAAATAATTCATATCTAGATGGATAATCAGGTTTTTTATTCATTTCGTCATTAGATCTAATCAATACTAATTTTCTTTTGATGGTTTTAGGTTTGTTTTCGGCTCGTTTTTGTGAATCATCAGTACATGTAAGCTGTATTGACAAAAAACCTAGTTGATTGTTTAAATAATATATTTTTTGTTTAATCCAGCAGAACATATATCGCATATTGAAAATAATTGAGATGCTTTGATTTTTTTTTATTCATAAATTCTTCAATTATTTTCTGTGGCTAAGTCTTTTTTCATACACATCCAGGACATTAGCTAGCTTGGCTTCATTTTCTTCAACGACAACTGCATCTGAAGTCATATCGAACATCAAGGATGCTAATTGGGGTGCCAGGTTAGGTGGAGGTGTACCAAGCCAAGGAAAAAGCTGTTTTTTCCTATATGAAAATGTGTTTTGTCTTATTATAGCTTTGGTACACTCCACTTAATTTGGTACCGCCTATTAGCAATCTTGACCGAACATGGGCTTGTAAATTAATTCCCAACCTAAAACTGATGCTACTGGCTCAAAATGGCGTGCCTCGACTTCCATATAGTTTACCATTACTGGCATCTTCTCGAATGAAATCAACGGTGTTCCACTGCTTGCATAATCATGTGCGATGTACAATGTGGTAGACCTTGATTCGAAGAGCTTCAAATCCCCATATTCTCGCATGTGTAATTATTTCATGTCATATGGATGTGTAACTTTGGATGGGGCTAAACGATTTGTTGGTTTTTACGGAATTGAGGAGACGACCGTACATAGGATATTCCTTGAACCGAGCGAAATGTTCAACCTCACACAGATGCACTTCAAGAAGGGAGTGCTTTAAATTCGAGATATCAATCTATAATACTCCGTCCTAAACCAAGACGATAGCCGTTCCAGAGTAAATTCGGTTACAAGAGAGGATGGGTCGATCTGTAGGAGGGAAGCTTAGAAATGTGTGAGATCAATGGTGATCAAAGATTGTAGGTGTGTTGTGTATTCTGAAAATAAGATAAATTATGAATGATTGAATTTGCTCTATTGAGAGTTGGATTGTTAATCTCGTGTTATCTGTTTGACGTGAGATTGTCCCTCTTTCAATCATGATTTAGAGATTTATTTATATTGCTAGAACTGTAAAAACCATGATCCCATGAAGTGTGACAGTTGATGGAATCAAATAATGGGGAAGTGAAAACCGTGTTAAAACCAGTTGCTCAATGTGCAGAGACTTGGTTGATTTTCTATCCACTACTTTGTTAACTCCTCCAACTAATTGCATGACTTGCTCATATTCTCATCGTGTGTATGAACACACGTTCCATAGACCGCCAGACCAAAACCCTAGTTAATATCCCCCATGTGACACGATTGATGTATCGTGTGATTGTGGAGTCTGCAGGGCAGACGTGTATTCAGTTAGTCAATTGCTGACTTCATGGAACGATAAGTCCTTGTGTTATTGAGTTGAACGTGATTTGAAAATGTTATGAGACTCATGAATTGAACATGTCTATTGAGACAAGGATATAATACGCAAATGAGCAAATATTGCTCATTCGATGAATTGTTGAATATTGATAGTTGAACCAATATTCCTTGATTTGAGCAAGTATTGCTCATCTAAACAAATATTGCTCGTTTGATGAGTTACTGAATATTGATAGTTGAATCAATATTTCAATGTGAACAAATATTGTTGATTTGAGCGAATGTTGCTCATTTGATAAATTGTTAAATATTGATAATTGAACCAATATTCCTTGGTTTGAGAAAATATTGCTCGTTTGATGGAAAATTGGTAGCGTGACCAAAATAAAGTATTAAATCAGAATACTGGTAACTGGACCGAGTATAATAAAATTTTGGTCATGAGATCAACGTAAAATTATTAGTGTTTGAATCTGGAATTATGAACCTTGGACTCAAAACCCTAATTTGATCAATTGATGATTTATTGAAAATTAAACACAGAACGAAGAGGGACCAGATACATGGGACTATAGGTCAACCATGTAGTGCCCAGATGCTCACGTGAGAAAATATCAAGGTCTCCTGAAGACCAGTTGATTTGTTGATGAAAGGATGATTAAATGCTGGTTTAATCATTTATTAAAATAATGCTCGTCCGGACCTTAGGTGATAAAACCTAATTAATTATGAAGAGATAAGGGACCAACCAAGGGGTCATGAAACCGGCCCTGGGTGGTCACAGGATCGAATGACGATCGTTTCATGAAGTTCCAGGTTGTTTGGAAAAATTTTGGACCTAATACGAGCAATTGCGCAAATTAGGTCAAACTGTGAAAATACATGGGACCGGCTTCTTGCAAGCCAAAGATCTAACCTTGGTCGGTCAAGGTAACATGCTCATGTCACCAGAATGTTCGTGTCTCAGTTCCGAGAATTTTAATATTTTCTGGTGTGCGTTTGAGCAACATTTTGAGAAAATATGAAGAAATCAGGGATTTTTGCTAAAACCGTCAAAAACCTTCATGAGACGAAGGAAAATAACAAAATGAGGGAATCATGAAGTTTGGGACCGGCTATGATCAAAGCATGGTCGGCCGGCCAAGGAGCACGGTCCCATGGTGTTTTCCCTAATTGTTTTATAATATATTCATGATTTTAGGGAAATATGATAAAACCCGGGAGTTTGTTAAAACCAAGGAGTTTCCATGAGATGAAGAAAACATAAAAAATAATAATAAAATAAGGGACGTGTGGGACCGGCTTGAGCATGGTTGGCCGGCTAGGTCCCGGTCCCGTGAGTTTTCCCTAATTTTATGTTTTTTTTTTCATGATTTGAAGGAGTTTCGTAATTTGAAGGAAATATCATGAAATCAAGGAATTTCATGGGATTAAGGAAACATGAAAAATATAATAATAATAAAATAAAGCATGTGGGGCCAGCTAAGGCATGAATGGCCGGCTATGGCCCGGTCCCACGGGTTTTCTTAATTTTATATTATTTTTCATGGGATCAAGGAAATGTCATGAGATTGAGGAGTTTTCATGAGATTAGGGAAATAATAATAAAATAATGAGGAACCATGAGGTGTGGGGCCGGCCGGGATCAAGGCATGGGTGGTTGGCCAATAATCACAGCCCCACAATATTTTCCCTAATTTTATATTATTTTTTCAATGTGAAGGAAACACCATGAAACCGAGGAGTTTCCTCAAAACGAAGGATATTTGTTCAAATGAAAGGATTTTCATGAGATCAAGGAAAATAATAAAATATGAGTACGATCATCTAGGAGCATTAATTATTTGAATATTTTCCAGGGATTCAGTTAATGAATCTATTGATTTTGAGAATAATTAATTAAGGGCTCTATACTAGTACGATTATCTAGGAGCATTAATTATTCATAAATTGAGTGATATGAGCTTGTTGAAGCGTCATATTTCTTTCATATAGTCAGGGAAAACAATGTTACATCCTGAAGACGTTATTGCTCTATACTAGCAGGAAAGCTGTCTAGGAGCCATCTAATCTTTTGATTCTATATAGAAGTAAATATTGCTCAGTATTCATGATATATGCCGTTGCCTCAGCTGAGAGACTACATATCTATATACACTCCGAGAGATAATATTCCCAGTCAGATTTTCTCATAGCATGGTCTTTTATGATTTCGGTAAGAGACATGAGCCTCAATACTCATCTGATTGCTAGATCAGGAGTACATATAAGTATGGGTTTACGATTTTAGCCTTTGTCGAAAATCCACCATCTATAGTAACACATGTGGATGGAATATGTACATAAGTTACATATGCATTTGGTATGTGTAATGAAAAGTTACACATGTAAATGGATATGTGCTGAGCAGTTACACATCCATGTGGCATGACACACGCATATGTCATGTGTATTCAGAAGGTATACATGCATTTTTATCTGGAAACTATACATCCATATAAAATGTGTAAGCAAAAGTTACACGTTCATGCATACGGATGTGTACTTAGCAGTTACACATAAAAAAATAAACATACAAAAAAAAATACATGTATTATATTGGTATTCATTTACAATAATTTCTTCATATATAAATTACAGTAATTGGATTTTATGAACATAATAACCAAGTTAAAACACTAGATATGAAAAATAAAATGTTATAGCATTGCTCAGTCGAACTCACAAGTGTTGCTATTTCACGCTTGTTGTCAAATTTAGTTGTCAAAACTATTTCTTGATTTCTCAATTTGTTAAGTCACGGACTAGGATAAAAATGTAGTTGAGAAATAGTGGATCATAACAGTCATCATTGCAAACTACCGTTTGAAGGCGAAGATCAACCGAAGCTTTTGGAGAACTTCATCAACAAAAGGTACGTGAAGACTGAACCATCTATATCTCAAGTTATATTTATCTTTCTATCTTTGAGACGATGTCGCGTAACTAATTTGACTATTATGCATAGAAAAGAATTTCGAGTCAAGTTTATCTTGATAATTAATTCTCAAAATATAATGACCAAGCTTAATGAACATTTGTTCATACTTGATGTTAGAGCACTGCTCGGTCAAACTCGCATGCGTTGCTATCTCAAGCATGTTTTCAATCTTAGTGATCAAAACTATATAGTCTTGATTTCTAGTCTACTATAGCTAAAGTCTCAGACTAGGATAGAAAGTATAGTTGAGCTCAAGAACTCCATGACAATCATCATACAAGACGAAGGACTGCTCAAGGAACCAGTGGATCTTCATCGACTAAAAGGTATGTGGAGACTTGAACTTATCTATCACTCAAAAGTCTATCTAATCTACCTCATATCTTGAGACAAAAGTCGTTTATCTATATAGACTAAGAATATGCACATGTGACATTTCGAGCTTAGTATATCTTGCTTATCTATTTCTCGAAATGGGTGTTGGTAAAGCTTTCGCTTTAGCCAAGTTCATCTTTGCCTAGTGACGAAAGTCATGTTATGTTTCAATCATTTGGGAAATTGCTATGATGAAAAATAGTTTGTGAATAATAACTATATAACGCCCTTTGAGAATGTTTCAATGATTGAAATGAGAGTTTAGACTATATAACCATTGGGGGATATAAACATTGTTGTGGCAACACATATATGTATAAGTCCTTAGCATTTGAACCGAAGTTTTCGAACTTTGTTGATCAAGTGGAACCGGAACGTGAGCAGCACCTCAGTCTGTGAACTCAGTCCGCGAACCCAGTCCGCGAACTGGCATAGTTTTCAAACCCGAGAATTTCTGCTGAAGTTGTAGCTCATATGAAATCCGCGAACCTAGTCCGCGAACTGACGAAATCTCTCGAACCCGAGAATTTCTAATGGAGTTTATAACTTCAACCGGTTAGCTTGAGTCCGTGAACTCAAGAGGTTATGTCTGAAAACGTTGTTCGTGAACTTATTCTAAATTACTAAGGAATGCTTTTGCAAACCGTGGATTTATAGTTCATGATTAATGATTCGAGTGAATCACATCATTTTTGATTCAATTGTGTCTCTTTTAATACTTGGGATCTCATAGCAATTGAACAACTCTCCAACTAGTTCATTTGAGTCATTTGGACTAGTTATGGTGAAGAAGAATATGGTTGATATTAAAGTTATCATTTGGCTAACCTTTTGGTTGACTAATATTGAACCAACAATTGTACACGTTTGGGTACAGTTACACACCCAAAACGTCAAGTACATGTGTGTATGGAAAGCTAAGTTTTCGATCTAACGGTTGAGAGATATTAGCTTGTATCTAATCATGTTTTCATATAATGGTGAATATTGAATGCTTTGTTAGCAAGCTAATATTGATTGCAAACCCTGATTTTAAAGACTATATAAGGAGAACTATAGCCATTGGAAAAACTAATCCCCACACACCTTTCTTATGTGATACTAATTTTCTCTAAGCTAGAGTCGATCTCCATTAACCCTTGAGTTTTCTCTCTAAATTCGGGTTAACGACTTAAATACTTTATTGGGATTGTGAAGCCAGACCGATGCTACTTTTCTTGTAGTTGTGTGATCCGATCTTTCTCTTTCTATCATACGAGTACAATTATAATAATTGGCTTGAGATTTCTATCTCCGATAGGCAAGATAAAAGTAGTCATAAACATCTTCATCTCATTGTTTGTGATTCCTCAATAATCTTCTTCGCTGCGTCGATTAAGTTTATTGTGAGGTGATTGATGAAACTGAGATGTTCTTCGGGAATATAAGTCTGGTTTTATCAATTGGTTCATGTTTACCTTGATTTACCAAAAGATGGAACAAAACTTGTAGGTTTATTCGTGGGAGACGAATTTATCTATTACCTGTAGACTTTTCTGTGTGAGACAGATTTGTTTATTAAAGTCTTCAACTTTGGGTCGTAGCAACTCTTGGTTGTGGGTGAGATCATCTAAGGGAATCAAGTGCGCAATATCCTGCTGGGATCATAGGCATAGGAACATAACCGTACCTTGGATCAGTGTGAGATTGGTTGGGGTTCAACTACAGTCCAGACCGAAGTTATCTTGTAGTAGGCTAGTGTCTGTAGCGGCTTAATACAATGTATGTTTAATCTGGATTAGGTCCCGAGGTTTTTCTGCATTTGCGGTTTCCTCGCTAACAAAATTTTCGATGTCTGTGTTATTTCTTTTACGCATTATATTTTTATATAATTGAAATAATACAGGTTGTGCGTTGTTCAATCGATTAGAATATCCGACCTTATTGGTTGTTGATTTAAATCGATTGACACTTGGATATTGGTCTTTGGTACCATCCAAGTTATCTCTCTTTGATTAGACTCGCGAATCATATTTGCTTGAGTAAATCAAATTGAGAGATTGAGATAATAACTCCTTGAGATATTTTCTATTGATTGAGTCTTGTTGATTCCCTAGAAAACAACTCGGAGTTGTCCATACAGATTGCTAATCGAAATATTGGGTGGTGTTGTTAGACCCCGCTTTTTCAATTGGTATCATAGCAGGAAAACACGTTAAAGACCTTACAAGTCTGTGTTTGTAGCGATGTGACTTTATGGACGAAGTTAAAGACACTATTATGAGGTAGGCATGAGACAAATCTTATGAGACAAAGTTAAAGACAAAGTCTATGTTTGTAGCGATCTGACTTTATGGACGAAGTTAAAGACAAAGCTTATGGTTACACTATTATGAGGTAGGCATGAGATGGTGACAGTTAAAGAAAAAGCTTATGAGACAAAGTTAGATGTTACTAGGAGAGACAGGTCATCCTGTCCTTGGAGCATGTCACGTTCAATAGGCGTCCAAGTGAGTGTTACCCTAGCATGATGTCGGTCTTGCCTGCTTCGATGGACAGTTATGCCTGTTTCGTTCATGGGGATACTACGCCTGCTTGATCGAACGTGGGCTTGATGCTTTGACCAAACACCATCCTTGTTGTTTGCTTCGCTCAAACATGGGACCCGATGTGATCATGCTTATTTAAAAAAAAATAAACCTTGTGTGCTCAAATGTAAAGCGTTGAAGTGTTGGAGCTGAAACGCCTTCTTCTAGAGAGAGAGATTTGATTGGGGACGGCTGTGTCTGCTTTGACCAATCTGGGGTTGGGATCAAGTGGGACCCACCGCGTGCCTGACTGAACGTCGACCCTGTGTTTCCACTGAAAATCGATCCTGTGTGCCCCTGTTTTATTCGAATACCAGCCTTGCGACTTTGATCAATACCAGACTTGAAACTTGAGCAATACCGGAATTGTGACTTGATCCGGACTTGTGGCTTAATCAATACCGGACTTGAAGAAACTTGAGCAATAACGGACTTGAAAATTGATCCGAAATTGAAAATTGATCCGGACTTGAAAATTGATCCGGACTTGAAAATTAATCCAGAATTGAAAATTGATTCGGACTTGTGACTTGATCAACACCGGACTTGAAACTTGAGAAATACCGGACTTGTGTACTCCTACGTGAATGTGTGTTCTGTCATGTGTGACTACACATCTCACGCACTTTTACACAACTAATGACTCCTGTCTTTTATTATAGAATTAAGAAAAAAACTCCTGTTGAGATGTCTTCTGGGGATAATGTTGGTGCCAAGTCAGGAGGTGTTGACAACTTCAAAGATATGACGAACATTAATAATGAGTTGTTCACCGCTCCCTTTCAACTGTATGAAAATATTCGTTCCACAAGATAACCCTTCTCCCATCGACTTCAAGATTTTTTCATGCTCCGTTGGGTCCTCATGAAAGATGGATGAGACGTATGTTGAGAAATGAGTACATCAAAGATAACTTGACCAGAACGCAGATTATTAATGCAGCTTGAGTGTTGAAATGGCTCGAGAGGATGTTAAAGTGGCTTCTGGTGTGAACGTTGAGGTGGATCCTGGAGAGAGTGTTGAAGAAGGATTCTGAAGCGAACGTTGGTCCCGGAGAGAGCGTTGAGGCGGCCCTTGAATAAACCATTGAAGCAGCTTCTGCTGGAGGGAGCGTTGAGGTGGATCCTGGAGAGAGTGTTGAAGCAGGATTCTGAAGCGAACGTTGGTCCCGGAGAGAGTGTTGAGGAGCTCTTGAATAAACCATTAAAGCATCTTCTGCTGGAGGGAGCGTTGAAGTGGCTTCCTCTTCAGTTCTATTTACCCTTGCGAATTCCATACTTCTTGACTGACCATCTCTCTCATGTTGAAGAAGTTCTTGACTGACGGTGAAGGAATTTCATTGCTGAGCCTCAGTCCCCAAGCGTGGTTTACATGGTTTGTTCATAGTGGTTGTTGTCGATCCAGATATGGAATATCTTGGACGTTGTTTCATCATTGTGGGAGTCGTGCATGTGGCACTGGAGTTGGAGTTGGCGGATGCGCATGATGTCGTATCTTAGTGGTTTTCCTCTTGATGCTTATGGGAACTTCTTACAGAAGGCTGAAGGTTATACCGCCTGTTGGTGAGATATACGCCCCTACGAACGTTATGAGGCTCTTCATTACCGGAAGGCCTGGTTCTTTCTATCAGGGCATATGTTGTTGTAGATGAGCGTTCAACAGCTCTAGAGGATGACCAAAAGCGCAGATTCTCCAACATAGCATGATAGACATGTACCACTGTATGATAAAGTGACTCACCCGGATCTTGTTTAACCACTGTCTGATAGAGTGACTCACCCGGATCTTGCTCGATATGACGCGTGGACATCGCTATCTTCTTGAGGCTTCTCCCTTGAGGTATCGGCTCCAGTGGAAGATTACCACCATAGAGCATTGATATGTTGCGCCGATATTCTTTAAACCAAATGGCAGTACAATATAATAAAAATTGCCAAGAGGTGTTCGGAAGGATGTCTTACTTGCGTCGTGCTGGTACATCCCTATCTGATTGTAGCCTCTGTAGCCATCCATGAAGGAGAACATGCCGTGTCCGCTGGTGGCGTCTACTAACATGTTGATGTTAGGCAGGGGAAAGTCGTCTTTTGGGCAACACTTGTTCAAGTCCCTGAAATCCATACAGCACCGAATCTGTCCGTTTTTCTTCTTTACCGGGACCACATTAGCTAACAAGGTCGGATGATGGATAGGTTTGATGAAACCATCAGCTAGAAGCTTCTGAATTTCGTTCTTGATTTGCTCTTCCACTTCGTACCTGAACTGCCTCGGAGATTGCTTGACTGGCTTGGATCCAGGTATGATATAAGGTGATGAGTGACCAATTTCTTGTCTAGACCTGGCATTTCCTCATATGTCCAGGCAAACACATCTTGGTATTCCTCGAGTAATTGGACAAGACTCGCACGTTCGTCCACGGACATAGTCGAACAGATAGAGATCGGATTGGGAGATTCTTCATTCCCGATGTTAACAATCTCGAGTTCATCAGTTGTGGACTTGGTGCCATCTTGTAGCTGTCGTGGAGCGTCTAATACCTCCTCTTGTGTTTCGTCGTTCTTGCAACATTCGATTGGGCGGAGAGACTGGGTACCAGTATCTCCTGCTAATTGCTAACATCGGCGCCGATATATTTTCTTCCCTTTCTGATCACGGCTTGCCTCGAAAGTGCGTTCCCTTTTGGCGTGAGCATGGGTTGAAACTTCATCAAGTAAAGGTGGATGCCTCGTCAGAAAAGGTGCGTCATGGCGCTTAGTCCCCAGTGATGCAAGTCGGTCTTCTTCCTGGATTGAGTCCCACGTTGGTAGTGGGGTGCACAAGACTTCATCCGATCTACCCCGCAGAGTTTCTTTTGGCTCGAACAGTTCCACTCCGCATATCGGCGCGTACGTAGACAATAATGCAGGAATACATATGACTTCCTCATTTAGCATGGTCTTCGGGCATTTATGATATGTTGAAGGGATGATCTTATTGTCATGAAGCCACGGTCTCCCTAGTATCATATGGTAGTCTGGCTCCTTTTCTATGACTTCGAATTTTACTTTCGACTGAACGGGTCCTACTGATAAATTCAGATTAACATACCCATACGTGTTAGTCTGGTTTCCTTCGAAGTTCGTCATTATGGTGGGCCGCCGTACAATTTTACATGGATTAACCTTAGCCGTCCTGAGAGTTTTCAGAGTAATCACGTTCGAAGAAGCTCCTGTGTCGATGAGGGCCCTCCTGAATTCTGAACCCTTGATGCGTACGGTAACATGTAGGGCCCGGTTGTGATCCTCTTCTGCCATCATGTGGTCTTCTGTAAATGTAACATTATTTACAGATTTTTTTGATGCAGTCAGGACTTCCGGGCGTGAAGGAGTCAGGTGTACGTCCAAAGATATTTTATTAATCGCAGCAAATGTCTCTGTCCGTTGGTTCTTCGAGAGGTGCAAGAGTTAACACAATCTTTCCACTAGAGATGCCGCTTCCTGATCCACTGGTCTATGGTTCATAGTAAATCTGTTAATCTGAGGGGAACTAGTCCCCGTTGTGGAGGTCTACGGAACATCCACCTCTGATGTCATCCTGACGAGGAGATTAAGGATTCCGTTTACCGCTTATTTGATTAGCTCTATGTTCCTCGTGTGAATCTCCTGTACCCGTGCTAGTTCTCTTAACGTTGGGATTATTTCGGTTACGCCATCAGCTACACCATTGGGAAGAGGGGTATCTCCGTTGGAGGAACCGTCGGGATTCGAGATTGTTGAGGCGGTCCTAAGACCAACCATCTCCAAATCGATTGAATGGTATTAAAGAAATTGACTTTACAACCGAGAGATCAACCTCCCACTGTGGTCGCCGATTGTTTATGGGTGAAAACTATTCCTGCTAATTTTGGTAATTTGGGGTGTGGATGAGGAATGAATCTAAATCTTAAAAAAATGCACTGCGCGGTGAGTGCTTGTATATTCGAGAGATCAATATGTGCAAGTCCGGCCTAAACCAAGAAATGGCCGTTCCAGACTTGTTTCGGTCACAAAAGTGAAGGAGATGGGTTTGATCTTTGGGAGGGAAGCGAATAATGTGTTGAGAATGTGAAGGTGTTGGCTATGCAAGACTTGTATCAGAAAGATGAATTGGCTTGCATGATGTAAGATATCAGTTCCGGTGTTTGAATACAATTGTATCAACACTTTCCTCTGTTGTCTGGAGTTGTTTTCTTGTTTGCAAAATATGGCGGAGAACCTATTTATACAAGTCTTTTAGCCTAACCCTCGTATCTCATGGGAAGTGGAGAAAGTGGAGTGATGGAGTAGTGTGTTGGTGTCACACGACCAAGCTTGCCCACTTCTCCCATCATCACTAACCGTCTATGACTTCCTGACACGTTCTTGTGATGGCGCGTTGTGCGCTGCATGCTGTAAACCGCCAGACCAATACCCTAGTATGTATCCCCTAGTTTGTGACATGACTGATATCTCGAGTATGTGGATTGTGGGACCCATAGAAAATAGCATGTAATGCTAGATTGAATAACTGCGTTATTCAGGAAGTTGATAGTTGTGAAGTATCGTGTGTATACTATGCAAGTACTGCATCGAGTATATTCAGCATGTATGAAGCATTGTTGTTTGAGCTGACTTCATGTGATGGTTTGGAGGTTGCGCAAGCAAGTCCTCCCTTGGCCGACCACATGGTGTGGTAGAGTGGGGGATGATGATCATCATAACTCCACACTGACCAATTAACTCCTGACCAGGGCTATATAACCAAGCTGGTGAAGTTGGACGGACGAGATGATCTTTGAAACACTCATCTGCGACACTTGGTGAGATTAGGGTTTTGAAGGAGGTGCGCAGACACCACTCTTTTCCCTGATAGAATCCAAGCTTAGGACATTATTTTGGGTTGGACGATCATGCATATGTTTAGATGGCGCGACAGTGTAGGCGCCTATACCTAACCACCCCACGAAAACGTGATCTGGGCCACTCAATTCGTCCGGCGAAGTTGAGTGGTCGAGATCGAATTGCGATAGATAATTAGTGCCGCAAAAGCTGCATATCGTACCAGCTTCGGGCGGGCGTTCCAAGATGACCAGGCTTGGTCGGTCTTGGCCGATGGCTCCAGCATGTAGATGGAAGGCTGATGTTCACGTCTATGCTTTACCGTTCTATGAAAACATGATCTAAGCCGCTCAATTCGTCCGGCGAAATCGAGCGGTTAAGATTAGTTTGCAGTTTGGAAGGAGCGATCATGCATGTTAAAGGCGCGCGAACCGAGGCATATTGCCAAGTTCAGACTTGGCCGATCAGGTGAAGGGACAGACAGGTCCATGGTGGTCATGTTGGTATGACCGGACCTGCTTTGATCTGATCTTGGACCCTCCATTCGTGCTGGAGAAAATGGACGCTCGTGATTCAAAACCCTAATTTTGAGCTTCAAGGCCGTGCGTCATGCTCCATTCAGGCGCACGATTTGGAATGACCAACCATGGTTGGTCCTGACCGATTGGTCAGGTATGTAGGTGGGCCCATGGTGATTGTGTTGACATACCCCGTGCCCTTTGAATCTATATCTGCACCCTCCATCTATGCCAGCGAAGATGGATGGTTGAGACTGTTTTGCGACACATTTAATGTGCCGCAAACCCTAATTTAGGGTTTTCCATCCATACTGCTATGGTTTGGACGTTTTGGCAATCTAGGCCAAGGGGAGGCCGACCATGCGAGATCCGCGTTGGTTCGGCAGATATTCCACACCTGCTTGGGGGTTATGGAATCGATCTGGGCCATCCAATAATGCTGGTGGAGTTGGATGGTCGTGATCATATCCAGACTGATACTGTCAGTCTGGATGTTTAATTGGGCTAGTATAACACATCGAGAGTGGCTCAATCGGGCTAGTATAACACACCGAGAGTTCAGCTTGTACGGGTATTTCATACATGCTTTCATTATAATGCTTGGAGATTCGTATTGCTCTGCTAAGAGCAATACTCAGTCGTCATGCCACACTGATAATGAGTATAAGAAATACAAGGCTGATGCGCATTAATTAATAATGCTGGAAATTCAGAGGGTATATGGGATTGTTGCTACATGCTCCAACCTGGATGAATTTCGTGTTTTATTCACAGAATGGGATTGTTGCCACATGCTCCATTCTAGGTTAATTAATAAAGTGAAGGAGTATCCATCACTTATTAATGGCTTTATCTTTTACAAGATGTTAGCGCATAATTTTTTGGCTTTTACAATTTTAGCCTTTAAATGAAAATCCACCATCAAAAAGTTCATGATTAATGATTCGAGTGAATCACATCGTTTTTGATTCAATTGTTTCTCTTGTAATACTTGGGATCTCATAGCAATTGAACAACTCTCCAACTAGTTCATTTGAGTCATTTGGACTAGTTATGGTGAAGAAGAATATGGTTGATATGAAAGTTATCATTTGGCTAACCTTTTGGTTGACTAATATTGAACCAACCATTGTACACGTTTGGGTACGGTTACACAACCCCAAAACGTCAAGTACATGTGTGTATGGAAAGCTAAGTTTTTGATCTAATGGTAGAGAGATATTATCTTATATCTAATCTTGTTTTCATATAATGGTGAATATTGAATGCTTTGTTAGCAAGCTAACATTGATTACATACCCTGATTTGAAAGACTATATAAAGAGAACTCTAGCCATTGGAAAAACTAATACCCACACACCTTTCTTGTGTGATACTAGTTTTCTCTAAGTGTAGTTGCAGGAATTCCCACACTACACCCTATTCAAGAATTTATCAATATTTATGACATAATTTAAAGATTAAAGACACTTTTTCATTAATATGATCTTAAGGAATTTTACAAAAATCAAGAACACAGAACACTTGATAAAGATTTTCTCTCTCCTAAAAACCTTCCTAGCCCTTAAAAATTCATCCCCCACTCTGGAACTATTCATTTCCTTTATATAGGCATTTACATAATGGATTACAGCTCATTTACAGTTAAGATTCCCTTTAATTTCGGATCTGAGTTCTTGCGATAAATCGCAGTTAGCACCGCCTTATTCATTCGCAAGTCTTATTGGTTCATCACAGAAATGTCACAATTTACTCATGTTTCTGTCGTTTTCATCTGATATGTCATTCCTTACGTCACTCCGAGACATGTCGCATAATATCATTGATGTGTTGCAGAACTGTTGTTTATTTCGCAAGAATATTGTTGTGACAATATTCTGATCCTACATCTTTCCTCTTCTCATATCATTTTTGCGAAGGAGATAAAGATCATGATAATTTACTATTCTTGATTTGCCGCAACTCCTTACTTTTTACCCGACAAAGTTCCTTATTTTACGTTTTACCGTTGGCACGTGTCAATCTTTACTTTTTTACCGATCAACCCGGTTACCCATCCTTCATCTATAAATAGATGTCCCACTCGAGGAAAGATTTTCTTTCATCCTCTCTCTTTTCTTGAAGTTCTTTCTTTTTCGTCTGCAATTTTTTCTTTCCTAGTATCCTTCCTGCTGCTGCTCTAATGGAGACTCAAAGGTATGTTCTTATCTTGAACCTTATTTTGTTCATGTTTCATCATTTATATCGCCTGATTTTCTTTGTAATCCCCATATTCTATATTATCCTCTTCAGTAACACTACTTCTCAGATTAAGATTACTGTCAAAAACCCCAACCCTAAAGTTTCTCAAAAAAGGCGTGTTGGAAAGGTGAAAAGATCTGAGAATGATAAGGTAGTAAGAAACACTTATTTCTTTGAAATAACAATATTGTTGCCTCTGTTTCTTATCTACATTATTATTCGCAGGGTGAAGAAAATATTTCTAGACCTCTTAAGCGTTCTCGTCAAATTAAAGCTCTTAAAGATGAAGTGGATATTCTTGATTTCTTGCCTGCATACCCTGTTCCGCCGAAAGATAAATCTTCTCCTTCTCCTCGCGTAAATTCTAATATTAATACCACTACTACTTCTTCATCAATTCCAAATGAACCTATTGATGCTGATATTTCCATCAATATTTCAAGAGTTGCGATGGATGAATCTTTAATAGCTAAAACTAAAGTGAATGAATCAGCAGCCAATGATCTTGCGATTAATGAAACTGTGGTGAATGAAACCATGGTAAATAAAACTGCGGCGAATGAAGCCGTGATGAATGAAGTTGCGATGAAGGATGTTACGGTGAATGAAGCCGTGATGAATGAAATTGCGATGAAGGATGTTGCAGTGAATGAGACTGTAACTGCGACTAACCAAGTTCCTTCTTCCACCCCTACTACCGCGAGTGATTCTAATCTTCAAGTTATTGTCGCCAAAGCTTCTTCCTCTACTTCTCTTCCTTCTTCTCAAGAAATAGCAACAGGGGTTGAAGCTTCTTTTCAAATATTATCTGAAGTTTTGAATGATGCTATGAAATCTTCTACAGACCCTGCGAGACAAGATATTTGTATGATTCTAAGCAAGCATCTTGGATCCTGCGGTTCTTCGTCTAAGCTAACTGCTTTAGAAAGTGAAATTGAAACCTTGAAGAAGAATCTTCAAGCAAAAACTTTAGAATGTGAACTTCTCGATTATAAGTTTCGCAATTCTGAATTAGACTGCGAAAATCTTCGCAGCAGAAATGATGATCTGAAAGGTACAACTTTCTTGCCTCTATTTTTGCCTCAATAATTATTTGTTTTCTATATACTCAATTTTTCTTTATTTATTTGTTGACGCATATTTAGCTTCAAAACATAACCAATTATTGAAGATACTTGAATGGGAAACAATCGCTGATGAGGCCCGCATTGGGAAAGAGTCTTGGAAGAATCAATTTGATAGATTGAATACCCTTCACACATATTCAATTGACGAGATAAATAATCTTAAGAATGAGAATAATCAACTAATTTGTGAACGAGATCGCCTAAGTAATGAAGCCACTCAACTTTTATATTCACTAAATCAGACTAATTTGAGGGTGGAATCTTTATTAGATGAAAACAAAACCCTATCTCAAGAGAAACGTAGCTTTGTGAGTAAAACAATGGTTTATTCGCAGCAATTAAGTAATCTTCAAAAGTTGTGTGACAACCAAAAGCAATCTCTTCGTGTATTGAAAGATGAGCTTAAAAAGATAACCGAATCATCTCGCCTGAACAAGAGAAACTTATAAAAGGTAGATTAGCTACGAGCGTAAAAGTTAACAATCTCAAAGATGACTATGCTCTACTGAAGAACTCCCATTCCTCCTTAAAAGAAGAAAATACTCATCTTCTTTCTAAAGAAAAAAGTATAAAATCTCGTTTGAAAGGTAAAGTTGGTGATACTTTCGATGATACCATGAATCAATGGAAGAATTGCTTCCTTAACATAATTCAAACTTTATCCTTGCAAAAGGAAGGTAGTCATTTTGACTGCCTCGTGTATTTAATTATTTCATTGTATTTTCCCATCTTACTTCTTGCGAAAATTCCATCTAATATGCGATTTTTCTTCTGCAGAATCTGAGAAACACCTTCAAGCTTCAATCTCTGATCTGTCTATGAGGTTGGCCAAACTTCGCAAAAAGAACACTGCGCTTTCTAACTCTCGCAACAGAGCATTAAGAAGATTTGACTATCTTGAATATTTCAAAGATATAGAGATCAGAAACCGGGAAAAGAATTGCCTCCGTAAGGCGCATTTAGGCGCTGAGGTTCTCATAAACAATGTTATATTCTCTCATTCTTTACCTCCTATGAAGATCAAACCCTTGGAGATAGATAATAACGAAGTCCCTCGTCTCATAGATGAAGATCTAAATTATTCAAGTAATGAAGAAGATTTTTCTGAGGATGAACAAAACCCACCTAAAGAAATAGAAGAAGAAGAGAACCCTCTCAATGATGGAGAATATCAAGAAAATCCTCATAAAGAATCAGAAGAACATAATTCTCCTCACAAAACAATCACTGGTGATGGAGAAACCCAAACTGAAAAAGGTGTCGTTGATGAAGATAATAGTAGCGAATAAGAATGATAAAATTAAGGAAGAATATTCTCTGAAGTTTTATATTCTTGCGAAATATCTTGTTCTTTTCCTTGTCCTGCGAATAATTGTAATTTCTGAATCTCTTTTGCGAAACATTGCAGTTTTTGTAACCCCATCATCTTCTTCTGATTATATATTTTTATTAATCTGAATCCAATCTTCATAAATTCTTGTAACTTGATTATCTTTTTTTTTATTATTATTTTAATTCTTCTCAAGGAAGATAATGAAATATTGTTTTATAATCCCCATATTTTCCCCTCATAATCTTCCTTGTGAAGTATTGAATTTGTTACCCTTGTAAGAAATCCCATACTTGCCTCTTGTTATATGATAAATGAATTATCGCAATCAACGCTGCGAAAAATCTGTTATATGCTTTGCAGATATAACCTCTCTTGTGGTCTTATTTCGCCTTCCTAGTTAAAGGTCTTATTATGCCACTTTTATGCAACAAGATTGCAGGGATTCTTACTTTTACATTGATCTTGTAATAATCCATTGATCTTGCCTTATCATTTAATTTTAATCTCTGCGACAATATGATAAATCTAAGCCTTCTTGTGAGATTAATCTCTTTTTGCTTTTTAAGACTTATGACGTTGTCGTCTTTTCGATGAAATCGCAGGACGTATTTGCGATTTATATCCTCTTATTATTGATTTCATTTATTTCATATTTTGATCTTATCGCAAAAACCCATTGATCTCATCTTAACATTTCTCTTTAGGCTTTTTGGCCAGTCACGCGGCAATATAACGGGCCTAAATATTCTTGCGAATATAAAGTCCCATGACATTGCTGTCTGTGTCACGCGACAATATGACGGGCCTAAATATTCTTGCGATTATAAAGTCCCATGACATTGCCGTATTTTTTGATACACAACTCCCTAATGGAGGGTATCGCCCTTATCTCTCCCCCCGGTTGCCCCTTCAAGGATTATACATCGGCCATACAAGACTAGCACTTTCCCATCCGGTTCTGCCAACAACCAGTTGTTTTCGCAGGCTTGTCCTTTATGCCTTATATGGCTTATAGTTACAAGACTGCACCCTAAGTGGGGTTTTCTTTGGGCCGAACACATCGTAAGCCAAGACTTTCCATGGATGTCCAGGGTAGGTTCATCCATCCCGGGCACCCACAACTCAACCATGTACCTCGGTGCCTTGATCATACTTTGCATTCCTTAGGAGAAACTCTCGGGCGCCCAACCAGGGTATAACCTTATATAGTTGGGAATCCAAGTTATCTCTCCCGGATGGATTTTCTATAATCCCAAATCTCCATTACTAGGTTCCAGCAGCGGTATAGCCTTTCCCATATCCATGCAAAGAGATACCCCCCTTATGACGCACTTTAAGGACATTGCCTCTTACGGAATAGAATCCGCGAACTAAGGTGTACGCCATAAAAGTTCGTCCCATTCTTATATGTTTTTAGGCAATTTTCTCCCGTCTTATGCATTTGCATTAAAATTCTTAATTATTTCGCAAATTATTGCGGAAAATAGCTTTTATATTTATCCACCTTTGTTCTTGCAAAACATCTCTTTTATTCTCTCGCAATTTTTTGCGTGTAATCCATTCATTCTTGTCTTTCAAACCTTTATTGATAATATTTTCTTAGATATTGTCTATTCCATGGTCTGCCAAGTCTTTGACCCATGTCTCTTCCTTCTGGATCCATTAATTTATATGCTCCAGTTCCAACTATTTCTTTGATGATATATGGCCCGTCCCATTTTTTCGCTAATTTTCCTCCATTTTCTCGCTGATATTCTGGTGTTTCTCGCAGAACTAGATCTCCAACTTGGAATTCATGCTTCTTTACTCGTTTATTATATTCACGAGCTAATCTGCGATGGTAGTTTTCCATATGTTGTAATGCCTTTTCTCTCTTCTCTTCTACCTCATCAAGTTTGTCTAGAATCATACCAGCACTAAGATTCTTTTCCCAAGCTTCTCTTTTGTTGTAGGAATAACAACTTCTGTTGGTAATACTGCCTCAACCCCATATGTTAAACAAAAAGGAGATTCCCCAGTTGCTTATCTTCGTGTTGTATTATAAGCCCAAACTGCATTATGAACTTGTTGACACCACGTTCTATGATGCCCTTCTAACTTCTTATTGAGAATATCTGCGATTGTTTTGTTAGTTGCTTCAGCTTGACCATTGGACTGTGGGTATAAAGGAGTCGATTTTCCACACTTTATCTTGAATGCATTAAGTAACATCTCTATATTTTGTCCTTCAAATTGTTTTCCATTATCTGACACCAACTATGCTTGAATTCGAATCTGCAAATGATATTTTCAAATATAAATGTGAAAATGTCCTTATCACGAATATGATGTACTGCTTTAACTTCCGCCCACTTTGTGAAGTAATCTGTTGCGACAATTAAGTATCTCTTTTGCCCTTCTCCCGGTACAAATGGTCCCACAATATCTAAACCCCACTTTCCAAATGGCCAAACATTTTTTGAGGATGTTAATGTTTCACCTGGTGCATGTATTCTTTTTGCAAATTTCTGACATTCCTCGCAACTTCTTGATAAATTCTTTGCATCTTCATGCATATATGGCCAATAATAACCTTGCATTTTAGTTTTGTATGCTAAAGATCTTCCGCCGCTGTGATTACCAGCATCCCCAATATGTAACATTTTTAATATTTGATTTCCTTCTTGTTGTGTCAAACATCCGAGGGAAGGCCCATTTAAAGATTTTCGATATAATACCCCATCTCTTAACTCATAATTTGTTGCTCTACTTTTTAATTTATGTGCTTCTAATCTGTTCCTTGGAATCTCCCCCCTTGCAAGATATGCGTGAATTTCCGCACGCCAATCTGCGATAATTCGACTTGATTCTTCGCCATTATTTTCTACTACCATTGCCTCATCTTCCTTTTCTTCTTCTTTATTAATTGATGGTGCTATGAGTGTTTGTATTTTTATATTTCTCGTAGTCGGATCTACCATCATACTTGATATAAACGCAAAAGCATCTGCAAGCCTGTTATCTCTTCTTGAAATATGCCTCCATTTGAGTTTTGGAATTTTCGCAGATAATTCTTCAACAAGTTTCTTATATTTTTTCAAAGATATATCGTTAGTTGCATATTCCCCTTCAATTTGGCGGATAATCAATTGTGAATCACTGGTAACTCTTGCATTCTCCACCTTCATTTCTATCGCAAATCTTAGAGCATGAACTACAGCCTCATATTCTGTCTCATTATTGGTAGATTCAAATTCCAGTCTAAATGCAAATGCCATTTTTGCGCCTTCTGGCGAAATAAAAACGACTCCCACTCCATTTCCTTCTCCATTAGATGATCCATCTACTAATATCTCCCACCTATTTGGTTCTGTTAAAAGATCTCTAGGATCCCCATATTCTTCTTCTATATCCATCATGTCTTCTACAACTTCATCATCCTCCAAAGGAAATTGTGCGAGAAAGTCTGCGACAAGATTTTGGCGAAGATAAAATTGCATATTGGATCTCAAAATGCCCCACTTGTGCGTTCCATATTTCGACTCTGCCTGATCTTTTTGAATTTTTCATTACTGACTCGATTGGTACTTTTGTTAGTACTTTGATTTTATGCGCTTGGAAATATATGCGAAGTTTAGAAGCCGCATAAACTAATGCCAAAATTAGCTTTCCAATCTTCGAATAATTTTTCTCCGCAGCATTAAATGTTTTGCTGATGTAGTAAATAGGTTTTTCAATTCCTGCGTCATTTCGCAAAAGTACTGCGCTTAAAGCATGTGGAGTTGTCGCAAGATATATCAACAATTATTCTCCTGGTTCAACCTATACGTAAAATGGATATATTCATCAAATATTCCTTAATTCCTTGAAAAGCTTTCTCACATTCATCATCCATTTAAATTTTGTTCCCTTCTTTAGTATGTTGAAGAAATGCTTGCATTTTTATCGATGATCGCGAAATAAATCTTCCTAGTGAGGCTAAAAGTCCATTCAATTTTTGCACATCTTTTACTGTTGCTGGAGTTGGCATATCTCGAACTGCTTGCACCTTTTCAGGATCAACTTGTATTCCTTCTATTGATACAATATATCCCAAGAATTTCCCAGATGATACTCCAAAAGTACATTTCTCAGGATTTACTTTGATATTAAAAAGCCGCATCTGATCAAAAATTCCCCTTAAGTCCTGCACATGATTTTTAGCTTCTTTGCTTTTTACCAACATATCATCCACATATACCTCTAAATTTTTATGTATCCATTTCGCGAACACATTTTCCACCATCCTTTGATAAGTTGCTCCTGCATTTCGTAACCCAAACGACATCTTTGTGTAGCAATATAGTCCTCTGGGAGCAAAGAATGCAGTATGTTCTTGATCTTCTTCCGCACGTGGGATTTGATTATAGCCCTTGTATCCATCTAACGAAGATATTCGATCATTTCCTGCGGCAGATTCCACCAGCTGCGGAATATCTGGCAAGGGAAAACTATCTTTAGGACATGCTTTATTTAGATCAGTAAAATCAATGCAAATTATTATCCCCTTATTTTTCTTGGGAACTACTACCATGTTGGCGATCCATTCTGGATATTTTGCTTGCCTTATAATTCCCGCGTCTTGCATCTTCTGCAATTCTTCTTCTATCTTGGCATGATAAGTAGTCGCAATCTTTCTTATTCTTTGTTTGAATGGTCTGACATTTTTGTTAATCTCCAATCTATGGCACGTAACAGATGGATCTATTCCAGGCATCTCGTCCATATTCCACGCAAAAATGTCTCTGTATTCTCGCAGAAGATTTACAGTTTGCTCTTCTTCCTCCACATCCATCTTAGTTCCAATTTTCATCATTTTTGGGTCTTCTTCACTGCCAACATTTACTTCTTTTGTGGGTTTTGCTGCAATATAACTGGCTTCATGTTCTCCCATTGGTGTTGGTGTTTTTATTACCTCCGCTGGTTCATCACTTTCTTGCGATACATCGTTAAATATTCCTTTTCCTTCTTCTGATCTTATCATGTAAATCTTGAATTCTTCTTCTTTCTTTTCTTCTTTCCTTATTTTTTTGCGCTGTTTTCGCAACTGTATTTGATTTTCACAATTCTTTACTTCATTCTGGAAACACAACGCTGCACAATCTGTATCTCCTCTAATCTCGCCAATTCCGCTAGGCATAGGAAATTTTATGCACTGATGTAGAGTTGATGATACAGCCTTGATTGCATGTATCCATGGTCTTCCCAACAACATATTATATGGTGATTTCACGTCCACTACACACAAAGTTATCTGCGTCTCTATTTACCCCAGCGGAATTCGCACTATAATTTCACCTTTAGGTTTTGTTAGAGATTTTCCAAATTCATGAATATGATATGTTGGACTAAGCATTTCTTCATCTTTGTATCCCATTTTCTTGAATGTGTGGTAAAACATTATATCCACAGAACTTCCTGCGTCCACCAGAGTCCTATTCAGCCCACTCTTCTCAGATCTTATTGATTTCTCTTTTCTTGTTGGTACAACAGACACTGTGATCACTAATGGAGATGTATGACTTAAATTTTCTTTCGGAATTTCTGCTGCCGTGAATGTGATCTTCTGTTTTTCCCAATCTTTTAGCGGTGATACCTCCTCTTCCGACATGATTTTATTTCCTTCAAAATCTCGCTTGTGTATCCTTCCTCTAATATCTTCATGGAACTTATCTATCATCATCTTTGTTATTACATCACACTCTACTTTATTTTGATTATCTTTGACTTTAACCATCTTTTCTTCCATCAATTTTCTTGATATTCTTCTAACTCTTGAATAATCTCTTTCTTTTACCTAACTTTTACTATGATTTTCAACTATTCATCCCTGTTTCTGGGCGCCAAAATGTAGTTGCAGGAATTCCCACACTACACCCTATTCAAGAATTTATCAATATTTATGACATAATTTAAAGATTAAAGACACTTTTTCATTAATATGATCTTAAGGAATTTTACAAAAATCAAGAACACAGAACACTTGATAAAGATTTTCTCTCTCCTAAAAACCTTCCTAGCCCTAAAAAATTCATCCCCCACTCTGGAACTATTCATTTCCTTTATATAGGCATTTACATAATGGATTACAGCTCATGACAGCTCATTTACAGTTAAGATTCCCTTTAATTTCGGATATGAGTTCTTGCGATAAATCGCAGTTAGCACCGCCTTATTCATTCGCAAGTCTTATTGGTTCGTCGCAGAAATGTCACACTTTACTCATGTTTCTGTCATTTTCATCTGATATGTCATTCCTTACGTCACTCCGAGACATGTCGCAGAACTGTTGTTTATTTCGCAAGAATATTGTTGTGATAATATTCTGATCCTACACTAAGCTAGAGTCGATCTCCATTAACCCTTGAGTTTTCTCTCTGAATTCGGGTTAACGACCTAAATACTTCATTGGGATTGTGAGCCACATTGTTTGTGATTCCTCAATAATCTTCTTCTCTGCGTCGATTAAGTTTATTGTGAGGTGATTTATGAAACTGAGATGTTCTTCGAGAATATAAGTCTGGTTTTATCAATTGGTTCTTGTTCACCTTGATTTATCAAAAGACGGAACAAAAATTGTAGGTTTATTCGTGGGAGACGAATTTATCTATTACCTGTAAACTTTTCTGTGTGAGACCGATTTGTTTACTAAAGTCTTCTACTTTGGGTCGTAGAAACTCTTGGTTGTGGGTGAGATCAACTAAGGGAATCAAGTGCGCAGTATCTTGCTGGGATCAGAGGTGTAGGAACATAACTGTACCTTGGATCAGTTTGAGATTGGTTGGGGTTCAACTACTGTCCATACCTAAGTTAGCTTGTAGTAGGCTAGTGTCTGTAGCAGCTTAATACAGTGTATGTTTAATCTGGACTAGGTCCCGGGGTTTTTCTGCATTTGCGGTTTCCTCGTTAACAAAATTTCTGGTGTTCGTGTTATTTATTTTCCGCATTATATTTTTATATAATTAAAATAATACAGGTTGCGCGTTGTTCAATCGATTAGAATATCCGACCTTATTGGTTGTTGATTTAAATTGATTGACACTTAGATATTGGTCTTTGGTACCATCCAAGTTATCTCTCTTTGATTAGACTCACGAATCATATTTTCTTGAGTAAATCAAATTGAGAGATTGAGATAATAACTCCTTGAGATATTTTCTATTGATTGAGCCTTGTTGATTCTCTAGAAAACAACTCGGAGTTGTCCATACAGATTGCTAATCGAAATATTGGGTGGTGTTGTTAGACCCCCGCTTTTTCACTTGATGAATTTCGGTTAAAGATAATTTATTATTCGGAATCAAAATCATGATTCAAGTTTTATCGTTCAAAAATAGCTTGGAACAGTGATGCGTGGCATTGATGTTATTCAGGAATGTTTTGAATCGACTTAGAGATAAATATAGAACTATTATAGATTCAGATACAAGATAGTGTTATCAGTCTTACAAACTGGAAAACTGTTATAAGTCTGAACCCATTTAACATGTATTCGTACACGTATCGGAGTAGCTATATATCGACTTGCAGATTTGTGGTACGCATATTCTTATGTATATCATGTGAAAATATGTTCAACTCGCGAACCGTATCGGTATGCATCGTATGCAAACCATTTAGGAACTGAGGTTACAGATCTAGGATAGTTTACAAACCGGTATGCAAACCAAAATAGTTATGTATTCCTGAACTCGGTTTAGTACCCAAACCGGCATGTAAACCAAAATAGTTTTGTGGACTCCAGAACTGGTCGTAGTCTTAAGATTTACAAACCGGTACGCATACCTAAATAGTTCTGATAACTCCGAAACTGGTTTGGTTAAGTGTTTATAAACTGGTACATGTAATCTGACTGACCTGAGTCACGAACATCTATGTATTTGTACTTTGTGCATTTACTAACCATGTCGATTATCTTCAAGTACGAGTAAATTATTTCTACGAGATAATTAACATTTGATTAATTTTCTAAAATACTAGACTTATTTGATCACATGATTGTGACTCAAGTTTCATGTCTTAAGTGTTCATGAAAATTGAATATTAAGCTTCTAAGTTCAAATCGGCTAGTTTCGGTTAACCACCTTGAACATAGTATTTGTACACGGTTCCGTTATGGTTTCACCTAACCAAAGTGTATATCTTGCTTATGTAAATTTGATTCAAAGATTCATCTAATGGTGGATACTGTATTCTTGGTTCCAAATCTATCTAAGGTTAAACCTAAAGCAACCTATGCTTTGAATGTCTTTAAAAGGGGAACGTCAAGCAATTGGGATCTTTGAATCCTGACACTACCTTTTGGAGTGTCCTAGTTGTATCTATAGTCGTCCTCTTCCTAACCCTTTTAGGGTTTAGCGACTACAAAGTCTTCATAGGGATTGATGAAGCTAGGTCAAGTTATATTTCCTTGATAACTCGTTTATCCTGATCTTGATCGATCATTGAGTTGCTCATTCGATCAAGATAGATAGAAATCATCAAATCTCCTCATCTCAAACTTTATTGATTCCACAAGTTTTATACTTGTGAGGTGAATAATAATCTAAGATGTACTTTGGGTGCATAAGTCTGAATTTTGAGGTTAGCTAGACTTTGTCTATTGATATCGATTTCCATCATCTTTGATCAAACTATTCGATTATAAAAGGAAATCATATATATGATTAATCTGTGAGAGGTAGATTGGTTCAAAGTCTTTAATTGAGTTGAAGAAACTCTTAGTTGGTGTGCCGTCATCTAACATAACCAATTGCGCAGAGTCCTGCTGGATTCAAGAGGCGTAAGGAGCGCGACTATCCTTAATCGGTGGGATACCTTTTAGGGCTCAACTATATTCTAGTCCGAAGTTAATTGGTAGTAGGCTAGTGTCTGTAGTGGCTTAATACAGTTTGGTGTTCAGTCTGGACTAGGTTTCGGTTTTTTTTTTTTTTTACATTTGTGGTTTCCTCGTTAAAAAAAAAACTACTGGTGTCTATGTTATTCCTTTTCCGCATTATATTGTCTATCTTTATAATTTAAATCTCACAGGTTGTCCATTGGTCTATCATAATAGATAAATCCGACATAGTTTGTTGGATACGACTTGATTGATTCTTGGACATTGGACTTTGTTACAATATAAATTTATGTATTTGTGATTAAGTTCATGGACTTGTTTGTATAAACATTCTAATCGAAAGAGATAGAGATATAACTCTAAATAATATTCCTTGATTGAGTCTAACTCTCGAAGTTATATCGAGTTTGTCCATACAGATTTCCTAAGAAAAACGTGGTGGTGTATTTATGTACCCCCGCGTTTGCAATTAGTATCAGAGAAGTCAAACACGTTAAGACTTAACAGGTTTGTGTTTAAAGCAGTTTGACTATATGGACAAGAGTTGAAACACTGGGGGTACCAAAATACACCACAATTTTTTTCGTAGGCAATCTGTATGAACTAACTCAACACAACTCTGAGAGTTAAAACTCAATTAAGGAGAGTGTCTAGATTTATATCTTTCTCTCTCTCTTTTGTTGTTAGAATGTTTACAGAACTGAATCTATGAACCTAACTACAAAGAGAGTTCTTGGACGATACCAAAGACCAATGTCCAATGATCAATCAAGTTTTATCCAACAAGCAAGGTCAGACCTATCTACTGTGATTGATCAACACCCAACTTGTGATATTTCAATTATAAAGATAAACAATATGATGAGGAAAAGGAAATAACACATTGTTTGAGGGTGAAAACAGTTTCTGCTGATTTTGGTAATTTCGGGTGTGTGGGTGAAAAACGAATTTAAACCCTAAATAATGTACTTCAAGGGAGTACTTTAGATTCGAGAGATCAATCTATACAAATTTGGCCTAAACCAAGAAATGGCCATTCCAGACCTGCTTCGGTTACAAAGTGAAGGAGAAGGGTTGGATTTGGAGAGGGAAGCGAAGAAAGTGTTGAGACCAGAATAGTTGATTATGGAAGAGTAGTTGTTTTATGACTTGTATCAGAAAGTGGGAAGCTAACAGATGAAGAGCTAGCAAATTTTTTCTGAGTGTTGTATGTTCCTGACCTGAACTTGTTATTTGATGGAAATAGGTAATGCCTATTTATACAAGTCGAAGTGAAACATGCTCTTGTCTCATTAAGAAATGGAAAACGGGTGAATAAATGGGAGGAGGTGGTAACCGGTAATGCATGGAATTGATATTCCATAAAAGAAAGCGTTTCACCATTACTCCATGTATTTACTAACCGCATCATCCTTATGACACTTTCTTATAACGGGAGTAGTATACGCCGCACGTTGTAAACTTCCAAACCAATACCCAATGAGCATCCCCCAGTTTGTGACATGTGTTGATGTCTCGAGTATTTTCGTGGAAAAAATATAGCACGTTGTTGTTGTTGTCTGGCAAGTTGAGATTGGGAGACTTTCCGGCTCGGTGGTGACCTTCGACGGTCGAGATTTTGCATCTTAAGAGGAAAGGTAGCCGTTGATTATTGCAACCCTCCATTTGGTAGCCAGTGGCATGAAATCATGATTAATATGTATGTAATATGGCCTAGTTTAGGCGCGGCCAAAAGTTAGGGTTTTGGCTTTGTTTAGGCGCGACTAAACTAGGGCCAAAGGTTTCCATGCATTGGATGGTAACCTTAGACGGCTAAGATCTGCACCTTAGATGAAAAAGTGGTCGTTGATTGTTACAGGTCATCGTTTTGGTAGCCGCATAGGGAAGTCCGGTATGGCATGGTGCGACAAGGTGGTTGGCATGCCATTGGCACATGTGGTATGGTATGCCTTGGCGCGGTTTGGCATGGCCAAAACTAGGGTTTTGGGCCAATGGTACCATGCGTTGTTTGGCAACCTTGGTTGTATAGGATTCGCATCTAGGATGGAAGGGTGGCCGTTGATCGTCGCACTCCTTCGTTTTGGTAGTCGCAATAGGGGAGATCGGCATGGTATGGCGCGACAAGGCGGTTGGCATGCCATTGTCACATGTGGCATGACATGCCTTGGCATGGCCAAAACTAGGGTTTTGGGCCAAAGGTTACCATGCGTTTTTTGGCGACTTTGGACGGCTAGGATTTGTATATAGGATTAAAGGGTGACCGTTGATCATCGCACGCCTTCATTTTAGTAGCCACGATAGGGAAGGCCGACATGGTATGGCGTGGCAAGGCGATTGCCATGTCATTGGCACATGTGGCATGGCATGCTTTGGCGCGGTTTGGCGTGGCCAAAAATAGCGTTTTGGGCCAAAGGTTACTATGCGTTGTTTGGCGACCTTGGCCAGCTAGGATTTTCATCTAAGATTGAAGGGTGATCGTTGATCGTCGCACGCCTTCATTTTGGTAGCCGCAATAGGGAAGACCGGTATGGTGGGGCCAAGGAAAAATGGCACGGATGGCTTGGCATAGTGGGGACAAAGGGTTTGGCACGGACGGATTAGCATGGTGGGGCCAAGGCAAGGTGCGGTTGGCTTGGATTGGCATGGTGGGGCTAAGGGTTTGACATGCCATTGGCGCTTGGTGCAGCTAGCATGGTTGGGGCCATGGCAAGGTGCGGCTGGCATGATGGGGCCAGGGGTTTGGCATGCCATTGGCGCATGGTGCGACTAGCATGGTAAGGGCCAAGGCAAGGTGTGGTTGGCATGGTGGGCTAAGGGTTTGGCATGCTATTGGCGTATGGTGTGGCTAGCATGGTTGGCAATGCATTGGCGCGGTAGACATGGCCGACATGGTTTGCCATTGGTGCGGCTGACATGGTTGGCATGCCTTGGCGCGTGGTGCGATTGGCATGGTTGGCATGCCTTGGCGCGGAGATGTAGCTGGCATGGTTTTCCATTGGCATAGTGGTGCGGCTAGCATGGTTGGCATGCCTTGGCGCGGAGATGTGGCTAGCATGGTTTTCCATTGGCACAATGGTGCGGCTGGCATGCCTTGACGCGGAGATGTGGATGGCATGGTTTTCCATTAGTACCGTGGTGCGACTGGCATGGTTGGCATGCCTTGTCGTGGTAGCATGAGAATTAGGGTTTGGCATAGATGATGTCAGTCGATGTTAAGGGTTCTGCCGTGGAACATGACCCATGTAAAAAAAAGGTACCCCGGTAATTCTTGCGTAGGAATGTTGATTGATTCAATAAATATGCTAATGGTAATAGTGACGTCATGTCATATGTGCGGTTTTACGATTTTTACCCTAAGCTAAAAACCACCATCAACATTAAGTCCCCTACTTAGCTCGGAACGGGAGTATCGTTGCGAGGTAAGCATTAGATGGTGATAGGATAGGACAAAAATCAAAACAACAAGTCGTTAAAAGATGGTCAGGATGGTCCGACTAACCTTTTTCGAGATGTTAGGAGAGTTCATGATCCCCGTGTTTGGGCCTTGCATAGATTCTATTTGTGGTGTAGACCGTGAAGTGGTAAGATGAAGATCCTAGGCTTAGTCTGGCTATGCATTATCTTGGATGGGTTAGGGAACATCATGATGCTGGCTTGGCGAGTTGTTGGTGTTGGCGCGACAAGTCATGGCGTAGATGGCTTAGCATGGTGATTTGTCTTCGCGGGCCCGGTTGCCTCTTTTCCTTACTTGACTCAAATAGGAAGTCCTTTCCTTATTCGAACTCCCAAGTATCATGCCTATAAAATGGGTCGGCATCTCCTTTTATTTCACACCTTTTTTTTTTACTATGGTCGTGTGGTAATAGTAAAGCGGACGAGCGAATCCCAGGTATGTCTTCCAGCACTTCCTTTTTAACTTTCTTTTCTTCTTGTTTTCTTATGCAAACCCTAGCTGTAGGCGTACATTTTCATGATCTTGTAGAAAATATTGTCCTTCTGTGTTGGTATGAATCCTAGACGTAGGTATGCTTTGCACAAACTTATAGTAGCATTTAGGCGTGAATACCGTGGTAATGTTGACCGCCTCAATTTACGGCAAAGTAGGCATGCATGAGATGATAACTGTCATTACCTTCTCATGAAAACCTAGCTTCTAGGGTTTACTCCTTTTCCTGGTATGGCTATGGGTATGGTTCCCATGGTGGGGCACGCCTCCTCGGTCTGGCACAAATTTCCCTCTGCAGGGTATGACCTTGGCATGAGGTGGTGATGCAGTGTCTGTCAGTCCCTATTTCTTTGCCTATACGTATTATGACTTTGAACCAAATTGGCTTGTGTTCAGGATGGATCTCCTGTGTCTGATAAAATAATTTCCATGCACTTTCCGTAATAATTTCTCTTCGTATTGTTCCATTGTAGTTGTTTCGAAGGTGGAAGTAGCGTGAGGGAATTTTCGTTAGGATGAAATTAGAGAAAATTCCTGCCGTACCGAAAGACGTTGCCAATTTCAAGCCAAACATAGATGATGAGTTCTTTACAACATCCGCCACGATTAGGAAAAACCATCCCAAGTATGTGTTGATTCTTATGAATGGTCCGAAAAGTGAAGGAGATGCCTGACCAGTTCGGCCAGGAGGTGTAATAAGGTTTTATCTTTAGAGGAAAGAGTATCATGCTTATCCTATCGACTTTAAAATCTCCGTGATTCTGTTGCATCCCTTTAAGAAATGGATGAGATTCATGATGAGCCAGGAATGTGTAAAAGCCAGTTTGACCAAGGCGCAGATCGTTGATGCTGTCGCGGCTTCCGCAATGCTTCAAATTAGGAAATATATTCCAGGCTTGGTTGCTTTTATTTCCAGATGGTGTCCGGACACCCACATGGCCATATGCAGGTGGGGTGAAATGATTATCTCCTTAGAGAGCGTGGACGTATTGCTGAACCTTCCCGTAATATATAGGAAACCTCGATGTCAAATTGTCTGCAGATGAAGAAGAAATGCGCTTCGCTCTGGTTGCAAAATCAAAAGGATTCATTTGGAAAGAAAACGAGACGAGATGCTTCCATGGATGGTGGGTGTCTCAGTGGTTTCCCGATGAGTTGGAGATGAATCAAAAGAATAGTACGCTTCATGTTGACGTGTTCTTGGCTCTTTGGTTATCTAGAGATATTTTTGATGACGACTCGAGTAAGAAGGAGATAAGACAGGAACTTATCAAGTTTGCAATAAAATTGGCAAAAGGTGTCGTTCTCCCTATTGGCAGCTTGTTTCTTGGCTCTCTGTACACATACTTGGATCATCGGGTCGCGGATATGTGCGCTTTAAATGGCGACATGAAAGTGGATTCGTATATTCACGCCGCCCTTCTCCAAGCGTGGATGTGGGAGCACTTCGAAAGGTATGCTCCAAAACCGTTGGCCATACTTCCCGAGTCTTGGGGTGGCTCTAAGGTACTGCACTAGTTGAAAAGGCGCCCAAAGATTGGTTCAAACCTGGTTGGATTTCTTGACAACTCGCACATGGTTAATTTTTTTCCATGGGCTCCGGTACATGCGTCCATAACTCAGATCAGTACCTTTTCTCCTGCTCCGAGCATATCTTTGTCTTCTGATAAAGAAGATATGAGTGTTGGAGAGATGGTATTCATGCGAAGCTACACGCCCGGTCATGTGCCATCTTTATTTCGAGGATCTTGCAAAGCAGTCTCTTACAATATCGATAGGGCATCTCGGCTTATGGGTTTTGACCAAGGGGTCCCACTCGTTCGTCAGCCGGTTGTTCCAGAAGTCTCGTTGCCAACTGTTCTCGATGCTAGTGTTCTTGTGTCGGGTAAAAGTATGCCTTTTCTGCTTGCGGAACGAAATCCATCAACAACCTCCAAATATAACATATTTTGGTAGGATGAGTTTCTCGTTATCCATGGATTCGTGAATGATGTGGTAGAAAACCGTCGCGGTAAGCCTTCTCTTGCGGTTTTAGTGGAGCATCCACTGCTGAGAGATCCTTCTTCGCCCAAGCAAAAATCAGTTAGCCCGAGTGCAGATAGTCCCCAAGTGAATGAGCTAAGATCTAGAATCCGTGCATATGGTTTCCAGTCAGCTATGACAGTCCTACCGACTTTCAGTTCATCCAATATGCGGGTACGTATGATTTTCCTCTTGATTTTAGTTGGATCGTGTATATCCTTGTTTCTTTTCTGAGTACCTGTCTTTTGTATCTTGTCTAGGGTCTCAGCAGCGTGAACGCCTTTACCAAACTTGTAAATAGTCAGAAAACATCGCTTCTCGAGACAGAGGGTGGCGGTGCTGAGCCTATCCATGGCGATGGGGAACCCAAGAAGGATGAAAGTTCAGAGTCCGGTGATGGCGAGAGTAGTTCTTCCGACAGCAGTGTTGAATCTTCCTCTAGCCGGTATGAAAGAGAATCAGTGAGTTTCCTGCATTTTTTTTTATCTAATCCGTGATGTCATAGGGGGGAACCGTTTCTGAAGACGACCCCGAGATATAGACTGGTGGAGATACAGCTTCATCTCCAACTGTCACAGCCGCACCGGGCGACCTTGAAATGGATTTTTATCGAGCTGAAAGCGTCATCGTGACTCAGACAATGGAGGGTACTCCAATGGTAGCAGGTGCAATCGTCATTAGGAATCCCTTGCCGGTCGCTGATGCGGTCGCGGGCGCCACTTTCAACCCTCCGTACCTAGTCCCTTATCCAGATCATGTGTTGATCGGGGGATTTAGCGTGTCAGCCAAACATGCGGTGCTATACACTAAAATATGGGAAAGCTACGGACATATCACCATGACCAAGAAAATTACTAGTCGATTTGCGTTGGTTAAACGGGTGGAGGAAGCTTTTTCTTCGATTGACGATATGTGCAACGTGACTGGTCATACTGTTTCTGAGGATGTAATCTCGAGCTGGAGGTTCCATCGTGACATGTGTGTAAACTTCGAATTCAATGTTCCTTGGTTAGTTGAAGGTTTCTCTGAGGTTGAAAAGTTGCTGGTCGAAATAGTCGAAGGTCCTTCTGCAGATATGATGAAGAAGCAGGAAGCGGAAGTCGAAAAATTATCCAGGAAGCTGAAGTTCAAAAGGGCGGATCTCCAAAGCACGAAGGAGGCTCTTGCTAAGAAGAGCAAGTCATTGTTGGAAAACTTTCCTTGAATGCATTTCTGTCTTCCGAACTTCTTATTTTTAGGTTTTTTTTTGAAAGACAAATAAAACGCATAGTTTATGGTTTTGATTTCCTGGATTTCTTGGGTTGATAGAAAAATGTTACCTTGAGGGTTTTGGATTATTCTTTTGGAATGGATTGTTTTGGGAATGATGTTGTCTTGGTTACGATTGCAAGTGACGCAAACATCCCAGGAAAACCATGGAACCTTGTGTTGGTAGATGACATGGGGTGAAACACAACATGGCTATCGGTTTTATCATTCCCATGAAAACTTGAAATAACAAACCATGTATCTTGTCTAGGTAAGACTTACTCGATTTTTAAGGTCTCCTAATGAAAAGGGAACCTTTCGGGTATAAGACCGAGTTTTATGGGAAGCACAGCCGTGATTGTGGGAAGTCCCCAGTCGTCTCATCTGATAATCGAGTCGTCGATCCCTGGTTGGATCATTCGCTTTTAATCTCTAGGCAGTCCCCAGTCATCCCTCACCGTGTCAAGACTGATAATCGGGTCGTCTGGTAACTGAGTCGTCGATCCCTGAGCGGATCGCCTACTTCTACCATCTTGATATCAAGGTCGAAGCATGAGATCGATGGTTGAAAATTGACATTGTAACCGAAAGATCAATCTCCCACTGTGGCCGCCAATTGTTTGAGGGTGAAAACAGTTTATGCTGATTTTGGTAATTTCGGGAGTGTGGGTGAGAAACGAATTTAAACCATAAATAATATACTGCAAGGGAGTACTTTAGATTTGAGAGATCAATCTGTACAAATCCGACCTAAACCAAGAAATGGCCGTTCCAGACCTGCTTCGGTCACAAAGTGAAGGAGAAGGGTTGGTTTTGGGGAGGGAAGAGAAGAAAGTGTTGAGACCAGAATAGTTGATTCTGGAAGAGTAGTTGTTTTACGACTTGTATCAGAAAGTGGGAAGCTAACAGATGAAGAACAAGCAAATATTTTCTGAGTGTTGTATGTTCCTGACCTGAACTTGTTATTCTGTGGAAATAGGTAATGCCTATTTATACAAGTCGAAGTGAAACGTATTCTTGTCTCATTAAGAAATGGAAAACGGGTGAATAAATGGGAGGAGGTGATAACCAGTAACGTCTGGAATTAATGTTCCATAAAAAGAAAGCGTTTCACCATTACTCCCTGTATTTACTAACCGCCTCATCCTTATGACACTTTCTAATAACGGGCGTAGTGTACGCCACATGTTGTAAACCTCCAAAACAATACCCAATGAGCATCCCCCAGTTTGTGACATGCGTTGATGTATCGTGTGTTTTCGTTGAAAACATGTAGCACATTGTTGTTGTCTGGCAAGTTGAGCTTGGGAGACTTGCCGGCTCGGTGGTGACCTTCGACGGTTGAGATTTTGTATCTTAAGAGGAAAGGTAGCCGTTAATTATTGCAACTCTTCATTTGGTATCCAGTGGCATGAAAGCATGATCATTATGGCTTTAATATGGCCTAGTTTAGGCGCAGCCAAAAGTTAGGGTTTTGGCTTTGTTTAGGCGCGACTAAACTAGGGCCAAAGGTTTCCATGCGTTGGCTGGTAACCTTGGACGGCTAAGATCTGTACCTTAGATGAAAAAGTGATCGTTGATCATTGCAGGCCTTCGTTTTGGTAGCCGCATAGGGAAGGCCGGCATGGCTTGGCGTGGCAAGGTGTTTGGCATGCCATTAGCACATATGGTATGGTATGCCTTGACGCGGTTTGGCGTAGCCAAAACTAGGTTTTGGGCCAAAGGTTACCATGCGTTGTTTGGCAACCTTTGTCGGTTGGGATTCACATCTAGGATGGAAGGGTGGCCTTTGATCGTCGCACGTCTTCTTTTTGGTAGCCGCAATAGGGGAGGCCGGCATGGTATGGCGTGGCCAAAACTAGGGTTTTGGGCCAAAGGTTACCATGCGTTGTTTGGCGACTTTGGACGGCTAGGATTTGCATATAGTATTGAAGGGTGACCGTTGATCGTTGCATGCCTTTATTTTAGTAGCCGCAATAGGGAAGGCCGGCATGGTATGGTGCGGCAAGGCGGTTGGCATGGCATGCCTTGGCACCGTTTGGCGTGGAAAAAACTAGGGTTTTGGGCCAAAGGTTACCATGCATTGTTTGGCGATCTTGGACGGCTAGGATTTGCATCTAAGATTGAAGGGTGACCGTTGATCATCGCACGCCTTCGTTTTAGTAGCCGCAATAGGGAAGGCCGACATGGTGGGGCCAATGGAAAATGGCGCGGATGGCTTGGTATAGTAGGGCCAAGGGTTTGGCACAGACGGCTTGGCATGGTGGGGCCAAGGCAAGGTGCGGTTGGCTTGGCATGATAGGGCCAAGGTTTTGACATGCCATTAGCGCATGGTGCGGCTAGCATGATCGGGGCCAAGGAAAGGTGCGGTTGGCATGGTGGGGCCAAGGGTTTGGAATTCCATTGGTGCATGGTGCGGCTAGCATGGTTGGGGCCAAGGTAAGGTGTGGTTGGAATGGTTGGGCCAAGATTTTAGCATGCCATTGGCGTATGGTACGTGTAACAGACAGGTAAATTTCCCTTCTAAATGGATTGGGTTCCAACACATTCAGTAAGGCGAAACTCCGGTGCGTCACTCAAGGTACATAACAATACATAGTTTTGAAAAAGAAGTAGTGATAAAATTCCAAGATCAACAACAAAATAGGGGATGGGAAATGAATATACTCCCTAAGTAAATAAAAACAACAAAAAAAGTCGCAAACACACACATTTGGTAGTACCAATACATGATGCTAAGGTGTGTGGCAGTGAGAGATATAACACCATTCACTACTGAGTTAGTAAACTAGAGAGGAATAAATTAGAACACTAAAAATTCACCAACGAGAAATTATACACAAGACCATCTGGATTAGACGATTTTTAAATGAAACCAAACTAGGTAAACAATTTGGGTATGGAAGGAGTAATACATCCTCTTCAATGTTAAAACCAATTGCTAAGATAATTGATCATATATATACGTATCCATTTAGTCATAAAGTACATGACGAAAGAGATTCTAAAGCAATGGCATATACGTGAATACGGTAGTATACAATACATCGAAGATTAGACAGCATGAAATAGTTAACTAATTAATTTATCTAAGAGAGTCTTGTTAGCACAACGAAAATCATGCCCTTCTTTCATGAAATCATTTGTAACATTTGAAATCACAGTATATTATGCAAGGATTGATCACATAAAGAAGAGGATTCAAACCGAATTTACGGATGTAAAATTTTAAGGGAAAAATAAAAATAAAAACAAAGAGAAAGAACCCCTACCTTTTTAGAAGACGTATTCAGCCGATAATTCAAATTTGGAATTCGGAACTAAACTTGTTTTCTTCCGGAAATTGATTTGAGTAGAAAATGAGATGATAGGGAACAGGAAAAACAAAAGAGATATTTTTTTATTTAAAGCCCAGATGGGAAAGAAAAAGAAAAGGCAATAATGCCCCTTGCTACTCATGCATGACACGTGCATTTCATGCTCAGAGTTTCTAGTATTTTCCTTAGCACCAATTAACCATGCTCCAAAACATTACTAAGGGATAATTACAAAACACTCATACTGGGTTGGGACAAAGTTCAAAGCCTTGAAGAAAATTTTACGGTGTTACACCATAACCTCCTAAAAAAAAGAATTGCATCCCGCAATTCAAAGTTTATCAAAGAGCAATGAAGGTTACCTTCAAGTAGCTCTGGTCACTCATCTCTCACGCCAAACACGAGCCCCTAAGTGAAGAAGATATGTTTAAAGTGAATTCTAAGGGATCAAGTTTCAAATCAAAATATGATGTTAGATGAAGAGACACAAACAAATGAGTAGCGGTGTCGAACAAAATTTTAGAGTGAGAGCTGAAAATTAGAAAATTACCCTCAATTACGGCATTTTCAGGTTCCCCTTTAACCTCAATAATGCTATTTAGCTTCCCTTGGAAATTTTGTTGCCTTGGATGGAACGATGCATTGCTACGAGGATGATAAGGCTGTCTAGCATTGAAATTCTGGTTCTGTATATTCGGATGTTGGGGTGGATTAGCATATTGTGGCTTCATTGGTACATCTGGTGCTGGAACAGAGCAATCTTTGACGAAGTGGTCTCCTCTACATCGGTAACTACTGATCTTGCATTTGTTCTCATTGTTGATCTGTTCAGTATGAGAGACACGAGGACGTTTTTGATGAGGTGCCGAGTCGTTCTCGTTCTTCCTTTTCAACTCACTTTCCTCCCTTTCCTTTTGTGCTTTAATCTATTTAGCTTCAATCGCTAGTGCAGTATCCAAAACTCTATTGTAAGTTGGGAGCTGTAGCGGAACAATTTGGGCACGGATTCCTGGCTTCAATGCATCCTCTAATTTACGAGCCCTTAATTCTTCAGTTTGGACGAGATGATCTCCGTAACGTTCGAGTTCACTAAATTTCTTGTCCAACTGAGTAACCGTCATGTTACCTTGCTTCAAAGTGGCAAATTCAACACACTTCAATGCCTTAGCTCTTCGGGGAAAATACTAACTGAAAAATAACTTTACGAACAGTTCCCAGCATATGTTGTCCACATCATGCACACGCTTCATAGTTCTTCAACAATGATCGGCATCTCCCTCAAATAAGTAAGTCGCAAGTCGAATCTTATTCTCGTCCGGAGTTCGCAATACGTCAAACACTTTCTCAATGCCCATCAACCACTTCTCCGCTTCAGTGGGCTCCTCCGTTCCATTAAAGTTTCTTTTATCACCCGTTACCTTCATGAATTCCATCAAGTCAGAAGCAGCACCTGACTTCTTCTTGTCCTTAACCGCATCGGCAAACGTTTCTACTAATTTTTCTAGCATTTTCTGACTTAGATCCTTTTTCTTACGTCCGGAGCTTGAGGCTACAAATTTCCCACAACGTGACATCTTCAAAACAGATAATGCATCAGATTCACAGTTGGTTAGTAATGTACACTACTAATACACAAAACAATATGTATATCACAGTTCTGGTTAGTTTTCCCCATCCCAAAATCAATCAAGACTTTTTCAAGCAATTGTTGTAAGTTTAAGAAAAAGCTTCAGGAAATAAAATCCACAAGACTAGCTAGTGTTGAGATTCAGGCTAGTCAGGGCATATTCTCACAAACGAAAGGGAAATGCAGGTTCAGTGGCCACATAGCAAAACACAATTTAAACAGCCAAAACATCCGAACACAAATAAAATATTAGGAAATCAATCATTTCAGCGCACAAAACACCAACACAGTCCCGATGAATCAGAACTTGTGCACTGATACCAATCTGTAACGGACAGGTGTAAATATGGTATAAATTAAGTAGGCTAAAACCTTTGAGTTACACCAATAGGGAAAGAATAACTCTGATCCAGAAAATAGTACAATACTAATTTTTACACAGAAAAGGCTTAATCTCTCATTCTTAAGAAATGGGTATTTATAGCATTCCCAAATCTTCCTTGACAAGATCAGTGCACACGTATACTATCTTGACTTGACTTTGTCACTCGAATCAAGTCCGTACACGTGTCCTTGATATCACGGAAATGATGAAGCACTCTCATTTCTGAATCGGGGCTATTCTTAGACAGGGCCCACTCGCTATTGGCACCCTTCCATTCATAGAGTGGGCACTTCATATGATCTTACCATGCCTATCGTCACTCCTTCTGAAGCATGCTCTCGTCTCTGCCATCGCCCATGCCATCGACCATGTCCCACATGGAGGTGGTGATGCTGCAAGTTCTTGGAGTAGGTCACTGCACTCCTCGTCTCTATCATCGCCCATGCCATCGACCATGTGTTTCATGGAGGAGGTAATGCTACAAGGTCTTGGAGTAGGTCACTGCACTCCTCGTCTCTATCATCCCCAGGACGTTGACCATGTATCATGGAGGAGGTCATGCTACAAGGTCTTGGAGTAGGTCCTTTTGCTCTCCTCGTCTCTATCATCGCCCATGCCATCAACCATGTCTCAAATGTGTAACTTGCTTGTGTAAGCGCATAATGCTCAACCATCACTTCATCCAAGGCTCTCAATGGTCTTCACTCATCACGTGGTGGGGGCGGCGTCAATCCCATCGCCCTTCACCACGCTTCCTCTCCACCGTCATGCCCGTGCTTCTTCTTCACTCTCATCATCACTTACTCGTCTTTGCCTCACCTAGGTCATGCTTAGTTGCTCCGTCACCCTCATCGTCTCTCCTGTTCCAATCACTAGCCCTCGTCATCACCTTTAGTCGTTGCAAAGGTACGGTGCTCCTCATTTTTCTTACTCTTAATTTTGGGGTATCTACATTAAGCCCCTTGGAGGCGATTAGGCGTCGGGACTAAGCAGCAGTCATATGCTCAAAATTTCGATATCTCCCTTTTCGATCGTTACGCAGATGTGATTTGTCATAAGGCACTCCAGCATGTTTACCCTTGATGCTCACGTCACTACCTACTCAAATCACGGGACGTTTTCACCTCGTTCTTAGCGAAAGTCATTTCTTCTTTCCCTTCGCTATATATAAGCTCCTCTCATTATTCGTTTTTCTTCATGTTTCATTCTTCTCCCTCTTACTATCTTTTATTCTTACTACATAATGAGTAGTTCAGCCCCTGGTGATGATGACTACGGTAACCAACAAACCTATATTGTAGATGCTGCTTCCGATGAGGATACTCATACCCCTCCTATCTCACAGGATGCTATCACCTCCTCCCACAAATCTCGTAAGAGCTCAGCTGCCTCTAAACAAGACCAACGAAGTCGTGATCTTTCTTGAGCAAAGCGTCATTCTTTGAATGATCATTTCGACCGTCTTTGCCTGATTCCTCTATTTCTACGGACACAACAACCGCCGTCTCTTGGCTCTTATCTCGTGAACCCCCTACTTCTTTTCTGCTCGAGGAAAGTGGAATTCCTTATTTAGCGCTCGTCGTGGCGATCATGCCTTGCCTCGGTATCATTCCTTTCCACTTCCACATATCCTCTTATGTGGTCCGCCTGGGTAGATTACATCTTCTCCGACCAAGACCATGTTCAACTCCTAGACAATGTAGGTGTGTACTATGCCCTTAGAAGTTCTAAATGTAAAACTATAACGCGTCAAAAATGGGATCTTCGTCGCTTGCTTCTCCGTTGGATAAAGGAGGTTCACACATTCTTGTTTGCTTGGGGAGAAGCCACTCCTACCCTTGAAGATGTTGTTGCTATCTTAGCTCTTCCCATGCATAGCAACATTTCTTACAAAAAAGCTTTAGCCCCCCGTAATGATAAGGAAGCGAAGATGTGCCAAGTATTGTATGATGTTAGGGAACTCTCTTTACAAGATGATGCTCCCCCAGGCGCCCCCAAGAGAAAGGGAAAACGTCCTAGCCTTAAGGAGTGGCAAGATTTATGGTTTAAACTTGCTCGTAGGTCACCTGACCTTGATTCTTTGCCGATCAAGGCTCGAATCACTCCATTGCATGAAGTGGCTGCATTGTTGGTATTTTGGCTATCTCATGATCTTTTTGATTATGGGGTGAAGGATAGTGTTAAGGACAACATCATAGTAATGTCGTGTTGTTGGTTCATAGGGCATGTCTTCCTTTAGCCCCTATGTTTTGGGAAATTTGTATCGTCAACTCGATATTTTGGCCGGTGATCTCCAATGGGTGAACCACCCTGATCATGTGGTTGAGAGTCATGCAGCCATGGCATTCCTTCAAGTGTGGTTGTGGGAGCATTTCCGAAACTATCGTCCTTCTCCCAATTCCTTACACATCCGTCATGACAATCTACATCGCGCCTGTGAACACCGTGGTGAGTCGTCGTGCTTTTGCTACGTCTTACCCTCGGCTTGCTCTTTATAAGGGTCTTCACCCCAATCGCTCCAAACGCCTTGTCGACGTCATGGATGCTTTCGAAGAGTTTACATTCTGGCCATATTTGGACGGTGCCTGTGGTGTTCCCACTTACCGTTTCTCCTCCACTTCCTCCGACGATGAAGTGACCATCGGTCTTAATGATAAGGTTGATAATTTTGTTTGGGATTTTGCTCTTGCCGTGACTCCTGGTCATATTCCGGGTTACCATGAAGGGCGATTCTGTGCTTTGTCATATAATATTGATCGAGTTGCTCGGCAAGCTGGATTCGATCAGGGTGTTTGCGCTTCTCCCAAATCCCCTTTTAGTGACGATGATTTAATTGTTGCAAGATGCTTTCTCGATTTGTTTTTCGCGGATGAGCGTGCTCGAGTAGTTGAGGTTTTCCCTTTCAAGAAGACCTTGCCTTATGCATGGCGTGTAATGTCCGTGGACGAGGAATGGAAGCGTTCTGGCGGGTTCAAGTTCTCAAGATGGTGAAGTTTTTGTTCTTTACTCGTGTTGCTTGCCCGATAATCCCTTCCCCACTTCTTCACGTATCTGGTCGTGTTAAGTTAGACGCCTCTATTGTTGCCGTGAAGGTTTGCATCCAAGCTCTAAAGGTAAGCCCATTGACTCTCGGGAGACGTAGGTCCAAACCAGCACGCTTGGTAGAAGAGCTTATTGATGAAGGTCTTGATGCTCCCATAGAGGTATTTTCTTATCCTTGCTCGCTTTGTGATTGTGTATGTTGTAATTACTATTACGATGACAAGTGAACTTTTCTTTATCTCTTATATATGTATAGCCGAATCGGTCACGGCGTTCTGGTCGTGCACACGTCGCCTCTACTGTTGCCCAACTTCCGCCGATACCTGACCATGCTTCTGTTGCCTCCGGTAAAACTTTATTACTATATTCTTACTTGATTACCCTTACACGTGTCTATTTTTTTTATCTATGTTATTCTATAAATACGTTTCTTCATCCGTTTCATTTGTTCCGAATATTGTTTCTTACTTCTTATTCTCTCTCTCTTTTCTTTAGAGTACGCTCCTCCTCCCTACTCTAGCCCTTATGGTCGCACTAGCCACCCTTCGTCAGCTACTCAAGTATTGTTTTCTCCCCCCCCCCCCTTTTTGAAAAGAGAAGTAAAATTAAACCTTATTCCTTCCTCCCCTTACTCTTTTTTTTTTTTTGATATGAAGGGTGGTCGTCGTGGTTCACAAGACCGTTGTGACTCCAATGATCTTAAACGTACTAAGTCATCAAGCCATGAGGTTGAGGTTCCTCGGCCCTCAGTGTCCAGCTCTTCCAGGAGGATGGCTCTTATGCCTACCCCAGTTATCGATCCCGACGTGCCCCAATTTGAACATGAAATCAAGCAACATGAGCTTAACCATGGCGGTGAAGGGTATGTCTGGTCTCACGACTTCCCGGGTTTGCCTCTAACCACTGTTCCCGCTACGCTCGGATCGTAAAGGAGTATGGACATATACCTGTTTGGGGCCCTGTTCCTTTGGGAGATGCTTTGGTAAGCTTCGTCAACGGTTTATTAGACATAGTGGCTGAGATGGATGATGAAGATGCCACACCGCCCTCGGCTAGTCGTCTAGGCATTTGGAGGGAATTAGTAGACAGTGCCAAGGACTTGGGTTTCAATATTGAGTGGTTAAATGATATGCTGACTGGACTCGAGTCAGGCGTCAACAATCGTCGTGTAGAGCTTCCTCAATTGATTTAAAAGGCTCGTTCCCGCGTTCAAGAACATGAAACTCGTCTTTCGCCCTTAGTGCCGAGCAAAGTTTGACTCATCTCTTGCAAGGCTTTCTGTTAGTATTGCTACTGAGAACAACGCATTGAACGAGGCTAACTTTCAACTTCGTGAGCTGGAGACGGAGCTAAAGTCACTTCCCTGATATGGATGTATTGTAATCATTGACATCGTGTCGCTTTCATCTATGTGCATGGCCACTCAGCGATTGAGTGCATGGACATGTCATGTCACTCAGTCTTGCATTTTGCTTATTTCCCTTCTATTTTTTTTTTTGGACTGCGGAGGGTATGTACTTGGCTGGTCATTGTGCCAAGACATATATCCGTTTGAATCCCTTTGTGTGTTTTAGTTTGTCAATGAAATTAATCTTCTGCGTTTGGTCCTCTCCCCTCCGTTTTTTGAAATTCGTGTATTTTTGGGAGTGTCTTTGCTCTTTTAGTATAAAATCCGCTCTTGTAGTGTATTTATCCATACCTCAATCAAATCTTCTCTCCCTCGCCCAAAAACTCCATTTGGTTGAGTATATAGCGCATGCAATTATGTCTTCACAAGCTTCACGTCTCACTCATATATTGGGAGTTTTACGTGTGTGTGAAGACCATCTTGCTAGCTTATATCAGCAATATGACATTGAACTAGCTCATGTTGAAGCCCAAAAATCTGCCATTCTGTCATGTAATTGTGTTATCCCTATCGCTTTGGAAGAACGACGACTAGCTATCAAGTCTAAACGAGTTCGATTCTTTATGCAAAGTAAAGATTGTAAGCATTCCATCAATACGATTAGATTTATAATGGCTGGTGGAATCGGGGTATAACCCATCCTCAGATGCGTGAGCACCGAATTAAATCACCGAGTGAAGCAAAGAGCTTGCTATTCGCTTGCCTGGAGGTGGCTATTTATGGTTCCCTGCGCATTTTATATGTATACACATATGATACGTTCGCGTGGTTTCTTATCGTTGATATAACATTTGTCATTGCTAGGAGATACTCGACGTTTCACCAAGCTTCATGTTGTGACTTATTGTGGGTTATAAGGTATCAATAGAACAGATCCTTTGTGTAAATCAAATAACATTGTCATAGTCTCTCTTCTCCTTTTTTTGTTTTCTAATCATGTGATGTGCCATATTGCAATCATTGACATTGTGTGTGTATACGCGTTAACGCACTGTTTATGTTGGGGTACTCCCCAAATGTTGTGGATAATCATTATCGCTTTTCTTTCCTCGAAGACTAAGCCACACCTAGTCTTGGTGTATCTAATCGCTCTTGCTTTCTTTTGTTGCAAAGCGAGCTACACCGAATCGTGGTGTATCAGATTGCTCTTTCTTTCTTTTGTTACGAAATGAGCCTCACCGAATCTTGGTGTAGTTTTGGTGTTTTTGCCTTATTTTGTTTAAAGCAGCGGATGATGTTGTGTTTTTCCATCCTTTAGGGGTGTGCACGGTTAAGTTATGAAGATAACACAAGGTAATATTTGTGCCCAAAAAGATTTTATTCATTAACTTTTACATATAAAAAAGTCTTAAGCCACATTCCATTGACCTTATCATTAGGCTTGCCCTTGATTTTGCTTCCATCAAGGCGTTCTAGCTTGTAATATCCACTCTCCGCTGCTTCTCGGATACGGTAAGGTCCTTCCCAATTAGGAGCAAATTTTCCTGCGCTTTCATTACGTGGTACATGGGGCGCTATGGAAAGCACTAAGTCTCCCACCTCGAAGCTTCGTGGTATGACCTTTTGATTATACGATCTTGCCAGGCGATCACGATACTGTTTGTTGCATGGGCGTCTGCCTTGTCACGACGCTCATCAATACTGATCTAGTGCCATGAAACGCCTATTCGTCAATGCCCACTCGCTGGCATCCGGTACTCTATTTGAAGCCACCACTACTACTGCCAGGTATAACGGCGTCTTCACCATATACTAGGCTGTACGGTGACGCTCCGGTTGAGCTTCTTTTTGCAATACGGTACGCCCAAAGTGCCATGGGTAATTCGTCATGCCACAGACGTTTGTTATCATACAAGCTACGACTAAGGATCCGTAACAAAGTCTTATTAGTTGCTCTCACTGTCCATTTCCTTTGGGGTAGTATGGAGTTGAGGTCTTGTGTTTGAAATGAAATGATGCAAGGAGGTCGTGTACTTCTTTATTTGAAAGGAGTGCCGTTGTCGATATAAGACATATTGGTATGCCGAAGCGGCTAATGATATTTTCTTTGATAAAGGCCACAACGGTGCTTCTGTAGTGTGCTTTAGTGGGATGGCTTCAACCCATTTCAGTAAATAATGCAGTGAGTATGAGGATATACTGCGTCTTTGGTTTGATGACTTAGGCGTAATTGGACCAATGATGTCTAAACCAAAAGCTGTGGAAGGGCCACGGGGTAACGATGTTGTGCAAAGTGGTATGGGGCGCATGCATGAGATTTCCATGTAGCTGCACTGCTCACAACGCGAACATATTCCTCCGTATCATGCTCCATGGTTGGCCAATAGTATCGCATCATACAATTGTGTAAATAATCGGGCTTTCCTTGATGCTCACCGTCATGAGATATCTCCATTGCTCTTAACGATTCTCCAGGACCCAAGCATCTTAAGGCGTGTTGATTAAAGCTGCGTCGGAACAATTCCCTTCAACCACAAAGAATCGCTTGGATTTCTTTTCAATTTTAAGCGCCAAGTTCTTGTCCTCGGGCGGTATCGTTTACTAAGATAATCGAGATATGGTGTTCTCCAGTCACCATCAGACTCGTTAGCTACACAAACCTCTTGGTATTGGGGTCTTTGCTTTGCAACAACCTTCGCAAGTATCTTGTAATTTCGTCGCTTTGCTGATCATGTCCGACCAATAGAACCCGCTCTCTGGATTCTCCTGTGAGCAATCGATAAATTGTGACCACATGTGAGCTGGTGAATCTCACTGAAGCTCGCCGACGTGTCTAGACATCTACATAATGCACCTCGATGCAATGAAGTATAAGCTTCCTCCTAGGAGTGTGTAAGTCTTCAATGTTTTCCATGACAAAATCGTGCCCCTGGTGCTTTTTTAGATCCAAAATTATTGGTCAACGCCTTAGTCATTTTCATCTTCATATATGAGGTCTTCCACCCAAGTTGAAGGTTCTTTCCTACGAATAACCGTGATGGTTTCTTCATCTCCCTCTATCAGTTGAAGGCTGGACGCCAACGTAGCCAAAGCATCAGCATGCTTGTTAGAAGTTCTTGGTTTATACCGAATGGAGATATGGGAAAAGTGCCGAATTAGTTTCTGAGCCTTCTCCCTGTAGATAGCTAGAGTTGGCTCCTTGACATGGAATTCCCCTTCTATCTGATTGACCAAAAGCCGTGAATCTCCTACTACTTCGAGGTTTTGTATGCTCATTGATTCGGCCAGTGTTAAACCGATAAGGAAGCTCTCATATTCTGCCGCGTTGTTAGTGCAGGGATAATCCAATTTAAAAGAATATGAGATACTCTTTCCTTGTGGGCTGATGAACACGACTCTGCGCCCCCATGCGTCCCGTATGATGAACCATCGAAGAACATTTGCCAGGGATTTTCTCTCGCTGCCATGGCTATTTCCTCAAACAACGCTATATCGGTGTCATCGGATCTGGGAAATTTGCTAACAAGTCCGCGATTTCTTGTCCTCTTACCCCATGTGGTCGGAGTGGAATGAACGAAAATTCTAAAAGCTTCAGAGCCCATTTGCCTATTCGACCATTCTGAATAGGTGTGTTGGTTAAGTAGGTCACCGGGTTAGCTGCTGCAATGACATACGTTTGGTGCGCCAGGAGATAATGTCTCAATTTTGAAGCGGCCAACAACAGTGGGAGACATGCCTTTTCTACAGGTGAGTACCGGAGTTCAGCACCTTTGAGAGCCTTACTGATGTAATAGATAGGTACTAAGTGTGTGTCACCCATGTCTTGAGCTAAAAGAGCACCAATTGCTGTATCTGTATTTGCGAGATATAGGTGCAATGGCTTCCCTTTGATTGGCGGTCTTAGGACATACGGGTGTATTAGACAGCGCTTGATGCAATCGAAAGCCTCTGCTTGGAGCGGTCCCCATGCGAATGGGACATTCTTTCGGAGTAATGGGTAAAAGTGTCGCATGTACTGAGCAAGGCCTGGGATGAACCTTCGAATATAGGAGATTCGCACGATTAAGTGTTGTAGATCTGCCGTAGTTGTTGGGGCGGTCATCGTAAGTATTGCTTGAGCTTTGTCCTTATCCATTTCAATGCCTTTAGCTGTTACTTGGAATCCCAAAATTTTTCCGGAGGTTACCCCGAAAATGCATTTGGCAGGGTTCATTTTCAAGTTGTATTCTCGGCATCTGGTGAACACCTTACGCAAATTGGAAATGTGATCCTTCCTTCGTTTAGCCTTAACGACGATGTCATCAATGTATATTTCCATTGCCTCGTGGTTAAGGTCATGAAAAATGAATGTCATTGCTCGTTGGTATGTAGCCCCGGCATTCTTGAGTCCGAAAGGCATGACAACATAATAAAAGTTGCCAATAGGTGTGGAGAATCTTTTCTTCTGCATCTGACTCTTTCATTTTAACCTGGTTGTACCCACTCTGACCATCCATGAATGAGAGCAATTCGTCCTCTGATGTGGAATCAACCAACATGTCGATGAGGGGTATTGGGAATTCATCCTTGGGGCAAGCTCTATTCAGATCTCTAAAATATACACAGCATCGCAGCGTTCCATTTTTCTTCTCGACTGGTACAATATTAGCTAACCATGTAGGATGATGTATAGGCTTGATATATCCAGCAGCTAGCATTTTAGTTACCTCTTCCTTAATCTTTTTCTCGATGTCGTGGTGAAACCTCCTTCGAGGTTGCTTTACCGGCCTGCTGGTAGGGGATACTTTGAGCTCATGACATACTAAAGATGGATTCAGACCCGGCATATCTTCGTAAGACCATGAGAAAACATCCTGGAATTCTCTTAATAGATCTTCTAACGCCTTGCTTTCTTCGGCAGTAAGAGAGGTGCCGACTTCTAGCAACTTTGGGAAGTCTTCCGTGCCTATGTTTAGTTTTCTTGTAGCCTCATTGATTTTAGGTTCTGGTTCGGGGACGGTACGTTCCCAAAACTTGATGGGGTCACCACTTTGACCATGTGTGTTAGATTCTGCCATGTTAACTTCCACCGTTGGTGTGGTGCCCTTCTGTAATTGCTATAAGCGATATACATGACGCCCGTCCGAGCGTACCTCCTTCTTGAACCTGTGGCCTTCGGTGTTATGACCCTTCTGCGTCTTCTTGGATTTGGACGTTGTCCCCTCCTGATAAGTGGTTTCCCAATCCGGAATAGGAGTGGAATAGATGTGAGTAATTACTTCATTGGGTTCATTGAGGCCAGTGTAGAATGCATCTTCCGCCATGTATGCTTCCTCAGGTGAAAATGGGTTTTCTATAGCGGAAATGCGCTTATGTTTTCCTTTCAAGATGAACTTGACGCACTGGTGATATGTAGAAGGGACAATTCCGTGTTTGTGGAGCCATGGTCGTCCCAACAACATGTGATAAACCGTCTCGACATTCATGACGTGAAATGGTTCCACAGAACGCAGAGGTCCTGCCCTGACCTCTAGGTTGATGGTACCTATGGTATATTGGCTTAAGCCTCCAAACCCTTGGATCCTGGTCTGAGACTTCCTTATTTCTGAATCTTTAATGCCCATGGTTTGTAATATGTTGTAAGGGACCAAATTTAGGGAAGCTCCGGTGTCTATGAAAGCACGCTTGAATGACTTCTTACGAAGGGATGCGGTGAGGTAAAGTGGCCTGGTATGATCACAATCTACTCGACGGTCTGCCTCCGAAAATGTGATTACATTAGTAGGTAGAGGGTATCGTCTATCAAGATATGCCGTCATGTTTTCGTTAGCTGCAATACGGGTAATGAATTCCGCCGCCATCGACTTGAGCTTGTGTGAAGCCTAAGGAATCGAAGAATTTAGCAAATAATGGTTTCTTGACTACCTTTGCAGCGATGTACTCGGTGTTATCTGTTACATCCATAGCTGCAACCTCTGCCAGGAAGTCTTCGTGTTCATCATCATGCGTCTCAGCACACTCATGTTCAACCATCTGTACTTCTGCGTCTTCTTGTAGGCCGTCTTGTATATGTGCAAACATTGCTGTTTGGTGAGCTGCGAACGGATTATCTTGGATCTTATTGGTACCCAGGTCAATTTCACCTTTCTTCATGCGGTTATGAAACCTCCAACGTAATGTACGGCATTCCTTCGTGGGGTGTTCCACTTTGCGATGAGATAAGCAGTAATTCTTTTCACGTTTGTCTTGCTCTGTTGTCTCCTTTGGGGGTGTTGGGAGTTTGATGTCATCATTGCGGATCCATTCTTTGAGTAGATCAAGGACTATGTCGAAGGAACATGGGTATTCGGGAGGTTCCTCTCTGTCATTGGAGTTTGCTGGTCGTTTACCACGTCTCTCTTCATTGTCTTTGAATTGTCGACGTCGTTGGTTACCTTCATCTCGAGCATATGAAACACTGTGAGTCCAAGTCTTGTTCTTAGCATCCATTTCATCTTCTGTGGCACCTGTTCGTGCACACGACTCTTCTAAGTCAGCAAAATTTTCCATACCAGCATTCTCTAATACTCGTCGTGTTTGCAGAGGCAATGCTGCAATGCATATGTTGACTAGCTCTTTTTCTGGAATGACGATGTTGCACCTCAAATATTCCATTCTGAAACGTTTGACAAACACAGTCTTTTTCTCACCTACGCGAAATCTTATTTTGCATAAATCGAGATGGATATCTTTCTTGGTTTGGAGTAAAATTTCAAGATAAAAATCTGCTGCATTTGCTCCCATGTCGCTATGCTGCTTTGTGGAAGGGTGATAAACCAAGTGAATGCATCTCCTGTGAGAGACTTACCAAACTCCCTCAGACATACATGCTTGTTTGCTGCATGTTCATTCAACATCATGGTAAAGCGGTGTAGGTGTTCCATTGCGTTGCCCGTTCCGTCGAATAAAGTGAACTTGGGAGTTTTATACATAAGCGGCATTGGGCGGGCCACGGCATCGAGGAGTAGCGGTGATTGCACTTTGTGAAAGACTTAGACGATGCTTCTAGACCATACTTGTCTTCAATGTATTTGGCCATTTTTACCTCATCTATTGTGAACATTTGCCTACGAGAGCTCGGTGGTGTAGACCGATGTGCATGAGAGGTATGTACATCATGAGGAGGACGGGTGTATGTTCTCCGTTTGGGTCTCCTAGACCTATTCCTGGTGTACCCCTTTCGCCGAGCGCCCGTCATCATGAGCTGATGGTGTAAGTGTAGCGATACGTGCTGCCGATTCGATACGTCGTCGCTCCATATCTTGAAAGTCCAATAGTGCTTGTTGGAGCTCGGTAAGTGGCTCTCCCTCTGTTGGTGAAAAGGGTCTTTGGACGTCACCAGTGTCGATGAGGGATGCATCTGTGTAGTTGGTGTAGTCATTATACTATTAATGAGATCAGAGCCCAGTAGAAGTCGCCAGTGTAAATATGGTATAAATTAAGTAGGCTAAAACCTTTGAGTTACACCAATAGGGAAAGAATAACTCTGATCCAGAAAATAGTACAATACTAATTTTTACAGTAAAAGGCTTAATCTCTCATTCTTAAGAAATGGGTATTTATAGCATTCCCAAATCTTCCTTGAGCTTCTAGATACCGTACACGTATACTATCTTGACTTCTTTGTCACTCTGACAGCTCAAGTCCGTACACGTGTCCTTGATATCACGGAAATGATGAAGCACTCTCATTTATGAATCGGGGCTATTCTTAGACAGGGCCCACTCGCTATTGGCACCCTTCCATTCATAGAGTGGGCACTTCATATGATCTTACCATGCCTATCGTCACTCCTTCTGAAGCATGCTCTCGTCTCTGCCATCGACCATGTCCCACATGGAGGTGGTGATGCTGCAAGGTCTTGGAGTAGGTCATTGCACTCCTCGTCTCTATCATCGCCCATGCCATCGACCATGTGTTTCATGGAGGAGGTAATGCTACAAGGTCTTGGAGTAGGTCACTGCACTCCTCGTCTCTATCATCCCCCAGGACGTTGACCATGTATCATATGGAGGAGGTCATGCTACAAGGTCTTGGAGTAGGTCACTGCTCTCCTCGTCTCTATCATCGCCCATGCCATCAACCATGTCTCAAATGTGTAACTTGCTTGTGTAAGCGCATAATGCTCAACCATCACTTCATCCAAGGCTCTCAATGGTCTTCACTCATCACGTGGTGGGGGCAGCGTCCAATCCCATCGCCCTTCACCACGCTTCCTCTCCACCGTCATGCCCGTGCTTCTTCTTCACTCTCATCATCACTTACTCGTACTGCCTCACCTAGGTCATGCTTAGTCTGTTCCCGTCACCCTCATCGTCTCTCCTGTTCCAATCACTAGCCCTCGTCATCACCTTTAGTCGTTGCAAAGGTACAGTGCTCCTCATTTTTCTTACTCTTAATTTTGGGGTATCTACAACAGGCAAATTTCCCTTCTAAATGGATTGGGTTCCAACCCATTCAGTAAGGCGAAACTCTGATGCGTCACTCAAGGTACAGAACAATACATAGTGTTGAAAAAGAAGTAGTGATAAAATTCCAAGATCAACAACAAAATAGGGGATGGGAAATGAATATACTCCATAAATAAATAAAAAAAAAAAAGTCGCGAACACACATTTGGTAGTACCAATACATGATGCTAAGGTGTGTGGCAGTGAGAGATATAACACCATTCACTACTGAGTTAGTAAACTAGAGAGGAATAAATTAGAACACTAAAAATTCGCCAACGAGAAATTATACACAAGACCATCTGGATTAGACGATTTTTAAATGAAACCAAACTAAGTAAATAATTTGGGTATGGAAGGAGTAATACATCCTCTTCAATGTTAAAACCAATTGCTAAGATAATTGATCATATATATACGTATCCATTTATTCACAAAGTACAGGATGAAAGAGATTCTAAAGCAATGGCACATACGTGAATACGGTAGTATACAGTACATCTAAGATTAGACAGCATGAAATAGTTAACTAATCAATTTATCTAAGAGAGTCTTGTTAGCACAATGAAAATCATGCCCATCTTTCATGAAATCATTTGTAACATTTGAAATCACAGTATATTATGCAAGGATTGAACACATAAAGAAGAGGATTCAAACCGAGTTTACAGATGTAAAATTTTAAGGGAAAAATAAAAATAAAAACAAAGAGAAAGAACCCCTACCTTTTTAGAAGACGAATTCAGCCGATAACGAAGACTGCATCCAACTCAAATTTGGAATTCGGAACTAAACTTGTTTTCTTCCGGAAATTGATTTGAGTAGAAAATGAGATGACAGGGAACAGGAAAAACAAAAGAGATGTTTTTTTTCTTTAAAGCCCAGATGGGAAAGAAAAAGAAAAGTCAATACTGCCCCTTGCTACTCATGCATGACACGTGCATTTCATGCTGAGAGTTTCTAGTATTTTCCTTAGCACCCATTAACCATGCTCCAAAACATTACTAAGGGATAATTGCAAAACACTCATATTGGGTTGGGCCAAAGTTTAAAGCCTTGAAGAAAATTTTACGGTGTTACAGTACGACTAGCATGGTTGGAAATGCCTTGGCGCTGTAGACGTGGCTGGCATGGTTTTCTATTGGTGCGGCTGGCATGGTTGTCATGCCTTGGCACGTGGTGCGGGTGGTATGGTTGGCATGCCTTGGCGCGGAGATTTAGCTGGCATGGTTTTCCATTGGCATAGTGGTGCGGCTAGCATGGTTGGCATGCCTTGGCGCGGAGATGTGGCTGGCATGGTTGGCATGCTTTGGCGCGGAGATGAGAATTATGGTTTGGCATAGATGATGTCAGTCGATGTTAAAGGTTCAACCGTGGAACATGACCCATGTAAAAAAAAAAGGTACCCCGGTAATTCTTGCATAGTCATGCTGATTGATTCAATAAATGTGCTAATGGTCATAGCGACGTCATGTCAAATGTGCAGTTTTACGATTTTAACCCTAAGCTAAAAACCACCATCAACACACATATACCAGAGATTTTATGAACGAGGAAACTGTAATTGCAGAAAAACCAGGAACCTAGTCCAAATTAAACACCAAACTTTATTAAGCCACAACAGACACTAGGCTACTACAAATTAACTTCGTCTTGAAATGTAGTTGAGCCCGAACTCAGTCTCCCACTGATTCAGGTAGAGTCACACCCCTTACGCCTCTTGAATCCTAGCAGGTTTCTGTGCAATTGATTCCCTTAAACATTCTCACACCAACTAAGAGTTGTTTCAACTCAATTGAAGAATTTAAACCAAATCTTTTTCCCACAGATTAAGCCTATGATAGATTTCCTGATTTACGATCTAAACAAATGATCATATCAAACAAAATATCCAGGTGATGGGAATCGAAAGCAACTTGACAAAAGTCTGGCTATCCTCAAAATCCGGACTTATGCAACCCGAAGTGCAGCCTAGATTATTATTCACCTTACAAGTATAAAACTTGCGGAATCAATAAAGTCTGAGATGAAGAGAACTTTGATGATTAATATCTATCTTTATTGTTGGAGCAAGCTCTACAAAAAATCAAGATTAGGATACTCGAGTTATCAAGATAAAAAATAACTGAACATGGCTTCACGAATCCCAATAAAGTCTTTGTAGTCGTCAAACCTTAGAAGGGTTTCTGGAGAGGATGACTTCAGATATAACTAGGAAATACCAAAAAGTAGTATCAGGATTCAAAGATCCCAGTTGCCAAGAGTTCCACTTATTTAGACTTTAAAGCCTAGGTTGCTTTAGGTTTAAGCTAAGATAGCTTTCGAACCAAGCAAAAAATATTCACCGTTAGATGAGAGCTTTGAATATTATTCACATATACAAGATATACACTTGGTTAGGTAAACCGCAACTGAACCGTGCATAAAGACTATGTCCAACTTGGTTAGCCAAAACTAGATGATTAATTTGAACTTTAAAAGCTTAACACTAATTTTCATGTTCACTAAGACATTAGTATTGAGTCACAATCATGTGATTAAATGGGTTTAGTGTTAATTAGAGAATTGATCAATAAAAAGTCATTTCATAGAATTAATTTAATTGCAATTGAATCATAATAGACATAGTTGGTAAATGTACAAGGTACAATTACTTGAGTCGTTCGTGAGTCAGCTGAGTCATAGTACACGAACCGGTTTGCAAACTTATAAGTAATAACCGAGTTCTGGAGTTGACAAAACTTTTTCAGTTCATGTACCGGTTTGCAAAATTAAGACTCTTACCGGTTCCGAAGTTCACCGAATATTTTCAATTCACGTACCGGTTTGGGTATTAAATTTGTTCTACAACATAAAACCGTATTGGCTCGCATACCGGTTTGATTAACTTAACTCGGTTCCCTTATCACAGTTCCAAAATGGTTTGCATACAAATATATATATATATATACATATATACATACCCGTATCACGAAACAAACCGATTTTTCCATGATGGGAAAACTTGGACATCAATCTTCTCCAAACTGTGCCAATAGAAATAGGTCTAAGCCCCCCTCCTGGTTTCATAAGTGGAGTGAGTGGTGCACTTGCAATATATTCACCTAAAGTCGATGGGCATTTTCCAGCTAACAAAATGTTAACTACACCCGCGATGGATGAAACCAACTTTTTCGCCACAGATAAAGACGCACCACTCATAACATCAAGTAGGTGTTGCATACGTAAGCCATCCCTACCACAAGAGGTCCTCTTAGGGAAGCTCTTAATAACCCCTAAAATCGATCTAGAGTCAACTGAAATAGCTTCAACATTGATGGCTTCCGTCGGAATTAAAGGTTGAGGAGTGAAAGAGTGCTTGTGATGCAATTCAATGAATGTATCCTCATTACAAAGAGAAATATCATTGTATGATAGCACCCATATAACTGCCATGTAATTATCTAATTGTTTGTGGGTGAAAACTATTTCTGCCGATTTTGGTAATTTTGGGTGTGTGGATGAGAAACGAATCTAAATCCTAAATAATGCACTGCACGGGAGTACTTTTGATTTGAGAGATCAATCTATACAATCCAAGCCTAAACCAAGAAATGGCCATTCCAGGCTTGCTTCGATCACAAATGAAGGAGAAGGGTTGGTCTTAGGGAGGGAAGCGAAGAAAGTGTTGAGACCAGAATAGTTGATTCTGAAGATGTGGCTTGTTTTATGACTTGTATCAGAAAGTGAAACTGGATTGTGGAGTGAAAAGCTATCAGTTCTTGGTGATTTCTGGATACTATGTTGTTGCCGACCAAAAACTTGTTTTTTGGTGAAAATAAGTGAAGCCTATTTATACAAGTCATATTGAAACGTACCCTGGTCTCGTAGGAAGTGAAACGATTGAGGGTGGAAGAATAGAGTAACGTTAACCGTCAGTCATTATGCTTCCATGATGAATGAAGTGAATTCGTATACACCGTTACTTTTTACCACCAATAATTATCCCGCTTCATGACACTTTCTTGTAACGGGAGCATTGCACACCGCATGATGTAAATCGCCAGACCAATACCCTGATGAGCATCCCCTAGTTTGTGACATGTTTGATGTCTCGAGTGTTTTTCGTGGAAAAAATGTAGCACTTTGCTACGTATGGCAAGTCAAAGTCAAGGGACTTACCGCAGGAAAATAACATGTCATGCTATTAGGCTCGTTTTGGATGGTCTCCTAAAACTTGCCACAGGTTTTTCCGTTCGGTAACGAACTTCGATGGCTGAGATCGCATCTCATGAAGGAGGGTATCCGTTGATTATGGCTACCTTGTGTTGGTGCCTGGTAATGGAGTAGTGGAATTTTGGTATACGCCAGTGGAAATGTGGCATGGCTGGCATCGCTCATGCATGTCAGTGGCACGGTGGTGCAAGTGGCGCCTGGTGTAGCTATGGCCACTAGATTTAAGCGGATGGTCGCCTAAAACTTGCCACAAGTCTGTTAGTTCGGTGGCGGACTTGGATGGCTGAGATGGTAATTAAGAAGAGAGGGTGGTCGTTGATTATGGCCACATTCTGTTGGCACCTATTAATGGCATAACGGCATATCCGCGACGTTGTGGCATGCGCCTACATCCTGGTGGCATAGCCGCGTCTGTGGTATTGTGGTATGGCCACGCCTATGGCATGGCCAAGGCTAGGATTTTGCGTCGTGGCCAAAGTTAGGGCTTGGCGGCATGGCCAAGGCTAGGATTTAGTGCCATGGCCAAAGTTAGGGCTTGGCGGCATGGCCAAGGCTAGGTTTTGGCGCCGTGGCCAAAGTTAGGTCTTGGCGGCATGGCCAAGGCTAGGGTTTGGCGCCGTGGCCAAAGTTAGGTCTTGGAGGCATGGAGAAGGCTAAAGTGGTTCATGGCATGTTGTGGACTATGACCAAAATTAGGGTTTCGGCTTATGCTACTGAAGCAAAAGTCATGAAATCTTAATTGGAGTCCGTTATGGCATTGGCCACGAACATAAAGTAGATTAGCACGTAATGGCGTCATTTGTGGCAAATTGGCATGTTACTGCGTCAGAGTGGCATGTTGGCATGCCGATTAATATATTGTTATGGCAGGGCGCGTTTGGCTTGACAGTTAGCATGGTGGCGCGGCAGGGTGCGTTTGTCCTTTAATATATGGTGACGAGTTTAGAGTGACTTGATTGGTCAAGAAAAGTGGGAGACCAAACGTATGTCGCAGCCACACCTCTAGTGCTTGTGGCATATTTTAAAGTAACCTGATTGGTCGGTAGGAATGAGAGGGGTCGGCCAAGCATGGGCGTGGCTACACTTATGGTGTGAGTGTGACGACTTTAGAGCGACCTTATTGGTCGATGGAAACTGGGGCCGGGAGGTATGGGACCAGCCACAACTGGTGTGAGCGTGGCGGCTTTAAGGCAATCTGATTGGTCGAGGGAAGTAGGGCTGGCTTATGATGGGGGCGTGGCCAATGGAAAGTGGCGTCGGTTGGCCTAAATAATGGCCACACATCCCTTTGCTATCATGTGGCTCCTTGTTTTCTGATTCTGGGCAAGGTTTTGCACCTACTAATCCATAGCGGATTATTCACCTAGTTTGCATAGGCTTAAATTCGATAAGCGAGGTCTGATATACTGCGCAAGGCGCAAAACCCTAATTTTTGAAAATTATTCAGGGTAATTGATTGAATTCTATGTGTTGACACAGAGTTCTTTAAGTTCATTGCCAGAGAGAAGCATGCTTTCTGATTGAATATCTTATGCAATGACCTTATCCTTGGTATTTGGAAACTCGTGCTACTCTGCTGCGAGTGAACACAAATTGTTATGCCATATCAACATTAAGGGTTCAGCAGGGCATCATATCACAGAAAATATTCAAAGAAACTTATATTAGGTGAATATAGGCAAGGCGCCGAAATTTAAAGAACATATGGGATGGTTTCTACATGCGCCAGTCTAGATATATTTCATGTAAATATATTGAACGACTCAATATGTTGGTGGAGAGGTTAACACTCACGGCTCCGTTTCCTTAAAGGGGTGACGTCACATCATGTGCAAGGTTTTTAAAATTTTAACCCTAAGCTAAAAACCACCATCAATACTAATATAAATGGATAAGGGTTGACTTTGTTTTACTTCTAAATGTCGTACTAAAATTGGAATGAATTTTTTTTAGAATGATGATCCCCTCCAAAATGGAGTGGTCCCAAAAAAAAAAAAAAAAAACCTCATTTGGGGCATATAAATAAATTTTGGGATGATTCGTCGAGGTTTTGGTAGTTCCAGCATAGTGTTCGGCTGATATTCATTAGCCAAACTTTTTTTTTTCTATAGAATAAGAACAGTTCGGCTGAAAACATGTTATGTTTTGAGTATCGAATTAGCCGAACCTTCATGTTCGACTTAAATTTTTTTGCGTTATAATCAGCCGAACTTGGATACTATTACTTAATAATCCATCTTACACTGTTCGGCTCATTTTGATAAATATCGAATGTGCCTAACTTTACTCTATGTATAGATAATAGCTTTCTATAAAATTTACACTAGATGGTCAAAAAATTTACAGGTTCGGTTTTTAAACGAAAATGTGTGTTTGCCGAACCTTGTAATGTTTTTCAAAATCTCAAAAACTAGTATTTGGGGATGGTACTTTTAGTCTGGTTCGGCTTGTAAATTGAATGCCTTACAAGCCGAACCTTATAGATTTAAACAATATTTGAAATAATAGCCGCTACAAATAGTACAATCCATCAAACATACATATACCCACATATGGTATCTCATTAACAAAACACAAAGTGCCACCCTATAGTCCTAAGTATACTCTAGAAGAAGATTTTCCTCTATGCAAACATTATGTAACGTATTATTCGGAGAAGGGTTCCGAGCGAAGGGTAAAGGGTCTAATGAGTATGTACTACTTGGTCAGAATTCATGAAGCCTTCACCAATGAAACAGGTAATCCTAACAACTGGGATAGGGCATCATTGTTTTGTCGAATCGAAACAATTAAAAATAAAGCTAGGGACTTCATAGCTATGGTTCGGATTGTCAATCGATATCGGCTTAAAGGTGAAACAAATGATGAGATTGTTGTTCGAGCTTTAGAGTAATGGAGAAAATGGAAAGGAAATTTTTTTCAAATACCAAGATCACTACAACATCCTTAGGAAGTTTCTCATAACTCGTTTTGGTTATTAGAATCTTGTAATGGTTAATTTGTAATGATGATTTTTTGATTTTAAATGGAACTTTATATGAACTAGGCAATTGAACCTCACTAAAAAGTTCGGATATTATTTGAAATATAATTAATTAGCCGAACCAGAATACTTAAATTTTTTTATGAACTGACATGGTTTGGCTCATAAATAACGACATATTTACGCCGAACTATAACACTTGGGAAATTTTCTATTTAAACTTCCAAGGATCGGCTTATCATAGAATATAAATAATAAGATGAACATTACACTGTATGTTACGAAGATGTGCATTATGATAGTTCATCTCAAACAAAATTTTATGGGATAGCCGAACCTGGAACTCATAGTTCACTTTCTTTGTGTCTTTGCACCAAAAAACAAATCAAAAAAAGACTAAATATTTTATCCATAGTCAACGTTTAAGGATACAAACCACAAAATATATTCAATTCATAAGATGCTCTTCATGATACATTATATAACATTCATAATATCATATCATCCTCGACATCCAATGAAAACTAAATGCAAAAACAAAATATATCCACCCGATGTATTATATAAGTATTAGGGTGATCCTAACCTTACGGAAGCTTCTTCATCATCTTCAAAAACATCTTCATCCTCATCATCTGTTAGAATTATTAGTCCACATTCTAGCGTTGGATGCAAACGTCTCCAAAGTTCCATTTCCGTAGCATAGTTTGCACACCAATCCATCGAGTAATTTTCTTGAAGAAGAGGCTAAAAGGCTAAAGGACATAATGGAGGTATTGGAAAATCGGGTCTAAGCTTAAGACCGATATAATGGAAGCCTTGAACAAATGCAATAAAAAGTCTTCTATCTTTCACACTCTCATTGCAAGGTTTTTTTGGAGGCGCGTAGGTGTAACAACTTCCAGCCCTCGCAAAATAATGAACAACACAATTGAAGGTCTCCGCGATTAAAAACCAACATATCGACATTTGCATCCAATGGTCACATGTGATGATGGCATCCCCATGTAAACGCCGTTCAAAACTAATGAACTCTTGTGAGACCCAGTGGTCTCCGCCACCTCTCATCATTGACTTGTAGAAGTCCTTGTTTCGGCGTAGTGTTTGTAACAATCTTTTCCGAATATAATTTACTTTGTCCCCTTGGACAACCAGATGGTTCCCATCTTTAAAAGGTCCTAGTTGTTCCGCGGTGACATGGAAACCACAATTGCCATCCCTTTCGACATCGTCCATGGATATAATATACTCATGAATGGCTTCGGGTTGGTTCTCCAAGTAGTTTTTGTAAATCATATTAGAAGGTCTCAAATACTTCCCCAAACTATCTCTTTTAGGACCTTTCATTTTTCCATCCGTATATATGTATTTTTTTCCTTTTTCTTGGGCACCGGAGTACTCTTTGTTGTTTCCATTTGTTGAGATGGAAACCTCTTACCCTTAAGCTTCATGTCTCCTTGCAATGGGGGAGGACATAGATGACCACTATTCTTAACTTCTTTGTTACTTGTTTCACCTTTATCCTTGCTCGGTCAACCACGTTTCTTTGATAGTTTCACTTCATCCATCTTGTCAAACTACTTTATTTCCATCTTCTCTTGTTCATACTTTGCATCATGGTACTCGACCCCGGATGGATCCCTTCCGGTAGGACCCCTTGTTTTGGAAAGTGCATACGCTTTTGCTCTTTGCACTTTTCGGGTTTCTTTCGAGGGTGGCCTACCTTTTTGTGGCCCTTTTTCCGGTTCTAATATACCTTGTTGGGTGTGAGGATAGAGGATGGCATCATGTTGTTCCATAAGATTTGGTTTTGAGCTCGGAACATCCCACGGTACATTTCGGCCAACCTTTTTCCATAAGGTGTGTCCCAAATCTCTACATCATTTTCCTCTTCGGGAATATGATCACAACTCAATTGTTTCCAACGAGGATCAATATCCTCAATAGGTATAACACAATCCTTGTACCGAAGTAGATCATGCCGACACGGAAGTCCCATGCTTTCCCTCATTTTACAAACACACTCTAGATCTTCTTGGGAGTTAGCATCCATTTTGTCCATCAATTCCAATTCCTTCATTATAAGTTCAAGGAACAAATGAGAGACCCTATGGGTTAGTCCCCGGAGCCACTTATCATCCAAAAATTCATCATGCTTCATCATTAGAATTTTTTCGAATAATGTTTTAATTCTTATAGCGTCACTCATGAAATAGTCTTCAATTGCGTCAAACACCATGACGAACACACCCAAATAGATTCCTCTTCAAACGATAGCGAGCCGACTCTACCATACTTGTAGCTTGGTTGTCAAAGTGCTTGTGGTGGTTTTTAAATGTACTAACAAATCTATGTTTGTTGGTATCCAAGAATTGCTTGCGTAAATATATAATGATTTCCGGTTATTTGATGCCCCAATTCGCAATGAGTTTTGCAACATTTTCTTCATACACTTCTTCGGTGATTGACCATTGCAAAGCATCCCAATCGTTAGAGAAACATGCCCACATCCTTTCATTAGCCTCATATGCTTTCTTGAATTTTTTTTTCTTCACTTCTCATTCTCCATCCGGTAATTTAACAATCTTCTCTAGCTCTTTCAACTTGAGTGGTTGAATTATCAGTTGACATTTCTTCCTAACATTATTCCATATATGAAAGGTATAAAGAAAGTTTTGCGCGTTCGGAAATACCTTCATTATAACAAACATTAATGCCGCCTCTTGGTCGGTTACCATGACCTTTGGAAGAGCATCCTCCCGGAATATTAACTTCACTTGTTCCAATGCCCAAACATAGCTTTCTTTTAACTCATCTTTCAAAAAATAAAAAGCAACGGTGAAAGGTGACTTGGTTGACGTATGAACAATAATGTTCATCAAGAGCATCTCATAATTATTGGTCTTGTAAGTGAAATCCAATATGAGAACTTGTGGGAAGCATAACGCCGACTTTACGCATTCCGGATGGGAAATAAAAAGGTGTGTCACATGGCCGAATTCATCCAATTTCTTTTGGAAAACATAGTTCTTCTTTTGTGCCAACCACAATAATTGTTGCATCACTAACCTATACCTTGCAAATCCTTTCTTCTCAAAGTACTTCTCGCATTATAGATTTGTTGCAACGTAGTCTTGTTATTCTTATCATCAGCCTTCGATTTGCTAAGAATTTTAGAGGGTGGCATACGTGCTCGTGTCATTTTATCTACCTCCACATATTCATGAGGTTTGAGTCTTCCGGATCGATAATGTCCATGAAGATCCTTTGGACGTGGTTGGTTATGACGGTAATCCATATCTTTATTCATTATAAAAAAAATTGAATTTATGTTCCAATTGAAGACGATCTTGAAGGGATAATTTAACTTCCTTGTTTTAGTCTTATATTTTTTCCCGGTCTTCCCAGTATACACCGCACCTTTTTTATTCTTGCTTACTTTCTTCCCGCCTCTCTCACAAACCATCTCAACCCGCTCCTTTAGGCTTTGTCTACCTTTAACTAGGACGCAATTGATTTTCAAACCATGTTCCTCATCCCATTGAACAACTTCATCTCAAGTTTTCCACGTCTACATGGTCACAAGTACAAACATTAAGTTTTATTAATGATTTTGAGTACAACATACTTGAAAAATAATAAAAAACATAAATTACGTTACCTACCAAGTCAGTTTGGAAGTGCTCTTTAGTATCTTCATGAATGACATCAACAGGCGGTGATTGATCCTCCATAGTTTCCATTTCAGGAATAATCTACAAGAAAATCACATATGTTGGCTCAGTCGTATTACTACTTGAAATCCGAGCTTCATGTTGGGCTCATTCATGTTAGCCTTCAAAAGCCAAACTACAAAACATACTTAGGTTCGGCTTTGTGGGGACTAATATTATAAGCCGAACCATTAGACTTATGTTTTATCAACACAATAATATTAGGTTCGGTTGGAACACAAGTGAGCCGAACATTACAATGTAACTCATAAATATTTTTGAAGTAGGTTCGGATTATATAAGCACATCCTTTTAAAGCCGAACCCTGGAATTTATTTGGCGCGAAATTAATTCAATGTCAGTTCGGCTTATAAAGAATTCAATCGTATAAACCAAACTGTTCTTATTTACCAAGGTTCGGCATACATATTATCTGCCGAACCTAACTCTGTTGCGTCGAACTACTTACAAAAATCTAAACTTTTGGTGAATTCAAGCTACAAAACGGACATTAAACAACGTATACAACCATACCCGTGTATTATTAACATTGGGTTCCTCACCCATGTACTCATCTTCGGGGTTTGGCTCCAAGAAATCATCATCTTGAGCTTGAGAAAAAAGTTGAGTTTGGGTAAAATCATTTTCATAATCCAACAAATAAGCCATCTCCGGATCTCCATCGTAATTGATATGTATTTTCTTAGCTTTTCGTGATGAAGATTCATTTTCCTCACTCGAATTTGGATCACACATCTATCAACAATCACAAAAATCTCAAAGATTTTTTTTTTTTTTTGGGATATTTTGACTTTGGATCACATAAAAGTGACCAGAGCTGCGTTTGGGTCACCAAAAAATTTTAATTAGAGTTTGGGTCACATGACCTTGGTTGACCGTCTTGACAGTTATCTATTTATTTATTTTTAAAAATTAATTTGAATATTTTTAACTCTGTTAACTGCCGTTAGCACTGGTCAATTAAAACATATCAAACGTGTGAGAAATTAATCTCCACCGTTTACATTTTTCACAAAACCATCCCATCTTAGTCACCTCCACTTCTTCCTTCCGTAAAGATGAACTCCCCCGTAGAGAAAAAAAAACTGATGAAGAAATAAAATAAGCTTGATCTCAACTTTTCATTTCATCAACAAATGAATGATTATTATTGAATTCTTAATTCATAACATAACAACTGTTCTTTCCACGGATTGCAAAACAAAACAATTGCCAATCTCCTCAAACACCCCATACAAAACCATCTCACTAGCACATACATCTCCGCTCAAATCATTTCTCTTCTTCTGTTGTTGTTTAATTCTCCACGGACACAAAGAGTTTGTAACATAATTAACCACAAACCCAAGTTGATTAATCCATTGCTTACGTCTCTTGTCTCAAGAACTCAATTAGATCCAATTTCAAAAAAAATCCAGAAATCCCCAAACACATTGTTATCCTGTTGAGTAAATAGAGTAGCAGCAAATCAAGGCTAAGAACGAAATAAACCAACATCAATTACTTATGTAACACCAGCATCAGACATGGAGAATAATTCTCCACCACTGGAAGATGATGGAAGTGATGAACGAGAGAGAGAAGTTGAAGGAGAAATGAGTTGGATTTTCTGAAATTCACGAACCCTAAATAAATCATTTCCGGATTTTTTTCTATATAAATCACAGCCGTCGATTAGTGGCTCTTTCTCGCCGTACACGTATTAAACGGAAGGCATAATGGCTATGTTAGTAAATAAATCGAAGTCCAATTTTTATTTGGTCATTTAAGTGTTTAACTAACTTTGGTAACTGTCAATGCGGTCAACCACGGTCATGTGACCCAAACTCTAATTAAAATTTTCGGGTGACCCAAACACAACTCTGGTCACTTTTATATGACCCAAAGTCAAAATATCCCTTTTTTTTCTTTCTACTACTCTTCTTCTTCTTCTTTTTTCTAATATAGCTCACTCACTCTCTTTAAAAAGAAAATTATTAACCTAAATTAAATTCTAATCCTAACTATAATCATTAACAACTAATTAATAAAATTAACACTAATTAAACACTAATCATTCAAGGGTATTTTAGGATTTATGGAAAAAATTGGATAAGGGCTACCCTAGAAACACTATTTCCCACCATTTTTTTTTGTCTTGTTCAAGATGCCCCAAAATTTCGGAGGGTTCAAAAAAAATAAATCTTCCCCTCGGACCAGGTAAAGCCCATGGGCTCAAACAGCCCTCAATCAAATCATGGTCCTTAGAAAAGAGGGAGAGGTTGATGGGGTTAGGGTTTTTTTTTTTTGGGACTGAAAACTTTCTCTCTCCTTCTTCGGCCCCAAAATCAAAGCTTTGAAATTTCTAGGATCTTAGCAAATCATACTCTTGATCATCAACATGTATCTTCAGTACTACATCAATGACAACGGTGACAAAGTTTACACTGTTAAGGTATAAACTCAAAAACTCAATAACTCTGTTTCAATTTCATTGGTGGTTCAGTTCTTTTGAGTATGGATCTCTATTTGATTTATTATTTTGGAGTATGGGTTTTATCTAAGGTTGAATTTTTTAGGAGCTTTTTATTTATGGGTCTGTCTGATTTGGTATATATAGAAATTTTCTGTTCCAAAATTCAAATTTTTTTTTTTTGCTAATTAGTGTTTAGTTCTAGTTAAATTAGTGTTTTTGGAGTATGGGTTTATTTTCAATTTGATTTCTGTTCATATGTAAGTGCATGCTGTATGCCGATAGTGCCTTAAGACTCCACAGTTGTATTAGCTTTGTGGAGATGAGCCAACTGTAGAGACATTAAAGCTCATTCTGATTAATGAAAGTGAGGTTACAACCATGATAAGTGGACTGGGATACACTAATTATGGGATTTGAGAAAATGGGAATGGCTATGTGTGATGGATGTGTTTGCTTCTGTGAAGTATTTCTGTTTCCTGTTTTGAAGTTTTGATATGTTGCTTCTATCTAGGTAGACCTAGTGGCCTAGTTTGATAAGTTTGGAATTAATTTTTCTTGAATCAAGACCTTACCTAGGAGATTTGCTCTGGACACTATCGTATTCTTTTGAGGTGATAAATAAAAGGATTTTCTGTCTAATTTCATCTTAGAGGTGTGCTTGTTCGTTGTCGAGGACCTAGTCCATATGTCAAATGTACATCTACTGAGCTATTCCGAGACTCGAAGTACAATTCTAAGAGTTTAGACCAGCAAGGCATTGACTATTGAGTAAAAACGTGATAAATGTATTGTTTATTTTTGTGTTCTGCGTGTCGATAATCTTTTTTCTAGCTTAGCTTTAGCATCATGTTCTTAAAGTGCTTCTTGTTACTTATATTTGGCCTCTTAACAGAAAGAATCACCACTCGGGAAAGCAACAGAATCTGCTCATCCAGGTAATGTTTCTTGGTTTGTTGTGTAATCTTCTTGAATCTTGATTTTATTTCTTGAAAAAGAATAAAATTTGCTATGACCCTGGTGATTTCGGGTTAATTCTTTGTTATTGTTGATGCTCCATTAGTTGATCTAAAACCGTTGAATCCGTTTACTAATTTATTTAGTTGCCTATTAAGAATATTGGTTACTGCAAATTCAGAAGGCCGTAGCTTTCAGATTGTTTACTGCGAGTTCAGAAGGCCTTTACTTTAGGTTTGATTGCAACCTCTGCAATTCTGCTGTTTAGATTTAGTATACTAATGGTAAACTGCCTCACGTAAGCTGATTGTGCTAAATTTGCAGAAGCCGAATATGAGAGTCAGTTTCCTCGCTGTTGTTAATGTTCCGTTTGTTGATCTCGGAATATGTTTACAATTTTTTTTGTTAGTTGCCTATTTGGAATATTGATTACTGCAATCTCAGAAGTCTTTTGGATTGAGATTGATTGCTGAGAGCAAATTGCTGTTGTTCTTCAGTTGATTTATTAGATCTAAGATTGTTGAATCTGCCATTGCAATTTCTGTGTTAATAGTAATGACTGAAAAGAACAATGACAGAATGCTTACTTTATAGGATCTAGTTTCATTTTCCATCTAATGACAAGCAATGAATGAGAGCGGCGAATCGTGTGTTAATGGTAATTGAGTTCAAATGTTAATAGTAAGCTTGTAACTGTACATTTGCTGTATAATTTCTGTGTTGTTTTCTATTAACTAATATATGGTGTGAACGTTTAGACATTATAGTGTATGTTTTTTGTTCTCTTCTTACTGCTTACACACCTAGTCATTTCTCTTGCAATAATCATTATATGTTCTTGCATACTGCAGCTCGGTTCTCCCCTGATGACAAGTACTCTAGGCAGAGAGTTCTTTTGAAGAAGCGATTTGGATTGCTGCCAACTCAGAAACCAGCCCCCAAGTATTGAGAAATCGTACCGTGCTTTTCATCAGTGCCTACTCTGACATATATTGATGGTGCAGTCCTGTTTCCTTATCAATAATATGACTACTTGTTTAGGATTGCACCTTCAAACTAGAAGAATTTCTGAATTTTAGTTGTGTTTTAGACTTTGCATTCCATGAAATATTTCCGAGCTTGATTCTATCTGCAATTTTTCAATGCAAAGTATAGTGGTTTATATGCTTTAGTGGCGGAATTCAAATTCTGTCCCCAGAGAGAGTTTCTGCCTGTCTAGATCTTCACTCTTATGCTTAGCATAAGACCTACGTTATATTCAGATTTCAGAGAGTTTAACAGGTCGTCATGCTGCTCTTCTTCTTCATTTTTTGTTTTTGTTTTTTGGATCCAAGTGTGCTGCTCTGGTTCTTGTACCCCCTGTTAGATCCATTGTTATGTCTCTTGGACAGCTGCCTCTTTCGTATCTCTGCATATGAAGTTACTATAAGCCATAAACTCCTCCACAGTTTCTGTTTTTGCCCACTGTTGACCCATTTTCTCTACAAATCATTTGTTTGTGCATTGTCAGGTAGCTCAGGCGATACTATTTGCTTGTCCTCTTAGCCTGAGGTTGCAGGGTAATACCACTACTACTGTTAAAGAATTGTTGGCTTCATGTTGTTAGTGCAGGACAACTATTATATTATACATTCAACATGGGGATGTGCATGCTGTGGTCTGGGGAAGTAGAAATGAATTGGTTTTTGAGTGAAAAAAATCAACATTCAATCAGTCATCTCTCATGGACTTTATTGGTTCAATTTGTTTTATTATCAAGATGAAGATTCTGAGGATCGGGGTCATGCTAATAACCTTTTGCAGTCTGAAGTAAACAGAAATCAATAGTGGTGTGCTCCATCATCTGATATAATAAAACTTAATGTTGATGCAGCTTGGAAGAGTGCAGGCTCTGCTTGTGCAGTTGTGGCTAGGAATAGCCTGGGTAAGTTTCTGCGCACCCAAACTCCTATTACCGCAGAAGCATCAGGCTTTGTTCTGGCCTTTTCTCTTGCCGCTGAATTGAAGTTCAACAAGGTCATCATTGAAGGAGACTCAGAAAATGGTGCGTGCTATTAAGGGTGATCTACCTAAAGTCCCCTGGAGATTGATTAAGTTCATTGATCAGATTAAGCAGTAGAGGCAAATGAAGCTGCTCATCTACTCGCTACCTATACCAACAGGCATAATGTGCGGTGGATATCTTCTCAACCTTCTTGCATTTCATCCAGTCTTAAAGGTTTGAATATTGAAAAGTCTGATTAATCTGATTAATCTGTTTGATTAAAAAACCAGTGGCAAAGAAACGTTGTAACCATTGCTAACTATCGTTTTACTTTAATATAAGAGCAATTGTCTTTGACTTCCTCCTTTGTAGAGAATACAAGGGATAATCTCATACTATGTATCAGTAGTAGATAGGTTTTAGCATCATTCTGTTTGATAAGTAAACCAGTGGCAAAGAAACGTTGTAAGTTTGATTTTCTCCTTTGTAGAAAATACAGGGGATAATCTCATACTATGTATCAGTAGTACATAGTTTTTAGCAAGCTATAAATCACTGGGTCAGGTCAGTATGTCATACTCATCACAACCACCACGATGGAGATCAAAAACTCATTATCTTCAGTATCTGTCTGCTTCATTATCTTCTGTTTAATCAACAACACTCTCGTAGTCGTCCAAGGTTTACTTCCCCTCTCAAAAACATTCAAGTTTGTAAATCATGGTAAGCTGATTCCAAACGGGATGAAAACAGAAAACGGCGCACAATTTTTACCCATTCCTCGATTCACAAACTATCCATTCCAACTATGTTTTTACACCACCACCACCAAAACCAACAAGACACTGTTCACTCTGGGTTTGTCAATGGGAGGCGGCCTTAATACCCGTACTAATCAAGAGGGTTTACGGAGATGGGTTTGGGCAGCTAACCCAAACAACCCAGTCACGGAAAACTCAACGTTAACATTTAGTCCTGATGGTAACCTTATCTTAGCGGATACTAATGGTCGAGCCGTATGGGAAACTCATACTGCCAACAAAGGTGTAACGGATATCAAACTACTCTGTAATGGCAACTTAGTTCTTCTCGACAGCAATGGAAAATTTGTTTGGCAAAGCTTCCGTTACCCTACTGATACACTCTTAAATGGTCAGGGACTTGTTGCTCGTGGTTCGAACAGACTAGTAAGTGGATCCTATAGTTTGGACGTGGGTCAGTACATATTTCCAACTCTGCTATTCAAGAACAAGAACAACCCCCCTATGGAATACCATAGTTTGTTTTTTCCTGGGGACGGCTACCAAATAGTAAGGTTCCTGGCTGTCGGAAATCAGTTCGGTCTCGCTTATGCTGCAGGTGATCATGGTAACACTCCTGCCGGAAAGGATATGTGGGCTCAAGTAGCTTACAACACCACTCTATCAATGCTTCGACTAGAAAAAGATGGTAAGCTTTTTGTTTATACCTACAATGGGTATACCAAGACATGGGAGAGGGTGTTCTCGTATTTCCTGTCTATAACCGGTGAGTGCAAACTGCCTCAGAAATGCGGTGTTTTCGGCCTTTGTAAGAACCAGAAATGCATCTCTTGTCCTTCGTCAAAAGGTATAATGGCTGCTAGTTGGAACAAAGAGTGTATACGTGAAAAGATACCTGATTGCAAAAATGCAACGTCCAAAGCAGATTACTACAAAATCCCAAGTGTTTACAGCTCGATTGGAAGTTATTCTAACTACCAAGATTATAAGAAACTGACTGTGAACGAGTGTAAGAACAAATGCAGTAAGGATTGCCGGTGTACTGCTTTCTTATACCAAAAGGATCGAGGAACTTGCTTGGTTGCTACCACTGAAATCTATACCCTGTCATCTGATCCCTTCCGCAACGGGCTAGGTAATCTTGTGCATCCGGATGATGCTTATATCAAGTATGCGAAATAGAAAGTTTAAAGGGTTTTGGAGGGTGTTGCTCAGATGTAAGAGAAACATCCTGTAATCTAGCTAAGAATAAAGCTTCATGAATGGTAGCGGGTTTACGCATTTGCACTGAGCTATGCAGTACATATTTCAACAAAGTTAGGCCAAGAGATAGGTGTTTTACTAGTGAGAAAATCTAGAAACTATGAGTCCCTTTGCCATCCAAGTGTAACAAAACTGTCTTTTGTACTTCAATAATAAAATGGATCTGAAAGGTGAAGATCATTTTCGAATATTTTTATTTGATTCTTATAGCTTTGAAAAATAATTGAAACGTTTAATCACATTGTTAATGAAGCTAATGAATCATCCGAAACGTTTTGTTCTGGGAAAAACAATTTAATCACATTTTATACTCAAAATCAATTACAATTAGGTCTGTCTATCTGTTGTCCTTATTGTACACTGACGTTACTGCATGACCGAGGTGTTGTTGGATTGGGAGCCTAGTTAACAATTCGGGATTCGGCAAACGTATAAGTTTTATTTGGTTTTGTAAAACCCAAATTCCGTCTAAAATTTGGTCAACGGGACGTGATTCGTCAGTAATTCGGAACGGCATACGTACGTGTATAATTTGATTTATAAATGTGAGTTCGGCTCTGAAAATTCGGTATCTATATATAATAAATAACTAGTATTTATAAAGACATAGACTAATTTTTATGCATATTTGTGAGTTATTTAAAGAAAAAATAAACTTAATATGATGATATTAATAATATATACATCATTAGTCATCCAAGAGGACGTGGTATAGTGGTTTAGATGCTTGGTTAGTGAGTTTGAGATCTCTCTCACCTTCACCTTAAAATAAATCTCTTTAGTCAGTTTTGTTTCATAAAAGTTACAACAATGTCTAATATTGGGTTGTATATGCTCGGGAGGCAGTAAAGCCCAAAAAGCTAAAGAATTTCTGGCTAATTAAGCGGACGTATTATTCGGATACGTAAAGTTCGTGAACGATTCGCGAATAATCCGGGAATGCCATATAATACGCGTCTTGGGTTCGGAGTTGCAGACGTACGCGAATAAGACGGTAAAATTCGTGATACGGAAAAAATCGCGAATGATTCGCGAACTTACTAACTAGGATTGGGAGTTTGACTCCTTCGCCTATAATTTTGTTCAAGTGGTAAAATGCCTCAAAATCGACCCCAACCTTGCGAAAATGCCCCAGAAGTTAGGGATAGATCAAAATGCCCAAATCCGTTACTTTTGGGGCATTTTGACCGGTCAATGGAGTCTTGAAATTCCATTTTTATCCTTTTTAAACAAAATGCCCCAATCCGCCACTACCACCACCACCACCAAACGAACAACCACCAACCACCACCTATGCCACCACCACCACCGCCCTACCACCGCTGCCACTAGAACAACCAACACTACCACTAAAACAACCACCACCACCACCACCAGCCACCGCCACCATAACAATCGCTGCCACCACCAGCACCACCACCTGAACCCTAAGCCCTAGACCCTAAACCCTGAACATAATTACGCCTTGAACCCTGAACCCTGAATTTTAAACACTGAACCCTAAATTATGAACAATGTACCCTGAAGGGAAATTTCGACTACTTAACTCTCTCTAATGGAAAATTTAACGAATTTGGGCATTTTGATTTATTCCCTAACGTCCAGAGCATTTTCACAAGGTTGGGGTCGATTTTGGTGCATTTTACCATTTATCCCTATAATCTTCATAGTTAGGATTGTACACCTCCTCCCACCACAATCACCAACCGCGCCCGACCATCACCACCTGATGTATTGTAGAAAGTGATAGTGAAAGGTTCTTTTGAAACTTGTGAAGGCAAAGTAATTTAGATTTAATTAAACTTAAAAGTAAAGGAAACTTAGATCAAAATTTGATTTCAAGATAAGAGAGAATAACCAAGACACTGATTCCACTATTACACATGAATAAATTATGGTTAACAACCCAAAACTCTATTTATCTTTTAAATCCCTTGTTTCTTAATTCACAAATAATCAGGCAAATTCTCAACAATTAATTGTATCCCTTAAGCATAGATTATCTTAATACAAAGCATAACCTATCTAATTGAATCACAACTAATGACAAAAATTATGCAAACAATTAAAAACTCCGCAAAAGCAAGTGATTGAGTGAATTATAAAATATAAATTAGAGAAAATAAATTAATTACCAATCATTCATGCGTAAATAGCTTCCTCATTGCCTTGGTTGTGGGAGAATTAGCCGCTCATCATGTTGGAAACACACTCAAAATTCATTATTATTGCTCAAAAATGGTTTACAAATGATGAAATGGTGAAAATGGTGAAAACAGGGTGTTTGCAACGCTTATAAATGTTGCAAACACTGTTACAAAGAACGAAAACTGTTGTTGTTCTCTGAATCTGTGCGACCCACGCTCTGTGTCGTAGAACTGATGCAGAAAAAAAGCAGCTCTGTGAAGAAGAGTCTGTTTCTTCACGTTTTTCGAGAGGCGGCGACACAGAACTGGAATTTTTCGCGGCTTGATTTCTCGACTTTCTAATGCTCTATTCTTCCTCCCAACTCTCTCCCCCTTCTATGACCTCCAAGAACTCATTTTATACTCGACAGGGGCTAGAAATCACCTCAATAATTCCGGAATAATTCCCAATAACTCGCTTGAGATACGGGAAGATATTCTTTCCTTTTTCTTCTCCTGCACGCGATCTTGTTGCTGTGAACCATCCTTATTTGCATCCTACACGTCTCTAATTCAGTTTAGCACACTCAGGCACAAGCTTTCACGTCCAAATCCTTTGTAATCCCGTGAATATTTCTTCCGCGTACGTGTTGCCCCTGTTTTTCTTCTCGTGAATTTTCGGTCAATTTTAACCGAAACAATCAACCACACAATGCCTGTGACGCTCAATCAAGTCACCCCAGGTGATTTTCAGACCATTGAGTCTCTTTGATTTCGCCCAAAAATGCGAACCCTAAATTCTGCCAGGGTGAAGAACCAATTTCCGCCAAAACGTTTTTTGAATTCTTGAAGATGGTGTCCCCCTAACCAAACGGGGTGCGAATAGCAGAGATGTCCAGCTGGGGTGCCCTTAACCAAAGTTGGGGTCCGGATAGTAAGTGTTCTCCGGGGGTGTTCCGAGCAACTTTTTCGAGCCGAATTTCCACACAAGTTTATTTCTCCAAAAACACCTATACATACACAAAAACACCATAATAAGTACAAAAATCGAGACTAACAATAGAGACACTGAGGACAATTCATACACAAAAATGTGTCTATCAAATATCCCCAAACTTATTATTTGCTAGTCCCGAGCAAATCTAATCTAGAAAATAAAATGTCTACACTTAGCACGTGCAGCAAGCCGTTAAACCGCTAGGTGGCCCTAGTGGCGGAGTGTTGTCTCGGAGGGTTTACCAGTAGGTGTACCCACAAAACCTTTTACTCAGACCCTATCTATCTACGAGAATCTTGGAAGGCACTAAAGAATCTCCTTGGTTGGCATACTTATTGACTACAGGAGGAAGTACCACGATGCGAAATTCCAATTGTTGTACACGAGTTTGCACTCAAGCATACTAAAATTCATATAAAGTGACAGTGCTCTACTTAGATAGTTTGGACATCATAAACCGAGTCAACCAATCACAAAGATTAAGAAGAGAAAAATGTGGATGATGTTGGCTAGGGTGAACCTATCCTAACGGATCGAGATCTTTTGGTATTGGACTAATATCAACACACTGGCATATACAAGGGGACCGGTGGTCGATAATCCTAACTCTAGGTCAACTCAGCTGGCATATACAAGGGTCCCCGTGGTCGACTTTATTGTATTTATTCCGTTTGGTCTAGTGGTCTGGTCTCAATTTTTTTTTTTTTTTTTTTTTTTTTGAGTATCTCAACCACTCTATTCCACCCTAGCAATGGTAAAAAGAAAAATAAAAGAAGTGATCAGGATTCTTTCGATGTTTCCATCACGAGGATATGGCGAAACTACCATGTTTTCTAACACTTGAGCTCGTGCTTTTATGAATAGACTCTTTAGATGTTTCCATCTAATCAGATTGGTTCCTCAACTCCTACAACCAAAATGCTTCCATCCACTTAGATTGGTTAGTGCCATCCTTAATAAACATAAATTTCTAGGCTCTGGAGTTTATTTATTGCAACTAAAAGCTAACAAAAAGTTTCTTCCCCACCCCCAAACTTAAATCTAACATTGTCCTCAATGTTTCTAATGAAAGAGCAATACCAAAAAGTAAAGTAACATGAGGAATCAGCAAAGAGAGAAGTTGGAAAGATAGTACCTGGGTGAAGAGAGAAATCAAAAACTAATATACAACATACAATCGCCTCGATGGTCAATCAAGGGTAAACAGGGTCCTCCAGAGGGACCTCCTCAACATCACCTGTAGGATAGGGCTCTAAAAAGGGTTTCAATCTCGACCGTTAACCTTGAAGAACTACTACCATCCGGTGTCTCGATCTCAACAACTCCATGAGGAAAAACAAGACGAACAATAAAAGGACCCGTCCACCGAGAACGTAACTTCCCAGGGAAAAGATGCAAGCGGGTATCATACATAAGAACTTTTTGACCTGGAGAAAATGACTTCCGTAAAATATTTCTATCATGCACAAGTTTCATTTTGTTCTTATACTCCTTCACACTATCGTAAGCATCTATACGAATCTCGTCCAACTCATTGAGATGGAGTTTCCTATGGGCTCCTGCCTTGTCAAGTGAAAAATTTAGCTGCTTAACAGCCCAATAAGCTCTATGTTCTAACTCAACAGGTAAATGACATGCCTTGCCATAAACAAGCCGATAAGGCGACATTCCAATGGGGGTCTTAAACGCGAGACGGTAAGCCCATAAGGCATCAAGTAAGCCTAGACGACCAGTCTTTCCGATTAGGATTAACTGTTTTCTCTAATATACGTTTTATCTCCCTATTGGAAACCTCTACCTGACCACTAGTCTGTGGATGATACGGGGTGGATACCTTATGTGTAATACCATATTTCTTCATCAAAAGCTTAAAAGGTCCATTACAAAAGTGCGACCCTCCATCACTAATTATAGCTCGCGGTGTACCAAAACGTGTAAGTATATTATTTTTCAAGAACTCAAGCACAACCCTATGGTCATTGGTTTTACACGCAACCGCCTCAATCCACTTAGAGACGTAGTCTACGGCGACAAGGATGTATAGGTTACCAAAAGAATTAGGAAACGGACCCATAAAGTCAATACCCCACACATCAAAGACCTCAACAACTAAAATAGGGTTCAAGGGCATCATGTTCCTACGGAAATGGTTCCTAATTTCGGCAACGCTCACAAGTAACACAAGATAAATGTGAGAGTCTTTAAACAACGAAGGCCAATAGAATCCACACTGCAATATCTTAGCAGCAGTCTTCTTAGCACTAAAGTGACCCCCACAAGCATGATCATGACAAAAGGAAATAATCTTTGGACTGGTCACTCTCGGGTATACATCTCCTAATAACTGTGTCTGGACAATACTTAAATAAATAAGGATCATCCCAAAAGAAGTGCTTAACCTCGGCTAAAAACCTAGAACGATCTTGTTTACTCCAATGTTGGGGCATTCGACCAGTAACAAGATAGTTCACTATATTCGCATACCAAGGTGATTGGGAAACAGAGAACAATTGTTCATCGGGAAAGTTGTCCCTTATATGAAGGGAATCATCGGGGGAACTAACAATTAGCCTAGACAAGTGGTCTCGCTACTACATTTTCTCGCACCCTTTTTGTCTCTAATGTCTGGGAAAAATTCTTGTAATAAAAGGATCCACCTAATCAATCTAGGTTTGGTATCCTTCTTAGACAAAAGGTATTTCAAAGCAAAGCATGATCAGTATAGATTACGATCTTAGAACCTAAGAGGTAGGATCTAAACTTGTCTAAGGAAAACACAATGGCCAACAGTTCCTTCTCGGTAGTGGTATAGTTCATCTGGGCTTCATTCAGAGTTTTGCTAGCATAGTAAATCACATGAAGTAACTTATTTTCTCGCTGACCTAGCACAACACCAATAGCATAATCTGAAGCATCACACATGATCTCAAAGGGTAAGTTCCAGTTGGGTGCCTGGACTATGGGGGCGGTAGTGAGTAAAGTCTTAAGCTTCTCAAAAGCCTCTAAACAAGCATCATCAAAGACAAACTTAGCATATTTTGCAAGTAAATTGCAAAGAGGTCTAGAAATCAAGCTAAAATCCTTAATGAATCGACGATAAAAACATGCATTCCCTAAGAATGACCTAATATCTTTTACGGTTTTTGGGACCGGTAAGGTTTTAATAAGGTCAACCTTGGCTCTATCTACCTCTATACCCTTTGAAGATACGATATGCCCTAGAACGATTCCTGAACGAACCATGAAATGACATTTTTCCCAATTCAAAGACTAAATTCTTTTCCTTACACCTAGTCAAAACTAATGACAAATGATGCAAGCACTCATCGAAAGACGAACCAAACACTTGAAAAATCATCCATAAAGACCTCTAAGAACCGTTCTACCATGTCGAGAAAATATGCTCAACATACAACGCTGAAAGGTCGCGGGGGCATTACATAGCCGAAAGGCATGCGTCTATCATGCAAAGGTACCAAAGGGTCAGGTAAAAGTGGTTTTCTCTTGGTCTTCTGGGCAATAGGAATCTGATTATAGCCGCAAAATCCATCTAAAAAGCATAAATGGCTACGAGCGACTAATCTTTCGAGCATTTGGTCGATGAAGGAAGGGAAAGTGGTCCTTCCTAGTGACCTTGTTCAATTTTCTATAGTCAATACTGAGACACGCCAACCCGTGGTCATTCGGGTTGGGATTAACTCATTTTTTTCATTCTCTGGACTACAGTAATACTGCAATTCTTGGGAACAACACGAACAGGGGCTGACCCACTTCACATGTCCGAAATAGGGTAGATAATGCCCGCATCTAATGACCTCAGAACCTCGGTTGAACTACTTCTTTCATATGAGGGTTCGATCGACGTTGCATCTCCCTAGAAGGTTTAGTATCTTCCTCTAAATAAATCGATGCATACAAACAAGTAGGACTTATACCCTTAATGTCTGCTATGGTCCACCCTAAAGCTTCCTTGCTATTCGAAGGACGGTTACTAGCCTACTTTCCTGATCACTATCCAAGTCGGATGCTATAATCACAGGTAAAGTTTCGGATGGGCCTAAAAACACATACTTCAAGGTATCTGGTAGTGGTTTGAGGTCCAATTTTAGGAGGCTTTTCCAACGAAGGAACTAGGGTAGACTCGAAATGGGTAGAGGTTCGATCTTAGGTTTCCATCCACTACTAGTGTCTATCAAAGGGTTGAATCTAACAAAGCATTTACCTCATTAATCACATCATCATCATTAAAATCAATCCCAAAGTGAGCTAGGCATTTCTCTAATGGATCTTCCATCAAAGTGTTTGGTAATGACTCCTCTACTAATGTTCCTATCATGTTCACCTCTTCTATGCCTGAGTCATCTAGTTCAGAGGGTAGCTTACTAACATGAAAGACGTTCAGCTCAATAGTCATATTACCAAAAGACAAATTCATAATACCAGTTCGACGATTAATGATCGCATTGGATGTAGCTAAAAAGCAGGCGACCTAAAATTACCGGTATCTGGTTCTCGGGTCGGGGACAGGTTGGGTATCTAGGATAACAAAATCCACCGGATAAATAAACTTGTCTACCTCTATGAGAACATCCTCGATCACACCCCGAGGAATTTTTACGGACCTATCGGCTAACTGAAGAGTCATCTGGGTAGGTTTCATCTCACCAAGTCCTAGCTTAAGGTACACATGGTATGGCAGTAAGTTCACACTGGCTCCTAAGTCAAGCAACGCTTTCTCAACACGATATTTACCTATTGTGCAAGCAATGGTAGGGGACCCTGGGTCTTTGTACTTAGGAGTAGTGGTATTCTGAATAATAGAACTCACATGACTAGCTAGGAAGGCTTTCTTTTGAACACTAAGCTTACGCTTTCGTGTACACAAGTCCTTAAGAAACTTGGCATAAGCGGGAATCTGCTTAATCGCATCCAACAATGGGAGGTTGATAGTAACCTACTTAAAAACCTCCAAAATATCTTTATAGTTGGACTCGCTCTTAGTTGGAACTAGCATCTTGGGGAACGGGGCTCTAGGAACAAAGCCGGACTCAACGGGACCCTCATTGGTCTCATTAGAGACTCTATCAGTCTCCTCATCATTTTATGGCTCAGCAGGGTGAACTACAGCATGTTCACTATCAGGCATGGTTACCTTGTTGTCTACCACTCGACCACTCCTAAGGGTTTTAATGGCATTCACATGTTCTGATGATCTTCCACCTACTTCATGAACTCCTCTAGGATTGGGTTGAGTTTGACTAGGAAACTTACCTTTTTCCCTCAAAGACTCATTTATATGACTAACTTGGGTTTTCAACTCGGAAATAGCCTGAGAGTTAGCATAACCTATACTCTTACTTTCTTGTATCCCTTGTGCAACCATTTGGTTGATATTTTCATAGCTTTTAATAAACGAGGCGAGAGTCTCTTCTAAACTTGTGATCTTTTTATCCAGAATGGTTCTGGAACGGGGTTGACTGAAGAGTTCCTAGCATAACCAAAAACTGGGGAGGCTGAGAATTACTAGATGTCCTTGATTAAGCCCTTAGACCAAGAAAAATTAGGATGGTTTCTCCAACCAGGGTTGTAGGTCTCTGAGTATGGGTCAAACTTCTGACGGTTCTCAAACCTAGCGTTGTTATAGACAGCATGGGCTTGTTCTTCACTAACATGTCCTTCCCAAAATGAGTTATCGGGCTCTATTCCACAACTAGAGACTGGAGAGGCTTTATTAGGTTCAACAAGGGACCTATTTTTAGACTGACCCATTTCCAAAGCTTCTAACCTTCTAGACAAAGCAACAAACTTAGCATCTGACTCGAAGCTTGTATCTACCATATTGGTGCTACTTCTATTGACCAAGAGTCTTTTAGGAGGTTCAACACAAGGCTCCCATTGTTGGGATTTTTCAGCGATAGTTCCTAAGAAGGTGAAAGCATCCTCAGCAGTTTTATTAGTGAACTCACCAGCGCACATAGACTCGACCATGGATTTGGTTGAATAGTCTAAACCATTATAAATAATCTCTACAAGTTTCATCTTATCAAACCCATGGTGAGGACACTGGGATAGGAGATCATTGAATCTCTCTAAAAACCTATAAAGAGACTCTCCCTCTTGTTGCACACTAGCACTAATTTTCTGCCTAACAATTTGCAGTTTTATGCTTAGGGTAGAATTTCATATAGAAGGCAGCGATAAGATCTTGCCATGTTTCAATGGATTCAGAAGGTAGGTTGTTCGACGGGTCTTGGCTTTATCTCTCAAGGAGAAGGGAAACATCTTAAGTTTCAAGACTTCATCAAGTAAGGTCTTTTATTCTAACTGTCCCACAAATTTCCTCAAAGTCCCTAATATGAAAATAAGGGTTCTCATCATCTTTTCCTAAGAATATAGGGATCATCCGAAGAATACTAGGTTTTATCTCGAAATTAGCCGTATTTGGCCGGCAATTTAATGCACGAAGCTCGGTTGGCCCTAGTTGGGAACATGTAATCTTTCAAAGTAGTCATTGCTGGCACAGCTGACGTACTAGGGGTACTTCCTCACAAAGAGACAGATTCTCAAAACTGAAGTTTCCAAAAACTGGGCTCACAAAGAAGAGTCTTCGAGCTCCCGCCTTCACAAGAAGAACTACTAGGTTTGTCACTAATCAAACAACCTAGAGTGTTTCTTTTCCAAGCCCGTTCTCTAATGACCTCGGGCATACACTAGAAAAACAAAAGAAAAAGAAAAAGAAAAATCCTAAAAGGAAGGGAGGTTCTAAGCAAACACAAAGAAGGCTGACTCCACCAAAGCAAACCTAAAATTTTCTAGCAAACAAAAAGCATGATGGCTCCACTTAGATTGTTTTCTAGACCACTTCTAATCCTTCGAAAGGGAATTCGTTACAACTCGAGCAAACCCCTCTGGAATCAATCCGAGTCAAAGGAGATTGAATAGAGGCGAGGGAAGCTCTGTGGAGCTTTGATACCCAAGGCCTCACCGCTATTCCGAGGCGGCGCAGTCACGCATTCAACTCACAGAGATCTTTATGAACTTCGAAGTATGCTTAAAGAATAACCAATATCTTTCGAACGACTTTCCTACTAAGCTCGTTACCCTATAGGTCTCGTTCTATTCCAAATTTTAAAGCTTAGGTTCGCGTTAAGTTTCGTTTTCCTAAGGCGGGCAAGAAGGGAACGGTGATGAAATCCGAACCCTTATCTTATATGGCCAGTCCTTGCCCTTTACTAAGAATTTAAAACAGCCGTTTTTCGGTTCCTCGACATATATGCAAACGAAGGAATACGAGAACTCGCCAGCAGGGGATTCGCGAGTGTTTCGACAAACTTACCTCCGTGCAGACAGGGGATGAACATGCCCGAAGTCGACTCGGGCCACGACTCCTATGTCATGTGCGAACCCGAGGGGCCGAGGTGATATCGTAATCACCGTCCTTCTCTGCAAACAGTTTAATATTTAACTACCCTTCCGTAGGGTTTAAAAAAAAATAATAAAAATAAATAAAAATGTCCAAGTCCAAAGTCCAAAAAGATAAAGTGCAAAAGAAAAAAAAAATTACAAGAATAAATAAACTCTAATACAATCAAAAAAAAAAACTAAACTCTCTCTTTTTTTTCTCTTTTTATAATAAAAAAAAAATCTTCTTCTTTTCGCCGCCTTTACTTCGTCTTTTACTCCAAATCTCTAAATATTCACCAAAAGTTTTGGCAAAATTTTCTTTCGCTCCAAATTCCAAATCTGTAGTAAAAAGACAAAAACAAAAACGTAAAGAAGAACAAATAAAATAAAAACAAATAAAAACCTAAAAAAAAAAAGAATAAAAATCTAAAAACTAGCCTAAAGAAAAGCTCCGTGTCGACGGCGCCAAAAATTGATGTATTGTAGAAAGTGATAGTGAAAGGTTCTTTTGAAACTTGTGAAGGCAAAGGAATTTAGATTTAATTAAACTTAAAAGTAAAGGAAACTTAGATCAAAATTTGATTTCAAGATAAGAGAGAATAACCAAGACACTGATTCCACTATTACACATGAATAAATTATGGTTAACAACCCAAAACTCTATTTATCTTTTAAATCCCTTGTTTCTTAATTCACAAATAATCAGGCAAATTCTCAACAATTAATTGTATCCCTTAAGCATAGATTATCTTAATACAAAGCATAACCTATCTAATTGAATCACAACTAATGACAAAAATTATGCAAACAATTAAAAACTCAAAAAAAGTGATTGAGTGAATTATAAAATATAAATTAGAGAAAATAAATTAATTACCAATCATTCATGCGTAAATAGCTTCCTCATTGCCTTGGTTGTGGGAGAATTAGCCGCTCATCATGTTGGAAACACACTCAAAATTCATTATTATTGCTCAAAAATGGTTTACAAATGATGAAATGGTGAAAATGGTGAAATTAAGGTGTTTTGCAACGCTTATAAATGTTGCAAACAACTGTTACAAAGAACGAAAATCTTATTCGTTGTCTTTGTTGCTGAATCACGACCACGCTCTCTGTGTCGTAGAACTGCTGAGAAAAACGACTGCTTTGTGAAGAGTCTGTTCTTCACGTTTTGAGAGGAGGCAGCGACAGAATCTGGAATTTTCGCGCTTGATTTCTCGACTTTCTAATGCTCTATTCTTCCTCCCAACTCTCTCCCCCTTCTATGACCTCCAAGAACTCATTTTATACTCGAAAGGGGCTAGAAATCACCTCAATAACTCCGGAATAATTCCCAATAACTCTGCCAGATACGGGAAGATATTCTTTCCTTTTTCTTCTCCTCACGCGATCTTGTTGTTGTGAACCATCCTTATTTGCATCCTACACGTCTCTAATTGATTTAGCACACTCCAGGGCACAAGCTTTCACGTCCAAATCCTTTGTAATCCCGTGAATATTTCTTCCGCGTACGTGTTGCCCTGTTTTCTTTCGTGAATTTTCTGGTCAATTTTAACAGAAACAATCAACCACACAATGCCTGTGACGCTCAATCAAGTCACCCCAGTGATTTTCAGCCATTGAGTCTCTTTGATTCTGCCCAAAATGCGAACCCTAAATTCTGCCAGGGTGAAGAACCAATTTCCCGCCAAAACGTTTTTTTTTTGAATTCTTGAAGATGGTGTCCCCCTAACCAAACCGGGTGCGAATAGCAGATGTCCACTTTGGGTGCCCCTTAACCAAAGTTGGGGTCCGGATAGTAAGTGTTCTCCGGGGTGTTCCGAGCAACTTTTTCGAGCCGAATTTCCACACAAGTTTATTTCTCCAAAAACACCTATACATACACAAAAACACCATAATAAGTACAAAAATCGAGACTAACAATAGAGACACTGAGGACAATTCAGACACAAAAATGTGTCTATCACCACCACCGCCGCAACACCACCACCGTGCACCATCACTGCCACCCACCACCTCCGTTATCCACCACCACCGTTGACAACCACCACATCATACCACCACCTCCACCCATCATCACCACCACATTCCACCTTCGTCCACCACCTCCGACCATAACCACCACCACCACCGACATTGTCCGCCACCACAATCATATAGATGTGTACTTATCAGTTACACATCCATATGACATGAAACAATTACACATGCGCATGACATGTGTACTCAGAAGTTACACATGCATTTGGCATGTGTAATGAGAAGTTACACATGTAAATGGATGTGTGCTCAGCAGTTACATATCCATGTGGCATGACACACGCGTATGGCATGTGTATCTGGAAACTACACATCCATATAGAATGTCGTATCCAGAAGTTACATATTCAAATGACATGTGTAATGAATACATGCATACGGATGTGTACTCAACAGTTATACATCAAAAAAGAAATATACAAAAAAAAAACGTATTATATTGGTATTCATTTACAATAATTCTCCATTTATCAATTACAGTAATTGGTAGTTATGAACATAATAACCAAGTTGAAACACTTGATATGAAAGGAAAAAAATGTTAGAGCATTACTCGGTCGAACTCACAAGTGTTGCTATAGATCTCAAGATTTTTGTCAAATTTGGTTGTCAAAACTATATCTTGATTTCTAGTCTACAATTAGTTAAGTCTCGGACTAGAATAGAAATGTAGTTGAGAAATAGTGGATCACTGAAAAAGTGGGGGACTAACAACCACACCCAATATTTTATTTAGGCAATTTGTATGGACAAAATCCAATATAATTCCAAGAGAATCAACTAGACAGTCAGACTAAATCAATGGAAATATATCCAACAGTTGTATCTCCGTTTCTCAATGTAATCAGCAAATCAAACAGATAGAATCCGTGAGCCTGATTATTATGAGAAGTAACTTAAACGGTACCAAAGACCAATGTTCAAGTCTCAATCAATTTATATCAATAGCCAAAGGTTGAATTATCTAATTGATTGAACTACGCACAACCTGTGATATTTCAATTATATAAACAAATATAACGCGGAAAAGAAACAACACAGACACTAGAAATTTTGTTAACGAGGAAACCACAAATGCAGAAAAACCCAGGGACCTAGTCCAGAATTGAACACCACACTGTATTAATCCGTTACAGACTCTAGCGTACTACAAATTAACTTCGGACTGGAATGTAGTTGAGCCCTAACCAATCTCACACTGATTAAGGTACAACCGCGTTCCTTACACCTCTGAATCCCAGCAGGATTCTACGTACTTGATTCCCTTAGATGATCTCACCCACAACTAAGAGTTGATACGACCCAAAGTCGGAGACTTGATAAACCGACCTTCTCACACAGAAAAGTATATTGAATAGATAGATCTGTCTCCCACAGAAATACCTATGAGTTTTGTTCCGTCTTTTGATAAATCAAGGTGAACAGGAACCAATTGATACACTAGACTTATATTCCCGAAGAACAGCCAAGTAATATCAACCACCTCACAATAATCTTAATCGTATGGTAGCGAAACAAGATATTGTGGAATCACAAACAATGAGACGAAGATGTTTTTGACTACTTTTTATCTTGCCTATCGGAGATTAAATCTCGAGCAAATCTTAGAGAAGATAATACTCAATACGATAGAACAAAGCAAGATCAGAACACGCAATTACAGATAAAATAGTTGGGTCAGGCTTCACAATCCCAATGAAGTCTTTAAGTCGTTAACCTATAATGGTTTTAGGAAAAACCTAGGTTAAAGGAGAATCGACTCTAGTCACAACTAGTATAACACATGAGGTGTGGGGATTAGGTTTCCCAGTTATTAGAGTTCTACCTTATATAGTCTTCAAATCAGGGTTTGCAATCAATGTTACCTTGGTAACAAAGCATTCAATATTCAATGTTAGATAAAAACCTGATAAGACTCAAGCTAATATATTCCAACTTAGCTTCTTATACACAAATGAAAAGTGAATTCATTCAGATATGGGTAACCGTACCTAAACGTGTACACCTTGTTAGCTCAACAATAGTTAACCGAAGTTATCCATATGAACACTTTCATATCAACCTTGTTCATCTTAACACAACTAGTTCAAATGACTCAAATGAAACTATTTATAGAGTTGTTAAATTGTTTATATTCTCATAGAAGTATATAAGACACAATTGAAGCAAAATCGATTTTGATTCACTCGAATCAATTCATGAACATTATAGCCACGGTTAGCAAAAGATGGCATTCCTTAATTTATAAATGTATTAGTTCATGAACAATCCGATTTTAGAACATAACCCACTCAAGTATGCAAAAGGGTACACATATCTAAGTAGCCGGACTTGGTCTGGGTTCGCCAACATATGAACGGGTACGCATACTGTCATACACCACCAAAGTCAGTTGAATTCCCTGACTTGAACTTACGCTGGTACGCATACGGGTATCCATACTAAGTTCCCGGACTTCAACTAACAAACCAGTACGCATACGAGTATGCATACTATAGTTCTCTGACTTGGAATAACTTGCAACAGTTAGCATAAAAGTACGCATATTGTGCTATATCCAATCATGGTTAATTGTTCTAAACTCCCATTTCAATCATTGAAACATTCTTAGAAGACGGGAATAGATATCTCACACAAACTATTAGTTTTGAAGCAATTTTCAAGTGATCGAATGATCAATACGAAACATTCAGAGTCTACACCAAATGACTGTCTCACACAAATCATATAAGATGTTACCAGGCGATTTTCATATGATCATCTTTTCACTTTCGTCAAGAATATAAGATGAACTTGGTTAAAGAGAAAGCTTACCAACACATGTTTGGAGAAATATGTAAGCGACTCAGCTCAAAATATCAAATGTGTATAATCAAAAGTCTATATAGCTATACGACTTTTGTCTCAAATAAGAGATAGAGTAGATAGACTTTTGAGTGATAGATGAGTTCAAGTCTCCACATACCTTTTGTTGATGAAGTTCCACAATATCCCCTTAGTAGTTCGTCGTCCTTAATCAATGAACGACGTGAAGTCTAAATCTCAACTACACATTTTATCCTAATCCGAGACTTAACTATAAGTAGACTAGAAATCAAGACTTATAGTTTTGACAACTAAACTTGACAAACAAGCTTGAGATAGCAACGCTTGCGAGTTCGACCGAGCAGTGCTCTAACAATCTCCCCCTTTGTCAATTTTAGTGTCAAAATTATCAATACATATGGATTACTAAATAAACTTTGTAGCTCCTCATCCAAATGCTTGATTTCATTGTGTTAGAGCATTGCTCGGTCGAACTCGTAAGCGTTTCTATCTCAAGCTTGTTGTCAAGTTTTGTTGCCAAAACTATAAGTCTTGATTTCTAGTCTACATATAGCTAAGTCTCGGACTAGGATAGAAAGTGTAGTTGAGCTCTAGACTCCACGGTATTCATCATACAAAGACGAAAAACTACTCAAGGAAATGGTGGAACTTCATCGATTAAAAGGTATGTGGAGACTTGAACTTATCTATCACTCAAAAAGTCTATCTACTCTATCTACTATCTTGAGACAAAATTCATATTGCTATATAGACTTCGATTATACACATTTGCTATTTCGAGCCGAGTTTATCTCTCTTATATTTTTCTCAAAATATGTGTTGGTAAGGTTTCGCTGAAGATAATTAATGAGGATCCGGTACAAGGTTTATCTAATCCTTTGCATAATTCTATATCTATTGATCATTTTCCTCTAATCGAAGTATCTTCTAAAAGAATTGTTAACCCAACTTTTAAGAAAATACCACACTTAGGATTGGAGTTGTGTGCTTAAAAAATTTTAACGAATTATTTTGCTTCTAAGTATCCACCACTTGATGTGTTTGATTCGAGTATTGTGCAGGTTCACCAAGCCAAGGAACCTTTTGAAGTTCCCGAATTCTATGTTCTCTATCTACTTCCAAGTGTAGAAAGAACTAAGTGTGGGGGAAACTTCAATAAAGTGATAGCTTTAATATTTATATTTTATGCTAATGGTTTTGTGAAGCTGTTACTTGAATTGCAGATTGCTATGTGGAAGGACTACCAAATTTTCATATTATTGGTGTACGAGCAATAACAATAACGTCGGGCTGACGACGTTAAACCAAGCGTTGCGTGGGAGGCAACCCATCTGTTTTGTAACTCTATTTCTTTTGTTTTTAATTTTCTTAATTTTTTATATTATATCTTGCATTCCCATCTTATATTTTACAAGTCCTATATTTATAATGAAAGTTTTGACGAATTCTCGTCAGAAAATTCTGACTGCGCACTTGTCACGAAAACAGCTCTCAAGACTTCATACGGAGTCCGATTTGAGTGGTTGACCCCAAAATTTAAAGAGGACAAACATATATTTCTTTTCCAAAAAGAAAATCTGAATTCGGAGTCTGTTAATTTGGACCGATAGGCCTGGACATTTGAGTTTCGGTATTTTTCTAGAACTTTTTCAGATTGCATGTCAGTCAGTCCGTAGGCCATCAAAGTCAGACCGTTTGTCGAAGCACTGTGCCCTTTTTTCGACTTATATAAAAGACATAGGCGAACAACTTTCGTTTAGGATGTTTTTCCAAGTTCCCTACCCATTTTTACAGTTTTCGAGTTTTTCAGGGTTGTTATGTTAGAAATCATAATTTTCGGTTTTGAACATTGAGGACAATGTTGAGTTTAAGTGTGTGGGAGTAGTTGAGCATGTTTGGTTTGTATAAAAAAATAAAAAAATAAAACTCTTTGATTTCTTGCATCTTGAGACTTCATATTTTGGAGTTACTTATGAGCTATTAGGATGACACTCTAACCTTTCAGGTTGAAACAGTTCTTACAGCTATAGATTAAGTTCCATTTTGTCATTCTACAATCCTTAATTATATACGTTCATATTTGAATGTGAAACTAAGCTATGATAGTCATTTGAAAGATTCATCCCCACAATTAATCATTACTGAATCACTTTCTTTTTATTTTTGCAGTTATATGTTTCTCTAAAGTTATTTGGTGGGATCCTGATACTGCCATGGATGTTGTAGCAAGGTAATCATTGGTTGAGTATATAAGGCCCCATAAGACAATTGTCTTACACTCTTAAAGAGTGAGTCGGAAGAATAAAAAAACATATATAAGGCTCATCTTATTTTATCGACATTAATAAATTATAGGTCCGGAATCGCGGATAATCATAATCGATAAAATAAAAACCATATAATCATTATATAGCAAGTCAAAAAGACTATTGATGAGGTTCTTGATACTTGGATAGCAGTATGTGTGAAACGTTGTCCCTGTCTCCGTCGCCTAAACAAGCATGGAACGCAGGATCCAAGGCAACTATCATGTACTTGCTGAAAAGGAAACATGCGCTTAGAGTATCTAATCATGTGGTTGAGCTAAATGGGTGATTCTCTCAACTATTGTGTTATAAATATATATCCTTTGACAACATTCATACAAGTATTGTGGGTAACATATTTCACTTAAGTCAATATTTGCACACTTTACTTTTCTATTTCCATTTTCTTATCTATCCATGTGATTTCAGTATGCGAGTGTTGTGACAAACGTTGCAACAAGTATGATGACAATCTTAGTAGAGTTTATCAATTAGGTTGAATGTCATACGTAAGTAATTGCTTGTGTGTGAGGATTGGAATGTATGTGGGATGTTTGCAGCTAAAGAACTTATGCAAGCTAATTATTTGGTTTTTTACTTTGTGTCTATCCTTAGCGGTTCTTCTAAGGTGAGATACTGGAGTAGGTTTTGTGCGTATACCTCTTGTAAGCCCTCACGAGACTATAACTCGTCCACTAGGGACACCTATGGGTTTAAAGGCATGTTATTCATGCTAAGAGTAACTGTTTTCTCAATGAGATGGAGTTGTTGTATTTAGGATTATTTTATTTTAGTTTGCTCTAGGACTAGAAAAGGATAAGTGTGGGGGAATTTGATAAGTGCATAATTCATATGATTTTAGTGTCCATTCCATACTTGTTTTAGCTATTATTCTTGCATGTATTCGTATTATTACTATTGTTTTCTCTTATTTGAATCTAATAGGTGAATCATCCAAAAAGGAGGTACAAATTTCTGAAAAGATCTAAGAATAGAAGTATTCCTAGTATCCAAGTGCCCAAGTCCAAGAGAAGTGGAAGAAAAGCGACGAAAAGGAGCAAAACTCTCAAAATCAAGAGAAGGGCCAAATACCGATCTTAACTCATTCAAATTAAGGATTTATCATCACCATCTTGAATATAATTGAAATATAAAAAGAATACAAAAATAATGAAGTAATTCCGAGTTCGGATGAAGAAGTTGTGGCCAAAACAGTTTCTATTGAAAACCGAAGATAGTGCAGTCCGCGAACTGGGTTTGCGGACGGGGTTCGCAGACGTATTTCCAAAAATATCTGCTGGAATTTGAAGTTTGCGTACTGGGTTCGCGAAATTAGTTAATGGGAAACGTGTATTCACTCCTTGGAAGGCCTAAGGACACGTTTGGATTCGTTACTTCGGGTCGGGTTCCTAAACCTAACTAAATACTTGGAGACCAAGCAATGTAAATCTTTAAAAAGGTATTAGGTCATAGAATCGATCATCTCATATTATAATTTTGTTCTTCATTAATATTTTAGGATTTACCCCTTTAGGGGGAAACCGGGTAATTGTGTAATCATGAGAAACTAAATCATTTGTTGATTAAGGATGAATTCAATGTTCTAAGCATGAAGCTTTATTAATAATACAAATCTATTGAGATTTTTTTATCATCATCGTTTGTTTTTACCATATCTAGGGTTTATGATTGATTCTTAGATTGATTTGGGTGCGCAACTAGATTAGTTTATTGATCATTCTATTGCTAGTGGAGATTAGGATATAAGTAATCGTCGAATAACTCTCTACACAAGTAGAAATCGCGAGACCTTACAGTGGAATTCTGTGGAGCAATCGTGTGTGGTAACAACACTATCAAGTAAACCTTGAGCTAAGAGTTTAACTGATGGGATCAACCTAATTCATAAAGCTTAAAGTGTTCAATTGGATTACACCTTGAGTGAGTTACTACTTGGTGGTTCGGTTGAATAAAATCTGATATTGGAGAGCTTTCATATCCTTGGTAAAAGGAGTTTTGGGGATAACACTGAGCTAGATGTTATTCTACGGTTGGTGATTAATGGTTCTTACAAATAATAGATAAGTATTCTAATCCTGCTATCGCTTGGTAACGACGAAGGATTCCTTGATCATCTCTTTTCTTTATTGTCTTTATATTTATCTAATAAACCAAAACCCCCATTTGTTATTTACTTTATCTTGCTATTTCAAATAACATATCAATTACACAACTCTCTGTGGGAACGATCTCTTACTACCGCTATATTACCAGTTAATTAGTGGGAAATATATTTATTAATTTGTTGAGCCTACGACAGCCCATACAGCAACTGGGAAAGTTAATCCCCACACCTCCTGTGTGATACTAGTTATACAAGCTAGAGTCGATTCTCCTTTAACCTTAGGTTTCTATCGAGACCCTGTTGGTTAACTACTTGAAGACTTCATTGGGATTGTGAATCCAGACCCAACTATTTTCTCTGTAATTGAGTGGTCTGATCTTGCTGTTTTTATCGTGATTGAGTGCAATCGTAAGATTGGCTTGAGATTAATTTCTCCGATGGGAAAGATAGAAAGTAGTCACAAACATCTTCGTCTCATCGTTTGTGATTCCACAATATCTTGTTTCGCTAGTCGATTAAGATTATTATAAGGTGATTGATAATTCTAGGTTGTTCTTTAGGAATATAAGTTCGGGTTATCGATTGGTTCTTGGTCACCTTGATTTATCAAAAGACGGAACAAAACTTGTAGGTATTTCTGTGGGAGACAGATTTATCTACTCCTGTAGACTTTTCTGTGTGATACCGATTTGTTTATTAAAGTCTTCGACTTTGGGTTGTACCAACTCTTAGTTGTGGGTGGGATAGATAAGGGAATCAAATATGTAGTATCCTGATGGGATCAGAGACGTAAGGAGCGCAACTGTACCTTGGATCAGTATGAGATTGATTGGGGGTTCTACTACGATCTAGACCGAAGTTAGTTTGTAGAAGGCTAGTGTTTGTAGCATCTTAATACAATGTGTGTTCAGTCTAGACTAGGTCCCGGGGTTTTTCCTGCATTTGCGGTTTCCTCATTAACAAAACTTCTGGTGTCTGTACGTGTTATTTATTTTCCACATTATATTTTGGTTATATAATTGAAATATCACAGGTTGTGCATTGAATCAATCAATTGGTAAATCCGACCTTTGGTTGTTGATTGAAATTGACTGATACTTGAACATTGGTCTTTGGTACCGTTCAAGTTAATTTCTCTAGTATTCAATTAGACTCGCAGATTTCTATTTTCTTGAGTAAGTATTGAATCGAGAAATTGAGATATAACTCTTTGATATACTTTTTATTAAGATTGAGTTTGAATGTCTATTTGATTCTCTTAAAAGTATATTGGAGTTAGTCCATTCAGATTCCTAAGAGAATTATTGGGTGAGGTTGTTGTACCCCCACTTTTTCACCTTGGTTCTTCAAAATTACTCGAAATCTTTGTCACTTCCAAGCACTCCAGTGATTCTGAATATGTTCAACTCTGCATCATAGTTGTTGAAGATCCGTAGCTATAACAATGAGAAAATTGTTGCTCTCAATCATTGTTATACAGTGTCATAGTATTTTTACACAACATCAAAGTCCAATTGTATCACAACTTTGACAACAATACTATGGTGATATGTATCACTCCCCCTTAGTCAATACTCCCCTTACATAATGATCCGTAAACCATATGTATTTGTAGTGTGAACTACACAATAATCCCCCCCCCCCTTTTTGTCAATATAAATTGGGAAATGTACGAAAATTAGCGGGATCATAATGAAATTCTCATAGAGATACTTCATAACTAAAAGAGAACATATCAACTTTGTTTCAATGATTTCACCTAGTCGAAACTTAGTGTATTCATGAAGGAGTTTATAAAGACACAAGATAACTCCTACAATATTCCACGGCCGCATTCCCCACAAAGATTTGTCAATTAAGCACAAGTTCGATTCAAAACTCTCCCCCATAAAATGTCATTCCCAAAAGAACAACAAGAGTGACCATACTTTTACATGAAAAGAAGAATTTCTTTGGACTTTAACAAATTACATGATACATGAATTTGTATCTAGAAAACTCAATTAAATTAACCAAAAGAGAACCCATGATTAATTTAATCGGAAATGCTCAACATAAGAGAACTTACAGAGCCGCATAGTACTTTCACATAGAAGTGGATCAGGGAAAGATCAATACCGCGGAATATACAAAGATTCATTCTATTTTCATCAATATTTGCATAATGATATCATAGACTTAATATTTGTCATCAAAAATTCATTTTATTTTCCATCAATATTTGCATAATGACATATAATAGACTTAACTTTTGAATATATGTGACATTCATAGTTCACGGACATAAACACACATATCCCATAAAATTATTTTTGCAATATATATATATATAACCAATAAAGATTAATACTGCAAAATCATCTTCCAAATAAACTTTAAAATTTAAATAAATAAATCGAAAAACATTGCAAGATGAAAATCGTTGGCAATAGCTATGTGTACTCACAATAATGGATATTCCAAACCCTAGTTATCCTTCTTAAGACACAAGAATAAATTCTCATAAGAAGTTTCCTAGACAAAATAAAAACAAATCTAAAAATAAAAACTGAACACATGCTAAATCAAAACTCACGTTCGGAAGCTTCACGGTTTAAAGGCCTTTGAGCTTGTGATTGACATCATGAACCGCTTTTTCTGAGAATATATCCTCGTTGAGAAGATCGTTCACATGTGTCTTTATGAGAACAAGGTCAGAGTTAACCTTTTTAAACTCAGTTTGTAACACATCAATACTTTACATAGTATCAACGAGCTGCAGTTTTTCATTCTTAATACTTGAGAAAATCATGAACCACCTCAGTAGAGACCATCTCAACCTTTTCATCATCTTGATGAGTATATGCATAATAGCATGATACATCATAATTGAGTTCTTCGGCATCTACAATGGTTCTTTTATTCTTCCCATCGAAACCAAAGTATATTGGATTATCAACAAAGTCTTCTGGAAAATCCCAAAAACAAGGAGGAGAAGACATTCTTGATAAAAGAAAACCTATAGTGAGATAACTCAACTCAATAAGAAAAGTATATAAATAGTTTTTAAGGAAACTTTAGGGTTTCTATAGTTGGTTCGTGAAAAGTAACACATGTACCCGCACGTAGACAGCCTTAACCCATAAGCAAAAATGTAAAAACAACTGTTTCCAAAGAAAAATATTGCTAAGTAACTGTTTTCACAAACCTTAGCTCAATAAATTTTATATTCTCACAAGAGAAAAATTTAGAGCATAAGAGTAGCATTTTAAACCTATTAAAAGTTCATGGGAAGAAAAATAAAACTAATAAATACAAACACAAAATACTTATGAAAAAAAAATGTATGCAAGAGATAATACAACTAAGAACGACAAAAAAATAGCTTGACTAATCAGAGACCATTTTGACAAAAAGTATTCCTGATCATATCGCACTCAACCGAGATTATTTTATTTTTTTGAGTGAGAATTCAAACTTGTGATTAATTAGCACAAGTATGAGATTTGCGCTCATCAAGTGAATGTTATTCACAGTTAAACTCTTTTTCCTTATTTTTGGAGGAAAAACCTTTTGATGTGAAAATTTATCATAAAACTTACTATTATCAAAATAAGATTCATAGTATGGATTCTTACCTGAAGGGTTTTGATCATAGGAATTTGACAGCCTATTTATGAGCTCTTTGTATCCTTCAATTATCAAATTTAGGTTGTCTTTTACACCTTCTTTTTTGCTTCATTCTTTTGATACCTTTTTCACATCAAGAACAACAACATCTCCCTTTTTAACCGAAGAAGATCCTTCTTAACACCTTCATGAACATTCGAGGAACAAATTAAACTGACTTCCTGGAAGGATTCATAGGGAAAGTGCTAAAGCCGATTGGTTTAGACATACGAATGTCAATTACACCTTCAAGAATTGAATCCAAGGTGTGTTGAAGTCGAACAATATAGTCGTCATTCAACCTAGATTTGCTCTTCTGTTCAATATTCCCTTTTGAGTCACAAAAGAGACACATAAACTTAACAACATTGTTAGGAGATTTCTTCCTTCCAAGAGATGTGGTGTTTCCTGGATTTGAGGAAGATACATGCACCTCTTTACCAATAGGAAGAGATCGTGGCTTAACCTATGGAACTGAATTCACAGTTGAGACAAAAGTGATTGGTATAATGGACCCTTTAGAACATCTTTGAATAGAGAGTCAAAAGATGTTCAATTTGAGAATCCCGATTATTTATCATACCAATAGGTGCATTGACGTTGTGTTTCAACCGATCAGTCAGGATTCCAACAAGTTTTAAAATCACCACCTTCTCTTTGACTGCTTTCTTTTCTACTTTAGAATCATATTCGTCAGTAAGAAAATATGGGTAACACATATCAATTCTTGCATGTTTTTTAGGAACAAAATGTTCATCTATATGTAAGATAGACAAATCTTTCTCTTTAATAGATTTCATAAAAACAAAACTTTTGTCGCTGGTGATGCGTTTGTTAGAGATAGTATTACTGTCCATAGAGTCAGATTTCTACAAACACAGACTTAAACGTGTTTGCCTTCTCTTATACCAATTGAAAAACCTGAGGTCTAACAACCAACCCCAATATTTCGTTTAGGAAATCTTTATGGACAAACTATAATATAATTCCAATTGACTCAACTAGACAGTCAGACTCAATCAATGGAAATATATCCAAGAGTTGTGTCTCCATTTCTCAATGTAATTAGCAAATCAAATAGATAGAATTCGTGAGCCTGATTATTATGAGAAACAACTTGAACGGTACCAAAGACCAATGTCGAAGTGTCAATCAATTTATATCAATAACTAAAGGTTAGATTATCTAATTGATTGAACTACGCACAACCTGTGATATCTCAATTATATAAACAAATATAATAAGCACAACCTGTGTTAATGAGGAAACCACAAATGCAGAAAAACCCCGGGACCTAGTCCAGATTTGAACACCACACTATATTAAGCCGCTACAGACTCTAGGCTATTACAAGTTAACTTCAGAATGGAATGTAGTTGACCCCTAACCATTCTCACACTGATTAAGGTATAGTCGCGTTCCTTACGCCTCAGAATCCCAACATTTTTCTACGCACTTGATTCCCTTAGCTGATCTCACCCACAACTTAGTGTTGCTACGACCCAAAGTCGAAGACTTGATAAACAAATATGCCTCACACATAAAAGCCTATTGAATAGATAAATATGTCTCCCACATAAATACCTATGAGTTTTGTTCCATCTATTGATAAATCAAGGTGAAAAGGAAATAAATGATACACCAGACTCATATTCTCGAAGAACAACCTAGTAATATCAATCATCTCCCAATAATCTTAATCGTATGGTAGCGAAACAAGATATTGTGGAATCACAAACAATGAGACGAAGATGTTTGTGACTACTTTTTATCTTGCCTATAAAAGTTTAGTCTCAAGCAAATCTTAGAGAAGATAATATTTAATATGATAGAACAAAGCAAGGTCAAAACACGCAACTACAGAGTCTTAGAGAAGATAGTTAGGTCTGGATTCACAATCCCAATGAAGTCTTTAAATCTTTAACCTATAATGGTTTTAGGAAAAACCTAGGTTAAAGGAGAATCAGCTCTAATCGCAACTAGTATCACATAGGAGGTGTGGGGATTAATTTTTCCAGTTGCTAGAGTTCTCCCTATATAGTCTTCAAATCAGGGTTCACAATCAATGTTACCTTGGTAACAAAGTATTCAATATTCACCGTTAGATGAAAACCTGATTAGACTCAAGATAATATCTTTCAACCATTAGATCGAACTTAGATTGTTGCACACAAATGAAAAGTTACTACATTTATATATGAGCAACCGTACCTAAACATGTACACCTTGTTGGCTCAATAATAGTTAACCGAAGTTTTCCATATGAACACTTTCATATCAACCTTGTTCATCTTAACACACACTACACCAAATCAGGAATTTTGTCACAGGGTATTTATGTTACTAAAAAAATTTGTAACACATATACGCCGTTAAAGAAACGTTGTGATATTAATTGTTATCTTTTTTTGTAATAGTTTTCACCGTGACAAAATTTGGTTACATTCACATTTATTAACTGTTACATTATTTAATAGTAACAGTTAACCTAATTTTAGAATAGCAACACGTGGATCATTTGTCACAGTAATTATAACAGATTTAATTGTTATTTTCAGTTTGCAACAATTCAATGATGACACGTGTCTTACATCGCCACGTAGGAAACCAGTTAGTTTTTCCACGTGTCATTTTTTCTTACGATTACAATAACACATATAAGTGTTGCATACTTTTTGCAACAAATTCATTATGGACACCTGTCATCTTTTTGTCACTATTATTGTAACGTTTAAATAGTTACTCTCATTTGTAACAGCATTTAGATGTTGACACGTGTTGTTTTTCTTCACAGTTTTTGTCACAGTTAAATCTATGACAAATCTTTCAATGACAATTAAAAAAATTGGATAGTCCAGGTCATTCTCATAGACCTGGCCTTCCAGTTTACAGGCCTGCACAAGAAACACATGCCTGCAATACAACAACTGAACAAGAAACACAGGCCTACAATTTTGTATTTTTAAATCTGTCATACATTCTCAATTTGTTAACTATCCGCAATTTACAATTCATACATACACATTTACAAAAAAATCATTATGTTCATTATGAACAAACATACAAATATGATTCGAAGTAAGAAAACAAACTTCCTAGGCATATTTACCAGAATCTGGGATGCCAACGATCGTCAGGTTTGGATTTAATTTCTATGAGTTTGTTGTGTTTAGCATTTGAGTGTGCCTGGAGAGCAGAGTCAGTACCGAATGCCCTACACAGATAAACAAAATAACCAAATCAGTATAATGAGAACAAATGCAGAAACAACTGACCAATTAGCGGAAAGCCAATATATGGACATCACAAAGATTTAAGTAAAAAAATTAAATTCAAAGATAGTATCTTACTTGGTACAAGCATCGCATGAAACTGACCCAGTAGATTTTAGAGATTTGTTCGACTTGCCTCCACTTGCAAGGGTCTTTCCTCCCTTTGGGGTAAGGAGTACCTTGACGAACAGCACCACCTTTCTTGCCATCATCACCTGCAAAAACGTGGACAGTTACAGAAAATTAGAATAGATAAGAAAATGGCAACAACATAACAATCCAACAAAGCAAGCCAAATGAAAAAATATTTTCACCTGACTTCTGAGAAGTTTCTAATTTAACATTTTTGTCCAAGAATGGGCTTCTTGTTAGCAACTTCAGCAAGTCTCTTCTTTCCCTATAAGAAACACATAAGGTATAGTTGGTCAGAAGTGAAATACAGAGAATTCTTACTCAAGCTAATCATGGAAGTACTAAAAACGACGACATTTTTAGCAAAAAGTAAACCACAATGTTGGACAATGCCTGAAAAGCAAGGGGCGTGGACAAAACAAATTATAAGACATGATCAACAACAAAGCAAATTTTGAGAATATTAAAGTACTCACTCTTAACGAAGCTTTATGAAGAGATGATGACCGCATATAGGCTTTCATGAGCCTGAATATCATTGTAGTTACTAATCCAAGGATGACCTGCCAACAGAAATATAATTAGGATCCAAGGAAGCAACAAGTTAAAGGGAAAAGATCACATAAATTCAAAAACCATATGAAATAACTATATGTGTGAATGTACTCACTAAGCATCCATTATACCGCCATTTTAAGCCAATAATTTTTGTTTATTTCATCAAGAAGCGATAAGAAAGAAATGATTTAAGCCATAAAACATGTTAGCAACACACTATGTCTAGATAGGCACTACTGCGGAAGAGGATGACGAATATTTGATTTTAAAAACTATGCGTATCAGTACCTATCTATACAATTACATTGTAGAAAAAAGAATAGGAAGAACTTTGTGCTTTAATGACATGTGGAAGCCGCACCATGTAAACTAAAGTAGTTATAACTTAGTATACATTATATAAAAAAAGATGCATCTAAACTCAGGGACTTCCAAAACTCTCTATGATACAGTATCTTTTTGAATGCATGTGTCGCTTTTCATATGGTAACACTGACATAAATAGATTTGGGCCTCTTACCAAGTGCGCACAACTAAGCCTATAATCAACAACTGCAGGGGTTCACCCCTCTTTGGTTTAGAGTGAGTCTCTTTACATTTAAAGCATCTATCATGCATTGTAAGCGGTTAATAGTATTTATGGAAGTTGGAACAAAGGGAACAACAAATTTGCGCATACCTTATAATATACAGATCCAACCCAAAGGCATAGTATATTATAAATGAACTTACTTTTGTCGGAAAGTGTTCAAGGAGAGGCAGTCGTCTCCCAAGTAGAGATCGAGATTGGTCTAAAAATTGAAAACATCTTGCTCTCCTTATGTCACAAAAACATATTGCTCCATCACATCCGCCAGTAACCAGAACCCGCTCACAAGAAGTAGACCATTCGACTGCCATTATACCATCTGCCACCACAAACATATTACGTGGACCATTAAAAACCTGCAAACCAAGATGAATTCTAGATGCAGGGGCTATAAATGAGTTACCTATAAATCCTACTAACTTCTTGAGCTTATAGGAAATCAATAATAACTTTTACAAACCCAATTAAAGAAAACAGAATGTTGACCATGAATCCAGGACATATAAAAAAACACAAATAATACTAATACATGAAATATGATTTTACCACGATGACCAGATAATGTAAAACGAAAACTCGCACCATGTGCCTGCAATAGTTGTCACAACAATCTTTTACCCATAGGACTTCCATCACTATACTCTAAATCTTCTTCATGAAAGGCCTCCCAACTGTCTTGGTGATTGCCATCACGTGGTTTTGGTATGAACTCCAGGGACAAACTGATTGTTTCATTCACCAGGTTCTTCTCCTTGATAGATCCCTTCAATGTACCTTGCCCTGTATCAGATTGCACATTGGCACTCATTAGAAAAGAGATCTGTTATAAAAAATAACAAACATCACATGAGCAGGGCCAAATTCATGCTAAAAACTCCCGCATTGCACTTATAATTGGGACTAAAATTTCCTTGTATCCATCAGTTCATGAACAAAAAAATATATACATGGGTAGCTATAATAAAACAAATGTAGCGGTTATCTTCACAATAAATGTAATTTGCGTAGTTCCATTAGGTGATTCAAAGTTCCATATATACTATTTTTTATTTTAGATTTTGCGATTAAGCATCCATCCAATAAAACCAATAATATAAATTCAAACACCATATCCTATAAGACTTTGCAGAATATACCAAATAAATACAACACAAATACGTTCTACACTAGTTCCTGAGAAATAATGATCTAGTGTCTGCTCAATGTGCAGTCCCATATTAGTTATGAAAACCATCTCCTTTGACTCTTTATCAATATCAGCTAAACTAATCAATTCTATGCCGGAATTAATCAAAATGAAACAATAATACCAGGTCCATGATCCTACGGAGCTTTTTAGTTGTAAACTTCACCTGCACAGATTAAACAGCAAAAGAGTCAAAACTGGGTCAGTTATAAATTCATGCTGAAGCATAAACATTAGTCTATAGAAAAATACCATCTTTTTTCTGCAAATTAAAACTTCGCTACTTCGAAATATCAATGGACCGATTTTGCAGCAGACGTATCCCTAAAATGTAAAACATATACACCAGCTATCACTAATTAATGTTGATAAATTTCAATTATAACATACTAAGCTCACGAAATACATCATCAATAACACTAAGATTTTTTTTTTATCGGTATCAATAACACCAAGATTACAATCACATGAATAACCTCCTCTTCTCTTGCTCAACGAATACATCATCAATATCCTCCTCTTCTTCAGATTCACTACTATCCATTCCCAATAACAGAACCCCTGTAAAAACACAAGTTAATACTTAATACTGAGTACCAAAACTATATAACTTGATGATAACTCAATGAGTAAGATAGCTGAAAACTGATATACAGATGAACTTCTCAGATCTGAAAAATGAAAAGATGTATGAGAAAAATGACTACAAACCATTAATTCAATTCAAATCTGGATGAACATATGAAGAACAGAATCCAACAACCCTAATTAACATACTAATTCTCAATCCAACAAACCCTAGTTAAAAGAATTCAATTTTCAAAACAAACCCACTTCTCCTCTTTGTTCATCCAGTCGATTAGATACAAAATTAAGATTTGAAACAAAAAAAAAAACTTTAAGAACCCTAAACATATGAAGAACAGAATCCAACAACCTTAATTAACATACTAATTCTCAATCCAACAAACCCTAATTAAAAACTTTGAGATATGTAAAACAAACATCAAAAGAAAAACAAGCAATAGTTGTTATGATTGTGAGGTGAGGTATCATGTGAGAAAGAACATACATATTTCTCAGATCGGAGTGTAAAGATATGTGAATCACAGAGAATATTGGTTTAAGGTTTTTATTTTTTCTTCGTCTGAAGAGATAAGGTAGAGGGTTGATAGAGAAAGCGAGTTTGAAAAATAAAAAAGATAAGATAGAGAAAGCGAAAAAGTGATAAGGTAGAATTTAGCAGCCGTGCGTTAAGCACAAAGCTAAAAAAAAATGAAAAATCTAACGGCTGAACTCTGCCCATCAAAAAAATTGGACGATTGGCATTTGGTTTGAGGTGCTCGTACGGACTAAGAGGAGTGTGTGAGAAGCATGTGTGTTATTTTCAGAAGTATTTTTAGAGAAAAATCATAAACCGTCCGACCGAAAAAAGCCACTTCATAATATTAGTTGACATATCCGAGGCTACTGATGATCGAGTATCAATTTTGTTAGGTTAAAATCTTTTGCTTTCAATGTTTTAAGTTCTAAATAGAAATCTAATATGGGTATTTCTGATCATATGATTCGAATTTCGCAGGTTCTAAGATTACTAAAGTTAGACCCGAGTTTCTCATTTGGATGAACTAGAGAATAAATATATCAGTTTCGAACATCGCAGGTTCAAAGATTACTAGAGTATGTTCGAAGGTTCAAAGATTACTAGAGTTAGACCTGAGTTTCTCATTTGGACGAACTAGAGAACAAATATATTAGTTTTGAACATCTCGGGTTCAAAGATTACTAGAGTTAGACCCGAGTTTCTCATTTGGATGAAATGGAGAAGAAATATATAAGTTTTGAACATCCCATGGTCAATGATTACTAGAGTTAGACCCATAGTTTCTCATTTGGATGAACTGGAGAAGAAATATATCAGTTTCGAACATCGCAGGTTCTAAGATTACTAAAGTTAGACCTGAGTTTCTTGTTCGGATTAACTGGATACGAAATATATCATAATTGAATATCACAGGTTCAAAGATTACTAGAGTTAGACATGTGTTTCTCGTTCGGATGAACTGGAGACGAAATATATCAGAATTGAACATCACAGATTCAGAGATTACTAGAGTTAGACCCAAGGTTTCTGATTCAGATGAACTCAAGATGAAATATTTCAGAATTGAACATCCTGGGTTCAAAGATTACTATACTTAGACCTGAGTTTCTTTTTCGGATGAACTGAAGATGAATTATATCAGAATTGAACATCCCGAGTTCAAAGATTACTAGAGTAACACCCGAGTTTCTGATTCGGATGAACTAAAGATGAAATATATCAGAATTGAAAATCCAGGGTTCAAAGATTACTGGAGTAAGGCATGAGTTTCTTATCGGATGAACTGAAGACGAAATATATCATATTTGAACATCCCAAGTCCAAAGATTACTAGAGTTATACCTGATTTTCTGATTCAGATGAATTGAAGATGAAATATATCATAATGGAACATCCCGGGTTCAAAGATTACTAGAGTAAAACCTGAGTTTTTGATTTGGATGAACTGAAGATGAAATATATCGGAATTGAACATCACAGGTTCAAAGATTACCAGAGTAAGACCTGAGTTTCTGATTCGGATGAACTGGAGACGAAATATATCAGAATTGAACATCATAGGTTCAAAGATTACCAGAGTTAGACCTGAGTTTCTGATTCGGATGAACTGGAGACGAAATATATTAGAATTGAACATCACGGGTTCAAAGATTACCAGAGTTAGACCTGAGTTTCTGATTCGGGTGAACTGGAGACGAAATATATCAGAATTGAACATCACCGGTTCAAAGATTACCAGAGTTAGATCTGAGTTTCTGATTCGGATGAACTGGAGATGAAATATATTAGAATTGAACATCACGGGTTCAAAGATTACCAGAGTTGGACCTGAGTTTCTGATTCGGATGAACTGGAGACGAAATATATCAGAATTGAACATCACAAGTTCAAAGATTACCAGAGTTAGACCTGAGTTTCTGATTCGGATAAACTGGAGAGACGAAATATATCGAATTGAACATCACGGGTTCAAAGATTACCAGAGTTAGACTCGAAGTTTCGATTCGGATGAACTGAGACGAAATATATCGAATTGAACATCAATGGGTTCAAAGATTACCGTAGTTAGACTGAAGTTTGATTCGGATGAACTGGAGACGAAATATATCAGAATTGAACATCACGGGTTCAAAGATTACAGATAATGAAAATGACCAGACTACCCTCATCGGAAATAAGTAAAGTCATTCTTACGGATTTTAAAAATGATCATATTACCCTTATTGGAAAATGTGAAATAAATATTATAGAGATTGTGAAAATGACCAGACTAACCTTATCGAAAATAAGTAAAGTAAATACTTTGAAAATGACCATATTACCATTATTGGAAAAAGTGCAATAAATATTATGGAGACTGTGAAAATGACCATACTACTCTTTTCGGAAATAAGTAAAGTAATTCTTACACACTGTGAAATGACCATATTACCCTTATTAGAAAAAAGTGCGGTAAATATTATGGATACTGTGAAAATGACCATACTACCCTTATTGGAAAAAAGTGCAATAAATATTAGGGAGACTATGAAAATGACCATACTACCCTTATCGGAAATAAGTAAAGTAAATCTTACAGACTTTGAAAATGACCATATTACCCTTATTGGAAAAAGTGCAATAAATATTATGGAGACTGTGAAAATGACCATACTACTTTTTTCGGAAATAAGTAAAGTAATTCTTACAGACTGTGAAAATGACCATATTACCCTTATTAGAAAAAAGTGCGGTAAATATTATGGATACTGTGAAAATGACCATATTACACTTATCGGAAATAAGTAAAGTAAATTTAACAGATTGTGAAAATGACCATATTACCCTTATTAGAAAAAAGTGCAATAAATATTATGGGGATTGTGAAAATGACCATATTACCCTTATTCGAAAAAGTGCCATAAATATTATGGAGACTGTGAAAATGACCATACTACCCTTATCGGAAATAAGTAAAGTAATTCTTACAGACTGTGAAAATGACCATGTTACCCTTTCTGGAAAAAAAGTGCAATAAATATTTTCGAGACTGTGAAAATGACCATATTACCCTTATTCGAAAGAGTGCCATAAATATTATGGAGACTGTGAAAATGACCATACTACCCTTATCGGAAATAAGTAAAGTAATTCTTACAGACTGTGAAAATGACCATGTTACCCTTATTGGAAAAAAGTGCAATAAGTATATATTATGGAGACTGTGAAAATAACCATATTACTCTTTTCAGAAATAAGTAAAGTAATTCTTACAGACTGTGAAAATGACCATATTACCCTTATTAGAAAAAAGTGCGGTAAATATTACGGATACTGTGAAAATGACCATATTACACTTATCGGAAATAAGTAAAGTAAATTTTACAGACTGTGAAAATGACCATATTACCCTTATTAGAAAAAAAAAGTGCAATAAATATTATGGGGATTGTGAAAATGACCATATTACCCTTATTCGAAAAAGTGCCATAAATATTATGGAGACTGTGAAAATGACCATACTACCCTTATCGGAAATAAGTAAAGTAATTCTTACAGACTGTGAAAATGACCATGTTACCCTTTCTGGAAAAAAAGTGCAATAAATATTTTACAGACTGTGAAAATGACCATATTACCCTTATTCGAAAGAGTGCCATAAATATTATGGAGACTGTGAAAATGACCATACTACCCTTATCGGAAATAAGTAAAGTAATTCTTACAGACTGTGAAAATGACCATGTTACCCTTTCTGGAAAAAAGTGCAATAAATATTTTGGAGACTGTGAAAATGACCATATTACCTTTATTTGAAAAAGTTCCATAAATATTATGGAGACTGTGAAAATGATCATACTACCCTTATCAGAAATAAGTAAAGTAATTCTTACAGACTGTGAAAATGACCATGTTACCCTTATTGGAAAAAAATGCAATAAGTATATATTATGGAGACTGTGAAAATGACCATACTACCCTTTTCGGAAATAAGTAAAGTAATTCATACAGACTGTAACAATGACCAAATTACCCTTATTGGAAAAAAGTGCATTATATATTATGGAGACTCTGATAAGGGTAGTATGGTCATTTTCACAGTCTCCATAATATTTATTGCACTTTTTCTAATAAGGGTAATATTGTCATTTTCACAGTCTGCAAGAATTACTTTACTTATTTCCGAAAAGGGTAGTATGGTCATTTTCACAGTCTCCATAATATTCACTGCACTTTTTCTAATAAGGGTAATATGGTCATTTTCACAGTCAGTAAGAATTACTTTATTTATTACCGATAAGGGTAGTGTGGTCATTTTCCCAGTCTCCATGATATTTATTGCACTTTTTTCCAATAAGGGTAATATGGTCATTTTCACAGTGTGTAAGAATTACTTTATTTATTATCAATAAGGGTAGTTTGGTCATTTTCCCAGTCTCCATAATATTTATTGCACTTATTTCCAAAAAGGGTAATGTGGTCATTTTCACAATCTGTAATATTTACTATATTTATTTTCAATAAGGGTAGTTTGGTCATTTTCACGGTCTCCATAATATTTATGGCACTTATTTCCAATAAGGGTAATACAGTCATTTTCACAGTATGTAATATTATTTATTTATTTTAAATAAGGGTAGTTTGCTCATTTTCACAGTCTCCCTAATATTTATTCCATTTAATTCCAATAAGGGTAATATGGTCATTTTCACAATCTGTAATATTTACTTTACTTATTTTCGATAAGGGTAGTCTGGTCATTTTCACAGTCTTTATAATATTTATATCACTTATTTCCAATAAGGGTAATATGGTCATTTTCACATTCTGTAAGAATTACTTTATTTATTTTTGATAAGGGTAGTTTGGTCATTTTCACAGTCTCCATAATATTTATTGCGCTTATTTCCAATAAGAGTAATATGGTCATTTTCACATTCTGTAATATTTACTTTATTTATTTTCAATAAGGGTAGTTTGGTCATTTTCCCAGACTCCATAATATTTATTGCACGTATTTCCAATAAGGGTAATATGGTCATTTTCCCAGTTTGTAATATTTACTTTACTATTTTTCGATAAGGGTAGTCTGGTCATTTTCACAGTCTCCATAATATTTATTATACTTAACAATAAGGGTAATATGGTCATTTTCACAGTCTGTACGAATTACTTTACTTATTTCCGATAAGGGTAGTTTGGTCATTTTCATAGTCTCCATAATATTTATTGCGCTTATTTCCAATAAGGGTAATATGGTCATTTTCACAATCTGTAATATTTACTATATTTATTTTCAATAAGGGTAGTTTGGTCATTTTCACAGTCTCCATAATATTTATTGCACTTTTTCCAATAAGGGTAATATGGTCATTTTCACAGTTTGTACGAATTTACTTTACCTATTTTCGATAAGGGTAGTCTGGTCATATTCACAGTCTCCATAATATTTATGGCATTTATTTCCAATAAGGGTAATACAGTCATTTTCACAGTATGTAATATTTACTTTATTTATTTTTAATAAGGATAGTTTGCTCATTTTCACAGTCTCCCTAATATTTATTTTATTTATTTCTAATAAGGGTAATATGGTCATTTTCACAATCTGTAATATTTACTTTATTTATTTCGATAAGGGTAGTCTGGTCATTTTCACAGTCTCTATAATATTTATTACGCTTATTTCCAATAAGGGTAATATGGTCATTTTCACAATCTATAATATTTATTATATTTATTTTCAATAAGGGTAGTTTGGTCATTTTCACAATATCCATAATATTTATTGTATTTATTTCCATTAAGGGTAATATGGTCATTTTCAAAGTGTGTAATATTACTTTACTTATTTTCAATAAGGGCAGTCTGGTCATTTTTACAGTCTCCGCGATATTTATTCCATTTAATTCCAACAAGGGTAATATGGTCATTTTCACAGTCTGTAATATTTCTACTTTACTTATTTTCGATAAGGGTAGTTTGGTCATTTTCACAGTCTCCATAATATTTATTGCACTATTTCTAATAAGGGTAATATGGTCATTTTCCCTGTATGTAATATTTTCTTTACTTATTACACTTAATTGGGTAGTCTGGTCATTTTGACAGTCTCCATAATATTTATTGCACTTATTTCCAATAAGGGTAATATGGTCTTTTTCAAAGTGTGTAATATTTACTTTACTTATTTTCGATAACGGTAGTCTGGTCATTTTCACAGTCTCCATAATATTTATTTCACTTTTTCCAATAAGGGTAATATGGTCATTTTCACAGTCAGTGAGAATTACTTTATTTATTACCGATAAGGGTAGTGTGGTCATTTTCCCAGTCTCCATAATATTTATTGCACTTATTTCCAATAAGGGTAATATGGTCATTTTCACGGTCTTCTGAATTTTTATTGTACTTATTCCGATAAGGGTAGTATGGGCATTTTCACAGCGTTCGGAAGAAGCTTAAATTTTTGTTGTGGTTTTGTTGAGAAAATCGAGAGAAAGGGTTGGTATTTGTCCAAGTCAAATGTCCTACAAAGTCATGACTTGTTGACTTGGTCTTGATCATTTTTTCTAATATTAAGAAAATTAAAAATAAATTTTGATATTTAGAAATTAAATAAAATTGTTATTTTGTATAACTGTTGCGAAAGTAGTGACAACCAAAATTCTAAGAGTGATTAATTCGGGGTTGTTTTAGATGTGGTGGAATTTTTGGGTGGAAACATCATTTTAGATTATAATTGTGATTGTCTGGATAATTGTCAACAAATATAATTGTGACTAGTAAAAAAGTTAAATATTCAGATTCATTACCACGATTACAAAATTTAGCAACAGTTATAATTGTTGCAAGACTTATCACAGGTATATCAGTGACTGAAAAATAAACTGTGACAGGTTATACACTGTGAGAAAATCCTGGTTTTGGTGTAGTGACAACTAGCTCAAATGACTCAAACTAGTTATAGAGTTATTCAATTGTTTATATTCTCATAAAAGTATACACGACGCAATTAAAGAAAAATCAATTTTGATTCACTCGAATTAATTCATGAACATTATAGCCATAGTTTGCAAAAGATTGCATTCCTTATTTTATAAATGTATTAGTTCATGAACACACCGATTTTAGAACATAACCCACTCTAGTATGCAAACGGGTACGCATACCTAAGTAGCTGGACTTGGTCTGGGTTAGCCGGTATGCGAATGGGTATGCATACTGTCGTACACCACCAAAATCAGTTGAATTCCCGGACTTGAACTTACGCCGGTTTGCATACTAAGTTCTCAGACTTCAACTAACAAACCAGTACGCATACATGTATGCATACTATGGTTCCCGGACTTGGAATAACTTGGAACAGTTACCATACAAGTACGCATATTGTGTTATATCCAATCATGGTTAATTGTTCTAAACTCATTTCAATCATTGAAACATTCTTTGAAGACGGGAATAGCTGACTCACACAAACTATTAGATTCGAAGCAATTTTCAAGTGATCGAATGATCAATACGAAGCATTCTTAGTCTACACCAAATGACGGTCTCAAAAAAATCATATAAGATGTTACCAGGTGTAGATGGTGAAATTTGGATAATGGGCAATAGTGTTATTTCAAGATCATGAAAAAAATTCCACTCTTACGAGAGATTAAGCCCTGGCCCTCAAGGCATTCTTAGCCATGATTTCTAGTATACGTCCCCGCGAGACACTGCTGGTCGTGATGCCGTGACTCCTAGCGCACATCCTTAACGAGATACTTCTAGTCACATAAGTTCTGTAGAGCGTAAAATATCCCCAGTAGACTTATGAACCAGATCAGTCATAATTCCAACATGTCTTCACGAGACAAAGCTGATTGTTATGCCACGATTCCTAGTATACATCCTCGACGAGATGTTGCTGGTCATGTAGGCTTTATAGATGCATAAATACATCCCCAACGAACTTATGACCTAGAGCGGAGATATACATATCTCCTGTAAGCACGACTCACCCTATTTGAGATCAAGGATTGACTCCTAGTACATTATCGCGAGATACACTGGTCATGTCTGCTCTAGGATCTTACTCGACTTACTGAGGTTTTTTAATAACTCCTAAGACATCCCCGCAAGATACGCTGGTTATTCTTCCTCTGGGCCCTTTCGATAGATTCCTAGAACATCCTTTCATGATACAATGGTCTTGTTCGCTCATCATATGGATACACAGTTGATTCCTAACACATCTCTATAAGATACGCTGGTCAAAGACAAGAGAGCCAAAGTCTCGCAGAGGCATTCATCGGAGTTACAAATCATTTTCTCTCTCTCTTCAGGATGAGTCCCAGCTGACCACAGAGAGATTCAAATTCGTTAATAAATTCTTCGTAGAGATTTTGATCCGTCTAAAAAATCTCTCTTCAAAATCACGGAGAGATTCATATATCTCTACAAAATATTTGAGAGATTCAAATCTCTCTGCAAAATTTTGGAGAGATTCATATCTCTCTGCAAAATCTATGAGAGATTCATATCTCTCTGCAAAATCTATGAGAGATTCAAATCTCTTTGCAAAATCTCGGAGATGATTCAAATCTCTCGGGAAGTCTCAGATAAGGCTGAATATTCCTCATGATAGGCACGAGCCTCATATAGGAATCGAGTCTCCTCTCCACACGAATTCTGAGGCATCCCATGCCTTTTCACTTGACTCATCCTAGTCATTCCTACAAATTGGAGAATATATCTCTATCTCGGCCAACTCGGCTAAAGAGAATATTGCTCTCTCTCAACACGTCATCACAAAGGATGACTCAATTTCACACAAATAGGGGGATAACAATAAGGGTTTTGGTCTGGTGTTTTATGGCACGTATGAGAAATACCCGGCTTATTTCTCACCGCAGAAGAGATTAAAAGCGGTGGAATAATGAGATAAGCTAAACCTAGTTTATCCTTATTCTTGAAGAGACGAGAGAATTGCTCCACACGGCATGAAAAGCAATCATTATCTTCACCGACTTGAGATTAGTGAACTCAGCTATAAATATGTTATCTATTTCTTTAAGCTAAAATAATCTTTCTCATAACCTCTCAACTTTACACAAATAGGGAGATAACAATAATGTTTTTGGTCTGCTGGTTTATGGCACGTATGAGAAATACCCAGCTTCTTTCTCACCACAGAAGAGAGTAAAAGCGGTGGAATAATGAGATAAGCTAAACCTAGTTTATCCCTATTCTTGAAGAGACGAGAGAATTGCTCCACACGGCATGAAAATCAATCCTTATCTTCACCGACTTGAGATTAGAGAACTCAGCTATAAATATGTTATCTATATCTTTAAGCTAAAATAATCTTTCTCATAACCTCTCAGATTAATTCTTCTTCAAACCCTAGAAATCTCCGATCTCTCTCTTCATCTGCTTCCCTCCCTAAGATTAATCCTAAATCTCTTCCTTGTGACTGAAGAAGCCTTTGAACGGCCACTGTTCGTAGTTTAGGCGAAGACTGTTCGTGCTCAACCTCCTGTAACTCATATTTATAAACCCTAGAATCCCACTTCTAACCTCTCTCAGACTTTATGTAACTACATTTTGGCGATCAGAGTGGGAGGTTGTTCACTCAGTTACAGATATAAATCATGGTATCTTACGAAGGAAGACGATTCCACCAATCCAAACGTAAAAATGTTCCATTGATTCAGTTTATGTAAATCCATTACAAGTTTAGCTGAGAGAGTTATCCCTACCAGCACTTTGTCTCTCTTTCGAGTTTGACCTTAGTGAATAGGTTAGTGCATCACGAATCACATGGATATCTTCCTGTATAAAAAAACACTCTACTAACCTATTTTCATAACAATCTACTACTAATCCTTGAAAACGTTGGATACGGACCAAGGAGAACTCCCGGAGACTCAAGAGAAGCTTGCAAAATCTCAGATAGACATCTTGACTTATTGGAAAACCCCTTTAGAGTTACTAGTAGGGATACATCCAACAGATCTAGATCGAGTACACATTTCCTAAATAAGGAGTACTAAAACTGATGAGAATAGCACTGATGGGATCTTGCCTGCAATTGACCTCACCAGAGAAGATAAAGCTCATTACGAACGTAACAGAGGAAAGAAGCAACCATCCATCCGACCTTATCACTCTCAAGGACCAGATGATGCTCTAAACTTGGAGATTCTGACGAATATTTGCTCCAAAATTCGTTTAGGTCAAGGGCCCTCAACCTGATCACATGGGACTCAGGAAGTTTACTTCACTTTACTATTTTACTTATAACTCTTTCATTTTGTATCAAATTGACCTAGTTCTTTTTCTGTCAGATTTTTCTTTTCGTCGTTTACAGGATAAACTTAGCGAAAACTTGGAAAGATTCCAAAAAATTCGTGACCTAGAAAAAATCTTTGCAGAGCCACATAAGGTCATAAATCGCTAGCTGAGGTGCATCTTGTCATTTTCGTGTTTAAGGGGATCATGACCATAATGCGACAAAGTATAAGATGAGACTAGCTTCCTCATAGGTTGAGAACCCTTATGTCCTCATAGCTCTTTGGATGCTTGAGATGCTGGAAAGCTTTGAAGTTGGAGTAGGTTTTGTGGGTATACCTCTCGTAAGCCCTCACGAGACTATAGCTCGTCCACTAGGGACACCTAGGGTTTTAAAGGCATGTTGCACATGTTAAGTGCAACCGTGACTTCGACGACAATGAGTTGTTGTATTTTAGTTTTGGTTAGATAGTTTGCTCGAGGACTAGAAAAAGTCAAGTTCATAATTCACATGATTTTAGTTTCAATTCCATGCTAATAATTGCCTATATTCTTGCAAACAATTGTATATTACATTTGTTTGCCCTTATTTGTGTTTCATTAGGAGAATCATCCAAAATAAGTGAATTTCCACTTAATTGTGTAATAAAAGAAGCTAGCTACAAGTGGAGAACCAGCCAAATACAAAGTGGAACTCGTTCAAGTATAAAATTTCAAAGGGAAAAATAAGACAAAGGCAATGGCGAAAGAACAGAGTCATTCTGAGTTCGTATAAAGAAGTTATGAGCAAAATAAGAACTTAGAAGACTAAAAGGGCAAAATGGTCATTTCCTAAGGGAAGTGCTATTGGAAACCCAACCGAATGTTAAGGGACACCTTCCTGTTAAGGGGCAGATTATTTCACAGGAACTTCTAAGGGAAGTTCGGTCTTTTACAAAGGGGAAGGAAAGAATTTAAATGATATTAAGGCAGGCGCCTAATTACTCAGGGCACCTCTTCTTCTTCCTTATTATGAACATGAAGAATAGGAGATATTCCTAATGGTGGTCATCATGATGATCACGATGGTGATGGATTTGATCTTTAATGATATTCGAATTTGAATATATCGCTAGGTTCCTGGGGACGATAGAAAGCATGGGTACTAGGCTGATTTTGACAAATCAATCATACTCGAGTTTGGAAGTGGATTATTGGTTGCTTCCATTGATTCGAGCTTGGAGATGAAGAAGATTACAGGTTTACGAAGTCAGTAAAAAGATGGTTGCAGTCGAGCTTGGTTTGCTGGCATGGCAGAGAAAAGGCATTGATGGAATTTACAGCTACCATTAGTGATCGATTGATGCTGATGGAGAAGCTCGTGATGTTCACAACAGTAATGATAATGGAGAGCTCGATGAGAGATGGGTTTTGCTTTGAAGAGCTCGAGAAGCCGATGATCATGATGATATTAAAGAGATATGGAACAAAGCCTCGCTGTGGTTTGATGGAATTGGAAGAACAATCTTAGGATAAGGAAGATCGGGTTGATGATCATGGAAGAAAAGAATTCCGGGAAAATACTGATGTCACTAGTGGGACCCGGCTGAAGAAGTTACCAGAAATATGTCTCTGACATGTTGGGGATAGGTAGAAATTCAGTGTAGCACTATGTATCAATTTGGATGTATAGCTAGCACCAGAAGAGGACACCGTGCTACATATGGGTCCCGTTGAAGATTAAGCCAATCGTAAGTTGTGTTCCATCTGTTAAATTATTCCATGCAACACAATAGCAGAATCATTTGGTCTTACTCAATGATTTTTGGACTCGTTTCTCCCGTACACGTCAGAAGACAAAAATGCTTTTGAGCAGAAAATATGCTTCCAAGCTTACTCAATGAAATTAGTAACATAAAGTTATACACCACAGACAAGGGCATCTTGAAGAAAGACAAACTCAGATGGATGCTCACAACCAATGGGGATTTCACTGTGAAATCATTATATGCTAAACTTCACAATCCAACGGACTCTACTCCCATCAAAACTAAGAAATTTTGGAAACAACTTTGGAGTATGAATACTTCACAGAGAATAAAATTATTCATCTGGAAATGCTTACAAGATATGTTACCTACAAAAACTAAACTGGGAATAGCTTCATAGGAAGAAAGGAAGTGTGTCTTCTACAAGCAAGTGGAAGAAACAACCTTCCATTTATTTTTTGAATGTGAATACGCAACTGCAGTTTGGCGGCTACACCCAATGCCTTGTCAGGGAGTATTCTCTAACCCTTCTTACATGAAAATTTCTTTCCTTGATATGTATAACAACTGGTTGGTAGGAGATAGCAATTCAATTTCTATGGCATTAGCTGCCACCAAATGCTGGTTCATTTGGAAAGAACGCTGTCTTAGAGTTTTTGAAGAAAAAAAATAGAACCCCAAATCAGCTGGCTATAGATATTGCAAGACACTATAACTATTGGCATCCTACATAATTGCTAGGAACATCACAGAGCATCACTAAAACTTATGTTCAAATCTGTTGGACTTTCCCTGCTACTAATTTCTATAAATTAAACTGTGATGCCTCATGGTTATCTGCAAACAATAATGCAGGTTTTGGTTTTGTCTTGCGCAATTGGACAGGAACTTTCAAAGGCATAGCAATGGGCATTTTCAGGTCAGAATCAGCAGAAAAAGCTGAAGCTGTAGCTCTGCTACAGACAACAAAATGGGCCGCTACAAACAATCTGACTAATTTGGCCATTGAAGGTGACAACCAGAACACTATCAAATATTTGCAAGGCAAACCAAACTCAATCAAGTGGCAATGTGAGGAAATCCTAGATGAAGTTAAGAAGATAGCTCAAACTCTATCCGATTTTGGAGGCTTTCATTATGTAGATCGCAAAGCTAACAAAGTGGCAGACGTGCTAGCTAAGGAAGGAAGAAAATCTACACAACAATCTATTTTTTATGCTGAAACACCATCTTTTTTATTTCCAACAATAGCTTTAGACACTGTCAAAGCTTATGAAGTATGTAATATGAATGCTACTTGTGTACCTTTTCAAGAAATGGCTAATCGCACAGATCCAGACAACAGGCGGACAACTCAACCTGAGTTAGTACCAAATGGGTCTGATTCTGCAGATTAGTATTTCTTTCAATAATATATCTTGGTTATTTTCAAAAAAAAAAGCTACGTGTCGTAATTCTATTTGACCGTATTTTTCTATCACATGTGAAGTTTGCATGGGAAGGAAGAGAGGAGGCTAGGATCTTTAATCATTTTAGATCATCTTCGATCGTGGGTGCTAAAAATCCTATATGAAATTTTTATTTAGATCCTTATTCATGGGGTCATATGTATGTGGCATAAATAGTAATGCTTTGGTCATGGATTATGTCCAATGGTGTGGGGTCATATTTTTAAGATTTGTTGTTTTGGATAATGATAAAATTGATTCCCTCTTTCCTATTGGTTGAGAACAATTTATTCAAAAATAATTTTTTTAAATATAGTTAAAATGATGATGTGGAGGTCATTCACAAGGTCTAAATAAGACCTTCTCCAAGACCTTCATATTTATTTTCACACCCTTCTTATTTAATAGGATCCACTGTTGGAAATGAATTTAATGTAAATGAGGATCTAAAATCTTATGTGTCATAAAAAAATAAAACTTTCACCCTCTGTTGGAGATGCTCTTACATTACGGGTTTTGTGGAACGGTGGAAGGGTTTGGTCGGTTTGGAGGCTATAAATAGTAATGTAAAATTTCATTCTACGACACTTCTTCTTTTACCTGGCCAAATTGGGGTATACCCAAATTAATTGGGTATACCTAATGAGACAAAACCCAGGTCATTTGGAAGTAAAACAGGTCACCCTTAACCATGTATTTTCAAAATGGCTAATATACCCTTGTTTAATTAACACTAAAAATTATGATTAGGTTAATTAATTGAGTTTAGATAAATTAACTAAGTAGATTAAAACTTATGAATTTAAGTTATGAAATTTTGTTTTTGATTGAATTCATGTGGGAAGATTTTTGAAGAAAAAAAATTGAGAATTTTTTTTGCAACGGATTTGAAAGCATACTACCCAAACATTTCTAAAACGGGGATTGTAAAGCTGATGTATGAAATCATACTCAAAATTAAAGAAGAAATCGACACTTTCAGTTCTGAAACTATGAAAAGTCGGCAGGGTCAACGAATGAAGAAGATGCCGACTAACTTTGTCCGACAAGGTTGACGATTGAAGATGATGCCGACTAACTTTGGTCGGCATTATTGTTTCTAAATAACAATGCCGACTTTTTTATTTTTGACATGCAGGAGACTATTCTAAATACTTCACTAGTCGGCAGGGTTGATAACTATAATCAATGCCGACTAAACAACAGTGGGTTGGGTCGTATTCGAATACCATGCCAGCTTATAACAAAATGGAACACAGAAAATACAAATGATTTTCCAAACAATTAGTCGGCAGGGTCTATAATCCATACAATTCCGACTAATACGCAGTCGGCAGGGTGGTATTCAAATACCATGCCGACCTTATAACTTTATGGACTCAGGAACAAAAACATTCACAAAGCATTAGTCGGCAGGGTAAAAATTTAAAATCCAATGACTGTTAAAAACACATTTAGTCGGCATGGTATTAAGGTTGAATACCTTGCCGACCCTGTAAAAATCAGTTACAGATATTAAAAGTCGGCATGATATTCAACCTAAGATCTTGCCGACTAACCCTAAATATGAAAAGTTAGCAGGGTCGTGAATCAGACACGCTTCCGTCTAAATAACTGCAGATTCACAAATTCGATTTTTCTACCCTAATTTGACATGCAAACATCAAATTTAAGTATTAGATAGTGTTTTAAAGAATTAATCAATAATGAAAAATTCTAATCGACGATTTGTTTTCATTTGAAAACGATAAAATATAGAGAAGAATAAAGGAATTGATCATTAGATTCATGAAGAAGAAGGAGGAAAAGAATAAGGTTTGGATCTAAAACTAAAAGGGATAGTTTTGGTTATTATTAAGGGAAGGGTAATTAGGTAACTTTATACACATTAGACACCCCTTAACCCACTATTATGGTTGGGAACAAAATGGGCATACCCCAATTAATCTGTGTATACCCCAATCTCGCGAGGTTCTTTTACCATTCAATTTTTTGGAGGAGAAAAAATAGAGATAAATAGAGAATAGGAGACGGTTTAGAGAGGAGTTTGCAACTTTCGTTTGGTTTGCAAATTTTACTCTAAATGTTTCTCTTTTATTTAATTATTGAAAAATCCATGGTTATATCTAGCTAAACTTTTTAATTGATTGGGGATAACTTCAAAGTCCTGAACAATGAAGCATTATTTTCTTTAGCCACGTTTATTTCAAGTTTTATTTTATTGTCTAAGAATATTGAGTGGTTATTTAAAATGATCAATTAAATTAACCAATCAATATTTCTTCTACTAGTTGTGACACGTGTAGTTGTCACATCAACTCACTTCATAAGTAGTAAATCGCAAGAGCTGACAAAGGGATTTTGTTAAGAAATTGTGTGTAAATATAACACTAGTAAGCATGCCGAGCCTATGCGTCTGATGCTAGGATCAACCTGATTCATAGAGTGTAAAGCATTCGACTAATTTACACCCTGAGAGCTTATTCTTGGTGGGTTGGTTGGATAGAATCTGGTAGTTGAGCTCTTTCGTATCCAGTGACAATAGGAATCTGGGGGATAACAGAGCTTATTGTTATTCTACGGTTGGTAACAATATAAGTTCAACAAGAAATAAATTTATATTTAATTAAGTTTCAGTTCAGTGACGACGAATGATTCCCTGATCATCTTTCTCCACATTATTTTAAATCAATCTTTACTATTTTTTTTTATTAGTTACTTTAATTAAAAATCTAAAAACCTCATTTTCAGTTACTTTTAACAACTAGAAACTCCCTGCTCTTCGTGGGAATGAACTCCTTGCCATTATATTACCAGTTGATTGTGTGAAAAGAAGTTAAATAATTTTTTGTATAAACGACGCGCATCAGGCAGTATCTCGACATGACTCACCACAGACGTCTCTAGCCCACAGATTATCGCTTGCCCACCTTGAAGACTTAATCTCGTACGCTACAAGGGTATTACTTCATTTTCCAAACGTCCCGAGTCAATGGAAATCCCTAGTCTAATATCAAACAGGGGACTAACATAAAATCATGCGTCATGATGTTATCTCAATAATGATGTTGTAGTAAAAGGTTCGTTGAGACTTGTGAAAGCAGATTTTTTTAGACTTAATTTTTAAAGCAAAAATATAACAAAATCTAAATAAAGCTTTGTGAAAATTATGGAGAGACCGGGGTTCAGGATTTCACCATTCACCAAAATTCATGTGATTTAATGTTAATGTTTATCGTCCAATTCTAGACAATATAACTCCAATCAAAAGAAAGTGTGATTCTAATCATTGCCTAAATTAGATTTTCAAAACATCAATTGTTAATGCAAGCATGAAGTATCAAAAGCCCTAAACTAAGCATACTTCATCAAGAGAAAACAAAATTAATAAAAAACATTTACTCAAATTTCATTCGGAGCAAATAATCATAAAAGAATTGCATAAATAAATTTAAATAAATTTTACCACATAACTTTTGGAAGAATGGCTTCCTCCATCTTCCCGGAGGATGGGTTTAGCTTTTCATCATAGAAACACGCTCAAAAGTTGATTTCATTTCCCAAAAGTGTTTACAAATGATAAAAAGGAGAGAAATTGAATAAACCAGGAAACTGTAACACTTTTGCGGTGTTTCAAGTCCACTATTACAAAGATCGATATAAAGAAAGTGTTACTGTAACTGTAGCATATAAGACTGCTATGAAACTGTCGCAATCACTGTAGAGTGAACGACAGTCTCAGGGGGTCTTATGTTCTTCATGTTCTTCCCATGTAGCAGCAGAAATTTTTCTCTGCAACTCGATTCTCGCCTCTGTATTCTCTCAAACTCTCCGTGCCCTCTCTGCTCGACCCCAACAACCTATTTATACTAGAAAGATGCATCGAATCTTCTCCATAACTTCAAAATATCCTCTCTTTATTTTTATTCTCACGACAATATTTTCCATATTTTATTTGATCTTCCACGCGTTTTCAGCTGTCAAACCTTCCTTATTTATCTTCTTCACGTATCTATTTAGTGCAACACTACTCCAAACTCATGCATTATACGCCTCAAACTTGTGTCAAATCCACTTGAACCCGTGAAAGCTTGTGTCCACTATTTGGATTGAGACACGTTATTCAGCCAAATTTTGTCCAAACAAACACCCATACCAACATTATAGAGTCATATCGCGTCTACCTATGAAGTTTCAGCGATTGAGTCTACCTCTAACCCATCCAAAATACGATCGAAAAATCTTCCTGGAGTGAAACTCGTTTTCCCGCCAAAAATGAAATTTGAAAAGGAAAAGAAGGTGTGCCCCTATCCAGAGTAGGGGCGCCTTTAACAACTTGGGTGTCCGAGGGTGCCCTTATCCAAAGTGAGTGTGCCTTTAGTATTTTTCTCAGGGTGTCCAAAAAGCACTTTTTGAGCAACTTTTTCCACACAAGCGTATTTCTCCAAAAACACCTACACAAACATAAAAACACCATAATAAGTACAAAACAAGCACTAGCAATAGATACACTGAGGACAATTCAGACACAAAAATGTGTCTATCACGTCACATGCCTACATGGACAATAGGAGGTGGCCCATACATCCAGTATTCATATAACAAATATAAAAACGATCATCGCATGAGTCTCAAAAGATCGGGACACATCAAGACCATTTGTTAGAGAAATGCTCGGTCGAACTCGCAAGCATTGTTATCTCAAGCTTGTTGTCAAGTTTAGTTGCCAAAACTATAAGGCTTGATTTTTAGTCTACTTATAGCTAAGTCTCGTATTATGATAGAAAGTGTAGTTGAGCTTTAGATTTCATGGTGTTCATCGATTGAAGACGAAGAACTACTAAGGGGAGATTATGGAACTTCATCAACAAAAGGTATATGGAGACTTGAACTCATCTATCACTCCAAAGTCTATCTACTCTATCTTATATTTGAGACAAAATTTGTATAGATGTATAGACTTCATTTATACACATTTGATATTTCGAGCTGAGTTTTACTCGCTTACATATTTCTCGAAATGTGTGTTGGTAAGCTTTCGCTTTAACCAAGTTTATCTTATATTCCTGACGAAAGTTAAAAAGATGATCATGTGAAAATCACCTGGTAACATCTTACATGATTTGTGTGAGACAGTCATTTGATGTAGACTCGAAATGTTTCATATTGATCATTCGATCACTTGAAAATTGCTTTGAAGCTAATAGTTTGTGTGAGACAGCTATTCCCGTTTCTAAGAATGTTTCAATGGTTGAAGTGAGAGTTTAGACCAATTGGATTTAAGCATAGTATGCATACTTTCATATATGTAATCCATGTCCGGGAACCATACTATGCATACCCGAATACTATGTACTACACAAGACACAATTGAAGCAAAAATGATGTGATTCACTAGAATCAATTCATGAACTATAAAGCCACGGTTTGAAATAACATTCCTTAGATAATTTAGATAAGTTCATGAATATCGTTTTTAGACATAACCACTCAAGTTCAAAAAAGAACACAAAGTTAAGGAAAGATCAATGGGTTTCTTTATGGAAGTGCAGAAACGTCCTGCGATTTTGTCGCAATGACAAAAGATGGCAAAATAAGGCCTTTAACTAGGAAGGCAAAATAATACCACATAACTGAACAAAAAATTTATAAATACTAACTATTCTTTATGCAGATCATTCATCGCAAGAAAGATAATGAGAGGCAAGTATGGGAATTAATAAACAAGAGGCATTATCTTTCTCGCCGCAAAGTATTTAAAGAGTAAATCTCAAAGTTGATTAAGGTGCATTATTCGCAAAAAGTAAAGAACATGAAACAACTCAAGAAGACATAATTAAATAAGAAACTCAATCCTTAATGTTGACTTCGCCAGAAGGAGTTGAAGGATGTTCTTCGTTATTTTTCTCACTTTCAATAACATTTTCTTCAAGGACTTGATTAATTCTAGCTTCATCTCCACCTTGATGTTCGCCACTGATAGTTTCTTTAAGAGGGATTTCTTTTTCATTTTCGTCTTGGTCATCACCAACAGATGCTTCTTTAGTAGGATGTTCTTCAACTTCATCTTCTTCTTGAGAAATAATTTCTGTGTCACTTTCATAATCAAAATCAACATCAGCAGCACAAGGAACTTCATCATCATATACTTTTAAAGGTGCAATTGATACAGGAGGAAGAGAAATGGAAAACAAAATTTCATTCACAATAACTTCAGCTTTAAGGTGGACTTGGCGAAGGAATGATCTTTGGTGATTCCTATCTTGGATATCCTTGAAATAGGCAAGATAATCAAGTCTTATTTTCGCTCGATCGCGAGAAAGAGCGAGGTGAGCGGCGAGAAGTGCATTTCCTTGCGAATGTTAGAATACTTCAAATCCAAGTCAGACAAGGAAGAACGAATATTTCTTTCAGATTCTGCGAAGTGAAAGAATACAAAAAATTTATTAAAATAAAGAATTAGCAAACAACATGTTATAAACAGGTTTAGCAAAGAAAGAATGGCTGAGGCAGTCAAAATGACTACCTTCTTTTTGCGAAATTATGTTTTGAATAAGTGTCAAGCAAGTACTCTCCCAATGATTCATTGCATCATCAAATTTATCTCCAACCAAACCCTTCAGGCGAGATTTTAATTTCTTTTCCTTAGAGATGAGAAAAGTGTTCTGCTTCGCAAGTGAAGAGTAAGATTCTTCTAATTTGGAATATTGTTCTTTGAGTTGACTTGCCTTTACACTTAAAGTTATCCTACCTTGGATGAGTGTATTTTTCTCAGCAATAGATAATTCAGTTACTTCTTTAAGTTCATTTTTCAGTGAGCGAAGAGATTGTTCTTGGTTTTCACACACCTTTTGAAGAGAGTTTAGTTGCTGGGAAGAGGTCTCCACCTTATTTAAGAGAGTTCGCTTTTGTTGAGATAAAGTTTTGTTTTCATCTGATAGAGTTTCCACCTCTAAATTAGCTTTAGTCAAAGAATAAGAGAGGCGAGATATTTCACTATTTAATGAGTTTTTCTTCTGAACTAATTGAGTGTTTTCTTTGGTAAGATTATCTATTTGATCAACATAATATGTATGAAGGTTATCTAATCGATTATATTGATCCATCCAAATATCTCTATCAACACGAGCTTCTTCAGCGGCAGATTCTAATTGATATCTCTCCATTATTCGTTTCTGGGAAGAGGTCGCCACCTTATTTAAGAGAGTTCGCTTTTCTTGAGATAAAGTTTTTTTTTCATCTGATAGATTTTCCACCTCTAAATTATCTTTAGTCAAAGAATAAGAGAGGCGAGATATTTCACTATTTAATGAGTTTTGCTTCTGAACTAATTGAGTATTTTCTTTGGTAAGATTATCTATTTGATCAACAGAATATGTATGAAGGTTATCTATTCGATTATATTGATCCATCCAAATATCTCTATCAACACGAGCTTCTTCAGCGGCAGATTCAAATTGATATCTCTCCATTATTCGTTTCTGGTTTAAAACTTAGCGTACGCATAAAAGACTTTAAGGGAATTGCATGAGAAAAAGACAGAATTACCTATAAGATAGATCAAAGACGAAGATCAGAAAATCATACCTTTCAGTTCATTATTCTTCTTGCGAAGAAGTTCACAATCCAGCGAGATGTTTGGGAATTTTTGATTTTCCAAGCGAAGAGCATCACATTCCAAGGTCATTGTTTGAAGATTTTTGTTCAAAATCTCCACTTCTTTCTCCAACGCTGTTTGCGAAGCTATTCTCCTAGAGCCAACATACTTATTTAAAATTTCGCAAGTATCCAATGTGATAGGATTAGTGGAAGATTTCTTTACACCATATAAAGCATCAGATAAAGTTTGAAACACAATATCTATCCCATCTAAAGCATCTTTGGAAAAGGAAGAGAGTTCAGATGAAGACGTGGTGATATTAGAATATTGAGGAATTGAATCATTCTTCGTAATAACTGTGTTATTTGAAGGTGAAGTTTTAGGAAGATTAATAGTTGGGATTAAGGAAGAGACGATTTGAGAAGTATTAACGACAAGAGAAGAAGGGGCTTCATTCTCAGAAGGGTTAATAAGATAAGTTTCGTTTGTAAGAAGACCAGTTGAAAGGGAAATGTCTGAGGAAACACTTTCTCAAATAAGAACTGAAGGTTCAGATTGCGAAGGTATCGCAGGAGATTTTAAAGGGATAAGTGAAGAAAATGGGACAGAAATTTCAACAATCTTAAGAATGAGACCTTTTTTGGAGGGTTTGTTGGCATCTTTGTCACCCTGCGAATAAAAATCTATATAAAGAGCCAAACATGCTTAAGGGAAGGGAATTTTTTCGAGTATTGAGTAAGTCATTAGGAGAGAGAAATACCAGAGAAATCGTTAATTTCTTAGTTTCATTTCTTTCCTTTCTTGTAAAATTTGTGAGATTAATCAATAAAGATTGTAATTGTTCATCTAAAAATGATTTGATTGTATGAATTCTTATCAAGGGTGTAGTGTGGAATTTCCTACAAGTACAGTTATAATCACCAAAGAATGATAACAAAGAACAAATCTCATAAAATAAGCGATATAAATATATAATCCATGAAGATTAGGTATTGCAAGTCATCTTCCAAAATAAAATTTAATTATTAAACTTTAAACATGCAAGATGATAATATTTGGAATAGCTAATGTAACATATAAAAACTACTCGAAAAACTTGTGTTCCTCCTTAAACAATAAGAACAAAATTCCTATAAGGAGTTAACTGAACCGTGTATACTGACCATTCGGTTTGGCAAGTTATCCCAGCCAACTAAAAGCATTTTGATATTCATTCAAACACTTAAAGGTTTAATCATGATGCACACACATATGTGTTTAAATGATAAATAAAGGTTTAGAAGTGTTTAAGAGATTTCTAGTAATCTAAACATATTATGAAAATAAGTCTTTGAGCATATACTAAAATATAAGCTTGGACAGTTGGTAGGAAGGTTCGCCAAACGCGTGGCTTGTTCACGAGCCGGGGAATAACGGTTCGGGAATCGGGTTTGCCAACCCTACAAGACTACCCGACTCAGTTGAAAACGGTTCGTTAACCGGGTTCACCAACTCTTAGAATATTATTCTAACTTTGAAAATACAGTTCACCACGGTTTTCCAACCGGGTTCGTGAACTTTACCCAACTGAACTTTTGGTTTGCGAACCTGTATTTCTGAAACTCAGATATCTATGGTTTGCAAACTGGTTTTCCAACCTTCCCTGAGTAGAAATATTAGTAAGTTCAACATTTATCTTTTATGCTATTTGAAATATTCCCAAGTGATAAAATCATTTTCATGGGAAATTTTCAATTGATCCATAAATTAATTAATAGAACTAATATTGTTAAGGACCGTTGAACATCTTTGCTTTGAATCATATTTCGAGATTTTTCACAACACAAGCTTGACTCGAAACTTCTTCTTTGTAAATCTACTAGAAGTCATACGACATAGTATCAATAGATAGAGGTGAGATAGTGAGTAGAATAGAATGGCCCAGTCTTCACATACCTGATACATAAGTTCTCTAAATGTCTTCGTAGATCTTCATAAGGGTGCACACGGTACGGTCCGGCTCGGTTCTCACCGAGGCTGAGTACCTGTACCTCCCTAGCCTCGGTTCCTATTTTTTGTACCGGTACCTGTACCTTATACCTCGGTTCCGGTACCATTCGGGACCAGTACGGTAACAGGGACGGTTCCGGTACTAGTCTCGGTCCTTAATTTTTCCATACAAATTTTTTCCTGTCTTGCGATAACGATGGGGCTTCTTTACTCCACCAGTGGTTGGTGCAGAGTCTGCAGACTTTATTGCAGCCTTCAAGAACACAAAAAAAAATGTTACTAGATTGTTGAAAACTGTTCAATTTCAACTGAGATTCTATACTAAGCCCAAAATCATTCATGAATCAACAAAATCAAACAAAAAAGACTCATTAACTATTATTTTCATAAGTGTTTAGTCCTTTTTCCTCCAAAGAATATGCTATGTAATTATCAGCTATGAGTTTAGTTCCTTCGCAAAAAAGTTAGAATAATTGGCAGCGACTTGCAAAAACACACAAATCGGAAATCATTTTGTCCCAATACTATACTAATATATTGAATTAAATTACCCCAAAACCAATCTTGTTTCTGAATTCTTCTACACTACAATGGAGATTCAGTTTAGGCATATAATCAGATACTTAAAATGTAAAATAGTGCGCAAAGCAAACACTAACAAAATAAACGATAATTGTTCAACAATAGTCACATTTTAAAACTCATACAAGAAGAAATCTTTCATACGAACATTAGAAATTACACCAAAACACATACAAATCAAAAGTTGTACGCACTTACTCAATATATTTCATACTAATGAATCAAATCAGAGTATCAGACTATCGTCACTATCTTGTAGATTATCAAATTGGGCAGAAAATTCCAAAACCCTAGAATAAATAAATATGAGAACCACATACAAGCCGATCAAAAAAAAAGAAGGAGAACCACATACTGATCATTATGTTATTGTTACCTAATCAAATGATTAACGAAGCAGTAAAACTAGAGAAGAAAAGAGGTGGTGTTAACTGCACTGGTGTTCGGTTTTCCTTCTCACAAAGAAAAGATCTGCAAAGAAGATGGAGAGAAAAGAAAATGAAAAATCTAGTCTTCTGACCTAATTCTTTTAGATATACCATTACACCACCGTTATATTAAATCCCTAAATCTAATGGTTATTATTACTCGGTACAATCGGGATGGGATGGTACGTGACATGCTTAGGACCGTGTACTTGTACCTCCCTAGGCTCGGTTCTAATTTTTTTGACCGGTACATGTACCCTCTTCCTCGGTTCGGTACAAAAATAGGTACGGTTCCACCGGTTCCGGGACGGTCCGGTTTTTAGGCTCGGTTCCTATGCAGCCTTAGATCTTCAGTCTTCAAGGGTGATGTCTGATACTCAACTACAAATTCTAACCTATTTCGAAACTTGACTTAGTACACTAGAAATCAAGATATAATTTTGATCACCTGACATTGATAACAATCTTGAGATAACAAAACTTTTAGGTTCAACCGAGCAATGCTCTAACACTTGGTATATAGTTACTAGTTCGAAACTGAACCTAAAAATATAGGGATCAACCCAAGTGTTTGGAATTGACGTATACTATATTTACTATACAGGTAGGTAGTCAAATGAGATTTCAAATGACTTCTTGGGAGTTCCCAAATCTATTATTATTCCATTGAGATTTTTGGAGAGTCTCTCAATGTCTCTTGTTATTGGTTAAAGACTTTTTTTAAGTCATTTAAATTCTCCGAAACTCCATGTTATTGGATTATGATTTCATAAGAGTCACTCAAACACTCCTGTTATTCGAAAGAGAATTGAAAGTCATGGATTTGTAATTTTCAGAGATTTGGAGAGACTTTTTTTGAAAAATAGGCATGGTATAAGTCTCTCCCCAAGAGGTGATATTTTGGGAGACTTGAGAATTTTCTAATCAAAAAAAAAGGGGGGGGGGATTTTGGTAAACATCATATCCGAGATAACCATGTTAACAGAATGATGGAGGCTTCCATTTTTTTTTTATCTTTTCATGTAATCTTGTGATGCCTTTGTAACCACCTATGAACTATATGATTAAAAGAAGAAGAAAAAGTAAAAACTATCGCACACAAATGTCATAGATAGCAAATAAAATGTGGGACGACTAGAATATAGAGAATGAAAATTTAGGCATAAGACAACTATGATGAGATTTATTTAGAAAATGGAAACATATTGAACGCGCAATTGGGGGATATAAATTACTTCTCCAACCCATGGTTTCTGCTAAGGGGTGATCATTTGGTATGAAAGTGCCAAAATACCCTTTGTTTAATTAAAAAACTTTATGAAAAGACTGTTACACCCTTTCTCCTAAAACATTAAAATCAAAAACCAAATTCATATATCCCCCATTTCTAAACATCAGTGCCGGCAGTGCTCTAGGTTTAGGTTTTAGAATATTTTTTTTCTTCATCGTTCTTCAACCGTTCTTCGTCGATTAATCGAAGAAGAAGAAGAGAACGCGGACAACCAACCTCTTGTAAACATGGCTTCTGTGAGAAGGTTAGTGATGTTGAACTAGTTTATAAGTGTTTGAATCGATTTACAGCAGTAGGTTTAGCTTAGAATCGCGAACCCTAACTCAAACAGTTGAGTTTTAGTGATTTTCGGCATTGACATTTGTATGAATACAATTCCGGTACAACGTAACGGCATGTAATTTAGGTTGAAAACAACGCATGTAGATAGTTACGGCATTGATTTTAAATGAATGATATGCCGGTATTGAGTTACAGAATCACCTAAAACTGAATGTTCTGTGCCGGCATTGATTTTAGGTTGACTTCAATGCCGATAGTATGTCACGACATTGATTTGAATTTATTCGTGTATGCCGGCAGTCCACTTTAAGTACACAGAAAAACCTTGGAATTTTTTATTAATACCGGCATATAATTTAGGTTGAATACGATGCCGGTACAAAAGCTGTATTTTACCCAGGGGGTCCGGGGGGCGTAGCCCCTCTCGGATGTGTTCGACCGGCATGGTATGTTGCTTGAATTTATATGCCGGCACATGAAGTAAAGTATCCAGAAACTTGAAAAAAAAATCACTTGACTACCGGCATTGATAGATTTCTATCGAGCATGCCGGAACTTAGATACGGCATTGAATGTTAGTTACCAAGCATGCCGGCACCATTTTACGTCATGGTCTTCATCACTTCCGGCGATGTAAATAAATAATATTTCTGACAAGACTTGCCGGTGGTAGTTCCGACATTCGTTTTATCTATAGATCCACGCCGGTAGACAGTTCCGGCGTGGTCGTTAATTAATTTTTCTATGCCGGTATTTAGCTTTGGAAGGCACTGCTTCATGTATGTTTTTCATGCAGTACCGACATGGTAACCTTTGAATTTAACTACACCTGTATCATATTCCTTGTACCGGCATAGTTGTTTGGTTAAATATTATGCCGGTTTTGGTTTCAAAATAGGGGATATCGAGCTTCCGGCATAGTCGTAGTATGAATATTATGCTGGTATAGAGGCTTCCGACATTGTATTCATACAGCTACTATACCGGCATAGAGCTTTTTCAGCTGAAAAAAATGGTGGGTTCAAAGAAAAAAAGCCAATTTTCAACCTCTAAGCAGCTTTACCTGTGTGTTGGGGTGCTTGTATGCTGTGTAAGTTTACTTTCTTGTGTAGGTTCTTCAAATAACTCTCCATGCTCGTAAAAATCATCATTCAAGGGTGTTGGTTCCACAAAAACTTGTAATTGTGAGTTGTTGTCATTAGCAGAAGATTGAGGATATGATCCTTGTTGTAGTTGAGCTAAATATTCAGCAGATTTCCCTCCTTCTACTCTCACCTCACTCACCCAAACACAAATAATAATACACACATATCAGTTATCAAAAATCTTATGATTTTACTAATTATTATTAATCAATAATCGGGATTAGTGAGGGGTAGATTAGGTATTAAAAAACTATTTACATAAGGGTGACCCGGAATTGCTATTGGGAACCCGTTTTTGTCCTTTAGATATATCTCCCAATATATATAAAAAGCCTTTGAAGGTCAGATTACAAAAAGTTGGTGGGTAGCCTGGCAACAAGCTGGGCACCAACACCCTTTTGAATTGCTAAACCTATTCAATTAAAAAGAGTACCTCCTATCTTATGATTAACATCCTGATTGGTGATACAATTCTTCAACCTCTTCAAGAGAATGATAGTATCTTCGCCCAACTCCCCTAAAGTCGTAAAGGCTAAAACAACAAACCCGTACCCGTTAGTGGAACACTTATCCAGGTATTTGATTCGTTTACGCGTTGTAGCTATCGAAATTGCATGACCGGGTATAAAAGTACGCGCTCCCCCGCCAGTGAACGGTGAAACAACCGTAACATCAAAACAAACATCCTGGCCATTCTCCCAACCGTGAACAAGTATATCGGCCGGTCTCAAGGGCGTATTGTTGTCTGATAATAATCCAAGATCTACCTATTTCCTCACATGTACGCTGACCTTGTAACAAATATCGTGAAAACATCCCTTGCGAGGTCATGGAGGAATTTTTTTCCAACATCATTAGCGCAATGCACAGCATGATCTCCGAAAATATCCATATTTTTGTTGCAACTTGAGCATGTACTATCTTCCCCGAAAAGAGGTATTCCCAATCTATAACTTAACACCGACCTAAATTGCCTCGGTCCTATACTTTGATTTAAACCAGAAATGGGAATCGCCTTAAGGAAATCAACGCATGTGGCATCTGTTGCTTTGCCATAAAACTGAATCTCTACTGGACATATAGTCTTGCGACGGAATCCGCTTCTTCACAACATCAAAATATAACACGCCAAACGAACGCATTGGATGTGGGGCAATATTATTAATGTTGAAGGTAGAAGAAGGCAATCCACATACCTCTAGGAAATTTGTCAAGGCTTGCTTGAAGCACTCGCTAGTCACCTCCTCAGGGGAAACATTTAGCATGGTCCGTTGTAAGCCCCTAGTCTGGAAACAAGAAGCGATGTAACAATACTGGCTAGTATCTTCCATTGTGTATACACCGAGACCCCCATCTTTCATTGGCAAGGTGGAGAGACGTTGTTGCAGTGGTCCGAATCCAGCGCCATCCCCCGTGACAATGTGTCTCAAAAAAAGCATCAAACGTTGATCAAACAAGGATTTAGCTTGAAGAAGTGCCAAGGGGCTGGCAGTCCTCATAGCAAAATATAATCTTGACACCCCAGCGCAACTGCGTAACAGAAGAAGCTCACTTTGAGGATCTTGCAGTTTCTTCACACTTTCCATTAGATAAATTGTTTTGTCAACTCTAGCTTGTATTATGTCGCTGCTAAAGTTAAGATCTAGGCTAACCGAGCCGCCCAGCAGTTTCACCCCTCTAGAAGGTCTACCGATGCCCGTTGGAAAAACGTTATCGGCTAAACTCCTAGGGTCAACAACAGGCCAGAAAATATCAGTCTTCTTGATATTAAGATGAAGACCTCTGCTGTCGCCTTCTGACTGAATAATGCTTAAAGCCTTTGACACCTCCAGCGTATCCCATACCAAAGTGCCATCATCCAAGTACCACGCTTGTAGGTCAAGCTTGCATTGCGAAGTAATCATACAGACCATCGGATGTAAAGCTAGAGCAAATAATAAGGGTCCCAAAGGATCACCTTCTTTGAACCCCCTTTGTAGAAGATAAATTGAAAGCGTTATAATAAATGCGGGCTTAATACCCACCTCGCGATACCTGGGCATTTGCTCGCACCTCCTTGATGAGAGTGCACCTGTAACTAAATTAAAGGCGTTTGTGAAATCAACTAACAACATGGTCATATTCCCCTCGCGATAACCTATTGGCCGAGTGCATTGCTTCTCCTCCGCCGGGGATACCCACTCGAATTGATGATTACCCAAGTAGACCGCCATTTCCTTTCCCACCGCCGACGCTGCCAACTTTGAACACATCCTCCTCCAAACCTTTCCTACTGCTATTGGCCTAAGTCCACCTCCTGGCTTGAGCAACGGAGTTAAAGGAGTGCTGGCCACAAACTCACCTAGAACAGATGGACATCTACCTGCCAACCATAAGTTAACTACCCCAGCCATAGATGCTAGAAGATCGTCAGCCACCGCCGTAGCAGCCCCACTAAGAGCATCTGCCAAGTGCTGGGCTGCGAGACCCGTCCCTCCCACAAGAAGTCCCCCTAGGGAAACTCCTAATAGTGACTAATACTTCCTTAGCATCCACATAAACTGCCGCCCCGTTAATTTGTTCTGAAGGTATGTCAGGTGGTTCAGCCGCCGGGTGCATGCGCCTCAGTTCGTTCACTGTTTCTGATGTATTAGGTGCGACACCACTGGAAGAAAGAATAAACACCGCATTCGTAGTGCCCTGAAGCCAACTTTCTCTTACAAGCTTGAAGATTGTTTTTTCCTCTCTTGGTGCCAAGAGTAGGTTGTCTCTTGTCTTGTCCCGATGGACCCAACAACTTAGAGCTAAGATAAGGCAGCCATTTGTCTCCCTCCACACATTCAAGGCCCGATTTATGCTATTATCCTGTAATCTCCTTCTATTAGCAGATCTCGCTTCATTTGTATTCTTGGGGTAGTACAAAGTTAGAGTGCAGCTAGGCAATAACAACAATTTGATCCAAGATGTTACCTCAGTAGGCTTAGCCAGAATCTTGTCTATCGTCGCTTTGTTCTGGAGAAGTTTAGCCTACACGATGGAGGAATGCTAGCAGTCGTCTGTACCTGTTTCTTAAAAATTGCATCTAGCACTTCTAAGGTCAGAACATTCGCCTCCTCATCAAATGCTTCAATGCCCGCGTCCAGGGAACCTATGGAAGGTTTGATAATGCCATGAATCAAAAATGTTGCATTGTTTCCATCTAGGGGACCCGCAATAGTATCACCGTGATCACGACAGGGACGGCTCCAGGCACGAAGGTGCATACACTCACCGCACAACCACATTTTCAGGTGTCTTAAACCCACCTCCCAAGCATCATAGATGTCTGCATCATTACCAATACGTGCTCTGCATACACCCCTGCTCTCAGCAGAACCAAAATGTCGATCGTGAATATGGCTAATTAGAGAACTTGGTGAAGCCTACCCCTAACCCCATCCGGCAATCATCAAAGATCCTAAAAGGACAATGGAAGGTTGAATCATCCAAGTGATTAATAACGGCCGAAGGAGAAGAAGAGTCTTGGAAGGGGAGAAGATGGTTGTCCTTCCCTTGTCATGACCAAAGGAGTCAAACGCAACTCACCACAACCCTCCTGCTGTTGCTCATCGATTGTGCTTTTTATCAAACACTTTCCGTGCGTTAAACAACTCACAGAAACTTAAACGTATATAATCACAAACGGATAAAATCACAAACGTGTTGAAACACAAACATATAGAGTCACCAACGGAACGAATCACCAACGGATCGAATCACCGAATCACAAAGCAAAAATCATGTTTCATGAATATCAAAATTCCAATTTTTTTCCACCAAAAAAATGTTTCCTGAATGGTTGCTACAGTAAAAATAACAAAAATGAACATATTGTGCAGGGAATATCTAATTTTATGACAATTAGATTGGATATTCCCCAATTGCGCGTTCCACATATTTCATTAGCTTTTTTTCATTTCCATTAGGTATTCACGGTACTTTAATAAACATTGTAATGTGGATAAAAAAAATTTGGTAGACATATTGGATTTTTCAAGAGATATTATACATTTTTTGTCTCAACAAGTCATAAAGACTCTTTACAAATCACATTTTTTTTGTCTCCACAGGTTACAAAGACTCTCTAAAATATTCTCAGAGAATCACTAAAAGTCTCTAGATTTTCAGAGAATCTCCGGGAGTCACTCAAACTAAAAATCTATCGAAGTCCATAGAAATTTCAATTGACTAGCCTTGATAGTTTATCTAATTTTGAATTCCGACCTTCTCATATAAGTATTATTAAGTGATAAAAGCATAATCGAAAAATTTGGTCAATATCAAAGTCATATGGGATATATCTAGTGAAAGCATGCGCTACAATAGAAAAGCCGAAAACCAAAGAGGGCAGGTTGTTGTTGTTGCTTACGTTGGGTTGGTTGGTTCTTTATATTCTATGACTAACTGTAGTGTGAACCCTTGACCCAACAACTCTTGGGGACCGTATTCGGTATTCCGTCTGTAGCTTAATTTTCTTGACAGCCCTAATTAACACATGCTAATTTTTGATTTGGGTATATATTATATGTATTATAAATCTTGTACGTAGGTAAATACCTGCTACATGTTCATGGCGACAATCAATCCACGGAAGGCCAACCCCGTTAAGTAGTTGGAAACTTGGATTTATATTTTCAAGTTATAGGTTGTGGTGACGTTAAAGACCAAAAGAAGAGGATACTTCCATCACTATTCCCAAATTTATAACATCACATTTTTCAAATTTACGGCGTCACTTCAACTTCTTATTAATCATTTCAATACCCCTTCTGATAAAAAAATATCCAAAAAACTAGATACGTTTACATAGAACTCGACTTACTGTTGCAAGTGCAAAGAAATTACGAACCTCCATATCTCTTTCTATTTAAAAAAATGATCAAACAAACGAATAATTTATGTTTTGTAATTATTATAACTAGTAAGGCCACATGTGTGATGCACATGCTTGAATTGTATTCTTTTAACAACACCAAATTTGATAATAATGGGAAATTTTTTTTAAAATAAATAAATTAATATCCTTATTTGTATTTATTACGTAAATAATTTAACGAGCTTTCCAAATATGTTAATTTTGCAAAAATCCGATGTGTATTTTTAAAAATATCTAAGTTTTAATTTTTTTGATCTATTTTTAAAACAATGACATTCCTGTAAATATACAAATATTAACTAAAAGATTAGCTAATGAGGGTATTATTATCATATGAAAAGGCTTCACCAAAATAAGACTTCACCAAATAATTACCTATTTTCTTTATATTAGTAAGATGAATCATCCTAATCCTTTTCGGACCATTTTAATACATTACATTATGATTCGTGATCCATATTTTTCCATGTCTTCATATGGTGTCTTTACATGAAATTTCTTGTCTTAAAAATAATAATTCTTCATAAGTGAATTGAAGTTCAACTTTAATGATTTCATAGCAGGTCTTGTCATTTTAAGGGGTATGTATAGTCTTTCCATGTCACACACGTCATGCTAAGGGGCATAAATTTCGCGGGAGTGCAGTAGTTATTTCAGCTATATATATAATCCTATTCTCCACTCTCAAAGTACAGCCTTTTCTCTCTTCCTCTCGATTTCATTAATCTTTTGAGTTCTTCATTAATTAGTGTACGCACTTCAGTTGAGATGGATTACTGTAGTGTTCAGAACAGAACTACTAGCAGTTCCATTAGTGAGGTAGATAAGAAGAAAAAGGCACTCCAATACATAGAAGAAATAACAAATAAGGCAGACGAAGTTCAGAAGCAAGTGCTCCATGAAATACTTTCACGCAGTGCCCATGTTGAGTATTTACAAAGACATGGGTTAAGTGGACACACAGACCGTGAGACATTCAAAAGAGTTATGCCCGTTATCACTTACGAAGATCTTCAACCTGATATCACTCGTATTGCTAATGGTGATACTTCACCAATCCTCTGTGCACTTCCGATCTCACAATTTCTTACAAGGTCTGCGGACTATGTGCTCCTACTGATATTTTCTTTTAATTCCTATCTGTTTCTTGAGCTGAGTTCACCATTTGTTTTCTTTTTTGTATATAGTTCTGGCACTTCTGGGGGAGAGAGGAAACTGATGCCGATGATTGACGAAGAGTTTGAAAGACGATCTCTGTTTTACAGTCTTCAAATGCCTATAATGGATCAATATGTCCCTGACTTGAACAAAGGCAAAGGGATGTATTTTATGTTTGTAAAATCTGAAGCTAAAACACCAGGAGGGTTAGTAGCTCATCCAGCTCTAACGAGCTACTATAAGAGTTCATACTTTAAAGAAGGAACTTCTGATCCTTTCAACAGCTATACTAGTCCAAACGAAACCATTCTTTGTACGGATTCTTACCAAAGCATGTATTCTCAGTTACTTTGTGGGCTTTACCAAAACCATCAAGTTCTTCGAGTAGGAGCAGTTTTTGCGTCTGTATTTCTTCGGGCAATACGGTTTCTGCAAAAGCACTGGATTGATCTAAGCAATGGCATTCGAACTGGAATTCTGAACTCCAAAATCACCGACTCGTCTGTAAAAGAGGCGGTGTCAAAATTGCTTAAGCCTAACCCTGGGCTTGCAGACTTCATCAAGTCGGAGTGTAGTAAGGATTCATGGCAGGGGATTATTACAAGGTTATGGCCCAATGCTAAGTATGTAGATGTTATCATTACTGGGACGATGTCGCAGTATATTGGTAGTCTTGATTTTTACAGCAATGGACTTCCAATTGTTAGCACCTTGTACGCGTCTTCAGAATGTTATTTCGGTCTGAATCTTGAGCCTTTAAGTAAGCCCAGTGAAGTATCCTACACTCTCATCCCTACAATGGGTTATTTTGAATTCTTGCCAGTGGAGAAGACTAATACTGAATACGCCAACTTGGTATCGGTTGCAACTACCACGATTGAGAATGAGGAACAGCAAGAACTAGTTGATCTCGTCAATGTTCAGCTTGGTAAAGAATATGAGCTTGTTATCACCACTTATGCAGGTAAATTGACTAATTTCATTAGTTGCACAAGTGTAATCTTGGTTAGCTTTTGAATCCATCAAAATATTTTTATCTTGTAACAGGTATTTATCGCTATAAAGTTGGAGACATACTTCGAGTTGCTGGATTCAAGAACAACGCTCCTCAATTCAACTTTGTATGCCGAAAGAATGTTGTTTTAAGCATCGACTCTGACAAGACGGATGAAGTAGATCTTCAAAATGCTGTGAAGAATGCTGTGAATCATCTCAAACCGTTTAATGCCTCTCTTGTTGACTACACAAGTTTAGCGGATACATCAACTATCCCAGGCCATTATGTGCTATATTGGGAACTTCTTCATGACAGCAAAACCTCAATTCCTACCTCAGTATTCGAAGATTGTTGCCTCACAATTGAAGAATCACTCAACAGTGTTTACCGCCAAGGCCGTGTAAGTGACAAGTCCGTTGGACCACTAGAGATAAGGTTAGTCGAGATCGAAACATTCGACAAGCTGATGGACTACTCAATCAACCGTGGTGCTCAAATTGATCAGTACAAGACACCTCGATGTGTAAAATTTGCTCCCATAATCGAGCTCTTGAACTCAAGGGTTCTTTCGAAGTACTTCAGTCCGAAAGATCCAAAATGGGTTGCTGGTCATAGGGATTGGTGCGCCAACGGTTGCACCGAGTAAAAAAAAAAAGATCAAATAAGAAACTGTTAGTTGCTTTTGTCATTAGTGTTTGGGCAAAATAAAGAACGTTGTGGAATTGATTGGTGCAGTGCTACTGCTGCTGCAGTGACCATCTTTTGTTATATTTTTATGTCATGAAATAATGGACAAAAAATTCTTTACGGACAACAAAAAAAAAACAACAACTCTAAAACAACTACTCACATTCTTTTTGGTTTGTTGTGTCACATGCTATTGATTAAGGGACCCACTGTTTCCATCAGGCTCTTCATCACCTTTCATTGGGGTATATTGTTTTAGAGTTGTTTTTGGTGTTGTGTATGTGTATAACTACTCATAATGGACACCCAGATTCCAAAATTTTCTTCTTCTTTATTATTATTATAAAGATATTTTATTACTGGATAAAGAGTATTATATTTACTAGTTGGAAGCCTAACAAGCTAAGCTCCAACAACATACTACTACATCAATTGAACAGGTTATTGTGCTAACCTACCAGCGAGCCTCATGGGTAACCTAGTTAATTCCTGCAATATTACATCATTGGGGGCTTGAACCTGGGACCTCCTGGAACGCATGAAATTGTTGGAAATTTAGTCTAAAACGGAGGATGAATAAAACAGAGAAAGAAAAGAATGTCGTTTCACAAGCTTCAAGGCCTTGCGATTCTTTTCAGCAATTATTTCGACCATTCCCAAATAATTGGCGAGTACAACCGGTCAGCGAAATATTTCCTTCAGGATACAATGAAGCCCAAACAACGTTGTTGAATTCAAGAGTTGTACTCCCTTGACCCAACCAAGAACACATAGTATTAAGTTTCTGATGATGCTTAGAGAGAAAAGAAATCAGATATGTTTTTCCATCGTTTGAATGAAAACAAACCATCACTATTTATAGGGAATTCATGCCCATTGGAGATGCCTTTTCACTTCCAAAAGACACCAATAGTGTCTAATGAGAATGGATGTGTCTCTTGTGAACCATCACAACCTTTGGAGATGCCTTTTCATCTCCAACTAACATCCATTGCATCTATTAGGCTCAGAACGCTCCCCATCGTAGTGGCTAACCAAAAATAAAAACCATTTTATTTTCTATATTATTGAAAATATCCAACAATCTCCCCCTATTTTCAATAACCAAAAACCATGAAAATAAAACAAAGTAAAACTTACAAAACTGGAGTGGTTGCATCACTCAAGTGATCGCCACGTGCCGGGTGGGATCAAGCCAACGTAGTTCAAGCTTAGTTGGGAAATAAGCATCATCGTTGAAATCAATACATAAATGATAGGTATCTTTTGGATTTGAACCTTCACTTAGTGTAAGAAATTCAAAGCCTTATCGGGGTTCAGTGGTGAAACCAGTCTTGAACCAAGTACCCCATGTGATAAAACCGGAATATCAACACATACTGATTTCAGGGGTTGTGTGTTCTGTAGCCAGCACATTAATGGCCATGTGCTTATCCTATATTCATGAGTCTCTCAGAGAACGGTCTTTTTATCTTAGGAAACGGACTGATTTCCATACTCATATAGGTAAGTCTCGAAGGTGTTTCTGCGAGACACCATGCGATAAAAGTTAGACTTATTAAGGATTTTCATCCATCCTTTTTTTTTTCTTGCGAAACCTGCACTAAACAGAAATGAGAAGTTTTTACTTAGTGCATCATAATCACATCCATAACTTATTGGTACCACGTTGAACCACCTTGTTTATCTTTTTAAAAAACATAGGTTGGGTTTCTGCTATGAGTGATCGAACTTTCATTCACAGACCTTAGTCCCATTTCTGTATACTTCATTGAAAACAATTCCTTTGGGAGACTCTTCATAAATAGGTCTACCAAGTTTTTCTCCGTTTCAATGGCTAGCTGCAATTACTCCTTTCTTGAATAATTGACTTACCTTTCAATGTACAAGACTTGTGTGTCTTGACTTTTCATTATAAGTCTTTGTTAGAGACGTTATAGATCATAGCCTGATTCACAATTAATCAAAACCGCTTGAGATGGCTTCTTCCAAAAAATGGGATCTCTACAAGTTAGGTTCTAAGCCATTCCTCCTCATTAATTGCATCTACTCATGCAATCAATTCTAAAAACATTATTAAAAATGTTCTTATTTGATTTTACAAAATAATTGTAACTTCTCTAGTGATCCTAATTAACATTTACGGTTAATTCACAAGAAGTCATCACATACCTTGCATCCACTAGAGGCATAGAAAATTTGTAGGCAACTTACTTGCTATTTCAACAAGCACATTATTACGATGAGTTACTCCTCTACTCATGCCCAATATTCTACAAAATTATACCCAAAAAACATAAACAATTTCAATTTAACATTTTACATTATGTAATGCAAATTTCACAATTTATGCATCGGTAATATTGTAACACTTCATTATCAGATATTTGGTCGCGCGCCCAATCTTCCAATACTTTACATATTCACCGGTATTCCACTTTTTTTTTTCAATGTCATTTAAGACATGTCCATTTCCAAGTTTTGGAACCTATAATTCTTATCGTAAGAATTATGTTCATGCCATACCGTTGTTGTCTCAACAATTATGATGATTTTGGTTTTACAATAATCCACCAACTAGAGAATTTTATACGACATTTTCGTATACATTCTTCCAATTTCATGATAATTATCAAATGCCAAAATGCAACTCAATATCATGAAATACCATTTGTGTCAAACATGTACACCCATAATTTCTAAATAGAAATTAAAACTTCAAATCCAATATACCGGTACGGGTACCATCATTATGGATCTGGCTTTCCTTTGCAAACATTCTAATCAATGCCTGCATTAACACACTTTTGAACTCATGGCTCAATGACTTAAGTCTCAAAAAAAAAAACATAGCACAACGAGAGATAATCACAATTCTACTTATCACTATGCTCACTGAATTTCCTAATAAAGAAAAAGAAACCTTCAAATCCAGTATTACGTGCAGACAAAGCTCACAAAGCTTTGGTATTGAATTTGGATGTCTTTGAGCATAATAATGGTGGCTACAGAAGTTAGCTTTCCACTATACTTAACCAACCATGAAAGAGGACAAAAAAACAATCACAATACATACGTATAGTAGTCAAATCATGCACTAAATTCAGTTGTGTGATAAATAATTTAACATGTATCAAGTTATGATATATATATATGTAGAATTTCTCACTGATCTCCATGTTAATACTCATTTCAAAACAGATATGGTAGTCACAAATATTTGGTACTCATCACGGATACCCTGTTTTACTGGATAGGGGTAAAGTTGTGATCAGATCACCAAATGGGCATCATAACATAAATCTCAAAGATAAATGTTCACAATTCCTAAAAGACAAAACGAAGCAATCATCAAATCCATATAGTAATACATTTATACTTCTTTGGATTTGGCTCTCTTTTGGACATTAATGGTGATTGAAAAAACATGACGGTTCGCTACATGACACGGTTTGATAACTGTCTTAAATATCAATAACCAAACGACCAATGTCGATCCTTTGACAACATAACTAAACGCATGCTTCAATCGTCTTCCACTTAGTTTAGTTGGATTCAAGTTTCAAGATAACATGCATAAGGCCATCAACCCACAAATCATTGATAATGCAATGCAGAAGCAAATGGATGATCATCAGTTGCTAATGGATACACTATATCACTATTACCTTTATAGAATTTAATAATGGTACTAACCTTTCTTTTCCGTTAGAATTGATAAAATTTTCACAGAATCACAGGTTCATGCCCAAAACACGACACCAATTCTTCCAATTGTTGACGACAGCGAAGAGTCCCAACGAACTCCGTAGTCCTTTCCTTGAAGTTCTTAGCATTTTTACCCCTTGACACAACTAGATATACAACATAGAATAAAATATTAAATCCCGTCGTTGTATATCCAGGACTGGCACCCACTTGTATGTCCATCGTTGATGCATCATGTAGAACTTTGCCACAAACATCAACTTCTTCAAATTCAGTAATGTTCCACCCTCTATTGTCATCGATAAATAATTGCTGAAAACTGTTGGAAAATTTGGGCTAAAAACAGAGGATGTATAAAACAGAGAAAGAAAAGAATGTCGTTTCACAAGCTTCAAGGCCTTGCGATTCTTTTCAGCAATTATTTCGACCATTCCCAAATAATTGGCGATTACAACCGGTCAGCGAAATATTGCCTTCAGGATACAATAAAGCCCAAACAACGTTGTTGAATTCAAGAGTTGTACTCCCTTGACCCAACCAAGAACACATAGTATTAAGTTTCTGATGATGCTTAGAGATAAAAGAAATCAGATATGTTTTTCCATCGTTTGAATGAAAACAAACCATCACTATTTATAGGGAATTCATGCCCATTGGAGATGCCTTTTCACTTCCAAAAGACACCAATAGTGTCTAATGGGAATGGATGTGTCTCTTGTGAACCATCACAACCTTTGGAGATGCCTTTTCATCTCCAACTAACATCCATTGCATCTATTAGGCTCAGGACGCTCCCCATCGTAGTGGCTAACCAAAAATAAAAACCATTTTATTTTCTATATTATTGAAAATATACAACAGAAACTTTGGGGAACGAGGATGACCAGCTGAGCTAGGGCCCGTAAACAAGCCTCTTTAAACGGAAGTATGAGACCCAAAATTAACAGTAGAACTTCCATAAATTAATCCGCGATAAATTAATAACTTCGCTAAAATAATATATTGTGTCGGTCCTGACTTGGGTCAGTGTATTAAATTAATAACCTCGCTAAATTTATAAGATAATAAAAAATTTAAGTGTCCAATAGGATCCAGTTGAAATATAAATTAATAATCGTTATAATATCACTACATTATTGTGACTAAAATAAGATTTCAAAGTTGTTTGTTTCTTGTTCACATTTATGCAACATTGGACTTTATCTCTCATATTTTGTAGTCCCTTGAGAAGTTCAGTAATGCATTTTTATCAAATTGTAGGAGAAAATCATTTAGCTTTACTATTGATAAGATTTCTCTTTTATTTATTTATTTTTACGAGAAACTGGCTCTACAACTCAACTATCATCCTCTAGTTCCTTTTCTTGGGGATTTGATATAACACTCCCAATAATTTCCCCGTCTGTCCAAATTTCCGTATTGTTATCATTTTCACTTGTATAGTCTAGCAAAATGTCGACATTTATTTGATTACGGTAATTCTACTCCTTGGTTATCAATCCAAGTTCACTAATACCTTCATCTTCAACGACTGCTACATTTCATTTTCTTGTGACCAAAGTTTACAGTGTTGGATACAATTTGCAATTGACTTTTGTTGAACATATATTGTCCATGACGAAACTGCAATATTAATTGCCTCAAGGACATTGATTATTTATGGATTTAATTTCCACGTTTCATAACCTTCAATATATTTGTTGTTATGAGAAATCTTTAATTTTATCTTAAATATTTTATTTTATTTTATTTTTTTGACTGAAAAGGGCCAGATTGAATAAAAAGGAGTTATGTCACAAAAGCTATGACAAGAACTCAAAAGAAAGGACTCAGTGGATCATTGCATCCCAATTACAAATGATTGTTGATAGGGAAAAACCTAAAAATATGTCAGAATTTAAAGCCCAAGAGTACAACAAACATTTTACTGCTACAATTAACTGAGACAAGGATCTAGCATGATTGTTGTAGAGTCTGTTATTACGCTCCTTCCAAATGGTCCACCAAATAGCAAAAGGTAATAAGCTCCAAATCTTCTTCCATCTGGTATTTGATCTCTTAACTCCCCACTCCCAAAGATTAGACTTGACGTCACCAGCAAAGCTCCAGTTGATACCAAAGCTACCAAGAAAATAAGACCAAACAGAAGTTACAGCCTTACAGTGTAGAAACAAATGTTCATTTGTCTCTGCACACTGCCCACAGAATAAACAGTTTGAGTCATGAACAAGACCAGCTCTATGCAGCATATCTAGAGTCGGAGCACCTCTATAACATAGAGTCTAGACATGAAAGGATACCTTTAAAGGCACTTTAGAATTCCATAATTGTTTGTCTGGGCAAACCACCAACTTCCAGGGCATTATAAGCATTAGAAACTGAGAAAGAATCTCCATAACTCCAATTCCTTATATCCTCAAGAGCATTCACAGGCGGTTCACCCACAAGCTGTAACAAATTAGCCACCTGAACAATTTCCTGATCCTTTAAATTTCTAGCAAATTTGAAATCCCAAGCTCCATTAGCAGAAACCAGATCCTTCACAAGAGCTTGCTTTGTTTTAGCAATCTTAAAGAGACTTGGGAATGCCGTTTTAAGAGCATAATTACCCACCCAAATATCTTCCCAAAAAAGAATAGAGTTGCCACTTCTGACAGTAAGAAATGAGCCTTCTTTAGCAAAATCTCTAGCTTTTATGAAACCTAAACAAAGACTATGACAGACTTCTCTAGTAATTTGATTTGGAAACAAAACATCAAACTCACCTCCAAATTTTTCATAATTTAAAGTGTTTTGATAATTTAATAATTTATCGATAAATTAATACTTCGCTAAATTGATAGAACTTGACAGTCCCAATATTATTAATTTATTGAAGTTTTATTGTAAGTCCTTGGTGTATGGATACTCATAACATCATTTTGGAAAGCAGGAATAATAAAACTAGACATGCAGTATTTTCAATCCAATTCCTTCATGTTTCCTAGTAGCATGATCTTTCGCTTATTGATCAGCAACAAAATTACCCTTCTGCATATCTTTGCTTGAATCTCACTTGATCGAAGGACTTCTTAAAGGCGTAATATCTTGGACAAGTCTGCGAATAAATCATGGAACAGGGTTTGACGAATGTTAAAAAAAATGCGTTTTAGCTAGTCTTCCAGTTTTAGATAAAAACTTGTTGAGTATCACTGACTCTTTGTATCAACTGTGTTGGCTCCATGACCATGACCTTATAGAGAGTCAGGTCCAAATGCACGGAAATTATGTGTCCTTTTTTCTGAGTTGAGGTTTTGTGGTGATGCGGATAATTGCACTACTGTCAGCCTAACCAGAGACAAAATGTAAAAGCTAGCTGATTCTATACTATGTCCACCCAATATATATGTACGAAACCCACTTTAATTCGTACCTGCAGTTCTCATGTTTGTTTGTTTGTTGAAACGCATACGAACACAAGTTTGTATACCCTCAAAAGAGACTTGCCTTAAATTCTTTAGTAATAGTGATTAGATGAGGGTGATTCTACGCTACACCAACCCTGGTTGATCTCATCAAAAATACCAAGGGTAGTTAGAGTTAGATGAGGATTATTTCTACATCATACCAACGGTGGTTAATCTCACCAATAATACCAATGGGTAATTAAAGAGTGATCTTTCGCAATTCGAAAAGGAATTCGCTCATCCTCACCGGAACAATAATTAAAGAGTAATCTTTCGCAATTCCCAAAGGAATTCGGTCGGCTTCACAAGAATAATAGGCTGAAATGAAAAGTGTTGAGATTATTGGGCCGACCGAGCGAAGCAAGGGAGGACCTTTATATGGCCATTTTTTTGTAAAATGTAAGTGATCAATTGACACAAAAAGATTGGAAATGATTAGCGCCGAAAAACAAAAAATGTCCCTCCCTTTTAGTCAAATTACTATAAATCATTGTGTATCCTATCTTTTCAGGGGTATAATTGGAAAAAAAAACTTTAATATAACATATCTAAAAATCCGTGCCTTGGAATTTTACAAATTTTATCTCGTTGGAAAGCTAATAAAAAAACCTATCCAACGAGCACAAACAATAATATCAAATTTTGAGTTTTTACGAAGACAAACTCATCTTCGGATTTCTCTTCGGTCGGCCCTCCCACCGTGGCAACGATCGTACTAGTTAGTATCACATTATGTGGGTTATTTAAGATCATGCGGTTTATAATTTTAAGGGCCTCTTTACTCATTGCCAATTGGTTTTGAGTTGGATGTTCATAATCTAACATAGTATCGGAGCAGGTGAGGGGGCGTGTTGAGATTATTAATCCCACATTGTTACCTAAGATCCTGCGGTTTGTAATTATAATTGTAAGGGCCTCTCCACTTGGTATTCTAACAAAAAGTTAAATGAATCATAAGGTAAACATCCTGCGGTTTATAATTGTAAGGGCCTCTCCACTTGGTATAACAAAAAGTTAAATGAATCGTAAGGTAAACATCCTGTGATTTATAATTGTAAGGGCCTCTCCACTTGGTATTCTAACAAAAAGTTAAATTAATCGTAAGGTAAACACTCGGTAGGTAAATTAGAATTTTGACCGTCCCTATCCCTATAAAGTTAAATGAATTGTAAGGTAAATACTCGGCGGGTAAATGTGGGAAAAATTGAATCAACAACCTAAGAACTCAATACCATCCCCCATTCCATAATTAAAGTGGCACTGGCGGAGCTTACCCTCTCTCCTATTGGTTGGAGAGCATAACCTCGCGCTCTCATTGGCTAATTGGGAAACCATTCGTATTTGTCGGATGAAATTTCGTTACATATGGTGCGTTGATCTGACAATGTATGGTGTAGATTTGGTGGATTATTGGGACACACGCGACAGACGACCCTCATTATTTAGAAAAATTGTTATATTAATTTCGTGCATTTATTGTGAAAATCAAGAAAATAAAGAAAACTACTATATTAATTTCGGACATTTATGATTAAAAAAAATAAAAATAAATTCAACGTATTTATGGAAAAAAATAAAATAATTTATATTATTTGAATCTTTTATAATTTCATGTATTTAATATAGAAAATCCAGAAAATAAAAAAAATCAATTCAACGTATTTATGGATAAATTAATGATATTTGTACTTTTTAGAATCTTTTGTAAGGAAAAAAAAGAAATGACAAAAAAATTACTATATTAATCTTTTATAATTTCATGTACTCCCTCCGTTTCACAAAGACAGTCCGCTTTGAATTTGCAAAAATATTAAGGAGACCATACTATTTTACTTGACTACTCTTAGTTACTTACCTATTTTATTTTAATAAAAATAGTAGTAATAAAGACTATTCAAAATTGTTGTGAGAATTATAAATATGAAATATAAAAGAAAAATTTAAAAGATTCGAATTTATGAAGTATAAACTTTATAAGGAATTTAATTTTTAGAGTTAAATGTATATTTTATTAAAAGGAATGAAGGATATATTTGTTTCCTTAATTATACTAATTTCTTTAATATTTTAGATTGGGTCATGTTAAAAATGGATTTATATGAATATAAAGAATTCAAGGGTATACTAGAGAGTTCATTGAAAAAATATGACTATAAACAGAAGCTGGACACAATTTTGAAACTGATGAAAAAGGACTAGAGGACGGTCTTTTAGAAACAGAGGGAGTAGTTATTATAAAAAAATCCAGAAAATAATAAAAAATACTATGTTAATTTCGTTCATTTTTGACTGAAATAAAAAGATCAACTCAACATATTTATGGAATAAAATAATAAGTTTTAAGTTTGTAATATCTTTTTGTAAGGAAAAAGAATTCTGGAAACGGTAAAGAAAACTACTATATTAATTTTGGCATTATGATTAAAATAAAAAAAAAGTAATTCAACATAAGTATGGGATAAAATAATAAGATTTGTATTTGTTGAATCTTTTATAATGACAAAAAATCTAGAAATAACTATATTAATTTTTAATATTAATATTAATGATAAACATCTAAAAAAATTACTAACAACATCTAAAAATTACTATATTAGTTGATATTTAAATTAATATTTATGTTTAAAGTATCTGAAAAAATGTAATTATTTACCTGAACACAATCTTACGGGTTCCATTAATACAGTTAATTTACTAATATAAACAAAGCCAATGGTTTGATATTTATGTTTAAAGTATCTGAATTTTTTTAATTATTTACCTGAACACAATCTTACGGGTTCCATTAATATAGTTAATTTATTAATATATATAAACAAAACCAATGGTTAATATGGTAAAGTTTGTAACCATTGTTCAAGTCACATTAATTAAAACCATATTTATGTGTTATATTTATTTATATTGTCATATAACAAGAATTACTTCCATAGAAGTTGTAAAGATTTTCTTTAGAGCCAAAAGGTATGGAAAAAATAATCATATTACAAATATACGAAAAAAATTCCAATTATATAAATTTTATTTCTTTATTTTTGTCAATTTACAAAAAAGGTTTTAGTTGGTAACCGAGCAACAAGTTGGGCACCAACCCCTTTTTGAATAGTAATACCCAATCTGTGAAAAATAAAACTACCGAGACCAAATAAATTATATAATACTTCTATATTTATTGAAGAAATTACTTTTTAGGTTGCAAATATTTAAGAACGCGCAATTGGGGGATATCCATATTAATTGGGGGATATAGCTACATGACAAAAAAAAGGTGCCCCAATAGCAATTTTGGGTGACCCCCTATGTAATTATTTTTTTAATTCCTAATCTAGCCCTCACTAATCCTAATTAGTGGTTAAGTTTAATTAGTAAAATGTTAAGTATTTGGGGGATAAATTAGTTTGTTTTTAGTTTTATTTTTAATTGTGTGGGTTAGTTGAGAGTAGAAGGAGGGAAAAAAAATTGTGTGAATTTTTTTTTTTGAAAATGGAAGATGATTGTGATGATAGTATTGCAGCAGCTGAATCTTTAGCTCTACTACAACAACAATCATATCATCAATCTTCGGTTAATGATAACAACTCACAATTGGAGTTATATGATGAACCAACACCCTTGGATCATGATTTTCGTGAGCATGAAGTGTTTTGGGAAGAACCAACCCAAGAAAGTAAACATGTCCAGCATACAAGCAACCCCAACACACATGTAATGCTTCAAAGAGGTCGAAAATTTGATTTTTCTGTTTCAAACCGCCATTATTTCTCCGAAAAAGCTTAGTACCGGCACATCCGTTATATGAATGTTACACCGGAATTAGAAATACCGGCGTGGTATTCATACTACGGATGTGCCGGTACACTATATCCCCCATTTTAAACACGCTCCCGGCGTGGTTTTTATAGTTTTGTCCATGACGGTATAGCATATCCCCCATTTCAAAAACTTTCCCGGCGTGTTATTGAATAATCTTTGTATGCCGGTATTTAGTTATGCTTTTTACCTAACACCGAATATTCCAACCGGCATAAATTACTCCTAACCGACGATGCCGGTACTTACAGAAAAGCATCCAGGAGTTTAAGATTTTTGAACTCCAATACCGGCGGAATATATAAAATATCTGAAACGCCGGTATTTATTCCCGGCGTGGTTTTCATAGTTCTGTTTATGCCGGTATAGCATATCCCCCATTTCAAAAACTTTCCCGGCGTGTTATTGAAACAATCTATGTATGCCGGTACTTACAGAAAAGAATTCCGGAGTTTAAGATTTTTGAACTTATATACCGGCATGTTATATAAAATATATGGAACGCCGGTATTTATTCCCGACTTTATGTTAAAATTATCTTTATGCCGGAACTCGGTTCCGGTTGGAAAACTCACACGTCGAGAATGCCGGTTATTGTTACCGGCATGTACCATGTTTAGATAAAATGCCGGTATTGACTCTTCCGGCCTTTGTATTCAAGAACATTCAATGCCGGAGCGTGATTCGAGCACGCGGGAAATGGTACCGGCATGGTAATTTTTATTTTCTATGAACTAATTCAATTTTTTTTCATTTATTCCTAAGATTGTGACATACATTGATCCGACAAATTCCAAACCGCTTGGTCCGGATACGGACGAATACTATAAGATGCCCCCGGTATGTTACCAAACAATACTTTTCACCTAGTTTTTAGAACGTTCTATGCGGATTGCTTGTAATGAACCTTATAATCTTCTATTGTTGTCCTAATGTAGGGAATTAAATCTCCAGAGGAAGCAATTGCTTGGGAAAAAGAGATGGCTCTTAAGAACAAGTGTGTGTTGGTGAGGAATACCCAAGCTTCAAATACGCGGTTTGAGATGGTTTGCAAGAGAAGTGGGAAATACACGGCGAAGAATAGCCATAAGAGAAAGGGTTATGTATATGAAAATAAGACTAATAGGGTATACAAGACTCGTACGAGGAAGGATGAGTGCCCCTTTAAGTTAGTATTATATCTAAGAGACAAAGAAAAGGATTGGGATTGTACGGTATGGTTTGGCCAACATAACCACCTTGATCCGAAAGATTTTAATGGTCACTCCATAGTTGCAAAGCTAAAACCTCATGAATTCGATGATGTAAAGATAATGACCAAGGCATGTATCAAACCAAGAGTGATTCTCAGAACCTTCAAGGAAAAGGATGATCAGAACGTTTCTTCTCTAAGTACAATTTATAGCGCACAAGCATCCATTAGAAGGGTGGAATGGTAAGGGAGGACCGTTATGCAAGAATTTGAGAAGCTAGTTTGGGATCACAATTACACGCGCATCATTAAAAGAGGACCGGACGAAAAGCCCCTTCAAATATTCATTGCGCATCCTTTGCTTTCACAATTGTCTCATTCATGTTGTGGTGTTCTTTTGATGGATTGCACCTACAAGACAAACAAATACAACATGTCGTTGTTCAACATCGTGGGGCAAACATCGGACAAGGTAACATTCACATTGGCTTGGTGTTTAATGGAAAACGAGAGGGATTACAATTATCATTGGGCATTACGACAATTGAAATTATTGTTCCCGGAAAATCAGTTTCCGAGGGTCATCGTAACCGATCAAGATGAGGCACTAATGGGTGATATATCTGATGTATTTCCGGATACACAAAATTTCCTATGTACGTATCATATAGGTCAAAATGTGACAAAACATTGTTATGCTTTGTTTGAACCGTCTAAGGCGGATATTAAGAAGAGAATGATTGCTCAACTAGAGGAAGATGTTCGCAAGAAGAAACTATCACCCGAAATAGAAGAAGATGAAAGAGCAAAGATTAAAGAGCGAGTGGACAAAGAACACGATGAAAATCATAAAAAATGGTTGGAATTTCTAAAGGATTGGGAAAAGGTTTATTGGTCACTTACCGAGGATATATATGAAAAGAGATTGAATATGTTTAGTGCTAAATATAAGGAAGTGTATCCAAGCGCCGTCTCATATTGTCGGGATAAATTATTGGATAAGTACAAGGAAAAATTTGTGCATGCATGGACAAACCGGTATAAGCACTTCAAAACTGAAGCAACTAGTGCATTGGAATCCGCTCATGGTAGGTTTAAAGATCTCATCCAGTCCGGGCAAGGCAACATGGTTACGATCACCGAGGCAATGGAGCAAAACTTCAAGGTTGATATCGATCGGATAAAGAAGGATTTTCAGAAAAGCTTAATGGAAAGGATGATTCAATTTCTTCAATATACTACGTTTCTCCAAGGAATAGAGTTCAACGTCTCTCAATGGGCAATAAAACATATGATGAGAGAAATGGCATATGAGAAAAATTATGGAAAACCAGGTGATGTGTGTATTTGTCCGGACATGTCTTCATTGGGGCTTCCGTGTCGTCATATGCTTGTGAAGTATAAAGAAGTTATACCTATTGAGGTTATTGATCCGTTTTGGAGGCAACTATCTTTTGACCCCCCCCCACGGAAGCTCCCGGACAATCCCCATGGGATACAAGTGAAGGAAAGGAATTCTACGAAGCTTACTCACATGGAAACTCGGCTAGCCGACAAGTATTGTTGAGCCAACTAAGGCTTCTATCTCGCCCATGGATCAAACCAAGTGAAGAGCCAGGAAAGGGAGATCCGATAGGTAGACCACAAACTAAATCTTCAAGGAGAAAACAAAGAAAAGAATTTAAAGAAATGACTAGACGTGAAGAAGAACTCGCGTCAACCAAGTTACGAGATCTATCCGCAAGTGAGATTTCAGAACTCCGATTCGCGGAAGAGCCGGTTACAATTAAAAGGGGTAGACCGAGGAAGGAACCATTAACAAGTCAACAACAAGCTTCGATTTCTGTATCCACGCCAAAAACTGATAGATCGGAGGGTCCAAAGAAAAGGGGTAGGCCGCCGAAGGTACCAACATTGAGCTTGGAAGAACAACAAGTTGAGCATTCCGAATCCACATCCATAGTCGATGTATCGGATGTTCGAAAAAAAAGGGGTAGGCCGCCAAATGTACCAACATTGAGCTTGCAAGAACAACAAGCTTCGGTTTCTGTATCCACGCAAAAAACTGATGGATCGGAGGGTCCAAAGAAAAGGGGTAGGCCTCCGAAGGTACCAACATTGATCTTGCAAGAACAACAAGTTGAGCATTCCGAAGCCACACCAGTAGTCGATATATTGAAAGTTCCAAAGAAAAGGGGTAGGGGTAGGCCAAGGAAGAATATTCTCCCGTCTAATACCAAAGACATTTAGAGCATAGGGATTTCAGAGGATGGTTTGGATATAATTAATCTAAAAATTGGTAATATGACCATGTATAAGGATTCGCAAATGGGTAGGACTTTTAGACACTAACATACGAAGATAGAGTCTTATATAGACCAACTTCCTGAGGCTATTCGTGAGTTTATTGTGTATACGGATGATGTTGACGGAGATGGAAACTGTGGCTATCATGCTGTGACAGAACAATTAGGAATCTTTGACACGGCGGATAGTAGAGGTATGACACCATGCAAATATGCTAGAACGAGGATGGCCGAACAACTGGTGAACAAGAAGATCTTTTATGAGCATTTGGTTGGTGAAGGCGAGAGGTTTGATGATATGTATGCTCGAGTATTAGGGCCCGACCACGAGATGAAGTTTCTTCCTTCTGAATATTGGATGAGAATGCCGCTTTGTGGGCATCTAGTGGCGGATACATTTAGATGTATTGTTCATTATTTTAGCCCCACCGTAGTCACAACATTTACACCAAAGTGGCAAAAATGTGAAGGATCCCTTAAGAAGAGAAGAGTTGTTTTGGCGTTCGTGAACGACAATCATTTTATTATTCCAAAACTCAAGGACAATTGTCCATTGCCACCTATTTGTGGGATGGTTAAAAACAAGGAAACAAAATGAGTTTAAAAAAAATTAGGAAACAAATACCGACATGGTAAGTATAATAAAGTGTATGCCGGAACTAATCCCGGCGTTGTATACTAAATGAGTTAAATGCCGGTTATTACTTCCGGTGTGTTATATAAATTAAATATAATGCCGGAAGGGAAAGGAAACCATTACCGACATAGTCGATATAATAAAGACCATGCCGGAAGTGTTTCCCGGCATGATATACTAAATGAGTTCTATGCCGGATTTACACTTTCGGGGTGTTATGTAAATGTTATATTATGCCGGTATTAAGAGAAATGGCTACAGAGAATTAAAACAAATACCGACATGGTAGATGAACAAAACGAGTACGCCGGATATGTTTCATGGCGTTATATACTAAATACATTTTATGCCGGAATTATGTTCATTAAGCTATCAAATAAACCCTAAGAATGGTTCGATAAACATAGACATCACTTACCTCATCATCTTTGTTATTTCCTCATCATCACTTATATCTTGTTCAATAGATGCTTTTGATTTCGATTTATCAGGATGTTTGCGAGGACCCATTCTTCTAGGGGTTTTGATTTCGAATGAGTTGGGTTTGGAAGATGAAACCAAATAATGGAGTTTCTACAAGTTCTCTTGGAATTGGTAAGTGATAATAAAAAAATTGGAAGAGGGAACCGTTCCAATTTTATTAGTAATGGAGTTTGTAACCGTGAAAAGGGAAGATGGAACCGTTTCCAAGTTCTCTTTTATTGTTTGTAACGAAATTGGGAAGTTTAGATTTTGAAAACTGAAATGGGGTGTTGGGGATTGACCGTTATTTTGCAGTTTTGTGTTTGGAAACTCAAATGGGGTGTCTCATTATCTTTGTGGAAGACAAGAATTTAGGTTTTTTTATGTTATTTGATTTTTAGTGGTTGTTTGTGTTTGAAATCATGAAGTTGACGAATTGGGTTATCAATGTTGTTGACAAAGTGGTCAGTTGTGGAAGTTTGAGGCGGTTACAATGGGGGTTGACAGTTACAAAAGTAAAAAATCTCAGAATTCCGGCACCACCCACATGTTACATTGTACGCCGGAACACTTGCTACACTAAACGCCGAAACACTATCTTGACACTCAATTTTAAGCAAACAAACCGACCTAAACAACATTGAACAAATAAAAAACACATAAAATGAAACATCAACAAATGGCCAATTGGAACTAACATCAGTTCTCGGAACGAGATTCAAGAAACAAAGCAGCTTCAAAATGCCTAAAAGGCCTTTTGAACAACTTCAAATATGCCTCCTGAGCTTTATACCTATTACCTCTATATCTTGCAAGAAACTCGTTGTATTTGCGACATAATTTGATGAGTGCAGTTGTTCGATTGCGTACAAAAACATCTCTGCATTCTAGACCCGAATGCACGAATGAATGCCGGTGAACTTCCGGCGAATCCGATACTATGTAGTAGTTTTTAATCCACTGGGTTTCTTCTTCAACATCCGCTTCTATTTTAGCTTGTTTTTGACGTTTACCCGCTTCCTCAACATCCTCTTCAATCTTAGTTAGTTTTTCACGATAGTATTCAAGCATTTCTTCCTCTTTTTCTTCTCTTTTCCTCTTAACTATCTCTTCTTCCATTGTGGCAATTGACTTGGTGGTTTCTTCCTTCCTTCTTAGTTTTTCTAGTATTGTGTCGACTGAGTTGGTGGTGGTTGATGATTGATTTCCCATCGCAGTGCACAATATGTTCCGCATACGTTTTTCTTTTTCGAGGGAATTGATGAACTTGAACTTGGTAGTTGGTGATTGATAATCCATTAGAGAGATGTCTTGGACCTAATCAAGTGCAATAGGTGTAGCCATTAGTTTAAATAGATGAGCACATAACGGATCTATTCCACTTTTTTATTCCGGCATTAACTGTAATCTATATACCAAGCCGGAAAACACTTACTATTTAGCATATCATAAAAAGAAATGCCGGGAGTGACTACCGGTTTAGTATATTATAAGACGAGAATGCCGGGATAGAATAATTTCTTTACAGAGATTTAACAAAAACTATATCGGCATGCTATTGAAAAAACAGTTAAATGCCGGTTTTTATGTCCGGCACTCAATCTAAATTAACGAGGATGCCGGCATTTGTTAAATTCAAAATAAAACTGCTATTTTTTTAACAAATAAGACCGTTGGGGATTCATTTCTATATAATACCCCACATTCCTTAGGAAAAATCTACACAAACCACACACCAAATAACAAAAATCATTCTCTCAAGATACCAAGCACGGTTAAAGCTTTAGAAGGGATGGGGGATTCATCATCTACCTCTATTTGCAAAGTAAGTTGATTTACTAACAATCTAATGTTCAATACTATGACGCGTAACTAATATAATTTTATATTATAGAGTCATCATTGCAAGTGTCAAATTTGCAAGTCACCTTTTCATCTAGCCATGGATTGTCCTTTTATTTATTCAAAATGTAGAAGCTGTGATGGCACACGCCGGTTTTGGATTGCAAAAACTGATGACGCTGAAAATGGAAGAATGTTTCTAAAGTGTTTGAATCACCCAAAATGCGATGAGTTTCAATGGTTTGACAAAGCTGTTGAACTAGAAGAGTCAAGAAAGAACCACCAAGGACAATGCAATCCTATTGATAGGTCCTATATGAAGTGAAAGGAATATTTTGAAAGAGAAGATGAACCAGTTAAGATGGTTCTTGACACCGAAATTCCAGACGATGTCTTCGAAGATATTCGCGAAAGATTCAAAGGCTCCGCAATTATTGAAAAAAGGATGGAAATAGATTGTGATATCCAACCAAATTTAATCCATTCCATGCCGTTTAGTATGTTTTAATTTAATTTTCTAATCCAATGTAATAGATTACTTAGGGATGAATTAAGAAAGCGTTTGTGAAAAACTATTACAGCAGAATTCCGGCATTCAATTAATCAAGATTAGAGTGCCGGTTTTGTAACCAAAATTAAACCTTAAAAAAATACAATTCCGGCATGCAATTAGAAAACGCATTTACGCCGGTACCATAGCATATCTATACAGGAACATGGAATTTTTAATTTCCCAATTCCGGTATAGTTTCGTAGGATTATTTGTATGCCGGTACTAGTCTGTAAATTTAAATTTAAACATGTTCAACCAAACAAAAACAAACTGGATCGTGCTTAAATGTTCTTATCCCACGAATCATAAACCAAAAGCAAAACCAAGACGTAAATAGTAGCAACCTATTCAGTAGCAACCTATCCAGTAGAAACCTATCCAGTAGCAACCTAAAGAGCTAATCACTCGGTCCTTTGCTTCTTTTGGCCAAATCTATTCCTCTTTTCCCCAAACAAAACTATTGAACTATGGTCGGTTTCTTCAATTTTATCAAGATTTTCCACGACTTCCTTCATCTCTTCAAGGGATAGCACCTCTCCTCCCGAGTACTTGCAACCTAACATCTTCTTCAACTTGCCAAGACGACGCCACTAGATTCATACAAACAACACATAATTAGTATATATATGCTAATATAAAATTACATGTACATTAAACGAGTTAGCAGTTAACAATACTTACTAGCAATCCAACAGTCTTATCAAGTTGGCTCATCGTAGGTGGTGCCGCTATAGGAGTTGGAACGGGAGGGTTTTTCTGGGGTGGAACTTGGACATCTTCAGGACGCACAACAAGTGTATGGGACCATTTCAAGTAATCATCAATATAGGATGGGTCAGCTTCATCACCATTGTTCGCAACCTCCCAATTAGTAGTATCCACCAAACGACGTGGTTCCCTATCCCTCTAGTGTGTTGTTTCAGGAGTTGGATCATACTCTACCCTCAACTTTGTGGAACTTGACATGCAACGAGTTAAATCAATAAGGTACCTATCATTAGAAACTGTCATATAACGAGGTAATTGCTTGAATCCAATTTGCCGCATCACACGTCGAGGATCATCCATAACGTATCCCTTTGGATGGAACAAAGGACCTTGGTATAATGCAACGTTATAAAACCAAGTGTATTGACGGTTATCTCTAGCCTCCTTGTAGGGGTTGAACACAACATCCTTGGTAGTCATCGCGTCAAGAGCCAATCTAATTTTTATCAGTCGACCAAGCTTAGTACCGGGCTTTGGATGGGCGTTGAACTCGTATTTATTTGCTATAGGCTCTTGGGGGTTAACATCGGGATTAAAATTCAAAAAGGGGTGGTCCTTGAACAATGTTGGGAAATGTTCATAAGCCCACACCTATACAAATTTTAAATTATACATATAAAAGTCAGTAAATTTTGTTTCTAAATACATAACAAGGATACACGTGAAAAATATAAATAAGAACATAAGTTTAAAAACAAAAGTACTTGGAGTAGAGTGAAATTCCCGACGAATTGGTTTGTAACCGCCTTAGAGGCCCTTATCATCTCCGTCATCAAATGTGACATTGCAACGGTGCCCCATGAATAGGTAAAGACCTCATCCAACGGATCCAAGTACTGAAGGAAATTTGCACTAACCCTGTTGCTACTAGTGTCAGGGAATACACGAGTCCCCAAGATGTATAACAGGTACGCGACGGCCGTATAACGAATCTGTGCGGGGTCCTATCCATCCTCCACACTTCTTTTCTTTGTGTTTGCAAACTTCTTATTAAGCAGGGTCAGTTTGAATGTCTTTGTCCTACTAACCTTTGATACATAGAAGCTTTCCACAGACTCTTTGTAGTCCCAACCAAACAACTTGTTAGTAAGCTCGTGCAACTTCGTCCATTCTAGCTCAAAGTCACCTCGTTCTGCAATTGATTTGCCGATAACGTTCAAGCCTAGAATGTTATGAGCATCATCAGGGATTAAGGTCATTTCTCCAAACAGGAAGTGCATTGTATCAGTTTCACCATGATACCTTTCGACGAAGGAATTGACGGTTATAATATCGGGCTTCACATAATTTTCAACTAAAGGATATAGACCATATTCCTTTACTATTTCTTGGACATCATCATGCTCTAGAGACAAATCCCAATCAGCCGCGGCTTGGTTTCGGAAAACACGCACAGCCTTCTTATGATCCTACAATTAGGAGATAATGATTAAGAGATTTTAAGAGATTTTGCATTAATACAATACATATGCACGAAAGAGAAATTCTTACATAGGTCTGATATATAGTACGAGCCCATGAGTGCTTGTATCCAAATAGATGGCCCGGAACAACTGAATCCGCGCCCCAAATTTGACCACGTTCAAGGTCGGGTATCATGTCATCAACATGAGGAAGGTGTTCACCTTTAACTTTTGCTTTGCATTTTCCTTTCCCCTTGCCTTGTGTTAGTTGTTGACTTGGACCATCTTGTTCAACTACTCCTTGGCTTTGGTTTGCTAATTGAGTTGGATCAATATCATTGTCTTCGTCCTCACTTTCCTCTTCATCTTGCTCATGTTTCTCATCTTCCTCGACTTCCTCCTCAACAACTGCAGTAGGTCCACGGATTACAAGAATACTACGATCACGACCACTCTCCCAAATATCCCCTCTTGTCTCAAAACCCAAACGCTTTTTGTTATTCCCTCGAGGAGGCAGAGACAGAGGAGTATCAAGACCATCCTTCCTTTTTTTCTTAGTCGCAACAACTTTAGCTTTTCCTTTGTTTGCATCCTTTGCTTTGGCCTCCTTGGCTTTAGATCTATTTCAAAAGAAGCACGAAATTAATACCACTAATTTTCATTTTTAGTACCGGAAAACAAACCATGCCGTTAGATAGTTCTGGCATGTACATATAATAAATTTTCATGCCGGGTATATATGCCGGTATTTAAAATTAAACGTCGAAAATGCCAGTATACTTCAGATATTTTCCTGGATAAATTAACACCAATACCGGCATCTTTATATAATAAACGTTCATGCCGGATTAAAGTAACGGCATACAAAATTAAATGTCGACAATGCCGGAAAGAATTCTAAAAATCCTGGATACCAAAAAAAGACTTCCGGTATGACTTCTAAAATTCAATTTATGCCGGTACAACTAACTAAACAATGGGTCTTTGTATATTAGAAGTTCAATACCAGCGTGGTATTCAACCAAGATTGAGTTCCGGTAACAATTTACGGTGTGTTATTCATACTAAATCTTCTGCCGGGATATCTACCGGCGTGGAATGTATCATAGATTGCATGCCGGTTTAAACTACCGGTGCAGTATTCATACTAAATTAAATGCCGGAACTTCTGAAACTGAAAATTTGAAGCTAGGTTTTTGTGATTTTGACCTAAACCCATAGCTACAAATCAAGTGAAACACTAATTAAACAGTTCAAAATGACTAAACTTCTCACAGAAGCCATCTTAGCTAATAGTTCATCGTTTGATAACTCTGCTTCTTTGTCTTCCTCCTCTTGAGCAATCAAATCAAGTTTTTTTTTCAATTTCTGTTGAGCAATCGTTCTTGGGTTCGATTGACTTGGATTCGCTTGACTTGGGTTCGATTTGGAAGTTGTTTTCTTCCATGGAGGCATGGTTATGATTCGGGTAGATTAATCGACGAAGAATTTTTTGATTTAACGATTAATCGTCGATGAAGAACGATGAAGAAGATGAAGAAGATGAAAAAAATTCGGAACCCTCACACGACTATGCCGGTATACAAATGGGGGATAACTGATTTTGTGTTTGGTTTTGATTTTAAGTTTTTAATTTTGTGGGGAGGGTAAAATAGTCTTTTCATAAGTTTTTATAATTAATCTAAGGGTGTTTTAGTATTTTCATACCGAAAAAACACCCCTTATCAGACACCCAAGGTTGGGGAAGTAATTCATATCCCCCAATTAATATGGATATCCCCAATTGCGCGTTCATATTTAACTAATTTTGGAAGTCCCAAATATCTTTTCTTTTTTAATTGTCTTCTATAATCAAATAATCTCAAATTATAATAAAATATATAAATGTTAAGATATCGATTGATATTATTACCCAAACCAAATATTTACTGAAGTTTAATGACTCTTTATATAAGAAACTATAGCAAAAACCACATTTGTTTCTGTATTGTCTTTTTTTTTTCTTTCATAGCAGTTTGTTTTCTTTCATTCTTTTTATTTCTATTGTTTCTTGAAATTGAGATTTCGGATGGCTAATATATTTTCGTTAATTGATTTGTAGGTACAATCGATACTTCCAAAAGAAGTTGCTGGAAAGGGAGGGCTCGTGAATACTGATATTAGAGTTGATCAATAAATTGATTTAATACGGCTTCTATTGGTTTTAAGATTTTGTTTTCGGATTTCGTTTGAATTTTTGTTGATGTTTAATTGGTGTTTATATTTTCCGTCTAGACTATATACGAGGAGAAGCATATGAGGTACCAAGCTTAATAGTAACTCTATTTTCTTGATCAAATGCTTATATATGAGAGCCGAATTTTAGAAAAACCTACTCTCTCTCTTTTAAAAAAAAAAAATAAAACATCAGCGTTATTGGTTGTTCCATCAAAATTTTTTTGTGAATGGTGCTATTTTATCATTTTCTGGATTAATAATTTTTTGACGGCCTCCGTAATAACGTGATCATGCAAGTATCACTCATGTTTTCATACTCATGCATTATTGAATTACTTATTCCATCCATTTGTTTTCATACTTTGTATTATTGAAATTACTTATTCCATCAATTTGCATGTCCATATTTCGAATGGGATCCTATATTTCAACCAGATAGCTATGATCTGATGGGACTTAATGTAACCTATATTTATTCCATGTTATGTTAAAGGTGATAAAAATATGTGTGTAATTTAAAATACCCACGTTTATGTGTGTTTTTATATTAATCCTTAGAATCTACATTTATTCCATGTAATTAATAAAATTTAAACTATTTTTAGGCGACACAAATTTGATATTTATAGAATTATCTATATCTATATATATATTGTGTACGCGTGTGTATGTGTGTGTCTGAATACACAAATGTGATATTTATATAATTATCTATATATATATATATTGTGTGTGTGTGCGCGTTTATGTGTGCTTTTAAAAAGTAAAAGAATAGAATTTTTTGGATATTTATTCCAAAACTTTTTTCTTTTTGTAGTTTTATTAATTCTTACATATATATATATAAATGGTTGGAGCAAAGGCAAACATATTTTCTACACGCGTGGCTTCTTTTGCAGACTGATATGCGTCTGTTGGTTGTTTAGCAGGTGTGCTCGAAGTTTTTCTGTTGTATTTTGAACATATCGCCTCAAGGAAAGATATTTTGATAGCATGTAGCGTTCGGTAAATCTCTTTGTCTCTATAAACCTTTTAAGTCTTTACATATGCATATGTGCAAGAATAAAATATTTAGGTATATTGCATCGCGTTTATAATCGGATTTGTAGCAGTGAAATCCTTTTTTTCTTTGTGCTCCTAAGATTCTTCTTTGCTTTGTACTTTTGTTCTGCAGTCACTCGTATTATGAACAAAAAACATAAACTTGGTTACGTGGCAATAAAATCATTTCTTTTCCTTTATTTTTTCAAGGGTTCCTCTTTGATTTTAGTTAACCAATGATGATTGTCCTACCAGCTGAAATAATAATCGTCTGTCTTGGACAAGCCAAATCTGCTGGACAAGGTTTATATTTAAACTATGCTTATCATGTTCTAAATGTGGATATACAAATCTGCCAACGTTATCACATACTCGGCATATCATTAGCATTCTCTCCATAAAATATAATTTAGTTGATAGTAAATTTTGTTTAACATCAATAGCTGTAGTTTTGTTATTTTTTTCACCGCAAATTAGCATTTACGATATTCTTCCGAAAATATCCTAACAAAGGTATTTCGTGTACTTTTTCCTAACTTTTCCATTTCATATATGCAAAAGATATATGGATGTGGAACATACAACACAGTTTAGCATAAGTGTTTTCTTTGTCTAAATGAGTGGATGTAGATTGTAAAATTTTGTTTATGCCGGTAGTAATACCGTTAACTTGTTATGAATCAAATATGAAAAATGAAATTGCATGTCATTTTTGTTAGTTTTTACTGTTAATAGTCATGTAAGACGTAGCTTTTTTTTAAAAAAAAAAATTGAACATACGTAACTTTGTACTTCACAAATGCAATAATGTTCCAGAAGTGGTGGTAGTGGCAGTTATCATCCCCATAATAAATAAAAATGTTCCAGAAGTGGTGGTACTGGCAGTTGTCGTCACCATAATAAACAAAGCACTATTGCAAACTATAAGTTTTAGCAGATTCGAGATCGAGATCGAAATGCGCAAAGAAAAAAGTGGCTAGATGTTTTTTGGAATTTGGTAAGTTACAGAATTGCCCTACATAAGTAATGCAACACACCACCGGTAGAAATGTACCTACCAAGAAACCAAATATTGAGTCTATGACTTTTAGAATAAAGAGATCAAGAATATTAAATTCTCTTTAGTTGTTTTTCTTTCAAACTCTTTATTCAAGTGAATGTCCTCTTGGGGATTTTATGGCTCTTATTGTTGATCCTAATCACTCCAATTATCATATCATAAAAGTCAAATAGTAAAATAATAAAATTAACCAGTTTCCTGCTATTTAACTTTATAAGCGGTCCCTGATGTGTAATTATACCAGGTTCCCCCAGTGCCTAAATTTATAATCCAATGATTCCATAAATCAAGATGTCATCTCAAAGTTGAGCTCATTTACATGTCTTAATTTTTCCTGTATAATGCTATGAAAGAAATTATAAAACAACCATATTTGGTATTTCGATCAAGTTATGAGTTCAAGATCGAACTCATTTACATGTCCTAATCTCCCGTATATAAGGATCTGAAATAAAAAAAAAATTAAAAAATAAACATTTTTATCTTTGGAAAACTTTGTTATTTCTTTTGCATTAGCAGTACTCTTTCATTTCAGGATGCAATGTATGTTTACGTTAAAGGATATTGCAGGAGGTAAAACATGCGGATGGAAACTTGATATGGTTGGGATATGGACAATTAGAATAATTGATATCGATAAATATGACTTAGTATATTGGCGTCGATCAGTTGTAGAAATGGAAGCTCTCCTTAGAGATACCATTCAGTAACCCATCTCCTTTTTCCTTTTTACCAGCATCTATAAATATACATTTTATTTTGTTGTTATCGATGAATTCCTCTAAATTGAGCAGTTTCATTTGACCATTGTAGTTACTGACATTTACGTTCTTTTGTAACACCCGATGATTATAATTAATCATTCCTTATGTTTCCAATTGATAATTTTCGTTAAATCAACATGGTTATTCCCTTTATTTCAATAACAAACAATATTATCACTTTATTTTCACAATCAATAATTTCTATTTTACATAAACTTGGGCAGTGCATATGGTCTCGGAGACATTGTTGGCTATTTTTCCACTACTCCATTGAAAATTAATTATAGTTTCAGTGAAATATCTTTTAAGTTTATTGTCTACTTAGAGCATTCACTCATTTAGGCTCTATTTTGGAGCTTTTTACCCACACAATCAAGAAAAAGAAGAAAGAGTAAGCTAGAAATCAAAAAGTTCCTTAGTTTTTTACTGATTTCCTTTTTTTTTTTAATTTTGTGGATAGTGGTTCTCAATTTAGACAAAACAGAGATTGGGGTTTGAGTTCTCATCACATTATGAGTTAGTCGGTTCGACGGTTGTCAGTTCGATCCCGATGGGAATTAGGGTATGACTTCTTCTTCTATTTATTTTGATCGGCTTTTGCATTTTTTTTTGTCTATTTCACTACATTACTCGCATTAGTTTAGGTTTTTCCTTACAATGAGGAACTCAATAAAGGACTCACACTAGCAGTTAATATGCTCGGTTTCTGAAGAATTAGTGCATTTATTTGACGGGAAGTACTTTGTATGCTTAACACTATTTATAGCATGGGAACCTATTTTATATTTGTATCGTGTATTTTTTTAGTGTCTCTAATATCAGATATTGATACAACTATATAGTGAGCATGATTTTTCATTTTAAATTTTTTTATTGGAACCTGAATGAGCAGTTGAGTTGGTCGTTTGACACAAGTATATAATTTCTGAATAAAGATATATTGGTGCATCTCATTGATCGCATCTTCTTTGACGGAAAACACTTCATATGCTTAGCACTATTTAGATATGACAATCTATTTTATATTTACATCGTATGCTTTTTTAGTGTCTCTAATATCAAATATTGGTATAACTATATAGTGAGTGTGATTTTTCATTTAAATACAAGTTGTTGGATCCTGGAAGAGCAGATGAGTTGGTAGCTTGATTTTTAACGCAAGTATATAAACATATATTGGTGCACCTCATTGATTACATCTTCTTTGACGGAGAGCACTTCATATTCTTCACACTATTTAGATTTGACAATCTATTTTATATATCGTGTGTTTTTTTAGTGTCTCTAATATTAGATATCGATACAACTATATAGTGAGCGTGATTTTTCATTTAAATACAGTTTGTTGGAGCCTGGAAGAGCAGTTGAGTTGGCCGCTCGATTTTTAACCCAAGTATATAATCTCTGAAGATATTTATAAGTGTATCTCATTGATTACATCTTCTTTGATGGGAATCACTTCATATGTGTCACATTATTTGGAGATGGAAATCTATTTTATATATATCGTTTGTGTTTTTAGTGTCTTCAATATCAGATATGGATACAATTATATAATGAGTGCGATTTTTCATTTAAATACAAGTTGTTGGAGCCTGGAAGCTAAGTTATTTTGGCCACTTGATTTTTAACACAAGTATATAATTTCTGAAGAAAGATATGTCAGCACATCTCACTAATTACATGTTCTTCGACGGGAAGAAATTCAAACGCTTTGCACTATTTACAGTTGACACTCTGTTTTATATTCATATGTTTTTTTTTTTGGTCTCTAATGTCATATATCAATACAACTATATAGTGTTTGCGATTTTTCATTAATCTACAAGAAAATGTAGTCTTGAAGAGCGGTTGAGTTGGCCGCTTTATTTTTAATGCAAGTATATGATTTCTGAAGAAAGATATATTTGTGTATTTCCTTGATAACATCTTCTTTGATGGGAAGCACTCCATATGCTCTGCACTATTTAGAATTGACGACTATTTTGATTAATATAGTGATTTTTTTAGTGTCTCTAGCTATTATCATATATCGATACCTATATAGTAAATGTGATTTTTCATTTAACTGCAAGAAGTTGGATTCTTGAAGAGCAGTTAATTTAGTCGCTTGATTCTTATTACAAATATATTATTTTTAAATAAAGATATATCGGTGCATTTCCTAAATTACATCTTCTTTGACGGGATGCACTTCATATGTTTTGCACCATTTAGAGTTGGCAATTTATTTTATATTAATATAGTGTTTCTTTTAGTGTTTCTAATTTCATATATCTACACAACTATAAAGCGAGTGTGATTTTTCATCATATAACTACCGACTTCTTTTGTTTTATATACATGAACTACTTACTGATTTCAAAGGTCGGTATTTCAAATGTAATTTCTTAAAGACGACTTCTTAATCTCCAACAATTTATATGATGCCTAATAGGTGAATTTGGTTTCATAAGTTAATCTACTATATATATAATATATAATAATGGGTGTTCTCATTATACACTGCAATTGTTAATTGGGACCCTTCTGGGACGGGCCCGTCTCACCAAATGAGGATCGACTCCCATGGTACCCGATATGTAGCATATGTTCAATACTAAAAATAATAATCTTATTACACTTTTGTATTTATAGTTTAAACTATTTTACTTTTGAGATTATTTTACCTATTTATTTTAGTTTATTTATAAAATTTTAAAATTGATTATTGTTTCGTTAGATTGCTTGAAATCCACCCAATCTACACCGTACATTGTCAGATCAATGCACCATATGTAACGAAATTTCATCCGATGAATACGAATGGTTTCTCAATTAGCCAATGAGAGCGTGAGGTTATGCTCACCAACCAATAGGAGAGAGGGTGAGCTCCACCAGTGCTACTTTTATTATGGAGTGGGGGATGGTATTGAGTTTTTAGGTTGTTGATAATAGTATTACATATTTGATAATTAGAAAATTTTAATTACATAGTTTTAATTATTAGTTGTTAATCTGTTGGATAGTAATTCTATCGTAGCTTATTAGGGTTTTCATTGGGACGTGTGCGGGGCGAAGCCCCGCCTCAGTGGACATGGACAAAAAAGGTACAATATTCCAGCAATCCCGGTGCGTAGCATGGGTTTCAAACTAGTGCGTTTTAAAAACCGGATGTCACCGCTTCATCACTCTTTAAATTTGCGGGATAAATCTTCCGAGAGATTCAATGTGCATTAAATCATTTAATGTCATATTATTACGCACTTGAAAGCTAGTTGAGCTTGGTTGGTGCCATTAACAGAGTTCATGCGACTTCCGCAGAATCTTAGGTAATGACCGACATGATTTTGAGGAAGAAAATGGCTGCGTTCTGTAGGACCAGAATATCGCTACAACTCTATTCCTGCGATATCAACAACGTTTCTGCGAGCGTCATCGCCAGTCCTTAACAACATTTCACGAGCGTCACAGAATATCTAAAATAAAATGACGATGGAAGAAATAAAAAAAAGAATATGTTGATCCTGCGATGGTCATCATTTTTGCGATAGAGAATATTGTAGCGCTCGCGATGAGATCGCAGAATAGATCCAAAATAGGAGTAAAACTTAGCTGTCATCCATTATGTAAATACTTATATAAAGGGCTCGATAGATCCAGAAAAGGATGATGTAATTTTGAGAGTTGAAAGAGTCTTGAGGAGAGAGAAACTTCAAGAGAATATTTGTAATCTTGATTTCTTCTAATTCTGTAAACACTTCTGAAATTTAAATAGTAAAGTGTCATTTAATCTTTGAAGTTCAATTGATTTCCAATAGATTTCTACAGAATCTTAACAAGGGTGTAGTGTGGGAATTCCTGCAACTACATATTGGCGCCCGAAACATGGATTGATTAACGAAAATTGAAGAAAAAGTAAAGAAAAAAGACAAAATTATTCAAGATTAAGCAAATCGGTGGATATAATTGAAGAAAGAATGATCAGAGTTAATAAGGATTGTCGAAAATTGGAGTGTGATATGGTGACAAGAGCAATGGTTGATAGTTTTCATGAAAATATTAAGGGGAAGATACATAAACGGGATTCTGAAGGAAGAAAGATTATGACGGTAGAGAGAATATCACCATTAAAAGATTGGGAAAAGCAGGAGATCATGTTTACAACAGTAGAAGTACCAGAAGAAAATCTAAGTCATACATCTTCTTTGGTAATCATGGTATCCACTATACCGATGAGAAAGGGAGAATCAATAAAATCTGAAGAAGAGTGGGCTATGAATAGAACCTTGGTGGATGCAGGGAGTTCTGTGGATATAATATTTTATCATACTTTTAAGAAAATTGGATATAAGGATGAAGAAATATCTGGTTCAGCATATCATATTCAGGGTTTTGGAAAATCTTTAATAAAACCTAAAGGCGAAATAATGGTGCGAATTCCACTAGGAGAAATTGAAACACAAGTAACATTATGTGTGGTAGATGTGGAATCACCATACAATATGATACTGGGAAGACCATGGATACATGCAATCAAGGCTGTAGCATCAACATTGCATCAGTGCGTTAAATTTCCTATGCCCAGTGGAATTGGAGAAATTAGAGGAAATATGGATTTTGCAAAACTATGTTACCAAATTGAAGTGAGAAATGGTGAAGATCGTCCAAAATTGCGAAAAATTCGCAGAAATTTGGCGAGAGAAGCAAAGAAGGAAGAAGAATTCAAAGTTTACATGATAAGAGCCAACGAAGGAAAAGGAATAACCAGTGAAATCTCGCGAGAAGAAGATGAATTCGTGAAAATCATGAAAACACCGACACCAATGGGGGAGCCTGAAAACAGTTATATTGCAGCAGAACCAACAAAAGAAGTAAATGTTGGGAGTAAAGAAGAACCTAAAATGCTGAAAATTGGAACTAGAATGGAGGCAGATGAGGAAGAAAGAACTATAAATCTTTTGCGAGAATATAAAGATATCTTCGCATGGAGCATGGATGAGATTCCAGGAATAGACCCGTCAATAGCATGTCATAAATTAGAAATCAATAAAAACATAAAACCATTTAAGCAAAGAATAAGGAAGATCGCAACAACATATCATTCTCAAATAGAAGAAGAATTACAGAAGATGTTGGACGCATGAATTATTAGGCAAGCAAAATATCCAGAGTGGATTGCAAATATGGTGGTGGTCCCGAAGAAGAACAAAGGAATAAGAATTTGTATAGATTTCACTGATTTAAACAAGGCTTGTCCAAAAGACAGTTTTCCATTACCAGATATTCCACAAATGGTTGAATCAGCAGCAGGAAATGCTAGAATATCATCATTGGATGGGTATAAAGGATATAATCAAATCCCTCTCGCTGAAGAAGATCAAGAACATACCACATTTTTTGCCCCAAGAGGATTGTATTGTTATACAAAGATGCCATTTGGCTTACGAAATGCCGGTGCAACGTATCAAAGAATGGTGGAGAAGGTGTTTGAAAAATGGATCCACAAAACATTAGAAGTATATGTAGATGATATGCTGATCAAAAGCAAAGAAGCTGAGAATCATGTGCAAGATTTGAAAGAAATCTTCGATCAAATGCGGCAATTCAATATTAAAGTGAATCCTGATAAATGTACTTTTGGAGTAACTTCGGGGAAATTCTTGGGGTATATTGTATCAAAATAAGGAATACAAGTTGATCCAGAAAAAATACAAGCAATTCGCGATATGCCAACGCCTGGGACAGTAAAAGATGTGCAGAAACTAAATAGACTCTTAGCCTCGCTAGGAAGATTCATTTCACGATCTTCAGACAAATGCAAACATTTTTTCGATATACTCAAGAAGGGAACAAAATTCAAGTGGACAGATGAATGAGAAAAAGCTTTTCAAGGAATAAAAGAACATTTGGCAAGCATAACTATATTACAAAAAGCTGAACCAGGAGAAGAATTATTGATTTATCTCGCAACAACCCCATATGCGCTAAGTGTTGTGTTACTGCGGGTAGATGCAGGGGTAGAAAAACCAATTTATTATATCAGTAAAACATTCAATTCTGCAAAGATAAATTATTCCAAGATTTAGAAATTAATTCTAGCATTGGTACATGCAACTTTTAAACTTCGCATCTATTTTCAAGCACATAAGATCAAAGTGTTAACGAGAGTGCCAATTGAGTCAGTAATGAAAAATTCAAAAAGATCAGGCAGAGTTGAGAGATGGAATGCACAAGTAGGACACTTTGATATCCAATATGAAATTCTATCCTCGCCAAAGTCACAAGTCATCGCAGAATTCTTAGCTGAATTTCCACTAGAAGATGATGAAGTTGTGGAAGATATGATGGATATAGAAGAAGAATGCGGTGATCCAAAAGAGCTATTAACAGAACCAAATAGATGGGAAATATTAGTGGATGGATCATCCAATGGAGAAGGAAATGGAATTGGAATTGTTTTTATCTCGCCAGAAGGAGAAAAAACAGCTTTTTCATTTAGGTTAGAGTTTGCATCCACCAACAATGAGACAGAATATGAGGCTGTAATCCATGCTTTAAAATTTGCAATAGAAATGAAGTTAGAAAATGCAAGAATTACCAGTGATTCGCAATTGGTTATTCGTCAGATAAAAGGGGAATACACAACAAATGAGCCATCAATGAGAAAATACAAAAGACTTGTTGAAGAGTTATCTGCGAGAATTCCAAAAATAAAATGGAGACATATATCAAGGAAAGATAACAGACTCGCAGATGATTTTGCTTTCATATCTAGTATGATGACAAATCCATTGGCGAGAAGCATAAAAATTCAAACACTTTCATTTCCATCGATAAACAAAGAAGAAGAAGAAGAAGAGACAGATGTAATGATGGTAGAAGCTGGCGAGGGAGAACCTACAAGCAATATCACAGATTGGCGAGAAGATCTTCATGCATATTTGGCAAGAGGAGAAATTCCAAGAAATCGATTAGAAGCACACAAGTTGAAAAGTAGAGCAACCAATTATGAGCTAAGAGATGGAGTGTTATATCTCAGATCTTTTAATGGACCATCGCTAAGATGTTTGACGAGAGAAGAAGGACAAAAAGTATTAAAAATGTTACATAGTGGTGATGCTGGTAATCACAGTGGAGGAAGATCTTTAGCATATAGAACAAAAATGCAGGGTTATTACTGGCCGTATATGCATGAAGATGCAAAACAACTCTCAAGGCGTTGTGAAGATTGCCAGCGATACGGAAAAAAGATACATGCACCAGGGGCACCATTATCATCCTCAACAAGCGTATGGAATTTTGGGAAATGGGGATTAGATATTGTGGGACCATTTGTACCTGGTTCTGGACAAAGAAGATATTTAATTATCGCAACAGATTATTTCACCAAATGGGGAGAAGTAAAAGCAGTACAACATATCCGCGATAAAGACATCTTTACATTCATATTCGAGAATATAATTTGCAGATTTGGAATTCCAGAACAATTGGTATCTGATAATGGAAAGCAATTTGAAGGCCAAAACATAGAGTTGCTTCTAAATGCATTCAAAATAAAATGTGGAAAATCTACTCCTTTATACCCACAAGCAAATGGTCAGGCTGAGGCAACTAATAAAACAATCGCAGATATTTTGAAAAAGAAGTTAGAAGGATACCACAGAGCATGGTGTGAGCAAGTGCATAATGCAATATGGGCTTATAACACAACTAAAAGAGAAGCAACTGGAATGTCACCATTTTGTTTGACATATGGAGTTGAATCTGTGTTACCAACAGAAGTTGCTATCCCTACAACAAAAAGAGAAGCATGGGAAAGAAATTTAAGTGCTGGCATGATATTGAATAAATTGGATGAGTTAGAAGAAAAAAGGGAACAAACTTTACAACACATGGAGAATTACCAACACAGATTAGATCGCGAGTACAACAAACGTGTTAAGAAACGCGAATTCCAACCTGGCGATTTAGTATTGCGAGAAACACCCAGTTATCAGCGAGAAAGTGGTGGAAAATTGGCAAGAAAATGGGATGGACCATATATCATTAAAGAGATAGTTGGAACCGGGGAATACAAACTAATGGATCCTGAAGGGAGAGATGTTGGTCAAAAACTCAATAGACCATGGAATAGATTATTTCTAAAGAGGTATTATCAATGAAATCTTCTGCGAAATAAGAAATACTGGTATGTTATAAATTTTTCTCTATTTCTTATAATTGAAAAAATCTTTGATAACAAAGCACAACAAGAGTAGCGAGCATCATCGCAAGAAAAGCGAATAAAATTTCGCAGAGATTAAAGAATGGGACAAACCTCTATGGCGTGCACCCTAGTTCACGAATAAAATTTCGTAAGAGGCAAATGTAAGACCTAAAAGCGTGTCATAAGAGGGGGTATCTCTTGACATGATTCAGGGGTAAGGTTATACCGCTGCTGGATCATGAGTCATGCAGATGTTGAGGTTAAAGAAAACCTATCCAGGAGAGGGATCTTGGATTTCCAACTATATAAGGTTATACCCTGGTTGGACGACTAAGGACCTCTTCTAAGAAGTGCAAAGTATGACCAAGGCGCCGAGGTACACGGTTGAGCCAAGAATGACCGGAGCGTACGAAAATCTCTTGCCATTCTCGGTAAGTCTTGGCTATAATGCACTTGGCCTGAAGAAAACCCCACCTAGGGTGCAGTCTTGTAACTATAAGCCATATAGGCATAAAGGACAAGAGGCTGCGAAAACAACTAGTTGTTGGTAAATATGGATGGGAGGAGCTAGTCTTGTATGGACGATGTTCCCTCCTTGAAGGGCCAACCATGGGGAAGATAAGGGCGGCACCCTCCATTAGGGAGATGATAAGTGTCTTAAGACGGCAATGTCATGGGGCTTTATGATCGCAAGAACATTTAGGCCTGTCATATTGTCGCGTGACGTAAATGATGCATAAGGAAATAAGCCACGATAGAAATGTTAAGATGAGATCAATGGGTTTTTACATGAAAGTGTAAGAACGTCCTGCGATTTCATCGCAAGACGGGAATGTCATAAGGTTAAGTTCTTGCGAGAGAGTTTATACTTATCATATTGTCGCAAATATTTTGAAAGAAACATGGATAAGACAAGATCAAAGGGTCTTTACATGCAAATGTTAAGAAATCCTGCGATTTTGTCGCAGACAGAAAAAGTTTGGCAAAATAAGACCTTTAACTAGGAAGGCAAAATAAGACCAAAAGAATAATCTTACCAATTAACTATTTTATTTTAAGATTGCAGGAAATATTCATTCATCGCAGAACTATATACAAGAAGGCAAATTTTTAACATCGCAGACTCCTTCAGAATTTTTTCATAACATCACAGCAGTATTCATTATATCGCAGATATATTCATACTTTCGTGAATAGTGCAACAACACAATTACTTAAAGAAGATATAGAAAATGATTCACCATTTCAAGAAAGATAATGAAGGTAAAGTATGGGAATAGAGAAGTAAAATCTCATTATCTTCCTTGAAAATATTCAAAGTAAGTTAAATTCTAAAAGTCTCAAAAATTACATCGCTCGCAAGGAAGAAGAGGAAAAAGAAAGCAAAGAAAAAATTCAAGTTATAGCGATGGCTTTGCTAGATTCACCCTTCTTGCTCGTCAGGTTCATTATTTTTGACAGAGTTATCAACTTCATCATCATCCTTTTCATCATGAGTCTCTCCTTATTTTAACTCTTCATCAACATTTACTTCGCCACCCACAGCTTCTTCTTTGGGAGGACTTCTTTCTTCTTCTTCTTCTTCACCATCTTCTTGAGTGGTATTTTCTTCATCATTAGTAAACTCTAAATCTTCATCCATAGGAAGAGGGATTTCGTCATCATCAACCTTTAGAGGAAGAATAGATACATGAGTTAGATAATTGGAGAGCAGAATATTGTTCACGAGAACTTCAACGCTGAGATGAACCTTGCGAAGGAAACCTCTATCGCGATTCCTAATCTCTATATTTTTGAAGTACTCAAGATAATCAAGTCTTCTTTCTGCCTTATTGCGAACATTTAATAAATTTTAAATGAGAGTCTTGTTTTCTTTACAAACATTATCTAGCTTGGTGGTCAGATCAGCAATAATGGAATGAAGATTTCTTTCGGATTCTGCGAGCAACAAAATCAGTTAGACAAAAATATCACAAGGAATATAACACAAAATTTTACGAGAAGATCAATAAGAGAGGTAGTCAATTGACTACCTTCTTTTTGCGAGGTTAAGTTTTGGATTAAAGCAAATAAACAGTTCTCCCATTGATTCATGGCATCATCGAATTTATCGCCAACCATACCCTTCAGACGGGATTTCATGCTTTCTTCTTTGTTGCGGAGATACGAGTTTTCCTTTGCTAACAAAGAATGAGATTCCTTTAATTGAGAGTATTGGTCTTGAAGTTCACTGGCTCTTAAACTAAGAGTTAATCTACCCTTGATAAGTTTATCCTTCTCGGCAGCAGATGATTCAGTTAACTCCTTGAGCTCATTCTTAAGAGAACGAAGAGATTGCTCTTGATTATTACATGTGCTTTGAAGATTACTTAATTGCTGCGAGGAAATCGCCAGCAAACTTGAAAATCTATGTTTTTCTTGGAACAAGGTTTTATTCTCATCTGATAAAGATTCCATCGCCAAATTAGCCTTAAAAAACAAATATGAGAGGCGATCAACCTCGCCACTTAATAAATTCTGTCTTTGCAATAATTGATTATTCTCATTAGTAAGATTATTTATGCGATCAATTGAATAAGTGTACAGATTGTCTAGTCTAGTATGTTGATCCATCCAAGAATCTCTTTCTACGTGAACTTCTTCAGCAATAGATTCAAATTTGAGCCTTTCTATGAAACGAGTCCGATTTGAAACTAATATACAAATCAAGAATTTAAGAAGGAAGTCTGAGTACAGAAAATATGTAAATAAAACAGAAAAACAAAAGAGCAGAGGCAAGAAAAATGTACCTTTCAGCTCGTCATTTTTTCTGCGAAGATTCTCGCAGTCTAGAGAAGAGTTGCGCAACATATGATTCAAGGTATCACATTCAGCAGTTTTAACTTGAAGATTTTTCCTTAGAACTTCAATCTCATTTTCCAAAGACGCACGTGAAGTATCACTATCAGAGCCAAAGTACTTGAGTAGAGTCTCGCAAGCTTCATGTTGGAGAGGGTCAATGGAAGACTTTCTAGCATTGTCCAAAATATTAGACAAGATTTTAAAAGCAACGTCAACACCTGCAAAATTTTCGCTTGACGAGGGAAGAGATGTATAAGATGAAGTAGTAATGAGAGCAAGTTGACGATCATTTGTGATGGTTGAGTTGTCAGGAGGAGTATGTGGAAAAACAACAGTTGAAGGACGTAAATGACTATAAGGAGTTTCAGTCACAACAACTTTTGAAGCTTGATTTGTCGAAGGATCAGAAGAAGTAGAAGTATGGGTAATAATATTCTCGCGAGTAAAAGTAGAAGGATCTGGTTGCGATGGTGTGGGAGTAGTCCTCACAGAAGCTAGTGTGGGAATCACGAGATTATCTCCAAGAGTCTTAAAGGGGCGAGATCTTTTGGGAGGCTTAATAGGATTCTCGTCATTCTGCAAACAATAACTTAGATAAGAAACAGAGGCAACAATATTGTTATTAGGAAATAAAATATGTTTCTTACTACCTTATCATTCGCAGAACTCCTCTTCTTCTTCTCTGCTAATCTTTTGCGAGTATTAGGGTTTTGAACCTTGGATTATGCGTTAGAGATAGTTCCGCTGAAGAGAAGACATAACATGGAAGTTATGAAGAATCAAATAAGAAAGATTGGCTAGTAAAATTAAAAACTGGCTTAAATAAATCAAGAAACATACCTTGATGACTCCATTAGAACAGTAGCAGAAGGATATGAAAAAGAAGAAAAGTTGCAGACGGAAGACGAAGTAGACAAATGAAAAAGATGAAAAAACAGAAGAACAAAATTAGTTTTGAAATTTAGTTCTACCTTTTATAGGCAAAAGGTGGTGGGCCTATGTAACAAAGACGTGTCAGAAAATGAAGGAATTCACAACACGTGTAGGAAAGGCTAGATTAACGGAATCTTGTCGAGGAGAAAGTATAAAAAGGAAAGACATGAGAAGAGAAATTGCCATAAAAAGGAAAGAAATTGCGAGAATAATAAAGAATATTGGTTCTCATGATCTTCTATTCTTCGCAGAAAAGACATGAGAAGAGGCAAGATGTAGGACCAGAATATCGCTACAACTCTATTCCTGCGATATCAACAACGTTTCTGTGAGCGTCATCGCCAGTCCTTAACAAAATTTCACGAGCGTCACAGAATATATAAAAGAAAATAACGATGGAAGAAATAAAAAAAAAGAATATGTTGATCCTGCGATGGTCATCATTTTTGCGATAGAGAATATTGTAGCGCTCGTGATGAGATCGCAGAATAGATCCGAAATAGGAGGAAAACTTACCTGTCATCCATTATGTAAATCCTTATATAAAGGGCTCGATAGATCCAGAAAAGGATGATGTAATTTTGAGAGTTGAAAGAGTCTTGAGGAGAGAGAAACTTCAAGAGAATATTTGTAATCTTGATTTCTTCTAATTTTGTAAACACTTCTGAAATTTAAATAGTAAAGTGTCATTTAATCTTTGAAGTTCAATTAATTTCCAATAGATTTCTACAGAATCTTAACAAGGGTGTAGTGTGGGAATTCCTGCAACTACACGTTCATCAACTTGGTGTAGAATTTTCCATGCCATTTCCATTGTTACATACCTAGATCTGTTTAAATTAAAATGACTTAGCAAACATCAAAAATTCCCTTTCTATCATCAATCAACGCACCACTGTGCACAATAAAAATTCTCTTTATTTCTTTTTCTTTCTAGATGGGAAAAATTCCTTTTCTCTCAGCTTCTTGTTATTTGGTGTAAGCTCTTTTTCTAGTGCATAGCTCAAAATGACAAAATACAGCCAAGTCGTATGAAATTTCCAGACACGAGGACATTAATGGGTAGGGTACTCTACCGTGTCACTATTTATTGTAGGGGTGACGTTTCATCCAATATTGATGTGGCACTAGTGCGTTTTAAAGACACGTGATCACATCAATGTTCCAATTTTATTAGCAAGTTGAAATTTTGGAGCAAAGAACCCATCTTTGAACTGCAATTGGAGAGACACACTACTAAAACAACACGGCCAAATGTAAAGTTGATTCCAATATTGCATATACATTTATTTACACACTGACAGAGATACAACACGGCAAAATGTAAAGTTGATTCCAATATTGCATATGCATTTACACACTGACGGAGATAAGCAACTAAATCATCTTCGATTTTTTTTAATTTTTTTTAGGCGATTGTTTTTATTTTATTATGTATTAAAATTAGTTTCATTTTCTTTAAGACATGTTGAAGACACCTAGAAACAAATTAGGCTGTTTGGGTAGGGGGGGGTCAACAGGTATCCGGAACAAAACCAAAATCGATTGATTTGGTTCTGGTTCTCAACCCTAATATCATACCATATATGATTTTATTCTGATGGAGAGAACCATTAGCTTTTGGTACTTCCTAATCGTCTTTTTATATTTTTAAATGAAACATTCTATGGTTTAAGGAGGTCCCAACAAACAACAAAAACAAAAAACAATAAATAATCTAACAAAACTTACAAAACCAACTAGCTACATCTAGTATAGGACTTCAAATTTCTATCATCATCCAATCTTCTTCAGCTCCTCTGAAAACTCACCAGAATCAATCTAGATAAACCTTTTTCTAGGACGGATAGCAGCAAGTGAATCAGCTTCCCTAGTAGTCTCTCGATAAATACGAGAAACCACCACTCTTCTAAATTTCTTCCTCATCTGAGTTATTCTTCTCCACAAATGTGTAACACCCCAGGTAGGTTTAGGGTTCTTACATTTAAGCAGATTGTACACAACCTTTGAATCCGTGCCAATATGGACCTTTGGGAGATCTAGCTGCATAGCCAAACGGAACCCCAATTCAGCACTCGTCATCTCAAGATAGAAAACAAATCCAGGAGTACCTCCAACAATGGCAGCAGCTATAGGATCACCTTTAAAATCTCTTAAAATAGTCGCAAATCCTGCCGAATCATCCTTTCTCGAGCCATCACAATTAATAATTACTTCATCCAAAGCAGGGAATTTCCACCTACAAGTAATGATCTTCTGCTTAACATGAATACATGAGACACACCACCAATCCATAAATCTGACACTATAGGGAATATCCTTATCTGTCAAATTACCAACAGCAACCTTCAGCCTAACATCATCCACAATATGAAAATTAACAGTATCAATAGAGTTTCTAATCTCAGTAAAGAGTCTTATATTCATTTCCTTCCAAATATGGTTGACATAACTAGAGAAGACGGTCTTTTAATAGTAGATATGGCTCCATATCCTTTAAAACAATCCACACACCATTCTAGCTCCAACTCTCAATCACCAAAAATATCTTTATTATATCCCATCTTCAAAATAAGACCTTTCCATATTTTAGCTGAGAAGATACATCTGCAGAACAAGTGATTTTCATCCTCAACGTAATTATGACAAAGAAGGCATGAATCATCCTCCACAACACCCCAGAGTTTCATCTTAGCGCTAGTCTTCAGCAGTTTGTTACATGCAACCCAATAAATGAAAGAATGTCTAGGAATATTTCTTTTAAACCAAATGAGACTATCCCAAGACACCACAGGCTTGACAGGTACAATAACCTCAAAAGTAGATTTCATTGAGAAATCTCCAAATTTACTTGCAGTCCAGATAAGCTTATCTTGTTCATTACAATCAACTTTAATACCCTCAACTTGTACATCCATATTATGATCTCCTGCTACTGCAATACTTTCCAGATTCCACTAGTCATCAATGAGAAAATCATCCACCTTCTTAGAACCCATAGGGTCTATAAAATCAGAGGGCCAATCACAAAATCTTCATAAAGGGTGCCAAAATCCTCTACCAAAATCAATATTAGCTTTATCTCCAAGAATAGTAGAAATAAAAAGTTTGCAATCTCTCTATGATCTAATAATTTCCTCCAACTCAAAGAGCAGTCCTGGGGAGTTTTCAAACTCCAAAAATCTCTATCCTGAATGAGATTAACCTTCATCCATTTAGTTGATATAATATCTTTACCTGAAACAAGGTCACGTTCAAAATACTAGCATATGAAGAAATCTTATTCACTTCACCCTCAAAGGGTTTGGCATTACTAGTATTATTATAAACAATATAGTTTTCCTCAACGAGTACTTGATCGGGGATCTTCTCATTATAAGTGTCAGAAGTACCATCATTTTTTTGCTTCAGTAGTGGGGTCGGAACTATTCGAAGTATCACCTTTATAAGTAATGTTATCAATGAATACAGATGGTTTGGGATCAGGATTCTTCGCGACATATTGTGTACAATTATCTTTAGTTTTTGCGTATGTATTATTTATTATTGAGCTCTTACGCTTGCACTAACCGAGGCCATGCACAATGGTTTTGCAATGTGAGCAAAATGTAGGTCATTTCTCATATGTGAAATATGTCATGAATGATAAACCATATCTCTCAACCAACACCTTTATCAAAAAGGTGTTTTGATAAGTCTATTTCAACTTGGACTCTTGCAAAATTCCCATGGGATTTCTTGATTGTTGCATTGTCGACGTGTAAAGGTATTCAGATATCACTTATAATTTCGAAAGGTGTTTTGATACGTCAATACTCAAGACGAATTCCCTAGAATATTTTGGAGTGTTTGGGTTAAAGTTCGAAGTACAGTTTTGGAAGTAAATGATACTCGATTTCAAGAAGACTGCACCAGATTCTCGAACTCTTATGATAGCATCAATAAAATTGAATAAAAAACAAAAGAACCATTGCCTAAAGGAGCAATATTCCACATAATATCAACTGGCCATTGGGAAAGAAGCTTTGTTTTAATGTTATCAGTGGTTAATGGAGTTGTAACCTTAGGTAGAACTAGACGTTCGATCAAACTATTTTTACAATTTTTGATACCCTTTTTATATTCATCTTCTGATATCCTAATCGAAAGATACCCTTTAAAGTATGGTTTTGGAAGCTGAGAAGGTGATCAGAAGCTTAGGTTTTGATCTGCGGTGCAAAAGATACAACTGTTTTAGGTCTAGAAGAAGTGGGTCTTTCAGTCAAGGTTTTGGGATTGAGTATTGTTGGATCTAACAACATCGCATCATCACATAGATAATGATCTGCTCTCTCCATTAAGGAAGAAAATTGAGATTTCTTTTCTAGTATCCTTAAAGTCTCCCTGATTTTCCCATCTGAGCATGATTAGAAAGAGTATAAGTGTTTAATTTCTCATTGTGTGCGTGAGAGATTGAAGATAATTTTTCTCGATGATTTTATCATGGGAACATCGTGTCAAAGAAATAAAAGTTTGCACAAGAATTTAGAGCATGGCCACAAACATCTTAGAAGAGCGATCTCATCATAACTCAACCATCACCTTATTTTGTGTTTAATCTTTGTTTTGCAGGTGTAAAACCTTCAATTATTTCAAAACCTAGTCTAGCAAAACCACCAATCAAAACTATTTTAACCATCGGTCATTAAGGTGTAGTCTCAATACAGTAGAAACTCTATAAATTAATGTTGGAACCATCAAAATTTATTAATTAAGAGAAATATTAATTAACCAATAAACTATTAATTATTAATTAATATTGTAGTAACGTATAGATAAATTTATTATTAAGTAATTAGTTTTTGAATAAAATATTTAATTTTCAAAGCACACTTCAATCTCCCACTCGTGTTTCATTGTTAAATGTATTATCTTATAGATGAAATTCAATATATTGATTTCAACAGTAAAACAAAAGACAACTCAATCATTTTTCAAAATTTCTTCATAAATCATTAATGTATTGAATATAATGCTATTGAGCAATTCTCTCTTCTCTTTCTCTTTTCTCACCCCCTTCTAAAAAACCTAGAAAAAACTCATTGTCTTCTTCCTCGTTTGCTCAGATGTAGTTCTTTTGGGGATAGATCTGAGCAAAGATTGTTTTTTAGGAGTTATTTCGTTGTTTTCAATAAATTTCTTCGCTAATAGAGCGATTTTTTTTTCTTCGCTATTAGGGCGATTTTATTTGTACGTTGATAGTGTTTCTTTCTATAAATTTGTTCGTGATTTGTTTTTTTGAATATAAGTACATCGACGATTTGACGGAGGCGAGATTCAACGGAATAATATATCTAGGGTTTTCGTGTTTCTCGCTAGGCATGAGTTATTGGGAAAATCACTTGTTTGTACCATAACCAAAAATTTCACATAATGGGCCCAGTTGGAGCTTGAATCATCTTTTGGCCCTCATCCAAGCCCTCTGACTAGTCAACTAAAGCAGCACACCATCATGACCGGTCAAACGGTCAAAGTCAACATTCAGTCAAAGTCAACCATTGGTAAACTATCAAAGTCAGGTTGCTCGTCACATCTCCAGCCAAATACTCATCCGCACTACCAACCAATTCCCAGCCAAGTTATCTGCCTCACTGCCATCCAGTTTCTATCCATCTTTTGAGATGTCTTTCTTGAGTCTCTACCCATGCGATCGGTTGTTCGCTTGACAAGTGTCCACTAATACTGTTAGCCATCATTCATGCAGAATTTATTCAAAGAAGCATGCAAACAGTTTCATGCAGAATTGAAGATGGAGGCGTGCAGAGTTAATTCCAGCATGTCATGCAGAATTTAAGATGGAACCACGCAATATTTATTCCAGCAGTTTCATACATGCAATAATAATTTCAGCAGTTTCATGCGGAATTGAAGAGGGAGGCATAATTGAGCAGTTAGTGCCATTTAAGTTATATTTAAATTATGTATACAATTGTATAAATAGTGAAGAGGAAAGATGAAAAATGGGGTGGAAAATAGGAGAAAAAACATACACTATAATACAAATATCAATAAAACATTTTCCCCCAAGGGGATTCATCCGTGGACGTAGGCAAACCATGCCGAACCACGTAAAACCTGCGTCTATATGTGTGTTTTTATTCGTTCTTCAATTCGTCTGCTAACCCTAAATTCATACCAAATAATCAACTTCATCGTGTTTCGTGCCCGAAAGTAATTTTGGGTACAAACATCACTCTTCTTTCATAGGAGTATATCTTTTCAAGTAGAATATCAATCAAAATGGTCGAATTATGATTTCGAATACCATTCCTTCTCTAATATCTACCTACAAGATTTGAGTGCTACCCTTGTGGATCGTTCTTTCTCTTTGCGATTTATTCGCGTTTTGCACCTTTTATTGTATTTGTTTCATGTTTATGATGTACGTGTTTTTTTCTTAAAAGCCATCATGTAAATGTTTCTTAAAAGGAATGAAATACTAATGGTTTGATTATCAAAAAAATAAATAATAATAATAAATACTATTGAGCAATTAATTTAAATTTCACGTGGGGTCTATCACAAATGGATTATCTTATAATTTCAGGGAATTATTAATTTAGCATATTGTACCCGACTTGGGACCAACTAAAAATATTATTTAACAGAAAGGATCCATTTACACTTTTATTCTCCCACGCACGTCAGACGTTATTTGTGTGAATAAAAACCAAACGACAATAAATTTGAAGCTAATATTTTGGGGATATGTTCCCTTTACAAGGCTTTACATGTCTAGCAAAAATGAGTGCATTCCAAAATATTAAACATCACAATCTATCGGTTTTAATTTCAATGGCTAATAATATGTTAATTTTTAACGATTAATGTTCAACTTAGTAAATGGTGTAGTCATGCGTTTCGGAATGCGCTCATTTTCGGAGGTAACGTAGAGCTTTGTAATAAGAATATATCCCCAAAATATTAGCTTTAAATCAGTTTTCGTTGATTTTTATTCACAAAATAATGATCAATGTGTGAGATAGTGTGAAAATAAAAATACAAAGAGATCCTCTATATAATTATTGAGGAGATAATTAAGGATATGGAACTAGGGGCGTAGTTTGGGAGAAATACACCAATTTAAAGCTTCCTAACAAATAATATGAAAACCCACGAGGATAATATTTTTTATTAAGTTTTTTTTTGAAGAGGTATTTTTTATTAAGTTAGGATTATCCTCATCGGCTCATCCTATCACATGAGGATAATATTGCGAGGGTCACTTGTGGTACATGTTATGTACTACTACTACATTACTATTCCATTGGTAAAGTTGATCTGGTTTGATTTCATTGCTATTGAAGCACATGTCCATTTCTTATCAACATGAATTGTACTATGATTGTTGACAATACATACTTGCATTTGCTGATCAAAGACAATACGAACTTGCATTTGCTGATTGAGATAGTACAATTATTTCATTGGGTTGTAAAAGTTCATCAATCGTGATTGTTTTGATGTGGATGTCTAAGACTACTCGAGATGGAGTAGGTTTCGAAGATTTTTTACATAACCAGTTTTCTCTGGTAGACCCGTTTTTACGAGAAACTCACCATTCACCGGTTCTCTCCCTTCCTATTTTATAGTTTGGTTAGGGAAGACGATTTTGATATTATTTGTAAGACCGTTTGTCTAGAAAATCCTATTTTATGAGATACCAAATCTACTAGGCAAAGATATCCATGTTCGACTGTCAATTCTAGCAGCGCACAAATATCTTCTTGCCCCTGTATATATAGATAAACGACCTTAGGCACAAAGCTCTTTCGGTCCGTGAGACTCCAGCTCATATGCATCTCGGATTTAAGAAAATCAGTGGAATTCAAAAGAGTGTAATTTCCATAGAATAATACTGTTGGATCTGGGTTTGCCTCACCATAAAAGGCATAAACCGATTTACATAAGTAGTGATGACGGTAACAGCGGTATAGCTAGCAAAAGTGAGTAATTTGCATTTGTAAAACTGTATAATACTTTTTGCGACTTGCGGAAAACTTAAGTCCTCCCTTATCTACCTGATAATCTTTGATTCCTTCGTCGATTTTACCTCCATCTGTCTGTATAAGAGCATCTCCAATGGTAACTTGGTGTGCATGTTTTGTGGAAGTTGGTTTTTCTTATGTAAAGACCAATTTTTCCTTAATTTGAGGAGATGAAAGAAAAACATCTCCAACCACAAATTATGTATTTTTAGTTTTGAACTTTTAAAATCATTGATCCAAATTATATATCTAATCATAACCATTAATAATGATGAGTAGGATGTTCACATCCTCTAAGAGAACCTCTAAAACTATAGAGGATAGATTTAAGGATGTTTACATAACTACCATACACATCATCTTTACATTCTCCTTTCACATTCCCATTGGAGATGATTTTTTGGTTAAATCCTATGTGGCCTTATATTTAGGATGTTTTCAATGTCTCATTGGAGATGCTCTAAGGTCGCAAAAGGGACCACAGTAAAGTGTTTTCTAAACTAACCATGGAATGAGACATTGAGACAGCGATTCTTATGCACTGTGTCTCGCTCAAATTGGTATAACCAACTAACCCTTTAACCAATGCGTTTAATGGTTATAAAATAACTAAGTAAAAATAAAACCAATCAAAAGCTGGTTACATATGTGACATTTCATGTAAAAGTACGGAGAGTATTCAGAAAACTCGCTACTGAAATATGTTTAATCTGGCATAATCTTTAATCCGTTGGATTTTAAAAATCTCATTCGCATCCAATCTATTAGCGAATGGTCAACGACTGGTCCGGATCAAATCCGTGGATTTTTGTCCAAATGCTTATCCTTGATAAAACATGAGCATCAGAGGAAAACTAAACAGGTTGAGAGAAAAACTCAATTGCATTGTATTCATTAGATGGATAAAGCCACACAATATATATAGAGATTACAAAGTCAGAAATATGGAAAACATGATATACAAAATATACGTACAAGAGATGTGTATAATACAAGGAGCAGGATGTGACTTGGTGAATAAATCTGTCAATTGAAATTCTGAGCTGACGTGAGGAAGAGTAATTATTTCATGGTTAAAATGATGCCTTGTAAAATGGCATTCAATCTCTATATGCTTAGTTCTTTCATAAAATACGTCATTATGAGTAATCTAAATTGCAGCTTTGTTAACACAAAATAGAGGTGTAGGCGTAGAAATTACAACTCCATGTCACTGAGTAACCATCGAAGCCATATGATTTTAGAAGTAGTATGAGAAAGAGCTCAATATTCTGCTTTAGCATTTGAATGAGATACAACAGTCTATTTCTTACTTCTCCAAGATATAAGAGAATCTCCCAAGAACAAGCAATACCCTGTAATGGATCGTCTATTTATAACATCGCCTGCCCAATCTGAATCTGAGTATGCTCTAATAATAAGTTTAGATTTAGATGGGAACTGTAATCCCTGATATAAGGTTCCCTTGAGATAACGAAGAATCCTAAGAACAACAACATAATTATTAGAACGTGGAGATGGCATGAATTGGCTTACAATATGGATTGCATGGCTTATATCAGGTCGAGTAATGGTTAAGTAGTTCATACTCCCTACCAATTGTCTATATAAGGTTGGATTAGATAAAAGGGTTCTATCTGAAGGACCATGTCTGACATTCACTTCAAGTGGAGTGTCTATAATTTTAGCATCAGTATTTACAGAGCGTGCAATGATTTCATATGCATATTTAGCTTGAGAAACGAAATAACCATCAGTTGATTTTCTCACCTCAATACCTAGAAAATAATTCAGTGGACCAAGATCCTTCATTTGAAAGCATGTTCTTATATGATTTTTAAGATTTCTTATACCTTCAATATCACTGCCAGTGATAACCATGTCATCTACATATAATAGAAGGATAACAACACCTTTGTTTGATGATCGTGTAAACATTGTTGAATCGTAATAACTCTGTGTAAATCCATATTGAAGAATCGCACTACTGAATTTTTCAAACCAAGAACGAGGTGCTTGTTTCAGTCCATAGAAAGCTCGACGAAGTTTACACACCTGATTTGGAACATGATCTAATATAGGAGGAGGTCGCATGTAGACTACTTCTTGTAGTTCCCCATTAAGAAATGCATTTTTGACATCCATTTGATGTAGATCCCACTGTCGAACAGAGGTAACTGCAATGAGTTTACGAACAGTGACTATGCGTGCAACATGAGCAAATATTTCCACATAGTCTATGCCATATTATTGAGTATAACCCTGAGAAACAATATGAGATTTGCATCGTTCAAGACTCCCATCTGACTTGGTTTTGATTTTTTAGACCCATTTGCTTCCAACTACAGATTTTCCAGGGGGGAGATCTACCATTTCCCATATACCAGCTTCTTTATGTGTCGTCAACTTATCTGTCATTGAATCCTGCCATTATGGTATAGCTACAGCTTCTCTGTAATTTCTTGGTTCATAAATAGACATAATAATGGATAAAGATAAATGGTAATCAGAAAACTTAGATGGAGGTCTTCGATTGGCAATGTATCAACTTGATGTTCAGAATCTCTTTCCAAGGCATCATTGTTAGGTGGAGGCATAGAGTGGTCAGACGCATCCAGAATTTGATGAATATCATCTGTTTGTGAGACAGTTTCATTACTAGACACAAGCACTAGTGATGTATCGGTGCTAACTTCACTAGAAAAAGGGATCAGTGTAAATGAAGTTCTCAAAAGAAGAAGACTTACTGTTTGGAAGAGACCAAAATGGAACCTTTTCCCAAAATATTACATGTCTAAAGACTCGAAGTTTTCTACTAATAGGATCATAGCAGTGATATCCTTTTTTTTCAATACCATAGCCAAGGAACACACATAAAAGCATTCTTTTGAGTAATCTTATTGCGTTCACGCTCAGGAAGGAGAACAAAGCACATTGAACCAAAAATTTTAAGCTCATATTAATCAGGTTTCTTACAATAAAGGCATTCATAAGGAGAGATACCTCCAATGATAGCCGTTGGAACATGATTGATGGTATAAACTGTTGTAAGGATTGACTCTCCCCAGAAGTTGGATGAAAATGATACAGAAACTAGTTGAGTCCTAGTTGTTTCAATAATATGAAGGTGTTTGCATTCTGTAATTCCGTTTTGCTCTAGAGTTTATGGACAAGACAGTTGTAACACTGTGCCTTGAGTTTTGAGAAAATCCTTGAAATGAGTGGATATATATTCACCTCCTTGATTAGAACAAAAGATTTTGATTGTTTTACCAAATTGAGTTTTGACCATAGTTGAAAAGGTTACATACAAGTTCAGAAATTTTGTTCTTGAACTGAATAGATAAACCCAAGTATATCGAGAATAATCATCAATGAAACTCACATAGTATAATGCACCTCCTTTTGACATCACTGGATGTAAAGACCCTCAAGCTCGTCAACGCTATTTGACTGGTGTAGAAATAGTCAAGAGACGATTTAACCGATAATGACTCGATTATTAGAGACAAACGTAATTAATAGAAATTAATCTAACAACGATCTAGATACAGAACTAGTATTACTAGATAGATCTAGAAAAGTTATACGGAATTGACTACTCGAATGTGTCATTCAGACACCGGACGAAGAAGATATCACTGGATTAGTATGAAGGAAAAATAATCTTTTTACATCTAGACTGACCTGGCTGCCCATATCAATTTGTTGGGTGCCTTAATAATTTTCCTTAGTCTTATCATCAAAACCCATCGAGATAAACTCGATCCCAGCTCATTCTTATTCATCCTTTCTTTCTTCTTCCTTGTTCTTTTCTTCTCCTCTTTGTTAATCTTAATTTCAAAGGTTTGAGCGAGGTTTCTGTCTGAGCTATTCATCTTAAGTTTAATATCACGTTGTATTGTGCGAGAATATGATGTTGGTGATGTCGATTGGGTTTTGGAAGAATCAAAAAAGGGTAAGCTAATCTTGTGTTTCGAATTGATTAATGTTTCTTTATGAAATCGTTTTGTTTTGATTATTTATAGATGGGTTTGATCTTAATTGTGGTGTAGATGGTTCTCTAAGTTTAATTTTAGTTTCTCTAGGAAATTAGTTTCACTGGTTAGGATTTTTCAGTGAATTGAGGATGAAGCTTAGGGACCCTGATTTGGGTATTTCAGATGAGGATGATGAACTGAGAAGTGGTGATTGAAGTTGAGTTCTATTTGGAAATCAATTGGTGTGGTCTGTTTGTTGTACTAGTGATGAAGATGATCTATATATGTAGTTTCCTGGCTGTTTGATGGGTTTTAGAAATTCAAAGGGTTGAGATTTACCTGGTTGAAGTTGAGATTTACCCCAAACATCAGAGTGAATAAGAGCAAAGGGTTCAGTAGACATTGAAGTGTTTGCATTAAAAGAAAGTGCTGGTTGTTTTTCCAGTTTACAAGAGATGCAACTTGGTTCTTTATCTACTTGTGTATCTGAAAAAGCGTGGGTCTAACAACCTCATCCAATATTTCGATTAGAAATCTGTATGGACAACTCCGAGTTGTTTTCTAGAGAATTAACTAGACTCAATCAAATAGAAAATACTCAAGGAGTTATTATCTCAATCTCTCGATTTGATTTACTCAAGAAAATATGATTCACGAGTTATAATCAAAGAGCGATAACTTGGAAGGTACCAAAGACCAATATCCAAGTGTCAATCAATTTAAATCAATAACCAATAAGGTCGGATATTCTAATTGATTGAACAATGGACAACCTGTATTATTTCAATTATATAACAAAATATAATGCGGAAAATAAATAACACAGACACCAAAATTTTGTTAACGAGGAAATCGTAAATGCATAAAAACCTCGAGACCTAGTCCAGATAAAACATACAATATATTAAGCCTCTACAGACACTAGCCTACTACAAGCTAACTTTGGTCTGGATTGTAGTTGAACCCAATCAATCTTACACTGATCCAAGGTATAGTTATGCTCTTACGTATCTGATCCCAGCAGGATACTACGTACTTGATTCTCTTAGCTGATCTCACCCACAACCAAGAGTTGCTACAACCCAAAGTTGAAGACTTTAATAAACAGATATGTATAACACAGAAAAGTCTACAATAATAGATAAATTCGTCTCCCATGAACAAACCTACAAGTTTTGTTCTGTATTTTGATAAATCAAGGTGAACATGAACCAATTGATAAAACCAGACGTATATTCCCGAAGAACAACTCAGTTTCATCAATCACCACATAAATAGTCTTAATCGACCCAGCGAAAAAAAGATATTGTGGAATCACAAACGTTGAGACGAAGTGTTTGTGACTACTTTTATATCTTGCCTATCGGAGATAGAAATCTCAAGCCAATTATTACAATTGTACTCGTACGATAGAAACATCAAGATCAGATCACACAACTACGAGAAAAGTAGTATTGGTCTGGCTTCACAATCCCAATGAATTCTTTAAGTCGTTAACCTGGTTTTAGAAGAAGAAAATCAAAGGTTAAAGGAGAATCAACTCTAGATTAGCAAACTAGTATCACACAGAATGTGTGGGGATCAGGTTTCCCAGTTGCTAGAGTTCTCCCTTATATAGTCTTTCAAATCAGGGATTGCAATCAATGTTATCTTAGTAACAAAGCATTCAATATTCAACGTTAGATGAAAACATGATTAGATACAAGCTAATATCTCTCAACCGTTAGATCGAAAACTTAGCTTTCCATACACACATGTACTTGACGATTTTGGGTTTGTGTAACCGTACCCAAACGTGTACAATTGTTGGTTCAATATTAGTCAACCAAATGGTTAGCCAAATGATAACTTTCATATTAACCATATTCTTCTTCACCATAACTAGTCCAAATGACTCAAATGAACTAGTTAGAGAGTTGTTCAATTGCTATGAGATCTTATGTACTACACAAGACACAATTGAAGCAAAAATGATATGATTCACTCGAATCAAATCATGAACTATAAAGCCACGGTTTGCAATAGCATTCCTTAGATAATTTAGATAAGTTCACGAACATCGTTTTAAATCATAACCACTCAAGTTCGCGGACTAGGCACTCAATTCATAACCACTCAAGTTCACGAACATCGTTTTAAGTCATAACCACTCAACAACGCACTTATTATCGCCTTTAAGTGCGCAGTATCCTGCTGGGATCAGAGGCGTAAGAGCATAATTTTACCTTGGATCAGTATGAGATTGATTGGGGTTCAACTATAGTCCAAATCGAAGTTAATTTGAATTAGGCTAGTGTCTGTAGCGGCTTAATACAGTGTATGTTTAATCCGGACTAGGTCCCGTGGTTTTTATGTATTTGCAGTTTCCTCGTTAACAAAATTCTGGTGTCTGTGTTATTTCTTTTCCGTACTATATTTTGTTATATAATTGAAATAATACAGGTTGTGCATTATTCAATCAATTAAAATATCTGACCTTATTGGTTGTTGATTTAAATTGATTTACACTTGCATATTGGTCTTTGGTATCATCCAAGTTATCTCTCTTTGATTAAGACTCGTGAATTGTATTTTCTTGAGTAAATCACATTGAGATATTGGTATAATAACTCCTTGAGTATTTTCTATTGATTGAGTCTAGTTGATTATCTAGAAAACAACTCGGAGTTGTCCATACACATGTATTTCTCCAAAAACACCTACACAAACATAAAAACACCATAATAAGTACAAAATCAATCACTAGCAATAGAGACACTGAGGAAAATTCAGACACAAAAATGTGTCTATCACGTCACATGCCTACATGGCCAACAGGAGGTGGCCCAGACATCCAGTATTCATATAACAGATATAAAAACGATCATCGCATGAGTCTCAAAAGATCGGGACATATCAAGACCATTTGTTAGAGAAATGCTCGGTCGAACTCGCAAGCATTGTTATCTCAAGCTTGTTGTCAAGTTTAGTTGCCAAAACTATAAGGCTTGATTTTTAGTCTACTTATAGCTAAGTCTCGGATTATGATGGAAAGTGTAGTTGAGCTTTAGACTTCATGGCGTTCATCGATTGAAGACGAATAACTACTAAGGGGAGCTTGTGGAACTTCATCAACAAAAGGTGTATGAAGACTTGAACTCATATATCACTCCAAAGTCTATCTACTCTATCTTATATTTGAGACAAAATTTGTATAGATGTATAGACTTCATTTATACACATTTGATATTTCGAGATGAGTTTAACTCGCTTACATATTTCTCGAAATGTGTGTTGGTAAACTTTCGCTTTAACCAAGTTTATCTTATATTCCTGACGAAAGTTAAAAGATGATCATGTGAAAATCACCTGGTAACATCTTACATGATTTGTGTGAGACAGTCATTTGATGTAGACTCAAAATGTTTCATATTGATCATTCGATCACTTTAAAATTGCTTTGAAGCTAATAATTTGTGTGAGACAGCTATTCCCATTTCTAAGAATGTTTCAATGGTTGAAGTGAGAGTTTAGACCAATTGGATTTAAGCATAGTATGCATACTTGCATATATGTAATCCATGTCCGGGAACCATACTATGCATACCCGAATGCGTACTTGTTGGTTTGAGACAATATGCGTACTTTTTGTTCTTTTGTGAACTTGAGTGGTTATGTCTAAAAACGATATTCGTGAACTTATCTAAATTATCTAAGGAATGCTATTTCAAATCGTGGCTTTATAGTTCATGAATTGATTCGAGTGAATCACATCATTTTTGCTTCAATTGTGTCTTGTGTAGTACATAAGATCTCATAGCAATTGATCAACTCTCTAACTAGTTCATTTGAGTCATTTGGACTAGTTATGGTGAAGAAGAATATGGTTGATATGAAAGTTATCATTTGGATAACCATTTGGTTGACTAATATTGAACCAATTATTGTAACGTTTGGGTACGGTTACACAAACCCAAAATCGTCAAGTACATGTGTGTATGGCAAGCTAAGTTTTTGATCTAACGGTTGAGAGACATTAGCTTGTATCTAATCAGGTTTTCATCTAACGGTGAATATTGAATGCTTTGTTACTAAGCTAACATTGATTGCAAACTCTGATTTAAATACTATATAAGGGAGAACTCTAGCAACTGGGAAACCTAATCCCCACACGTTCTATGTGATACTAGTTTGCTAAGATAGAGTCTATTCTCCTTTAACCTTTGGTTTTCTTCTTCTAAAACCAGGTTAAGGACTTAAAGACTTCATTGGGATTGTGAAGCCAGACCGATACTACTTTTCTTATAGTTGTGTGATCTGATCTTCTTTGTTTCTATAAATATTTGAGTACAATTGTAATAATTGGCTTGAGATTTCTATCTCCGATAGGCAAGATATAAAAGTAATCACAAACATCTTTGTCTCATCATTTGTGATTCCACAATATCTTTTTCGCTGCGTCGATTAAGACTATTGTGAGGTGATTGATAAAACTGAGCTGTTCTACGGGAATATAAGTCTGGTTTTATTGATTGGATCCTTTTCACCTTGATTTATCTGAAAACGGAACAAAACTCATAGGTTTATTCGTGGGAGATGAATGTATCTATCTTGTAGACTTTTCTGTGTGACACAGATTTGTTTGATAAAGTCTTCGACTTTGGGTCGTAGAAATTCTTGGTTGTGGGTGAGATCAACTAAGGGAATCAAGTGCGCAGTATCCTGCTAGGATCAGAGACGTAAGAGCATAACTGTACCTTGGATCAGTGTGAGATTGATTGGGGTTCAACTACAGTCCAGACCGAAGTTAATTTGGAGTAGGCTAGTGTCTGTAGCGGCTTAATATAGTGTATGTTTTATATGGACTAGGTCCCGGGGTTTTTCTGCATTTGCAGTTTCCTCGTTAACAAAATTTTGGTCTCTGTGTTTTTTTTTCGCATTATATTTTGTTATATAATTAAAATAATACAGGTTGTGCGTTGTTCAATCAATTATAATATCCGACCTTATTGGTTGTTGATTTAAATTGATTGACACTTGGATATTGGTCTTTGGTACATCCAAGTTATCTCTCTTTGATTAAGACTCGCGAATTGTATTTGCTTGAGTAAATTAAATTGAAAGATTGAGATAATAACTCCTTGAGTATTTTCTATTGATTGAGTCTAGTTGATTCTCTAGAAAACAACTATGAGTTGTCCATACAGATTGTTAATCGAAATATTAGGTGAGGTTGTTAGACCCCCGCTTTTTCAATTGGTATCAGAGCAGGCAATCACATTCAAGACCTTACAAGTCTGTGTTTGTAGCGATCTGACTCTATGGAAAAGAGTAGTATCTCTGATAAACACGTCACCAAAAATAAAAACTATATCTCGTCTAATTCTATTAAAGAGAAAGATTCCTCTATCTCATCCATAGATGAACCATGTGTTCGAATTAGACAGATAGGTCCTGACATGCGTTGTTCTGATTACAATTCAAAAGAGTCTATCTCTCAAAATAAATGGGAAACAACTGAAGAGAGTAAGTTAATTCTGAATCTTGTTAGAATCCAAGTTGATAGACTCAATCAGATGAAACAACATGTCAGTGTTCTTCTTGGCATGATAAGGGACTGCAAATCCAAAGAAAATACGGAAGATCATTCTTCATGTATGACACTTGATGCACGCCTTAAGAAGGATGCGTTGGAAATAGAACATCACTTGAGTAAGCTCTGTATTCAAGGATGCTCTCAGCAGTCCAATATACCAAGCACTTCTGCTACATATGTAAATACTCCAGTACCATAAGAAGAAATAGAGTCCCTTCCAATTAAGAAAGTTGTGTTAGTTTCCATTGATCAAGGAAATTCTACACCATATGGAAGGAAGAAATCCCCTGATGAGAATGTTAAGACTAAACTGCCTAATCACTCGTGTGATCAGAAAGTGTGTCACTTTTGCGAATCAAAAGGTTCTGTTAGACAAAAGAAAACTCTAAGTTGAATAAAAACTCGCTTTTTCAACTTCAACACACCTTAGACTTAATTCTCAAAGGTGTAACTGACATTCGTATGTCGAAACCCATTGGTTTTCATACATACGTACCATGTGTATGTTACCAGAAAGTTCAGTTCAATGAGTTCCTCAAATTTCGAAAGCAGAACAAAAGTCTTAATAAGAATCGTCTGAGGAAAGACCAAGCTGTTATTTCTGAAAATAATGTGTCTCTTGATTTGAAAAAAATTCCAGGAGAAAGAAGGAAGAATGATGATATGAGAAATGACTTGATAAAGATAATTCAAGGCTACAAATAAATTTTCAACAGGTTGTCTTCCTCCTCAAGTCAAGACCCTTCTGGTAAGAACTCAAACTATGTCTCATATTTTGAAGACAGTAAGTTTTATGATAATTTCTCAAATAAAAAGGAGTCTCTCTCAAAATTCAGAAGGAAAAAGAGACTTGATCATAGACACAATTCCTTAAATGAGCTCAAAGATCATACTTGTGCTACTTAATTACAAGATTAGGAACTTTCTCATAAAAAACCTGCTGAGCAAGATATGTAAAATTCAGGTGTACTTTGGCAATTTGTGTTTTGCCTAGTTGAGCTCTTCTCTTATCGTTTATAGCTAAACTAGTGTCGGCAGACAATATTGCCTAAAAAGTATTTGCAATGTCTTTTAGTATTTTTCTGTTTATTTGTCTGATGTTCTTTTCTTGTGGGGTATACTGTGTTCCAATGTGTACACGGGTTACTATTTCGAGTTTACAGCTTGGATACCCTAAAAGTCCTTCATCTAAACAAAACCTTTAAATAGCCGGCCTATTGAGTTACATATGTCATGTACGCATACTCTAGGTTTCTCTGGGTTATCAAGAATGTCCTCCTCCTCATATTTCTATGGTGGTTTTGCAAAGGGATTTCTTGTGAAAGGTTTTGGTTTTGAATCAAAAGGAATAAAGAAAAGAACTCTTGTGGAAGATTGAGCACCTAATGCCTCATGCTACTATGCCTACTCACATCAAGATGTTGAGAATGAGGATATGATGTCTGCTGAAGTGGTTCATGACTTTCTAAAATATTTTGAGAAAGCAAAACTGCAACTTGTTGATACAATGAAGGATCTTGATGTGGTTAGAAGTGAGTTGAAAAAGGTTACTGCTGACCTTGGTCTCATTAAGTCACATGTTAAAGAACTTATCAATAAGGATATCTTCTCCGAAGACGCAGTTAATGATATGGATCACAATCTCAAAAGTCTTGAAACCTGTGAAGCTATCGAACGTGAACTTTAGCTTGTGGTCGGTTTCTAGTAGACATGTTTGAGTTAATATTGTCTAGTAAATCTTTTATTGTTTATCTTTTGTTTATAAGAATAACTAGTGTTTTGGAATAGCCATTATTGTGATTACACATAGCTATATCCAATGATTTTCATCTTCTTGTTTTTAGATTTTTTGGTTTAAAACATTCTAAGTTTGTTTGGAAGATGATGGTTGCAGTATTAATCTTTATGGTTTTATATATTGCAATATTTTGATGGGATATGTATGTTTACGTCCGTGAACTTGATTGTCCCATATTTTGTCAAAAGTAAAGTTGTTCGTGAATTGATATGCAAATATTGATAAAAGGATGAATAAAATTTTGACAAACACAAAAGTTAAGCCTATATTGTCAATTATTGATGTAAGATAGGTTAAAATCTTTTGTGATTCAAGGATTATGTCTATTGTGTGTCATTGTGCAAATGGTGATGGAAACATAGAATGAATCCTTGTGAATTCCGAAGTAATTGATCTTTCCTGATCTATCTTTTGTGTATTACTGTGAGGCTCCATTGTGTATCTTATGTTGAGCACGATACGACTAAGTCGATTTCTTATTGGCATGGTTGGTTGTTCCATAAGATGATATATGTTGAGATTTAAGAACTAAATTAATCAACTTGTGTGGTTATTTAGTTTGTATTCCATAAGTTTTCTTATGTTGAGTACATGTACGGTTAAGGTTGTCATGTCTTATGATAATCTTAGTCGGGGTTCCATAATCTCTTATGTTGGGCCCAAATGAACTAAATCAATCATCTAGTATGGTTATTTATTTAGCACTCCGTAAGTTCTTCTCATGTTGAGCATGATTGACTAGGATGGTTATTTTTATGATTAACTTAGTCATTGCTCCATAGATTTTCTTATGTAGAGTGTGTCCAATTAAATTGATTACTCTTGTAATTAGTTTGGTTGAGTATGACAATTAGATTATTTGCAAGTTTTCTTGTGATCAATCTAATTGATTTATTAAGTCTCCATAAGTTTACTTGTGTTGAGCATATTTAGTCAAATTAATCTTGGTTCGCTTTGGTTAATTTGATTAAATATTTCTTGTTGGATTCCAAATTCATACTTGTATGTAATTTGTTGAGTCTAAAGAAATCCTTTTTTTCTTTTGAAATTAAGGTCGCTCTTGTTGTTCCTTAGGGAATGACATATTATGGGGGAGAGTTCTTTTGAACTTGTGCTTCATTTCCAAATCTTTGTGGGGAGTGCGGCTGTGGAATATTAGAGGGGTTAACTTGCGTCTTTATAAACTCCTTGATGAATGCATTTAGCTTTGGCTTTATGATTGCATCTAAACAAGATGATATACATTTACCTCTGGTCATGAAATGTCTCTTACGAAAATTTCATTAGGATCCCGTTCTTGTACGTTTGCCAATTTATTGACAAAAATGGGGAGAATTAATATGTAGTTCACACTAAAAATACATATGGTTTTCGGATCATTATGTAAGGGGGAGTAGTTTCCATGTGAGATGGAGTATTGACTAGGGGGTGAAGTATCACCATAGTATTGTTGTTGAAGTTGTGATGCAATTGGACTTTGACGATGTGTAATAATACTATGACACTGTATAACAATGATTGAGAACTGATGCTTTTCTCATTGTTATAGCTACGGATTTTCAACAACGATGATGCTAAACTTATAACCTTTGGGATCATTGGACTACTTGGAAGTGATGAAGATTTCGAGTATTGTTGAAGATTAGACATGTGGAATAGGAACTACAAAGTTTATTTATATATTTTTTGTATTTTATATGTATTAATAGTTTTATCACTAAAATTAACAAAGGGGGAGATTGTTAGAGCATTGCTCGGTCGAACTCGCATGCGTTGTTATATCAAGCATGTTTGTCAATGTTAGTGATCAAAACTATAAAGTCTTGATTTCGAGTCTACTATAGCTAAGGTCTCAGACTAGGATAGAAAGTGTAGTTGAGCTCAAGAACTCCATGGCAATCATCATACAAGACGAAGGACTACTCAAGGAACCAGTGGATCTTCATCGACTAAAAGGTATTGATAGGTGTTTAAAACACCTAATTTTATATCGAGTATTTATGCTTTATTTGCGAGTTTTCTTGTAAATTATGTCTCTTATGTTTGCTTTTGAGTTTAATAGGTACTCTGGAGTCATGCGGAGGGAAAGAAGAAGAAATCACCCAATTTGAGAAAAAGGGCAGAAAGATAATTTTACAGGCAGACACTATCTGGATCTTGGTCAAGGTTAAGGGGAAATTCTTTTGGGCGAGCATTAAAGACAGCCTTTCCGAGCATATGAGCTACCCTAAAATTATTTCTAAAGGCAGATGCTAAATTAATAGGGGCACCTAATCTGGGGTGGTTCTAATGAGTGGGGTGTCATTATCTAGCCCCAATTCATAACCTATTCGAGAGATGTCATCTCATTCATTTTTTTATGGAAGTTAGAGGTAGAGAAAAACAATTGCTGTTGTTGAAATCAGAGAGCCAGAGATAGAGAAGTTGAGAGATTGAGATGACGATTCATAATAATGGAAGAAACTCAGGAGGAATATAAGACTGGGTTATTATCGATAAATTCAGAGAACTGGGTCCTTAAATTGAAGAACAAGAAGCATCAGAGATGGTTATCTCCTGGTATTCGAATTAGGGTTTGTTTTTGGATCTGAGAACGAGAGGATGGTATGAAATTGAAGCTCAGGTTGCTGTTGGCTTAATTGTGTTATGGGGATAGCAGTGAAGCACAATGGTGCAACATTAGTTATGGCCTGTGCAAAGTGTCCTAAGCATTGACCAACTCAGACCAGTCAGCCGAGTTAGCTAGCTGACTAGGTTCTGACTCAGTGACTCATATCTTGACTCCCTTGACTAACAGAAGACCGTCTTGACTGTTAAGTTTGACGGTGGACTGGCGGAATATTCCTTTGACAGTGAAGAGCATCTCAGTTAAACGGCGGTGACAAATTCCGGCGACCGGTAACCGGATTCCGGTCAACTTCCGGACAAATCCCCAGTTTTCCAGCGAGCGTTTTTGGGACAGAATTTCTACACGGGTTTCTCTCACTTGTGGGATTGGTGGAATTCTATCTTTTGGACTTTGAAGACTAGACCTAATTTTGGAACAAGAAGAGCTATAAAAGAGAAGACTTTTCTCAAAACAAATATCTTATATCATATATCTTACATCTCTTCTTCTACTTTTGTTCGAGGGTTTAGAAACATGCTAGGTTTTCTCTTCCTTCTTGTTATGAACTCCATTAACATGAGCACCTAATTTTATTATTGGTGATGGATTGATTTGATTTCACATAACATGTTTTTTGTTCAATAAATTAGTTTTGTCTCATATTATCGTTTATGATTCACCATTAATATTGTTGCATGATTGAATGTTAGTTTTGTCAAGTTGCAAATTGGTAGAACTCACATGCATATCTTTTGCTAGATTATGGTTATTATATACGCAAAAGTGATAATTCCTGATTGCAAGTAGCACAAATATGGTTATTGCTTGTAGTGATATATCCTAGTAACCATATGTGAACCATAACCTTTGTTAAATCGGATTAGTGCTTTTACACGTTCGATTGCTTTGATTGGCCTGATTTCATAGAACTTAATGCATCTAGGGAATTAAACTTGATTAGTGCTTTTACACATTAGGTTGTTCTCTTAGATAGAATTCATATTCGCATCTTTTAATGTGATTGTTGATGACAAGAGGAAATTAGCGGGATATTCTTGCGATCAAGGTATTCTCGGGCCATTGTTAAATAGAGATTAAATTTCAATTCTACTTATTGTTAAAAAGCATGTTTGTGAATGAAGATGAATCCTTAACCAATATCTTTTCTACTTGATTTATTTGTTTATTTGCTTTTATATTTGTTTTAGTTTTAAAAATCAGAAAAATCCCCCTTGTTACTTTTAGGAAACCGAAACATATTGACAACGAAAGACTCTCTGTGGATACAAACTCTTTCTAATCACTACTACATTTATTTTAGTTAAGTAAGAAAGTGAAATTATATTTGTGTCGGCTGACAACCGATCAAATTTTGGCGCCGCTGCCGGGGAGGTAACGGTTGTCACTTGTTTTTGGTTTTTTATTTTTGTTTTGTTTTGCTTTGTTTTTAGTTTTTCTTATTTTCTGGGTTTTAACCTTGTTTTGAGAATCGTGTTTCAGGTACTTATTTCTCATGGATGGAGCATATTGGAACAATGGATACGGTTTCCAACAACCTCAACAACATGACAACTTCCAACCATTCCATGGGTATAATCAAAACCAATTTATTGGCTATGATCAATATCCTACGGAATATTGTGGTCCTCATACGTATCAACAACCTTATGGCGGGTATGTGTGTGATCAACCACAAGGATTGGAGGATTCTTATGCTCGTGAACAACAAGTCTCTAACTTGTTAGACAACTTTTCCAACTTTGTACGGCAAGAGTTTCAAAAAGATAAAGAGGCTACAGACGAGCAGCTCCAAGAACTTCGTGAAGGTATTGCTAACTTACAAAGAGATGTTGATCAATACAAAGAAGAAAGGTATGAAGAAGAACTTTGTTTTCAAAGCAATGATTATTCTAATGTGCATGTGGTTTGTGATGAATATTTGATTGATGCTAATGTTGAAAAAGGCCAATCCTTGGGCACTTGTGTTGATAATTGTGTAGCTAACTCAACTCTTGATCTTAATAATGATCATTCGCCTATTCAAAAGGATGAGTTAGAGTTGAGCAACACTAAATTAAGCGACGTATAACCTTATGTTAACTATGAAAGTGACGGTGATTATGATACATTACTTGAAATAACTCATGGTGGCAACAACGAGGAGTGTACAATGGAATCTTTTTGGGATCAAGATGAAGACGAAGAGGACTATGATGACACTTATGTAGATAACTCAAGCATTGATCTTAATAATGATCAAGAGCCTATTCAAAGGGTGGAGCTTGAGGATGATGCATTTTTGAGTGTTCTAAAGAAATTCCTCATAGTGAAATTTGGATCCGCAGTAGAGCATGTTCCTAATAACGAAGAGGAGAATGTTGAGAATCAAACCGATTTGACCAATATTGTGGAAGATCCAATTGAGCATGCAAAAGATTATAACGAAGATGTTGATGTCGAGACTTTGTTTAAGGCAGAAACAAATGAAGAATTGTTGCAAGTTTCAATAGAGGACCATGATGTGCAAGAGGTAAGTAATTCACTTGAAGTTTCTAAGGATGAAGAGGATACTATAATACAAGAGTTGCAAGGTTTGTCTAAACCTTTGCCTATTTATCCTTCTCCTTTACCTCTTATTGGCTTGAATATATGTTCTTCGAGAATATTGTTAAATGACTTTGTTTCTCGATATCCACCATTAGAAACTTTTGATTCTCATACTATGGATGTTTGCAAAGAAGAAACCATAGAAGTTCCTGATTTTTATGTTCTTTATACACTTCCAAGTGTAGAAAAGAATAAGTGTGGGGGAAACTTCTATGGGGCGATAGCTTTAATTCTATTTTCTTGTACTAATATTTGTGTGAAGCTAATATTTGCAACACAGGTGCTATGGGTGGATCCCAAACTTTTCCGATTATTGGTGTATGGGGAATTCAACTTGCATGTCGGGTTGACGACTTTAAACCAAGCGCTAATGGGAGGAAGCCCACCGGTTTTGTGTATCTATCTCTATCTTTTTATTTATTTCTCAAGTCTTTTATCTTTATTTTCTTATTTTGGATATTTGCATATCAAAACTCCAAATTTTAGAGATTTTTGAACAATTTAGAATAAACACTAGCCTTTCTAAGTAGATGGAATTTTTTCTTGGCGGTGAGGTGTATATTGGCTGAGTTGAGATTAGATGCCAACTAAATAGCTTGTTTAGTATTTATCCTCTATTGTTCCGAAATATATATGAGTTGGAGTAATGAGTTTTTATCATGCATTTTATTTTCTTTGTGTATATATATCATGTTATGAATTTCCCATCTTGAACTTTACTTTGAATGACTAAATTTTACATTGAGGACAATGTAAAGTTTAAGTGTGGGGGAGTGTTCTCATATAGAGTTTTTAGCCTTGTTAGTTTTCCCTTTTGTTCATGATAAAAAATTAGAATAATAATAAAATAAAATAAAATTGCTTTATACACTCCGAAACCTAGAAATATGGGCCTTTAGGATGACACTATCAATCTAAATGGATGGAACCATCTTGGATGGAGGAGTTGAGGAACCAATTAACTAAAAGGGATGAACATAGCTCAGAAATCACAAATAACATGATAGTTGTTACCATATCTCGGAATATCACCATATCACATTCTATTTTTATTTTCCCATATTTATCTATTGTTCTCTAAGTGCTTTGGTGGGTCACTAAACATCGACTTGTTATTACTGCTAGGATGAAATAGAGTGATTGAGTTGCTAGAAAAAAAGAAGAAAAAAAAGAGACCGACCAATTAGACCAAACGGAATAAAAAGACACTTGGATAGCAGTATGTGTGAAACGTTGTCCATGTCTATGTCGCCTAAACAAGCTTGGAATGCAGGATCCAAGGCAACTATCACATTCTTGCTGACAAGAAGCATGCGCTTGGATCCAAAAGATCTAATCATGATGTCTAAAAAAAAAGTGAAAAAGAAAAAAGAAAATATTATATTTGTTGAATAAAGTCACTCCTGGTTCCCTTGTATATGCCGGTTGAGTTGATGTAGAAATAAGATTGTTGACCACTGGTTCCCTTGTATATGCCAATTTGTTGACACTAGAATTCAGACCAGTAGATCAATCCAATAGGATGCATAGGTTCATCTTGGCGGTGACCTTCATACAAATATGGTAAACATCAATCACTTGTGAACATTCGCCAACATCTACATCTATATCCATCTTCTTAATCTTTTCATTGTGATTGTGGTTTGTTAGTTTCCGAGTATTGTGGCTTGTTCGACTATCTAAATAGAGCTTTATTTACTAATATATGAATTGAATTTGTGCAAGGTACCTACTACTGTAGTCATTTTGGATTCGTTCATTGATTTGTCACAAATAAACGGAGTTGGAAAAATAGGTTTTGTAGGTAGACCTCTTGTAAACCTTCACGAGACTATAACTCGTCCACTAGGGACACCTAGGGGTTTAAAGGCTTGTTATTTATGCTAAAATTAACCGTAGCCTCGATGAGACGGAGTTGTATGTATGTTTTAAAATTGTTTTGTTTGATTTGCTCGAGGACTAGCAAAGTCTAAGTGTGGGGGAATCTGATAGGTGTCTAAAACACCTAATTTTATATTGAGTATTTATGCTTTATTTGCGAGTTTTCTTGTAAATTATGTCTCTTATGTTTGCTTTTGAGTTTAATAGGTACTCTGGAGTCATGCGGAGGGAAAGAAGAAGAAATCACCCAATTTGAGAAAAAGGGCAGAAAGGTCATTTTACAGGCATACACTATCTGGATCTTGGTCTAGGTTAAGGGGCAATTCTTTTGGGCGAGCATTAAAGACAGCCTTTCCGAGCATATGGGCTACCCTAGAATTATTGCTAAAGGCATATGCTAAATTAATAGGGGCACCTAATCTGGGGTGGTTCTAATGAGTGGGGTGTTATTATCTAGCCCCAACTCATAACCTATTCGAGAGATGTCATCTCATTCATTTTGTTATGGAAGTTAGAGGTAGAGAAAAACAATTGCTGCTGTTGAAATCAGAGATCCAGAGATAGAGAAGTTAAGAGATTGAGATGACGATTCATAATAATGGAAGAAACTCAGGAGGAATTGAAGACTGGGTTATTGTCGAGAAATTCAGAGAACTGGGTCCTTAAATTGAAGAACAAGAAGCATCAGAGATGGGTATTTCCTGGAATTCGAATTAGGGTTTGTTTTTGGATCTGAGAACGAGAGGATGGTATGAAATTGAAGCTCAGGTTGTTGTTGGCTTAATTGTGTTATGGGGCTAGCAGTGAAGCACAATGGTGCAGCATTAGTTATGTCTTGTGCAAAGTGGCCTAAGCATTGACCAACTCAAACCAGTCAGTCGAGTTAGCTAGCTGACTAGGTTCTGACTCAGTGACTCCTATCTTGACTCCCTTGACTAACAGAAGACCGTCTTGACTGTTAAGTTTGACGGTGGACTGACGGAATATTCCTTTGACAGTGAAGAGCATCTCAGTTAGCCGTCGGTGACAAATTCCGGTCAACTTCCAGACAAATCCCCATTTTTCCGGCGAGCATTTTTGGGACAGAATTTCTACACGGGTTTCTCTCACTTGTGGGCTTGGTGGACTTCTATCTTTTGGACTTTGAAGACTAGACCTAATTTTGGAACAAGAAGAGCTATAAAAGAGAAGACTTTTCTCAAAACAAATATCTTATATCATATATCTTACATCTCTTCTTCTACTTTTGTTCGAGAGTTTAGAAACATGCTAGGTTTTCTCTTCCTTCTTGTTATGAACTCCATTAACATGAGCACCTAATTTTATTATTGGTGATGGATTGATTTGATTTCACATAACATGTTTTTTGTTCAATAAATTAGTTTTGTCTCATATTATCGTTTATGATTCACCATTAATATTGTTGCATGATTGAATGTTAGTTTTGTCAAGTTGCAAATTGGTAGAACTCACATGCATATCTTTTGCTAGATTAGGGTTATTATATACGCAAAAGTGATAATTCCTGATTGCAAGTAGCACAAATATGGTTATTGCTTGTAGTGATATATCCTAGTAACCATATGTGAACCATAACCTTTGTTAAATCGGATTAGTGCTTTTACACGTTCGATTGCTTTGATTGGCCTGATTTCATAGAACTTAATGCATCTAGGGAATTAAACTTGATTAGTGCTTTTACACGTTAGGTTGTTCTCTTAGATAGAATTCATATTCGCATCTTTTAATGTGATTGTTGATGACAAGAGGAAATTAGCGGGATATTCTTGCGATCAAGGTATTCTAGGGCCATTGATAAATAGAGATTAAATTTCAATTCTACTTATTGTTAAAAAGCATGTTTGTGAATGAAGATGAATCCTTAACCAATATCTTTTCTACTTGATTTATTTGTTTATTTGCTTTTATATTTGTTTTAGTTTTAAAAATCAGAAAAATCACCCTTGTTACTTTTAGGAAACCGAAACATATTGACAACGAAAGCCTCTTTGTGGATACGAACTCTTTCTTATCACTACTACATTTATTTTAGTTAAGTAAGAAAGTGAAATTATATTTGTGTCGGCTGACAACCGATCAGGTATGTGGAGACTTGAACTTATCTATCACTCAAAAGTCTATCTACTCTATCTCCTATCTTGAGACAAAAGTCATTTTACTATATAGACTAAGAATATACACATGTGCCATTTCGAGCTGATTATATCTCCCTTATCTATTTCTCGAAATGTGTGTTGGTAAAGCTTTCGCATTAGCCAAGTTCATCTTTTCCTAGTGACGAAAGTCATGTTATGTTTCAATCACTTTGGAAATTTCTCTGACGAAAACTAGTTTGTGAATAACAACTATATGACATCCTCTGAGAATGTTTCAATGATTGAAATGAGAGTTTAGACAATATAACCAATGGGGGATATAAACATTGTTGCGGTAATACATATATGTATAAGTCCTTAGCACTTGAACCGAAGTTTGCGAACTTTGTTGATCAAGTGAAAACCGGAACTTGAGCAGTCAACTCAGTCCGCGAACGTGCGTAGTTCTCGAACCCAAGAATTTTTGCTGGAGTTGTAGCTCGGTTTCAGTCCGCGAACTCAGTCTGCGAACTGACAGAAGTTCTCGAACCTGAGAATTTCTGCTAGAGTTTGTGAACTCCAACCGGTTAAATTGAGTCCGCAAACCAAGTCTGCAAACTTGAGTGGTTATGTCTAAAAACGATGTTCGTGAACTTATCTAAATTATCTAAGGAATGCTATTGCAAACCGTGGCTTTATAGTTCATGAATTGATTCGAGCGAATCACATCGTTTTTGCTTCAATTGTGTCTTGTGTATTACATAAGATCTCATAGCAATTTATCAACTTTCTAACTAGTTCATTTGAGTCATTTGGACTAGTTATGGTGAAGAAGAATATGGTTGATATGAAAGTTATCATTTGGCTAACCATTTGGTTGACTAATATTGAACCAACTATTGTACATGTTTGGGTACGGTTACACAAACCCAAAATCGTCAAGTACATGTGTGTATGGCAAGCTAAGTTTTCGATCTAACGGTTGAGAGATATTAGCTTGTATCTAATCAGGTTTTCATCTAACGGTGAATATTTAATGCTTTGTTACTAATATAACATTGATTCCAAACCCTAATTTGAAAGACTATATAAGGGAGAACTCTAGCAACTGGGAAACCTAATTCCCACACATTATGAGTGATACTAGTTTGCTAAGCTAGAGTCGATTCACCTTTAACCTTTGGTTTCTTCTTCTAAAACTAGGTTAACGACTTTAAGACTTCATTGGGATTGTGAAGCCAGACCGATACTGCGTTTCTTGTAGTTGTGTGATATGATCTTGCCGTTTCTATCCTACGAGTACAATTGTAATAATTGGATTGAGATTTCTATCTCTGATATGCAAGATATAAAAGTAATCACAAACATCTTCGTCTCATCGTTTGTGATTCCACAATATCTTTTTTCGCTGCGTCGATTAAGACTATTGTGAGGTGATTGATAAAACTGAACTGTTCTTCGGGAATATAAGTCTGGTTTTATTGATTGGTTCCTGTTCACCTTGATTTATCAAAAGATGGAACAAAACTCATAGGATTATTCGTGGGAGACGAATTTATCTATCATGTAGACTTTTTTGTGTGAGACAGATTTGTTGGCTAAAGTCTTCGACTTTGGGTCGTAGCAACTCTTGGTTGTGGGTGAGATCATCTAAGGGAATCAAGTGCACAGTATCCTACTGTTATCAGAGGCGTATGAGCATAATTGTACCTTGGATCAGTGTGAGATTGATTGGGGTTCAACTACAATCCAAATCGAAGTTAATTTAAAGTAGGCTAGTGTCTGTAGAGGCTTAATACAATGTATGTTTAATCCGGACTAGGTCCCGTGGTTTTTCTGCATTTGCAGTTTCCTCGTTAACAAAATTCTGGTGTCTATGTTATTTCTTTTCCGTACTATATTTTGTTATATAATTGAAATAATACAGGTTGTGCGTTGTTCAATCAATTAAAATATCCGACCTTATTGGTTGTTGATTTAAATTGATTTACACTTGGATATTGGTCTTTGGTACCATCCAAGTTATCTCTCTTTGATTAAGACTCGCGAATTGTATTTGCTTGAGTAAATCACATTGAGAGATTGGTATAATAACTCCTTGAGTATTTTCTATTGATTGAGTCTAGTTGATTATCTAGAAAACATCTCGGAGTTGTCCATACATATTGCTAATCGAAATATTGATCTCGAGAAGCCGATGATCATGATGATATTAAAGAGATATGAAACAAAGCCTCGCTGTGGTTTTCTGGAATTGGAAGAACAATCTTAGGATAATGGAGCTCGGGTTGATGATCATGGAAGAAAAGAATTCAGGGAAGATACTGACGTCACTAGTGAGACCCAACTGAAGAAGTTACCATAAATATATCTCTGACATGTTGGGGATAGGTAAAAATTCAGTGTAGCACTATGTATCAATTTGGATGTATAGCTAGCACCAGAAGAGGACACCGTGCTACATATGGGTCCCGTTGAAGATTAAGCCAATCGTAAGTTGTGTTCCATCTGTTAAATTATTCCATGCAACACAATAGCAGAATCATTTGGTCTTACTCAATGATTTTTGGACTCGTTTCTCCCGTACGCGTCAGAAGACAAAAATGCTTTTGAATAGAAAATATGCTTCCAAGCTACGTGTTGTAATTCTATTTGACCGTATTTTTCTATCACATGTGAAGTTTGCATGGGAAGGAAGAGAGGAGGCTAGGATCTTTAATCATTTTAGATCATCTCCGATAGTGGGTGCTAAAAATCCTATATGAAATTTTTATTTAGATCCTTATTCATGGGGTCATATGTATGTGGCATAAATAGTAATGCTTTGCTCATGGATTATGTCCAATGGTGTGGGGTCATATTTTTAAGATTTGTTGTTTTGGATAATGATAAAATTGATTCCCTCTTTCCTATTGGTTGAGAACAATTTATTCAAAAATAAAAATTTTAAATATAGTTAAAATGATGATGTGGAGGTCATTCACAAGGTCTAAATAAGACCTTCTCCAAGACCTTCATATTTATTTTCACACCCTTCCTATTTAATAGGACCCACTGTTGGAAATGAATTTAATGTAAATGAGGATCTAAAATCCTATGTGTCATAAAAAATAAAACTTTCACCCTCTGTTGGAGATGCTCTTAGATTACGGGTTTTGTGGAACGGTGGAAGGGTTTGGTCGGTTTGGAGGCTATAAATAGTAATGTAAAATTTCATTCTATGACACTTCTTCTTTTACCTGGACAAATTGGGTATACCTAATGAGACAAAACCCAGGTCATTTGGAAGTAAAAAAGGTCACCCTTAACCATGTATTTTCAAAATGGCTAATATACCCTTGTTTAATTAACACTAAAAATTCTGATTAGGTTAATTAATTGAGTTTAGATAAAGTAACTAAGTAGATTAAAACTTATGAATTTAAGTTATGAAATTTTGTTTTTGATTGAATTCATGTGGGAAGATTTTTGAAGAAAAAAAAATTGAGAATTTTTTTTGCAACGGATTTGAAAGCATACTACCCAAACATTTCTAAAACGGGGATTGTAAAGCTGATGTATGAAATCATACTCAAAATTAAAGAAGAAATCGACACTTTCAGTTCTGAAACTATGAAAAGTCGGCGAGGTCAACGAATGAAGAAGATCTTGAGCTAACTTTGGTAAACAAGGTTGACGATTGAAGATGATGCCGACTAACTTTGGTCGGCATTATTGTTTCTAAATAACAATGCCGACTTTTTTATTTTTGACATGCAGGAGACTATTCTAAATACTTCATGTAGCGCCCCCTAAGCTAGCAACTGACTAATCCAAGAGATTAACTAAATAAAGAGGCACTAAAACTAAAACTTTTGCTTAAACAATTAATTAAGAAATCTGCTTCAAAACTTAACCCAAAGCTAACCCCGCTCAGAAATATATATACAAGATCTTCTCTCAAATGATACATATATAATAGTCAATTGATTTTTAAATAAAATATACAACATAATAAATATAACAGAAGATAATCAACTAACGAAGTCAACTTGAGTGAAGCTTTATTTGTGCAACCACGATCATCCGTAAAAGCGAAGTGGGAATAATTAACATTTAACCTTCTAAGTAATCATATGCAAGATTTGGAAAACAATAATGTTTTTCTGAAAATATTAAACAATGACTAAGTCACTGAAAATAATCATACATGTATATGGAACAAACTCCTTCGTCAAACAATGTACTAATATGGTTGTGAACCCCTAAATACCGGCAATTCACACCTATATAGCTATGGATGCCACCAAGACCATGGTGACCAACTCTATTCATTAAAAGCTCTAGGTATAAAAGTGAAGGAGCGTATCCTATATACCACAAGTGGAAATTCTCATTTCCCATAACAATTCATGTTGACGACGAAACAATACAAGTTCTTTCCACATCGTGGAAAGATTCACAGAAATAACAGGATTATCATAATGCATTTTAAATAAAATATGGAATGCAGAAACAGACAATGCATGAGTTTGTTAAACATAATATTTTATAAAAATAACAATAATGAATACAAAGAGTCAAATGCGTTCCCACACCTTTTTGAAGACAAGCCACGCCTACCTCGAGATCCACTGGTTCATCCTTTGAATCGATCGTTGTTAATAATTAACTGTTAATCAAAGAAGCATTCTAAGAGTCTAGCCAAAAAGGCTCACACAAGAATCATACAAATTTATCTAATGGTTCTAAGCCCATTTAAGGTTCTACACCTTTTATTTATCTATTATTAGAAAATCTAAGGTTTACTAATTCAATTAGGTTGGTTCTATAATCTATTAGCTAAGTCTCATAAATATCTACAACTTTGTAAAAGAAGTCAAAGGCTAATTCGGACCATAAGTGGTCCAATTCACTAAGATAGGATATCTATTCCTAAGCCCAAGCCCATGAATCCATTCTCTTAATCTAAGGCCTGGTCTAACTGGGCCAACTAACGGTCAAACTAACAGTCAACGGGTCTCTAACAGTCAACGTCAGTCAAAGGTCAAAGTCCAGGGTCAATAGTCAAGTCTAAATCGGTCAACTAAGTCAACTCAGGTCAAAAACTTGTAACTCAATGGGTCAAAACGATTCAACTCAGTCAGACAACTGATCAGCTTAACAAATTGAGTCAGCTAAACTGACTGGGATGACTAGTAGTTTTTAAAACTCAAGAAAGAGAAGTTCATACAATCATTAAACATTCCATTTACTCAAAACAACTTCAACTTCACTACCAACCTGATTCCAGGCTTGTACCAGTTCCATCATTCCCTTTGTAGTTTCATCAAGAAGCCAACTTACAAATACAACCCCATCAATGAGAGTTGCAAGCTTTCACTGAAGAGGTTCAACTCAACACCACCAGCAACAACTCCATTCTATCCCCCTTTTGTTTTACTTACCAGAACCAACATTCTTTTCAACTCCACCCTGTAATTTTCATACTTCACCACTCCAGCTTAACCAATTCTTCCTCACTTCAGATAACAACCATCCACCAAGCTCATCACAAATCCCTGTGAACCAGAACAAACCTACAATTCCTCCCCTGCATTCCACAACATCACAATAGCAATAATATCAACACACTACCTGTTCAAAATCCGTTACTAATTCCAGAAACTCTACTCTTAATTTTCTTCTTAAATCTTCCATTCAAAAACAACTAACACAACATGTACTAGATTCAAAAAATTCTATTCATTAATTACATCAATGAATATAATTCAATTCAATTAGAAACGAAAGGATTACCTTAGACCCAAATTCATTATATGCCAATAAACAATCTTCACTGCTAACTCCTTTCAACACCAATCGACACCAAATATCCGCCTCCTAATTTCTCAAACTTCAATCAGACTCTTCAAAACAATCAAACCCATCTTCTATTTTTATTTATTTTTTTCAAACATCATCTCCTTCATCTTCAATTTCATCTTCAGTGGCTTCTCTGAGTTCTTATGAAACCCTAATTACTCCTCCATTCATTAAACAACTCCATAACTCGATTAAACATAAACTCTCTCTGTTAATCATCCTCAACAATCCAATACTCTCATCAATTCCATACAAACTCGAAATCAAACGAAAACCCAAATTCCCAAATCTTCATTAAGACAAAATCGAACCTTAACTACCAGTTTCAAGCTAATATCCAACCTCAATCTCCAATTCAGATAAAACCCAACCTTTAGTTCTTCTTATACATCACTAATCCCAACTTTAATTCAATTCCCTAAACAGAAACCCTAATTATTTTGATTCTTCACAGAGAACTGAAATCAGTTGATAAATCTTCTTCCTTGCTCACGATTCACAAAAACCATCACCAACTACCTAATTTCATTCCCAATACCCCATAAATCCCTAATAAACTCCATCTCTCAGAAACCCTAGTTTCTAAAATTCTTCTTCACAACAATTTCCTAATATCAAATCAACAATAACCCCTTTATCTTTCATCGATTAGCAACTCGAATAGCTTCTCAATTCCATATAACTCAAAATTACACTTGTAAACCCTAATTTGTTTCTCCCTGATTCACTTTAGATACTAATTCTTTTTCTCCTCACAACAAATCAACATCACCACCAACAGACACGTTATTATCTTTCTCACCTTTTTTTTTTGATCGTAGTAACCCCGATTTGTTCTCTCAATCTCAACCAGGTGATGAACAGAGAAGAAGAATGAAAAGAAGAAGAGGAAAGAAGAGAAAAGAAGAAATGAATTTTCTTCTCGATCGATTTTGGGGATAAAGCCAACGGGAATTACTAAACACACACTTGTTTTGATAATGGGAATCCACAAAGTGTCCGAGTTAAATCACTAGCGGTTTTTCCATGAAATGACGATTTTACCCTTCATACTAAATCATTGATATCTTCTTCGACCGATATCCGATTGACACGTGCGAGTAGTGCAATTTGTATAACTTTTCGAGATCCATCCAACGGTACTAATTTTGTATCTAGGTCATTGTTAGATTAATTTATAATAATTAATGCTCGAGTTACACTAATCGAGTTATTATCGGCTAAGACGTCTCTTGACTGGTCTAATATCGTTGACGATATCGAGAGTCCTTACACTTCACTAGTCGGCAGGGTTGATAACTATAATCAATGTCGACTAAACAACAGTGGGTTGGGTCGTATTTGAATACCATGCCAGCTTATAACAAAATAGAACACCGAAAATACAAATGATTTTCCAAACAATTAGTCGGCAAGGTCTATAATCCATACAGTTCCGACTAATACGCAGTCGTCAGGGTGGTATTCAAATACCATGCCGACCTTATAACTTTATGGACTCACGAACAAAAACATTCACAAAGCATTAGTTAGCAGGGTAAAAATTTAAAATCCAATGACTGTTAAAAACATATTTAGTCGGCATGGTATTAAGGATGAATACCTTGCCGACCCTATAAAAATCAGTTACAGATATTAAAAGTCGGCATGATATTCAACCTAAGATCTTTCCGACTAACCCTAAATATGAAAATTCGGCATGGTCGTGAATCAGACACGCTTCCGTCTAAATAACTGCAGATTCACAAATTCGATTTTTCTACCCTAATTTGACATGCAAACATCAAATTGAAGTATTAGATAGAGTTTTAAAGAATTAATCAATAATGAAAAATTCTAATAGACGATTTGTTTTCATTTGAAAACGATAAAATATAGAGAAGAATAAAGGAATTGATCATTAGATTGATGAAGAAGAAGGAGGAAAAGAATAAGGTTTGGATCTAAAACTAAAAGGGATAGTTTTGGTTATTATTAAGGGAAGGGTAATTAGGTAACTTTATACACATTAGACACCCCTTAACCCACTATTATGGTTGGGAACAAAATGGGCATACCCCAATTAATCTGTGTATACCCCAATATCGCCAGGTTCTTTTACCATTCAATTTTTTGGAGGAGAAAAAATAGAGAGAAATAGAGAATAGGAGACGGTTTAGAGAGGAGTTTTCAACTTTCGTTTGGTTTGCAAATTTTACTCTAAATGTTTCTCTTTTATTTAATTATTGAAAAATCCATGGTTATATCTAGCTAAACCTTTTAATTGATTAGGGATGACTTCAAAGTCCTGAACAATGAAGCATTATTTTCTTTAGCCACGTTTATTTCAAGTTTTATTTTATTGTCTAAGAATATTGAGGGGTTATTTAAAATGATCAATTAAATTAACCAATCAATATTTCTTCTACTAGTTGTGACACGTGTAGTTGTCACATCAACTCACTTCACAAGTAGTAAATCGCAAGAACTGACAGAGGGATTTTGTTAAGCAATTGTGTGTAAATATAACACTAGTAAGCAGGCCGAGCCTATGCGTCTGATGCTAGGATCAACATGATTCATAGAGTGTAAAGCATTCGACTAATTTACACCCGAGAGCTTATTCTTGGTGGGTTGGTTGGATAGAATCTGGTAGTCGAGCTCTTTCGTATCCAGTGACAATAGGAATCTGGGGGATAACAGAGCTTATTGTTATTCTACGGTTGGTAACAATATAAGTTCAACAAGAAATAAATTTATATTTAATTAAATTTCAGTTCAGTGACGACGAATGATTCCATGATCATCTTTCTCCACATTATTTTAAATCAATCTTTACTATTTTGTTTTATTAGTTACTTTAATTAAAAATCTAAAAACCTCATTTTCAGTTACTTTTAACAACTAGAAACTCCCTGCTCTTCGTGGGAACGAACTCCTTGACATTATATTACCAGTTGATTGTGTGAAAAGAAGTTAAATAATTTGTTGTATAAACGACGCGCATCAGGCAGTATCTAGACATGACTCACCACAGACGTCTCTAGCCCACAGATTATCGCTTGCCCACCTTGAAGACTTAATCTCGTACGCTACAAGGGTATTACTTCATTTTCCAAACGTCCCGAGTCAATAGAAATCCCTAGTCTAATATCAAACAGGGGACCAACATAAAATCATGTGTCATGATGTTATCTCAATAATGATGTTGTAGTAAAAGGTTCGTTGAGACTTGTGAAAGCAGATTTTTTTAGACTTAATTTTTAAAGAAAAAATATAACAAACTCTAAATAAAGTTTTGTGAAAATTATGGAGAGACCGGGGTTCAGGATTTCACCATTCACCAAAATTCATGTGATTTAATGTTAATGTTTATCATCCAATTATAGACAATATAACTCCAATCAAAAGAAAGTGTGATTCTAATCATTGCCTAAATTAGATTTTCAAAACATCAATTGTTAATCGCAAGCATGAAGTATCAAAATCCCTAAACTAAGCATAATTCATCAAGAGAAAACACAAATTAATAAAAACCATTTACTCAAATTTCATTCGATGCAAATAATCATAAAAGAATTGCATAAATAAATTTAATAAATTTTACCACATAACTTTTGGAAGAATGGCTTCCTCCATCTTCCCAGAGGATGGGTTTAGCTCTTCATCATAGAAACACGCTCAAAAGTTGATTTCATTTCCCAAAAGTGTTTACAAATGATAAAAAAGAGAGAAATTGAATAAACCAGGAAACTGTAACACTTTTGCGGTGTTGCAAGTCCACTTTTACAAAGATCGATATAAAGAAAGTGTTACTGTAACTGTAGCGTATAAGACTGCTATGAAACTGTCGCAATCACTGTAGAATGAACGATAGTCTCAGGGGGTCTTATGTTTTTCATGTTCTTCCCATGTAGCAGTAGAAATTTTTTCTCTGCAACTCGATTCTCGCCTCTGTCTTCTCCCAAACTCTCCGTGCCCTCTCTGCTCGACCCCAACAACCTATTTATACTAGAAAGATGTATCGAATCTTCTCCATAACTTCAAAATATCCTCTCTTTATTTTTATTCTCACGACAATATTTTCCATATTTTATTTGATCTTCCACGCGTTTTCAGCTGTCAAACCTTCCTTATTTATCTTCTTCACGCATCTATTTGGTGCAACACTACTCCAAACTCATGCATTATACGCCTCAAACTTGTGTCAAATCCACTTGAACCCGTGAAAGCTTCTGTCCACTATTTGGATTGAGACATGTTATTCAGCCAAATTTTGTCCAAACAAACACCCATACCAACATTATAGAGTCATATCGCGTCTACCTATGAAGTTTCTGCGATTGAGTCTACCTCTAACCCATCCAAAATCCGATCGAAAAATATGCCTGGAGTGAAACTCGTTTTCCCGCCAAAAATGAAATTTGAAAAGGAGAAAAAGGTGTGCCCCTATCCAGAGTAGGGGCGCCTTTAACAGATTGGGTGTCCGAGGGTGCCCTTATCCAAAGTGAGTGTGCCTTTAGTATTTTTCTCCGGGTGTCCAAAAAGCACTTTTTGAGCAACTTTTTCCACACAAGCGTATTTCTCCAAAAACACCTACACAAACATAAAAACACCATAATAAGTACAAAATCAAGCACTAGAAATAGAGACACTGAGGACAATTCAGACACAAAAATGTGTCTATCAAGTCACATGCCTACATGGCCAACAGGAGGTGTCCCAGCCATCCAGTATTCATATAACAGATATAAAAACGATCATCGCATGAGTCTCAAAATATCGGGACACATCAAGACCATTTGTTAGAGCAATGCTCGGTCGAACTCGCAAGCATTGTTATCTCAAGCTTGTTGTTAAGTTTAGTTGCCAAAACTATAACGCTTGATTTTTAGTCTACTTATAGCTAAGTCTCGGATTATGATAGAAAGTGTAGTTGAGCTTTATACTTCATGGCGTTCATCGATTGAAAACGAAGAACTACTAAGGGGAGCTTGTGGAACTTCATCAACAAAAGGTATATGGAGACTTGAACTCATCTATCACTCCAAAGTCTATCTACTCTATCTTATATTTGAGACAAAATTTGTATAGATGTATAGACTTCATTTATACACATTTGATATTTCAAGCTGAGTTTAACTCGCTTACATATTTATCGAAATGTGTGTTGGTAAGCTTTCGCTTTAACCAAGTTTATCTTATATTCCTGATGAAAGTTAAAAGATGATCATGTGAAAATCACCTGGTAACATCTTACATGATTTGTGTGAGACAGTCATTTGATGTAGACTCGAAATGTTTCATATTGATCATTCGATCACTTGAAAATTGCTTTGAAGCTAATAGTTTGTGTGAGACAGCTATTCCCGTTTCTAAGAATGTTTCAATGGTTGAAGTGAGAGTTTAGTCCAATTGGATTTAAGCATAGTATGCATACTTGCATATATGTAATCCATGTCCGGAACCATACTATGCATACCCGAATGCGTACTTGTTGGTTTGAGAAGTCCGGGAACATGGTATGCAAACCGATATGCATACTGGCGTAAGGTTCAGGTCCAGGAATTTCTGCTAAGTTTGGAATTTGTATTGATATGCATACCAGTTTGCGTACTAGCAAATCCCAAACTTATTCCGGCCATTTAGGTACGCATACCAGTATGCATACCCGTATGCATACCTAAGTTTATGATGTTCTAAAATCGATTTGTTCATGAACTAATAAATTTATATAATAACGAATGCAATCTTTTGCAAGTCGTGGCTATAATGTTGATGACTTGATTTGAGTGAATCAAAATCGATCTTGCTTCAATTATATCTTGTATACTTCTATGAGAATATAAACAATTTAAAAACTCTAGAACTAGTTTAATTTGAGTCATTTGAACTAGTTGTGGTTAAGATGAATATGGTTGATATGAAAGTGTTCATATGGCTAACTTCGGTTAACTATTGTTGAGCCAAAAAGGAGTACACATTTAGGTACGGTTACCCATATCTAAATGAAGGTACATTTCATTTGTGTGTAACAAGCTAAGTTCGATCTAACGGTCAAAATATATTAGCTTGAGTCAAATTAGGTTTTCATCTAATGGTGAATATTGGGTGTTGTTGTTGTACCCTCCCCCCCCCCTCCTCTTTTTCACTATTCAACTCCCCAAACCCATAACATAACATGTTATTACTTAGGATTAGGTGACTAGAGATCGGCCTTCAAAATTGTGAAGGGGACTTATCTGTGACTCGAGAAATCTCGCATCGTCGAATTCTCCTCCATCAGCATCTTCTCTGTACTCAGAAACTACAACTATGTTCCGGATCCTGACTGAAGATAAGATATTTTAGGGTTTTATACACGTGTAACATGACTATATCAAGTATAAAAAGCGTTCAAATTATCTCTCGATAATAAACGCATGCAGAAGACGAAATAGGGTGCACAATCGGTTTGAAGAGGAGTCTATAATTTCCACTCTACTCAGATGCGACTCATACTTTAGTCACATGACTCGACGAACTAAGACAAATGGGTAGAGAATTCGAAAATGCGCCATTGATAAAAGTATACATCCATGTCTCTCCTACCATGTGTTAAAAGGGTATGATGTTTTAATACACGATCCAAGAGATATCATCAATTCACTTGAAGAAATTGTTGCTAAATAGATCTGATTTCAAACGAAGATTGGGTCTTTTATGTTCGATCCTAAAAATGAAATCGGACGTCAAACGAAGATTGGGTCTTTTATCAATATCCTAAAAACAATATCAAAATCCAAGAAATTGGGTCTTTTCTGCTCGATAGTTGGGGCCAACCATTAATATCGGACGTCAAACGAATATTTTACAGCCTCTGGAGTCTGGAACGCGCAATTAGGGAACTTCTATTATGAATTTAACTTAGGGTTTTCACCTACTCGCATGCCCGACAGAGAAATCTAGGGTTTGCATCAAGTTCTAACTTATGAGAGTCACATTCCTTTACCAGATGCATATGGAAAAGGTTCAGAGAGTGGAGAAATCTTCCGACAGATCCCCCTAGAGAAAATATATTTCTTCATGTTCCACTGCTTCATTTTGGCCTCTGCATATCGAGCTACCTTCTTAGCATGTTCCAGCTTTTCATTTACCATGCTTCGTTCCAGATTAATAAACTCTCTAAAATACGAGGACCTGAACTCAACTCACCCCGACGGATCCGGACAAAATTGAGCCCAAAGATTCTCACGGATTGTCACCAAGTTTCCCAGGTTTACAAAATCATCAGAAGCAAGATCGTTCACAGTTATCATTCTCATGATATAATCAATCAGTAAGTGTCTTATCTGAAATCAAGATATGGGTTCTATGAAATTACCCTTTTGCCGGTCACTTGTCTCTGCACCAAAATCTCTTCCTGAAATCCCTTTGAAATTTTTGAAGCCGCCTCATCCACAGTCTACCAAGATCTAACTCGTTCTCACCATGAAGAGTACTCCAGAAACAAAGAGAAGATCAGATAAGGCTGCAAAGTTCAAATTATATAATTTAAAATCAAGGGAGCAACAACACATGACTAGGGTATGATTTACATAAGGATCGACCTTTCCCCCTTAAACCTTGTCCTCCTACAATCCATTCAATCCTTGTATTATCCTAGTCCCTTCAAGCATGCCCTCATGCCTAAAGTCTTGTACTTATAAAGAAATCCATCTCACATCTCATGAGATACTCGTGGATTTGTTTGGGTCCACACTTTAACAAGGGACAAGCAAAATACGTTTCTGGAAACCAAAGAGTAAAAAAAAAAATCAATACCACGGACGTGTCTCTGGCCTAAGAATACAAAATTCACGACCTAAACCAAGCTAAGGAAGGGTAGTGAAGTCATAATACTCTAATGGGTTGTCATTGAAGCAAGAGAACATTTTAATAATCCAACTGAAATGAGGATTCCTTTTGTAATTTAGACTGGTGAACATTGTAGTGTGAAGACTTGAAAACTGATGACAATTCATAAGGAATTTCGGGGTACTTTCTGAAGCATATGTGTTCCTCTATGTCTTCCAAACAACAGACCAAAAATGAGCTTTAAAAGGACAAATGATATAGGAGATGTGTTCCCAACACCGAAGTAAGTGCAATCTGAAAAGTCCTGAAATTTTTATACGAGATTTCTGAAGTCAAAAGTATGCATGGATTTGATTGGCCAAACGAACTCGGAATCGAGTTACTCTTTTTGTGTTAGAAAGCCTATCTCATTTTCTTTCAAAGTTGGGGATGGGGACTTAAATTGGATTCCATATAAAGATTTTACATCCATTCTTCCTAAGTGTCTCAAATTTGAAGTTTTATGACGAACACCTAAACGAAGAGAATCCTTGACAAATATGACTACTTCTATTGATTTGATAGTCGAAGAAGTATGCATCAGAGATGATTGAAGAAAGCTGATCAAGTTCTTATCAACTCATGTAATATCCATCATACACACGGTTTTCCAACTAGAGTTCAAGTCAAGCAAAGAAAGGAGTTTCAGAAAAAGACAGAAGAGTTCGACTCAAAGATGGAATCTCGGTACGAATAGGATTTGTCAAAGAAGAATGGACCAATCTACATAACTAGTACACACTCCCCCAAAAAAGTGAAAAATAGTTATATTTACAATCCTATCTCAAAAGGGGATCTCAAGCAAAAGGAAAAGGAATTAAAGCAAAAAGAAGAAATTAAGGCAATTTGGCTCAGATAAGGAAACCTAGGCTTTTCCTTCTTCAACAAATTCCTCCAAGCCATGGCCAAGATGTTTCCCACTCATGTAAAAACACTTTCCAAGGCCAGTGGGAGTTCATCCATTCCCTCGAAATTTTTCAGAAGAGAAATTTGAAAAGAGAGAATTAGGGTTTTGACCAAAAAGCCCTAATTTCCAGAGTTCGAAAAAGAAAGGGATTTCTCCAAAAAGGAAAGAGCCAAGCCCCTCACACGAGCAATGATTCTTCTATAGAGTATTGGGACATCACATATTCTCTCGGAAAAAAAATTGGAAGAGAAAAATTAAAAGAGAATTAGCGTTTTGACGAAATAACCCTAATTCTGGAAAGATAATTGAAAATTGGATTTTACTTCTTATAACAGGGAGCCGAGCCTCTCCCCATTCTCTTGGAATATTATTTACACCTATTTAAACCCTTTTTTTGTCTCATCACTATTCATAAAAAAAGAAGAGCTCATAAGGGATTTTTACCGAAATACCCTTATTTCACAATTTTGAGTATTTTCAAAGAAGAACGCCCTAATACATCCAGAGACCGACCAAGCGCTCATATACTCATTCCAAAGGCCTCATACACGTGATTATTAAGTTCTCTAAGTGTTCAAAGAGGAACGGGATTGAAACGGAATCGAGAGAGGCAGAATTTTAGAGAAAATAAAGGGAATCTAGCTCAAAACGGGAAATTCGAGTTTATGAATTCCAAAAGCAGAACCAGAAGCACGCTAATATATGTTTCAAGACATGACTATGCCTAGGGAAGCTCCATACCTCTCTCATTCCAAAGAAAAATCAAGTTCATAGTGGTTTTGATGAAAATACCCTTAGTTTCAAAAGTATGTATTTTTTCTATTAAAAACAATTCTGATTGGTACAAGGAATTAAACAAGCTCTCAACACACAAGGTGACGACCCCAAAAGATAGATGCATACCTTCTGAGCCTTTTCAAGCCTCTCTAGAGTGTCTGAAGGAGTCAGACGCAAAATTAGGGTTTAGGTACAGTACAAGCCTGAATTCAGAATTTACATGGGATAGAAACTCTGTAACTTCAAAAGTAAGTGTCTATATTTTATCACGTCTCTTCACCAACATCAAGGCCAGCCAAGAAATATTCAAAAATTCTCTCTTCCCGAGTTACTCGCCTATACAAACTCAGAATCTCAAGGATGCACAAAGAGAGAAAATTAGGGTTTTGGCCAAGTAAACCCTAATTAACAAATTCCATTCGTTCAAGACGGAAATTTTGCCTCATCAAGACTTCATTGTCATGTCATTAATTTCCAACAAAAAATTCCATAAGTCTCCCAAATCAAGAGTTAATTCGAAGTTCAGAATCAGAGCAAGCAAGGACTAAGCATCGGGGACTCCGCAAAAAAGTTGTAAATTCGTGATTGAACGATTCGCAACCATCTATATAATCATCATAGAACAATCAAGGTTCTACTCCGAGTAGGGGACTTAATGTAGATGGTGAAATTTGGATAAGGGGAAATAGTGTCATTTCAAGACCATAGACAAAATTCCACTCTCATGAGAGATTAAGCCCATGGCCCTCAAGGCATTCTTAGCCACAATTTCTAATATACGTCCCCAAGAGACACTGCTGGTCATGATGCCGTGACTCCTAGCGCACACTATCGATGAGATACTGTTGGTCATGTAGGTTATGTAGAGCGTAAAACGTCCCCAGTAGACTTATGAACCAGATCAGCCACTATTTCGGCATTTCTTCGCGATACGGAGATGATTGTGATGCCATGATTCCTAGTAAACATCCTCGACGAGATGTTGCTAGTCATGTAGGCTCTGTAGGTGTGCAAATACGTCCCCGACGGACTTATGACCCAGAGAGGAGATATACATATCTCTTATAAGCTTGAGATCAAGGACTGATTCCTAGTACATCATCACGAGATACATTGGTCATGTGTGCTTTAGGATATGACTCTACTTACTGATGTTTCCGAATAAATCCTAGGACATTCCCAAGAGATACGCTGGTTATTATACCTCTGGGCCCTTTTGACAGACTCCTAGAACATCCTTTCGAGATACATTAGTCTTGTTGGCTCATCATATGGACACACAGTTTATTCATAGAACATCTCTGCAAGATATGATGGTCAAAGACAAGTGAGCCAAAGTCTCGCAGAGACATTAACCGGGCGTACAAATACTTTTTTATCTCTCCAGGACGAGTCCCAGCTGACCATAGAGAGATTCAGATCCGTTAAGAAATTATTCGCTGAGATTTTGATCCGTCTGCAAATCTCTCTGCAAAATCTTGGAGAGATTCATATATCTCTGCAAAATCTCTAAGATATTCAAATATCTCTGCAAAATTTCGGAGAGATTCATATCTCTCTGCAAAATCTCTAGGAAAAATATCTCTGCAAAATCTCGGAGAGATTCAAATCTCTCGGAAAGTATTAGATAAGGCTGAATATTCCCCATGGTAGGCATGAGTCTCATGTAGGAATTGAGTCTCCTCTCCACACGAATTCTGAGGTATCCCATTCCTTTTCACGTGACTCATCCTAGTTATTCTTACAAATCAGAGAATATCTTTCTATCTCGTCAACTAGGCTAAAGAGAATATTTATCTATCTCAACACATCATCATAAAGGATGACTCAGCTTTACACAAATGGGGGGATAAAAATTAGGGTTTTGAACTGGCAGTTTACGACATGTATGAGAAATACCCGGCTTATTTCTCACCGCAGAAGAGAGTAAAGGTGGTGCAATAATGAGATAAACTCAACCTAGTTTATCCATATTCCTAAAGAGACAGGAGAATTGCTCCACACGACAGGGAAAGCAATCCTTATCTTCACCGACTTGAGATTAGAGAATTCAGTTATAAATAGGTCATCTATTTCTTTAAGCTGCAATAATTTTTCTCATAACATCAGAGTAATTATTCTTCAAACCCTAGAATTATCTGATCTCTCTCTTCATCTGCTTCCCTCCCAAAGATCAACCCTAAATCTCTTCCCTATGACTGAAGCAGCCTTTGAACGGCCACCGTGCATGGTTCAAGAGAAGACTGTTCGTGCTCAACCTCTTGTAACTCACTTTTAGAAACCCTAGAATCCCATTTTAAACCTCTCTCAGATTTTAAGTAACTACACCAGGCGATTTTCACATGATCATCTTTTGACTTTCGTCAAGAATATAATATGAACATGGTTAAAGCGGAAGCTTACCAACACATATTTCAAGATGAATTTAAGTAGGAGATAGAGTAGATAGACTATTGAGTGATAGATGAATTTAAGTCTCCACATACCTTTTGTTGATGATGTTTCACAAGCTCACCTTAGTAGTTCTTCGTCTTCAACCGATAAATGCCATAAAGTCTAAAGCTCAATTACATATTCTATCCTAATCCGAGACTTAGCTATAAGTAGACTATAAATCAAGACTTATAGTTATGACAACTAAACTTGACAAACTAGCATAAGATAGCAACGCTTACGAGTTCGACCGAGCAGTGCTCTAACAATCACGATAGTCATCATTGCATTATATTGTTTGAAGGCGAAGATCAACCGAAGATTTTGAAGGACTTCATCAACAAAAGGTAAGTGAAGACTGAACCACATATATCTCAAGTTATATTCATCTTTCATTCTTTGATACGATATCGCATAACTAATTAGACTATTATGCATATACAAGAATTTAGAGTCAAGTTTATCTTGATAATTAATTATCCAAATATAATGACTAAGATTAATGAACATTTGTTCATACTTGATGAATTTCGGTTAAGGACAATTTATTGTTCCAAATCAAAATCATGATTCAAGTTTTATCGTTCGAAAATTGTCTGGAACAGTGATAAGTGTCATTGATGTTATTCAGGAATGTTTTGAATCGATTTAGAGATAAATATAGAACTACTATAGATTCAGATACAAGATACTATTATCATTCTTACAAACTGGGAAAACTGTTATAAGTTTGAACCCGTATTACATGTATTCGTACACCTAGCTGAGTGGCTATATATCGACTTGCATATTTGTGGTACGCATATTCTTATGTATATCATGTGAAAATCTGTTCAAATCGTGAACCGTGTCGGTACGTATACTTGTATGAAAACCATTTAGGAATAGAGGTTATAGAACCAGGTTAGTTTACAAACCGGTACGCAAACCAAAATATTTATGTGTTCCTGAACTCGGTTTATGTGACGAACCGGAAAATCACACCTGGGAACACATGCCATAACTCCCCCGATGCGCCATGATGCTGCTGCTTACCAAGCGTTAAAGCTAGGAAAATGCATGTTCATATTCCCTTACGAGCATGCTCGTGAAGCATGTTGCGCGGCTAACTCAGCTTCCACACTGTTCCAACTTACCCTTGTTCTGCGAAGGGTTTAAAGCCTTGATAGCTATGGCTGATGCATCTTACATGCATCATTGGCTTCCGAGTCTTTTCCGGGCATAAAACATTCCTTGAAATTACGCATAGGCCATTGCAGGCCTAATACTCTTGTTCACTTAACTTAGGAATTGCTTAGAGAATGCACTTGTCTTGATCGTGCCAAGGTTGCATCAATCATGATCATGCCATACTTTCCTTAGACTTATGAAAGCTCTACTAACTTGCATATCGATGTAGCTTACTTTCGAGGCCATGCCCAATGTATCATTGGTACATGCCTAAGTCGAACACCTTGATAGGAAGTATGAGAATCCAAGGAATGGAATGCAACTTGACTCATCAAGTCGGAACATAATCATCTCTTGCATCGAGCTACCGAGCCAGATGACACGAGAGGCCAATATGCCGCAATCATCTCACAATTATATGATATGGGCGACAAAGTGCTGGACCGGTAATGCTGCAACTCATTGTGGATGCCTACGTACCCTTCCCTACTCTAAAGGGATCAAGCACTGAACGTTGTTCATCCTCAAAGGGACAAGTAAATTAAGCCAACTCGTTTGCAAGGCCGTGGACTAGCAATAATGGTAATGGCCTAGTCCGTATATGCCGTTCCATCAAAATGCATCCAAGTGATGCATATCTGGCCCGCGACATGGAATAGTGATTCCCATGATTAATATGCTCAATTGGAAAGGCTACACAACTATAAATGAGGCCTAAGCATCATTTATACTCTTCCAACTAAGTTATGAAGCTTACTTGGTGTGTGGTCTGCATATGCACCTTCAACCAACTACCCCTCCATATATATGTTAACTTGACATTTTTACAACTTAGATTATGGAAAAAAATGATTTCACCAAGTCTCAAGGCCGTGATGGCTACACATTACTACCCTGGACAAATGCAATGTACGTCCATTCACAACGGGCTCACATGCCAGTTCCAATTTCCGTCCATGATGGCTTAACATTTCCTGAGACAGGTCCAATGAAGAGCCGTGATGGATGTATTTCCAGCTTTATCCCATAAGAAACTCCAATATCCAGCTGTGATGGCTGTACATTTCCAAGGCCAGCCTGCTCTGGCCTGTTGCGATATTGGACATATGACAATGACATGCGTAATGTGTTGTTGTGGAGCTAATTTGTTTTAGGCCATCTAACCAACTGGCTTGAAGCACCTTTTGTGCGAAATTGGTTGTTGGAAAATACAACTAACAACTTGTATCATCTTGGTGTGATATTGTCCCTTGGCCAATAGATCTTCGCAATACCCCTTACTTAGCGCCATATTGACTCTAGACCAATGTTCTTCTTAACACACAACAAATCTTGAGATGAAGCTTCATCTCATGCCATGGCACATCTTTGAACATGCACCATGCTAAAAATTCGGGGTGTTAGAGTTTAGTACCCAAACCGGTAAGCAAACCAAAATAGTTCTTTGGACACTAGAACTGGTCATAGTCTTAAGGTTTACAAACCGGTACGCATACCTAAATAGTTTTGATAACTCCGAAACTGGTCTAGTTAAGTGTTTACAAACTGGTACACGTAATGTGACTAATCTGAGTCGCGAATGGCTATGTATTTGTACTTTGTGCATTTACTAACCATGTCGATTATCTTCAAGTGTGATTAAATTACTTATACAAGATAATTAGCATTTGATAATTCTCTAAAACACTAGACTTATTTGATCACATGATTGTGATTCAAGTTTAAAGTCTTAAGTGTTTATGAAAATTGAATATTAAGCTTCTAAGTTCAAATCGGCTAGTTTCGGCTAACCATATTGAACATAGTATTTGTACACGGTTCGGTTATGGTTTCACCTAACCAGAGTGTATATTTTTCTTATGTAAATCAGATTCAAAGATTCATCTAATGGTGGATATTGTTTGCTTGGTTCCAAAGCTATCTTAGCTTAAACCTAAAATGACCTATGATTTGAATGTTTATAAAAAGGGAACTTCAAGCATCTGGGATCTTTGAATCATTCTGTAATCTAGATAAGAATTAAGCTTCATGAATTGTAGCGGGTTTATGAATTTGCACTAAACTGTGTAGTACATATTTCAACAAAGCTAAGCCAAGATATAGGTGTTTTACTAGTGAGAAAATTTAGAAACTGTGAGTCCCTTTTCCATCCAAGTGTAAAGAAGAAAATTGTCTTTTGTTCTTCAATAATATAATGAATCTGAAAATATCTTTCGCACTTTTTAACCCAGATGCGAGGGTTTTCTCCCTAAATCTTGGAAAATCAAAAAATCTTAGATGCTTTAGAAAAAAGATTTGATGAACCGAAAATGTAGTTATTTAATAGGGGTTAAAAGGTACTGACAGAAGATGGACTTATATATATGTAAGAAAGGGAAGCCATATTTGATGGATTTGGAGTAGATCTAGAAAGAATACCAATGAGAGGGTCAAACTTCGTCATGTTTTCTTGAGATATGGACCAAAGTAGCTAATATAGTATCTTGTCTTTGTGCAGACGGAATATGCTTTGCATCTTCATGGATATGGGTATTTGTGAGTATTTTGAGAAGTTGAGTAAGTTCATGAGTGGTTGTGTCAACACCTTTGATTGTTTGACCGCCAGTCATATTAATAAAATAACTAGAGGGTCATGGGATGATACCAAAAGTTGTTGGTCTCAATTTTTTTTTTTTTTTTTATCTCTATTCCACCTAGCAATGGTAAAAAGAAAAATAAAAGAAGTGATCAGGATTCTTTCGATGATTCCATCACAAGGATTCATTTTATATAAGAAGATGACAAACACAGATAAAAAAGTAACTCTTTGTTGAAGATAATCTTTTAAAATGGTTGAGGCACAAATGTCAAGTCCCAAGTTAGGGACCTTTCTAAGAGTTAAGGCACATGGAGAATGATAATCACCCCCAAACTTAGAGTTTTTAGTGTCTCTAGAAAGACTAGTCACAACTTCCCTAATTTCAAGGCTATCGATTCAGAAAATGGTCAATTGATTCTTAAGTACATCCTCACTCATCTCTACGAGTTCATCTTGTTTTTCTAAGTATGTTGTTTCTAAATCGCTAGACTCAAAATATACTCGTTCCTCTAAACCATCATTGGCTTAAGTAATCGTAAGGAAATATTACATCATCTAAAACAGTGGTATTTCTAGTCAAACGTCCTTTTGAATAGGTGAATAATTATTAAAATTATTTGGATTTGAACTAGAAACATTATCATTATTAAGCTCAATTGGAGTAACAAATTCTGATCACTATGCCTACTCATTTCAAATTCTTCATCAACATTATCATAATCATCATTATAAAAATATGAAAATGGTTGAACCTCATCTAAAGTAGTGTTACCAATTCTAACCTCGTCATCTTGATTATGCAAATAACTATCTTCATTTTCAAGGGTATTATTGGAGACACTGTATTGGAAATTAAGATTATTTAGAGCAAGTTTTTCAACAATCCTATCGTACTTTGATCAAAAGAAATTGCTTAAGAGTCTCTTCTAAAGACATTCTAGTTTCTGGGGACTCATTCGGAATATTTAAGGTTTCCTTCACAAATAAGGAATGACTCTTTAAAGCATCTTCTAGAGAAATAGAAGGATTGTTTTGCAGTATGAGCAAACCCCTCCGGAATCAATCCGAGTTTAAGTAAGTTGAATAGAGGCGAGGGAAGCTGCAGGAGCTTTGATACCCAAGGCCTCACCGCATTACGGGCGGCGCGATCACGCATTCAACTCTTAGAAACCCTCATGAACTTCAAAGCATGCTCAAAAGAGTAACCAATAAACGACTTTCCTATTAAGCTCGTTACCCTATCGGTCTTGTTCTAGTCGGTATTTTAGGCTTAGGTTCGCGTTTGGTATCGTTCTCCTAAGGCGAGGCAAGAAGAGAACGGTGATGAAATCGAACCCTTATCTTGTATGGCCAGTCCTTGCCCTTTACTAGGAAATTAAAGCAACCGTTTTCAAAACCTCAACATATATGCAAACAAAATCATCCAGTAAACCCGCTGACAGGGGATTCGCGGGTGTTTAGAATTCTTACCTCCCGTTTCAGACGGGGGATGAACCGTTGAAGTCGACTCGGGCCACGACTCCTATGTCATGTACGAACCCGAGGGGCCGAGGTGATATCGTAATCACCGTCCTTCCCTGTGCAGTTTATATTTGAAACTACCCTTCCGTAGGGTTTAAAAAAAATTAATGTCCAATGTCCAAAAATAATTAAAAAAAAAAGTCCAAAAATAAAAATATTACAAAAATATAACCCTAATTACAGTCTCTAAAAAAAATTAAAAAAAATAATTTACAAAATCTTCTTCTTCACTCCTTTTGGATTTCTCTTTTCTTTCCTTTTTGGGCTTTGCCTTTCTTTTCAGCACTTTCTCTTTTTCTTTAGCTTAGCTCCAAATCTGAAAGAAAACAAAAATACCAAAACGTCGCCAAAAATTGATGTGAATCAATAATGTTGTAGAAAGTGGTAAGAAAAGGTTGTCGTTCACTCGGACTCGTTGAATTGATTTTAGGAAAAATAAAAGGAAAATATATACAAATTTGTCACAGGATGGAGATATATACTGGGACTCAAGATTCGGCCAAACTCACAACAAAAGGTTCAAAAATTATTTCTTTTAACAATTATCGCTCAACAAATAAAAACCTGGACTCTTATTTTGCCAAACTAGATCCTCAAAACATTAATTGTATCCCCTAAGCATAGATTATCTTAATACAAAGCATAACCTATCTAATTGAATCACAACTAATTTTATCGAATCATAAATCAATTTAAAATAATCAAAAAGTCATAAAAGGAATTAAATAATTTTACCCATGTTGAATTTTGTCTTCCTCCATCGACCAGTGTTGGGGTTTAGCTATTCATGTTGGAAAACCTCTCAAAATATTTCATTGATGCTCAAAAGTGTTTTACAATGAAGAGAATGACAAGAAAATGGTATAAAACTGAAATCTGCGACCCACAGAAGGCGTCTGAAACAACGACAAAGCTGAAATGCTGTTGTCGTTGAATATCTACGACCCACACCTACGACCCGGGATTGTGAGTTTCACTGTATATAAACGACTGTGTCTGTTGGTCTGTTCTTCATGTTCTTGGTGTTCTTCATCAGCAGCAACAGCAGAAACAGAGTTTCATCAACTCTTGATTTCTGCTTCTCTGGACCTTCTCTCGACCCCAAACTCCTCCAGCGTACACGCTCCTGGATGTTAGTTTGAGTCATCATGCACGCCCATAACACGTCCAAATCTCATGCAACTCGTGTAAGCTTGTGTTTTTCCTCCAACTCACTGTTTGGATTAAACCGAGTTATCCAGCCAAATTTGACCCAAAAAAAACACCCATACCAACATTATATAGTTATATCACATCTACCCATGAATTTTCAGCGATTGAATCGCCCTCTAACCCAATCAAATTTGTACGAAACAATCGCACGACTTAGAGAATTATTTTCCCGCCAAAACGAAATTCAAAATGTTGAAGGTGGTGTCCCCTAACCAAACTGGGGTGTGAATCATTTCCCACGGGGTGCCCTTATCCAAAATGAAGCAACTTTTTTTCCGCACAAATGTATTTCTCCAAAAACACCTAAACAAACATAAAAACACCAAAATTAGTACAAAAATCGAGACTAACAATAGAGACACTGAGAACAAATCAGACACAAAAATGTGTCTATCAGATACCAAAAGTTGCGGTCTGTTCATTTTATAGAAGAAGATGACAAACACAGATAAAAAAAGTAACTCTTTGTTGCGCCAAAGCCTGCGGAAGCGTTAGGTTGCACTAATACAATAATACTCCAATATTTCCAAGAACACAATCACCCACACAAGAAGAACAAATATTTAACGAGGTTGAATCCTCGGGAAGGAATAAGCTAGCAATTTTATATATCACCGTATAGGTTGGAATATACAAAGCTTTAGACGAGAAGAAGAGAACTCTTACTTAGTTTTGGTGTGTTTTATCTAGTTATCTCTATAGATATTTATACACATCAATAGGAATGGACACATTCCTTTAACAAGGATTACTTTCCTACAAGTATAGGGTTTCCTAACTTAGCTCTAAGAGACAAAACCTCTTAAGATACTATACTTAGGACACAAGTACTTGGTTTCCTTAACCAACTAGATTTCCTAATCTAGTCCTTGGCCGACCTACCAACAATTATCCACCTCAGATCATGCATTCATGCATGAGACAATCAATAGATAAAATCACCTCCATCTTCCAACGTCGATTGAACCATCACTGGCTGCCTACGTATCCTCAATAGGAATCAAACCCGACCGTAGTTCTCTCAAATGGCCTTGCTAGAAGACATCCACCAGGTTCCTAAAAACCTCTACCCCAAAAAGGGTCTTTCACCAAACTGGAAGGATGTGGATCAATTTCAAACAATGTCGAAACTTGATCCCAGAAACTACTTTAGTCAACATATCAGCTGGATTTTCTTCGGTATCGATCTTCACAAGTAGAATGTCTTCTTCTTCCAAAATTTCTCTAACAAAGTGAAATCTTACGTCTATATGTTTAGTTCTAGCATGATGCACTTGATTCTTAGCCAAGTAAATTGCACTAAGACTATCACAATGCACATGAAGTTTGTCTTGCACAACTCTTAAGTCATCTAGTAAACCTTGTAACCATATAGCCTCCTTAAATGCCTCAGTCACTGTCATATACTCCGCCTCCGTAGTTGAAAGCGCCACAGTAGACTGCAAGATTTATCTCCAACTTACTAGTGCTCCTGCTATGGTAAATACAAACCCTGTAGTTGAACATCTCTTGTCCAAATCACCAGCATAGTCAGAATCCACATACCCAAGAAATTTTTTTAATGATTGAACTGAAGTTAAAAAATACAACCCAGACTCAAGACTGAAAAGGAAAATTACAACTAAATGTAAAACAAAAAAGGAAATCAATACTAATCAAATCTGTAATAATGTTGATCTGGAACTTCAATCCTAGTTAAGTTTCCTGGCCTTTCATTGAATTTTAGAATCTGCCCCTTCTGTAAAAAAGCTCCCTTCTTAGCAAAGTGATAAGTTGTAAAATTAACTTCTCTGTATGCATGTTTGACATTAATTGAATGAATTTTGGCCATGATTCTTTGCCATCTAGCCAGAAGAAACCAAGGTATCTTTGTCTGCTGTAAAGATTTTGCACACACACTAGAATCAGTTTGCAGAATTAACTGAAAATGACAATGCTCAACTGCCCATTCTAAAGCCTTAATACAGGAAATGAATTCTGCAATATAGTTAGTAGTAATCCCTAAACCACATGATTCAGCAAAGATGAAATCTCCTACATGATCTCTAACCACAAAACCATACCCAGCATTTCCTGGGTCTCCCCTTGAAGCACCATCACAGCATAACAACAATTCATTTTGGTTTGGCAGAAAGAAGAAAATTTCAATGATCCTTGTCCTTCTCAGTTTCCTGACTTGGATGTTAAAAAATTGCAGAATTGAATTTTCAGTAGCAGTTCCCCACATTACTCCTTTCAATCTCACTTCACAATCATGAACTATTCTAACAGTTCTAACCTGAATTTTATCTAACAGAGGCTTCTCTTCATCATAATAAATTGCATTTCTTTGAAACCACATAGCAACCATAGCAGTATAAGCACTAATTATCCATAATTCTTTAATCACATGGCTAGAATTTTTATGTAGTTTCAAGATATCTTCAAAAGAATTTGGTTTAGGGTATGAAAAGATACTTGAGAGCCATTTCCATAAACTGGTACTGAAAGAACATTTCCACAAGATATGCTCTATACTATCTTCACCATCATGATAAATGTAGCATCTGGAGGCAAAATGAAATCCCTTTCTCCTAAGATTTTCTTCAGTGGCACAAATATTCCTAACAATCTTCCATACATTGGAAGGAGTTGAAGGAAGCACAGCAGAATTCCATATTTTCTTATACCAGTGCAGTTTAGGTTGATGTTGTCTAATTTTATTGATAGCCTCAGAAACAGAGAAAGATCCAGAATGACTGTTACACCAAATTAATAAATCTTCACCTTCTTTCCTTACAGGTAATTGATCAATACTGAAAAATTGCAGCAAATCTTCATGTAAACACCACTGATTATTCACAATAATATCTTGCACTTTCAATTAAGAATGCACCATAATATAAGGGTGATTAGGAAATAACTTAGAAATTGGCTCATCAAAAATCCATTTATCATTCCATAGAGAAACTTTAGCACCATTGCCAATAACCCATCTAGTATTTTCAATAAACTCTGGGAGAACCCATTTAATGCCATTCCACACAGAAGATTTCCTGTAATAAGTAATCCAATTCCCATTTTTATCCCTGTACTTAGCAAGAAAGAAACTAGCCCATTCATCCTGACAATTAAGCATTTTCCATAGTAATTTCATCAAAAGAGCCTTGTTCATATCTTCAAGCTTTCTGATACCAAGCCCTCCTTCTTCTTTAGAAGTACAAACATAATCCCATTTTAATGTAATACTTTCCCTCTCTTCAGCATTGCCAGACCATAAATAGTTCCTTATGATTTTTTCACAAGCTTCTAGAACTTTTCTAGGCCATTTATAAATTGAAATATTATAAATTGGGATACTACTTAGCACATGAAGAACCAAAGTAAGTCTAGCTTGAAAGTTTAAAAGTTTTCCACTCCAAGAAGCTAGTCTGAGATGCATATAATCAACCAAATGCCAGATATGTATGGATTTCATTTTACCTTGAGCAAGAAAAACTCCCAAATACTTGTCAGGGAAGAAGGAGAGATCCATGTGTAAAAATTCTGCAATTTGTCTCTTCCTTGTATTGGTGACACCATCTACAAAACATTTGCTCTTTGTAGCATTGAAAACTTGGCCAGAAGCAGCTTGATATTCCATTAAAAGAGTTTTTAAATTTTCAATACTTTTTTTCCACCATTACAAAATAAGAAAATGTCATCAGCAAACATTAAGTGAGTAGGATGAATGGCATTTCTAATCACCATAGGTTGGATTTTTACTTCCAGAACTAACTGATGAATTTTCCTACTGAGAACATCTTGAGCAAGAATAAACAAAATGGGGGATATGGGATCTCCCTGCTTAAGGCCTCTGCCAACACCAAAAAAATCCAATTGGGCCTCCATTGAGCATAACAGAGAGTTTAGTAGAATGGAGAAGAACCATAATCCAGTTACAAAACTTATCAGAAAAACCATATTTTTTAAGGGATCTATAAATAAATTCCCAACTCATAGTATCATAGGCTTGAGAGATGTCCAATTTAAGACCAACATTTCCCCCTCTTCTAACAGTTGACATCTCATTCACTAATTCAGAAGCTAGAAAAATTTGCTCATGAATATTTCTATTTTTAATAAAAGCATATTGCTGCTGAGAAATCAAATTAGGCAGGTAACTGGAAAGCCTCACAGTTATGATATTTGTGATAATTTTAAAACAAAAATTATTAAGGCCAATAGGTCTAAAGCTTTTAGCTGTTTTTGCCCCTTTAACCTTGGGAATCAAGACAAGAAAGTTAGAATTCATACCACTTGGAATAATGTTATTGCTCCAGCAAAATTTTATAGCTTCAACTAAATTTCTTTTAATGATCTCCCAAGGTGCTCTGTAAAAGACTCCAGTAAACCCATCAGGGCCTGGAGCACTATCAGCATTCAAATTAAAAACAGCCTGCTTTATTTCCTCTTCATGTGGGCAAACCTCCAAGAAAATATTATTTTCTTCAGAAATCAAATGAGGGACAACATCAAAGATTGATTCATTAATCTGAACTGACTGGTATTCAAATTTCTTCTTAAAATAATCAATTAGGAGCTCAGAAATTCCTTGTTGAGTAGTTATAATATCACCAGTATCACTCTCCAATTCAGAAATATTGTTCTGAGCTTGTCTCATTTTTATACTTGTATGAAAAAATCTGGAATTCACATCAACATCCTTAATCCAATTCATTCTAGCTTTATCTTTCAAAAAAGTATTGTAATTATTAGCAGCCACATCATATATTCCTCTAGCAGTAACCATGTTATTTAATAAGGAAATATTGGAAGGGTCAGCATCTGATTTAATAGTTTCTTCCATAACCTTGTCTTCAGTTTTCTTAAGATTTTCTTAAACATTGCCAAAGATTTCCCAGTTCTAATTCTTCAGGGTTTTTTTCAGTCTTTTTAATTTGTTCATGAATATAAAGATGGGGTTTCCAACTATTTCTTCATTCCAAGACTCTATGACTACTTGCAAAAAAGCAGGATGAGAAAGCCACATTTGTTGAAATCTGAAAGGAGTATTTAAAGCTCTTTCAATAATAGTGTCAGAACCAATAAGAGGACTGTGATTAGAGATCCCCCTTGCATCCACTTGATAGTGCCAACCATTAAAAGAATCAAGCCATTTCAAATTATAAAGAGCTCTATCCAAATTACATAAGATTCTTTTATTCCCTGCTCTGCCATTACTCCAAGAGAATTCTAAACCATTTTTAGGAGCCTGAATAAGATCACAAGCATCAAGACAATCCTTAAAATCATTCATTGCAGAATTTAGAGGGCTCCTACCACCCTTTTTATCATCAGCATTTAGAACAGCATTAAAATCACCTATTAGAAGCCAAGGTTTATCAATCAAATTTATATCACATAAATCCTTCCATAATTCTCTTCTATTCACAGTATAAGAATTGGCATGAATTCCAGTCACCAAAACACCTCCAACCTCCACATTTATACATTGGCTAGAGTTTTAATCACTTTAGGTTCTTGAATAGAACAATTCCAGAACAACCAGATATTACCTTTATTATTTTCTTTAGAATTATGTATAATCTTATGATGCATACCAGGTAACTTTATACCAGAATTTTTAGCTTTAATTTTTGGTTCCACAACCCAAACCAGAGTGGGATTATTATTTTTAACTAGAGAAATTAACTTATCTTTGGCCTTTGGTCTTTTAAGGCCTCTAATATTCCAAAAGACAATTCTCATTTGAAAGGAAGTTGAGAAGAAGGGGATGAACTCCCTTTATCAACCAACTGCTTTACACTTTCTTTACTAGCTTTCCTTGTAACCACTGAAGGTTTTTGAGGAGGCTTTTTCTTTCCAGTAATTTTACTCTTATTAATAATTTCAGAAGCACACTGAGTAATAACCTTTTCTCTTTGCAAAATAGTAACTGGTTGAGGTATTGAACCAAATTCTAATAAGCTGGAGGTACTGACCTCTTTTATTTCACCATCCTCAGATTCAGAATATTCACTATCATTATCTTGCAAAACTTCATACTGATTATTATTAATTTGAATAATAGGATTAGAGAGAGGAGATAAACCTTGATTAGAGATCCCTCTTGTAACTTCAATAAAATTTTCTCCCCCATTTGTATTGGCTGATGTGTGTGAAGTACTTGGACTGGAAGATTGGACTAACTCAACTGGTTTAGATGTTAAGTTAGGTACCATATTAGCTGGAGGGACTATTTGTGGAGGAGTACCCTTTTGTGGACCTTTTGTTGGTGTAGAATTTGAGTTCTTCTGACCATCTGTTACAGTAGATTGCTTGTGAATTCTGCATTCTGATAGTTGATGACCAACAATTTTGCATTTGTGACAGAATTTTGGCAAATTTGTTAACGTAACTCCTTGAGAGAAAGCTCCATATCTTGTAACAATCCATAAAGAATTAGGAATGGTTTTAGCTAAATCAATTTCAATTAGGACTTTTGCATAATATCCACTCTGATAGTTTAAAGTAGATGCATCAACTTTGATTGGATTTCCAATAGCTCTACTGATCTTGAATAAGGTTTTCTCATCCCAGTACTCTAAGCTTAAACTAGGAAATTGAATCCAGACCATGGCTTTAGAAGTACGTTGATTCTATGACCTGAAATTTGGAATCCAGTTTCTAACCCTTAATACCTGATTCAAAACTTCCCAATTACCTTGTTTGATATAACTCTTATCTTCTTCATTATCTAATTTAATCGTAAAGAAACCTTTTCCCAAAGGTATCATTTGACACTGAACCTTTAATCTCCATTGATTTTTCAATAAGGTAATAGCTTCTGGAAATTTAATACGAAGAAAATCCAACCTCCCTATCAGAGAAAATTTCCAAGCCTCATATCTATCATTATCTTGGTCATCAATCAAATTAATTGCAGGATGAATTTCAGGAGTTTTTGATAAGTCAACAACTAATGGATGAATTTCAGTTGCATCATTGTGAACCTCGAAATTCATCTTACTAACAAATCTCTTAAGAGAAAACAAAAATCAAAATAAGAAGGAAAATGAAACTCCAATCATTTGATTCCAACAAAATTCACCTGAAGTAAATGCAGATCGAAGAAAATCAAAAGTTCGATGAAGAAGGAAGAATGAGTCAGTCGCCCGATCCTCAGAGCTTGTGGAAGACAATTACAAATACCACTAAAATGGATGATCAACCACTCATGGCTTCTCTGAGAAGGTAAGTGATAACATCAACTGTACCATAAAGATACCTAAAAATCCATTTCACAGCTTTGCAATGTTCCTTTCCAGGACAATGCATATAACGGCTGACCATACTAACTGCATGTGAAATGTCCGGCCTTGTACATACCATCATATACATCAAGCTACCAACAACCTCAGCATATGGGACTTGGGCCATATACTTCCACTCTACTTCAATAGTGGGAGACATACGAGCATTCAACTTAAAATGAGCACAAGGGGAGTACTTACAGATTTAGTTCCTTCATAGACACCAAACTTCTGTAACACTTTCTTTAAATATGCCTTCTGAAACAAACAAACCTTACCTTTCTCTCTGTCATGTTGAATCTCCATGCCAAGAATCTTCTTAGCCTCTCCCAGATCTTTCATCTTAAACTCAGATGACAACTTGCACTTCAAATTATCAATCTCTTTCTTGTTATTCGATGCAATCATCATATCATCGACATATAAGAGAAAATATATGACGTAGCTTCTTAAAGTATACACAATGGTCATAGTGACTTCTTGTGCATGTTTGGCCTATCATAAACTGATCAAATCGCTGGTACCATTGTCTTGGATACTACTTCATCCCGTACAACGATCTCTTTAGTTTACATACACAATCTTCTTTTCCAGCAACCTTGAACCCACTCGGATGAGTCATATAGATCTCCTCTTCTAGATCACCATGTAAGAATGTTGTCTTAACATCTAGCTTAACTAGGTCTAAATCATATTGTGCTACCAAGGCCAACAAAATTCGAATTGATGAGTGTTTCACAACTAGAGAGAACGCCTCATTGTAGTCAATCCCTTCCCTTTGAGCATAACCTTTTGCAACTAACCTTGCCTTGTAGCATACTTGATTCACCCGAGATCCTTCTTTCTTAGCGTATACCCATTTGCACCCAATGGCCTTCTTACCATTTGGAAGCTTCATAAAAATCCATGTGCCATTCTTATAAAGAGACTCCATCTCGCCCTGCATTGCACCTTCCCATTATTTACACTCTGCACTATGTACAACTTCTAAATAGGAAGTAGGAGTACCATCTTCTATAACTGGTAATGCATAAGCAATGTAATCATTCATCCAACCAGGCTTCCTGGTTGATCTTCTTAGTTTGTTGGTTGCTATGGTCTCCGTGACCGTAGCTTCTGTATCTTCTACTGACTCTTGTTCCTCTTCCTCAACATTGTCACTATCATTTGGAACTTCAGTAGTTACCTCTCTTGTAGACCCAATGTCTTCTAAGTATTCGAACAGAATCTGAGACTTAGCTGGAATTAGTGGAGTTGCATTAATCTCCACTTGCTGCAAAGGCTCACTAGTACTGGTGCTTCTGTCCTCCACCTTCCGAGAACCCCAAGACTTTACCATAGACATCTCATCAAATGTGACATCTCTACTCGTGACTATCTTCTTCTCAACTGGGTTCCAAATCTTGAACCCTTTTACTCCATTCTTCATACCCACAAAGATTCCTTTCATAACACGGTTATCAAGCTTGTTTTCACTAACATGATACCACGCAGGACAACCAAAGATATGAATTGAGTCATAATCGTAAGCTGGTTTACCAAAACACTTCTCCATAGGAGTTTTACCTTCTAATGCAGCTGATGGCAACCTATTAATGAGGAAGCACGCATATGTAACTGCCTCAGCCCAAAACTCCTTACCTAATCCAGCATTAGATAACATACATCGTACCTTCTCCAGCAAATTACGATTCATGCGTTCAGCTACCCCATTTTGTTGCGGTGTATTCTTAACTGTGAAGTGCCTCTTTATCCCCTCATCCTGATATACTTGCAAGAAGGGATCACTCTTGTACTCTCCACCATTGTCCGAACATAATACTTTGATCTTTCTGCCAGTTTGAGTCTCAGTTGCCTTTTTCCACCTCATAAAGACTTCTAGGACTTAATTCTTATGCCTCATGGTGTACACCCATACACACTTCGAATAGTCATCAGTGAACGACACAAACCAATGTTTCCCTCCCATTGATGCATTCTTGGAAGGACCCCAAACATCTGAGTGAACATAGTCAAGAACTCCACTAGTATTGTGGATAGATGTGCCAACGTTTTTTCTTGTTTTCTTTCCCTTAACACAATGCTCACAAAATGCTAACTTGTAGGAGATAGCACCTTTCAACAAGTCTTGTTGAATCAACCTATGAAATTCTAACTTGTAGGAGATAACACCTTTCAACAAGTCTTATTGAATCAACCTATGCAACGACTTCTCACCTGGATGTGCAAGTCTCATGTGCCATAACTTCGTCTTCTCGGTAGATGCACTCTCAATGTGTTCAGAAATAGGCACATCCCCTGTTGTTGTACTCCTAATCAAGTAATACAAGTTATGATGATGTGTGCCCTTCATGATTACCATAGATCCAGAGATTACCTTTAGAATACCATTTTTAGCGATTAACTTGTAGCCCTTAGCTTCCAAAGTTCCGAGTGAAATCAGATTTTTCTTTATGGCAGGTACAAATCTTACCTCATTCAGCTCTCTAACCATACCATCATGAATCTTGATACGAACACTACCAATCCCAATCACCCTGCAGGTATGATTGTTTCCCATACATACTTCTCCATCAAGCTCTTCAAAACTTGAGAACCAGTCCCGATATGGACATATATGATATGTTGCTCCAGTATCTAGCTAATACCCATGTATCATCTGTAATAGTACAAGCTAATGGTGTCACAGTTAGCGAAAAATCAGAAGCATCATCTGATTCTTCATTACCTTTAGCAATGTTCACCTCGGTATTACTATTATCTCATTCTCTTGCCTTACGTTTGGTACAATCCTTAGCCCAATGACCAAAGTCATGACACCAAGCGCACTCATCTTTCTGCAGTCGCGTTCTAATCTTAGAACGTCCTCTACCTTTACCATAACCACCATTCTTCTTTCTCCTGTCTGTTGAACGACCTCTTGCAAGAAGCAAGTCACTATTAGCTTCACTTGACAGGTCTTCACGATCCATCTTCCTGAAATCCTCACTACACAATTCTGTAATGACCTCGGCGTATGTCATCTTGTCCTTTCCGTGCATTAATGCTTTAATCACGGGTTCATAATTTTCAGGAAGAGAGTTTATCAAACACAAAGCTTGTTCCTCGTCGTTGATCTTCTCATCGTAGTTAACCAACTCAGCAAGAAGTTTATTATATGAATCTAGGTGCTCGGTTAGAGTTGCACCTCTCTTCATGTTATAGCGATACAAATTCCTTTTAAGATGTATCCTATTTGCCACGTTCTTCACAAGGTATTCCTTCTCTATCTTTTCCCAGAGATCCTTAGCTGAAGTCTCGTGTTGATAATTAACTCTTACTGAAGTTTCTAAACACCCTCGTATCGAAGCAATACATAATTTATTCATCTTGTTCCACTTCTTTTCAGAAATCTCCACTGGATGAACTTCTAGAGCCTCTTCTAGGTCAAAATGAACAAGAGCATCCATTACGTCCGTTCTCCATAAACCAAATTTATTGGTTCCTGTAAACTTTTCTACCTTGAGTTGTGATCTATGTGAATGAAGTATTTCTTCTTTTGTTTCTTTATCTTTATTTGTGGACTCTGAATGTTCTCCTTCAGGATCGTTCAAATCAACTGGTTTGTCCCCATCAACCATTGTTCTCAAATAACCAAATATAGATAAATAACAGAACCTTTGAGATTAATATTACCTCAAGCAATCTTCAGAAAAATACCTTCACTTCAACTGCAATATGAGTTCCCGTATCCAAGAGCGTATCCTTGCTCTGATACCAATTGTTGCGCCAAAGCCTGCGGAAGCGTTAGGTTGCACTAATACAATGGTACTCCAATATTGCCAAGAACACAATCACCCACACAAGAAGAACAAATATTTAACGAGGTTGAATCCTCGAGAAGGAATAAGCAATTTTATATATCACCGTATAGGTTGGAATATACAAAGCTTTAGACGAGAAGAAGAAAACTCTTACTTAGTTCTGGTATGTTTTCTCTAGTTCTCTCTATAGATATTTATATACATCAATAGGACTGGACACATTCCTTAACAAGGATTACTTTCCTACAAGTATAGGGTTTCCTAACTTAGCTCTAAGAGACAAAACCTCTTAAGCTGATATACTTAGGACACAAGTACTTGGTTTCCTTAACCAACTAGATTTCCTAATATAGTCCTTGACCGACCTACCAACACTCTTATACTCGGAAAATAATCCCAAATCATTTATATTTCATTGATAACGCCCAACTACACTAAAAAAGCATTAATAAAGATGAATGAAAAATATGGAACCCCCAACATTCATCATCTTGCTACACGTGGGTGAATTACCACACTTCATTGCTAACAACCACTTATTCATAGGAAAAAAAAGAATTAACTATAAGAAAATACTTAAGTTGGTATTATTCGATATGGGTACCACATGATCAAGATACATAGGTAATGTATGCTTCCGTCGGCGATCCAACGGAAAATTAAAATGGGAGCTAAAAAAAATCCAACTTGAGGGATATTGCAAGAATGTAGTCATTGATGTCAATGGTCGAAACAGATGTAGTCAACAGGATTTGTTAAATCCTTTTGTTACAGATCCTGAATTATTGTAAAATTTTAATTCTTTGACATGTTCTACACCCTAAAATAGGATGAAAAGCTAACAACACATTCAGATAACTTGCTTTGTAAGGCCTATTTATATGCACCATGCCAAACAAATCTATTTTCCATACTCGGTGGCATGGAAATTAGTTTCTCTACTATGGAAAAACATCTCAACGACAGCAATTCTATCAAACGATATTGATAATAACGTCAGCGATAAAGTCTTTATCGCCGGCGATGCTCTGAATAACGATCGATGGAATGACTAGCGTCAACGACTAGTTCTTTGTCGCATATAAATAATTAATTTTCAAACTAAATATTTACACCAAAATTTCCTCTATTTCTCTCATTCTCAATCTTAGTTTTTTCCAAAATTTATCAAATAGCAGAATTTCAAACCTAACTTGATCCGCTAACGCAACTTGATTTTTCTGGAATAGTACCTGAAGGTGTTAGAAGATATGTGACAGGTATAACAAATAGGTAAAAGGAATAAAAGTTTTCAAGTCTTGGATATTAACCAACTCAAACGTGCAGCTAAGAAAAGGAAAAGAAAAGTTCAATGCAAGGAAAATCAAGGAAAAGAAAATTTGAAGAAAAGATGAAGATAAACAAAGAAAAAGCCGTCCATGAGCACATTGATTGGAAGTTATGTGAAATGAAGAATATAGACAAGATGAAGAACATTGTCCTAGATTCTTAATCTTAAAGTCTATATTTTAAATTATTATTGTTTATTTTTGTGTCTTGTAAAATGACTATTAATGATTAATTCGAAATTTATACCAATTTTAAAATTTGACTCGTGTTGTTAAAAACTAAACTTTTATTTTATTCTTAATTCAGTGTTACATGTTAATTAGACTTACATTTTAATTTTAATTAATAAAGTAAAAAATAATAATTAAAACTTATACTTAGGAATTTAAGTTCTACTTAAAATTAATATTAGAACTTCTACCTAGGAAATTAAGTTGATAATTAAGAAATTAAAAAATAAATATTGGATTATATTTGTGCAACACCCTTATAGTCTCAAAGAAACTTTTATATTGGAAGTCTTTTTCATTTCTGCGGCACCACGCGCAGGCCACCTTTGTTCATTGTCTATCATGGTTTCACCACTCCTCATGTTTCGACCCACTTTCATTATTAAAGCAACATACAATATAATTCCTTTATTGATCATATTGAAGCGATGATTTAATGAGTTCACATCGCGATTGTAGAGGTTTATTGTTTGTTCTTGAAATTTCACAAATAGGTTTTCCCGAAATTTCATGGTTTGGAGTGCAGCTCCAACAACTAGACATTGACTAAAATAAACATGATTCCTACAATTACATTCACCTTCCGCAGTAATAAATTTCAGGCTCCACCTTCTTCTTATTTGATTTTGCACATTGGCTCGGTTAACAACTCTTTGATTTCTGGTAACATGTTTTTTTTTATGAACTCAACCATGTTCATATTTTCAGCCATACTCTTTGAAAAATTGGAAGAGTGATAAAGAGTATGGAAGATGTGTGAGTTTGAGAAATAGAGAAATTTAGAAATACTAATGTGAGATGAAATGAAGTTGAATATTTATAAGGGTGGGAATTCCTGACCGTTGAATGAAAAATAACTGAGCGATGGAAAGACTAGCGCTTTTCTGACCGACGAGCGTTGTTATGATCATCGAGCGATGGAATCCCCAACACTCGCTAGAAACTCCATGCGTATACCTGAGTGGCATATATGATACTTTGGCACATACATTTGCATTTTTCCACCACTAGAGTTGTTAAGACCATCGAGTGATGGAGTCTCTAACATTCGCTAGAAACTCCATCGCGTATACGTAAGTGGTCTTGGTTGAGCTGGCAACGGCTAGTCTCATCCAACGACTCTTATTCCACCCCCTATAAAATTCAAACAATTTCAAATCCAAAACCACACCTTCTCTATCTTAATCTTTCATTCTCAAACCTTTATTCCAAAAAAATTCAAAAAACATGTCTGCTAGAATTCGTGGCCCTAAATTTACCGAACAAGAGGATTTAGCTAGTTTTTCATAGGATACAAAATGTTGTGCGCGATAAAGATATGTCAAACACGTCTTTTTGGCAGAATATTTTCACAATGTTCATTTTAGAACCGAGGAACCCTGGAAACAGAGTTGCTAGTGGTTTGTATGGTCGTTTTCAATCAATTAATTGTGAGAATCACGCGATTCCTTAAACGAATAAGGAAATTGATCGATAACGGTGTAACTGAAGATGAATTGATCTAAATAGCTCTGGATGAATGATAAGAAACTCACGGGAAACCTTTTCCATACGAAGCTTGTTTCAACAGGTCCATCTCAATCACATATTTACTGCACCCCAAAGGGCTCTCCCTGTCTTTATTTTGGAAGAAGATGTTATTCTTATTCAATGTTGGATACATATTGTATCGAGAAATATAACCAATGACTATTTTTGGGAAAGAGTGTTGCAAAGGTTTGTAGCCCGACGAAATGAATATCTAATAAATAGAAAAATCCTAGAACTAAGATTTGCATTAATCGGTAAGGATGCCAAACGTTATACAGAAGCTTTATGGATGATTCAACGTAATAATTTTGGATTGACCAACGAAGAACTGGTGAGTATTTTAATACATTTGTTCTCATTGAGCAACTGTATCATAGTTTAATTAAAATCATATTAACTAACTTGTTGTTTATCTGTTTTTCAGAAAACCAGGGCTTAAGCCCAGTTTATTGAAGAAAACATAAGAGATTTTAAGCATTTTGAATGCTTGATGTTATTGTTGTCGTTATGAAATCAAGTTATTATATGTAAGTATAAATGTAACAGGTATCACTTAATATAAATGAAAGTCAGCTTTTCTGATCTAACTATTTTCATTAATTAATATTACTGCCACTTCTTTTATAAGATATAAACTTAGACAATAATAAGAACTTAAATAATTACATCAATAAAAATCTAGTATAATCATTGGCCTCCCGATTTTCTTCATTTGGCGTAATTTTCATACAACGCGCTCGTGAACTGTTTCTCCTATGTTTTTGAAACATTGGTTGTTACCTTTCAAAACTGGAGCTTTTCTTTGATTTTTAACAGAACATTTTCCTGGTTTTAACTTCTAAAACTTGCACTGCTCTTTCCATTTTACCATTGGCGATTTTTTTTTTTTAAACTACCACATATCTTATTTACGTAGCCTCAAGTTTTGCTTCACTGAAAAAAGAATGAGACATTTCAAGCGAAAAATAGTGGAAAAAAAAATTCAAGAGGAGGTTAAAGTTTTGTGTGAGTTAAATGTTAGAATGAGTTGAATATTTATAGGAGAAAAATAGCCGTTGGAAATCCGTCCTTTGACGGCGCAATTGGAGATGGAGCTGAGACTTGGCTCAATATGGACCGGTTGTCTCCAACTGTGCCGGCCGATTTATTTTCTTCGATAAACCCTTTCCCCACTGTCCAAAACTTAGTTTGTTTATCCATTTGAACGGGCATATCAAAAAATTAGATGGTGCTGACTGGAGTGGCTCTAACAATCGTTAGAAATTTCATCGCATATACCTAAGTAGTATATTTGATACTTTGGCACGCACATACATTTGCACTTTATCATATCCATAGTGGTTGCCTTAGAAACTTCATCGCATATACCTAAATAGCATATTTGATACTTTGGCGCATACTAAATAGCATATTTAATACTTTAGCCCGTACACTTATGCTTTATCATATCCATAGTGGTTACAAAAATGGCAAACTTCATCATATCCATAGTGCTTTATCATATCCATGGTGTTTGATATTTGTGCACACGAATAGGCCCAACGAAGATTGGGATGCAAATCCGCCACAATGGCTTGTATACAATCAGACATGGTTGTTTCTTAATTTTAATAAAATGAAATTCTTAAAATAATAAAAATAATAAAAAAAAAAGATATGATCTCGATTCCAAATGACACTGGCACTACAGATATATATCAACTCTATGTAATTAATCTTAGGCTTGGATTTTGCAATCAATTGCTAGCAAGACTTCGTAGTTTTCAAACAAATCTCACAAAAGCATTCAACATTTTACTAACAACAAAGTACAACCATTTATTAATCAGAAAAATTCGGTACGGATTTTTCTGTTCCTGATCTAGAACTCAAACACAAAACAAGAAAACCACTAATTCTGAAATTAAATATTAGATTTGGGAGAAACCCAATTTTTTCTAGTGGTTCTTCTGCAAATCAAGAACTTTAGCCCAAGTGTTAAACTTAAGGTTCAACTCAAAAATAATTGTTATTCTTTATCTCCAAAATGGGAGGTATTTATAACCAACATTACAAGAATTAAATAATTACATTAATTAAATAATGGAGTAGGTAAATGAAGAAAACAAGGAAGTCCATGTTAGGTGAAGGTTGGTGGAGTAGGTGTAGAATACAAGGAAGTCCATGTTAGGTAAAGGTTGGTGGTGTAATTGGAGGAGTGATTGGTTGAATTGGTGGAAGGTGGAAGGTTGATTCAACACTCTCCCTCAAGGTGGTGCATATATGTCACAGATGCCCAACTTGACAAGTGAATCGTTAAATATATTATTTGATACGGCCTTAGTCAATATCTGCCAATTGTTGTGTTGTTCGGACATATGGTACTTCAATAATTTTTTCTTCAAGTTTCTCATAAATGAAGTTCCTATCAATTTCCACGTGCTTCATTCGATCATGTTGCACCAGATTCTCTCGCAATTTTGATTTCAATCGATTATCACAAAACAACTTCATAGGTTTTTTAGATGGGAAACCAAGCTCTCCCATAAGCCTTTTCAACCATAACAATTCACAAATGCCTTTTACCATTGCTCTATATTCCTTCAAAGCCTTTGGATAAGGAAACAACATGTTGTTTCTTAGATTTCCATGTCACTAAATTTCCTCCAACAAAGGTAACATACCCAGATGTTGATCTTCTCCGTCACCTTTACCTCCCAGTCTGAGTCGGTGTAATTCGATACATCAAGATGTCCATGTTTTGAAAACATCAAACCCGCTGGTGCGGACTTCAAATATCTTAGTATCCGGTTCTTTACCGATCCATGTGTTGTTGACCGGACTATGCATAAATCGCTTACAACACTTACAAAGATAAGCAATATCTGGCCTTGTATGAGAAAGATAAATCAAGCGACCAACTAACCTCTCGATATTGTCCTTTGTCTGTTGGTATTTGATCGTAACATTCTTCAAGACCATGATTTTGTTCCATAGGAGACCCAATTGGCGTACAAACTAGTCATACCAGTTTCCTTCAACAAATCAATCACATATTTTCACTGACACAAGAAAATTCCCTTTTCTGGATCGATTAACTTCAATACCCAAGAAGTACTTAAGTCCACCCAAATCTTTCATATCAAACTCGAATACAAGCAATTTTTCGATTACTCATCTCTTCAGGGGTCATTTCCTGTTACCACCATATCATCTACATAGATAATAAGAGCGTTGACCTTGTCACCTACTCTTTTAAGGAACAAGGTATGATCATCATTACTCTCGTATATACCCAAACTTCTTCATTGCAATGTGAAATCTACCAAACCATGCTCCGGGAGATTGTTTCAAACCATATAAAGCCTTCTTTAACTTACACACAACATTAGCATTGTTTGGAGCATTATAACTGGAGGTAGTGTCATGTAGACTTCTTTTTGTAAGTCACCATGTAAAAAAGCATTTTTTACATCATACATTGTTGTAGAGGCCAGCCTAGATTTCTTCGCCAAAGACAATAATACTCGAATAGTGTTGATTTTTGCAACAGAGCAAACGTCTCCTGATAATCAATACCATAAGTCTGAGTAAACCCTTTAGCCACAAGTCTTGCTTTATACCTGTCAATAGAGCCATCTGGATTATGCTTGATAGTATATACCCACCTGCAGCCAACTGGTTTCTTTCCTTTTGGTAGTGAGACTATATCCCATGTACCATTTTCTTCATGTGCCACCATCTCCTCTTTCATAGGACCAGCCCATTTCGGATTAGATAGTGCTTTTCATCGTTCTGGGAATAGTAACATCTGCCATTTGACCGACAAACGCTTTTCCCTCCTTTGATAATCTATGAGTTGACACGTAATTCGCAATAGGGTATTTCACCTTCCTTAATGCTTCAGGTGAAAAACGATCGGTGGAACTCCACGATTACTCCTTGGTGGCAACTGGTACTGTCGTCGGTGTCGTAGTTCACAAGTATCATTAGTATTAATCGAACAATCTATGCTTACCTCGGGGGACATCGGCACCGGCTGGAGGACAATTAGATGTAGGTACTGTTGATGAAGAGAGAGATGGATCTTCAAGAGCAGGGGTGTCAATTTCTTCAAAACAGAATATCGAACTCTTGAACTGCTCCATGACTTGTATGTCATCAATTCTTGAACCATCGTGAGTTGGATGTGTACTTATGCTTGTTTCATTTTTGTCATATTATTTCACTATTAGTCGGAAACAAATCCATCCAATTCAACTCTTCAATAACACTCTCTCCTGAAGAGGAGAATCGAGATACATCGGATGAGTAAAACATTTCGTGCTCGTAAAAGGTGACATCCATAGTAACATAAAATTTATGACTTTGAGGATGATAACACCTATAACCCTTCTCGGAATGGATGATAACCAATAAAAACACATTTGATAGCACAAGGATCTAACTTTGTACGTAGATGTTTTTGCAGATGTACAAAAACAACACAACCGAATACTCGTGGAGGAAGCTTAAGATGAGAAGGTATTGTTACAAACGAAGCCAATTTGTCCAAATGTGTCTGAAATTTTAAAACACTTGTTGGTACTCGATTAAGAAGATATCTTTGCACTAGTAATAGCTTCTTCCAGAATTTTGGCTTCATATTTGACCCAATCAAGCATGCCCTCGTAATTTCAAGTAATCGGCGATTTTTATTTCCGCTACACCATTTTGCTGTGGCGTAGATGGGCAACTAGTTTCATGAATAATTCCATGTTCTATAAAGTATCCTTGTAATACTTCATTAACATACTCACCACCATTATCGAATTTAAGGACCTTTAAGTTAGCCGAAAATTGTGTCCGAATCATTTTATGAAATGCTTAAAACGATCAGCCACATCACTTTTATTCTTCATTAAATAGAGCCAGGTCATACGAGTACAATCATCGATGAAGATAACAAACCACCGAAATCTTTAAGTACCGTAATACGAAGGTCCCAGGACATCGTAATGAACCAAATCGAATGGGACATATCTTCTCATCAAAACTATCTTGGTAAGTAGTACGATGACTCTTCGCAAGAATGCAAGTATCACATTTAAAGTCCTGACAGTTTTGCAAGACTTAAACAAATCAGAAACAAGTGCTCCAAATATCCAAAAGAAGCATGTCCTAACCGTCTTGCCACAAGAAGATCGATTTTTAGATACATAAGAAGACCTTTTAATCAAAGAGATCTCCCTTCACAAACATCGTCGATGTAATATAAACCATCTCTCTTAGTACCTCGCCCAATTATCTCCCCGAATTGCCGAGATCCCCAAGAACACAGAAAGTGGGGTAGATTAGTACTACACAATTTAATTGTGCGGTTACTTCTTGTTGAGACAAGAGATTATTTGAAAGAGAAGGAACCAATAATGTGTGTTCTAAGGAAGGTGTTAAATCAACTCTCCCACTCTCCGTGCTGGATACGGTACACCATTGGCGTTGGAAATAGTTGTATACTTTGGTAGGAACGGATCTTTCAAAATAGAGGCATCGAACGTCATATGACCTGTAGCAGACGAGAATCGAGAATCCAACCATGATCTTTTCCAATCGTAGCAAGTAAAGCGACGTCAACCTTACTCGATTGCTTAAACAAGTTCGGATTAACCAAAGAATGAGATTCCACCACGGAAGAATGAGTATCGGTCGTCGTAGTCATCATTGAAGTACATGTATCTACCCCTCTTTGGTCGATCTTTATTTGTATTTATAGGCGTCCCACCAATGGGGATAGCCAATTTTCTTGAAACATTTCTCCACGAAGTGTGAATTGCCTCCACAAGTAAAAACACAACGTTTAACTAAGACATTATCACGATTAGAGAAGAAATTATATGAAGTATGAATACAGTCGCGAAGCTAAAGTTTTTTTTTTTTTTTTTTTTTTTTTTTTTAAGTGAGATTAAAAAAAGGGACAAATGAAACTGATTGTGTATACAACTGTTTATGGGGGGCGAAAAACAAACTAGCTAGTAGCTAAAAATTATATGAGTAGTCGAATAAGAGGAACAAGTCCTATAACGGTAAAAACGGTAAGAGTTTAAATTCAAATCAAGTTTTCTCTCTTGCACAGAGAAATTAAGTTTGACAAATCAACCAAATATATGAAAACAAACTTAACAAGGGTTTGCTTATAAGAAAAACAAACTCAATAAAAAAAATCTTGAGCAAAGATGATAATTAACGAAATAAAAAACAGAAAGACAACTTACTTAGTCCAAGATAAATGGATTAACAAGTTTAAGTAGGATTTAAAAAGGACAATCATAAACTCAACATAACAAGTTTATCATAAAATCAGTAGTACAACTTACTTGTTTCAATAAGTGTATAAAGAAAAACAAGAACCTTAAGCCAGCGGAAAAAGGATCGATAGAAGTAACGAAGCACTCACTATTACTAAGAAACACTCAACTCACCAAGGCTTGGATTTTGCGATCAATTGCTAGCAAGACTTCGTAGTTTTCAAACAAATCTCACAAAAGCATTCAACATTTTACTAACAACAAAGTACAACCATTTATTAATCAGAAAAATTCGGTACGGATTTTTCTGTTCCTGATCTAGAACTCAAACACAAAACAAGAAAACCACTAATTCTGAAATTAAATATTAGATTTGGGAGAAACCCAATTTTTTCTAGTGGTTCTTCTGCAAATCAAGAACTTTAGCCCAAGAAGGTCTAGCCAAGATATCTTCAGACCAGGCAGAAACACGTGGTCGGGATTCAAAGAACTTCTTAACTGGTGTACCCATCAAACACTGAAGATTAGGAAGATGATGAAGATCAGCCAAAGTGAACTCATCTCCACCCAAATATTTGGACTGGCTAAGTCTTTTTTCGTACACATCCAAGACTTTACCCAGCTTAGCTTCATTTTCTTCAACAGCAGCTGCGTCTGTAGTCATGCCAAACAGCGGCTTAAACACCAACTCCCAAGCTAAAGCTGATGTTACTGGCTCAAAATGGTGTGCCTCGACTTCCATCCAGTTCACCATTACTGGCATCTTCTCAGATGAAATCAACGGGGTTCCGCTGCTTGCATAATCATGTGCGATGTACTGTGTGATGGCCCTTGATTCGAAGAGCTTCAAATCTCCATCTTCAAAAGCTGGAACTAGACCAAATGGCTACAAAAATTTAATAAAAAAAATAAAAAATTGGTGAAAAATCCTGTGACTTGTAGATCCATGAATTAAAACTGAAAAAACCAACAAGGAGATCAAAGTTTGATATGCTTACGTTGAGAGAGATGAAGGGTTCTCTCTTGTGTTCACCTTCACGTAGGTTGACAAGAACTAGCTCATATTCAAGACCCTTTTCGAGGATAGCAGCAATAACTCTCTGAGTTGCAGTTGAAATTGCACTTCCATGAACCTTGAGAACAGCCATTAATTATCCAGTGAGTTTCCTAGGAAGATTAAAGAAAATGATGGTCTTGTTTTGATTGTAATATGCAGAAAGTGATGCCAATTTATAATGGAGAAACGAATGAACAGACTGGTGTGTTTATTACAATTAATACCCCTAGAGGATGGCTCTGGAAGTTGGAACAATGATCCGTACAGTGGTATTTCCGTTATTTTGATAATCATTGTGCCCAAATACGGAATCTACCATTTGATTATTTTATCCACTATCATTAAATCCAATGTCATAAAGTCTAAAGTCTACAGCACCACCATGTTATCTCTTTCTACCAAACACAGACACGTGGTACGAAGAGTACAGCGCTGTGTGTAAAAACGATGCATCATTCAATGTGAATGCGGTGTATCGTATAAGTTGTAACTTGTAACTAGTACATGATATGGACCAGTGTGCGAGATTTTTCAAGATTGCTAATAGGAGTATCATATTGTTTAGGGGGTGTACCAAAATACACATAGGACAAAATATTTTTTTTCGTTCTGGACGATATACCCCAAGCAAATTGACACCTCCCGTTAGCAGCCTTGAGATATTGATTTTTTCGTGTGAAAAAGGATACGGGATGGCTTTCCGTTTTATCGCTAACAGGGGTATCATATTGTTTAGGAGGTGTACAAAAATACATATAGGACAAAATAATCATTTTGCTTAGGACGATATACCCCCAAACAAATTGGCACCTCCCGTTAGCAGCCTTGAGATATTGATTTTTTCGTGTGAAAAGGATACGGGGTTATACACGCTGCCAGCAGCTAACCGGTAAGTGAGCTACCATTTGTGAGTTTAGGCGGGAGGTGGGAAGTCCCATGTGTTGGATGATTTTTTAAACATGATTTAAAGGTATATGGGTTAAAAACAAAAAGAAGCTAAACATAAAATTTAAGTTAACTATATATTTTTTTTTTTCCAAAAAAGACGAATGATATCCACGATACACGATAACCAGTAAGTGAGCGGGATGAGTTTTGGGAGGTGGAAAGTGATGATTTTTATATGGGTGAAAAAGAAAAGAAGAGTTACTATATATTTGGATATCATATCAACATTTTTTCGGGATGGTTAGATTCTTTATTCAATAAATGACTAGTTAGATTCACATTCAATAAATGACCCATCATTTCCTCTAAAAGGTTCTAGAATGTTAGATTTGGATTTTAGTATAATCTAACGGTAAAAAAGTCGCCTTTATGGAAAGTCACCTCTTAAAGTCGTGTGGGAAAGAGCAGCTCCAAAAAAAAACCTTGCTCTTATGTAAGATTTTTTTTAAATGATAATCTGATCCAGCAGAATACAAATTTGCGAGTACAAACAGGTTAAAGAATTATTGATGTCTCAAATAAAAATTTCAAACGGGGTTCTAGCCTACTTTTTCACTTAGTGTGCTTCATCGTACGGATTGTGAGTCATCACACCAGAAGCTTCAAGACAATGATAGAAAGAAAAGAAGAAGAGACAAGGCATCAAAATTAAAGAGGGACGATGGATGGTCCCCGAATGCTAGCACGACTAACACGATATGTCTTCTCAGTGGTTGGTAGGAGTCGTAGGACCTCAATTTCGTATTTTAAAGATGGAGATCACTTTTGGATATTTTTGTTTGATTCTATATGCTTTGAAAATTAAATGAAGCATCATTTTATGCAATCACATCATCCCAGAAAGTTCCGGCAAGTTTTTCCGATTTACAAAGAGGATATCAGTATTATTTGGGGTGATACCAATACATATATGACAAATAAATATTAACAGATCCCGATCATCAGATTACTGAATTCGTATCACCCTGCTAATAGCGGTATCCCTTGTATAAATCATGATTTTTTTGACATTTGAAGTTTTAACTTAAGTACTGCATGACCTTGGAGTTCGACTCTCTTCGTGGCTTCACCTAAAGTTCAAATAGCATCTGATCAACATGGGCCAGAAATGGGAGCTTCTTCTCAGCCCGGGTTCCTAAACATACAGTAGATTGCTAGGTTATTTTTCTCACTCTCTTTTGGACTGCAAGTAGCTAAATCAAAGATCCTAGCAGGACCAAACCGTGGTTTGCCGTATTATAGGGAGTACTCTATGGGATTGATGTTTTTGATGATATTGAACCTATAAAAAGAAAATCCACTTCAGTTCAAAGGGATTAGTAGAGTTGGGAACACTGTCCGTGATGTTCTTGAGTTTGTAAAAGACAAAGAAAACAATGAACATAGATTGGATGTAACATTTCATGGATCTATGAGGGAGAAGTAAAAGTTAAGGCCCATGATGCATTGGAAGTTGCTTTCTCTGAACAAAAACCTAGCATTAGTCATGGCTAAAAATCCCCAATCACAGCAGGAAAATTTTACTACTATCTATGATCCAAGAGGGAATCTGCCAGAAGTGACAGGTAATCGGTGAGGAGGGAATGGAAATGAATTTTGTGACGCATAGGACGAACCTGTAGAACAGTCCCGCAATTTAGAGTGCAAACAGGTGGGAGTTCAAGTTGATATACCTCCTAGTCTGATTCCAGGTCATGAGGTGCCTGGTAAATTTGATTACTTGCTTCAGAACTCACTGGCTAGAGCTGCAAAATAGTTGGATGAAGAGTGATCTCTCGATGCACCAACATGTTGGTCTTTAAGCCCTAACTGAAATTCCTTATCCAAATAAGAATATGAGATAGTGAAAATAGTCAAATCGGAGGCTGCCTGCAGTATGTTGTTTAAAGCGTGTACAATGCTACATATTTAGAGGTTGTGTTAGAAGATCTGGAAATTCAAGAACAGGGTAGGATTGGCAAGTCTCGTGCCTTTGGGTTTTATATACAACTGAAGTCAAAGAGTTCTTACGCATCAATTTTCCTAGTTAAACATGAGATCGTTAATTTGATGGATCCCAATATCTGATATAGGTTCGATAGGTTGCTCATCTCCTTCCTTTGAAACCTGAGAAACAGAATGTTCTCTACTGAATTCGTCTGCAAAATCGAAATGGTTTTTTCAAAGAGGTCAGATCTTATGTAAATGTATGAGACCCCTATTGAAAATGCAGTTGCTTAACAGCTATAACTAGATCCAAAGAATCTATTGATCTAACAAACGATGTTTTGTGGTATAATCTCAATCCAAAAAGACGAAAATAAAATTTACTTGCTTCTAGAAGAGTTGGCCAAAGGTTTACCGTATATAGTGTTGAAGGAGGTTGGAGGAGCTGTTGCCATGAAGTTCAGACCAATGTAAAATGTGATTGCTAATGCTATGGTAACCATAGCATAAGATGGCAATGCCAGTGCCCAGTACCTGAACAACTTGAATGAGTTTTTAGTTAGATAAAAAAGGCAATAACTTAAGAAAGAATTCTTCACGAGAACAATCTCCATATTAGCATATTACGCAAAGCTGCATATAAGGAAGAGAGTAGCTCTACCCAGGTGTCAGAAAACAAGATGAAGGTGTCTAATGACAACATTCTCACCCTGGGGCCTGGACTGAACATTCAACCTCAGTTGGATAAAAGTACACAGTAGACACTCCTTGATTGCCGTCAGGAATACAAATTTTTGTAGTTTAAACCCAATAAACTTTCGCAAAACGCATGACATACCAGCAAATATACGAAGAAATAGTCAGAATGGAGAACAGGCTGACCTGCTAGGATAGTAAGTGATCCCTACAGAATGAAGCCAAGGTTCAGGAGTGTAGGCCCATATCAGGTAGATAACTGCTTACAGAGAGGAACCAAAGAGTTACAGATCGAACAGACATTGAGTGATTTTTTGAACATCTTGAAATAAGGTTTTACAAGCAATTATAGAATACTGTTGTTTCAGGTGATCATAAAATGAAAAATAATCAGATGGATAACAAAGCTCACATTATACAGAACAAGAGAGCATAGCAATGGATGGATTTTCTCAGTAACTCGCATTGTTCTTGACAGTAGCATAAAGTGGTTGTCGGTGTCAATTCTAAAAAAAACAAAGACAAATACAAATACAATAACAGACCTTACTTCTACGAAGGGTGGATCAAGTGACACAAACCAAAAGGATGCTATAGTATCAAAAAAAAAAAAAAAAAAACCAAAAGGATGCTATGCATTTGTAAGCAGAATCTATAAAATAAGTGAACCTAGATTGTTGCCTGGTATTACAAAATAACAACTGAAGACTTAATTGTGAAAGAAGGATATCGGTTTCTCTCTACAATAATTTGCCCAACATATGACGAATCAAAAGATTCACTAAACTACTACATACCCTTGGGTCATCAAAAATGGAAGCAAAATATAAAAATAAATAACTCAAGGAATCCTAGCCTAAATTGAGCAACTTGCAGAGCTTAAATGCTTAAATTGAGCAACTCATTAGCAGAAATTTTTAACTATACAGTGTGTCCATAAGCAACCCAGACTAAATACATAATCAAATTGTCAATAACTATCTTACACATAACAGCAAGGTATGAAATATCAAGGACAGTATTGTTCTCAACCTGTAGTCATGATGGTCGCAATAGACCCCACAAAGCCATATACCTCTGAAGGCTTTGCACCATGTTCTTCAGATACAGGAAATCCAGAAACCTTGTCATCGGGATCTGTAAAAGAGACAGTTGCTCTCTCCTTTGATAAACTCAGTATTCTTCTAGGGCTATTGAGATAAGACGGATCTGTCATTGTTTTAACAACTTCTTATCACTTGCCTGAAATTTATCAAATAGGACACCACATGCTAATTCCTGCACATTCCCAATTTGGTTAAGTTACAAACTTATTTGCAAGTTACTTAAAAGCATCAATATCATTCACAATGTCCCATTAATGGTCTTGACTAGTTTGACCTCGAATACGTAAGTAATAAATAACATTCAATTCAAAGTAGTGCTTCTAATAAAAAGACGTCCCTTGAGAAAATAGTCATGGTATAATTCCAATTTTCCAAAAAGAAACCGAACATGGGAACAGGCAAAAAGGGAACCAATCTAATTGATTGAGAAACAATCCCCTAAATTTATGCAAACAGGGATACTGTGTTTGTGGTCCAACAAATTGTTCAACGTTCTACAACAATACAGGAAATCAAGAAAGAATCAATCAAAAGATTACGATGTTTGTATTAATAATGACAACAGAATAATCAGACAGTCATTATAGCTATCAATATAATTTATCTCGGAGTACATTATGTCAGTTGGTACCTTCTATAAACCCAAAGAAGAACATCCACTGCAATTTCAAAACGGTACACAAGTTAAATATGATTTTTCTCAAGTTGGAGAGCTTTCTGAATTGGATTTTCAGATGGGGATTTTGAAATTTTAACTACAAAAGGCTCTCAAGGATATCAGATAAAAATTGTAAGAATATATAAGAGTAGTGGAAGATTCAAGGAATATTATAGAAAATTAATTATAGACCGGGAATTCAGAGAACTGGAGAAGAGTGCCTAAATTCTTACCCTTCCAAAATGCAAGAAATGGTATCTATCTTCTTTCTCCCTCCTCTCCTAAACTTAAATAGAATTGGATACCAAATATCTCTATCAAAATGCTATATTATACTGAGATTATTAATCAAAGTATCTCTATCTAAATGCTACATTATACCTGAGATTTTCACTCAAAGTGGAGAAATCATTCAAAGGGTTAAAAGATCTGGGAAAAAAAAAAGTAAAATGAAGACTGGCTTGGAGAAGTAACTACCATCAGATGGTATGAAAATTGATCCATCGGCTTAGAATATTCAATTAATTCATCAAAAAGAAGATTGCTGACTTAAGAACCGTTGACTGAATCTAAATTGAAGAAGAAAAGAACTTTTATTTTCTTGCTTGATAATCGAAACACTTTATTAACAATGATTAGAACAGATGAATACACCAAAAACCCATCAGAGGTGCAAAGCAAAAAAGAAGGTAGCTACCAGAGTCCACCACCCAACAAACAAGGAAAAACAAAATAATCAAAATCTAGTAAAATTTGTAATAAAATGTATTCTCATCGGTTTCACAACAGTCTCTATTGTGTCAAACACAACCAATCATCAAATGTGGGATGTGTACTTGAAGCATGGGTTTATTGGTGGGTGATCATGTAACAATTGAAGGTTGGTTTCAGAACTCACAGTGTAATAACTAATAAGCATCAAGAGAGTAATATAAACAGATTATGCTGACTGAATTACATGAGTTACATCATGCTCATTTTCAAATGAATCACAATAATTTAGGGAGAGATAGAGACAATTTCAGAGAGAGACGGGAGGAGAAGAGAGTGGTGAGCAATAATGCAACTGTTTATGAGGTTTTATGTAATCACTAATCAGATATTTGAACAGTATTATGATGTGCTCTTATGTGGCCTATATCGGCCTTGACTGTCAGTAATCTAAAAACGCTAATATCCTATTAGCATCAAGTTGAGTGATTGTTTACCAATAAACTATTACATCAACATTCTGACTAGTTAGCAGTAAGCCAGCCAACTTCAACACCTATACAAATCTAAGACAACCAACCTCAGCACCTATAAGCTTTTAACATTTTTATGTGCTACTATGAAAAGCAGTTCTGCACTCAAATCCAATCAAAACATTTATTAATAAACATGGAGACTAATTGAAGTACTCGAGCACAAAATATAAAAAAAACAACATAACCAGAACAAGCAAAAATGATGATATTATACCACAGTGAGTTTCTTCTTTCATTAGAAGTGCCAAGAACTTGGGAGATACAGAAAATGTTGTACTATGCTCCTACCTGCGAAGAACAACAAACAATGAATATACGTTTCAAGAGATTCATATCATGACCAATGATGGTTTCTTCTAGTCAACAGGTGTATATTGGTGGCTCCGGAGACATAAGTTATGATCAGTGTTCAAGATATAATCTTTTGAAAAAACAAATCTTTCTCTTAGGTAATTACATAAACTTTATACAAGAGTAAAAGAATTAAGTAGAAGGGCATACAATCACTCGTATCAGTAATTACGTGTTTCACTTTTTAGTTACAGTTACCACTCAAAGATTCATGGACACATTAAGACAACTACATGAGCAAGTATATACACAAACGAAATGCACCCAGCAATACTACCCCTTGAAGTTTCCAAGAGTACACACAGCAAAGACCATTTTATTTAGGTCAATTAGATGCCTGAAAAGTGTGCATGTAAAAAATGGAAGAAGCTAAATAAGTTGATAAACCATCCAAAAGCTGGGACATTGCATCAAATAAAAAACTCTTAAAAAGACCATGTATCTATTATTAAGGCTGAGTTTGATCTATAAGCATGTAGAAGATGGCAACTATCAGATATCTTGTTCTCAAAATACACAAAGTTTGGCGACATCCTGACTAAGATTTGATGGCAGAAGAAACTAATTCAATTCAGTAATCGTTTCTAAAAGTCAAAATCAAAATGATTCACTTTAAAAAAAATAAAAATGAGACCTACCAGACTACTATTAGCTAAATTTTCGAATCCCTCTGTGATCTATTTCTTCTCTCTGTGCCTCAAATTGGGAAATGCAGCAGCCCTAATCCAAGCAGGTTGGAATCCTAATCACTCTGAAAATAATTAAAATTAACGGATAGAAAGATTACCTTCAAACCCATGTTGTTGATAACCTTGAATTCAATTTCGAAGCTTCAGCAGTTCAGCGAACCCTGAAGAAGAAAATTCACAGGATGAAGAAGATAGAGGAGGGGAAGAAGAAAAGTAGGTCCAGTAATGAGTGGGACCCATTTTGACGGGAATTTTGACGCGGTCAATGGAGAATTATTGGTTGCGTCAAATTTTTCAAGATTGCTAATAGGGGGGGCCAGTTTTGTTTGGGGTATACCGACTTACAAATAAGACAAAACAACATTTGCCTTGGGTTGGTACACCCCCAAAAACATTGGTACCCCATTAGCAGCCTTGAAATTTTTTACAATAATACCGTAACATATTGTATGCTTCTAGATATTGCTTTGTCTCTGGTCGAACAATATCCAGATCTACCTATCTCAACCGACAAGGATGGCATTTGCGCGTTAGAAGTGCTCGCCCAACAGCCTACTGCATTTCTGAGTGGAAGATATTACCATATCTTTGTTGATCAGAAGTTGTTATCCTTTCAAGACGAATCAGGTAATACCATCCTGCATTTGGCTGCCAAGTTAGCACCACTTTCCCGTCTTAAAACGTTTGGTAGTGAAGTTTTTCAAATGCAACAAGAGATGCTTTGGTTTACGGTGCGTATCAATACTTACTATAATACTTGTACGCAGATTTTCAGGGGCTACGGTTCCCATAACATTGATGGCTGCAGTGCCAGTTAACTTGTTTGTGTATTTGGTACTGCCATTACTTGCACAAATGTTTTTCCAGACATATTGTTCACAAGATATGCTAAAGCCAATTAGGAGAAAAAAAATCTAGTTTATAACCAGAAAATCCATTAGGCGTTCATCTTCCATTATGCAATTGATTCAACCTGATGGTGATCTTTACGTAATTGTACTATTTGTTGATCCAGTTTTACTGCTGTGAATAAACTTGTTATAGTTTATGTTGCTCCAGCTAGTTTGATAACATCCATGCACCAACAAATTTTTAGTTGCTACCATTAAAAGCAGTTCTACAGTCAAATCCCAGTCAAAAAATTTATCCATTCAACATGGAGACTAATTGAAGTAGTCAACACACAATATGTAAGAAAACATAACCAGAACAAGCAAAAATCATGAGATTATACCTCAGTGTGTTTTTTGTTTCATTAGAAGTGCCAAGAATCTGGGAGATACAGAATATGCTGCACATGCGCCGTGCTCAAAATGACCTTGTGCACAAGAGTGTATCTGCAATGAACATATATGAATTTACTTTTCAAGAGATGCGCGCATATCATGACATATATAGATGTTTTCTTCTAATCTACAGGTGTGTATTGGTGGCTCAGAAGCAAATTTCATGATTGATGTTCAAGTGAAAATCTTTGAGAAAACAAATTTTGAAGAACATAGTAGTTAATGGAACCACGCACCTTCATTAATTTGAGACCTTACTGTTGAATGTATGTGTCAGATGAATTTTGCACTATGTTTACAGATGTGTGTTTTGTCATGCTGGCTAGAACCTCATAGATGGTTTTTGGTTTTTATACTCAGGTGGAGGAGACAGTGAAGTACGATGAAAATGGAGAATCCGTCGTCAAAAGGTTCAGAAGTAAGGTGATTATTGACCATTATGATATTATTGGTGACAAATTTTGGAAAGATCATGTGAACATCCTCAAGACGATGCGGCTACGATGTGGCCGGGCCACATCATTCAAGTATGTGGCCCATCTTTAAAAAGTGACACATAGATTCTTTTTCTCCAAATCAGTTTTATTAGATAACTTTTTATCTTAATTTTTTATTTTTTCTCAAAAAGATGGGGATTTAAAGGGGGCATGTTTTTAATTTGAATACGTGTCAGTTTTTAAAGAGGGGCCACATACAAAATAGATGTGGCTCGACCACATCAAAGCTTAACACTGCAAACTATATTAACGGACTAACAGTCAACTTGGGTCATTCATCCAAAAACTGTATTTATTTTCATCATAAAAAATGGATCCTTAAAGTAAGGTTATTGAAGTAAACCAACTTGGGTCAGTCAACTCGAGTTGCCTTTCTTAAGGTGAAGTTCGAATAGCTGCCTCTCTTAATTTTTAGACAAGACAAGTTTGAATCTGCCCCACACACAAATAAATTCTTTCTTGTGCGGGTATTGTTAGTGCCTCATGCGTAGTGTAGTTCATTGATGGCTAACAGCCATATGTGCTTAAACATAATCTCTTGCTTTCGGATCTTTTGAAAGCTCTTTCTCCACATCTTTTAAGAGTTGGTATATATCGATCGGACGTACTTTACCAAACACTAGAATCGAAAGAAAAAAATGCATTTTTTTCGACGCGAGCGTTGTAACACCATGGGGTCTCTATCCATCTAAAATAGACCCAACAAAACAAAATCAATAAATAAAACCTATTCTACCTAAACTGTCTAAAACACCCTTCCCGTCTATTTCCCTATACCATCTATTTTCTTTTCTATTTGAGTACACGACACTTCTTTTCACTCAGAAACTATCAAAAACTTCTCCCCTCTTCCCTCAGAAACCAGATCTGAAACCCATTTTTTGATTCCTTCTTCTTCTTGCTCCACAAAATAGTTCATCGAACTCATAACAAAGAAATATAACCTTTCTCAAAAGGAAATTAGGTTTACGTTTCATTTTATTTTGACCTAATTTAATGTTCTGAAGAAATTAGGCGAAGAAGCAAGATGAAAAGTCTTAAGAAAGTGGTAAACAGATCTCTGAAAGGTAAATCATAACCCAATTTTGATTTTATTTAGTGGTTTCACCTAATTTATTGTTCTTCAGATGTTCTTTAGTGATTTCATTTTGATGTTGTTTCACCTGAATCGATTATGAATCTTAGGTTTATGTTGTTTCGTCACTGATTGTGTATAAATTAGGTTTCATCTGCTGATTTCATACTTAGGTTTCTGTAGTTTCATGGTAGATTTTTTTTTCTTCAATGGTTTCTTTGATGAAACCAAAATTGGTTTCCATCATCTTCATCAAACATATGGTTTTATAATCTTTTGATGGTTTGGTGCTACTGGTATTGCATATGAAGGCATGGATACAAAATATAATCTGATTTTTTTTATGAAACCATTTTTGGTTTCATCATTTTCCAATTGTTAAATTGGTTCCACTATAACTGATAATGTTTGCTAAGGTATATTCTGGTCTTTCTGATGAAACCTTTTTAGGTTTCATGACTTTTCATTTTTTGAAATTGGTTCCACCAAAATTGTATTTCGTGATGTTTGTTGTCTTCTGAGATGATCAAGAGTTTGTTTCATGTAACTATATTTGGTTACACTACTTGTACTTTGGTTTCACCATAACCATATGTTTGTTTTATGTATTCTTTACATAACTTGGGTGTGTTCATTTCTTGTGTTCTCTGTTTAGCGTGTTTAATTCTAGTTTTAGGAATCATTTTCTTCTTTGTCTTATGCTTTCAGCACTTTTCCTGCATTCTTCTTCAGTGGAAGCCAAGGAGTTGTAGTGAGAAAATTCTGCGGTTTCAGTATCAAAAGCTAGCAGTGTCCAATGGTCTACCCAATCTCTAACTGTTGTCAGCAACGGAACGAATAAAAATTGCACATTATAGTCTATTTTGTCGATGAACGCTTCAATTGCACTGCCACATTTCATTCCTAGTGAGTGACATGTCTGAAAAAATACAAGAAAACAGATTCCTAATGAGTAACATACATGCAAGTGCTTTTTTTCTGACATTTTTTTCTTCCTAAAGAGTGAAAACAAAATTGGTTCCATCAAAATCAACTATATAACCAACAACATTTGAAACAACTATTTTCACTCATAGTTGGATTATACAATTATGTTGTCTGTCAAAAACAATTATATTAGAGAATTGCAGAGGAAACTTACATAGGCAAATGTTCTTAGAAACACAGCTCTCTTGTACTTCGGATTACCATTTGGTTTTAACTCTTCTTTGAGGATGTTTTTTTTGCAATTTCAAGATGTAAAACTCAATGATGTCTCATGCAAAGTTACCCTTTCTCATCAACATATCCAGCATCCTCCCATATATCAGCAGTTGGTGCTCCTTGTTCTCCCACGCCGTGGAGCTGTAAAACTCAAGCTAGTGAATGTTGGATCTAAGAATGAAAAAATAAAATAAAATTGGAACACATTTTTTGATGAAACAATTTTTGGTTTCAACACTTACCTTTCATTATTGCTTCTGAAAAACTTGCTCACAAGGGGTCTCTGCCTTTGATCGAGTACCCTCATAATTTTCAAGTTTTCAACTGCTTTCAACTTCACATCCTTCGCCTCATACACCTCCTCATTCTTCGCCTTCTGCTTATTCTTTTCATTAGGATTTTTCTCCATTCGCATTTAGTCTTTGTTCTTTTCTTTTTCTCAGCTGTATAATCCTGATATCTGAAAGGTTCTTGCATTTTTCTTTTGTTATCCCTTAGTCTTGTAATCATATTACTCAAAAAAAATTGGGACTGATGTGTTGAGATCCTTGCTCACCGTCTTCTTTTTCGTTGTCACTCTGCGTCAGTCCTAAACTGAATCCAGGTTCACTAGCATTTGCGACGAAATGTAGTTCGGTTTGGACCTTCTTTTTTTTGCGACGTAATCGAACTGTTTGTGACGAAAACGAACTTTTTTGCGACGTAACCGAACTTTTTTGCGACGTAACCGAACTTTTGTGACGAAATTGATTTTTTTACGACGTAACCGAACTTTTTGTGACGGAACCGAATTTTTTGCGACGAAATGTAGTTCGGTTTGGACCTTTTTTTTTGCGACGTAACCGAACTTTTTGTGACGAAACCGAACTTTTTGCGACGAAGGGACTTTTTTTTTTGCGGCGTAACCGAACTAAACAAAAACCTCCATTAAAGTTGAGTTCGGCTAGTTCGAAAAAGTTTTTCACATAATTCCTAGCCGAACGTCTCTCTGAAACTTCCATCTTCAACTCATTTTGATGATTAATTCTCATTTTTCAACCAAAAACGAAAGACAAGTAATGTGGGTGTCCCTGACTCAATCCTGGAAGTCTGGGTGTTTGCTTGGTACGCATTGCTTATAAAGATTGATTAATCGACGATGAATTTTTTTCGAATCGACGATTAACGTCGATGTCTACGAAGAAGAAGAAAAGGAGGAAAAGAAGAGAAAAAGAAGAAGAAGAAAAGATAAAACTGATTTTAAGTTTTTATTTAGGTTTTAATTAGTGGGTTAGATTAGTGGGTAGTTTAGTGGGTTGGGTTAGGATTAGTTATAACTTTAATTAGAATAAGGGTAAATTAGTCTTTCCAAATCTTTTAGGACACCCCTTATAATGTAGGGTGGACATTTGTATTACTGGGTAGTCCCCACATTTATTGGGTAGTCCCAAAAGATGGTTCCAAAATAACGCTCCAAATGTAACCCGCTGTGACCAAATAGAGAGCAGCCTATTTCAGTATTTTCCTCTTCATCTCCTCTCTGCGCTATAACCGGAAAGATTTAGCTTTCAAGGTTTTGTATAATGGATGAAAAATCCAAAGGAATGTAGACATATCGCATCTGATGAAGTATCAACACAATTCAAAACCCTAATCAACAACGGCGACGTCGATCCATTCTCTTAAAAAAATCACAAAATCTCATGTATATATGTTGTCTCTTTTGATGTTGGAAATCAATAGGTACCCCAAATGTTCCAATTTATAACCATTTTCTTCTGTTTGATTGCAGATTGGGAAGGCTACAGGACAGGAATGCGATACCATCACATTTTAATGAACTTTCAGAGCGTTGCTTTGCTCAAGTTGCTCCTGATTTCAATAGGAATACACGGCTCTTTAAGTTCTATAAAGACTGATCTTGATTACATATCCTAAAGCTAAGGTATTATAACCCCACTACTACCTTTGCCTAGTCTCATTTCCAGAAATTGGGTCTTGATTTTTCATATGGGATGTTGTTGCATGTCTGAAATGAATGAGAATCTCAGCTCGAACCCTGAACCCTGAGTTCATTAGGGAGTCTGCCATCACAATTGGATCAATATGCATCGTTCTACTTCTGTGATTTCCCTTTTACTAGATAATGTTTGTGCAGTTACCGTCGCTAGAATGTGTACTTGTAATTGAGTTGAGATAGAAGGAAGTAGTTCAAGTAAGTGATAGTGTGAGAAAGTGTACTTGTCTGTGTCTGTTGACTGTAAGATGAAGTGAATGTTGCATGTTAAATAGATCGTAATGAGTATTGTGTTTTAACAAGTAGCATAAATTATGTACTTTCAAGGCATATACAGTATTCATCTACTCTTTCAAATCTATTCTCAACAGTTTGATATCAGATCTGACTGTCCAGGATCATTATGTTGTCACTTGGTCGATAATATGTCTTAAGGATGATATGGCTTTGTTTCTCTCAAAGCAAAAGCACTTGTAATTGATGCACGCTTAGAAAACTGTATTGCTATCAACACACTTTAAAACTCGGGCAATCCAATCAACCTCAAAGACAATGGTTGCGAAGTACTCACACTAGCCTCACTCACTTCGGGTTACTTTACTTGATTGGTTCAGAGAACGGAAGCCCCCAAAACCTCGGTAGAAGGAAATGGAAAGAAGTTTCAGTTAGAGAAACAAATAGAAGACTTGGGAAAAAACACATCGGTTACATACTTGCTTTCCGTAGGGTGGTCTTGGCAATGCTTGCTCTTTTATTTTTATTTGTATTTTCTTTTTAATATACATGGAAGAGCAAATTGCTTGGCTGAGTTTGTAAGTTTGTCTATCAAGGAAAAGAACTGTTTGAAATGATTCATTTTAGTACTTAATACTGAGTGCATGGTCAAACTGTAACCTAGTCCCATCTCATGCCAGCACCATCGCCAGTTATCATTCCACTATTTGAGATAAAAACTTGATTCTAATAATCAGTCTTTACCGTTCATTCTGTAGCTAGTGCCATGTGATTGTGTTTCTTAATGTTTACTCAGACAAAATTCATTGAGTTTCGTCTTTCCTGATCCATCTTATGACACAACTTTTATATAATGTTCTCTATACAGAAGCATGAAGGGTAATGTGTAGCTGCCTATCCTGATTCATTTTCGGATGGTTCAACAACTACATGAAAGACCAGACTTAGAAAGGACACAGTGATAAACCTTCTTTCTGAGAAGTGCCAAAGGTAATCCTACTCTCCTTCTGAATTATGAAAGGTTTCCATGGTTATAGTTTTAGTAACTGCAGAGCTCATGCCCTAATTGGGTGAGTACAGTAGAAAAGTCACTCACACCTCTAAACTTTCGTTTTGTCATATCATCCTTCTAAATTGAGTGCAACCCATTAAAGCAATACAGATAAGCTGAGTTCTGAGAGGAAAGACTGGGGAAAGCAATGGCAGGATTAGTAGTGATGTCTTCTCTGAGTTCGAAACGAATAACTCCATGTCAAGAGAGAGTGGCAGGCAGTATTCTAGGCCTTCCGTCTGTGGTTGTTAGATCAACTTAGTAGTAAGCCATGTATGCGGATATCTGAACTCACCTGAGCTTCCTACCACTAGTTTTAGATTAGCGAGAAAAGCATTTTAAGTAGTGGTGTTCAAGTTTTAGGTATAACTTACTCCGAGAAAGGTATGCATGGGAGGTTTAACATCTCATCACTTTGGAGCAGACCTTATACAACTTATATCAACCATTAAGTCTTTAATCGCTTCAAAAAATGGACACTTTATACAGAGCAAAAATCATGTTTTAGACTTAACTTGTGGTAGATTAGAATTGAGTAGTCGTAAGCCACAAGCCTAATAGAGGAGTATAAGATAAGGCCTAGTGATACTGACCAGTAACCTTGATAGCATTCTGTAGTGATTGTTATTGCCTGTAGGCTGTGGTATTTCATTTATACCTCCTTAATCCTTTAATTTGAATTTATAACACGGCACAAGATACACCACTAAGACCATCATATGATTCATATTTACATATATCTTTTTCTTCTTCAGATTGTTAGGACTGATGGTGGCATGAATTTCAGGGACGGTATTGATGCATCTGGAAGAAAGCCCACGGTTTGATTTTTCCTCCACTTTTTTCTAGCATGTGTAGTATCTTTCGGATTAGTTTGCGTAGAATTAATCTGTACTTGTTGCAGTAAATCATATATACCATTTATGGTTATTTGATTTTTCATGAATGAATTGTTGCAGGGAAAGGGTGGCTATCAGTACAGCGACAAATATGGTGGTAACGTCGATGGATACAGGTGCGCAGTGTTCGAAAGAAATCACTTTGTTTGTTTTTAATTCATAATGGTTGAACCGTGAGAATCTTTTTGTTGCAACATGAACTCGAGCTAACAGAGTACTTATAACAGAAAGAACTTAACCTGCAAATTAACTTATGTTTATGTGTTCTTGCAGTTTCCATGCACAAGTAAAACCATGCTCTTTATAAATTCAAACAGTTAAGCTTTATTGGATAGTAATTTGCTCAGGGGAACATACAACTTATTGGTGATGCTATGATAATAACTTATTATGATCACGTACATGCTGTAGTAGAATGCACATGATACATGCATGAAGTAGTCGAACTACATAGTATTGCCAATTATGGGTGTTGCTGTCACTTTTGCAGCCTTATTAACCCAAACCCAAACCCTTTTGAACCTGTAGTCTGTGGTTACATTAAATCTTTCCTGAACCACAACAGCATTGATGTTAGGAATTTCTGACTCGATCCTGGCTGCTGCAATCTTCCCATCAAACCCAATTAAATCTGGCGATTAGTTCTTACCTGTTCAAATTTGGTGTTAATCTTATGTAACTACGAGTTAATTAGCTAAATCATATATTTCCATACATATAAACATAAAAGGAAATTAAGGTTATGCTAAATATGAGCTCGACGTATAACTGAAACTCACCTTGGCATTCGTCTCCCATCTTAAAATTTGATCAATCTACCATGTTTGTTAATCTGTTGTGTGTGCTTTAGTGCTTATGATTAGATTCGTCATTAGTCTGGGTTTAAATAGGTTTCCAGAGTTGGATTTATTTCTCAATATCAATATGCTCAGGCAGTGCAGTAATCTTTGATGGATGGATTTGAATATAAATTGAAATATGACGTTTCTTTTATGAACATTTTTTTGTTTTTGTTTTAATGGATAATTATGCTGTTGATTTTCTATTTTTTTCCTCTTGATTTATGGATAGAAAACGATTAATGTCTGCTGTAGTTTTGATTGATTTTAAGCGGGTCAATTTTCTCCAATTTCATAGTAAGTTTCCAATATCACACCTACCAGGGAAAAGTTGACACCATCAATCTCATACAACAACTGATATATAGATTTATTAAAAGCAGTAGCTAGGCTAGTAATTGTTTGTATGATCGCAACTCATGCACTAGTGTTTATTGTAGAAGCCTAAGCACACATAAATCACATTACATAAGAAACTTTACATCACGGGCTGGTTATTAATTGCTAGAAATGAAGGGGTACATCCCACCATTCATTTTGGAAGAACATTTTATTCTGACGTACGTGGCTAACATTATCAGTCACTTGACTAGAGACTCATAAGACATAATTACAGGACCAAGTAGGATGTTGGCTACATAGACTTGCACATTGTTGTTGTAAATGAGGCTTACTTTGCTACGGTGGTTGATGACTTGTGTAGTTGAGGAACCTGCTCAAACATCATTATCAGTTTTATAGTTTTACCACACAGTTCTAGTTTTGTTGGTGTCCCCACTTTGTAGCTCCAGGCATAGCCCAAAACTCAGCTTTACTGGCATGCTGGGATCTTCTATAAGTTCTTTGGCTGCAAGAAATTTCTCTGCATTATCTCTGGTTAGATTGGAAATCCAGGAAAAAAGATATTTATGATGAAATGAAGAACTTATGTTATTTTTTTAAGCTATTAGTGGGAGGATGAGTCCAGTGAGCATTATTATGCATGGAACTAATGCTAGTATGCATGAGTGAATGAGTGTTCGTTCTAGTAAGCTGATGTTGAATGATGTATGAGAGTAACTCAGCTAGCAATGGGTGATCCAAAGGGTGGTATCCAGTTGTGGGTCCAAATGCTGATTTTTGTTCCATCACCAACTAGCCATACATCACACCCATTTATGATACGCAGTCCATCAGTGATGCTTTGCTATATCCAGCTTTCATTTTGAACTGGTGGAGGAGGTTCTTTCATAATGTGATGGTGAGAGAAGTACTTTAGACTTCAAAATTTAACTCAGATAGAATGTAGATTATGCAGAAGCTCCCAAGCAAGCTTTGCCAGAAATGCAGAGTTGCATTGCAGAAGATTCTTCTGAGGCTCCGAAGTATTTTAGATAGCCTCATTTTATCCCTGGAGATTAGGGTAGAAAATTAGTACCTGCCTTTTCATTTCACCAGTAGTTTCGTTGATCCATTTGTTGATTTGTTTTCTGAGAGAGATTGTGCAGATGAATTTGGTACAGGCTCATGGTACTAAGCACTGATTGAATCTGGGTTGTTTTGCCTGCTTGAGTTATTAACTTCCTCAGCTATCCCTGTAGTTTGTTTGTCATTTTCTCTAGGATGTTTTTGTGACAATCGTTTATCCGATGTGACAACTAATTGAATCAAACAATAAAGCAATAGATAGAACAAGATTTATGCTAAAATCATAAGTAAAAAATAAACTGGAGAGAAAGAAAATAAGTAAATGGACACAAGCATATAACGTGGTACGACATTAAATGTCTACATCCATGGATAAAGAGGGTTTGTGAGTTTTATTGATACTGATTGGGTTACAAGATTGCTAGTACATCACTACAAAGTAGTGAGTTCAGTGAAAGAAAGGGTAAAGGGTTTTTTTTGCCCCGGATGAGAAGCATTTTTCCTTCCCTTCTAACCTAATCCTTATAGCTTAGTAGCTTACAAATAAAGGGCAGAAGCTAGGATTTTACAGATAAACCCTTAGCTTAGGATTGAAGCATTCTTAGAGTCGATATGGTGCATGTTGTTGTAGAGTTGTATCTTGTTTCGGCTCATTACTGCCTTCCACGTGTTCAGTAGAGATTCTGGTATCTGAAGTTGCAATATCCTAATTGATAGGAAATCACTCATCCATGTTGGACATGAGCTCCGAGGTTATTGAGACTACAACCACGGGAACCTCCCATAATTCAAAAGGAGAGTAGAATTACCTTTGACCCTTCTCAGAAAGACAGTTATAATTGTTGAACCATCCAGAAATGCATCAGGATAGCTAGCTACAAATGAAAGACATTTGTGACAACTTTTTCAAACTTTTAATCTTTTCAATTAGCCTAATTCTACAATTTTTTTTAACAGTTCAACTCCTCCATCTCTCAGAGACAATATCACCAACATTCTACATGAAGATCATGAGTCGGCGGAAAAGTACTTTGGTATTCTTTCCTTCACAGGCCTAGACACCAAAAACTTAAACACTGTAGATAGTAGAATCTGCACCGAACACGTGGAGAGCAGTTAGGAGCCGAATCAAGATACAACTCTACAACAACGCACCATAGTGACTCTAAGACTGCTTCAATCCTAAGCTAAGGGTTTATCTGTAAAATCTTAGCTTCTGCTCTTTCTTTGTAAGCTGTAAGGATTAGGTTAGAAGGGAAACGCTTCTCATCCGAGGCAAAAAACCCTTTACCCTTTCTTTCACTGAACTCACCACTCTGTAGTGATGTACTAGCGATCTTGTCATTCTATCAGTATCAATAAAACTCACAAACCCTCTTTACCCGTGGATGTAGACATTTAATGTCGAACCACGTTAAATGCTTGTGTCCGTTTACTTATTTACTTTCTCTGCATTTTATTTTTACTTATAATTTTAGCATAAATCTTGTTTTATCTATTGTGTTATTGTTTGATTCAATTAGTTGTGACATCGGATAAACGATCGTCACAGCGACTGTTAATCCTATGTTTGAAAGGTCAGTTACAGAACCACCTGTAGGCTTTTCAATATTTTGTCATATCATCCATCTAATTTGATTGCAACTCAATAAATCAGTACAAAGAAACTGAGTTCAGTGAAGGACAATGGGAATAGAAATGGCAGGATCAGTGTTGATGACTACTTCGTGTTTCAAACCGAAACTCCATGTCAAGAGAGAACAGCAGATAGTTAAGAATATCATAACTGATAGCAAGGTTTTCCGCCATCCTCTCAGCTTCTGCCAGTCAAATTAAGAAGATTACAACTGATACACTATATGGTTGGGTTGATCTCAAATCTGTATACTAATCTAGAAGTAAGGCAGAAGTTCTGAACTCATCAGAGAATCCTACCATTAGCTTTAGATTACATGAAAGCTCCAGTAGTAATGTTCAAGTTTTACATATAATATACTCCGAGAAACATATGCACGGGAGGTTAATCATTGTATCACTTTGAAGCAGCCCTGACACAACTTATGTTAACCTTTGAATCTTTAATCGTTTTAAAAATGGACAGTGTAAACAGAATCTGAAATCATGTAATTCACGGTATATTAGAGTTGAGTGATCGTTAGCCACAGCCTAATAGAGGGTGCATAAGCTAAGGCCTCGTGATACTGACCAGTAACCCTGATAGCATGCTATAAAGGAAATTGCTATTGCCTGTAACAATTTATATACTGTGTTATACTTTTAGTTCGAAATTGTACCAAGGCACAAGATACACCACTCAGACCATCAGATGATTTATATTTCTTTGTATATTTCTCCTCTTCAGAGAGCATGGTTTATTAATGTTGAGCAATGAAAATTGTTGGAACTGGTGGTGGCATGAACTTGAAGGGAGGTGCTGATGCATCTGGAAGAAAACCCACGGTTTGATTCTTCCTCCACTTTATTCCAACTATCTTTTGGATTAATTACTTAGAAATAAATTCTACTTGTTGCATTTAATTATATACTCCGTATAATGTTTAGGAGTGTTTGACTTTTGATGGATATTGATGCAGGGAAAGGGTGTTTATCACACTGGCAAAATTGGTGCTAACGTCAATGGATACAGGTGTGCAATTTCATAGAAAATCACTTTGTTTGTCTTAAATTCAGTGTTTGAAACGCATGTGAGATTTTTCTGTTGCAACATATTACTCGACCTGACAAAGTACATGTAACAGAAAGAACTTAACCTGCAAATTAAATTTTGTTTATGTTCTTGCAGTTTCCATGCATAAGTAAAGCTATACTCTTTAATAAACTCGAGCTTTATTGAATAGTAATTTGTTTAGGGGAACACACAACTTATTAGTAATATGATATGATAACAACTTATTAGATCACGTACATGGATGCAGTAGAGTTTACATGATTCATGCATCAAGTAATCAAACTATATAAGCTAGCCAATGATGGGTGTTTCTGTCACTTTTCCAGCCTTATTAACCCAGACCCAAACCCTGTTGCACCTATAGTCTGTGGTTACATTAAATCCTTCCTGAACCACAATAGCATTGACGTTAGGATTCTCTGACTCGATCCTGGCTGCTGCAGTCTGCCCGTCAAACCCAACTAATTCAGGCCATGAGTTCTTCCCTGTTAAATTGTGCATAGATTTAGTCTTGATCGTATGTAACAACAATTAGCTATGGTATATATTAACATTAACATACATATAAACATAAGAAGAATTAAGTTTATACTATATATGAGCTCAATGTATAAATGAAACTGACCTTGGCATTCGTCTCCCATCTTAAATCTTCTTGATCAATCTACTGTGTTTGCTAACTCTGTTGTGTGTGCTTTAGTGCTTGTGATTAGATTCAATATCAAACTGGGTTTATATAGGTTTCAAGAGTTGATCTGTTTCTCAATATAATATGCTCAGACGGCGCAGTAATCTTTGATGGATGGCTTTGAATATAAAATATGAGTTTCCTTTTGTGGACATTTTCTATTTTTAAGATAATTATGCTGTTGATTTTCTTTTCTTCTTCTTCTGAATTACGGATAGAAAACGATTGATGATTGCTGAAGTTTTCATTGATTTTAAGAAGGTCAACTTTCTCCTATAAGCCACATGTTTAAATGAATTTTTAAATTTTAATAGTCTACTAAGTTTCCAGTATACACCTACCAGAAAAAATTGACTCCATCGATGGGATACAACAACTGATATGTTATATAATTCGTGAACTTTTTTTTTAATAGCCATAGCACACATAAATTACATTATATTAGAAAGTTCACATATGGCCTGGCTTAGTGGCTAGAAATGAAGGGGCACCTCTAGATTCAAATCCATGAAAGCAAATGAGGATATTTCTCATGTAGTTTCTGTTGTCGGTTTTTACCTTGCGATTTTTTCTCCAGTCTAATATTGATTTCATTTCCTAACATGCAGTTTGAGTATAATCTAGCATCAAGTAATTTGCTGCACTCCCAGCAACGAGAACCTTAAATTTAGGCGTTAGTTCGAGAAGGCCTCATACTCAGAGTTGGTGGGATCGTGATTGTCAAAGCGTGACATGCCTTTCTGCGGGCATAAACTAGTATGGAAAAACCTGGGTTTTTGTGGAGAAAAAAAACTGGAGATTCTACTTAGGTTGATGGAGATCGATTTTTGTGGTTACATTCAACACCAAGGTGATATTGCAAGTCGTCTCAGGAGCCACAAAGAATCGAATGTAGTGGCTCCATAACCAACGAGTTATCAAGAGCAGACGTAGGAGCCACCCTTCATATAATGCTCTGGTTCCATAACCCACGAGTTATCAAATGTAGCTGTTTCATTGATCATCTCAAGGGCAACTGGGACAGCAGATTTTCTGTTCATCTCTACGAGCAATGTACCCCGAAAATCGGACAACACTTGAACAAAATCCATCATGGCCTTCCAAATTTTACCATCTACGTCATCCTTGCCTGGAGAATAAAGAGCAGCACTAACCTGCTCCGGAGTATAACCTACTTCCCTAAACACAGCATCATGGTGGATGCACACATCGGAACTGGTGCTCCCATCATCAACAGAAACGAAAAGCTCATATTTTGTCACCTTCTCATAGTCAAATCTTGTTATGGCAGTCAGAACACACTTGATTCTAGTCTGGATGGATGGTACATGATTTTTCTTTTCAGTCCAATCTGACAACAAATGTTTCAAGTATGTATAAGGAACAGCATTGTGGGATGGCGCATAGGGAGTTCCTTGGATGCATGATCCAGAGGGCATTGCATCCTGTAAACCAACGCCATTAGCACTGCCGCCAACATCACTGGTTTTCTGAGCACCATTAGTAGACAACGCTCGCATCCTTTTAACCCAAAGAGGCTCATTTGTTTCATCTACTAATTTCTTGCGTTCAGCTTCCAGATCTTCCACCATTCCACCAAGTACATCCAAGCCCTCAGGCACCAGCAATAGAAACCCATTCCCAACATTTACATTACGAATGATAACCTTGAAACCAGCAGGAGCTGAAACTCGAAGATTTTCGATAGGTCTGTGCTCCACACCATATACAGATCGAACACCATCCGTCATAGACAACTTAAGACACCTCTTAATCCCTTAAGACACCTCTTAATCCCTGAAGGTACTTCCTTAAACCTATCTTTTGGATGACCACTAATATTAACTGTCTCATTAACCTGAAGAAGAAATGGACCGGGAAGAGTTGCTCCCTTCATAGTCGGAAGCTTTTCAGGAAGCACACCGTCGCCACCACAAGATAAATTCATATCAGAAAACAAAAATCGCTCATATATGAGATTCTTTTTCGTCGCAACGTTGAACTCAGAAACACATAAATTCAACCATTCATCTCTCAACTTCAATCCATAAGAATTCCATAGAAAATTAGCAACCGCGGTTCCAGGACTACTTCCGGTAGATGAGGAAAGACAAGGAATCGTCTCTGCAACTGAATCTTGGTTTTGCACTCGGTGTGGTCTTGGAGGAGAGGATTCTTCAGTATTGATTGGATTATCACGATTAGGGTTTGCGTTTGAATAAATTAGGTTCTGTGTAGACATGATTAGACTACTTTCGGTAAACGAGGAAACAGAAGGAATAGTCTCTGCAACTGAATCTTGATTTTGCACTGGGTTGGGTCTTGGAGGAGAGGATTCTTCAGTATTGGTTGGATTATTACGATTAGGTTATTTCCAACACAAGCACGACGTCAAGAGATTTTACTATTTGGAGAAAGACGAACATGGTAATGATCACAAACTCTTCCTTGCCAAAAGAAAAATGTCCAAAACAAGTACTCCCTCCGCCTCCTGTTCATTTTTAATAGTCTGGTTTTATTTTTAGAAAAATTTAAAGAAATTAAAAGAATTAATCATTGAAAGTGGTCCTCATGACACTTGTCAATAAAAAAAGTGAAGTGAAATGGTTTCCATGACACTTGTCACCAAAAGAAGTAAAGTTAAATGGTCCATATGACACTTGTTATCAAAAAAGGTTAAGAGAAAAGTGATCCCACAAAATTAAAGTAACATTTGACTTTCCCAATTAGGAAATTAGCTTATTTTTTTGAAACATTTATTTATAGAAACAGCCTATTAAAAAGGAACAGAGGGAGTATTGTTTGGGGAAGTTAATAGACTAGTTTTGTACTGAGACTTGTGTCAGTTCCCTCAGTTACATGAGTGGGTGCATTTCTCACTTGAGATTTGTAACCTAAGAGCAACTGCAGTCATACGACTATAACCAAAGAGTAAAGACCAAAAAAATTTGAAAATTTTGGGTTTACTCCGTGTGCGACACTACGGGTGGGAAGACCAAATTTGGTCAGGCGCAACTTATGATTGCGCCTGAATGGGGCGCAACTAATACTTGCGCCCCAACTTATTTTTTTTTTTAATTTTTTTTTGGGCGGAACTTATGAGTTCCGCCCCATTTCCATTTTTTTTATGGCGTAACTGTGAATCGCGCCCCAATTTTTTTTTTTTTTTTTTTGGATCGGGCGTAACTTGAACTTGCGCCCCATCAGGCGTAACTGGAATCTACGCCCGACTAAAGACTAGACTAAAGACCAAATTTGGTCTGGTATTTGGTCTTTGGTTTGATCTTTAGTCGCTCGATAGTGTCTGCTCTTTCGATAGTATTTGGTCTTTAGTCCCATGACTGTAGTTGCTCTAAGCAGGCTTGAGAAGTTAACAATTGTTTCCCGTTTGGATGGGGTGGATCGACATGTTTTCGGATTTCTATTTGGATACAACGTCTTCAATAACGAAGATAAGAACCATGTTTTAAAAATATTTGGACAAACGACCAATTTTCCGAATAATTATTACGTCCTTACACTAGGTAGTAGTCAACCATGGGGACAAATTCATTACCCATGGCCAAAACAAACATCCTGAACGTTTTTTTGAATGTCCCGGCAGGAAGAGAGTTTCACCCATCTCATGCAACGAAACCCTCTTTTATGAGATGAAAAAGGATAAACGTGTTTCTTTGGTATCATTCGATCTCCGAGTCGAGAAGTTTCAAATTATGAAGTTTCCCAGTGATGATGAAGAATTTACTAACTTGTATCCATTGGAGCCACTGGAGTATAAAGGGTGTTTATGTTATACAAGGATGGAGAAAATCAATCCTTATCAAGGTAAGCTTGCACTGTATGTTTTGAAAGACACAATCAACCAAGTTAGGGTTAAGGAAACTATTAAGTTTGATCTTCCAAGAGAGTTGGACGATCCCGCTCCTCCTGCTATTACACGTATTATGAATTTTTCTAACCAGGTGATTATGTATTGGTGGTTGTACAACTACGGAGAAAAAGATTACAGAATCCAGTTCTACAATGTGCATTTAGAAGAATTTAAGGAAGTGAAAATTCCTCGTGATGATGGTTATGAGTCATATGATGGATTTCATTGGGATCCCATTTCCAGTCAAATAGAAAATTTTATTTCTTTGAAGAGTTTGGCGGTGGCGACGGAGGACGAAGGAAACATAAGAGAAGCAGTTGAGGCATATATGAAGAACAAGGGTCATGTACAACAACTTTTTACCGGTATACCAAAAAGTAAACCAACATTTATCTCCTTTGTAGACCGTTTTAATTTTCCCAAAAGCAGATTATGAGTTTATTTTCCATGCAGTTATAGTATTCTTTTTTTTTTTTAGAAGGAACGGGAAAAACTCTCCTAATTTCATATATTAAATATGATTGTTTACATCGATCAAATACACACAAATTGAGATATATGAATAAACACAAAAATACAAAAGTATTAAAAACATGCATCTTGTTGAGGAGATCGATTTAGGGATGGTGTGAAATTTCAGATTCCCCCATTTGAAATTTACTTCAATTTTCTTCGTTGAGAAATTTTTGTCTTCTTCATTAAGACTAGATGCTCATGTAGAGGAGTGATTTGCACAATACATCGAAATCGCGATCATATCCCATCGCCATGGATCTTCATAAACATGTAGATCTACGTCAAATTGATGTGAACCGCCGTCAGAGGTATGCTTGAAACGATTATGACAATCAATAGAAACGTCTTGAAGGCTATATGAAATTATTATGGAGATATATAATAAGTAATCTAATCGCCTAAAACAGATCACCTAAATAGGGATTATAATTTATTATAGATATATTTACATATTAATAGGAAACACTTATAGATTTACCCGGAAAATCCGAGTAAATCTAGGTTGAAGATGATGGAGAAGAAGAAGTTTCAGAGATTTTTTTTTTTCTTTGGAAAAAACGGTTATTCATTATAGTATTCTATTCAAGATGTGTGATCTTGTTGTTATCTCTATGAATTTATATGGTTAAATTGATAATTAAGTTTATTTGTCTCGTTAGTTTCAGTGCCCGACACGATGCTGACAAGTAGTAAAAGCTTCAAACTTACAACCATATATCATATATGTATTGGAAAATTGGCCATTTGTCTAAATATTTTTAAAACATGTTTCCAATGGACGAGTAAAAATTAGTATGGGTGAAATGGACACAAAAAAAATAGCAAGGATGAAACTGGATTCATCCTGGCTTAAACTTAAAATATAGCAAGGATGAAACTGGATGCATTCTGATATAAATTAAAAATAAGAAAAAATATTTAAAAATGGGTAGGATGAAACTGTTTACATCCTAGCTATTTTACATTTTTGTCCATTTAAACAATATCAAAATCAAGATGCCTTTTTCACCCAGAAATTATTGATTTTGGTCTTTTTAACCAATTTTGTGTATACGTATCTTGTCTTTAGCTGGCAGATCGAAGATTTTTCAAAATTTTACTTATCCAACTCCACAAAGCAACTTATACATATCATCTCTATTTTTGTCGGGACAGATGAACCCTCAACTAATTTGTACTAAGATTGAACAACAAATGGATATAGTATGCCTCTGCTGGCTATATTCTCTATATAAAAACCGAGTTTTTTCGAGAGCTCTCATTAACCGGAGCTTCTGGATGATTCTAGCCCCACTATTTTATATTTTTTTAGTAATAATTTAATAGAATTTCGGAAAAACAAATATATAACAAAAATCTATGGCTCCACAAAATCTTATGAAAATTCATAATTAAAACGGTCCGCGAGTTATAACCCCAAAGGTGTCACTATCCATTCACAAAAAACCCATCAAAATAAAAGTAACACAAAAACCCCATCAAAACAAAAGTAAACACAAAAACCCTAAAGAATTTGATAAAACCAATTTTGGTTTCATCATAAAATTTGATGAAACTAATTTTGAAATTTGGGGTTTTTGTATCAATTTTGTTTAATATGGAGTTTTAATGGATACCAACATTTGAATGGGGTTTTTGTACCACAAGTTTGGTCACCTTGGATTTTTATGACTAGTTCTGTAATTAAAATTCTAATTAATATTTTTGACCATAAATAACCTAGCTTGATTGGGGTATACCCAATTTTAAGTAGACTCTTTTTAAGAGCTAAGGGGGAGTCCTAATGGGTGAAGTTACAAAACTACCCTTACCCTAAATCAGTTTTATTTTTTTCATTTCATCTTCTTCTCTTCTTCTTCTCCTCCACCGCTACCTTACTGGCTTCTCACCACTGAAAACTCGTCGTAATCGTCGATTCGAAATTTCCGATTAATCTTCAAACATGGAGCCGCTGCCTAGGGCTAGTCGTATGAAAGGAGAAAATAGAAAACCCATTAAATATAACCCTGGAATTGCAAATTCAGTTTAAAGGAAAGTGAAGAAAAAAACCGTCGAAGAAGAAGAAATCAACGCCGCTGAAACCGAACAAATGAAGCGATTAAGAAAGTAAGGGTCTACTTAAACTCACCCTAGTACTTCAATTTCATGTTTGCATGTAAAATTAGGTCAGAAAAATATAATTTGTGAATTTGCAGTTATTTAGCCGGCAAGGTGTTTGTGCCACGACCATTCCAACTTTTCATATTTAGGGTTAGTCGGCAAGCTCTTAAGTTGAAGATCTTGCCTGCTGTTGAATACCTGTAACTGATTTTTACAGAGTCGGCAAGGTATTCAACCTAATAGCTTTCCGGCTATTTTTTTTTAGTCTGTGGGTTATAATTCAAATACCATGCCGGCAGTTTGTTTTGAAAATAGTGGCTCATGATGCCTAAAGTCAGAATGGTGTTTGGATACCACTCTTCCAGCTGTTTTTTAGCCGGATATGTATGGGTTATGGAACTTGCCGACTAATAATGTGGAAAATCCTTGTATCTACTGTGTTCATGGTATCCAAAATCCCGGAGTATGCCCCGGAGATGATGGTGGGTGAATCATACTCGGATTCCTCAAACGAAGATTGATGGCTTTAGAAGTTTTTTGTGTAAGTTTTGCGGGTAGATCTCTATGTACACCCTCACGAGAATATAACTCGTCCACTAGGGTCACCTAGGGGGTAAAAGGCTTCATACACATTCTAAGTGCATTCGTTTTTCCATCGACAAGGAGTTAGATTTTATGTTTCAGTCAATGTAGTAACCAAAATCGTGAATAAAGTGAATTACATCTACCTATATTCTGTTTTTTGTTGGGTATAACTAAAGGTCGGCAAGGTTACATTGTTGACTTTTCAACATCAGACAAGTTAGAAATTATTTGCGTGCGGACTATGAGTCAGCCGGCAATGTTAGAAATTATTTGCATGCCGACTATATGATAGCCGTCATTGTAGGAAATATTTATATTCCGACCATAAGATATATGGCCCAAGATAGTCGGCATATTCTTCATTCATAGTGCACTACACCAAATATGGGGTTTAGCAACTCAGATTAGCAACAGCTTAGAAGTTGTTGCGAATTTTCAGTTTCTAATTTTTGTTGCAAAAAATTCGCAACAGTTTAAAAAAGTTACGATTCGCAACTAAACTCAATTGTACGCGTGCGGAAAACTAGTGTGGTTGCCTACACTTTGAAGCTGACTTATTATTCAGCTCATTCAGATACTCCGGAGTCTGACTCGGTTATCTTATCTCTGTTATTATCGAATCTAGATCATTCATTCATTCTATTCTCCTCTTTATCGTTTCCTCCTGTGAACCCTAACTTTTCCCTCTTTTGGAGAAAGTTCTGAAATCGTTCAAATGAAAACCTATGTTCTTCATCACTGTCCTGCATCTTCTCGATTGAAAAACCAACATCTAACCCCCTAACCTTAGATTTTCTTAAAACAGATTTGATGTTCCTGCTGCTGACCAAGACGGACCAAGAAAATTATTTTACATTTGAAACTCACTAATCTCGTATAGTAGATTTACAGTTTTTGTTACATTTATGAACAAATCAAATAAGTGGTTCGATTCTAGCATTGGTGGTGGTGAAGAAGAACGCAATATCTTCAAGAAAAAGAATCGATTTATTGGTAGTCTGTGTTGTCAATGATGAAATCCTTTTCGCGATTAATTGGGTAATTATCTATGACTCAATCTTCTTCATCATCTTTAATTTCAGAAATTTAAATTTAAATATTAGGGTTAGGGTAAATTTTTAAGCTCTTGATTTTCTTAGTAATAGTTTCGATTGAAGAATTGTTTTTCTTGATGTAGATGCATTTTATTGAAAACTACATCCAAAGGATAGAGAACTTCTACTAATGCAAGTGATCATAAGAACCAAACATTAGACACAAGGATATACGTGGTTCGGTATGATTACCTACGTCCATGGGGGTGAAAGGGTGTATCTTATTACTTCAAGGTGTTACAATGGTGTTGTTCTTCCAAATGAACTCACTTGAAAGATGGTCTCGCTCTCCTCTTCCTTCTTTCTCGTGATTACAAGCCTCTCTCACTTAAAATTACAACCTCTCTCTCTTGGATATAAGTTCCTCTATTTATAGGAAGGGTTACATACAACCATACTAGGGTGTTGGTCACATTACATCTAATCTGAAGTTATGTGGTCAGGCCAACTTATGTCGTCCCTTCTTCTGTGCATGTAGCCGATGTATTTTGATTCCTTCGCCTGTCTCTCGTCCGAGCCGATTCCTTCGGGTGTTCTCATGGAACGATGTCGCCCTTCTCGTCTATCTCCCTTGTAGTTGGCCGATGTGACACATATATTCTTACCCATTTGACTATTACTCCTCGTTTGACCCACCATGTCTTGTCTTATCAGCTCTGTTAGAAGCCTGGAGTCGAGTCTTGTCCGAAAGTTGCAGAGCAATCATGCCCGATCCACGTGTCTTCTTAAATCTCGCGCCTGGAAATCTTTATCCTATGCTTCTCATCTCTTCATTATTGGGTGCATCATAGCTCAAGATGTTGCCACCTAGACCTGTGGATAATTTACACCTACATTTATGCCCCTTCTTTCGCTCGTGTGGCAGACACAAGTGGAAGAAAGTCGTCCCAGCTACCCACGTCCTCGTCCATGCCGCAAATTCCGTCACGCAGTAACCCATTAACTCCACTTTATTACCTGTAACCGTCGGCGTCGGTTACAACTTCTCCACTTGTGTGTATACAAAATGGTTGGAGGATATTGGATAAGTATGCGTACCCATACGCATACTGGCGGAAGTTCACGTCCGTGAATTTCTGCTGATGTTGGATTTCAAAACCAACTCATTCATTTACTTAAGTATGTGTACCCGTACGCATACTGGCGGAAAGTTCACGTCCGTGAATTTTTGCTGAGTTTGTAAAAACCAAACTCACAAAACCAGTTACTTAAGTACGCATAATTAAGTGGTTGCTTTCTAAAATCGGTAGTGTACATGAACTTAAACATTTATCAGTAAGGAATGCAATCTTTGCAAACCGTGGCTATAATGTTCATGTATTTATTCGAGTGAATCAAACCGATTTTGCTTCAATTGTGTTCTTGTTTAAATCTATGAGAATATAGCAATTGAACAACTCTTTAACTAGTTTCATTTGAGTCATTTGAACTAGTTATGGTTAAGATGAATAAGGTTGATATGAGAGTAATCATATGGCTAACCTCGGTTATCTATTTGTGAACCAACATGGTGTACACGTTTGGGTACGGTTACATAAACCTAAATGAGGGTACATTTCATTTGTGTGTAACAAGCTAAGTTCGATCTAACGGTTGAAAGATATTAGATTGGTTGAATAAGGTTTTTCATTTAACAGTGATTATTGAATACTTTGTTACCAAGGTAACTTAGATTGCAAACCCTAATTTGAAAACTATATAAGGGAGAACTCTAGCAACTAGGAAACCTAATCCCTACACCTAATCTTAGATTGCATTAAGATTGCAACAGAGGGTAAGAAAGGGACATACGCTGATAAGGGGTGGCCATTTGTTACAACAATACGTAGTTGATGAGTATGCGTGCTTAGAAGAGTATCGTCTTCGGTGGGTAAGAAATAGTCAGGCCACTATTCTGGATGAGTTGTATTGCGGGCTACAAGATGCATTACTAAGAGGAGACACTGATGAACTAAGGGAAAAATAAATTTGTAGGAAGTCCAAGATCCATGATAGAACATTATTATCAAGATGCCATTGCAATTTGTAGATATAAGGGTATACCCGATCTCTTTATAATGTTGACTTGCAATCCGAAATGGTCTAAGATCCAGAGTATACTTGACTCAGTAACGTGAAGATGAAAGACATGATATTGTGAGTAGGGTTTTCAATTTAAATTTAAAGGAGCCGATGCAAGTTTTACGTGAACAGAAGCATTTTGGGACGGTGACTGCAGGTATGTGTTAGAATTTTTTTGTGAACACTTTAGTTTTGTTTACATCCAGTTAATAGGGATGATGTTGTCTATTGATAGTTAGTTATGGTTTTGGAGTGTCACTAAGCATTTTTTCAGGATTTAAATTTGATGGAAAATCAAAATAAGTAGGTACATTTTCATTTGCCTGAGATCTTGCCCTTTTTTTGTGCAGAAATACATACAATCTAATTTCAAAAAAAAAAAAGGATTGATGCATGCACATATCCTTTTTTGGTTAGATATTATATCGACAGAGATACCTGACAAGGAAAGGGATCCGGATGGGCATAAAGTTTTTGTTCAATGCATGCTACACGGACCTTACGAAATTAAAAAAACAGACCAAAAATGCATTGACCTTGGGTTTAATTAACAATCTGTCTCGGGAAAAATGCTCTTATGTGAAGAAAAAGCAGTTAGTTTGGTTGAAGGAAAGACTTGGTATTACATGAACTGCTTCTAAAGTAACATGAAAATCATACACCTGGATAATCAGTCATGCTGTATTGAATTCAGGACTTTGGAGCCGTCAACTAAACCAGCGTACGTATAAAAAAATGCCTAACATAAGGAAATAACGTGATGTGAGAACAATTAAATATGATGGTACATGTACATAAAAAATTCATTTCAGAGTGGTGTTTTTATGGACAGACTAGCAGAAGCGTTCATTGGCTGTAGCATGGAGGAGCTCTATAAGAAGTTATTGAAAATCAGTTATCATAATAACTACTATTTTCTTTGATTATAGTGATATGTTTACAAAAGGAATATACTGATACATTTGCATAATAATATCAAGGGGAATATTCTCAAAGATGATTTGCCACTGTTTAATAATTTGATGGGCAAGCCGTATTTTTTGGATGTGTTGTTTTTGGGATTCTATGTCAAAAACAGATCAAACCGGTTCATGGTCTTGGAAGTCAATAATTATGATATTCTTTGCCAAGACAAAGATGAAAATAAAAATTGCTTTACATCCGCGACAGAAAGAGATAGTATTTCAAACTCTGACACTTTTTACCAAGACAGAGAGGAAACAAAGAAAGTCAATAATTATGATACTCTTTCCCAAGACAAAGGTGAAACAAAAAAAAAAACTTTCATCCACGCGGACAATCGTTCCTTACATAGAAAGAGATAGTATTTTTAACTCTGATACTCTTTACCAAGATTGAGAGGAATCAAAAGAAGTCACTAATTATGATACTCTTTGGCAAGATAAAGATGAAACAAAAAAAATGTCTTTATGTCGTCGACAACAATCTTTTCTTACATCTAGATGTAGAAGAATATTAAGAAGAAATAATTTTTCATTGCATTGTCTCCCTTGGAGTTTATATTTGCTTTAGCCCTTTTTCGTTGATTTTATTTTCTTGCACACCAATCAAGATATTAGTTGAGCCAATAGCTTATTGATTGATTTGTTACCCCTTTTATAATATTATAATATAACGAGCGTCTAATATTCCATAAACAATAAACAGACCCGTACATCGCACAGGTAAAAAACTAGTATATATATATATCCCACTTTTTATGCATGATGAAAATGAAGATGGTAGAACTCCACCTATCCATTTGTATTGATATTAAATAAATAGAGAGTTCACATGGGACACATCCTCTGAAAGTTGCATACTAATAATAGAAGGATGAGAACTAGACCAAACTCTATCTTCTCCAGCAAACTTAGATAAAATATCCGCAACCTTATTGCTTTTCTTTGGCACAATACTTAAGTTGTACCATGCGATCGCCTAATTCGTTAAATTCATCTATGATAGAAATAGTAGGTATAGCTCCTGCAATGTCTTGTTCGATATACAACATCATGCAATCCCTAAGAAAATCTTGTTCCATTTCATTAAGTGATGCCGAATACTTAACCAACTCAATGAAATTCCCACGATTCCTTGAACCTTTTGACTCATCGTGACCTCTAAGACTAAGACTCATGGTATAGCTAGCCAAGTCAACAATTGACCAATTAAATACACACCTGCCTTGCAGACTCCTTATTCATGAGACATCAATCATGTCACATGGGGGGATATTCACTAGGTTTTGGTCTGGCGACCTTCTACACATGTATACATCCATGATGAGAAATGCGAGTTATTCGTTCAAGCAGTTGAAGGAGTTAGAAAAGCAGTGGATGGACAATCAACCAATTCTCCCACGCGCATGTAACTGGTTTAACCACGATTTCCCAATTTCCCACTCTTTCACTCCTCTGCAACCGTCACACTTACTGAAGATCAACTGAAGATCAATGCGTTTACTATTTCTGCAATGTAAATAAGTTCATCAATCCATGATTGAACATCTGAACAAGGACGGAATCTATCAGAACTTATCTTATATGAGCTCCACAGTTCACAAAACTTGCAGAAGTCTCCAATACTTCCACAATCCATTAGTACTCATTGATCTCATACAATTCTCAGCTTCCCTCCTATAGATCGACCCTCATACCTCTTTGTGACTGAATTAACTGATCTGGAACGGCTATTGTCTTGGTTTAGGCCGGAGTCTTACAAATTGATTTCGCGAACTCAAAGCACTCCCGTGCAGTGACTTTTCCTCAAAAACCATCAAATCGTTTTCGCTCATCAACATCGCTCTTTCCCTTCGCGATTTATTTGGGTGTCACATCTTACTTATATTTGTTTCATGTTTTTGATGTACTTGTTTTTCTTGAAAATCATCTTGTAAATGTTTCTAATTTTAATTATCAAACAAATTAAAATAAAAAAATAAACAACAAATACCCCATTAAAAAACCTAGCTCCTCTCCAATTGTTAGCCTAGCCGTCTCAAGGGATTAACAGGGGTCCAATTAATTATTAATTGTGAGGTCGGTTTTGTTTTTTACAAATCATTTTGTGGCTAGGTTTCAATCCTTTTCTTCCGTTTCAATAAATAAAATCTATTTTTTTAAATTATTATTCTATAAAAAAAAAATACCTCATAAAAAGACCTAGTACTCTCTAATTATTGGCCTCTCCATTTCAGGGGATTAATAGGTCCCATTATTTGTGAGGGTCGGTTTAATTTACGGTCTTTTAAATCGTTTGTTCCATATTTTTGTAACTGATCTACCTACTCCTACTGTCAAAATCTTACGGTCCGACATGAATTGCAGATCGGCCGTTAAATCAATACAAGTCAACGATTGTAAATAACCCTAATCTTTCAAGCGGGCAGATGTCTAAGGCTAGCTGTATAAGTAGGAAAGTTTTGCCACATTTTGGTATGCCTCATTCTATGCAAAAAAAACAAAGAAAGTAAACCTTAATACTAAAGTTCAACAGCAATCAGATTCAAAAGAATCAAAACCAAGCCATGGCCGATATCTCCAGGCTTCAACAGCAATAATCACAGATTCACAATCATAATCCACACAATGATTTGTCCTCTCAGAAAATTAAAATTGCACGAATTTTTAGCTCTTTTCCTAAGGGAATGATGGCTTATTTGTACACTTCCCACCCAATTTCATGCTTTTCGACAACCCTTACATCATCCTAACCATGGTGCAGAGATCTGGATGACTTATTTGTACACTTTTAGGAGTTCGTAAAAATCTGGGAAATAGGATGAAGCCTAGTTAGCAATACGGGGTACAGAGAGGAGTTCGGGACGGCATACGTTCGGGAATTTTACGGATTTGGATAGGTCGGATTCGGTCAAAAAGTCGGTCAACGGTTCGTTGTTCGGAGGGTAGTTCGGAACGGATACGTACGTCTATAATTCGTTTTAGAAATATAAGTTGACGGAAAATTCGGGTTACATCAAATTAATAAAAAATATATTTTTAAGGTTTTATGGAGTTGAAAGAATGATTTAAACCAATTTTATTGTATTATATAGATAATACATTAGGAATAGACAAAAACAATCAAATAGCTCAATGGTTTGAGCCTTAATTAGCAAGTAAAAGGTCATGGGTTCAATCCCCACCACCAACTTCTTTTTAATAACTCTCAAAAAAACACTTAAATGGGTTCGAATCGCCGAACCACATGTCCAATCGCCTAGTCACCGAATAATAATTATTCGCGAATAATTGAAACCTCATATAATGCGCGTAATTCTCGTTTCTTTGGTCTTTGGATAATTCGCCGAAATGCTAACTAGGGGATGCAACGGATTTCGGACGATTTGATACCTATTTTTTAATAGGATTCTCACGAATCAATTGCCGAATTACTAACTAGGGGATGAAGAAATCCGGCTAGTGGAAATTCTTACACAATTAAAGTCTGAGGATGAAAGGGAATGAAGGCCAGTGATACCTATTTTTTAATAGATTTTTGTATTTCCCCACTATCATCATAATATATGGTTTTCTTTAGCACTTAATTTTTTATTTTTTATTTTTACTGAAATTTTTGATTTCAGATTTACTACTAATTAGTTTCGATTTTTATTTTCCCATTAAATCTGCATTCAATTTCTGTCGATGCCCACCCCCAACGTTTTATCTATAAACTAGATGACCAATGTCACGGTGGGACACGCAGTTGAAGAAATGCCGTGAAGAATTTCTGATGATCGAAAAAATTGGCGCCCGTTTGCCACTCTAATCAAAACTAAATTTTATATAATGACTATACAATCAGTTTTTGAAAATTGTGTTTAAAATGAAAATATCATTTTTCCTGAAATGGAGAGAGCACGTCGTTTTATTAGTTGCAAGAAAAAATTAGTTAATGCCTAAACCAAAATATGGATGCATAATATGTTATGCATCCTTAGTGGTGGTTTGCATAATGGCTATGCATTCAATTTTCAAAAATTATGCCTAAAAGGATAAACACCTCCGAATTTTTCGTAAAAACTCTAAATTTGATATTGTTATTTGTGCTCGTTGGATAGGTTTTTTTATTAGCTTTCCAACGAGATAAATTTTGTAAAATTATGAGGCACGGATTTTTAGATATGTTATGTTAAAGTTTGATTTCCAATTATACCCCTAAAAATATATGGTACATAAGGAGTCATAATAATTTGAATAAAAGGGAGGGATAGTGGCGTCATTTCAAATGGGACACCAAACAAAATCCAATCTTTTTATTTCAATTTTGAAAAAATGTCACAAGTCATATTAACATAAAGTCACCAGGTATAAAGTCCTCCCTCGCTTCGCTCGGTCGGCCTAATAATAAAGCTTATTTTGATTTAGATGCAAATCCATGAAAGTAATTTCAATATTCTTATGTAGTATTAGTTTTACTGTCAAAGTTTCCAAGGACCGATTCGCATAGAATCATACTGCGTTTCGTTTTTATTGAGTTGACTCGCCACGGCAGGTCAGTCATTTCTGGCTTAGTATCTTTAAAAGATGATTTTATTTACCAGTACTGTAAATTCTTGTCTCCATTTTCATATGGAATTCATTCCTAGTCCTGGTTCTGTACCCTGGTTGTTAATTGGCTTTCTCACATGCCGAATTTGCTACCTCCCGACTACCAGAACCTTAAAATGTAGGCCATAAGTTAAAACATTGGGGCTAGGTTGCATGTGCACCGGAGATGGTCTGATCATAGATTTGAAGTGTGGGCATAAACTAATGTGGAAACTATGCTCCAGGAGACGAACAAACTAGCACACATCTACGTTACATTTCAGGTGCCGGATTTGCATGCAAAATATTGGGACTATAAACAACTAGACTAGCAGGAATGTTAGTTAACAGATGCAAATTAATAATTAGCAAGGTGCATCTTCAATTTTGGCACTGAATTTCAGCACTGCCAGATTGTGAAACTCATGCCAAAATGAGTCTCATGCTCAAGGGCGGAGCCAAGAAATTGGTTAAGGGGGTGTAAAATAAATTTTTAGGGGGGGCAAAAATGCAAAATTAGGCTTAGGTATTAAAAAAAAAATTTGTTGGGCCTAAATTAGCCTTTGGAGCCAGCTGGGCAGGAAGTGCAAGTGCACTGGCTCCGCCCCTGCTCATGCTTTTGGACATGATGTTGCATCATATCATTATACTTATCCGACTTTTCAGCGCTACAATTTTGTTAAGACTGTAGTACGTGCGAAAAGCAACCGTGCTAGGTGACCCGCCGTGTAACCGCAGAGTACCAGCAAATTAAACGTGGCTACTTATGTGTCTTAAATGAGAGATTACTCCTTGACAGGTCATATACATTAAAAAAACAATTAACAAGGAAGGAACTATATGTTCTATTTTCTCCTCAAATTTTCATACTGATTCCTCAAATCTTCACAACAATATTAATTCGTTGTATACTTAGATTTTAATCCGCTGTATTACTAAGATTTGATTCTTACTCAGCCTTTAAGTACCACTTGGCCATTTTATCAATCAATTTAAGATCTCATATCAATTGAATATGAATAACAATTTGTAGTTTATTCAATCGATGATTTCACTTCTTTTTCCAGTAATTAGAAATTTTGTTTTTAATATAATCTTTCTACTTATCTTAAATCAATCAAGTGATAAATTTTCTTTAGATCTTTTATTTGGATATTCTCTAATTAGGATTTTGAAATAGAGAAAACGTTTTGAATAAATTAAGGGTTTTGATAGTTTTCCTTAAATCTTGAATTTTGGTACAGTTTGTTTTAGGTGAAGAATCATCACAATGGGAAAAAAAAAGTATTCATTCGCTGAGGAGCCATAGATGTTTCTGGATGTTGCATGATACGAATGATGATATTCACGTTATGATGATGATCACGTAACTGTACTAACAGGTTATGTTTGACTGTTGAGATAAAAACAACGAAGATGGATCGAACTTGTAATTTAGAAGCAGACTAATGATGAGATGGATAAAAAGAAAATCACCTCTTTCCTCCACATCTTCTGCCACGCAAGACTCCGCTGGTATTTAGCTGTAACCCCGCGGGTCATATAGCATTGGTAGTACGTGTGTGAAAAAATCTTTTAGGGATTGGTAGGCAAAGGAAAAAAAATCTTCCCAAAGGTGGGCAACGAAAGGCCACTAATAACCAAAACCTTGTGAAGGTTTCCCACATGTACCAAAAATACAATTGAACCACCTAAAACTGATATGTAGGCCGGTCAAAATCGCAAACCAAACGTTAAATCGAAAAAATCAAACGATCACGAATAACCCTAATTTCAGTTGGCAGAGTCTAAGCCTTATAAATAGGAAAGTTTTCCCTCATTTCCTACCTAGCCTCCTCCGTCTCTGAAAGAAAAGAAAACCCTCAAGATCAAACAGCAAACAGATCTCTCTCTCTGATAATTACCATCAGTTCATCACAACCCGGTCATGGCCGCTGATTTCAACAGCTTCAATAACTACAACAATATTCTACATAATGATTTTTCCTCTCGCTAAAGTAAAACTTTCTGCCAACACTATGAGTTTTAAGGGAAACACGTATGGATCTGGAATTTGAGATCCAACATTCCAAGGTCCAAATCTTCCTATTCTTTTTCCTTTTCTGGAATCTCGAAAATTAAAATAGGATAGAATGGTGTGAAGAAATCAATATGGTAAAATTACTTGTGCAGTTACAGAAAGTCGACGGTGGAAGAAATCTAAATAGATCCTTTTGAATAGTTCTTTTGTATTTCCTCCTTTTGAAGAAATCATAATATATGTTCTTCGTTAGCACTGAAATTTTGATAAAAGTTTTGCAACAAATTAGTTTCAATTTTTATTTTCCCTTTAATTGCTTTTTAAGCCATTTTATCTGTAAATTAACAAAAATAAATAAATTCAGAAAGCTTATTTTGATCCATGGAAGGATGTTAACACCAAATTGGAGATAAAATCAACTGACTAGCATATTCTTTGAAAAATGTTTACTGGGAATCTTGACATGAATTTCCGATCAAATGAAATGACCACCACCACAACAACAAAAGAATGGTTGCAAGTATCGATCAAAATAACTTTAATGTTGCAAAATGTTGGGCTTCGACAAACCAGAGGCCTAAGAAACTAAGATATTTCCTAACAAGTTTCTTATACTTTCCATGAAATTGTTTATAAGCTATTTCCAGACTAGACTTTTTCTTACATTTTATATAAAATCATTCATTAACTATCCTTTTAAATGTTGCAAGTCTGGAGCTCTTTTCATGACAGTAAAGAAAGCACAACATCTTGGTCTCTTCTGCCTGCTGCCATTATGTGGAGCCTGTGGAAAGAGAGAAACGCCAGAGCATTCAATGGTAAGAGCTGCAACGTAAGAGCTATCATCAAAAAAACCATTTACTGTCTATTCCTTTGGTCTTTAGTTATTAAAGAGTTTGATTCTGTGGAGGCAAACACTGTTATGAGAAATTGGTCCTCTATTTACTTTGCACATTAAGATTGGTAGCCTGTTACCTTCTTTTCTTTCTTGTTTTTTAGGGTGGTATAAGGCTTTTATACCCTCTTCCCCTTTTGATCAATATATTTTCTTCTTTGCCGATCAAAAAAAAAATGTGTTCAAAGTTCAAACTTGTTTGACTTCGATCATTCGGCTGAATTTTAGATAAGATTTTGGAAAATCGAGAAAAAATCAAACCGTTGAAATTAGCGCCACTGATTATTCAATTGTGCAGTTAACTTGCACTTAACTAACCATTTTGGAAAGTCTACTCTGGGTCTTCAAAACCAATCATTGATATTAAAGCAGCGAAGTCTTCTTCAACTATGATCGTTATTATAACCGTAATTTTCCATTTCCCTCTTCTGAAAAATCATTCACCACAAAATTTTCTAGTTTTCAGGCCACTAAATAGAAAAACACCCTATTGCCCCGGCCATAGAACTTTTATCGCACCTTAAATATGTATAGAAGCTTTGATGCGGAGGAAAATAGGTTAGAGGATTTATTTGAGACAGCCGTGAAGGAAATGGATTTTGGAGGTATTTATGCTCTTGGGATCACAAATTGTCTCATCAACCGAGTATACAAACTTGGTCCAGCTGAAATCTATGTGAGTATAGTTTTGGTTTCTCCTTGTTTTGTATTTCGATCACCTTTTTTTTCTTTTTCTAGAATGAATGACAGAATATTGGATTTATATGGTTGAAAACATATATGGATTGTTTTAATTTCCTAAGACTGAAGTGTACATTTCCTCCCTCTTTAGATCGAAGTAATTGCACCTTTTGCGTGGAAAAAGCATGAACAAGTTCTTTTTGAAGATTTCAACAAGTTGCAATATTTAGACTTAGAGTTGGGCAATAGCTGCAGGAAATTGGTGGAAAACCCAACCATTAGTGGTTTGGAGGTCTATGTTATCGTAACTCAGAATAACCCTCCAAAAACAAGATCTTGGGCATTCAAAGAGCATTTTTATCCACCACAGGGATCTTATGAAAATTATTTTTCTTTGAAGAAGATAATAGCACTCCGCTAGAAGTTGTATGCATTGTTTGCGTTCGTGGTAGTGTGTCTTTGGGTTTCAAGGTGAAGTGTACAAGGATTGTAAATATTTACGATGGATTTTATTTTAGTGATCCTAGCCTTTTAAATATTTCGAGAATGTAATTTTTATAAAATTTGTCCTTTGATTTGTTAAAAATAATAATAAAAAAAATGTAATTTTTATAGGCAGTTTTAGCAAAACTAAATTATGATATTAGATACTCCCTCCGTTTCACAAAGACAGTCCGCTTTGACTTTCTCAAAATATTAAGGAGACCATACTATTTTACTTGACTACCCTTAGTTACTTACCTATTTTATTTTAATAAAAATGCTAGCAATAAAGACTATCCAAAATTGGTTTGAGAATTATAAATACGAAATATAAAAGGGAAATTTAAAAGATATTGAATTTAAGAAGTATAAACTTTATAAAGAATCTAATTTTTAGAGTTAAATGTATATTTCCTTAAAAGGAATGAAGGATATATTTGTTTCCTCAATTATACTAATTTATTTGATATTTTAGATTGAGTCGCGTTAAAAATAGATTTATGAATATAAAGAATTCAAGGGTATATTAGAGAGTTCATTGAAAAAGTATGACTATAAACAGAAGCTGGACACAATTTTGAAACTGCCGAAAAAGGAATAGAGGACGGTCTTTCAGAAACAGAGGGAGTAGTACTTTATATAAAAGAAGAAGAAGAATAGACTCACACCTTTTTTCAAGACTACTATAGCTTCTGAGTCAGTCACGGTCGACCGTTCAAGTTAAAATTAATTCTGTTGTGTGTCCTTATGATTAGATTCATTATCAAACTGGGTTTATATAGGTTTCAAGAGTTGATCTATTTTTATTTATTTTTATATAGTCGAGATTGATATAGGTTTAGGTATATAGAAGAACAGAAGAGGTTTAGAAGAAGTATACTTTTATTAAACTTTCAATGTATCAATATCATACAATATAGACGAGTATTTATACATACTTCTAAAGACGTGACTTACACGTAAACTAAACTTAGAATACAAGACATACTATACATAGGAAACTCTAGAACATTCTATGTTCTGACACCCTCCCGCAAGCGCAACGGGTCATCTTGAACCGTCAGCTTGAGTCGTAGAAGATTAAACCGATCTTTAGGCAATGGTTTAGTAAATATATCGGCTACTTGATCTTTAGACGAAATAAATCGAACATCTAGCTGTTTTGAAGCAACTTGATCACGAAGAAAATGATAATCTATTTCTATATGCTTTGTTCGAGCATGGAAGACAGGATTAACAGTGAGATACGTCGCTCCAAGATTATCACACCATAATACAGGAGGAGATTTAGTTGGTACCTATAATTCTGAAAGTATAGATTGAATCCACATGATCTCAGCAGTAGCAATTGCAAGACCTCTATATTCAGCTTCAGTACTAGACCGAGATACAGTCTTTTGTTTACGAGCACTCCAGGAAATAAGGTTACCACCCAAGAAAACATAATAACCACTTGTAGAACGACGATCATATAACGAACCAGCCCAATCAGAATCTGTATAAGCAGTGAATGATAGTTGTATGTTGTTTGCTGGTTTAAGAAGTATGCCAAAGGTAGAAGTATGTTTCAAATAACGTAATATACGTTTAACTAAACCCAATGATGTGCAGTTGGGTTATGCATGAACTGGAAAACTTTATTAACTGCATAGGCTAATTCAGGACGAGTAAACGTTATATATTGTAATGCACCAACAATGCTGCGATATTCTGTAGCATCAGTGAGAAGAGTGCTTTGATCAGATGACATATCTCCAGTTGTACCAAGTGGAGTTTGAATGGGTTTAACACCATCCATCTTTGCTCGAATAAGAAGATCATGAATATATTGTCTATGTGTAAGAAATAAGCCTGAAGAAGTACGAGTAGCTTCAATACCTAGAAAATAAGAGAGTGGACCAAGATCTTTAATTGCAAACTCAGTTTGGAGAGAAGTACGTATTGCATCAATGCCTTCAATACTGGAACCAGTAAGAATGATATCGTCAACATAGACCAATAATAAAACAATACCAGTGGCATCACGTTGAATGAATAGAGATGAATCACACTTAGAAGTAATGAAGCCATTTTGCAACAAAAATGTACTAATTCGATGGTACCATGCACGTGGAGCCTGTTTAAGACCATAGAGAGATCGTTGTAGCTTGCAAACATGCGTAGGAAAATTTGGATCAGTGTACCCTGGAGGTTGTTTCATATAAACCTCCTCTTCAAGATTGCCATGTAGAAAAGCATTCTGAACATCGAACTGATTAATTGACCAATTATTAGAAAGTGCTAAAGTGTGTATAATACGAATAGTACAAGGCTTGACAACCGGACTATAAGTTTCACCATAATCAACACCTTCTTGTTGATTGTATCCTTTTGAAACTAACCGAGCCTTATGACGTTCAATAGTGCCATCAGCTTTACGCTTAATACGAAATACTCACTTGCATCCAATAAGATTCATAGACGGATGATAAGGTACTAAAATCCACGTACCATTTTGGAGTAATGCATTGTATTCAGTGTCCGTTGCTTGACGCCAATTCGGATCTGTTTGAGCTTGCGAGTAACAAGTCGGTTCAAAATCATCCACAAGTGCATATATCGAATTGGGTTTATAAATCCCATTCTTAGCACGAGTAATCATAGGATGTCCAGACGAAGTAGATGTTGGAGGTGCACCCATATCAGTTGAAACTGTAGATAGTGGGACACTTGAAGTTGCCACGACATCTTCTAGAACAGCTGCGGTAGTTCCAATAGGTGGTACGGTATCTTCTTGAGCACTTGCTGTAGTAGCATCAGGTAAAACTGAACTCTGAGGTGGGTCCGTTAATACATGAGAAGTAGTGCTTGGTTCGAGAACCTGTGTAACAGGGAAAGACGAGTGCTGCGACACAGTGTTGTCACCAGAAGAATACACAGAGATGGGAAGTATATTCAGTGAAGAAGATATTACCTGATCATTAGATGACGGGGATGACGTCGACTTTGCAGCAAAAGGAAAGACGGTCTCATTGAATACAACATGACGACTAACATAGATACGACCAGTAGGAATATGAAGACATTTATATCCTTTATGTGATGGACTATATCCTAAGAAAACACAGCGAGAAGATAATGACTCCATTTTATGAGACCGATATGGACGAAGATGAGGATAACACAAGCATCCAAAAACACGTAAAGAATTATAATCAGGTGATTTACCAAAAAGAGCTTCATAAGGTGATATTTTGGCAAGAGCAGACGTAGGCACTCTATTCATTAAATAACATGTTGTGAAGAAGGAATAATACCAGTAAGACGATGGTACGGAAGCCATAGACAACAAAGTGAGACCAGTTTCACGAATATGACGATGACGTCTTTCAACTAGACCATTCTGTTCAGAGGTATGAGGACACGAAAAACGATGAAAAATACCATGTTGCTGAAGATAAGGAGTGAGTTTACGATACTCAGCGACATTATCAGATTGGAAGATCTTAATTTTTCGGTCAAAAAGATTCTCAACATGTTTTTGAAACAGAAAAAAGATAGAATAAACTTCTGATTTGTGAGACATAGGGAACATCCAGGTAAAGCGACTATGCGCATCAATGAAAATGATATAATAACGATAACCTTCATTAGACAAAACATGAGAAGGACCCCAGACATCAGAAACAATTAAATCCAAAGGGTTCAAATAATGAGTTGTACTAGAAGAAAAAGGCAATTTGTGAATTCTATGTTCATGACAAGAAGAACAAAAAGTAATAGTATTACTAGAAACTGGAAGAGAAAATTTAGAAATAACATGACGCACAGTACGCATCATGGGATGACCTAATCTAGAGTGCCAATTATGAAGACTGGTACGTTTACCAACACACATTGTTGGGGCGATTGAAGATGCATCGAGTTCATAGAGACCTCCTTTACTATAGCCGCGTAGAAGAACCCTCCCCGTACATCGATCCTTCACAAGAAAAAAATCAGGATGAAACTCAAATAATACATTATTATCAGTTGTAAGCCGGGAAACGGACAACAGATTATGGGAAATATGAGGAGTATAAATTAGATTGTGAAGATGCAACTTACGATCCGGAGTTCCTAGAATCGAAGAACCAATATGAGAAATTGGGATAGAAGTGCCGTTACCCAGTTTAACTTGATCAGGACCATTATATTCAGAGGAGATATGGAGATGGGACAAATCGTTGGTAATATGATCAGTTGCCCCACTGTCTGGGACCCAAGGAGCTGTAGATGGCGAGAAGGAGGCCTGAGCCATATAGGCACGTGGTGTTGAGGAGGCTTGAGTAGTGGACGATGGTGAACGATGAGCTGGTTGAGGACGGAAAGAACGGTCAAATCTTTTCCAGCAAAGATGTGATGTATGTCCAGCTTTATCACACAGTTGACAGGTAAGTGGTTGACGAGTATCACCAGTTTGTTGTCCAGCACCAGGTCGTTGTGGAGAATTAAACACCGAGGGTCTTGAAGAATACGCAATATTAGCAACAGGTTGAGAGTTCAAAGATTTTTGTTGTTGTTCCAGGAGTAACTCAAAAGTAAGCAAATATGTGATGAAATCTTCAATCGTCATAGCTGCCATGGACGTTGTAAGAGAAGTGACAATATGATCATACGACGAATCCAATCCAGCAAGTATGCAGTGACGTAACTCAGTTGTGGTAACAGTAGTTTCAGCAGCGGCAAGACTATCAACAATATCACGAGCACGGTCGATATAGGCTCTCATAGAAAGAGAACCTTTCTTCAAGGAACGAAGTTCACATTGGAGATGGTGTATATGAGCAGCAGATTTAGATGCAAAGAGAGATTCAAGAGAGGTCCAAACCTCTCGGGAGGTGGTGAGACGATGAACATGTCTCAATACAGCAGGGGTCAAAGAAGAGAAAATCCATCCAAGCAATATACGATCTTGTTTCTTCCAGGAGACGAAATCAGGGTTAGGGTTTGAAGTGTCTGGAAGAGTTGCAGAAGGACATGGTTTTTCACCATTAACAAAACCATCAAGTTCATACCCTTGAATATACGGTAAGAATTGTGCACGCCAAAGAGAATAATTTGTGTCATCAAGTTTAACAGTAATGATATGATGAGGTTGAGAGAAAAGTGATGAAGCCATCATTGATTGAGAAGAATTGAGAATAGTTGAAACAGTTGAATCGTGAGAAGCTGCGGAAGACATGGAGAATCGAACGAGGATGATACCAATTCGAGATTGATATAGGTTTAGGTATATAGAAGAACAGAAGAGGTTTAGCAGAAGTATACTTTTATTAAACTTTCAATGTATCAATATCATACAATATAGACGAGTATTTATACATACTTCTAAAGACGTGACTTACACGTAAACTAAACTTAGAATACAAGACATACTATACATAGGAAACTCTAGAACATTCTATGTTCTGACATATAAAAGAAAAGAAAGTTTACTTCCTTAAACCAATCAAGCAGATGTTTTGTGCCTCCCACACTTGAGGGCTTTGGTTTTTAGAACCTATTAGAGAAAGCTGCCGAAAATATGTGCAGTTTTTGGACTTAAAATACTTATAATAGACCTTATCAAAAAGTAATAAAGTGGTCAAGAGATTGTCCACAATCTGGTTTGTCTTCTAGGTTATTTTCCTTAGGCCTCCTTGCAGAGTGTTGTTTAGATTTCCGTTGTTACCCATAAAATTGAAAATTCTGCAATTCAGAAGAGAGGCCCATTGGAGAGCATCTTGAGATACTATGCAGTCTCCTTCCTCTTTGTTGTTAGCTCTGACTCCTTTGGTTCTTCTTCCCATAGTTTCTCCATAAGGATATGAAATTGTCACACTCACACCTGTTAGACCTGTAATGGAGTTAAAGCTAGACAAATAAGCAAAAGTAATGTTCCTAGTGAGGTTGTCATCAGACTGCCTAGCCATAGTTGTTATACTATTAGATGTGCTAGGTGATTCCAGTCTCTGGTAAGAATTTAGATGTTTTAAAATAAGAGTCCCAGTTGTTTTGGGGTTGGGATTGACACCCTGGAAAGCAACCTCACATCTTGCTTTCCAGGTGAACCAACACAATGTGGCAACTACAGCTTTCCGTTCCCCCCAATGTGTTGGAGGGTGTCTTCCATCTACCAATTTGACAGAGTGTCAAAATTTAAAGTGGAAGCATACAAGTTTAAAGAACAATGTGCCCAAACTGCTCTTGTAAAATTGCAGTGCATTAAAAGATGTTCTCCTGTCTCTAAATGATTCCTGCACATCACACAAATAGGGTTAATATGAGTTACATAAATATAAATATGGCCACTAAATGGTAAGATGTTCTTATGCATTTTCCAAGTGAATTTTTTTATTCTAGGTATCACATTCATATACCATATTTTCCCTTCCAAAGTGTCTTGCTGTTGCATTTTTTTCTTTTCTAAAATATTATACAAAGAACTGCTAATGAAATTTCCTTGTGGGTTGTCCATCCACCTCAAGGTATTCGTTAGGTTGGATAGTTAGAATTCTCTTGATAGTGTTCGAGTCGAACAGAAGTTGCAGGATTTGAATATTCCAGCTATTATCAGTCAGGAGATCAGAAACATAAGAATGGGTACTAGCACTCCCTTCCTCATTTAGAATGATAGGGTTTCCCTCAAAGTCAGGGATCCACAAATCTTTCCAAATATGCACACTCTTCCCATTCCCTATTTCCAAAATGTTATTTTCCTTAATCAACATAAGGCCTTTGTACACTCACTTCCATGCCCAAGAAGATCTCTCATTACAAGTGGCATGAAAATGATTGGTTTTAGGATAATACCTCCCCTTCATAGTTTTAGCATATACAGAGTTAGGTTGGTGGAAAAGGCGCCAACCATTCCTAGCAATAAGAGACATATTAAAATGGATTAGGTCCTTGAGCCCATTTCCGCCTTTTTCCTTAAGTTTATAAATCCCTTTCCGATTATTAATGTAGTAACCCTTTTTACCATCATGTTTTCCCCACCAAAAGTCTCTAATGATAGCATTAGCTCTTTTGATAAAAATTTTTTTGGAAGAATAAAAGAATACATACTATACACATGGATGGTCTCAAGCACAACTTTCTCCATAATTCCTTTACCCAGAGGAGATAAGGATTGCCCATTCCATCCTTTAGCTCTACCTGTCATTTTCTCTTAAACATTTTCAAAACAGGCTATCTTTATGAATGTCAATTAGCTCTTTGCCAAAGCTATTGCTCACATGAGGGGTAAAAAAAATACCAGATTTGAAGAAATTGATCATTTGGCCTGAAGTCTTACCATAATCGTCAAGCAATTTTAACAGATTTCTACTTTGAGTAATAGAAGCCCTGGTGAAAATGAGGCAGTCATCTGCAAAGAGCAGGTGACTAATAGAAGGAAAATTTTTGTTTATTTTAAAACCAGATATAAGCCCACAGTACTCAGCATTAACAATGGTTCTAGAAAAGGACTCCATACAAAGGATAAAGAGGTAGGGAGATAAAGGATCTCCCTGCCTCAGACCTCTAGTAGGTTTGAAGCACTTACTTGGCACTTCATTTATAAGAATAGAAGAAGAAGAAGAAGTGCTAATGCATTGCATAATGAGATTACACCAATCCAAATAGAAACCCATTTTTTTAAGAATATCAATTAGAAAATCCCACTCGACCCTATCAAAGGCTTTCGACATATCAATTTTGATCCCCATATAGTTATAATTTTTCCTTTTTTTTTTCTCATGGAATGGATTATATCATGAGCAATAAGAATATTGTCTGAGATAAGCCTTTTCTTCACGAAAGCCGACTAGAAAGGGGAGATAAGTCTATCTAAGAATGGTTTTAATCTATTAGCAATAACTTTTGAAATGATTTTGTAAACTATGTTACAGTGGCTGATAGGTATGTAGTCAGCAGGACTATAAGGGTGAGGCACCTTGGGAATTAAATAGATGTGAGTCAGGTTTAGTTCAGTTAGCATATGACCACTAGAAAAAAAAGATTGGACAGTTTTAACGATATCAGTGCTAACAATAGACCAATTTTTTTGGAAAAAAACAAGCAGGGAAACCATCTGGACCAGGGCTAGAATTAGGTGGCATTCCAAAAACAGCACTACAAATTTCATCAATGGTAGGAGAAGACATGAGATGAATATTATCAGCCTCAGTTATGGCAGTAGGAACAAGATTGATAATGTCATAATTAAGCACAGGAGCAGACGTAGTAAGAAGAGTTTCAAAATGAATATTTAAACAATTAGCAATTTCATCTTTACCTTCTATCCACATATTGTTATTATCATAAAGACCTATTATATTGTTTCTTCTTTGACGTTTTATGGCATTCTGATGAAAAAAATGAGTGTTTTTGTCCCCTAGTTGGATAAATTTTTCATTACCCTTAATTTTCCACATATCCTCTTCATAACCCCGAAGCTTACAAATTTCAGTAGTTGTGATCTGTATATTATTATCATTCAACCTATTGTTATGATCAGATAATAGATTTTCTATTTTTTGATCTAAACAAGCCAACTTAGTCGTAATATTTCCAAAATCATTTCTATTTTATTTTCCAATATTTGTCATAACCATTCTAAGTTTACTATCTAGAACATAAGCATTATATCCCTGAAGTCTAGTGTCCCAAGAAGATCTGATTATGTCTCTACAAGCAGTTTCTTCTTGATAAAAACCAAAGTATTTAAAAGGCCAATGTCCTTTAGTGATAGGGATATCAGTAACTAAAATAATTGGAGAATGATACTAACCTATATGGTGTAAGTGTTTAACACAAGCATTAGAAAAGGTATTAATCCAGCCCCCATTAGCCATCCCTCTATCCAACCTTTTTTCCACAAGGTTGGAGCCCTCTTGGTGGTTGGACCAAGTAAAACGGAAGCCCAAGAAACCTAAGTCAGTCAGCCCTAAGTTGTTGAAATCAGTGTTGAAATTCCTCATTTCGGCTTCATTAGCAGCCTTTCCTCCTCTCTTTTCAGAAGGGTTTAGAATGACATTAAGATCCCCTAAGATAAGCCAAGGATGGTTCATATTCTGTCCCATAGAATTAACCATTTCCCAAGATTTAGCTTTCATATAGTATTTATAAGGACTACTATACATACATGTAAGGACCTAATTAGATTTAGTTTTTTCATTCCAAACAAGGAAATTTATCTGATTATCATCTTGATAGGAAATGGATAATTTAACAGAATTATCCCAAGCAATAGCAAGCCCCCCATCAATTCCCACAGGATCTTGACATGCAATATTGTAAAACAAGTTTTTGTTGAGAGTATCCCTAACAAACTCATTTGGGTTCTTAGTTTTAGACAGGAAAACTATGTTAGGAACGTGCTTTTTTATAAGTTTACCCAGCTGTTGTCTAGTTGTTTTGGGTCCTAATCCCTGACAGTTCCAAGATAAAATACTAATGAATTGCCAGAAATAAGAAACTACAGGGTAAGCAAAGTTTGGAAAAACTACGATAGCATAGAATTTAAACATGGATATATGCAAAGAGTGATTTTCCTCAAGAATGAACCAAAAATAAGCTAAAATTAGGATTTTTGAAGAAACCGTGTTAACTTCCTTAAAATCTCCCATGGTAAGAGACTCCGAGATTTGAGCAACCTGAAATTTTGTACCAGAAATGCTAGCTTTTTGTTGAGAGGATGGAGCAGTAGCATTCCTGTTGGGATTTTCTGAAGAATATCTAGATTTCCCCATTGCTTTTTGCTTTCTTCATTGAATTAAAGTACCAGCAGCAGAAGCGATGGATTTGAGACCTTCTTCAGCGATGAAGGTTTTCGGAACCCTCTTCATATGAACTCCAATCAACACCTTTCTAGTGACAACCAAGTATGCCAGTAGATCACCTTGGATACCTATGATGAGAATCTTCAACCCACCTATATCAATAATGAAGTTGCATGTCTGTCCATGTCTCCTATTTCTCCACATGCTATTTAATTTTACTCTCTTAAGCCTGAGTATGCACACTCTTGCTGATTCAACTTCGTACATCTTTTCAGAACTTTTCAGCATTTGAGAAATTGAAGGTCTGAAAGTAGACAACCAAGCTTTATCTGTCTTTATTTTCAGTTCTCTTCTATTATAATTGATTGTGTCGTTTCCAGCTACTTCATTTTCTTGCATCTGACCAAAACCCCCAGCCATTTGTGTAATTGTTTGCCTGTATTTTTTTATAGATCCAAATTTGTCTCAAGTAATATAGATGTTGTTGCTGATCTTGGTTTTAATGATGGAGATTAAAATATCTTTCCAGAATACAACTCCACTCAGTCTCCCTTTTCTTCTACTTCTTCATCTGTTGCTATCATATGTTGTAAAAATCCTTACTCATATGCCTTTCTTAGTAGGTAACGATTCTCTTTTACCCTTGCAGTACCACTTTCTAAATGTTTTAGCCATCAACAATGATTTTGAATGCTTCTTCATTTTGGCAAACAGTTAGCCTTCCAAATTATACAATATGCTCAGACGACGCAGTGATCTTTGATGGATGACTTTGAATATAAAATATGAGTTTCCTTTTGTGGACATTTTCTAATTATGCTATTGATTTTATTTTCTTTTTCTTCTAAATTACGGAATACTGATAGATAAGGATTGATGGTTGCTGACGCTTTGATTGATTTTAAGGGCTCCAGATCCTCTGTTGCCGAATTCATCTGTTCATCTGTTCCCAAAAATCACCGGTCAACGTGTGTCCAGTGTTTTAGCTACCATAATTTATTTTTTGTTTGACTAATTTAAATGATTTCTAGTGGAGAAAAAAAAAGGAAATATTTTATTATATCCTTAATTATCTCTTGTTCACCATTATTGTACCTATTATTGCAGGAAAACTTCTCAATAAATTATGAAGCTAGATTATTTTGGAGACGAGAACGACAATATCATATATATACTTAGGAGTCCATTATAAGTGATGAAAGTTGAAAAAGTATGTTGAGTTGAATAATATGATTAAATGTGAACGATCCGATCAGTAAAGTTAACTATAATTAGTTTTTTGTAGCAATCAATCACAAATTAATTCAAAGTGAATACTAGTTGGTTTTTCAGCAGATCAATAATCTTACTAAAAGGTAATCTCGTATAGAACATATAGCAGATAAACTCAACAGTCACCTAATAAGTGTACTAAATTTTTTGGGGTACTTGTAACAAGAAATCCAAATTCTCCAAGAGAAAAAAAAACAGAAAAACCAGGAAGGTAATCAAGGAAGATTAATTATTTCCTTACTTTCCTCTTTGAATCGTTTAAATTAGTCAACTATGTAACTATCAAGATTTCTAAGTTATATGGCAGTTAAAATTGAAGATACGTGTCTGCTAACTATTGGAAGGAACAGAGGAACAAGGGTACTTTGCAACAGAGGATCCGGAGCCGTTTTTAAGCGGGTCAATTTTCTCCTATAAGCCATATGTTTAAATGAATTTTTAAATTTTGATAGTCAAGTTTCCAATTTCACACCTAACAGAAAAAATTGACTCCAATCGGATGGAACATCAGATTTATTAACACAAGTAGCTAGGCTATTTAAATGTTTGTTCGACCGTAATTGATGTGTGTTTTTATTTTGAAGCCTGAGCGCACATAAATTATATTATGTAAGAAAGTTCACATCATGGGATAGCTTATCAGTATGGTACATCCCACCATTTGTTTGGAAGAACATTTAATTCTGACATGCTTACAAACTCGTGGAACGTAATTACAAGACCAAGGAGGACGAGAGTGCTCCAGGTCCAGATGGTTACACTAGTAAGTTTTTCAAAGTTTTTTGGGAAATAGCCCAAAAACAATTGATAGCTATGGTTCAAATTTTTTTAAGGATCTTAATATACACCCACTCATGAATCACACAAACTTGACACTGATACCTCAAATAGACCACCCATCAAAAACTAATCAATTCAGACCCATCGGGCTATGCAACGTCACATACAAAATCATTAATTTCAAATATCCTAGTTAACCGAATCAGACCTTTACTCCCTTTTATAATAAGCACCTATCAAAGTGCCTTCGTACCACAAAGATCAATTCATGATAACATAGCTATCGCTGGAGAATTGTTCCATCATATAAAAACCTTAGGCCTCATCAAAGATCCAAAAATAGCACTCAAACTGGATATCCAAAAAGCCTATGACAATTTAGATTGGGGATTCATCAAAACCGCTTTCACCAAATTGGGATTTCCAATAATTTTCATAGATTACATCATGTTATGTGTCACAACTGTTACGTACTCAATCAACATAAACGGTACATGATGAGTGCCAAATATTGCATATTCATACACCTTTTCATTGGCACTTAACTCATCTTTCGCGCTTCAAAGTCATATATTATCCCAAATTCTGCATTTTTACCATTTTCAAGAATAAATATTTGTATTAATTAATTTTGTGTTTTTAAGTACTAAATAAAGCTTGGAAGAATTGAGAAGACAAAAGAGAAGAAAGTTGGAAGCGTTGCAACCCTCTCGCGCATCAGTGGAAACCTGTTTACAATACATGGGATTAAACTACCCATGATCCAAGACCCAAGACCCAAATCCATTTCCACCTCACCCCCATTGGATTCTTTCCAAAACATCCACCTCACCCCCATTGGATTCTTTCCAAAACATCCACCTCACCCCCATTATCTCACTCAATCACTCCCAATTTGTTTCCCACCACCAAATATATTCCATTTTATCCATGAATTAAAGAAAACATGTTTTGTTGAGTGGATGATTGCCAAATTCGAATCCAAGTGTTGAGAGAATTTTTGTGTATAAATAGAGAGGGTTGTTGTGTTGAAAAACCATCCAAGAATAGCTTGTTCATGTTAGTTTCTTAAATTCAGTTTTGTTGTAATGTTGTTCATGTTCTAATTTCATTTGCTAGGGTTTAAATGAAGCCGTAACTTATTGTTATGTATTCATATCTTGTATATTGTTCTTGAAAGTTTAGAATTGTTTAAAGATATAATTTAATCCAAGTTTGTCAACATCTTTCTCTCACAATGTATGCCATGTATCCATTGTAGTTAGAATATCTCTATGTTGATTATGCTGCAACTCATGCTTAACCAAATATTGATCCTCAGATTAGTTGTGCTTTAATTAGACAGTTAATGCTTTGGAGAAATACTTTAGTTGTGATTAAATTATCCATTGGAGAAACACCTTAGATATATGGTAGACTTGAATCTGTTGTAAGGACAAGAATAATATTACAAGTTGAATGCATATCATAGGTTAGTGGTGGATTTGAATACCCTAGTATCCATATTCTCAGTATTTACACCTTGATTTAATTGCATATTTTAATTCAAATTACTTTCTTTTTAAGTCTTTTGCCAATATCTCGTCGTATCGACAAAATCAAACCCCTTTTGGTTACTCTCTGAATCAGTTCTAAGTAAGGATTTAGAATCAACTTCTACACTCTCCAAGTCTCTGTGGTTCGACCTGTGCTTGCCCTGTGTTGCTTGTCGACACTATACACTTGCATTTTATACATAGTAGTAGGTATCTTTATAAGCCTATCAGTACACCACATGGATATATTAGCCCAACTAGAGGAATTAGACAAGGGGACCCTCTATCTTCTTACATCTACATAATTTGTGCGGATATCTTATCTATGAACTTAGGGGAACCTTCAATGTCAAAAGTTGGTTCAAGGTCTTAACATTTCAAAAAAAGCACCACCCATTATTCACTTAATGTACGTTCATGACCTTATAATCACTTACAAATCCTCTGTTCAGAGTAATCTCCATCACAAGAACCTGCTTCAATCTTATGGTACATCGGCAGGCCAAGTAATCAATGTTGGGATCTTGCAACAATGAACAACACGTTAGATTATCAAAAATAATATGTAAGAACTAATCCGAGATAACTCTACTGCTTTAACTTGACGAGGGAAAAATCACAGGTTCAACAAGTTGTCCTTAACATATTAGATCGCGGGTATACTAGAGATGAGTAATTCTAAACCCCTCACAGTGAAGATGTTTCCAGGATAAAACTGCCCGATATAACTTGAGTTAGCACAACACAAGTTACCCTTTCTTCGAACTCAGCAACGTGGATGGAAAGTTAAAACGCTGCACAAACAAAGGAAGAAGATAATAAAAAGAATTGCTTCTTATGTGTTTTGAAAACAGAATTTCGAGTTGTATTTATAGGATAAAATACTTGCAAATCAAGTTAGGTTTTGGTTTTCTTTAAAAACAAGTAAAACACGTAAAAGAATTTACCTATAAATAAAACTCTTAAGAATTAATTTTGGAATTAATAATTTCCTAAAGAAAACTCGCCAAAAAATAAATTCGTGTAGAAAAGGGACTTGGTGCATGGCTTATGCGCATATCGCATGGGTAAAAATATGTATTTTTTCCCACCCGCTCCACCCACATTTTTTACAACATATCCATAAGAATATGGTTATATAGTGGAGCTCCTTCTCTATTATACCCAATGTGGGACTAAATAGAGATTCATTCACTCATAAAATGAGCAAGTATCCTTGGACCCATAGGTCACTAGATCAAACCACACCAAGACCAAAATATTTTTATTAAAACTCATTTTTCTCCAACAATCAATACTTCTAAATCAGTAATCATTCATCACCCTAGATTGGATCCGACAAAGGTTAGTAATATTCAACAGTTCTTTGATATGCCGACAACATCCAAACCTCCAATCTATCTAGGAGTCCAATTCAAACAAGCAAAAGCATCTAACCACACCTTTTGGCCACTCCTACAAAGATTATCCCGAAAATATAAAGGATGGATGACAAAATGCCTAAACCAAGATGGAAGATTAATACTCATTAAAACCTCCCTAATCCCCACCTCAAGTCACCTTATGCAAACACAAAACCTACATGTCAATGTTCACAAACAAATAGATCGTATAAAGAGGAACTTCTTCTGGGGACATCATTCATCAGTTAAAAAGCTTCATCCGATAGGTTGGGACAAGGCAACAAAACCAATATCTGAAGGAGTATTAGGCATAAGGAAAATCAATGATCATAAAAAGGCTCTTCTCATGAAAAGAATATGGAATTTTCATGAACAACCTAACTCCATATGTGGAAGTCTGTTCAGTGAAAAATATCTCGATCAACAACCAATTATACTAGGCATTAATAGCATACCATCTTCTTCCAGCGCCCAATAGAGACAACTAGCATCAATTGTCCCTACCATGCAACATGTGATATTTCATCGTATTGGAAATGGGCTATCAACACCAATAGAAGCCAACTGGATTCCAAATAACCCAAACCTAGATCCAACCCAATGTTACCAATTCCAAATGGTAGATGATATCATAGATCCAATCACTCATAATTGGAACCAGGAAAAAACAAACACACTCCCCAATCTTGTAGCCCAAAAAATTATAAACATCCACCTACCCCAAGATAACACCCAGGAAAAAATTATCTGACCACATTCAAAATCTGGAAAATACACTACTTCATCGGGATACAAATGTCTAACCCATGGTCAACCTAATCATACCCCCTCCCACCCACCAAATTCCTGTGGACCTTACCGTGTCCACCAAAAATTCAACTTTTCTTATGGAAAGCAATCAATGAAGGGTTACCAACCTTATCTATCCTCCATCACATCCATTTGACCAACTCAGACATTTGCCCTAGATGTAATTTAGCTTTGGAATCAACAACTCACCTGCTAATGCATTGTCCAACGAAAACTACATCTTGGAACACTTTATTCTCTCAAACCCCAAACATATCAAATCCCAACAATGCACTCTTTTTTTCTTTAACACCTCATACAACCATCTATCAGATCCTTCAACAATCAGCACCAACGTCAGTCCTTTTCTCTTTCTGTTTTTTTATTTATTTTGGACATTATGCTTAGCTATGAATGATCTAGTATACCAATAAAAGCTAACATCAGTAACATAAATCCTTGCTTGGGCTCAAAAACAACAAAAAGAATATTCTGAGGAGCTACAATCCTTACCTCCAGTTCTACCGGGAGATTCTCCAATACTGAACCACTCAAGAAACACCAAAAGAATCTCAACAATCTCGGTAGGTGGCCCACCCCGAACATGAACTGGATTAAGATCAACACTGATGGAGCGGCAAGGGGTCATCCCGGTTTCACGGGTGCAGGTTTCATTTGTAGGGACTCCAATGCACGAACAATAATGGCTTTATCTCAACCTTTGGGAATTACAACTGCCTTAACTGCAGAAACTTGGGCTATGATTTTGGCATCAAGAACATCTACAGAAAGGAAATGGCCAAAATTTCTGTTTGAGACAGACTTAGAGAACCTTTTGCACTTCATCACATCTCCTTCTCCTCCCCCTTGGCATATCTCAGGTATGATTGAAGAAATAAAGAATAAGATGCAACAGTTTTCGCAGACTGCTATACCACAACTACAGAGAAGGAAATCAAGCAGCAGATGGTTTGGCCAATAATGCAGCAGATAGAAGTCAAATGGGGAACTTTTCAACCAAAATTTGGGACCAAGAAATCCTAGATTTTATTAGTCAAATTGTTTTTCATGACTCCGTGGGTACTACATACCCGCGTCAAATTGTAACCTAATTATTCGATTAATAAATTACATGCTTCAAAAAAAAAAAAAAAAGACCAAGGAGGATATTGGTTACATAGACTTTCACAGTGCTATAAATGAGGCTTACTTATTATTATCACTACCACCAAGTCATGGGTGTCGGTTTCAACATCTTCAATACAGTGAATAATAGTCTTGAGACCGAAGAAAATTATCACTTTAGCGAAGTTATTAATTTATTGAGTTAAAATGTAGTCTGTACAAGCCTAATTGGGACCAATTTTTTTGTGTGGAAACTTCTAAGGAACCCAAGTCTGGTTCTTCTCTCTTCCAGAAACCCACCATTAGGATGGTATATATATATAGCCCAAAATCTACGATCTACGGTGAAGATTAATAGTTTTAAATTAGATTTTTAATTATATTCTTTTAGTTAGACTTAATTACCCTTGATTAGTTAATTATTATGAACAAAATTATTTTTATAGGAAAACGTTGATCTGGATGGTCAATTAGTTAGCGTTTTTTGTGTGAAGTTAATTGACTTGGTATTTTAGTTAATTGGCTTCGATTTTTTAATAAGGTAATATATCTAAGATTCCGTAATTTTAGGATCCTAATTAAGTGGGCTAGTATATGTCAACAGAATTTGGACGTGGTTTTAACTACATGTAACTACTCCAACAAGGAAATGTATCTGATTTTTATAGTGTGATTTTCACGTAATATACGAACTTTAAAATTGAAGTTATGACTTAATTCGCGGGAAAACAAATTTTAGTAAATTGATGATAAGTACGATATTCATCACAAAACACACTATTCCCATATGTGAAAATCAAAATTATCATGGAATTGTGAAGTATGGGAAAATTATAATTATCATAAAATAAATTTAATTATCACAAATATGGATTTATGGAAATGCAAATGGTTATTTCAGAGAAATTTGTAACTATTACAAATCATATAATATTATTAACTTTTGATAATTACATTAACCACAACTTAAAGTTGTGATTTTTTGCAGATTTCACAAACTAACCGGTGATAATTTTAGTTATCACGCGCCTGCTACAAGTGATAATTCCATATTTCACTAATTGTGATAATTTTAAATATCACCCTTGAACTTTGATAATTTTAGTTTTCCATCGTGTTCGAGTTCTGATCATCATCGTCCGAGATGGATTCATTAGGATCAGCCTCTTTATCGTAGTATTGTCATCGTGTTACTTATCCCTTTTGCCAAGAAAAATCCGTAGTCATAACCATGATATATAAAGGGGAAAAGAAAATGAAAATTTTGCACACAAAAATTACATTCTGTGATAATATCAAAGTAGAAAAATAATATCTTTGAAAAATTTAACTATCGCATATTGCATTTTTCAGAAAATTAATTCATCAATTCTACAAAAGTTAAGGAGATAAATCACTAAATACCGGTTTTACATCGCTTCCATGGTGCCTTTTTATATTTATGTTTGGAATTCAATGGGACATTGGTTTTCCTTTTTGTACTAGCTTCTTCAACAAAATCATTTTCTACGAAATTGTTTCACTGGAAGCTCCCGCATTGTGATGAGTCACTGCCATCTCACAACCCTAAATGTTAAAGAAAATACAACAGTATTAAACGACAAAAGTTATTCTTCAACTCGCAAAAATAATTTGTATTGTCAAAAACATTAAAAAATGGCGCATAATGATTCCAACGTAATCACGGTATTAATTTTGATGATTTGATCTATCCAAATCATTCAGAGACATGAAGTCATCATTTATCACATGTTTGGGAATTAAGAGCATTAGATTTAGGGAGATGAAGGACTCTCTCCTATGCAAATGGCTGTGGCGCTTTTCTACTGAAACCAGTGCTACATGGAGGAAAATTCTTGGTGATAAGCATGGGGTGCAAGACAATGAATGGGACGCAAAGCCGGTAAAACAAACATATGGCACTAGTCTGTGGAGGGGTATTACTAAGGCTGCACAAATAACCCGGTGTACCGGAGTTGAACCGGCGAAAAAAGAACTGGAACCGGAACCGTATCGTGGAGGAGGTACAGGGAGCGGGAATGGATTTCAGAACCGGTGTAGGAGGAGGTACATGGACCGGTTTTAACCTTATTCCCGACCTGTCCCGGACAGAATTACCTATTTATTTTTATCCCTTGATTTAATTGAATCACAGCCGTTCATATTAGGTTTGTATACTCTCGAGCACAAGAGTTACTCACTCTTATCTCATTCTCTCTCACAGACTCTTCTTCTTCTTCACTTCTTGTGTTCTTCATAGAACTAAATCACCAAATTCACCACCACCACTTTATCACAAAAATCAACGCCACCACCTTCTTCTCCTTCTTCAGTTATTGGCTTATTGTATGTTTGATTTGGTCAGATATTGAGTCAATTTCCTACTGCTGCTCGAGAGATGGATTGTTAGATGATGTTCAAATTGTGAGAATGAGATCGAGAATTAATTGAAGATGGTGATGAACCTATTGCTGTTGAATCGATGAAGTTGTAGCCATGAAGATGAATAAGAATGGGGATATGCTGCGTTAATGAGACAAAAGAGAAATTGAATTAGGGTTCCAATGTTACACCTAATTTCTTAAATGGAAAATTGGAAAATTGTGCCACAACTTTCAACAATCCACTGCAGGAGAAAACAAAGGATCATTGCCATTACTAGGTCAAGACATTTCATATGGACTTTTATTCGATCAGTTTTTGGTTCGTAATTCTGGTGGTTTTCTTAACAACCTGGCATCTTCAAACAATTTGTATTTGATTTTTGGTGGATGCTTGTTCTTTGTTAGGATTTGATTTTTGTATAGGCTGATAGTGAGAGTAACAAAATTAGTCCTTCTATGGGCAGCAAGATGAAAATGTTAATCAGATTTTCACCTTAAAATCATTTGCTTGAATGAATCATTTAAGTGTCTAGTGGTTTTATCTACACAGGTTAATGATGATGATTGAAAAAAGATCGCTGTTCACTGTAACGGGGAAAACCCAGTACCGGACTAATACCGGACCGGTCTTACAAGTACAGGTACCGATCCTCAAAATGAGGTACCGGTAAACACCAGGTACATGGACCAGTTCGATAAGAAAACCGGGCCGTACCGGACCATGTGCAGCCTTAGGTATTACTAATAGATTGGAGATATTTTCGAAAGGCATTGTGTATACAGTTGCAAGTGGAACTAGAGTCAAATTCTGGTTGGATGTTTGGAATGGGGATACATCGTTCTATTTGAAATTCCCATAGCTATATGAAATTTCTAGGAAGAAACAGGGATGGGTGGTTGACTTCTATAACGACGGTGCTTGGGACATTGACCCAAGGAGAAGGCTCACCGATTCAGAAATACAAGAAGCTACTATACTTTTTCAACAACTATCGGGTGTCATTCTTAATACAGATCAAGACTCTAGAAGATGGAAATGGGAAAAGGACGGCTCATTTACTTTTAGCTCTTGTTATAAAGCAATAACAAGTATAAACAACACTCCAACTTTTCCCAACAACAAGATTTGGATTCCTCTAATCCCGACAAATGTATCCTTTTTTGTCTGGTTATTACATCATAATTCACTTTTGACTATAGATAACCTTACACATAGAAGAATTAGAGTCGGTTTAGAGAACAAGTGCGTCATGTGCAAGGCAGATTCAGAGTCGATCAATCACCTCTTTTTGTACTGCAACTATACACATAAAATATGGATGGCTTTTATGCTGGACTATGGGAGAGATTGGGTTATGTGCAAGGATATAAAATATATGTTCCTAGGACAACACATACAAGGGATGACTGACAGGGGTCGTATTCTTTGGAAATTTCTTCCTTTTGCTATGTGCTGGGTCATTTAGAAAGAAAGAAACAAGAGAATTTTCGAACAACGAGAAAATTTGGAAAATAAGATTGTTGAGGGAGTGAAAGCAACTCTTTTATATTGGACTGGTCCAAATGCAGATTTCAAAGGGTTGCAATATCAAGACCTTCTTAGACAATGGGGGAATGTAGTAAATAGTCATTAAGCCTTTCCGTAGGATAACAGGTGGGGTGGTGTAGTTCTGTTTTATGCTCTTCGTTGTATTAGAACAGCTGTTTTTTTCCTTTGAACTCTGCCTCAATATGTGAGTTGGAGTTTCTTTTTGTAACCTTCTATTTATCCATTTATAGATAGATTCTTTGTTGTATTGACCAAAAAAATCATTTATCACATGTAAAAAACAACCAAAATTAAACATGAATAGTTTACAGAATGTAGCTTTTCATTCTTAGCAACTTCCGCAACATGCATACTAGTACGATTAATCAAATCAATTACCCCGAGATGTCAAGTTATCACAAAAATTTATCAACCAAGCAAAGATCATCAAAAACCGTAAAAATCATATATTGATGTAATGACGCCATTTTAGCCACTTGCGAACTATAAAAACAGTGAAAAATGGTGATACATATTGTTTTAGGAATAAAGTCACAAGAAAAATATTGTTTTAGGAATCACCACTAATAGAAAACAGTGAGTGGATAATTTTCAATAGAAAAGAAAAGAATAAAGCATAGAAGAGCTAAGAAAGAAGATGATCAGAAAGAAATTTAACATCTAACCCCAAATATGAACAAGGTGATAATTGCGATGTTCTATTTTTCAGTATCGAAAACGTTATGAACGGAAGACCCTTGTTTAGATCCAACAAAATGAACTGAACGAAAAGATAATTCACCGGCGTGATACAAGTAAGGATCTTGAAGTTGTCTCAAGCACTTCTTTTGACGATGTTGTTAAAGGGGCTACTGGTGCTGTTTTTAAGGACACTGCTGTTGTAAAAAAAATTACTAAGAAAAAGATAAAAAGATCTATGGATAACAAAGAGTCCTTATTGCTTGAAGAGATTAAGGAGGGTAGTAAGATGGGTTGTGAATCAAGAGTCCAGCCACTGCTTGAAGCATGTAGCTCATCTACAGACCCGTCCATTCCCCATGGCTTTGAGACGTTTAACAGACTCCATGAGAATGAAGACGAGAATGAGGTTGTTTCGGCTCCCTTAGTAAAGGAAGATTCAAAGATTAGCATCTCAAAGCAGAACTCGACTGCGCCAATCATAAGATGCATCACAAATTCGAGCCTAAAGTCTAAAGCAACGGGCCTCTTCCCAAATGGTACTTTAAGTTCCAAAAAGAAAGGTATGTCTAAATCTCTCGACGACCCTAATAAAATGTCAGCCGTTAAACTCTTGGATGCAGGTTCTTTATGGGTTTAAGTTTCCCCTCTTCAAAGAATGGTAAAAAAGAAATGTTTAGCGACCTTAAGAAAAATCACAAGGATCTAATCTTAGAGGATGTCGATGAGAGTACTACCTGATTGTAACCTTTCTGCTTGCAAGTTTTAGTTCTTAATTCTAGGTATTCATAGATGATTTTTGTTCTTGTGTACTTTGAGCTTCTTCTCCTGTAGTTTTCTATTTCTGCTCCTGTCTTTGTTCTAGAACTTTGTTGCTCTTTTAAGTTGTAATTGCTCTTGCACGGCTTGTGCGCTTTTTAATATATTTTCTTTTGATCGATAAAAAATAATAATAATTCACCGGCGTGATGAACTATATATGGAACCGTGATTTTGGGGATTATCCCTATATTTAGGGCCTTTGATTGTTTTTAAAGAAGATTAAATATGGTGATTTTTTAAAATCCTAAATATCGTCAATATAACAAAAAGGTCAGTTTAGTAAAATAGTATCTTGTGAAACTAATTATGGATTTCACATATTATAAATTTTAATGGTGGGTTTCTTATATAAGAAAAAAGAAAGAAATGGGCTGGAAATATTTCCCCCATTTTTTTTTTATTATTTTAGTAAAGTAATTAATTTATCAAAGTTTTACCGTAATTACCAAAAAATTCCACACATTTAATTTTCTTCTTAGAAACTCAAAACTATTTCAGATTGATGGAGAACGATGACTCGGTTCTGTAGCTTCTTTAGGCTTGCTTTTCTGGCCGATAAAAATACTTTCTTAATTAAAGAAAGTATAGCATGAAGGGAGTTAAGGCAGTGACGTAGTGTTGTTGAATAGTTGTATTGTGTTTCCCCCTTAGCATCATCATATATGTTTTTCTTTAGCACTGGAATCTTTGACTAAGTCTTATGGGCTAGATTGGAGGTATTAGATTAGCACATAAGTGTTGCAATTCCAAAAAAAGTGTAGCAAAAAATTTAACACTAGTTTTCTTTCCTAGCAGTTGCTAGCATGTGAACTAGCATGTTAGATTGGTACGCATAATGATTCAACGCTAGGAAAAGTAACTTTCGCGGAACGAAACAGCGCTTGGAAGAATATTCCAAGCATCTATGCGGAATGGTCCGGCGCAAACATCCCGCGCGGAATGGAAACGCGCCACAAAATATCCATGTATTCGTACCTTTCTAAAGGCATTGATCATAATTGACCTTTCTATAGGCATTTCTTTCTTGTCGCATATAGAAATTTAGTAAGTCTTTGTTGTCGTATATAGACATTTAGTAACTATTTTGCTTGTTTTTAAATAAACGGTTAATTTGGTGAGCGTTTCCACGTTGATGTGACAAAAAGATGAAATTAATTATTCGACATAGAGTCGTCCTTAACATTATACAAGCTTCTCTCTCAACTAATAAAATCAACTTCAAGTGCGAAATGATTCTGCGCATTGACTCTGTTGACTGGTCAAGCGTGGGATTGTTCCGCAAAAGGTAGTTGTGCGGGACGGTCAGCTCAAGGCGCTGTTTTGTTTCAGCGACTAGCATGCTAGACTAGCACCCCATAAGACTTAGGTGATTTGCTGGCTGACGTGGATTGCTAATCTAGGCGCTAGACTAGCATCCCATAAGACTTAGTTAGCATCATCGTGTATGGTGGATGGTCAATTTTTATTTTGCTCTTAAATCTGCCTTCAGTTTCTGTCCATGTCCACCCCAGCGTTGTTACCAAAAAAATAATCAGAAAGCTTATTTTGATCTAGGTTCAAATCCATGAAAGCAAATGCTGGTAATTCTCGGTTATATGATGGATGCCGGTGGCTTCGAAGTATAAGGTCTGATTCGCATAAATTTATCCCAATGTTCCATTTTTATTGAGTAATAACTCACCACCAGTCGGTCATTTTTAGTTTATGGATGTAAGTTTTTTTCATAAATTTGCCTGGGCACTTTAAAGTTTGGGGGATAGGTTGCCTGGGCACCATACTTCTGTGATTTTGAAAGCATGAAATGCTTTTCTACGGGATGGTACTAGTACTTAAAGCCACGAGTTTCTAGGACTGTGCTACCTGTTTACTGATAAGTGGGCCGATCAAAATTGTAAACCAAACGTTTAAATCGAAAAATCAACGATCATGAAATAACCCTAATTTCAGTTGGCAGACTCTAAGCCTTATTGGTCGACCAAAGGGAGACCTTCTATATGGTGACTCATTTGGATTTTGTCCGTCACACTTTCATGGTCCCCAAAATTGAGTTCTAAGGAAAAAAATTGATCGATTCTTAATCGTTTTTGTTCACGTTTTTTGCATTAGACAGCTATTAAACACTATATCTCTCTTAAAACGAAAGAAGTTTTGAAAACCATCATCTATATTCAGAGAATTTGAAGATTGAAATTTTAATTAAAAAAAAAGGTTTTCTTCAGATTTTAATTTCTTGATTTTCTTCAATTTTACGTCATTTTTATTCCAAGTTATTTCATAGGATAGTTTATAATCATTTTAATTTACATGGGTTGAAATGAATTTAGAAAATTTTGATCGTAATTGAAGATTTTCAGTTTCAAAAATTTACCCAGGAAAAACGGGTCACGCGCGGGTCAGAACCGGGCGAAGAAGAAAGGCTCCGTGGGTATATTTGTAACAGTTATAAATGTCCCACAGTGAGTGTTTTCACCGTTGCGGTTATCACATTAAAACTGTTGTAGATTTTTGTGGCTAATCAAACTGTGGTCAAATATTTTAGAAACGCATATATATATATATGTTTCAGTTTGCTTTCTTGGTCGGCCCTCTACTGCTGTAGCAGTAATCTAGTAAGTACGAAAGTTTTTTCTCATTCATTGTAATTTCTACAGTGGGCCGATCAAAATTGAGGATAGAACCGAAGCTCATTCATTGTAATCGCTACAGTAAAAAATTTATGGGTTTGTTCAACTGTGTTTTTCGTGTTCTGATATGGGAAATGCTTCAGATCAATCTGAAATGGGTTAACTAAGTTTTTTACATCGAATTCTCTTTAAAATCTCTTAGTTTGTCATAAATCTTTGATTCAATTTATTTTCTCAAATTTTATACCAGTAATTTTTTTTTCTTTAAATTTTTTCTATTATCTATCTCTAATGGGTTTCTAATTCTCTAGCAGGTTATTCATTCAGTGTACCATGGAAGGCATCTGGTTTTGGACTATTGCAGTGTATATGCTCCTTCTGTCAACTATATTGTTGCAGCCAGTTCTCAATCTATGGTCAAGCTCAACAATAGTATTGCAAGCCATCAATCTCAAGATGGATGAAAACAGTATGTACCATTATTATAGTTTAGATTATGTTTATAATCACAATGAAGTCAGGGAGTTCATCAGAAGTGATTTCATTTTCCGAGTTGAATCTTGTCAGTTACAAATTTGCCAGATCCAAAAATTCAAAATTAAAAATCCAAATCTTCCCCAAATTATTTGCCGTGATTTAAGAAATTACGGCCCTTTTGAGCCCATATTTCAGTTGATTCACAACCCTTTTTATTCATCTTCAACCAATCAAGTTATGGATATTATTTCTCAAATGCAAAGAACTAGGATTCGTGATTTTGGTGCTAAACATATCATATGTTACATATGAGACTTGCTGTTGGTTTTTCAAGAGGAGAAGCTGCTGCTACTTATGAATGGAAGAATACTCTTATTCGTAAACTCAAGTCAAAGGATCCAGTTGAAAATGATGTTGTAAGAAAAGAAATTTTGCAACTTTGGAAGCAATATAAAACCAAGGAAAATCGTGGTATGGACAGGAATAACTATCTTTTCAATCTTAATTCCAATGAAGTGATGAGAAATGTTCTTAAGAAGATTCCCTGGAATGTTGCAAAGAGTCATCTCAACCTAAAAGAGTATGATCCTTCTTTTGCTATCAAGGATAAAACATTTACTTATTCAGAATGGTATGTTCAGTTTAAAAATCTTTTGATTAAACATCTCTCTGTGCAAGTGGTTGATGAAGCACTGGTGGAGCCACACTCTCTATGTCCTAAGTATTTGGTTTTTGATCACGACGAGGGTGAATGTGATAATGTAGCTGAAGATCTTAAAATAAGAAGATATACTAATAAAGAATATAGCAATTCTTGCAATGATTTGGCTACACAGTATGGAGTGGAGATAAGACATGATTTGGTCTTAATGTGGAGACAAAATTACGAAGCAACTTTAAGACAAATCAATGTTGAGGCTGAGAAACAAGAATAGAAAAGAAGAACAAATAGGTCAAGAGGTGATGATAGAAATACTGTTAGCAACTACATTTTTTCTCAAAGTTTGGTTTTTCAAAATAATGAACTTCACAAGCATATCAATGGTCATAATACTGGTACATCTAATTCATCTGGGGATATTGATGGCATGGACCATGATTTGGCTGAGGAAGGAGACCAAACTGCAAGGGAGACCTTTCATGGATTGAATGAGGCATCGGCTAACTTGGTAAATTTATTACACAACTATTATTTTTTATTGGTGCATAAACGTAATTTCCACTATAGTTTTGTCCCAACTATGAAGATTCTAGCTTGGAATGTCCAAGGAATAGCCAAAAAATTCACCAAAGATCAAGTATTTATACTTGTTAACAGACAATCCCCAGATTTTCTATTTCTCTCTGAAACCAAAGTTGACTGTGATAGAATGAAAGCTCCGGCTATTTATTTGAACTACTGTAATCATGTTTGTATTGATAGAGTAGGCCTTGATGGTGGTTTGATTCTTATGTGGAAATATGGTATCATATGTGATGTTCAAAGTGCTTCTAATAATATGATTCATATAGCTACTAGTTTTGACCCTAGTAAACCTAAAGTTCTAATTACCTTCATGTATGGCTCCACTTATTTTGATAAAAGAAGGAACAATGGGACTTTTTATCACGAGCTAGTGAAAATATAAGGAAACCATGGATTTTTATAGGTGATCTTAATTTTCATATTGATGAGTTACATGACAACACAGGTCAAACGATTGAGGACAAATATGTTCAAGAACAAATGAATATTTGTGGACTAATGGATATAGGCTATACTGGTCTGAATTTTACCTGGTCTAGTAATAAGTTTGGCACTGGAACTAAGAAATCTAGAATAGATATGGCTCTAGGAAACAATTATTGGTCTATGAGTTTTCCCAATGCTAAATTATCTCATTTAGTGCAAGCAGGTTCTGATCATTGTCCTATTCTTTTATCTCTTACCGAGTTTGGTAATTCTAAAACTTGGAGACCTTTTAAATTCTTTGCTATGTGGATGAAACATTTCTCTTTTAAGAATCAATTACAAGTTGCTTGGAATAATGATATTCATGGTTCTCCTGCTTTTAAACTTGTTGCTAAACAGAAAATCACAAGACTAAGACTTTCTCAATGGAATAAAATTGAGTTTGGAGATATTGATAGAAATATCAATATTCTACAAACTCATTTAGGAATGGCTCAAAAGGCTCCTATTACTGAATCTCATCATGATAGGATAGTTCGACTCACTAAAGATTTGGATAATTGGTTTGACATTAAAAATGAATTCTATAGACAAAAAGCTGGTGATAAGTTTATCACTGAAATGGATAACAATACTAAATATTTCCATACTTTGGATAATAGGAGGATGTTCAGGAAAGATATAGACTGTTTGTGTGATGCTAATGGTGTTTGGTATGATAATAGGGAGGACATTTCTAATTTTCTTGTAAACCATTTTGAGGCTGTTAGTAAAACCTCTAGTCCTTGTTTATCTACTAATACCTTTGATATCCTGCCAACTATAATTTCTGATCAGAATAATCATGATTTCACTAGAATTTCTTCTAGTGATGAAATTCATAAAACTGTTAAGCACATGTCAGCTTGGAGTTCTCCAGGGCCTGATGGTTTTTAGGCTGGTTTTTACCAAGCCAATTGGGATGTTGTTGTCTATGATGTTATCACTGCAGTTCAAAGTTTCTTTGAAAATGGTTTTATGCCTCCTACTTTTAATAAAACCTATCTTTCTTTGATACCTAAGAATGAAGAAGCTAAAAGTCCAGTACATTTCAGGCCTATAGGTTTGTGTAACACTATTTATAAATCATCTCAAAAATTATTGCAGACAAAATTAAACCACATCTGAAACACCTTATTTCTCCTTATCAAGCTGATTTTGTCCCAGGGAGAGCTATACATGACAACATCATTGTTTCTCATGAAATGATTCATACTATGAAACACAAAGAAGGTATTGGTGGCACTATGGCTCTAAAACTAGATCTATCCAAGGCTTTTGATAGGATTGAATGGTCTTTCTTATTAGGTGTTCTGGGGAAATTTGGATTTAATGAAATATTCTGTGGTTATATAGAACAATGAGTTTCAACTACTCAGATTGCTATTATTTTGAATGGTTCTCCTACAAAGTGCTTCACACTATCAAGAGGTATTAGACAAGGTGACCCACTTTCTCCTTATCTATTCATTTTGTGCATGGAATACTTATCTAGACTGATTTTATCTGCTGAATCTAACCATGTAATTTCAGGTGTTAAGGTAGATAGTTATGCTCCAGGTATTACTCGCTTAATGTTTGCTGATGATATTTTAATCTTTACTAAAGCTGATTTGCATAATGTTGCTGGTATCTTGTCAGTTCTAGACGAGTATGATAAAGTTTCTGGTCAAGTTTGAATTTAGATAAATCAAGTGTTTACTTTAGTCACAATATCAGTCCTAGTAATAAACAGAATCTAGTTACTCATCTTAAAATTTCTGAAATGTTGCATATTGATAAATACCTTGGTGTTACTCTATTGATGGGTAGGAATAAAACAAAAGCTTTTCATCCTCTCATGCAATCTTTTGGTACTAGACTCAAAACTTGGAAAGGAAAAACAATGAATCATTTTGCTAGATCAACCATGGTGAAACATGTTCTGAACACTTTACCAACTCACCAAATGGGTTGTTTCAGAATACCAAAGACTATGATTGATACTATGGATTCTATCCAACACTACAAGAAAATTAGGATTTAGCGACTACCTTGATTCAGTTGGTACATGGCCGTTTTCGGCGGATGGAGCTCAGTAGCAACCAACCTGGCAACAGATATCCTCGGTGACTACATGCTTCTTTGCTCAAGACTTGGACCATCCATGCTGCTGGAAGAGATATCTGTCAACTAAATGAAACGACGAAAGTTTTAGTTGACACAAGTTTCCAATAACTATTAACTATCGTTGTTAGAAGCATAAACATTTGTTGATGAAACATTTCGCACGCAAAATATGTTGTTGATGAAGACTAATACATCGTTGGTAGAGGTAGGATGTTATAAAACGTTGTAAGCTGCTAAAGATCATAACTTACTAATTTTTCAGTTGGTGGAGGTGTTTGATGTCGTTGGTCAAGCAATTTTATCACCGAATGTTTTGAGGGTAAAGAGTTTTATCAACTATATCTTTGTTGGTAAAGGGGTTCTAGCAGTATAATAGTTGGATGGATGGTGGAGGTGTTTGATGTCGTTGGTCAAACAATTTTATCACTGAATGTATTGACGGTCAAGAGTTTTATCAACTAGAGCTTTGTTGGCAGAGGGATTCTAGCAGCAGAATAGTCGGCTGGCTAAGGAACGACGTTGGGGGTGCTGGTGAAGGGTTGAAGCCGCTATATTTCTCGATGGAAGAGAGTTTCCTTCCATTGAATTTTAGTTTCTCAATAATTTAAACTTCCGTAATGTTTGTTGGATGAGAAGCTCAGCCGCTGTTTTTGCAGTTGGCTCAAGGGTTATTCCACCAAATTTTTGTTGGTCAAGGTTTCTAGACACCAGTTTTATGGTTGGACCAAGTGCTAGCTCTGAGTTGGTGAAAAGTTATACACACATGGTTACTTTAGCTAATTATGGGTTTGAGCCATTACAAATCAGTCGGTCAAGATGTTATTATTGTTGGTTAAAGGCTTGTCCCTCTACAAATTTGAGTTACTAATGTTTCTCGAGACTATCATGAAAAACTAAATGCAAACTTTAATAAAATTCAACTCACTAACATTCAAAACATCCCAAAACAAAACATCAAACTACAATATATACAGAGGACAAATGGACCTAAGAAGTGATTGAGCAACAACTGAAGTCTAGATCTTTACTTGGCTATGCTCTCACTACGGAAATGATTGGATATAGGGTACCTGAAGGAATACCTTCCCATGGAGTGGGGATCATCAGCTCCAATATCATCTGCAACAGCAATATGATGGGTCACTCACTCGGACATTGGTTTAAATAATGCACATACACCCCCATGAAGTGCACTGTGTGCTTAAGTTACCTCTTCCTGCACAACTACCTCCTCAACACCATTAGTCGGGTCCTCCGCAATAAGTGTTGTAGTACCTGGCACGCGAGATCAGGGACATGAGAGTTTTTTCAAAAGAAAAACAATATTCAAGTCCCATTATCGTAACAGAAGAGGAGAAAGAATAATAAAATAACGAGACCAGCCAAGTTCTTGAGATGTTGATGTAATGCTTACACTTGTTCATTTAACCAATATGGGATTGGGCTTCGGAACTTGACTCTCGTACCTAAAATCATCATTCTGAACATAGTAACCCTTCTCTTGTGGTGCTAGGAAAAATGACTGTGAACTTCCTTCCTACTTTGTCCCTCCAAGTTACACATACCTGAACAATTACCCCATCCTTGTTAGAGTATTGAGCATATGCAGTTTTAAACTGTGCCATAATATGTGGAGTTCAACTACAGGATTTTCTGATTTATGTCCTGGTCAAAAGAAACATTTCAAGTCAGCTAATTGAGAATCACAACAATAAAACAGCAGAAGAAGGAAGTGAAAAGCATCAGCACTGATTAAGATATGTATAAACTGCAATATATCAAATATTGGTTGTCCTTCGAGCACTAATGATTGGCCTCATCACCGATAAGTTAACAACCAATAAACAATCTCCAATAATCAGCCATAGTACACATTGTTTCTTTCTTATTGCTAAACCAATGATAGTATATTTGGTTACTAGCTAATTATTAGACATGACAGTAAAGAGATAACAACACATGCAATTAAACATGGCTTCAGAATCCACCGATCCCAAAAGACCCAATCTAATGTTAAGTCACTATTCCACATGCATTTCAATCAGTAATTTAGCTAACTTGGGTATTATATTATTGTTCAACTCACACAATGCATCAACAGTAGTTAAATATGACGATTAGTCAAAAAAAATTCTTAAATATCCATTGCCCTCTATATTATTGTTCAACTCACACAATCAGTTTCAACATGTCCTCCACCAACACACACTTAGCTTACCAGTGATCAACATGTGGAGAAGTAGAAGATAGCTTACAATCACATGACTGCAAAATACGAAGACGAAACATTCAACCCAAAGTATAACTTGGACATACTATTTCTGTTCTGCACTAGGCACGAACATGTGACAGGCATAGCATACTGTTATTAAGAGGAACTGACACTAAACAACTATTCTTTTTAACTACATTCTCATGTAGTAATACCAAATTCTTAATAACCAATAACTCAACCAAAATTAGCAGGCCATATGCAATGACAGCAAAAAAATAATAATATATCGACATCCATCTGCAAACCCGATTCATATCATTCACATACAAATCAAGAAGATAAGTCTCAGAAGCGAACAAACAATGGACACATAAATAAATAAATAAATAAATAAATAAATAAATAAATAAATAAATAAATAAATAAAGCATGCCCGTTCAGAGTGCAAAACACATGAAATCTGAATTCGTTCAGGTCCTAACCTTGCTCCTAATCGAGAAAATTCCTGAGGGAGCAGAAGATGTTATGGGATGAAATGCATCAAGAATTCCTTCCATTGATTCCCTCAATCTGCAACAAAAATTGAAGATGTTATGAGGAATGTGTGATAAAAATTGAAAACAATATAGCTATTCATATGCAAAAGGAGGTTCTATATAGGCACAAGTGCAAGTTAGATGTAACTTGCTTAACCAAGTTCTTTTGAAAGGTCTTTGTCATTAACCTGTATATCAGCTCAATGGCGTTAGTATAATCGAATCAAAATAGATTAGTAGATTACTATATTGTCGAAGCTCTAATAACAAAAGGCTATTTGATACAGCAATAAGAACGCTCATGTATAACATATAAGTGAGCTAGTATAGTTGGTAATATCCCCTACTTTTCTGTAATGTTGAGAAAGCAGAGAAGACTAAAGTCACTAAATTCTCAAACAACCTAACTTAAATGGTTTTATATTTGTATTCTTACTTCTGCATAACCAAGGTACAATATTTTAAGCTTAATGTTTTTGAATCAACGTGATTTTACTAAGTGTGAGATCCTAAAAATAGTCTATATTGGATTTCTACTATTTTGAATGAAATGTGTTAAAATGGTTGTTCAGATGATTAAAATGAATCATCTAAAACATATTCTAATGTGATTTTGCACAGATAAATATATATAAGGATAATTAACATAAACACGCAATACTAATTCCAAAAATCTATACCGCGGTGTCAAGGAGGTCTGACAGAAACAACTTTCTAGACTGGAGTGCAGCATGGCAATTTTCATTCTCTTCTCTTGTGCCCAATTTATAGGCCATGTCTGACAGCTTGTGAAAGAGAACCGCAACGGACACACGTGCATAGAGCTCTGTGTTGATAAATGCCTGGGAAATTAGCAACGCAATGTCAGAAATTTGTTAGCAATACTTGGACGAAATACAAGCTTGGAGTGAACGATCCAATTTTTACTTAACAATCCACATCTCTGGAAAGTTATTAATGGTTATGGCACAGGAGTTATGAAAAAGTATATAATGCGATTTCTCATTTTCTTGAACACGTAACAACACTACCAATACCAAAGAGAAATTGCCAACTCCAACATCACCACCAATAGAACCACCAGTCCACCACCAACACCAACACACACACTTAGCTTACCAGTGATCAACACATGGAGAAGCAGAAGATAGCTTACAATCACATGACTACAAAATACGAAGACGAAACATTCAACCAAAGGTATAACTTGGACTGCAAAATACTCTTAGGGTGTGGAATGCTTCATAAAAGCTATCACCAGTAGACTTTTTTCTCTACAAGATTGCCCAAATTTTCCTACAATTCAAATACATCTTTCACAAATCACAATAAATCCAGGGACTATAGAAATTAATCAAAAAAATTACGAGGAAAAAAACAAGAGAAATGAGGAAATTGGCAATAATATGTAAAATTGAGAACAAAAATTAGGGTTCTGAGTAAGGTTTTGTAAATAGAAATTGCAGAGGATCCTAAATAGCCCATGACAACATAGACAAATAGTTTAACTTATGTTAGAAATTGCAGAGGATCCTGAATCACTTTAGAAGCTGCGGGCTAAGAAAATTTCCCATAGATGACCAACACAAACAACACCTAAATTCCATAACATCCATTGATATACATACACTAACTGCAACAAAGAATGCAAAGTCAAAAACCAGTTAGACACAACCATATCACACTCCCTAAAGAGAAAAAAAAATCACAAAGGGGTATCCATAAACGCAAGGTATAATTCTCATTACCTTTAAAGATGGATATACATCCAAGAGCAGAGTAGCCTTTCCATAACTTGGTGACCTGTAAAGTAGTGTCATAAGTATCCAAATCAACAAACTTAAGAAAATTAATCAACTTTCACAAAATTTTAATGGAAAAGGAATATAAGGTGACGAGTCTTTCTTTCATCGAACCACGGCAAAAACATATAACGGACATAGTCGACCCAGAATTCGAGTCTTTCATTAATTGAACCACAACAAAAACATATTAAGTGGGATAAACATACATAGTCTACCCTGACTCGTAAGTGAAAAACTAAAAACTAACTCTATTGGACACTAATTCTAAGCCTAACTATGTACCAACACTTTTGTTATTATTACTATCCCAATACTGGCATGTTACATGACTATCCCAATACTGCAGAAACAAAAGATTTCCTCTAGATTCTGACACCTCAAAAACAAAAACAAAATTCAAATTTAAAATTTTGTGGATAAATCATTTTCAATAACATGCAGTAGACTGCATATACCTATTATCTTTATCATCATCACCTGAAGTAGTCTCAATATTATGAGAAATCCAACTTCAACTGGTGTTACCAAGTACATTTACTTATGAAATTTGAAAACAAAGAAAGACACAACAACATCAGTGCAGAACAGAACAAAACCAGAGTAAATTAGAACCAAACGATTCGGTACTTCTTCAATTCAGACATAAAAAAGGTTCAATTTTAAGCATAAACGTGAAAAATGATTCAATATCTACAAATAAAAAGAATAGAAAGATGTTAATTACCTTAGTTCCATTAATACCCATTTCTCATTCTCATTAGAACATTTCAATTAGGTCTAAAAGTTCAATTCTCAGAGAATGCTCCAACTCTAGAGATGAACAACCAGGACCTAAACAGAAAAACATAAACCAATAGAGAAACATAATCAGAATAAAAATTAAAAATAGCAAAGTTTTGATTTTAGAAAAGAGAACACCTAATCATTTTTGTAAATCCTGAGAGGAAGCATCAATTTCCTACGGAAAAATCAGAACTGAGTAATGGAAACAAAAACCCAGCTAAAATAAACAAACACACAATCCAATTCAGAAAAACAAGCTCCGTAAATTATAAAAATTTAAACTCTATCATAGTTTATGGAAAAATCTTGCAAAATTTGTAAAAACCTAGATCCAAAAGAAATGGGTTAAGAAACAACTTCATCCGCCAACACGAATCTGCAAAACCGAGACTCCTAAATATCAGTAACGAGAAACAAATCCAGGTTATTTTTACAGAAAATCTAAGCTTGAATCTATAATTTTAAGTACCAACTAAGAAATTAAAGTAAAACCAAAGAAAATTAGGGTTCTTACTGCAGCAAAATTTGGTTCTACTACACCTAAATATGAACTAATTAGGAATGAAATTCCTTTATTTTAATCTTACGGCCTTAGATCTGTTCTTCGTGGAGATCGATACCTTCACTTGTATCTTCAGATCAAGAAAAATAAGAAGATGGATTTAATATTTAAAAGCGTTAGTGATGGGAAACAATCAAAAAGAGAAGAGGTGCGGAGATTGATGGGTTTTTCCATTTCCTCTCGAGTCTCGACGGGTAGAAGAAAAAGAAACAACAGAGTGAAAATAGGAGGAGAGAAGGAAGTGAGTAAATCTTATCTTTAGCGCCTTAGTCGAAAAAAAAAATCTTATCTTTAAGATTATCTTTTGGATTTTGGATGTGGTATAGGATATTTGGTCGGTATATAATCCTAGCATTTTTTAGGACGACTTAATCGGTATGCAAGTTCACAATCGATAGGTAATTTCCAGGACTTTTTTTTTTAAGGTCAAACTACCCTTTATAATTGGTAGATAATTTTACAATCGGAAGGTAATCCACAATCGGGAGTCAATTTAGTTTATTTAAATTCCAACAATGGTGTTTGTTGGGAAAATGATATTTTTTTTCGGTTTTCTAACTGTCATTAGAAACCCTAAATCAGAAAAATTCCAACGAGACTCTGTATAGCGCCTACAAATTAAAGGTTTGTTGAAAATATCCAACAATTTAATTGGTCCATCAAGATTTGATGGTTAGCTTCTTGCCATGTGTCGAAAACAAAATTTATTGAACGACTCTGAGAGCTATGTCTGATATCATTTTATAAAGGCTCGAAGCTTCGGAAAGAATGAGAAAGAATCGAAAAATGAGAATGAACCGGAAGATTACCTATTATGGAACTCAGCTTGCAAGATTACCATATACATACCCAATGTTCTCGTCCGGATAAGAAGATGGTTCCTGAGTGGATTCTGCAACCTATTATGGAACTCAGGTTGCAAGATTACCACATACAGACCCAATGTTCTCGTCAAGGTGAGGTCTGAGATTTCAAATATCATATTGGGTGATTCGGCAACACATTATGGAATATATCAGAATTGAACATAACATGTTCGAAGATTACGATAGTTAGACCTGGGTTTCTCGTCCGGATGAACTGCATACAAAATATATAAGAATTGAACATCACGGGTTCAAATATTACTAGAGTTAAACCTGAGTTTCTTTTTCGGATGAACTGAAGATGAAATATATCAGAATTGAACATCGCGGGTTCAAAGATCACTAGAATAAGACCTGAGTTTCTGATTCGGATGAACTGAAGATAAAATATATCAGAATTGAACATCCCGGGTTCAAAGATCATTAAAGTAAGACCTGAGTTTCTGATTCGGATGAACTAAAGATGAAATATATCAGAATTGAACATCAGGGGTTCAAAGATTACTAGAATTAGACCCGAGTTTCTCTTTCGGATGAACTGAACTCGAAATATATCAGAATTGAACATCAGGGGTTCAAAGATTACTAGAATTAGACCCGAGTTTCTCTTTCGGATGAACTGAACACGAAATATATCAGAATTGAACATCACATGTTCAAATATTACTAGAGTTAGACCTGAGTTTCTCTTTCGGATGAACTGAACACGAAATATATCAGAATTGAACATCACGGGTTCAAAAATTACGATAGTTACACTTGAGTTTTTCTTTCGGATGAACTGAACTCGAAATATATCAGAATTGAACATCAAGGGTTCAAAGATTACCAGAATTAGACCCGAGTTTCCCTTCCGATGAACTGAACACGAAATATATCAGAATTGAACATCACGGGTTCAAAGATTACTAGAGTTAGACCCGAGTTTCTCTTTCGGATGAACAGAAGACGAAATATATATCAGAATTGAACATCACAGGATCTAATATTACTAGAGTAAGACCCGAGTTTCTCTTTCGGATGAACAGAAGACGAAATATATCAAAATTGAACATCACGGGTTCAAAGATTACTAGAGTTAGACATGAGTTTCTCTTTCGGATGAACAGAAGACGAAATATATCAAATTGAATATTACAAGTTCAAATATTAATAGAGTAAGACCCGAGTTTCTCTTTCGGATGAACAGAACACGAAATATATCATAATTGAACATCACGGGTTCAAAGATTACTAGAGTTAGACACGAGTTTCTCTTTCGGATGAACATAAGACGAAATATATCAGAATTGAACATCACAGGTTCAAATATTACTAGAGTAAGACCCGAGTTTCTCTTTCGGATGAGCTGAACTCGAAATATATCATAATTGAACATCAGGGGTTCATAGATTACCAGAGTTAGACATGAGTTTCTCTTTCGGATGAACTATGGAAGAAATATATCAGAATTGAACAACACTGGTTCGAAGATTACCAGAGTTAGACCTGAGTTTCTCTGTCGGATGATATGTGAAAATGACCATATTACCCTTATCGGAAATATGTGCAATAAATATTATGGAGACTGTGAAAATGACCAAAAGTACCCTTATTGAAAATAAATATAGTGAATATTACAGGTTGTGAAAATGACCATATTACCCTTATTGGAAAAAGTGCTATAAATATTATGGAGACTTTGAAAATGGCCAAACTACCCTTATCAGAAATAAGTAAAAAGTAATTCTTACAAACTATGAAAATGACCATATTAATTGAAAACCAATAAATATTATGTAGACTGTGAAAATGACCATACTACCCTTATCAGAAATAAGTAAAGTAATATTCTTACAGAATATGAAAATGACCATATTACCCTTATTGGAAAAAGTGCAATAAACATTATGGAGACGGTGAAAATGACCATACTACCCTAATCAGAAATAAGTAAAGTAATTTTTACAGAATGTGAAAATGACCATATTACCCTTATAAGAAAAAAGTGCAATAAATATTATGGAGACGGTGAAAATGACCATACTACCCTTATTAGAAATAAGTAAAGTAATTCTTACAAACTATGAAAATGACCATATTACCCTTATTGAAAAAAGTGCAAAAAATATTATGGAGACTGAATGACCATACTACCCTTATCAGAAATAAGTAAAGTAATTCTTATAGAATATGAAAATGACCATATTACCCTTATTGGAAAAAAGTGCAATAAATATTATGGAGACTGTGAAAATAACCATACTACCCTTATTAGAAATAAGTAAAGTAATTCTTACAAACTATGAAAATGACCATATTACCCTAATTGAAAAAAAGTGCAAAAAATATTATGGAGACTGTGAAAATGACCATACTACGCTTATCAGAAATAAGTAAAGTAATTCTTACATAATATGAAAATGACCATATTACCCTTATTGGAAATAGTGCAATAAATATTATGGAGACGGGTAAAATGACCATACTACCCTTATCAGAAATAAGTAAAGTAAATGTTATAGACTATGAAAATGACCATATTACCCTTATCGGAAAAATTGCAATAAATATTATGGAGATTGTGAAAATGACCATACTACCCTAATCAGAAATAAGTAAAGTAATTCTTATAGAATGTGAAAATGAAATATTATCCTTATAGGAAAAAAGTGCAATAAATATTATGGAGACGGTGAAAATGACCATACTACCCTTATCAGAAATAAGTAAAGTAATTCTTAAAGAATATGAAAATGACCATATTACCCTTATTGGAAAAAGTGCAATAAATATTATGGAGACGGTGAAAATGACCATACTACCCTAATTTGTCCAAGTCAAATGTCCTACAAAGTCATGACTTGTTGACTTGATCTTGATCCTTTTTATAATATTAAGAAAATTAAAAAATAGAATAAAAATAAATTTTGATATTTAGAAATTAAATAAAATTGTTATTTTGTATAACTGTTGCGAAAGTAGTGACAACCAAAATTCTAAGAGTGATTAATTCGGGGTTGTTTTAGATGTGTTGGAATTTTTGGGTGGAAATATCATTTTAGATTATAATTGTGATTGTCTGGATAATTGTCAACTAATATAATTGTGACTAGTAAAAAAGTTAAATATTCAGATTCATTATCACGATTACAAAATTTAGCAACAATTATAATTGTTGCAGGACTTATCACAGGTATATCAGTGACTGAAAAATAAACTGTGACAGGTTACACTCTGAGAAAATCCTGGTTTTGGTGTAGTGAAAGTAAGGTGATGCATTTATATCATCTAGATTCTCTAGTGATAAACTCGCCAAGACAAATTTTGTTTCAAAAGATGAAACTTTTCAATTGATATGATGCTCTAGCGATAAACTCGCCAAGACAAATTGTATCATCTTTGCGTACTCATTTAATAAACCACGAAACTTGGCAGTTATCATATCCTGGTGGCTGAAAGCTATTAACCACACCAACAAACTAATGTCTTGGTACAAGTGTCTACCAAAAGATTGAATTGGTGGCTACACATAGTGTCTTGAAGTATTTACCTTCTAGTGTACTTTGTGGTTGTTAAACTCTCGTGGCTGAAAGATACTAACAACGCCAAAAATTTGATGGTTGGTTGAGGTGTCTACCAACAGGTTATTTCGTGGGTAAGATGAGTGGCAAAAGATGTGTACCTTTTAGGGTACGGTTTGGTTGCCCAAACATGATGGTTGGAGGATAATAATAACACATACGATATTTCGGTTGTTTAGTTGTTCATGCTAAAGCCTTCCACCCACTATCGTTGTTGAAAAACTGGTGGTTAGACATTTCCGCCAACCATAGTTGTTTTTAGTTACAAATAATTGTTGCTGAAGAATTCCACCAACTGTAGTTAGTAAGAAAATAGTCGCTAAAGCCAAGTTTTCTTGTAGCAAAGACATTTTTGGTGGGGTCATCAAAATAGTAGAGGTAATTGTCCTATTGGTTGGAAAAAACTTAGTATACCTAAGTCTTTAGGTGGTCTAGGGTTCATAAATCTTGAAAATTTCAATACTGCCATGCTCACTAAAATTGCCTGGAAAGCCTGTAATGATAATGATTCTCTTTGTATGCAGATTATTAGAGCCAAATATGGTAAGAATGGTGGTTTACTTTGTATTGATAAGTTAAAGGATGATTGTTCTTGGTTTTGGAGAAGTTTTTATTCTGGTCTAGAGGTGGTTCAACAACATTCTATGTGGATTGTGCAATGTGGTACAAAAATTAATATATGGCTAGATAATTGGATTATAGGGTATAATAGTCCACCGGTTCCAGTATTGGGACTTTCTAGTCTAAATACTTATAATTTGGTATGTGATATTTTTCTTCCCGATACTAGAACATGGAATACTGATCTCATTGTTTCAATGTTTAATCATGATACTGCTACTGCAATTCTTAACATGAATGTTCCTTTAACTGGTCAGGATTATCTAGTGTGGAAACCAGATAGAAAGGGTAAATTCTCTGTCAAAAGTGCTTACAACACTTTATGTGATGATTATGTCAATAATGTTATAAATGATGATCTCATACCTATAGAGGTTTGGAAAAAACTCTGGCATATGAGATTTCCTCACAGAGTTCAGTTGTTCTTGTGGAAATGTTTGAAAGACATAGTTCCAACTAGGGAGAAAATCTATGTTTACAAACAGGATATAGAATATCATTGTAGGTTTTGCAACAATGATATGGAAACCAGTACTCACATTTTTAGAGATTTTCCTTATGCTAGGTCAATCTGGTTAGGTGTGAATGTTAACATCACAACTGTTTTGCATGATTTTAACTCCTTCCATGAATGGCTGGTAAGTTGGTTCTTAGATCACAATAATGAACAGGGTGCTGGTTTTGATGCTGATGGTTATACTTGTAAACTAATGTGCACTATCTGGTACATTTGGAAAGATAGATACAACTTAGTTTTTCAGAATACCAAACCAAATGCTAATAGTACTATATCTAGAATTCAAAATATGTTACGGCAGTGTACTCTTACTTATTCTACTTCAGGGGTAAATAAGAGTCATCATGAAGTTAATAAGATTTGGTCACCTCCAGAAACAGATTATGTGAAAATCAACATTGATGCCTCCTATTTATATGATACTAGAAAAGTAAGTGTTGGTCTGATTATTCGTGACTGTGCAGGTACCATCTTAGGGATCAAAGGAGTCAATCTAGATGAGGAAGTGGAGGAAGAATTTGGAGCTGAATACTTTGAGTGCAAAGCTCTGTTATTGGCAGTGGAATGGATGGAGCATCTAGATTATAAGAAGGTGATCTCCGAAATGGATTGTGATAATGTGGTGGTATCTCTGCAAAGTGTGGATTCACAAGTTCATTGGCATAACAAACACTTGCTTTCAGCTATTAAAAATAAATTTTCTATGTTCAATTTCTTGTTTTGTAAGTCAGTTCATAGATTAGGCAATAGTGTGGCTCATGCCATAGCAGGAAAAGCAAGGCTTTAACCTAACAATTTTACTTTTATGAACCAATGGTATTATCCTCCTGATATCATTAAATTATTAGAGGAGGACTATGTAATATCTCATTTCAATTAATAAACAACTCATTAGTACCAAAAAAAAAAAGTACGAAAGTTTCCTCTCATTTGCGCCTCCTAAAGAAAAGAAAACCCTACAGATGAACACCAAACAGATCTTTTCTCTCTGATTATTACCATCACAACCTAGTCATGGCCACAGATTTCAACATCTTCAATACCTACAACAATATTCCACATAATGATTTTTTCTCTCAGAAAAATAATAAAAACAGTATTTACAATCCGTACCAGAAGTTTTAATGGAATCAATACACGATAATGTATGGATCTGGATGTCAGATCCAACCTTACCTGTTCTTTTTCGGGATCTCGAGAAGTAAAATAGGATGAGATGGTGTGAATAAATCGATCTGGGAAAAGTACTTCTATAGTTCTTTTGTATTTCCCCGTACTTACTAGTTATATTAAGAAATACATGTTTTTCAATAGCACTGAAACCTTTTGATTAAAGTTCTGCTACAAATTAGTTTCAATTTTTATTTTTCTGTCTGCCTTTAACTTCTGTTCAAGCCACCGTCATTTTGAGTCTCTGGAGTCCATTTTTGTTTTGACAATTTTGAGTCTATGTCCATCTTCAATTTTAAATTTTACACCGAGAGGCAGCAGCCAAATAGAGCAACAAACACCTTTTTAGGTAAAATACGAGAACAAAAATAGTCCATGGAAGGATGTTAACACCAAATTGGAGATAAAAATCAACTGACTAGCATATTCTTGGATCAAGTTAAAAATGTTTACTGGGAATCTTGACATGAAAGTTCGATCAAATGAAATCACCACCACCACACCAACAAAAATGAATACCACAACAATAAAAAAACATAGTTGCAAGTATCGATCAAAACAACATTAATGTTGTAAAAATGTTGGAATTAGACTAACCAGAGGCCTAAGAAACTAAGCAATTTCCTAACAGGTTTCTTATACTTTCCATGAAATTGTTTATAATCTATCCTTAATTTCCTTATAAACGTGTATCCAGACTAGACTTTTTCTTACTACATTTTATATGAAATCATTCATTAACGATCCTTTTAAATGTATTCAAAGTTCAAACTTGTTTGACTCCTTCATTCGGCTGAATTTTAGATAGGATTTTGGACAATCGAGAATAATCAAACCGTTGAAATTAGCGTCACTGAATATTCAATTGTGTAGTTAGCTTGCCCTTAACTAAAAGTTTCACCTTTTTTCCACCCACACTTTTCCTATTTGCCACCTCCCTCAAAAGCTAAAAGTAGTAGTTAGTAATTCCTTTCATTCTATTTTTTTCTATATGCCACCTATAAAGTGAAATTAAATTGGACTACCCTTATTTTTCTTTTTCTTTATTAATATCCATTTTCACTAAAATCATTTCTCTCCTTCTTCTTCATTAATATCCATTTTCATATAAAAATCGTAACCCTGGGTTAAAGCTTTTATCATTTAAATCGTCGAGACAACCAACAAATAATCCGTAAACCATTTTATGGAAGATTTCACTGATGAAAATCTAGGGTAAAATACCCACATCAGAGTCCAGATTAAAGTTGCCAGCATCCTCCTAATCATAGTCTAGATTAAAATTGAGCTCTATAATTCTATTTGGTGGAGAGGACAATAAATTAACTTATTCCAAAATGATAACTTTAATAGTTTTAACTTGATTCCTTAATTTGTTCCATGATTACATTTAATTTCTTCATCATCGGGGATTTATTGTTATGTTTGATTTGGAAGTATCCAATCTGTTGATAATAAATTAGGTTACATATTCATACCGTAGAATTGTAGTCATCCAGCATATGACAACTAGATTATGAACTTTCTTTCTTCGTATTATCAAACATGAAGATGTTTGGTCGTTTGGTGGAGATAAAGCATAATAAGATGGTCGGTGAGTGGAGATGGAGACGAGAAGAAGAAAATATTATGCAACTTAGGGTTTTTGTTATCACTTTTTCTTAATTATTGGCTGGCTTTATTATTATGGGTACACACAAAGTCAATAGGTAGTATTTAGGATAATCGAGGGTGGTAAATAGTAGTACACACAAAGTCAGAGTATTTAAAATTTATGTGGGTGGTAAATAGGATAAACGAGGGTGGCAATTTACGTGAGTGGCAAATAGAAAAAGCGTGGGTGGAAAATAGAGAGAACCTAACTAAATTTTGGAAAGTCTACTCTAACTCTTCAAAACCGATATTAAAGCAGTGAAGTCTTCTTCAATTTTGATCGCTATTATAAACCATAATTTTCATTTCCCTTCTTTGCAGAATCCTTCACCACAAACCTTCAATCTTCATGCCATTAAAATAGAAAAGCACCCTATTTCCCCGACCATAGAACCTTTATCGCATCTTAAATATGTATAGAAGCTTTCTAGCTCTTATTCCGAAATACTACCTTTCTAGCTCTTATTCCAAAATCAGAAAATCCATCCACCCCAGCAGAATACAGACCCATTAGCTTGTGCAACTCAACTTATAAGATAACACCTAAGATTTTAGCTAACAGACTCAGACCTATTTTTTCTCGCATCATCTCGCCTTTCCAATCACCTTTCATGCCTAATCGTAAAATCACCGATAACATAGTTATGGCTCAGGAAGTGGTTCACAACATGAAGAAATTCAAAGTAAAAGGGGGTCCGATGGGTATCAAGCTCGACATGAGCAAGGCATTTGATAGGGTCAGTTGGACTTATCTCATTGAACTCATGAAAAGTTAGGCTTCACAGATACTTTTTGCATGCTTATCCACCAATGTATTAGTACCCCTTCTATAACAGTCCTTTGCAATGGTTCTCCCAGTAAGTTCTTTAATCCCACTCGGGTAATTCGTCAGGGGGATCCTCAATCCCCTTATTTGTTCCTTCTGTGCATGAAGGGGTTGACCAGACTCCTTCGAAAAGAGGAGGCAGTTGGTAACATCTATGGAATAAGCATAGGGAAAAATAACATCCATATTTCTCACCTCCTTTTCGCTGATGATTGTATCATCTTCTCCAACGCTTTTCTTGCTGATTCCAATAACATCTTAGGAATTTTAAACACCTTTAGTCTTGCTTCGGGGCAAATGATTAACTTTCAAAAATCGTGTATATTATTTAGAAATAAATTCCCAAATAAGTTTGGTAAATGATCATAAAAATTCTTAAAGTCCAAAAGATAAACATCTCTGATAGCTACTTAGGTTCTCCTTTATTCATTGGTGCCTTTAAGATTAAATGCTTTGATTCAATGCTTGCTAGATTTAGGGGAAGACTACAAAATTGGAGAGGTATGACGCTATCTAAAATTGGAGAGGTATGGCGCTATCTCCAGCTGCAAAAACAGTAGTAGTCAAGTCCATATTAGAATCTATTCCTATCTATCATATGGTATGTTTCAAAATTCCTAAAGAAATTACCAACTCATTTCCCTCCAAAGAAACATTTGGTGGGGGAAGAAGGAAGGTAAAAAAGGTTTTTATCCCAAAGCTTGGCCTTTCCTTTGTAAACCAACAAACCTAGGGGGCTCAGGCTTTCGAGACCTAGATACAAACAACACATCCCAACTAGGAAGGTTAGCATGGAATCTCTTGGCCTCTCCTGATTCTTTAGTTGCTCAAAGCCAGAGAGAAAAATACTTCCCTAAATGTAGACATCTTCTTGACCCTAAGATTACAAATTCCGATTCTTGGATATGGAACTGCATCCAAAAAGGCCTAACAGATATTAAGCCTTTCTGCATTTGGGAGATCGGTAACGGGGAGTCGGTTCACATAAAAGAATATTGCTGGCTCCCGGAAGCAATGGATCTAAGCTCTATCCATATACCACAACATATCTACCTAGTTAGTCACTTAGTTGATCATTCAACCAAAAATTGGAACATTGATCTGATCTTCAATATCTTTGACCCTCCCACTGTTGAGTACATTTTGTCTATCCCAATTAGATCTTGTATTAAGGACGCCATCCGGTGGAAACTTCACCCAAATGGTGTCTTTACTACTGCATCTATATATGCTAACCTCAAAAGGTTTGTTAAAGTGACAAACTCTTTATGGGATAAAATCTGGGCCATGCATACGTAGCCAAGAGCCACCCTTTTTATCTATAAATGTATGAACAACATGGTACCAACAACCTCTTTCCTTGCAAGATTTTCTGAAATTCCTGATATTTGCGCAATATGCTCCCAACGAGGTGAAACTATATACCACATTTTATTAGACTGTGCTTTTGCTAGGGATGTATGGTTTGCCTCTCCTATTAATTCGTATCCAGCAGATGTCTCTCCTCAATCTATTGTGCAATAGATCCCAACCTGGAACCAACACCCACCAGGCTGGCCGCGAGATCAAGGACCATGGGATGCCCTATGTGCAGCAATTGTTTGGCATATTTAGAAGGCGAGATGCGACAAGACCTTCCAAGGAATCAATTCAAATCCCAAGCATACCTTTGAAAGAGCTCGGTAGTTCTGGGAATACAATCATATAGATAGGAAGCGACTGACTACCACAACCATCAACAGTCAATAATCAATAATGGTTGATAGATGGAGTAGTCCGCCCGTGCGAGTGGCAAAAATAAACTTAGCTACAAAATGGAACCCCACAACAAAGCTTTTTGTTATGCTTTAATACTAAGAAATGTTGTTGGTTTCTGCAGGGAAGTAAGGGTCTCAACAACAACAGCTCAGGCTAAAGACGTGGGAGAGGTGCTAACAATAGTTGAAGCTTGGAAATGGGGACTGATCGTTGAAGAGCCAATAACTATTGTAGAAACTAGCAACAATAACCTCGTCAGATTGACTACGAACCTCAACTGCAACATGGAATGGCAAGCTAAATCTATTTGGAACAACAAGGAGACTAGTTTTTTGGGGCCAGACCAAGCTCATAAGTCCTTTACTTTCAATTATGTAACTAAGAAAGCCAACCAGGAAGCAATTGCATTGGCAACCAAAACCAATACAATTACTACCTGCAACTTTCATGGAGATCCTCCAAGCTTTATTTTTGATATTTTAGACAAAGACAGGATCGAGAGCCTCAACTCTCGACAAGTCACTATGTATAATGTTTTCTCTATTTTTATTTGAATTTACTTATCAAAAAAAATGTATAGAAGCTTTGATGCGGACGAAAATAGGTTAAAGGATTTATTTGAGACCGATGTGAAGGAGATGGATTTGGGAGAAATTTATGGCTTTATGCTCTTGGGATCACAAATTGCCTCATCAACCGAGTATACAAACTTGGTCCAGCTGAAATCTACGTGAGTTTAGTTTTAGTTCTCTCTATTGTGTGAACGTGCTTGATGCCACCATTCTCACTCCAAAAGAGTCGAGATATTTCCACAATATTCCCGCACCTCACAACGCATAAGGATAAAGATTATCAAAATAATCATTAACCTTTATAAATTGTTGACCATTCAAGTTTAATTTGAACACGTAAACTTATGTGTCCTTTGGCTATAAATAGCCAATTCATTTACATTTGGTCAATAACATCTTCCCATTTTCACTCGAGTATGTTCTTAGCATCCCACATTAGTACACAGTTGTACTACCTTGATATATTATAGTTATCATCTGTGTATAAACTTAAATAAGATAGATGCAATCATTAAAGAGTTGAACATTCCACAATACGTTTCCAGCACGAATCGCTCCCGACGCTAGACGGTCAAGCTGTTATTATTCAACAACTTAAATACAAGAAGTATAGGTAGTTGTTGTTTCTTTGAATACTTCTCTTAAATGGAAAATCTAACTAAACTCGAATTCGCAGGTCTTAATATCTCAGGAAATAATTATATTTCTTGGGCACTTGATGCCGAGCTTCATTTGGAAGCTAAAGGCCTCGGGCATACTATTACGGAAGGAAAGAACGCGTCCAGCCAGGACCGCGCTACAGCTCTAATTTTCCTCCGCCATCATCTCCATGATGATTTGAAAAAGTAATATTTGACAGTTAAAAACCCACTTACTTTGTGGAACTGTCTGAAAAAACGGTTTGACCACCTGAAGTTGGCCATACTTCCAAAGGCTCGGAATGATTGGTTGAACTTGCAGCTGCAAGATTTTCGATCAGTGGCCGCTTATAACTCTGCTCTGTTTAAAATCACCTCAACACTAAAATTGTGCGGTGAAGATGTCACTGACAATCAAATGTTAGAGAAAACATTTACAACCTTTCATGCCTCGAATGTGCTCATGCAGCAGCAATATCGAGAGCATAAATTTATGGAATATTCTGATATAATTTCATGTTTGTTAATTACAGAGCAGAATAATGAGCTTTTGTTAAGAAACCATAAAACTCGTCCCGTTGGTTCCGCAGCGGTGCCTGAAGCACACGTAGCTACGTCTTTTGGACGGGGAAATAATCATGGTAACAAAGGCAAACGTGGACATGGTAAAAGAAACCATCGTGGGGGCCATAAAAATGAACGGGGAAAGGGTACCCGTTACCAGCCGTACCAACGACCGTTGAAAATTACGGAACCAAAGCAAGAAAAGGGGAAGGGTTCTTCTAGTCAACCTCCCCAGAAAAATGTTTGTTATCAGTGTGGCTTAACTGATCACTAGCAGCATACCTATCGTATACCGGAATATTTTGTTAGGCTCTATCAGGCATCCCTGAAGCAACCTGCCGAAGACATAGAGACAAATTTAATGGAAGCAAGTGCCCCTAGTACCAATGGTACCCACTTGGATGTGTCTGATTATCTCGCCGACCCCGAAGGTGGCGAGCCTAGTCAGTTTTCTTTTGATGAGATGTAAAACTAAATGTTTCCTTTATATGCCATGTAACATATTTTTGAGTTTGTGTGTGTTTTTATTTTTGTTGTTTTGTGTGTGTTTTTTGGTGTAATATTAATGTGTGTGTTTTTGGTGTAATATTAGTGTATGTGTTTTTTGGTGTAATATAAGTGAATATTTTGGTAGTACCGTTGTTAATTTTCTCTTATCTATTTGTGTTGAAGGATATGGATTCCAGAAGTAATCTATCCAAAATAGACGGTGGGGATATTTGTTTGGTTGACAGTGGAACAACAAACACGATTTTTCGAACCTACAAATATTTTATAACCTTGAAAAGGTTTAAGGGTAATGTGAATGTAGTCTGATAGATGGCTCCGGAAAAGCATGTATCATTCTACCAGGTGGTACGAAATTAATTATTGAGGATGCCTTATATTCTACCAGATCCCAGAGGAATCTATTGAGTTTTAAAGATATTAGGCGCAATGGTTACCACCTTGAAACAGCGGATGCACATAATATGGAGTACCTATATATTACTTCATCTGTCTCGTGCCAGAAGCACATTATAGAGAGGCTTAAGGCTATCTCTTCTGGGTTATATCCTACGAGAATTCGAACAGTCGAATCTCATGCGGTCATTAACCAGAAGTTTAATGACCCTGAATTATTCAAGCTTTGGCATGACCGACTTGGACACCCGGGTTCTACCATGATGAGTAGAATAATACAAAATGCTCATGGATATCCGTTGCAAAACCAGAAGATTTTATTAAGCAAGGATATGAATTGTGTTGCTTGTTCCCTGGGAAAATTGTTTATAAAACCATCTTTGGCCAAAGTTATTATTGAATCACCAACATTCCTACAGAGGATACATGGTGACATTTGTGGGCATATCCACCCACAGAGTGGGCCATTCCAATACTTTATGGTATTGATAGACGCATCTGCTAGATGGTCTCATGTCTACTTATTATCAACACGTAATGTTGAGTTTGCCAGACTGCTTGCCCAAATTATTCGGTTGCGAGCCTATTTTCCGGACTTTCCTATTAAGTCTGTCCGACTTGATGGCGCTAGTGAACTTACATCTAAGGCCTTTGATGCTTATTGCCTTTCAGTTGGTATTGATGTCGAGCATCTTGTAGCACATGTGCACACTCAGAATGGATTGTCTGAGTCCTTTATAAAGCATCTTCAGTTAATTGCTTGACCCATGCTTATGAGGACTAAATTACTAGTTTCCGCTTGGGGACATGCTATTTTGCATGCAACGGCTTTAATCCGGCTTCGACCAACTGCTAACCATCAATAATCCCCTCTTCAACTTGTCTTGGGGAAGCAACCAGATATATCGCATTTACGTGTTGTTGGTTGTGCTGTCTATGTGCCTATTGCACCACCACAACGCACTAAATTCTGTCCACAACTTCGCCTTGGTATTTATGTTGGTTTTGATTCACCATCCATTATAAGGTATTTAAAACCTTTAACAGGTGATGTATTTACAGCTAGATTTGCAGATTGTAATTCTGATGAGACACTTTTCCCGCCGTTATGGGGAGATAGTAAGTCGACACAGGAACGACGCGAAATATCTTGGTACACACCAAGTTTGTCTCATCTTGATTCTTGCACTAATCAATTTGAAATTAAAGTGCAAAAGATTATACATTTGCAAAATATTGCAAACCAAATGCCGGATGCATTTACTGATACTTGTCGAATTACAAAATCATATGTGCCTGCAAGAAATGCTCCAACTCGGATTGATGTACCAAGTGGACAAAATGGGAGCTCAGCGGCAAATGAGTCATCAAAGCCACGCCTGAAGCGTGGAAGACCCGTTGGTTCAAAATATTCTATCCCTCGAAAGAGGAAAAGCCAAGTTGTCTCAATCAAAGATAGCACTCCTGAAGAGGCTATAGATAGTGCTTCTGAAGAGACTATCAAAGAACGATCCACTTTCTATGATGAACCTCCTGAAGAGGACAAAGTCTCGGATGAGACACAGGTACATGTAAATGAGGAAATTTCCATAAATTACGCATGTGACAGAGAAGTGTGGGACCGTAATATAGTAATTGTCGACGACATATTTTCATTCTCAGTAGCTACTGAAATCGCCAAAGATAATGATGACATTGAACCACACTCTATAGAGGAATGTCGACAAAGAGACGATTGTCCTAAATGGAAAGTGGAAATCCAAGATGAATTGGAATCTCTCACTAAACGCAATGTTTTTGGGCGCCTAATACAGACACCAAAAAATGTGAATCCTGTGGATTACAAATGGGTGTTTGTGAGAAAGAGTAATGAGAGAAATGAAGTCGTTCGCTATAAAGCACGACTAGTGGCAAAGGGTTTCCTGCAAAAACCTGGGATTGACTATGAAGAGACATACTCCACTGTTATGGATGAAATTACCTTTCGATATTTAATTAGTCTGGCAGTCTTTGAAAGGTTAGACATGCATCTAATGGACGTGGTCACAACGTATCTATATGGCAAGATAGATACAGATATTTATATGAAACTTCCGGAAGGATTTAAGTTACCTGAAGGAAAACCACGTCATATGTATTCACTAAAAATAAATAGAGCTCTATATGGATTGAAACAATCCGGGAGAATGTGGTATAATCGCCTCAGTGAATACCTAATAAAAGAGGGATATGTGAACGATCCTATTTGCCCTTGTGTGTTTATTAAAAATACAGAATCTGGAATTGCACTAATAGATGTATATGTAGATGACATCAATCTAATTGGAACTCCTGAAGAACTATCTAAGGAAGTTGAATGCTTAAAGAAGGAGTTCGAGATGAAGGATCTCGGTAAAACAAAATTTTGTCTTGGCCTACAACTTGAGCATTATGAAAGTGGAATTCTTGTCCATCAATCCACTTACACAGAGAAAATCTTGAAGCATTTTAGAATGGACAAAGCATATCCACTTAGCCCCCCAATGATTGTAAGATCTCATGATCCTAAAAGAGATCCATTTCATCCTAAAGAGGAGGATGAAGCACTTCTTGGTCCGGAAGTACCATACTTAAGTGCAATTGGGGATTTGTTATATTTAGCTCAATGTACCAGGCCCGACATTTCTTTTACAATAAATTTACTAGCCAGGTATAGTTCTGCTCTAACAAAAAGACATTGGATAGGAGTAAAACACATTTTTCGTTACCTTTGTGGTACTACTGACATGGGTTTGTTCTACTCGAAAGATTCTTTAGATTTTCCATAGATAACAGGGTATACGGATGCTGGATACCTATCGGACCCGTACAAAGGAATCTCTCAGACAGGTTATGTTTTTACCGTTGGCGGTACTGCAATCTCATGGCATTCCTATAAGCAGAGAATCCCATCTACTTCCTCGAATCACTCCGAGATAATTTCTCTCCATGAAACAAGAAACAAGTAGAGAATGTGTATGGTTACAGTCATTAATCGAACACATTAGAAGCTCTTGCGGTCTGGCTTCCATAACCAGTATGGCAACAACAATTTGTAAAGGAAAGTCAGCGTGCATAACACAAATGAAAGAAGGCTACATCAAGGGTGATAGAATAAAGCACATTTCACCAAAGTTATTTTATTCTCACCACCTCCCAAAAAACAACAAGATTGATATCCAGAAGATACAATCTAGTGAAAATTATGCTGATCTATTCACCAAGTCGTTACCAACAAAAGTTTTCTGAAAGATGGTATATGGAATCGGAATGCGCCACATGCACAAGCAGAAAAATTAATGGAGGTTTCGATCAGGGGGAGTCTTGGACTATAACGCGCTGTACTCTTTTTCCTTCGTCAAGGTTTTGTCCCGCTGGGTTTTTCTTGTCAAGGTTTTAACGAGGCAGCATATGCGTGTCCAAAACCGTTCTAAGATTTTTTTTTGTTGTACTCTTTTTCCTTCATCCGGGTTTTATCCCATTGGGTTTTACCGGTAAGGTTTTAACGAGGCAAGGTTCTTAGAAATGGTGGTCCAAGGGGGAGTGTTGTGTGAACGTGATTGATGGCCCACCATTCTCACTCCAAAAGAGTCGAGATATTTCCACAATATTCCCGCACCTCACAACGCATAAGGATAAAGATTATCAAAATAATCATTAACCTTTATAAATTGTTGACCATTCAAGTTTAATTTGAACACGTAAACTTTTGTGTCCTTTGGCTATAAATAGCCAGTTCATTTACCTTAAAGGGTGGTAAGAGGAAAAAAACAGAAAGCAATAACATATTTCCATTTTCACTCGAGTATGTTCTTAGCATCCCACATTAGTACACAGTTGTACTACCTTGATATATTATAGTTATCATCTGTGTATAAACTTAAATAAGATAGCTGCAATCATTAAAGGGTTAAACATTCCACGATACTCTCTTTATTTTTATATTCCGATAAGCTTTTTCCTTTTTGTAGAATGGATAACAGAATATTGGATTTGTAGGCATATACAGTGGAACCTCTATATAAGAATATTTTTGGGACCATAAAAAATTATTCATATATAGAGGTAATATTTATACTGATTATGATAAGTTGGGACCATCATTTTTTATTCGTATACAAACTTTATTCCTTTATAGAGTATTCTTATATGGAGGTTCTGCTATATGTGTTGTTTTAATTTCCTAAGACTAAAGTGCACATTTCCTCACTCTTTAGATCGAAGTAATAGCACCTTTTGCATGGAAAAAGCATGAACCAGTTCTTTTTGAAGATGTCAACAAGTTGCAATATTTGGACTTGGAGTTGGGCAATAGCTGCAGGAAATTGGTAGAAAATCCAACCATTAGTGGTTTGGAGGTCTATGTTAATGTAACTCAGAATAACCCTCCAAAAGCAAGCAGGGATGGAGCTAAATAGAGCTTAGGGGTGGCCGCCACCCCTTGGTTTTGGTTAATTCCTTAGTGATCCTTTAAAATTCTTACTAATTAAAAGAAAAATCTCTTAATAAGCCCCCTCTAAATAAATCTTTTTTCCATTTATCTCCCTTTGTATGGAATTTCTGGCTCGTCTCTGAAAGCAAGATCTTGGGCATTCAAAGAGCATTTTTATCAACAAAGGATCTTATGAAGTTGTATACATTGTTTGAGTTCTTGGTAGTGTGTCTTTGGGTTTCAAGGTGAAGTGTGCAAGGATTCACCGCTTGAAAATATTTACGATGGATTTAATTCCCGTGATCCTAGCCTTTTAAATCTTTCGAGAATGTAATTTTTATAGGCAGTTTGAGGAAACTAAATATGATATCATATTTGGTCCTTTTAGTAGACACAACACCAGAAACTAAATATGTAATTTAACACCCTATTACCACTCTCTTCTCTCTTTCTCCTTCCTTTCTCAAAAGAACAAAAAAAAACTTTGAGCTGCCTTGTTTAGATTTGGTCTTTTTAAACCAGATCTGAGCAATAATTCTTTTTTCTTTTAAAGTTTTTGGTAGTAGGTAATGAACAATATGTTTTTACATCGTTTCTGGTGTCTTTTGACATATTTCTTCGTTGTTTTGGGGCGATTTTTCTTCGTCATTGTGGGGCGAGTTCTTCAAATTTTAATGGCTGATTCGTGGCTTACTTATCTCGATTTAAAAACATCGACGGTTCATCACTACATCGCTTTCAATCAGCATCCGTGTTTGTGTGGATCGACATATTCATGGGAAAATTACTCATTTGTTTTAGGAGCATCTCCTATCAAAGAAGACTACAATCTGATTAAATGGTTGGAAATCATTTCTGGATATACCATCATCTCTCCCTTATACATAAGAATAAATTGGATATTATTAGACGTGTATATCTTCCATCAACATAGTGTGGGAACACATGACACATCAACAGAAGCCAAGTGCAAGTTCGTTGTAAGTCCAAGTTACTCAGCACATAATATCAGTCTGTTGTAAAGTCCAGGTCTTGCGTTGTAACTAGTTGTAAACCTTCCAGTAATATCGTACAATTTGTTTAACATTAGTTTTGAACTTTTCCTTTATACATATAAATACTGAATGGAAGTCAGTCTAGTCTACACAATTGTGAGACTCTTAACCTCAATAACCTAAAATCTTTGATGATATCATCTTGATCCATCCTATGACCTATTTTTCCTTCCGCAAAGCACTTCTCTGATTTCTCATAATGGTGGAATCCACTAATCAATCACCACATGAAAGTCTTATTCATCAAAACACATAAATCCCATCCACTCAATCTTCAGGAAACCCTATGACCTTAGATCCCTACGTCATTCATCCCAGTGATAATCTGGCGACTGTATTGTTTTCTCCACTATTGCAATGAGATAATTATGAATCATGGGTACATGGTATTACCAAGTCTGTGAACGCAAAATAGAAACTTGGCTTCGTGGATGGATCTCTTCCTCCTCCATCTGATGAACTCGCCTATCAATGCTGGAAGCGTTGCGATAATTTAGTGGGAAGTTGGATCCTTAATTCATATTAGCCTGATATACGGGCAAGCTATTTATACGCACCTTCTTCACATGATATCTGGAAATATCTCCAGGTAAGATTTTGCATCTCCAATGCACTTATCTTGTTTAGATTGAAATTTGAAATTCCTGCTATTCGACAAGAGTCGATGTCAATGTCTTTATATTACACAAAAATCAAAACACTATGGGATCAATATGATTCCCTTGTTGCTGTCACTGAAGTCTGTATTTGTGGTGTTGGGAAATCATTGCTCGAACGCCTAGAGTGTGACAGAGCCATGGAATTTCTCCAAGGCTTGCATGATAGATTTTCTAACCTAAAAAGTCAGATCATGTTAATGGATCCATTTCCTACTGCCTTGAGAATCTTCAACATGGTGCAATAAGAAGAGGAACAACAACATATCACTTCCAACCCTCTTCCCAACATTGAGTTTGCGGCTCTCAATACCAACCGTTATGCTACACAGCCTGCTGCTCGATCTTCTGCTAGCCAGAACAAACGGCCACGACCCCACTGCGACTATTGTAATCGCCATGGAAATGTTCGAGACAAGTGATATCGTCTACACGGTTTTCCCTATTCCTCTGCATCACAACCAATTACTTCCAACACCACCGTTGTTCCTCCAGAATCTCAACTTTCATATCCACATGCGATGCCTACATTCTCAGCTGAACAATACTCCTGTCTGCTGGCACTCATCAATCCTCCATCCGAGGATACTCCAATGGAATCAAGGGTGAACTTTGTTGGTAAGCTTCTTAATACTTTTTTCTTTGAGCCATGGTTTGTTGATAGTGGTGCTACTCACTATATTTCTAACTCATTATCTTATTTCACTTCATATTCTCCTGTTAAATCTTTGATTCAAATGCAACTTCCTGATAGTACTCTTTATACTGTCAAACATATTGGTAAAGTTGTTTTCTCACCAACTCTCAAATTATCTAATGTTCATCATATTCCAAACTTTAAATTTAATCTTCTGTCCGTGAGCCAGTTAACTCTCTTTTTGAATTATGTTGTTGTTCTTACCCACGATTCTTTCACTTTTCAAGACCAGCTCACGACCAAAGTGAAAACTTACTGTGGGCTCTATTAGCTTCGAGTTTCTACAACTCCAGCAGCATCGCCTAAAGCTCTTTTCAATAAGATGTCATTCGATATTTGGCATTGTCGTCTTGGACATCCTAGTTTAGATCGTTTCCGTTTTTTTATGTAATTCGTATGATTATATTCATTCTAATTTTTCCACTACTTGCGATATATGGCCGATGGATAAATAGACTCGTTTATCGTTTAATAAAAATAGTATTTCCTCTCAACGCTGTTTTGAACTAATTCATTGTGACATATGGGGACCATTTTCTATACCCTCTCTCACTAGTGCAAAGTATTTTCTCACCATTGTAGATGATTTTTCTCGCTTTACTTGGGTATATCTTGTGCATACCAAGAGTGAAATTTGTAAATTTATCAAAAACATTGTTTGTCATTTTGTGAATCAATATTCTAAGCAACTTCATACTAATTCTACATGTACTTCTTTACCTTTTCTTCCAATATTACAACGTATTCAATCAGATAATGGCACTGAATTTTTATCTCGATAATTTCAGGCATGGATCAATGAAAATGACATTCAGCATCAGTGCAGTTGTATTTATACTCCACAACAAAATGGAGTGGTTGAAAGGAAATACCGCCATTTACTGATTGTTGCTAGGGCTCTTCGTTTTCAGGAAAATTTTCCTATTACATACTGGGGTGAATGCAGTTTAACGGAAACCTATCTCATCAATAAAATTCCCGCTCCGGTACTCTCTAAACGTTCTCCCCATGAAGTTTTGTTAGGTAGGAAACCTAAATATCGTCATCTTCGTATTTTCAGTTGTCTATGTTATGCTCATAATACTAGGATAACAAATAAATTTGATCCTCGTGCTCAGCCAGGAATATTTCTTGGCTATCCATGTAATCATAAAGGTTATATTGTGAAAATGCGGGGGGTCTAACAACCTCACCCAATATTTTGATTAGCAATCTGTATGGACAACTCCGAGTTGTTTTCTAGAGAATCAACTAGACTCAATTAATAGAAAATACTCAAGGAGTTATTATCCCAATCTCTCAATTTGATTTACTCAAGCAAATATGATTCGCGAGTCTAACCAAAGAGAGATAACTTGGATGGTGCTAAAGAACAATATCCAAGTGTCAATCAATTTAAATCAACAACCTATAAGGTCGGATATTCTAATTGATTGAACAACGCACAACCTGTATTATTTCAATTATATAACAAAATATAATGCGGAAAAGAAATAACATAGACACAAGAATTTTGTTAACAAGGAAACCGCAAATGCATAAAAACCCGGGACCTAGACCAGATTAAACATACACTGTATTAGGCCGCTACATACACCATCCTACTCCAAATTAACTTTGATCTGGATTGTAGTTGAACCCCAATCAATATCACACTGATCCAAGGTACAGTTATGCTCCTACGCCTCTGATCCTAGCAGGATATTGCGCATTTGATTCCCTTATCTGATCTCACCCACAACCAAGAGTTGTTACGACCCAAAGTCGAAGAATTTAGCAAACAAATCTTTCTCACACATAAAAGTCTACAAGTAATAGATAAATTCGTCTCCCGCGAATAAACCTACGAGTTTTGTTCCGTCTTTTGATAAATCAAGGTGAACATGAACCAATCGATAAATCCAGACTTATATTCCCGAAGAACAGACAGTTTCATCAATCACCTCATAATAAACTTAATCGACGCAGCGAAGAAGATTATTGAGGAATCACAAACAATGAGACGAATATGTTTGTGACTACTTTTATCTTTCCTATCAGAGATAGAAATCTCAAGCCAATTATTACAATTGTACTCGTACGATAGAAACAACAAGATCATATTACACAACTACAAGAAAATTAGTACCGGTCTAGCTTCAAAATCCCAATGAAGTCTTTAAGTCGTTAACCTGGTTTTAGAGAAGAAAACCAAAGGTTAAAGGAGAATCGAGTCTAGATTTAGTAAACTAGTATCACACAGAATGTGTGGGGATTAGGTTTCCCAGTTACTAGAGTTCTCCCTTATATAGTCTTTCAAATTAGGGTTTGTAATCAATGTTAGCTTGCTAACAAAGCATTCAATATTCACCGTTAGATGAAAACCTGACTAGATACAAGCTAATATCTCTCAACCGTTAGATTGAAAACTTAGCTTTCCCTACACACATGTACTTGACGTTTTAAGTTCGTGTAACCATACCCAAACGTGTACAATGGTTGGTTCAATATTAGTCAACCAAATGGTTAGCCAAATGATAACTTTCATATCAACCATATTCTTCTTCACCATAGCTAGTCCAAATGACTCAAATGAACTAGTTAGAGAGTTGTTCAATTTCTATGAGATCCCAGGTATTACAAGAGACACAATTGAATCAAAAACGATGTGATTCACTCAATCATTTCATGAACTATAAAGCCACAGTTTTCAAAAGCATTCCTTAGTAATTTAAGATTAGTTCACGAAAAACGTTTTCAGACATAACCTCTTGAGTTCGCGGACTGAGTTCGCGGACTCAAGCTAACCGGTTGAAGTTAATAAACTCCAGCAGAATTTCTTGGGATGAGAACTTCCGTCAGTTCGCGGACTGCACCTGAGCTTCAACTTCAACAGATATTATCGGGTTCGAGAACTTACGACAGATCGCGGACTGGGTTCGCGGACTGAGTTGTTGCTCAAGTTCCGGTTCCACTTGATCAACAAAGTTCTCAAACTTCAGTACAATGTTAAGGACTTATACATATATGTGTTGCCACAACAATGTTTATATCCCACAATGGTTATGTAGTCTAAACTCTTATTTCAATCATTGGAACATTCTCAGAGGGCGTTATATAGTTGTTTTTCATAAACTATTTTTTGTCAGAGCGATTTCCAAAGTGATTGAAATATAACATGACTTTTTTCACTAGGCAAAGATGAACTTGGCTAAAACGAAAGCTTTACCAACACCCATTTTGAGAAATAGATAAGCGAGATATACTCAGCTCGAAATGTCACATGTGCATATTCTTAGTCTATATAGTGAAACGACTTTTGTCTCAAGATAGAAGATAAAGTAGATAGACTTTTGAGTGATAGATAAGTTCAAGTCTCCACATACCTTTTAGTCAATGAAGATCCACTGGTTCCTTGAGTAGTCCTCCGTCTTGTATGATGATCGCCATGGAGTTCTTGAGCTCAACTATACTTTATATCCTAGTCCGAGATCTTAGCTATAGTAGACTAGAAATCAAGACTTTATAGTTTTGATCACTAAGATTGAAAAACATGCTTGAGATAGCAACGCATGCGAGTTTGACCGAGAAGTGCTCTAACAATCTCCCCCTTTGTCAATTTTAGTGGCAAAACTATTAATACATATGGAATACAAAAAATATATAAATAAACTTTGTAGCTCCTATTCCACATGCCTAATCTTCAACAATACTCGAAATCTTCGTCACTTCCAAGTAGTCCAATGATCCCAAAGGTTGTAAGTTTAGCATCATCATTGTTGAAAATCCGTAGCTATAACAATAAGAAAAGCATTGGTTCTCAATCATTGTTATATAGTGTCATAGTATTATTACACAGTGTCAAAGTCCAATTGTATCACAACTTCAACAACAATACTATGGTGATACTTCACTCCCCCTTAGTCAATACTCCATCTCACATGGAAACCACTCCCCCTTACATAATGATCCGAAAACCATATGTATTTGTATTATGAACTACAATTAATTCTCCCCCTTTTTGTCAATAAATTGGCAAAGTTACAAGAACGGGATCCTAATGAAATTTCCGTAAGAGACATTTCATGACCAAAGGTAAATGTTCTATCATCTTTTTTAGATGCAATCATAAAGCCGAGGCTAAATGCATTCATCAAGGAGTTTATAAAGATACAAGATAACCCCTAAAAATTCCACAACCGCACTCCCCACAAAGATTTGGAAATTAAGCGCAAGTTCAAAAGAACTCTCCCCCATAAGATGTCATTCCCAAAGGAACAACAAGAGCGACCTTAATTTCAAGAGAAAAGAAGGATTTCTTTAGACTCAACAAATTGCATACAAGTATGAATTTGGAATCCAAAATATTCAATCATATTAACCAAAGCGAACCAAGATTAATTTGACTAAATATGCTCAACACCAGTAAACTTATGGAGACTTAATTCATCGATTAGATTATTCACAAGAGAACCCATAAATACTCTAACCGGATTACACAATTAAACTAATCACAAAGTAATCAATTCAATTGACCACACTCGACATGAGAAAAATCTATGGAGTGCTAACTAAATAATCACACAAGATGATTAATTTAGTTCATTTGGGCTCAACATAAGAGATTATGGAACCCGGACTAAGATTATCATAGGGAATGACAACCTTAACCATACATGTACTCAACATGAGAGAACTCATGGAATACAAACTAAATAACCACACAAGTTGATTAATTTAGTTCTTAATGCTCAACATTTTGCATCTTTATGGAACAACCAACCATGCCAATAAGAAATCGACTTAGTCGTATCGTTCTCAACATAAGATACAAGATGGAACCTTCACGGTAATACATAATAATATTGAAAAATTAAGCTCTATACCGTGGATAACAAAACAAGGACCTATTCTATTTTTCCATCACAAAGTGACATAATAGACTTTATCCTTGAATCACAAAATATTTTAACCTATCTTACATCAATAATTGACAATATAGGCTTAAATTTTGTTTTTTGCCAAAAGTCCATTCATTCCTTTATCAATATTTGCATACCAATATGTGAACGACTTTACTTTTGACAAAATATGTTACAATCAAGTTCACGGATGCAAACACACATATCCCATCAAACTATTGCAATATATAAAACCATAAAGATTAATACTGCAACCATCATCTTCCAAACAACTTTAGAATAAAACCAATAAATCTAAAAACAAGAGGATGAAAATATTGGATAGCTATGTGTAATCACAATGATGGCTATTCCAAAACACTAGTTATTCTTCTAAATAAAACAGAAAGCATAGAAGATTTACTAAACATGCTAAATCCGATTTCCAACTAAAGTTTGAACAATAGTGAGTTCATCTGAAGCTTCCTTTAGTTCTTTCTTCAGAAACTCAAGATTTCTTATTGCTATCCCGAGTTGTTCACAAATAACTTCAAAATCACGAAGAAGATTTATTACCAATTGTGAGGACACCTGAACTGGTAGATTATCTTCATGGTCAATAGCCTGATGACAGATTATGAAAACAGGGTCTTCATGAAACTCAATGGCTTTTTTCTCCATGATCACTTCTTTGTTACTTTTCTCCATTATGCCAAGAATCCAGTAGAATCTTTTTATCCTTATAGAATAAAGTGTCAATTGATAACATATATAAGGGGGTTCATATAAAACCCTAGGCACAAGAACGTTCGTGCGGATTTAGTGTCCGTGCACAGGTGGTCAGAGATGACCAAAACGTGGAGAACCAAACAAGAAGAGGAGGAACAAATTCAACAAGGAAATCATTGTAAAACACAATTGAACATACTTCGAAGGAGACTCGAAATAAATCCTTAAGATAAGGAATAATACATACACCTTTGACAACTTTCTCAAGACACTTTTCTTGAGAGCACAGAGCATCCTTCTTATCTCAAAAGAAGGATGCTTCAAAAAGAAGTCATGGTGTGGTAAGATGAGCACTTTGCTCATCATGGTTGACTTCTCCTCTAGAGAAACATAGAGATGAGTTGTTCAACAAAATTGAAGAACTTATACTAGAAGAAGAAATAGGAGTACCTGAGTTAGCCACTTTCCATGTTTTGGAGACGCCCCGTTTGAGTCTGTTTATACTTTTCTTAAGTTCTGAGACTCGATTATTTATGTGAAGAAAATCTGGAACAATATTCTTGGATTCACATCCTTTCATAAAAGGGGACATGGAACTTGATCTCTTTTTCCTTCTCCTGTGCCTTTTCATTTTTTCAGGGTTGTTAAACACCCATTTGTCGTTCTTCTTTCTACCTTGATTCACATTTAGTGTTTGAAAGTCACGAATAAGAGGTGACTTGTCAAGGTAGTTTTCTTGATTGTTGAATGTACCTTTTACTCCAGCAATATGAGGAACAGGTTTAATCACTTCGTTAGACACCCATATAAGAATGTCGTGAAGTTTTTTATTCCTCAAACGAAAATGATAATTCCGTTCAGGATGCCCTTTATTCCCACAATAATAGCAGTTAAAGAAATTGTTTTTAACTGTTCTTTTGTGAGTAAATTTGGGAGAAGTCCCTTTGTCCTTAGGCACATTGCAAGCTACAAACTTTGTTTCACATGAAGAGTTATCAACATCTTTGACAAAATTGATCTTACTTGTTTTTGGAGTGTTTATTCCTTTATAGCCCAGACCGCGTGTATCACGATGTCCTTTACATGCTCCAATCATAGAAGTCAATTTTGTAGAGATAGTATTGAATCTTTTCAGACTCTCTTCTAGAGATCTTACTTTATCAAGGGCAGCTGCAAGATCAGTCTCCAATGACTTTTCTTTAGTAAGAAGTCTGAGTTCTTTATCATGAAAACATTTCTGTTGAGAGTTATACTTTTCTTCAGTATCGGCAAGTATTTTTTTCAACATATAGAGGTTTCAGAGAAGATTGTCACATTCAGACCTTTTTGTACGAACATCTTCTTCACAATTTTTAACGATAGATTTTAGGAGATTGTACCCACCATCATATCCTTTAAAGAGTTTTCTCAATTTTCTATTTTCTTGACAAAGAGGAGCCATATACTTACTCAGGCAGGCTGTTGACCTTTTTATATTTAGCTCATGATCAAACAGCTTGATATATTGTGAGACTTCCTCATCAATACTCGGTCCTTCTTCTGAATCACTGTCATCTGAAAGGTCATCCAATTTCTCATCAAGAGATTTTTCCCAGTCAAATGTAGATTCAGTCACAGCACAACTAACAGAGCTTTTCTCAGAATCTTCAAGTCTTTGAGCTTCACCCGAGTGACTTTGTACTAGTGTTGCGTTATTAGAGATACTACTCTTGTCCATAAAGTCAGATTTCCACAAACACAGACTTGTAAGGTCTTAACCGTGTTTGCCTGCTCTGATACCAATTAAAAATTCGGGGGTCTAACAACCTCACCCAATATTTCGATTAGCAATATGTATGGACAACTCTGAGTTATTTTCTAGAGAATCAACTAGACAGTTAGACTCAATTAATAGAAAATACTCAAGGAGATATTATCCCAATCTCTCGATTTGATTTACTCAAGAAAATATGATTCGCGAGTCTAATCAAAGAGATATAACTTGGATGGTACCAAAGACCAATATCCAAGTGTCAATCGATTCAAATCAAAAACCAATAAGGTCGGATATTCTAATCGATTGAACAACGCACAACCTGTATTATTTCAATTATATAACAAAATATAATGCGGAATAGAAATAACACAGACACCAGAATTTCGTTAACGGGGAAACCGTAAATGTATAAAAACCCCGGGACCTAGTACATATCAAACATATATTGTATTAAGCTGCTACAGACACTAGCCTACTCCAAATTAACTTCGGTCTGGACTGTAGTTGAACCCCAACCAATCTCACACTGATCCAAGGTACAATTATGCTCCTATGCCTCTGATCCCAGCAGGATATTGCGCACTTGATTCCCTTAGCTGATCTCACCCACAACCAAGAGTTGTTATGACCCAAAGTTTTAGACTTTAATAAATAAATCTGTCTCACACAGAAAAGTCTAATGGTAATAGATAAATTCGTCTCCCACGAATAAACCTACGAGTTTTATTCCGTCTTTTGATAAATCAAGGTGAACAAGAACCAATCCATAAAACCAGACTTATATTCCCGAAGAATATCTCAATTTCATCAATCACTTCACAATAAACTTAATCAACGCAGCGAAGAAGATTATTGAGGAATTACAAACAATGAGACAAAGATGTTTGTGACTACTTTTATCTTGCCTATCGGAGATAGAAATCTCAAGCCAATTATTACAATTGTACTCGTACGATAGAAACACCAAGATCAGATCACACAACTACAAGAAAAGTAGTATCGGTCTGGCTTCACAATCCCAATGAAGTCTTTAAGTTGTTAACCTGGTTTTAGAGAAGAAAACCAAAGGTTAAAAGAGAATCGACTTTAGCTTTAGAAAACTAGTATCACACAGAATGTGTGGGGATTAGGTTTCCCAGTTGCTAGAGTTCTCCCTTATATAGTCTTTCAAATCAGGGTTTGCAATCAATGTTAGCTTGCTAACAAAGCATTCAATATTCACCGTTAGATGAAAACCTAATTAGATACAAGCTAATATCTCTCAACCGTTAGATCGAAAACTTAGCTTGCCATACACACATGTACTTGATGTTTTGAGTTCGTGTAACCGTACCCAAACGTGTACAATGGTTGGTTCAATATTAGTCAACCAAATGGTTAGCCAAATGATAACTTTCATATCAACCATATTCTTCTTCACCATAACTAGTCCAAATGACTCAAATGAACTAGTTAGAGAGTTATTCAATTGCTATGAGATCCTAGGTATTACAAGAGACACAATTGAATCAAAAACGATGTGATTCACTCGAATCATTTCATGAACTATAAATCCACGGTTTGCAAAAGCATTCCTTAGTAATTTAAGATTAGTTCACGGACAACGTTTTCAGACATAACCTCTTGAGTTCGCGGACTAAGCTAACCGGTTGAAGTTAATAAACTCCAGCAGAATTTCTCGTGGTGAGAACTTTCGTCAGTTCGCGGACTGCACCTGAGCTTCAACTTCAGCAGATATTCTCGGTTCGAGAACTTATGCCAGAGCAATTATATAGTTGTTATTCAGAAACTATTTTCCGTCAGAGCGATTTCCAAAGTGATTGAAACATAACATGACTTTCGTCACTAGGAAAAGATGAACTTGGATAAATCAAAAGCTTTACCAACACCCATTTAGATAAATAGATAAGCGAGATAAACTCAGCTCAAAATGTCACATGTGCATATTCTTAGTTTATATAGTAAAACGACTTTTGTCTCAAGATAGGAGATAGAGTAGATAGACTTTAGAGTGATAGATAAGTTCAAGTCTCCACATACCTTTTAGTCGATGAAGATCCACTGGTTCCTTGAGTAGTCCTTTGTCGTGTATGATGATCGCCATGGAGTTCTTGAGATCAACTACACTTTCTATCCTAGTCCGAGACCTTATCTATAGTAGACTATAAATCAAGACTTTATAGTTTTGATCACTAAGATTGACAAGCATGCTTGAGATAGGAACACATGCGAGTTTGATCGAGTAGTGCTCTAAAATATTGTCCTAGACCTTTCTACGAAATCTACATATGTATCTCGTGATGTTGTATTTCATGAACATCTCTTTCCTTTTAAGGATGCACAAGTTTCTACTCACGATTTTTTCCAACCAGTTGTCCAAGAAGAATTTTTTTACGATGATTCCCCTGTTTATTATTCCTAATTGCCATCATATTATTCTCCATCTACTTCTAATCCGGAGTATTCTACTCAGAATTCACGTGACTTATTAACAGATACTTCATGATCTGACACTAACTCCCCGATAATTTCCTTGCCCAGTGCTTCTAACAATGATGTTGAAACTGCATCTCTTACATCTACTGTTGTCGCGCCAGATGTTATTTTACGTCGCTCTGCCAGAGAACATCATCGACCTTCTCACTTGAAGAATTATATTTGCTCTATCAAACAGTATACATCCAAGACTCCTTATCCTCTTAACAATTATAGCTCTTTCAATCAATTTACTCTACACCATCGTGATTTTCTTTCATCAGTTATCACCAATAATGAACCACACACTTTTACAGAAGCCATTAAAATTCTAGTTTGGCATGTGTTTGTAGGTGAAAATGGTTTCTGCTGATTTCGGTAATTTCGGCTGTGCGGGTGAGAAACAATTTAAACCCTAAACAATGTACTGCAAGGGAGTACTTTAGATTCGAGAGATCAATCTTTACAAATCCAGCCTAAACCAAGAAATGGCCATTTCGGACTTGCTTCGATCACAAAGTGGAGGAGAATGGGTTGGTTTTGTGGAGGGAAGCAAGGAAAGTGATGAGACCAGAATAGTTGGTTTCTGGAAGAGTAGTTGTGTTACTATGACTTGTATCAGAAAAGTGGGAAGGCTAACAAATGGTAATCTAGAAAGTATTTTCTGAGTGTTGTATATTCCTAAATGAACTTGTTGTTCGGTGAAAATAGGTAAGACCTATTTATACAATTCGAAGTGAAATGTACCCTGGTCTCATTAAGGAATGGAAAAATAGGTAAGTAAATGGGAGGAGGTGGTAACCGTATGCATGGAATTGATGTTCCATTAAACCGTTAACGTATGGAATTGATGTTCCATAAAATCGTTAACGCATGGAATTGATGTCCTAGAGCGTTTCACCATTAACTCCATGAATTTACTAACCGTCTCACCCTTATGACACTTCCTTATGATGGGCGTAGTGTACGCCGCACGCAGTAAACTGCCAAACCAATACCCAAAGATGACTTGTGGATTTTGAATTACTTCAAGGTGGCACATAGGGCTTGCCAGACTTCTACTCCTTTGGAGGTTGTTTGGTGGCCTCCAAACCCTGGTGAGATTATGATTTGTTGTGATGGCGCGTCGCTTGGAAACCCATGGCAGGCAGGTTGTGGCGTGACTTTCCTGGCTCAAACGCGGAGATTTTGAGCAGTTTGTTGGTAGGCCTTGGCTGGCAGACCAATTTCTACGCTGAAGTTTTTGCAATTATTTATGGCGCGATGTATGCTAGAAGATGGAATACCATGCAGCTTTGTGTTCATTCGGATTCAATGAGTTGCATTCAAGATTTTCAGGAGGGGAAGCTTCCTTGGCAGCTAATGCAGAAGTGGAGAATGGCAAGATATTTTTATGATAATATTAGATATGTTCATAGCTATAGAGAGGTTAATTTTTCAGCTGATGCCTCGGCCAAACAAGCATGTTTGTTGGCCGAGGATACCTTTGAGTTTTATGAGGGTAGGCCAGTGTCCACGAAAATTTATGAGTGGCATGGAGAGGTTTATTATCGTTTCACATAAGTCTTCTACTAGTTATGGCCTCACGGCTATGCATTAGTAAGGCTTAATCCCTGTAAAATTTTTTCGTTTTTTAATATTATTGACCGAGTAAAAAAAAGTGTTGATGTCTCGAATGTTTTTGTGGAAAACATGTAGCATATTTGTGTTGCCTGGAAAGTCGAGCTTGTAAGACTTGGTAGCTTGGTTACTTCAACGGTCGAAATTTTGCATCTTAAGAGGAAAGGTAGTCGTTGATCGTCGCACGCCTTCGTTCGTTGGTGGCTGCATAGGGAAGGACAACATGGTGGCGTGGCTAGGTTGGCATGCCATGGTAGCGCGGCTAGGTTGGCATGCCGTTGGCATGGAATGGTGGCGCGGCTAGGTTAGCATGTTGTTGGCATGACATGGTTTGGCGTGGTCAAACTTAGGTTTTCGGGCCAAATATTACCATGTGTTATCTGGTAACCTTGGATGGCGAGGATTTGCTCATGAGATTGAAGGGAAACCGTTGATTGTTGCATTCCTTCACTTGGGTAGTCGTGTAGGGAAGGCCAGCATGGTGGAACGACTAGATTGGTATGCCGTTGGCATGGCATGATGGCGCGGATAGGTTGGCATGCCATTGGCATGGCATGGTGGCGCGGCCAAACTTAGGTTTTCGGGCCAAATTAAGGTTACCATGTATTGTCTAGTAACCTTGGATGGCTAGGATTCGCTCCTGGTATTGAAGGGAAACCGTTGATTGTTGCACGCATTCGTTTTTGTTAGCCGCGTAGGGAAGGCCATCATGGTTGCGCGGATAGAGCCAAGGTAGGGGCCTTTGGCTTGGCATGGTGGGGCCAGGGGTTTTCCATGGGCACATTGCGCGGCTAGCTTGGCTAGGTGCGGTCTGGATTGGCATGTGGGGCCAAGGGTTTGCCATGGGCGCATGGCGCGGCTAGCTTGGCTAGGTGCGGTTTGGCTTGACATATGGGGCCAAGGGTTTTCCATGGTCACATGGCGCGGATAGCTTGGCTAAGTGTGGTTTGGCTTGGCATGTGGGGCCAAGGGTTCGGCGTGACCAAGATAGGTTCGTGACCAAGCTAGGGTTTTGAGCTAAAGGTCGTTTGGTAACCTTTTACAACTAGGATTTTCTACTGGGATTGAAGGGCGACCGTTGATTGTCGCACGCCTTCGTTTTGGTAGCCGCATAAGGAAGGCCAACACGGTAGCGCGTCTAGGTTGGCATGGCGTCCATGGAAAGGTGCGTTTGGCATGGCGCAGTAGGTGTGGATGGCATGGTTTGCCATTGGATCAGGGGTGCGGCTAGCATGGTTTTCATGCCTTGGCGCGGTAGGTGTGGCTGGCATGGTTTTCCATTGGCATAGGGGTGCGGCTAGCATGGTTGGCATGCCTTGGCATGGTAGGTGTAGCTGGCATGGTTTTCCATTGGCACAGGGGTGCGGCTAGCATGGTTGGCATGGTTGGCATGCCTTGGCGCGGTAGGTGTGGCTGGCATGGTTTGCCATTGGCACAGGGGTGCGACTAGCATGGGTGGCATGCCTTGGCGCGATAGGTGTGGCTGGCATGGTTTTCCATCGACACACGTGGGAGTTAGGGTTTGACTTGTCGTAACCCTAATTAGTATTAAAAGAAAAAGATACCCCGTTAATTTTTCACAGACACATTAAAGGTTTCAATAAATGCTCCTAGTAAAAGATTGTTACTTAAATGTTGAGACTCACTGTCTGACTAGGGTTTAGGATTTTACAATTTTAACCCTAGGCTAAAAGCCACCATCAACATTAAGTCCCCTGCTTAGCTCGAAACAGGTGCCTTGTTATGAGGTAAGCATATGATGGTGACAGATAAGACGGAATTGAGACCTAAATCATTGCAAAGATGGTCACGAAAATCCGACTAACCTTTTTAAGAGGTGAAGAGAGTTTTTGCTTCCCGTGCTGGCAGCCCTGCATGAGTTGTACTGGGGATGAAGACCGTGGGGTGGTGAGACGAAAGTTATCGGCTTGGTCTTGTCGTACATCACCGAGGTACAGCGGGCGCGGTCTTGGAAGGCAAAGCATAGCGTATTTGAGAGGCAAAGCACAACGGATAGCTTGGAACGTGGGGACAAGGAGCGTTGGCGTTGGATGGCATTAGCATGAAAGGCGTGGATTGTTGCAAAAACTGAACGTGGAGAACTGGCAAGACTAGCACTGGCAAGGAAAGTGTGGATATCTTGGGGGGTGGCAAGGCTTGCTCTTGTAGGACCGATTGCCTTTCTTCATGTGTGGATTTAACATGGAATTCTTTCCTTATTCAAAAATATTTTTTGAGAGGTAGGTAGCATCTGCAATCCTTTCATCTGGTAGCTTTGCGCAGATCCCGATATGATTAGGTTCTTCAGGGGTAGGCTTTGTGTTGATGGTGGATTTTAGTTCAGGACAAAAGTTGTAAAACCATTTTTGTGTAATCATCCTGAAGAGGATAAAACTATTTTATAAGTGATGAATACTTCTTCACTTTATTAATTCACCTAGAATGGAGCATGTAGCAACAATCCCCCGAATATTCTATGAATTTTAGCATTATTGATTAATGCATAGAACGCCTTGTATTTCCTGTGATGTTCCTAGCATAACTCTCATTATTGGTGAGGCATGATGACTCATTGCTACTCGCAACAGAGTAACATGAATATCCAAGTACCAACAGTGAGGCATGCACGAAATGCCCGTACAAGCTATAAACTCTCGGTGTGTTATACTATCCCGATTGAGCATGTAACTCTCAGTGTGTTATACTAGAACGATTGAATATGTAACTCTCGGTGTGTTATACTAGCCCGATTGAGCGCCTAGACTGTCCATAGTAGCCTAGAAATGATCACAATCATCCAACTTCACCAGCATGATTGGGTGGTCCAGATCAAATCCAATACCCCCAAGCAGGTATTGGATCATTCACTGCCGACCCAACGCGGACCTTGCATGGATTTCCTCCCAAAAGGGGTGGCATAGCTTTCCAAACCGTCCAAACCAAGCAGAATGAACAAGAAACCCTAAATTAGGGTTTGCGGCACATTACATGTGTCGTAAAACGATCTCAACCATCCATCTTCGCAGGCATAGATGGAAGGTGTAGATGTAAATTCAAAGGGCCCAGAGCATGTCAACACAATCATCGTGGGCCCGCCTACACACATGAACAAACGGTCAAGACCAACCATGTTTGGTTGTCCCAATTCGTGCGCGCAAAACAATGCATGAAGCATGGCCGGCCAAAACCCTAATTAGGGTTTGTATCGATCACGAGTATCTGTTTTCTCCTGATCGAATAAAAGGCTTAAGAGACAACTGAGAAGGTTCAGTGAGCATCAACATGATCACCATGGAACTACCTATCTCCTCACCTGACCGACCAAGGCATATTATGTCTAGTTTCCCCAAAACACACGCCTAAACTAGTGTGGTCGCGCTTTCCAAATCACAAACTGATCTCGACCACTCAACTTCGCCAGACAAATTCAGTGGCTTAGATCACGTATCCATGAGATAGTCATGTATAGGCGTGAATACCATCCCTCCACCTACACGCCGGACCAAACGGCCGAGACCGACCAAGCTTGGTTGTCTCGAAATGCGTGCCTTGAAAGTGGCACGCCGCGCCCTTTAGGAATCCTTTGCGGCATAGGATTTCTGTCGCAAAACGATCTCAGCCACTCAAATTCACCGGTAAATTTGAGTGGCATAGATCAAACCTTCATGGGACAGTGAAGCATGGACATGGACATATGCATGCAGTCTACATGCATGCATGATCGGTCCTCCATGAAACGCCTCCTATTCTTGGATTCGATCAAGCTGAAGGAGTAGACTCGCGCACCTCCTAAACCCTAATTCGAGGGTCGCAGATGTGGGTCGCAAGTCATCTCGTTCGTACAACTTCTCCATCTCGGAAGGACGGCCTAGGATAAGAGTTAGGCGACCACTGAAGTATCATCGTGATCACCGTTTTCCACTCTACCACACCATGTGGTCGGCCAAGGGAGGATTTTCTAGTGCATCCTCCAAACACTCACGTGAAGTAGGCAGGGAATGGTGCTCAACAACGATGCTTCATATATGCCGAATACATTCGATGCATAACATGCATAGAATACGCACGATACTTTACAAGTATCGACTTCCTAAATAACTTAGTTATTTAACTAGCATTACATGCTACCTTTTGTGGGTCCCATGATCCACACACTCGAGACATCAATCATGTCACAAACTGGGGGATACATACTGGGGTATTGGTCTGGCGGTTTACAGCGTGCAGCGTGCAACGCGCCATCACAAGAACGTGTCAGGAATACATGGATGGTTGGTGATGATGGGAGAAGTGGGAAAGATTGATCGTGTGACACTAACACACCACTCCACTACTCCATCACTCCACTTCCTACGAGATACGTGAGTAAGGCTCAAATGACTTGTATAAATAGGTTCTCCTCCCTATTTCAGAACAGACAACATAACACAGAAACCAAGTGTTAATACACAACGTATTCAAACACCTAGAGCCTGCTTGCATTATTCGTAAGCCTGCTTACCTGTCTGTTACAAGTCATAAACAATCTTACACTTTCATAATCTCAAAACCTTCTTCGCTTTCCTCCCTAAGATCAACCCCATCTCCTTCACTTTGTAACTGAAACAAATCTGGAATGGCCATTTCTTGGTTTAGGCCAGAATTGTATAGATTGATCTCTCGAATTAAAAGCACTCATCGCGCAGTGCATTTGTTTAGGGTTTAGATTCATTCCTTATCCACACACCCCAAATTACCAAATCTGGCAGGAATAGTTTTCACCCATAAACAATTGGTGACCACAGTGGGAGATTAATCTCTCGGTTGCAATATCAATTTCCAATTCTCAATTTCATTTCAATCTGTTCAAATTGCAAGATGGTAGAACTTAGGTCAGGATCAGCAATTAATTTCGATGGAACCAGCACCGACAACACTCTTGGTATTATTGTCCCTGTCAGTGGAGATGCCGCGCAGAATGTGACCAATACATCTCGTGGAGCCGTCTCCTCTACCATTAACACTAGCGGAGAAGTGGATATTCCAGTAGGAGTGACACCTCCTATCACCAGAGCCAGAGTAGCCTCAAATCCTGGCATTTCCTCAAGTACAACTCCTCCGGTGGTTACCAGGGCAACCGTTACTCCTCCATCAGGACGAGGGGATGGAGGAGCAAGAGGAGGACAACCCTCTATAGCTATGGTGGACTTGATGGAAAAACATGAAGTTCTTGCTAGAGCCCAAATAGATAAGGTTGTGACTCATAAAGAGGTACTTACTTTTCTCAAAACCCTAACCGAACGATTGCCGCAGGGGCCACGACATCCCCTGGATCCAATGATGAACGTGTTCGATGCACCCGGGGAAGGCTCTTCAACGGCGCATACCCGCATGGACGAGAAAACTCGTGACACTCCTGAACGCCCAAGAGAAAGAGTCCAACCATCCAACTTCATTATGAGTGAGGACCTGAAGAGACTCCTCCGAAGCTGGGGCAAAGGAAGTATGGAGAACATGCACAAACACCAGCCTCCATACCCTCAAGATGTACAACGAATTCCTGTCCCAAGGGGATATGTCTCTCCTCAATTCTCCCTTTATGATGGTATTGGTAACGCTCGTGAACATGTATCTCGATTTTTGGAATCTTTAGGAGAACACGAATATAATCATGTTCTCTGCCTGAAAGAGTTCTCGAAGACACTTACCAGAAGAGCATACACTTGGTACAATAGTCTCATACCTAACAATATATCCAATTGGAGTGAGATGGTCGACGCCTTCTACAGGAAGTATTTCTCCGTGTCAGAGCATGTCACCTTTTCAGATTTGGGAAGAATCTTTCAACGGAGTAATGGGCATCCGAACGACTTCGTCAAAAGGTTCAGGACTCAAGCGTTGGATTGTCATGATCCGAATGTCACCGAACTCCAGCTGGTGGAGTTATGCATCAATGGGATGATTCCCATATACCGTGCTTTGTTAGAGAATCTGGGCTTCCAAACATTTTGGAACTTCATGAAGCCTCTAAGTGCTCCGCTACGACATCTCCAGCATTGTTGGAAAGAACAAAAATCATTCGGAACGAAGATGCGCATGAAAACCGAGGAAGCAGTCGCCTCATCAACAAGCAATATAATACAGGTCCTTCTGTGAGTGTGGTGAGCGAAGGAGGAAAGAGGAAAGCATCGGCAACAGAACAACCGCCCAAGCATGCAACATCAGCACATACGACTCCGTCTCGAAAGAAAGCGGACAAAGCTCCTGTACAAGAGTACGGAGATACGGTTCCAAACTTCCCCTTTCCCATGAATGAAGTGATAGAACTCCTGGAAGCATGGATTCAAGATGACGCGATCAAGCTACCACCTATCAGACGCCCACCGACCGAGGACGATATGACAAATCCCAAATACTGCCACTACCATAGGTTTGTCCATCACCCGACCAAAGATTGCAACAAGTTGAGACAAATCTTCAAAGAAAAAGTGGAAACAGGAGAACTCCAGTTAGGAAACGCGGGCGTTCATAGAGACCCTCTTCCCATTAGAAGCTGCATGATCTCGGGGGATTCTTTCTGCAAGACTGTACAGACCATGATGGAACGTTTGTGTGAAATCTTATATCTCTCAAAGGGACAATGTAAAGATATGTTCACAACACTCAACCATGTTGTGTCAGGCAGGCGTTTGTATCCAGAAAAGGAAGTAGTCTCGAAGCCACGGTCTCTTCTTGAAGACACGACCAGCAAAGGGGACTGGGGACTCTTAACCATCACTTGTTTGAAGGATGTCGAGTTCGACAGCGCATTGATTGATGTAGCCTCCGAGTTCAACATCATCACCGTTAAAACTCTGAGGACCGCAAAGATTTCAAAACAAGCAGCTACTCGCATCCCAACCATCATTAGGAGCTCAGAAGGAGAATTCAGAGACGCCTATGGGTACATTGACCTCGAAGTTAAAATCAGTAATACTCTAACGCATGCTAAATTTTACATAGTGCAAGAGTGTTCGAATTACGACATGATCCTGGGGCGCCCGTGGATACACGACAACAAAGTAGCACTAGGAGTGAGTCCTTTGCCGGTTTCAGTAACTGAAAGAATCTCCAACAAACCATCAATCCCTGAATATTGTTTATTTCCGTATCGACACCTTGCAAACGTAACACAACTTCCTGTAGAAAGCCTGAATTCGTACCTTAAATGGTTCCGAGCCCATGTAAGTCTCATCGAATAACCTTTTTTACAAATAGTAAAAACTCTTCCTGTTGAGCCTCTGGAACTTGTTTCAATCAAAAACCTAACCGCCACTAAGATATGTGAGTGGGGTGCTTGTCCTTTCAAACGTTTTACTAAGAGCTTGGAAGTAGTCAAAGACAACGTGTCCCAGAAACAAGATAATGTGCCAAGTCCAAATCCGTTTCAAATTGAAGATATGGTAGCAAAGACTACCACGTTTCAAGTTGGAAATATGGCGGTGAAAATGACCAACCAATCTTATTTGTCGGTGACAAAGGAAGATGAACCATATTTGGTAGCAGATGTCATCCTAGGCGGCTGTTGCAAGATCATCAATGCGGATAAGCTTGAGGGCGTGAAGATCCACTCACGATGGCTTAAACCCTACAATACCTAGAGACGATGTGCTGCTCCACCTCTCCAGCGTTCTTCGTGATGGTTCCTCCAGAGTTCCTCCAACAATTTCCCTTTCCTTGCTATTTTGTAATTCCTTCAAAAAAAATGATTGCAATACTTGCATTCATAATTATTAGGGTTCCAATTTCTCAATTAAAGTATTATTTTCCTTAGAAATTTCTTACCCCTGGGCATGACACAAAAACCCAGGTTCGACCTGAGTCATCATTATCCACCAGATTAAACCAGATAACCCTAAAAGGAAAACACTTCACACCTTTCGAGAAAGTTGGAGGAATAGAATGCATGCAAAGGAAAAGAAAAGCATCTTGAATAGTTTTTCCTATCCTACGTCAAAAGGGAGCAGATGAGCTTACACCAGGAGGGTACGAACCAGTCTGTGGTATTTCATTATGGTATTACTTCTCTTCTCACAAGGATCACATACAATCATATGAAAGCACAATCACTATGATGCAGTCTTAATGAAGAGTTTATTTAAAAAAAAAAAAAAAAAAAACTTGTCCAAACAAGTAAACAAAAATGAGATAAACCTTGAACTCAGCCGCCACTGAGTACAAGGAGAAAAGTGTTCACAAGGTCACGGGAAAATACTAAGAAGAAAAGAGAATTAACAGGAAGATTCGGCCATCAAGAAGGTCAACCGTGTCCTCTCCACCATTGAAATCTGCCTCAACGTCATCACGTGCCGCTACTGCTTCTTCCTTCGGGTCTGCCTCCGCCTCCACTTCAGGTAATTCTGCAACTACGTTCTCCATGATGTCCCCAGTAGGGGAAGCTTCCATATCTTCCTCAAGAGCCGCTGCAACATCGGAGATCGTGCTGACGACTTCCGGGAGCTCGGGTTCATCCGTATCAGAATCAAGAATGATCACACCGTCGCAGACTGGATAATCACTCATGTCTTCTCGTGGAGGCCGTTCATGTTCAACTCTTCGCCTTTTCAGCCGTGTAGCAAATCTCTCAGCTCTTGCGCTTACCGGTGGTTGCGACGCTTCCTCAAGCCTCCATTTTTTTCTTCCATGTCGATTAAAGTCAGAAGATCACGAACGCGTTCTCGAGCGACACGAAGGTACAGAATTGGCATGCCCCGTATGGCGCGATCATCTTCAAGAAGCAGAACATCAATTTTAGCCATCACCTTCTCGAACGGACCATCAGTCTCGGGTTTATTCACTTCGAAGCATCTTTTAGGAGAGATACTAGTGTAGTCCTTGCCAGCCGCCTCCATTTTGCAAAAAGGATCTATGATTATGTTAACAAAAGTCATCATCAAGAAGATCAAGTTATACAATGGATGTGGAACAATACCTACACAAAGAAAGAAGAAATTCTGCAATGAGAGAAGACTCAGCGTCTTCTTTATATTTCACGAGTTAACAAGATCCCAGAGAAAAGAGGAGTCTTCACCTACCGTCTGTAAAGGCTACAAATACGGGATAACAATCAGTGGATATTTATCGGATATTTGAAGGCAATCGTCGTGCAATGAGAAAAAACGTATCCAGTCCAAGAAACGGGCCAAATTCTATCCTAGGGACTTAATCCTGACCGACTACGAGCGGGCCCATATTCGAATAAACCGGGAAAGGTTGGTATTAGATTCAAGCAAGACTAGTATTAAGTCACATCACCAAATCACGACAGTCATGCAGGCATTGGACCGCGTCAGCAAGCGGGACCATTCAAGACCATGAAGCCGGTATTGGTCAAAGCCACAAGACGGATATAAGGTCGATGTTTGAGATGGATGGGACCCACATTTAATCAAACATGCATAACGATCATGTATTCATTCACATGTATCATAACATGATCTTTCTATACTCATGGGAATCGTGTCTAAGAAATTCAAGCCAAGAATGACTTCCTCAAGGAATAAAAGAGGTTTACCTAAAACTAGGTTTGGCGTCAAAAAAAAAAAAAAGATGACGGAGCACTTACCTGACGAGCGAACAATGGCGGCAGAAGTCCGGCGACGTACGGCAGTTGCAGAAACGCATCCAGCGACAACAACACCTCCGACAACAAGACGTCCAGCAATGGAGGATCGTGAGCAGGAGGAGCAAGCAAAAAAAAATTGTGAGAAAAGAAAAGGGGTCGGTCCTTTTTTTTTATATAAACAAAAATTGGAAGAATCCCAATAGGGAAAGGATTCCTATTTTGATTGAATTCCTCTTTTAATTCGAACACTCAAGGAAAGAAACCGGTCCCATTCAATATTCCATGCTTGCAATAACGTGTTCCCGTATACTTGTCACCATCTCATGCCTACCCCACAATAGTGTAACCATTATATGCTAGGCAGGGGACTTAATGTTGATGGTGGATTTTAGTTCAGGGATAAAGTTGTAAAACCATTTTTTGTGTAATCATCCTGCAGAGGATGAGACTATTTTATAAGTGATGAATACTTCTTCACTTTATTAATTCACCTAGAATGGAGCATGTAGCAACAATCCCCCGAATATTCTGTGAATTTTAGCATTATTGATTAATGCATAGAATGCCTTGTATTTCCTGTGCTGTTCCTAGCAGAACTCTCATTATTGGTGCGGCATGATGACTGATTGTTACTCGTAGCAGAGTAACATGAATATCCAAGTACCAACAGTGAGGCATGCACGAAATTCCCATACAGTCTATAAACTCTCAGTGTGTTATACTAGCCCGATTGAGCATGTAACTCTCGGTGTGTTATACTAGCCCGATTAAGTATGTAACTCTCGGTGTGTTATACTAGCCCGATTGAGCGCCTAGACTGTCCATAGCAATTTAGAAACGATCACGATCATCCAACTTCACCAGCATGATTGGGTGGTCCAGATCAAATCCAATACCCCCAAGTAGGTATTGGAACATTCACTGCCGACCCAACGCGGACCCCGCATGGCCGGCCTCCCAAAAGGGGTGGAATAGCTTTCCAAACCGTCCAAACCAAGCAGAATGGACAAGAAACCCTAAATAGGGTTTGCGGCACATTATATGTGTCGCAAAACGATCTCAACCATCTATCTTCGCAGGCATAAATGGAAGGTGTAGATGTAAATTCAAAGGGCCCAGAGCATGTCAACACAATCACCGTGGGCCCACCTACACACATGAACAAACGGTCAAGACCAACCATGTTTGGTTGTCCCAACTTGTGCGCGCAAAACAATGCATGAAGCATGGCCGGCCAAAACCCTAATTAGGGTTTATATCGATCACGAGCGTCCGTTTTCTCCTGATCGAATGAAGGGCTTAGGAGACTACTGAGCAGGTCCAGTAAGCATCAACATGATCACCGTGGAACCACCTATCTCCTCACCCGACCGACCAAGGCATATCATGCCTAGTTTCCCCAAAATGCACGCCTAAACTAGTGTGGTCGCGCTTCCCAAATCACAAACTGATCTCGACCACTCAACTTTGCCAGACAAATTAAGTGGCCTAGATCACGTTTCCATGGGACAGTCAGGTATAGACGTGAATACCAGCCCGCCACCTACACGCCGGACCAAACGGCCGAGACCGACCAAGCTTAGTTGTCTCAAAATGCGTGCCTTAAAAGTGGCATGCCGCGCCCTTTAGGAATTCTTTGCGACGTAGGACTTCTGTCGCAAAATGATCTCAGCCACTCAACTTTAACGGTAAATTTGAGTGGCCTAGATCAAACCTTCGTGGGACAGTGAAGCATGGACATGGACATCAGCATTCCGTTTACACGCATGCCTGATCAAGCCTCCATGAAACGCCTCCCATGCTTGGATTCGACCAAGCTGAAGGAGCTCATTCGCGCACCTCCTAAACCCTAATTCGAGGGTCGCAGATGTGGGTCGCAAGTCATCTCTTCCGTCCAACTTCGCCAGCTCTGACGGACGGCATAGGATAAGAGTTAGGAGACCAGTGAAGTATTACCGTGATCACCGTCTGCCACTCTACCACACCATGTGGTCGGCCAAGGGAGGATTTTCTAGCGCAGCCTCCAAACACTCACGTGAAGTAGGCAGGGCATGGTGCTCAACAACGATGCTTCATATATGCCGAATACATTTGATGCATAACATGCATATAATACGCACGATACTTTACAAGTATCGACTTCCTTAATAACTTAGTTATTTAACTAGCATTACATGCTACCTTATGTGGGTCCCACGATCCACACACTCAAGACATCAATTATGTCACAAACTTGGGGATACATACTGGGGTATTGGTCTGGAGGTTTACAGCGTGCAACGCGCCATCACAAGAACGTGTCAGGAAGACATGGACGGTTAGTGATGATGGGAGAAGTGGGCAAGATTGATCGTGTGACACTAACACACCACTCCACTACTCCATCACTCCACTTCCTACGAGAGACGTGAGTAAGGCTCAAATGACTTGTATAATTAGGTTCTCCTCCATACTTCAGAACAAACAACACAACAAAGAAACCAAGTGTTAATACACAACGTATTCAAACACCCAGAGCCTGCTTGCATTATTCGTAATCCTGCTTACCTGTCTGTTATAAGTCATAAACAAGCCTACACTTTCACAATCTCAACACCTTCTTTGCTTCCCTCCCTAAGATCAACCCCATCTCCTTCACTTTGTAACCGAAACAAGTCTGGAATGGCCATTTCTTGGTTTAGGACAGAATTGTATATATTGATCTCTTGAATCAAAAGCACTCATCGCGCAGTGCATTTGTTTAGGGTTTAGATTCATTCCTTATCCACACACCCCAAATTAACAAATCCGACATGAATAGTTTTCACCCATAAACACTTTGGAACTCGAGGCAGAGCTGCTAGCATGGACTTGGCATGAAGGGGACCCATTAGCACTGATGGGCATGGAACGTGTTTGGGACGCTCTGTAAAGCGCTTGGCAAGGCATGACGCTGGTAAGGGAAGTGCTTTAGAAGGGAAGCGTTTGCAAGGGAAGCGCTTACGGTTTTAGGGTTTGACATGCCGAAACCCTAATTAGATCCCTTTACTAGAATCGCTTCAGAATCCGCGTACAGACTCGTATTTTGATGGTCCGCACCTTTATCGGACACGAAACAGAATTCTCTATCTCTCCATGCGGGAATATTTAGTTTTCGATCTCGTTTAGGAGGTGAAAACGGCCCGACAATGAAAATCAGGAAGAAGTTTAGAGGGATGTTGTGGGCCCGGGGTGGCATAGTCGCGCGCCAGTTACCTATTCCCGTTCATGGATCAAGAAGGAATATTTATTTTGTTCAAGCTCTAAAAACTCTGTCTGCATGAAAAGAGGTATCGACCCTCTTCTGTTTTTCTGTTGTTCTTCTGGATCCGTGTTTTTGTCTGCAGTGTCTCTCCAGTGGATTCCAAAAATTTACCAAAACTCCGCTGCATTCTTGGGACGGATGGATGAAATATATGCTCGGAAATGATAACGTTAGGGATAATCTTGGAGATTGTGGTTGTGTCGTCGGTCCATCCCCGATCTTAGGTTGTTCAGTGGACCTTTTGATCGTGATGATGATGTGTTGTGAATACTTGCATGGTAGAAAACTTCTTCCGCCCCTGGATGAAATAGGGAGATGTTCCATTGCCGAAGCGCTGTTATCAAGTCTCCCGAGACTTTGTTCAAGTTTACATCCTTCGAACCATCTTCTGAATCTTGGACTATAGTACCGAATGGGATGCGGTGAGAAGTACCTAGTTATACTTCGGTTTGATATGATGGCTAGGATGAATATGTGAATGTAGCCTTCTGGCGTGCTTTTGGAGTCTTTGGTGCACATGTACGGCTTCATGTTGAGAAATTCTCGCGGCTCGTAAAACCTCGACAGTGATGGTGTTGAAATCATTAATAACCTGATTGAGGGGAGTGAAAGCATCTCATGCTGGTAGTCCCCATGTGTAACCTACTTTCATTATATCGCCTTGAATCACCGTCCACGGGATTTGATATAAGCCTATCGCACTCTTCTGGATGACACTGGGATGCTCAAAAATAACATGATGAAATATTCTAGATAGTACAGGCTTGGAATCCTCCGCGGCCTCGTAAAGTGTTGAAGGCGTCATCTAAGCAGAGAGGTGATGATATTCTTGCGTTGCACTCTTGAAGAGTAGATGAACTTGTTGTGGGTACTATTTTTTAGTTGACTGTGTCTTCTAAGCTTTGACAATGAAGGGATCCCGTGTATATCCTTAGTTTCAAGTATGGTTTACATGTTTCCATCTTTGTAGTAATTGTTGTTGTGGTGAAGCTCTGGCTGGTATCAACAAATGAGCGACAACATTTCTTGGTAGGAGATGTAATCAGGAGAGACTACATTGTCGTGGTAACAAAGTAGGTTGGCTGGAATTGTATGGGCTTTCATGAAAGTAAAAGAATTGGATGGATGCGTAAGCGAGCAAGCAGTCCATGATCACGAGCTTTGGCGGGATGGATCAGAGCGCGGCATGACTACGAAGATTGGCTGGATGCGATCATGATCATTGACATGGGGAGCGTGGTGGCATGACCCTTTGCAGGAAGGAGTGGCGTTGAAGCGAACGTTGAATCGGAGCCGCTGATGGATAACGTTGAAGCGAAGCCACTTCTGGAGAGAACGTTGAAACGATGCCTTGCAACTCTCAGAATGTTGACAATTACCATGTTGAAGTCGGAGGCTACGTCACGTTTTGTCAAAATCGACATCCCTTAAGTGTACAGAGGTTAGGAGTCCCCTATTTCATCTATCGATCATGCTTTCCCGGAGAGGTTGGGGTTTGGGAACGACTTCCCTGGATGGAAACGCCTGCTTTCCCTGATGCAGTGCGGGTGAGGGATGAAAATATATCTTGACGTTATGCCTTGGAGAAACATAGAATCTCACATAACTGTTTCATCATAAACTATACGACTTTGTGGGCCAAGTTCCCATCGTGCAGGTCCTGACGGGAAGAGGGTATCTGTGAACTCAGGAGGGTTGCTGATTTCCTTTTCTTTCGATTTTTGAGAATTCGTTCCTGATCTTTACGTGTGATGAAATGGGATTTCTTATCCCCTTTTACTGGGCGTTCAAGAGAAACGCGATCCTCTTCATCTATAAACGCACATCCTGCTAAAGTGTCTTTTGTATTTTCATCAAATCAACAGTGGTAAAAGGAGGTCAGCTTCTTATGGCTCTTCTAGTATCTTTCCCTGATGGTGGAGTAGTGTCTCTGGTGACGGTTGGAGCTGCCATGCTTGAAGAAATGTTAGGGTGGCGGAAGCGACTCTGGTTCTGGTGATCGTAAGTGAATCGTGCAGAGATGGCACGATTTTGATTACGAAGTGCTAGAGCCATGGTGTTGTTTCGAAGGGTGAGGATGGCGCTGCTTTGGCTGGTTGTGGAGCGGGGAAGATGGTGCTGGAAGGGCGCAAGATGTTAGCACTGTAAGGATGCAAGATGTTAGCGCAGGGTGTGGTATTGTGGCTGGCATGCGCTGCGACATGTGTGCCTGGAATGTGCGTCTGGTAAGCACGTCTGGAAAGCGCATCTAGTAAGCGCGTCAGGAAAACGCGCCTGGTAAGCACGTCTGGGAAGCGCATCTGGTAAGCATGTCTGGAAAGCGCATCTGGTAAGTGCATCTGGGAAGCGCGTCTGGCAAGCGCATATGGTAAGCGCGTTTGAGAAGCACATCTAGCATGCGCGTCTGGAAAGTGAGTCTGGTAAGCGCTTCTGGTTAGCACTGGATCATCTTGGAATGGGCACTGGCTTGGCGTGGGCGCTGGCTTGGATTTTGGTACGATGTGGACCGTTAGCTAGGCATGGCGCGGACCGTTGGCTTGGCACAGTACTGGCTTGGCACGACGCTGGCTTGGCGCGGTGCGGACTTGTTCTTGCGGTCCCAATTGCCTCTTACAATACGTAGCTCAAATAGGAAATCATTTCCTTATTCAAATTCCAAAAAGTGTTCTGCTTATGAAATGGGTTGGCTCCCCTTTTTATCTCATTTATTTGTTATCACGTCCTGGTGTTAGCAGTAGCGTGGTAGCAATAAAGTGGGCAAGCATATTCCAGCTATGTACTCCATCGTTTTTCTTTTAATTCGTTCTCTTGTTTTCTTGTGTTGGTGCAAACCCTCGCCATAGGTATGCCTTCCATAAATTTGTAGAAATATTTTTCTTCTGAACTGGTGTAAACCCTAGCCATGGTTATGCCTTTCTTATAGAAATACTTCATCATAAACAATTCCTCTTCGAATATCACCATAGTAACGTCTGCTACCTCATGAATAGTGACGGGTAATTATTATGCAAAGTAGGCACGTACGGGTAGGTGACTATTTTATTTTTTTTGGAAAGGCAAACAAAGCGTCTGGTTTATGGTTTGATTTGAATTGATAGAAAACTATTATCTATGAGGGTTTTGGATTATTCTTTTGGAATAAATTATTTTGGAATGGATTGTTTTGGAAATGACGTGGTCTTGGTTATGGTTGAAAGTGTTGCAGGCATCCCAGGAAAACCATGGAACCGTGTGTTTGGTAGATGACATTGGGTGAAACATAACATGGCTATTGGTTTTATCATTCCCGTGAAATCTTGAAAAAGCAAACCACGTATCTTGTCTAGGTAGGACTTACTTTGGTTTTTAGGTCTTCTGATGGAAAGGAAACCTTCCTGGTGTAAGACCGATTTTTATGGGAAGCACCGCCCGTGATTGTGGAAAGTCTCCAGTCGTTACTGAGTTATCTAATAACCGAGTCTTCGATTCTCGGGCGGATCGATTGCTTCCGACCTCTGGGAAGTCCCCCGTCATCCCTTTTCGTGTCAGGACTGATAATCGGGTCGAATGGTAACTAAGTCATTTATCCCTGAGAGGATCGCATGCTTCTACCATCTTAATGTCTGGGTCGAAGCATGATATCGATGTTTGGAAATTGACATTGTAACCGAAAGATCAATATCCCACTGTGGTCACCAATTGTTTGTAGATGAAATTGATTTCTGCTGATTTAGGTAATTTCGGCTGTGCGGGTAAGAAACAATTTAAACCCTAAACAATGTACTGCAAGGGAGTACTTTAGATTCGAGAGATCAATCTGTGCAAATCCATCCTAAACCAAGAAATGGTCGTTCCGGACTTGCTTCAGTCACAAAGTGGAGGAGAATGGGTTGGTTTTGGGGAGGGAAGCAAGGAAAGTGATGAGACTAGAATAGTTGGTTTCTGAAAGAGTAGTTGTGTTACTATGACTTGTATCAGAAAAGTGGGAAGGCTAACAAATGGTAAGGTAGCAAGTATTTTCTGAGTGTTGTATATTCCCGAATGAACTTGTTGTTCGGTGGAAATAGGTAAGACCTATTTATACAAGTCAAAGTGAAACGTACCCTGGTCTCATTAAGGAATGGAAAAATAGGTAAGTAAATGGGAGGAGGTGGTAACCGTATGCATGGAATTGATGTTCCATAAAACCGTTAACGCATGGAATTTATGTTCCATAAAATCGTTAACGCATGGAATTGATGTCCCAGAGCATTTCACCATTAACTCCCTGTATTTACTAACCGTCTCACCCTTATGACACTTCCTTATGATGGGCGCAGTGTACAACTCATGTTGTAAACCGCCAAACCAATACCCAAAGAGGATCCCCCAGTTTGTGATATGTGTTGATGTCTCGAATGTTTTGTGAAAAACATGTAGCATATTGTTTTTTCCTGGCAAGTCGAGATTGTAAGACTTGGTAGCTTGGTGACCTTCAACGGTCGAGATTTTGCATCTTAAGAGGAAAGGTAGTCGTTGATCGTCGCACGCCTTTGTTCGTTGGTGGATGCATAGGGAAGGACATCATGGTGGCGCGGCTAGGTTGGCATGCCATTGGAATGGTATGGTGGCGCGACTAGGTTGGAATGCCATTGGCATGGCATGGAGGCGCAGATAGGTTGTCATGTCATTGGCATGGCATGGTGGCGCGACCAGGTTGGCATGCCATGGGGGCGGGGCAAGTTTTGCATGGCATGGCATGGTGGCGCGGCTTGGTTGGCATGCCGTTGGCATGGACAAACTTAGGTTTTCGGGCCAAAGGTTACCATGTGTTGTGTGGTAACATTAGATGGCGATGATTTGCTCTAGAGATTGAAGGGAAACCATTGATTATTGCTTGCCTTCACTTGGGTAGACGTGTAGGGAAGGACATCATGGTGGCGCAGCTAGATTGGTATGCAGTTGGCATGGCATGATGGCATGGCTTGGTTGGCATGCCATTGGCATGGCATGGTGGCGCGGCCAAACTTAGGTTTTTGGTCCAAAGGTTACCATGTGTTGTCTAGTAACCTTGGATGGCTAGGATTCGCTCCTGGTATTGAAGGGAAACCGTTGATTGTACCCATTCATTTTTGGTAACCGCGTAGGGAAGGCCAGCATGGTTGCGCGACTAGGGACAAGGTAGGGGCGTTTGGCTTGGCATGGTGGGGCCAAGGGTTTGCCATGGGCACATGGCGCGGCTAGCTTGGCTAGGTGTCGTCTGGCTTGGCATGTGGGGCCAAGGGTTTGCCATGGGTGCATGGTGCATCTAGCTTGGCTAGGTGCGGTTTGGATTGGCATGTGGGGCCAAGGGTTTTCCATGGGCGCATGGCGCAGCTAGCTTGGATAGGTGTGGTTTGTATTGGCATGTGGGGCCAAGGGTTTTCCATGGGCACAGAGTGCGGCTAGCTTGGCTAGGTGCGGTTTGGATTGGCATGTGGGGCCAAGGGTTTTCCATGGGCACATGGCAAGGCTAGCTTAGCTAGGTGCGGTTTGGCTTGGAATGTGGGGCCAAGGGTTTGGCGTGACCAAGCTTGGTTCGTGACCAAGCTAGGGTTTTGAGCTAAAGGTCGTTTGGTAACCTTGTACGACTAGGATTTTCTCCTGGGATTGAAGGGCGGCCGTTGATTGTTGCACGCCTTCATTTTGGTAGCCGCATAAGGAAGGCCATCACGGTGGCGCGACTAGGTTGGCATGGCATCCACGGTAATGTGCATTTGGCATGATGCAGTAGGTGTGGCTGGCATGGTTTTCCATTGGCACAGGGGTGCGGATAGCATGGTTGGCATGCCTTGGAGTGGTAGGTGTGGCTGGCATGGTTTGTCATTGGCATAGGGGTGCGGCTAGCATGGTTGGCATGCCTTGGCGCGGTAGGTGTGGCTGTCATGGTTTTCCATTGGCACAGGGGTGCGGTAACATGGTTGGCATGCCTTGGCGCGGTAGGTGTGGCTGGCATGGTTTGCCATTGACACACGTGGGAATTAGGGTTTGGCTTGTCGTAACCCTAATTAGTATTAAAATAAAAAGATACCCCGGTAATTTTTCATAGACACATTAAAGGTTTCAATAAATTCGCCTAGTAAAAGATTATTACATAAATGTTGTGACGTCACTGTCTGACTAGGGTTTAGGATTTTACGGTTTTAACCCTAGGCTAAAAACCACCATCAACAACGTGATGCCATATTAAAGGAACATAGGCTCTAGATAACAATGACACCTTTACTATTACTACTCTCCCGCCTGGAAAAACTGCTATTGGCTACAAATGGGTACAGTTTTTAAGATTAAATATCGACCAGATGGTACGATTGAATGTCATAAGGCGCATCTTGTTGACACTTTTGCTCCAGTGGCCAACTTAGTCATTGTTCGTGTTCTCTTATCTATTGCTTCCATTAATAATTGTCTTCTTCATCGACTAGATGTTAACAATTCTTTTCTATAGGGTGATCTACTTGAAGATATTTACATGAAAATTCCTCTCGATTTTCAGAAAAAGGGAGATAATCGTGTTTACAAACTCAACAAGTCTTTATATGGACTCAAGCAAGCCTCTCGCCAATGATTTGCTAAATTTTCAAAAGCTTTGCTTGATGCTGGTTTTGTTCAATCTCGTGCAGATTATTCTATTTTTACTTTTCATTCAGGTGATGTAGCAATTTACGTTCTGGTTTATGTTGATGACATTATTGCAGGAAATAATGATTCTACAATCCACATGCTCAAACAGAAACTTGAATCTTAGTTTTCTCTTAAAAATCTTGGTCGTTTACAATATTTTCTGGGTATTAAAGTTTCTCGATCTTCTAAAGGTATTTTTCTTTGTCAACGCAAATATATTCTTAACCAAATATTTGTGTTAATGATTTTGATCTTTTAGGTGCTAAGATTGCTCATTCTCCTATGGAACAACATCTTAAGCTTCTACCAATTTCTGGTGATCCCCTACCTGATCCAAGTGTTTAACGTCGTATGATTTATCAACTTCCAAGCCTTTAGAAGATATTATATGGCCTAAAACTATGCCATGAGTTACCATAAAATGGCACTTCTCCCAATTCAGCACAAGATTTGTTTCAACACATCGTTCAAGGATTAGTGACAAATTGTTCAAACAAAGGTCAAATGAATCACCAAAGACGCTAAAGTCGTCCATGAACACTTCAATTATGTTTTCAACAAATTCTGAAAAGATACTTACCATACACCTTTGAAAGGTAGCTGGAGCATTGCATAAGCCAAAAGGCATCCTTCTATACGCAAAAGTACCAAAAGGACAAGTGAAAGTGGTTTTCTCTTGATCCTCCGGTGCTATCACAATCTGATTATAACCTGAATAGCCATCAAGAAAGCAATAATAAGCATGTCCAGCTAAACGTTCAAGCATTTGATCAATAAAAGGTAATGGAAAGTGATCTTTTCTAGTAGTGGCATTCAATTTCCTATAATCAATACAAACCCTCCAACCGGTTTGCACACGAGTTGGGACAAGTTCATTCTCATCATTCTCCACCACCGTCACACCTGATTTCTTTGGTACAACTTGTACCGGGCTTACCCACTTGCTGTCGGATATGGGGTAGATAACACCCACTTCCAAAATCTTGAGTATCTCCTTTTTCACAACTTCCATCATGGGAGGGTTCAAACGACGTTGCGCTTCCCTTGTAGGCTTTGCATCGTCCTCCAAACGGATCTTGTGCATACAAACGGCATGGCTTATACCCTTGATATCAGCAATTGTCCATCCTATGGCCGTCTTGTTCTTCCTTAGCACCCTTAGAAGTTTTTTCTCCTGTAATTCACTAAGCTCGTTAGAAACAATCACAGGCAACTCTTCATTGTCACCTAAGTACAAGTACTTTAAATGACTAGGAAGAGGTTTCAATTCTAACTTTGGAGATTTAACAATTGAAGGTTCAAGATTTTCATCATTGCGAGGTAAAAAAAACATATGAAACATTCTTAAGTGCAGATTTTTCCGGTAACGAGTTAAGAGAACCAATGGTTTCCTTAATCTCATCACCGTATTCCAAACTGTTATCAATAGGTGTAGTGAGCACGGTTTCCAAAGAATCAGCGCCATTCAACTCAAACATTTGTTGCGCCATTGTGTCCATCACATCAACGGAGAAACAAGAGTGGACATCACTAGGATATCTCATCGTCTCGAAAATTTTGAAACGTATTGTCTCTCCATCAAACTCCATAGTCAGCGTTCCCTTATCAACATCAATAATTGTTTTTGCCGTTTTCATGAAGGGACGCCCAAGTAGAAATGGAAGAGACGAGTCTGGTGCACCTTCATCCATCTCTAAGACACAAAAGTCAGCTGGAAATACAAGTTGGTTAACCTGCACAAGAACATCCTCAACAATACCCATAGGGTAGACATTAGAGCGATCGGCTAATTGCAACACAATTTCATCCTTTTTGAGAGGACCTAAATCAAGTGAGTTATAAATAGATGCAGGCATAACATTAACGGATGCACCTAAATCCAACATAGCTTTATTAAATGTTTTGGTACCAATTGTGACAGGAATGTCAAAGCTACCCGGGTCCTTGCATTTCATTGGGAGTTTGTGTTGCAAGATTGCCGAAGCATTCTCCCCCACACTAAGCACTTCATTACCCTTGAGCCTTTGCTTATTGGTACACAAGTCCTTCAACACCTTTGCATACTTTGGAACTTTCTTGATTGCATCTATGAGCGGTATATTCACATGAATCTTCTTGAGAATGTCTAAAATCTCCTTTTCTAGTGCCTCCTTCTTGGAATTTGCAAATCTGCGAGGAAAAGGTAAAGGAGGAACATAAGTAGAAACCGGAGTTTTAGAGCTAGGAATAGGTACCTCAGAAGTTTGGGGAGAATCCTCATTCTTCTCCTCCAAAACAGGTTCCTTTGGTGTCTCCACCTTGCCCGAATCAGCAACTTCGGGTTGCACAAGTTGTGTACCACTTCTCAATGTAATTGCATTTACACCCTCCTTTGGGTTGATAGGTTGAGAAGGGAGTTTCCCACTATTTTGTGCCTTCAATTGGTTCAACTCAAGAGCCATAGAACCAACTTGGGTCTGCAACTCCTTCATCGAACTCTTGGTCTCTTGTATAAACGATTTCATCAACTCCTCTATACTTGACCCCTGATTTTGAGGTTGTTGTTGTTGTTGAAATTGTTGACGCGGCTGGAATTGTTGTTGTTGAGGTTGGAATCCACCCGAATTGTTGAAAGTAGGTTGTTGGACTGCTCCTTGCTTGTTGGCATAGCTAAAATTGGGGTGATCTCTCCATCCCGGATTGTAAGTGTTGGAATAAGGATCATACCTTCTCTGCTGATTTGGAAAGACCGCATTAGCTTGCTCATTGGCTTCTTCATATCCTTGATGAGAACTTGGGATAACCGCGGCTGCAACTTGTTGCATCATTGTTGTCATGTTACCCATTTGTTGACGAAGTTCCTCCACTTCGCTCACTTCATTCACCCTTCTAAGAAGCATGTCCGAACCACGACTCACAAATTGTTGGGAGTTCACTGCCATGTTCTCAATCAACTCTCTAGCTTGAGTCACCGTCTTGCTTACTAGTGCACCACCACCCGCAGCGTCAATAAGATTCTTATCGCTTGATTGGAGTCCTTCATAGAAGTATTGGATAATCATCGCGTCACTGAATTGGTGATGAGGACAGCTTGCCACCAACCTCTTGTATCGTTCCCAGCAATCATATAATGATTCTCCCGCATTTTGCTTCATTCCGCAAATCTCCTTGCGAATTTCAGTAGCCTTTGACGCAGGAAAATATCTCTCTAGAAAGAGTTTCTTGAGCCCATTCCATGTTGTAACACTTCCGGAAGGCAAATAGTATAACCAATCCTTAGCGTTACCTTCCAAAGAAAATCGGAAAACCTTCAACATAGCACCATCCGCCTCCATATTTGCTGGGAGCATAGCCATGACAATGGTGTGAAAATCCATAAGATGCTTGTTAGGATCTTCATTCACCAAGCCATGGAACTTTGGTAATTCTCTAAGAAGTCCCGGCTTGATTTCAAAAGTGGAGTTGGTTTGAATGCAACCCTATTGTATATCCAGCTTGTGAGAAGCTAAGTATTTAAGTGAACGATCTGCAGGGTCACCCATTGCTTCTTCTTCTTCTTCCTCTTCTTCAAAAGGAATCTCGTGTTCTACTTCGCCTTCTTGATGAAAAGATTCGCCTTCACCCAAGTTGTGTTCTTCCGTTGTGCCTTGTCTTGGTTGGAGTATTGTGCCTTTTCGAGTAGATATCCCATACCTTGGATAATTCCAATCTTTAGAAGCCAGGGATTAGGTACCTGAAAAACAATTCTCACAAACAAGTAAGAAACAAGACAAGAAACGAAAAGCAGTATGCGAACAGAACAGTATGCGAACAGAAACTAAAAACTAGATAACAAGCCGAATGCCTCCCCGGCAGCGGCGCCAAAATTTGATCGGTTGTCAGCCGACACAAAAATAATTCACTTTCTTACTCGACAAAATATGAATGAAGTATAAAGTAAGGAAGAGTTCGTATCCACAGAGAGGCGATTGTAGTTATCAATTTCTAGTTTCTTAGTAACCCAGATGGGGAATTTCTGATTTTTGTAAAATAAAAGTAAAATAAAAGCAAAGTAAATAGTTGGAAGTAATCAATAGAGAAAGATATTGGTCAAGGAATTCATCTTCAATCTTAAACATGTGCTTGCATATATGATTAGAATTACAATTTAATCTCTTTTATTATCAAAAGCCTAGAAAATCAAGAGAGCAAGATAATCTGAAAATTTCCTAAGTTCATCAACACACACATTAGAGATGCGTATGTGAATTCTACCTAAAGAATAACCTAACGCCTTGCGCTAATCAAGTTCAATTCCCAGGAGCATTAAGTTTTGGAAATATTCTAATCAATGCAATTGTCATACATTGCGCATAACAATTCGGACAATGGTCATACTCTACATATGATTATAAGAGTGTATCACTACAAACTATAATCATATCATGCTACTTGTATTTGGGGTTATCGCTCGATGAAAAACCCTAAAATAGCTATGGATAAGATGCAAGTTCAATTAATTGGCCACTTAACTAATCAAACATCTATATCCTACCACAATACATCATTCATGTGATTATAAAAACAATAGAGATATGAACGAAAACAAAGAGAGAAAACTAATACATTAATCAAGCACAAGTTTTAGAAATCGGACTACATCCTTAACCAATAATAAGAGATTTAGCTACTCATAGCTATGGAGTTCATCATAATCAATAATCAAATAAAGGAGATGAATATTAAATACGAAAGCAAACCCTAGTTGTAGTTTCAGCGGCTCTCTCCTCTGCTCCAAGAATAATACGTTTTCTTTGTTGTAGAAACTCTCTTTTTATAGCCCTTTGCTTTCCAAAAATAGGTCAAAGTCTTAAAAATCTTCAAGTCCACGTCCATCTACCAGTCCACCAAGCCCATGTGTGAAAAATATATCTCTGGAATTTTCGGGTCCAAAACTGGTCGCCGGAGTGCTGACGTCATCGCCGGAATCCGGTCACCGGAAACTTTATCCGATCACTTGAACCATTGGAAGACGTCACCAAGTAATTATGCACTTCCAGTAGCTCCACTTTGCTTCTCTGTAGTCCACACATTCACAAAAACCATTTTAGCCAATTCCTTGTTTCTTGCGAAAACGTATCCAAAAGCGTGGTCCGTAGCTCATATGTCCGGCCATCAATTCTTGCATCCGACTCATACCCCCCTCGCGATTCACTGAAATATTTTAATTCACACTTCAAACTCCGAAATCCGACAACCGGAACTATGCTCACTGGTTCACCAATTTCGCCCGTTTTCGAGACTTTGTTTCATAGTTTCCGGTTTGTTTCATATCCACCTGCATTTCAGCTTCATGCCAAATCCATGCACCTTCTATACAATCTTAGCACAATCCCAGTAGCACCAACTTCGCTCCATCTCAGGCTCCACTTGCTCTCCCAGCTAGGCATTGCAACTTCAACTGTAATCCCTGCTCAACTCCACCAGTGGCTTCAGCTGCTCCTTGCGCAATCCATCACTGCAATCGCTCATAACAGCTCTGCCTTCATACCTGTATCACAAAGTACTTGTCCCCGCAATTCTAGACATCCATATCACAAGCCAAACCAAATAATACACATTGCTTGCGCTATATCAACAACTCCCATGCCTGTGTTCATCGCCACTTTTTCCAACCGACACCACCTGTAGTTCTTGCACACTTCTCAGAACTCATGGTAACACACCCTCGATCTGCGCGACTGCTAAGCTCCAAATCTGCAGCTCAACCATCATCTCTGTCCTCCTTGGTGGAAGATACAAGTTTCTCACCTATAAAGATCGCTCTCTATCCATCACCCTATGCCTTCATCTTAACATCACACTTGCCTTGCAATCAAGTCCATCTGTCACCAATTCAAGCCATCACCCTCCATGCCTTCATCTTAAGCACTTCAGAACCAATTGCCTTCTCATGCTGATTGACATTTTCATTTTTGGGTTCGAGACACATATACGTGTCTTTAGTGCTTCCACTCATATAAGAGTCTCAATCAAGTCCATCTCAGTGTGTCTTAAATATTTTTTACATACATCAATTTATCATTTCTTTTTCATTTTAATTCCATTACATTTCCTCCAAAACCCAAAATTCCCTCTTTTTTCCAATTTTCTAATCTCTTTCACATTATTTCCCTCTCAAAGCAATTGCATTCCCCCATTTTTTAGGTTTTCCAAAATTTAGATAATATTTACATATTTTTTTTTATTTTTAAATTTAGAAAATAATATTAACTTTCATTGATAGCCTAAACATACATCTATTGTGTTCAGAAGAAGATTGTAGCTTCATTGTCTATTCATTACAACAAGCTCATTCACACCTCTAATTTTTATTTTAACCTTTTGTTCAACTGAAAAATGGTAGCATTTGTTTTGATAACCCATTCAATTACATTACCAGCTCAAGATTCACCAACTTATCATGCTCCTTGATTTTTGATTTGACAACATGGGTCTTGATGTTTTGTATGTGCTTGCCTTTGTATAGCTAAAAAAATTCATATTGGGGATGGCTTAGTACCCCAAATATGATTTTTCATGTTGATGTGGCAACAACCACCAAACATCACTCTTCACTTAAGAACATGGGAAGTTCAAGCATGGATACCAATATAACACCGTGTTTTTTTCTCACAAGTCCAGGATGCGCCCCAAAACTCAAGGAGGATGCATTTAGTTGTCGAGTTTGCATGAGTTCACTTGTGGATCCGACATCAACACATTCATTCATTCTATACCTCTGGTTTGTATGATTTGTTTTACATTATTTGGTGTGTCTTCAAATACTCATTATTAAAAGATAATTATAAGCATCTCGGTTCCCAGTTAATCAAAAATGCAACAACCTAACCAATACCATCTATTGCATTGAACAATTCATTCAAAGTCCTCAGAAATTTTGAATATATTTTTTTTAAATATGATTTTTATTTGAGACGGATATAAGTGTCTCTCAATTAAAATTTCGTCTCAAAATTGCAAACTCGCATCTCAGTCCCAGCAAACCAACCCCATATAGCACTACAAGCCCGTCTCCAATTGCGGACATAACAGAGATCGACAAAATCAAAATCCTTATCGAGTTTTGCGATTTCATTTAGGCATTTTTCCAAACATTTTGTCTGTGTGAAACTAGTCACGGGAGACAACCCCAGTTGGTGTTGTATGAGCTCTCTTCCACCTTGTAATTGGAATTCAATCAAACCCAACTTTCCTTGTTCATTTATGTACTCAAATCCCATCTTCAATCTCCATGTTCATCATCTTCAGTCAATGGCAGAGCTCATCTTCTTCCTTTCCTTGTTCTTGACTCAAAACCGTGTTATCCAAACCCCATGTCTAAGATTGTTGTGTTGTTCTCACACTCGACCCTGTAATAACCCCATCTGCCTCCTTCATTGCTTTAACCTTCTAATCCTTGTTCTAATCACCCAGCAGTTAACATTAAATAGTTTCAGTTCTTCGATCTGGATTCTCTCAACACAAATCTTCATCCATTCTCCCCTCATCACAACCACCTATTTCTGCATCTGAGATTTGTCTGAACACAATGGGAAGTTGATTTCAAATTCGGGTGTAATAACACAGAGAAAGATATTGGCACCGTCCCAGCGGATAAGGGGAAGCCACAGTCCATACATGGCTTGTCGGTTCCGAATAACCGACAATCTAATTCTCTGTTCAGCTGTCAGTTCTGCGAGGCTGACAGTCTAATTCCTGCATAACTCCTCTTGCACGACCTGGCCTGCTCCAAATGTCGCCTGTGAGTTGACCTTTTTACCTTATTCGCTCCAAATGGCTAATTTCTCCTTCTTTTGCTCCATATGACTCCAAAGCACCTAATACACTCAAACTCACACATAAGTTACATAATTTACATGAAAACTAGCAAAGAAAGCATAAACTCTAGATAGTAAATACGGTGTATTCTACACCTATCAAATTCCCCCACACTTAGACTTTGCTAGTCCTCTAGCAAATCAAACAAAATAAAAATACAACAACTCCGTGACGTCGAGGCTACGGTTAATTTTAACATAAATAACAAGCCTTTAAACCCCTAGGTGTCCCTAGTGGACGAGTTATAGTCTCGTGAAGGTTTACTAGAGATATACCTACAAAACCTATTTTCCCAACTCCGTCTATTTGTGACAAATCAATGAACGAATCCAAAATGACTACAGGAGGAGGTACCTTGAAAATTCAATTCATGTATTAGTAAATAAACTCTATTTAGATAGTCGAACAAGCCACAATACTCGGAAACTAACAAACCACAATCACAATGAAAAGATTAAGAAGATGGATATAGATGTAGATGTTGGCGAATGTTCACAAGTGATCGATGTTTCCCATATCTGTCTGAAGGTCACTGCCAAGATGAACCTATTCCTATTGGATTGAGCTACTTGGTTTGAATTCTACATCAACTCACCGGCATATACAAGGGAACCAGAAGTGACTTTATTCAACCAAAATAATACTTTCTTTTTCTTTTCACTTTTTCACTTTTTTTTTTTTAATCTTTTCTATATTTTTTCAGACAACATGATTGGATCAAACTGGATCCAAGCGCATGCTTCCTTGTTAGCAAGTACATGATAGTTGCCTTGGATCCTGTATTCCACGCTTGTTTAGGCGACGGAGACAGGGACTACGTTTCACACATACTGCTATTCCCAAGTGTCATTTTATTCCGTTTTGGTCTAATTGGTCGGGTTTTTTTTTTGTTTTTTTATATTATTTTTTTCATTCATTTTTTTTTCTTTTTCTAGTAACTCAATCACTCTATTTCATCCTAGCAGTAATAACACGTCGATGTTTAGTGACCCACCAAAGCACTTAGAGAACAATAGATAAATATGGAAAAAAAATTAAAAATAGAACGTGATATGGTGATATTCCGAGATATGGTAACAACTATCATGGTATTTATGATTTTTGAGTTATGTTCGTCCCGTTTAGTTAATTGGTTCCTCAACTCCTGCATTCAAAATGGTTCCGTCCACTAATGGTGTCATCCTAAAGGCACAAGTTTCTAGATTTCGGAGTTCAAAAAGCACAAATTTTTTTCTTGGTTTTTCTATTTTTCTGATTTTTTTTTTAAATGCATAAAACACACTAAAACAAACTATACAAACATATAAATGCTCCCCCACACTTAAACTTTACATTGTCCTCAATGTAAAATTGAATCATCCAAAGAGAGTTCAAAGTGGGAAATTCCGCAAATGAAATGCAAAAACAAGAAAAATAAAGAGCAAAGCAAATGTATAAAAATAAAAAGATAAGGGTAAAGATACAAAACCGGTGGGTTGCCTCCCACTTAGCGCTTGGTTTAAAGTCGTCAGCCCGACGTTCTCCTTGTTTGCTAAGACTCCTCCAGAGGGAGCACTTCCACAAGGTTCACTCCTTCCACAACTTCCGAGGAGAAGTTCTCATAATATGGTTTCAACCGGTGCCCATTCACTTTAAGTTCATTTCCTGTAGCTAAACTATGAATCTCAACTGCACCATGAGAAAACACATTAGTCACAACAAAAGGTCCAATCCAACGTGACCTTAGTTTACCCAGAAATAATTGTAAACGAGAATTAAACAAAAGCACTTTCTGCCCAATGCAAAATTGTTTCTTTGTAATCAAATTATCATGAAATGCCTTAGTCTTTTCCTTGTAAATCCTTGATCTTTCAAATGCATCATTTCGAATCTCTTCTAACTCTTGGAGTTGCAACTTCCTTTGCTTTCCAGCCCCATCCAACTCCATGTTGCATTGCTTAATAGCCCAAAACGCCTTATGCTCAATTTCAACGGGTAAGTGACAAGGTTTACCGTAAACAAGCCTAAAGGGAGACATCCCAATAGGTGTATTGTATGCGGTTCTATACGCCCACAAAGCATCATTGAGGCGCATGCTCCAATCCTTCCTTGTTGGATTCACCGTCTTCTCTAGAATGGATTTCACCTCTCGGTTGGAAACCTCGGCTTGTCCATTTGTTTGTGGATGGTATGGTGTTGCAATCCTATGCGACACATTGTACTTCTTTAACAAGCCTTGCAAAAACCTGTTTTTGAAGTGTGAACCTCCATCGCTAATTATAGCCTTTGGAATTCCAAACCTTGCAAAAATATTTGCTTGCACAAAATCTGAAACAACTTTAGAATCATTAGTTGGGGTGGATTTAGCTTCCACCCATTTCGAGACATAATCAACAGCAAGCAAGATATAATAATTCCCATTAGAATTGACAAAAGGGCCCATAAAATCAATTCCCCATACATCAAAGACCTCAACAAATTGAATAATAGCATGTGGCATTTGATTTCGGGCACCTAGATTGCCGGTTCTTTGGCACCTATCACATGTTATACAAAATGCATGCGCATCCTTAAACAAAGTCGGCCAATAGAAACCACATTCTAATACCTTGAGAGCGGTTCTCTTGCTCCCAAAGTGTCCTCCACATGCATATGAGTGGCAAAAAGACAAGATAGAGTTAAATTCGGATTCGGGAACGCACCTTCGTATTACTTGGTCACTACAATGTTTCCATAAATATGGATCATCCCATATGTATTGGTTTCCTAACTTCTTAAGTTTGTCCCTCTCAGCACGAGACAAGTTCTTTGGGATTTGTTTAGACACTAAGTAATTAACAATATCAGCGTACCATGGTTCTCCAAAGGCAATTGAGAATAGTTGCTCATCCGGGAAACTTTCACGCAACGGGATAGCTTCCTTGTCCACAGCAAGACGGCTCAAATGATCCGCAACGGTGTTCTCGATTCCTTTCTTGTCCTTGATTTCAATATCAAACTCTTGCAAGAGTAAAATCCATCGTATGAGCCTCGGTTTCGCCTCTTTCTTTGTAAGCAAGTACCTAAGTGTTGCATGGTCAGAAAAAACAACAACTTTTGTACCAATTAGATAAGAGCGAAACTTTTCCAAAGCAAAAACAATAGCTAATAACTCTTTTTCAGTGGTAGTGTAGTTTTGTTGGGCCTCATTTAACGTTCTAGAAGCATAATAAATGGCATGAGGTATCTTCCCCACACGCTGCCCAAGCACCGCACCAACCGCATAATCACTTGCATCACACATGAGCTCAAAAGGCTTGCTCCAATCCGGTGGTTTAATGATAGGGTCTGAAATCAAAAGTTCTTTCAAACGATTGAATGACGCCATACACTTCTCATCAAAGTTAAAAACCACATCTTTTTGCAATAAGTTGCAAAGTGGTGATGCTATCTTGGAAAAGTCCTTGATGAATCTACGATAAAAACCTGCATGACCAAGGAAAGAACGAATCTCCCTCACCGTAGTGGGAGGGTTTAGAGCACGAATAAGGTCTATCTTAGATTTATCAACTTCCAAGCCTTTAGAAGATATTATATGGCCTAAAACTATGCCATGAGTTACCATAAAATGGCACTTCTCCCAATTCAGCACAAGATTTGTTTCAACACATCGTTCAAGGATTAGTGACAAATTGTTCAAACAAAGGTCAAATGAATCACCAAAGACGCTAAAGTCGTCCATGAACACTTCAATTATGTTTTCAACAAATTATGAAAAGATACTTACCATACACCTTTGAAAGGTAGCTGGAGCATTGCATAAGCCAAAAGGCATCCTTCTATACGCAAAAGTACCAAAAGGACAAGTGAAAGTGGTTTTCTCTTGATCCTCCGGTGCTATCACAATCTGATTATAACCCGAATAGCCATCAAGAAAGCAATAATAAGCATGTCCAGCTAAACGTTCAAGCATTTGATCAATAAAAGGTAATGGAAAGTGATCTTTTCTAGTAGTGGCATTCAATTTCCTATAATCAATACAAACCCTCCAACCGGTTTGCACACGAGTTGGGACAAGTTCATTCTCATCATTCTCCACCACCGTCACACCTGATTTCTTTGGTACAACTTGTACCGGGCTTACCCACTTGCTGTCGGATATGGGGTAGATAACACCCACTTCCAAAAGCTTGAGTATCTCCTTTTTCACAACTTCCATCATGGGAGGGTTCAAACGACGTTGCGCTTCCCTTGTAGGCTTTGCATCGTCCTCCAAACGGATCTTGTGCATACAAACGGCAGGGCTTATACCCTTGATATCAGCAATTGTCCATCCTATGGCCGTCTTGTTCTTCCTTAGCACCCTTAGAAGTTTTTTCTCCTGTAATTCACTAAGCTCGTTAGAAACAATCACATGAAACTCTTCATTGTCACCTAAGTACAAGTACTTTAAATGACTAGGAAGAGGTTTCAATTCTAACTTTGGAGATTTAACAATTGAAGGTTCAAGATTTTCATCATTGCGAGGTAAAAAAAACATATGAAACATTCTTAAGTGCAGATTTTTCCGAATAACGAGTTAAGAGAACCAATGGTTTCCTTAATCTCATCACCGTATTCCAAACTGTTATCAATAGGTGTAGTGAGCACGGTTTCCAAAGAATCAGCGCCATTCAACTCAAACATTTGTTGCGCCATTGTGTCCATCACATCAACGGAGAAACAAGAGTGGACATCACTAGGATATCTCATCGTCTCGAAAATGTTGAAACGTATTGTCTCTCCATCAAACTCCATAGTCAGCGTTCCCTTATCAACATCAATAATTGTTTTTTCCGTTTTCATGAAGGGACGCCCAAGTAGCAATGGAAGAGACGAGTCCGGTGCACCTTCATCCATCTCTAAGACACAAAAGTCAGCTGGAAATACAAGTTGGTTAACCTGCACAAGAACATCCTCAACAATACCCATAGAGTAGACATTAGAGCGATCGGCTAATTGCAACACAATTTCAGCCTTTTTGAGAGGACCTAAATCAAGTGAGTTATAAATAGATGCAGGCATAACATTAACGGATGCACCTAAATCCAACATAGCTTTATTAAATGTTTTGGTACCAATTGTGACGGGAATGTCAAAGCTACCCGGGTCCTTGCATTTCAGTGGGAGTTTGTGTTGCAAGATTGCCGAAGCATTCTCCCCAACACTAAGCACTTCATTACCCTTGAGCCTTTGCTTATTGGTACACAAGTCCTTCAACACCTTTGCATACTTTGGAACTTGCTTGATTGCATCTATGAGCGGTATATTCACATGAATCTTCTTGAGAATGTCTAAAATCTCCTTTTCTAGTGCCTCCTTCTTGGAATTTTCAAATCTGCGAGGAAAAGGTAAAGGAGGAACATAAGTAGAAACCGGAGTTTTAGAGCTAGGAATAGGTACCTCAGAAGTTTGGGGAGAATCCTCATTCTTCTCCTCCAAAACAGGTTCCTTTGGTGTCTCCACCTTTCCCGAATCAGCAACTTCGGGTTGCACAAGTTGTGTACCACTTCTCAATGTAATTGCATTTACACCCTCCTTTGGGTTGATAGGTTGAGAAGGGAGTTTCCCACTATTTTGTGCCTTCAATTGGTTCAACTCAAGAGCCATAGAACCAACTTGGGTCTGCAACTCCTTCATCGAACTCTTGGTCTCTTGTATAAACGATTTCATCAACTCCTCTATACTTGACCCCTGATTTTGAGGTTGTTGTTGTTGTTGAAATTGTTGACGCGGATGGAATTGTTGTTGTTGAGGTTGGAATCCACCCGAATTGTTGAAAGTAGGTTGTTGGACTGCTCCTTGCTTGTTGGCATAGATAAAATTGGGGTGATCTCTCCATCCCGGATTGTAAGTGTTGGAATAAGGATCATACCTTCTCTGCTGATTTGGAAAGACCGCATTAGCTTGCTCATTGGCTTCTTCATATCCTTGATGAGAACTTGGGATAACCGCGGCTGCAACTTGTTGCATCATTGCTGTCATGTTACCCATTTGTTGACGAAGTTCCTCCACTTCGCTCACTTCATTCACCCTTCTAAGAAGCATGTCCGAACCACGACTCACAAATTGTTGGGAGTTCGCTGCCATGTTCTCAATCAACTCTCTAGCTTGAGTCACCGTCTTGCTTACTAGTGCACCACCACCCGCAGCGTCAATAAGATTCCTATCGTTTGATTGGAGTCCTTCATAGAAGTATTGGATAATCATCGCGTCACTGAATTGGTGATGAGGACAGCTTGCCACCAACCTCTTGTATCGTTCCCAGCAATCATATAATGATTCTCCCGCATTTTGCTTCATTCCGCAAATCTCCTTGCGAATTTGAGTAGCCTTTGACGCAGGAAAATATCTCTCTAGAAAGAGTTTCTTGAGCCCATTCCATGTTGTAACACTTCCGGAAGGCAAATAGTATAACCAATCCTTAGCGTTACCTTCCAAAGAAAATCGGAAAACCTTCAACATAGCACCATCCGCCTCCATATTTGCTGGGAGCATAGCCATGACAATGGTGTGAAAATCCATAAGATGCTTGTTAGGATCTTCATTCACCAAGCCATGGAACTTTGGTAATTCTCTAAGAAGTCCTGGCTTGATTTCAAAAGTGGAGTTGGTTTGAATGCAACCCTGCTGTATATCCAGCTTGTGAGAAGCTAAGTATTTAAGTGAACGATCTGCAGGGTCACCCATTTCTTCTTCTTCTTCTTCCTCTTCTTCAAAAGGAATCTCGTGTTCTACTTCGCCTTCTTGATGAAAAGATTCGCCTTCACCCAAGTTGTGTTCTTCCGTTGTGCCTTGTCTTGGTTGGAGTATTGTGCCTTTTCGAGTAGATATCCCGCACCTTGGATAATTCCAATCTTTAGAAGCCAGGGATTAGGTACCTGAAAAACAATTCTCACAAACAAGTAAGAAACAAGACAAGAAACGAAAAGCAGTATGCGAACAGAACAGTATGCGAACAGAAACTAAAAACTAGATAACAAGCCGAATGCCTCTCCCCAATGGCGCCAAAATTTGATCGGTTGTCAGCCGACACAAAAATAATTCACTTTCTTACTCGACAAAATATGAATGAAGTATAAAGTAAGGAAGAGTTCGTATCCACAGAGAGGCGATTGTAGTTATCAATTTCTAGTTTCTTAGTAACCCAGAGATGGGGAATTTTTGATTTTTGTAAAATAAAAGTAAAATAAAAGCAAAGTAAATAGTTGGAAGTAATCAATAGAGAAAGATATTGGTCAAGGAATTCATCTTCAATCTTAAACATGTGCTTGCATATATGATTAGAATTACAATTTAATCTCTTTTATTATCAAAAGCCTAGAAAATAAAGAGAGCAAGATAATCTGAAAATTTCCTAAGTTCATCAACACACACATTAGAGATGTGTATGTGAATTCTACCTAAAGAATAACCTAACGCCTTGCGCTAATCAAGTTCAATTCCCAGGAGCATTAAGTTTTGGAAATAGGCTAATCAATGCAATTGTCATACATTGCGCATAACAATTCGGACAATGGTCATACTCTACATATGATTATAAGAGTGTATCACTACAAACTATAATCATATCATGCTACTTGTATTTGGGGTTATCGCTCGATGAAAAACCCTAAAATAGCTATGGATAAGATGCAAGTTCAATTAATTGGCCACTTAACTAATCAAACATCTATATCCTACCACAATACATCATTCATGTGATTATAAAAAACAGTAGAGATATGAACGAAAACAAAGAGAGAAAACTAATACATTAATCAAGCACAAGTTTTAGAAATCGGACTACATCCTTAACCAATAATAAGAGATTTAGCTACTCATAGCTATGGAGTTCATCATAATCAATAATCAAATAAAGGAGATGAATATTAAATACGAAAGCAAACCCTAGTTGTAGTTTCAGCGGCTCTCTCCTATGCTCCAAGAATAATACGTTTTCTTTGTTGTAGAAACTCTCTTTTTATAGCCCTTTGCTTTCCAAAAATAGGTCAAAGTCTTCAAAATCTTCAAGTCCACGTCCATCTACCAGTCCACCAAGCCCATGTGTGAAAAATATATCTCTGAAATTTTCGGGTCCAAAACTGGTCGTCGGAGTGCTGACGTCATCGCTGGAATCCGGTCACCGGAAACTTTATCCGATCACTTGAACCATTGGAAGACGTCACCAAGTAATTATGCACTTCCAGTAGCTCCACTTTGCTTCTCTGCAGTCCACACATTCACAAAAACCATTTTAGCCAATTCCTTGTTTCTTGCGAAAACGTATCCAAAAGCGTGGTCCGTAGCTCATATGTCCGGCCATCAATTCTTGCATCCGACTCATACCCCCCTCGCGATTCACTGAAATATTGTAATTCACACTTCAAACTCCGAAATCCGACAACCGGAACTATGCTCACTGGTTCACCAATTTCGCCCCGTTTTCGCACTGTTTTCTGCAGTTTCCAGTTTGTTTCATATCCACCTGCATTTCAGCTTCATGCCAAATCCATGCACCTTCTCTACAACCTCAGCACAATCCAAGTAGCACCAACTTCGCTCCATCTCAGGCTCCACTTGCTCTCCCAGCTAGGCATTGCAACTGCAACTGTAATCCCTGCTCAACTCCACCAGTGGCTTCAGCTGCTCCTTGCGCAATCCATCACCTGCAACTGCTCATAACAGCTCTGCCTTCATACCCTGTATCACAGTACTTGTCCCTGCAATTCTGGACATCCATATCACAAGCCAAACCAAATAATACACATTGCTTGTGCTATATCAACAACTCCCATGCCTGTGTTCATCGCCACTTTTTCCAAATGACACCACCTGTAGTTCTTGCACACTTCTCAGGAACTCATGGTAACACACCCTCGACTGCGCTAATGCCAAGCTCCAACTGCAGCTCAACCATCATCTTTGTCCTCCTTGGTGGAAGATACAAGTTTCTCAACTGCTCTCTATCCACAGCTATGCAGCATCACTCTTGCCTGGCCATTATGTCCACCAGTTCAAGCCATCACCCTCCATGCCTTCATCTTAAGCACTGCTCAATTGCCACTGCATTTGCACAATCAAGTCCATCTCCTGAGCAATTGCACCTGCAGTCATTGATAGCCTAAACATACATCTATTGTGTTCTGTAGCTTCATTAGCTATTCATTACCAACAGCTCATTCACACCTCAGAACCCATTCAATTACATTACCAGCTCAAGCTTCACCAACTTCTCATGCTCTGCAACAGTGGCAACAACCACCAAACATCACTGCTTCTGAAGTTCAAGCCTTGACAGTACACATTCATTCATTCTATACCTCCTGCGTCTTCAAATACTCATTACTGCATCTCAGTCCCAGCAAACCAACCCCATCTAGCACTACAAGCCCGTCTCCAATTGCAACTTCAGACATAACAGAGATCGACAAAATCAAAAGCCTTATCGAGTTTTGCGATTTCATTTAGGCATTTTTCCAAACATTTTGTCTGTGTGAAACTAGTCACAGGGAGACAACCCCAGTTGGTGTTGTATGAGCTCTCTTCCACCTTGTAATTGGAATTCAATCAAACCTAACTTTCCTTGTTCATTTATGTACTCAAATCCCATCTTCAATCTCCATGTTCATCATCTTCAGTCAATGGCAGAGCTCATCTTCTTCCTTTCCTTGTTCTTGACTCAAAACTGTGTTATCCAAACCCCATGTCTAAGATTGTTGTGTTGTTCTCACACTCGACCCTGTAATAACCCCATCTGCCTCCTTCATTGCTTTAACCTTCTAATCCTTGTTCTAATCACCCAGCAGTTAACAGTAAATAGTTTCAGTTCTTCGATCTGGCTTCTCTCAACACAAATCTTCATCCATTCTCCCCTCATCACAACCACCTATTTATGCATCTGAGCTTTGTCTGAACACAATGGGAAGTTGATTTCAAATTCGGGTGTAATAACACAGAGAAAGATATTGGCACCGTCCCAGCGGATAAGGGGAAGCCACAGTCCATACATGGCTTGTCGGTTCCGAATAACCGACAATCTAATTCTATGTTCAGCTGTCAGTTCTGCGAGGCTGACAGTCTAATTCCTTCATAACTCCTCTTGCACCACCTGGCCTGCTCCAAATGTCGCCTGTGAGTTGACCTTTTTGCCTTATTCGCTCCAAATGGCTAATTTCTCCTTCTTTTGCTCCATATGACTCCAAAGCACCTAATACACTCAAACTCACACATAAGTTACATAATTTACATGAAAACTAGCAAAGAAAGCATAAACTCTAGATAGTAAATACGGTGTATTCTACACCTATCAGTTAGTCATGGCATTTTTCTTTCTGCCACTAGTTCTCTATATCTTGCTGTTTATACTGATTCATATTGGGCAGGATGTCCAACTACTCATCTATCAATGACAGGGTACTTTACAATGCTTGGAAATAGTCTTATCTTTTGGAAATCTAAGAAACAACCGACGGTTTCACTTTCTTCCGCCGAGGAAGAATATCGAGCTCTCGCAAGACTAACTTCTGAACTGCAATGGTTGCATTATCTTTTTCGTGATCTTCACATTATTATTTTGAAGCCTATTCTAGTTTATTGCGACAATCAAGCCGTTATTCATATTTCTAAAAATCTAGTCTTTCACGAACGAACTAAACATATCGAAATTGATTGTTATTTTGTCCGTGAAAAACTGCTCTCTGGTCTCATCAAACACACTCATATCCGATCATCATCATAATTGGGTGATCATTTTATCAAACCACTTGGAGAGGATCATTTTAAACGCCTTGCTAGCAAGTTGGGCATTTGTCCTGACTCTCCTCATGGGAAAATTACTCATTTGTTTTAGGAGCATCTCTTATCGAAGAAGACTATAATCTGATTAAATGGTCGGAAATCATTTCTGGATATACCATCATCTCTCCCTTATACATAAGAATAAATTGGATATTATTAGATATGTATATCTGCCATCAACATAGTGTGGGCACACATGACACATCAACATAAGCCAAGTCCAAGTTCGTTGTAAGTCCAAGTCATTCATCACATAATAGCAATCTGTTGTAAAGTCCAGGTCTTGCGTTGTAACTAGTTGTAAACCTTCCAGTAATATCGTACAATTTGTTTAACATTAGTTTTGAACTTTTCCTTTGTAATACATATAAATATTGAATGAAAATCAGTTTAGTCTATACAACTGTGAGACTCTTAACCTCAGTAACCTAGAATCTTTGAGATATCTTTGCAGTTTATTGTTCTTTCTCTTTGCGATCTACTTGTAATTGATGTCCTTATTTAAATTAGGGTCTTGATTATCTTGTATTTTGATGTTTTTGGAGTGGAGTCATGCTGTCACGCGAGTATCCGCGTGACAGTACAAATGAACTTGCGGGTAACTATTGTCCGGTGTAGATCATCATCTATATATGTGAATATCACCATTATCCTATTATGATTTTTATATTTTATTAGTGAAACATCCCTAAGCCTTATAGTATTTTTAATCGAACCCTCCATACCATGAAAAACCATTCGATCGGAATTACATAGACAGAATACTCTGCTTTAGAGTCTTAGTAAGAGAAGCTAGAGAGACCCATTTTCTACAAATAGCTTAAATACTTATGAGATCCTTGTAAGTTACTGTAATCTTCATGTAATAAACCATTAAAATATATACAACAATCTGAGGAAGAAAAAAAATCATGAGAGAACAACTTTCTTTTTGTCCTACTTCTTCATCATCATCTAAGTTGCCATCTTTATCATTACAAATATCACACTACCACTGTTGGTCTGACTGTAAGAAACTCTTGGTAAGGAAATTCTTTAATCATCTATTCTAGGTCTTCAAAGATACATGTTACTGTTTGTGAACTTGCATGATTCTAGAAACAAAAGGGGTGATGTTTACTTGGAAGATGTATAGAATAAAGGTTTTCTCGGATTAAGAAAATGGTTAAACAAATCAATAAACCATGAAAACTTAGATGTAAAATTAAAGTAATTCAATTTTACTCAATTTAAACTCTAGTGACTTTTACTCTTTTATTCAATTTTCCCTTTTCTTTGTCAAAAAAAAAATAATTAAAGTAATTCACTCTAGTTAAATCACCAAGTCGCTAATTTTTATGCATGTTTATTTCATAATATAGAAATGATTGAAATCTAAATCAGATCTATCAATGTTTCTAAATTGGCATGCATTTTCAGAGAGAAGATGAAATATAGAGGAAAAAGGTGATGGAGGATTCGAAGAATTGCGTAGATCATATGCTTTAGGGACTGGATAACAATTATGTGAAGTATTTCTGGCTGTAAAAGATTAAAAAATATTACCCATATTAGAATAACATTAGTTTCGAATCTAGATATTGCATCTCCATAATAGCACATCATCTAATGGTGTAAACGTGCGAGTTCATTTTTGTTGTCCCACGGATGAGGGTGTGACAGCATGACTCATGTTTTTGTTATTTTTGTAAGCGAACATATAATCACTGTTTTGATTTTTAATGAATTGAAATGTGTTGATTTTCCAAAAAAAAAAAGATATTTTATTAAAAGAAACACTTGCACCAAATGTTAATACAAAAATATATATTAAATTAATTAATGAAGGACAGTCTCAAACTTATAACAGAGGGGGATAACTCATCCATAATAGAGGAGAATAACTCTGCCACTTTAAGTAAGGGGGGTCAGCAATGAGTTGAACTCCCAAGTTATAGTTTATGAGTTCAATTCCCGCTGCTGATTAAAAAAAAAAAAACAACTCTGCCACTTTTAAAAGAACCTTTATCTACCTTACATAGATGGGACTAAAATTGACGGTCCCAATTAATCCACCCAGTCCCCGCACAATTAAACGAGGCAAATAAAGGGGAAAATAATCATTTGGTCCTTTTTTAGGTGGTCCTATGTTTGTTTGGTCCTTGGGGAAAATGCCTTTACTGTTTGGTCCATAATTATTTGAAAATATTAAATCGACCAAAGTACCCTTCCGTGTTAATTTCAACTTATTTTTTGTAGCAGTTCATTCATCAAAATGAACTCCTGTTAATTTCTACTTATTTTTCAGAAATCACCTTTTATCAGGAGTTCATTCGTCAAAATGAACTCCTAATAGAAACCTAAAAAAACAGAGTTCATTCCAGAAATGAACTCCTGATAAAAACCTATATAAACCAGAGTTCATTCCAGAAATGAACTCCTGATAAAAACCTAAAAAAAAACAGAGTTCATTCCAGAAATAAACTCCTGATAAAAACCTAAAAGAACAGAGTTCATTCCAGAAATGAACTCCTGATAAAAACCTTAAAAAACATATTTCATTTGTAAAAATGAACAACATCATCATCTTCATCTTCTTCGACGTCTTCAATAGTAGCAGTAACATCGTCGTCTTCAAACACCAGCAACAACATCATCTTCCATCGTCTTCATCAAACAAATTGGATTCATAGTCTTCGTCGTATTCATCAAACAGTTCGTCGTCGTATTCATCAAACAGATCGGGTTCATCGTCGTCTTCATCAAACAGATCGGATTCATCGTCGTCTTCAACATCTTAAAATAGATGCAGCTGATCAAAAATCTTCAAGAAAGCTCGCTTACATCTTCAGCAGCGATGAAGATGAACTTCAACAGTAGCAGCAGATTAAAAACCTAGAAATCTTCAAGAAAAACTCGTTTACATCGTTTCTTGTTTCATCTCTGCAAATTAAAACCCTAGAAAATCTTCATCTTTTCTATGCAGCAGAAAAGAAGAAAAAAAAGAGAGAAAAAAGTAGATCTGTAAAAGAAAAGAAAGATGAGAGAGAAAGTAAATCTGAAAATGATTTCATCTCTCTTGATAATTGAGTATATATGCCTAGGGTGATGTCATGGATGATGTAATGGAACCAAAAGGGTATTTCCGCCACTACAATATGACAATTACATCATCCATGACGCCACCCTAGGACCAAACCATTATTTTTAGGATCAAACAATAATATATATTTTGAAAAAGGACCAAACAGACAGTTGACTTGGTCAACTAGACCAAACTCACTATAATATATTATTTCTAGGACCTATTGGTATTTCCTACGTAAATAAAGCGGAAATATTATCTTCTCTGTAGAATTCCATCACAAAATCTCATACCACCTCCAAAGACGGAGCGTGAAAATCTTCGGAATCGCATCACAACTGATAGATAAGAGCATCTCCAATGGACATATGTGGAGACCTAAAAAAAGGTATTTTATAACATAGAATCCAAATACAAATCTTGTTTTGATAAGCATCTCCAGTGGTAGTTGTATCCATATCTATTTTGATATACTTGTCGCTTATTAATTAATAGAAACAAAATCTAAAAAATTAATTAAAATAATAACAAGTTGATGATGTGGGTATGGATGAGAGTCTCCACAAAATCATACTCTCCTCCAAACTCAAACTTCCACGTCATGTTAAATTTTGATTATCCAAACATCACTAGATATGGTTTTTTTGTTGAGAGTTTCTAAAATCCTAGGTGACATCAATATTTCTTAAAACCCATACTCCATTGGAGATGATCTAAGGATTAATGGGTAAGAAAAGGTATTACTTACAATTCCCAAACCGTATGCAGCATGCAGTTGGTTGAATCGATTTTTGTTGTTTCAAATTAGACAATGTCACTTTTATAGTAACACAACAAATAAATAAAATGTAGACAATTGCGTGGTACCAAGGAAATGGAAAAACAACAATTATCCCAGGCAATGCGCAGCTGATTACCCTTGTACAAAAATATAAAACTCTTCTACTCCTGGCAGGTAAGGTTGCAAATAAATATAAGACGGAGATTTCACACAACCACTTGTAAAAGCAAATTGGCACCTTTAATTTGTTTTTCTACTGGCAACCCATGTCACTTGTATTTTGTTTGTCTACTTGACAACTATATGTCAAAGTCGGTCCAAGTTCATGCGACACGTAGACTTTGTGCTGCTTCCACCTCCTCTGTATTGTTTTTTCTCTTGTTCCATTTCATCAACTCATTCATGCTGGTAGCTTCATATGCAACAAATTCACCAACCTAATGAATAGATGGAATAAAAAAATTGAACAAAAAAGTCCAGAAATTAGAGTCTTGATGCAAGTTTACAAAAAATGCGCAACATTAGAAACTCTTTCATAGATTATTTCAAAATCCTTTAATCTTCTCATCCTCGGCAGTTTCAAGATGAAATTCTTGTGGATATTCCAGTTAAATTTTCTGAGGAGGACAACACATCCTTAAATATGCCTCTAACTCCTGAGGAAATTAAGAATGTTGTTTTTCAAATGGGAGGGAAAAAGGCTCCTGGTCCTGATGGTTTTACAGGCCTTTTTTTATCAAAAGCATTGGGACATTGTAGGAGAAGATGTCATTGATATGACTCAAACTTGCTTTAGAATAGGCAATATTTCTAAAGTTTTCAATCATACCAATATAGCTCTTATACTCAAAGTCGCTCTTGCTGAATTGGTTACTCAATACAGACCAATAGGCCTTTGTAATTTTATTTATAAAATTCTTTCTAAAACTTTGGCCAATAGACTAAAACCTTTCATGAATAACATAACTTCCCAAAACCAAAGTGCCTTTATTCCTATAATATTATGTTAGCTAATGAGGCTATATATGCAGTCAATCATAATGATAAAGTTGAAGGTATAGATGCCATTAAACTTGACATGTCTAAGGCTTATGATAAGCTTGAATGAGATTTTCTTGAAAAGGTTTTAACTAAAATGGGCCTGTCTGACCACTGGGTTAAAATGATAAACTGGCCTATCTCTACTGTGTCCTACTATGTCTTCTCAATGGTACTCCCACTGGTTTTTTCAAACCTGAAAGAGGGCTCAGACAGGGAGATCCTCTTTCCCCCTATCTCTATATTATTTGCTTTGAAGCTCTGTCCTCTTATGTTGATACTCTTCAGAAAAAGGGTATCTTAGAAGGTATTAAAGTCTGTAAAGATGCCCCTGAAATGACTCACCTTTTATTGCTGGTGACCCTCTTTTGTTTTCTAAAGATACTCCAAAAAAAAAAAATCATGTCATAAAAGATTATCTTCAAAAGTATTGTCTAGCCTCTGGTCAAGAAATCAACTTTGAAAAATATGGTATTCTGTTCAGTAGGAAGATCCCTGAGCATAGGAAAGCTCTTCTGGCCAACATTTTAGATATCCAAAGTAGGGATCTGGGAGAAAAATACCTTGGCACTCCTACTGTATTCCAAGCTTCTAAGATCCAGACCCATATGGGTATTCTCCAAGGCATTGATGCCAGAATCTCTATCTGTCTTCATAAGCTCTTATCCCAAGATGCTAGAACTACTTTAGTTAAGCATATTGGCCAAGATATTCTCAAATGGGTGATTTTCTCATTCCTAAACATCTTTGTAAACAAATGGATTCTCATCTTTGTAAACAAATGGATTCTCATCTTTGCAAGTTTTGGTGGGGTGAAACTTTAGATCCGAAGGATAAAAAGTTGCATCTCCTTGGTTGGGACATTTTATGCCCCCCAAACCTGAAGGATGTCTGGGATTCAGAAAGGAGGAGCTAAACAATCTAGCAATGCTTGCTAGGAATGCCTGGAGAATTTTATAAAACCCCAACAACTTACTTTCCGATGTTCTTAAGGATAAATATTTTCCTAAAACTGATTTCTTGAATGCTAAGTGCACTACCAAGTGCTCTTGGACCTGGAAGTGTCTGCATGCCATAAAAGAGCTAATAAAACCTTTTATTTCTTGGATTGTTGGAGATGGTCAATTTATTGACCCATTGTGTGATAATTGGATCCCATCTATGGGTTCTGCTACACCCAACCCACTGGTGCCCCCTGGCCCTAGTATTAAAGTTGATTACTTTATTGATGCTCAAACTAGAAACTGGGATGTTTCCAGACTTAACACCCATTTTGATAATGCTTTTATACAGAAGATTATCACGATTCCCTTAAGCCAGCTTTGCACTCCTGACAGGAGGGCTTGGGATCTTTCAAAGAATGGCAAGTTTTCCTCAAAATCTTCCTACTTGGGGCTCAGAGGCCTTAGGCCTACCCCTTGTAAAAATCTTTGGAACCGTATTTTGAAAATTAGAGTTCCTTACAGAATCCAGGTTTTCTTATGGAAAGCAGCTAGAAATGCTTTTCCCTCCATAACTATTCTCCACAGTAGAATGCCTATGCATAGTGTGGATAGTCCTAGGTGTTATGACCCCCAGGAAACCATTATGCATGCTTTAGTCAATTGTCACTTTGCTAGTAGAGTCTGTTTCATCTCTGATTTCAACATAAACACTCAGTTTTTTAAAAACAAATCTTTTACTGATTGGATTCTTTTCTGGTTAATTGATCCACAAACTAAACTTCCTGAGGAAGATCAGTGCTTCTTTGTGGCTATCTTATGGTCCCTCTGGACTAGTAGAAATAATTTCATATTTCAAAACACCAAGGAAATATTTACTGTTGTCCTATCTAGAGCCAAAGCCATGCTCCTCACTAGGAAAAATAGGACCTCTAATTCTATTGTCCCTTTTACCTTGAATGTCAGTGTTTGTGACAAATGGATGCCACCCTCCTTTGGTTGGATTAAATGTAATACTGATGGTGCGTTTGATGATTTCTCAGGAGCAAATGGTGCAGGGTATGTGATGAGAGACTTCTCCAGAAAAGAAACCTTTTGTGCTTCCTTGGTTTTTGATGTTCACTCTGTAGAAGAAGCTGAAGCAATAGCCATCTGGGAAGTTCTGAAAAAAAGCAGTGGAACAACACCTCACCCACATTATCATAGAGAGTGATGCTAAAGCTCTCATCGACCAATTTTCTGCTGGAGATTTCGATGGAGATTCAAGAACGAATGCTATCTTTAAAGACATTTTATTTTTTTCTTCTAGTTTATCTGCTTGTATTTTTAGCTTCCAACCTCGCTCTTGTAACTATGTGGCTCATGAATTTGCACAATGGGCTAAACAAAACAATACCTCTATGTACTGGTCTACACCCCCTGTTTGGATCCTTCCAACAGTTGAGGATGACCATTAGCCTTGTTGAAGGCCGTTGACTATTAAAAAAAAATGCGCAACATCAATATGAAGATGATTGTAGGACTTGATCTTTTAAGATTTTTTTTTCTTCCAACAATCGCATCATCAATAGACTTCTAATCACGTACACCGTCAAACGGGATCCTGACGTGCCTAATTAAGAAGTAATTTGAACGATATACAATGATTTCATGCCTCGGATTTTTGCTCAATGAAGTCCTCCAACTTAAGTGACCTTAATAATTCAGGTGGATTATTTGTGCTGCTGGAAAAATAATCAGACAAAGAAAGAGATCATAATCACAAAAAATATAATATTTGTGACCTTAATATTGGTGGATTATTCTATATCAGTGTGTAAGCTGTTAAAACTTAAATTTGTGACCTTAATATTGGTGGATTATTCTATATCAGTGTGTGTAAGCTGTTAAAACTTAAAACTCATCATCGTTAAAGAAAATACCCAACTTAAACTATATATATCCTTCCTAAATTGGGGCCTATTAAAATTTTATTTCCACCACAAACAATGATAAGGGGTGTCTAAATTTATTGGAACTTCCAAAATTACCCTCAAAAAAATACTAATATTACTAAATTACCCATCAACTCTTAATAATAAACCTAAAACTAAAATCAGTTATCATTTCCATCTCATAAACCGATTCTCCTCTTCTTCTTCTCCCTCTTTTTTCTTTTTTTTTTTGAAACCAAAACATCGTGGATGATCGATGATCCAAATACGATTAATCGTTTTTTTTTCTTCTATAAAATGACGAAACATACAAGAATGAAGCATGCTACTAACCGGAAATTTTCTAGTAAGGATATTCCTGGACTTGTTGAAGCGATTCGAAACATAACGAAGAAAACGGTTGAGGAAGTTGAACCATCTTTGATCGCACAGGAGGAGGAAATGGGTCGAATCAGGTACTTTTCTATCAACCCAATCTTGTAAACTAGGTTTTAGTAACATGCAATCGCTTAGAAATCAAAAAAATTGTAATCAAAATATTTCCTTGTTCACGGAATCGGATCACGTTAATGTCTATGTAAACCGATTGAATTTAGAAACGGTTTATGTTCTTACACTTGTAAACCGATTCTTTTGCATGTACATTATAATCGGATAACGTTAATGTATAAAAAGACCGCTTGTGATAGCCATTTTTCCTGTATCTAATTTTTGTTAGAATCGGAAGACATGTGTGTTCAAAAAAACCAATTGTTTAGCCTTAAAATTCTCATATGCTTAGTCAATAATCGGACTTTATATGTGTATCAATAAAACCGATTATTGGAATCGGTTTACATTAGCACTGAAAAACACCGTTTGTTTGTTTTATTGTTAGAATCGGATTACATGAGTACTTTAATAAACCGATTGTTTATTTGTTATGTTCCGAATCGGTTTTTATATGTATATCGAGTAAACCGATTGTGTACCTTGACTTTAACAAAATGCATTCGATTCCATTGGTGTTTATTGCTTAACTCCGTATTCTACAGGCCAAACAAGGGCAACCAACAAAAGAAATCCGAAAAGAAATATAAGAGGAAACATGACCTTGCTTCTCCTAAGCCTTTGGAACCTCGTCGAAAAGACGGTCAAAATTTGAATGCTTCGCTCCGAAGGGCCACGGGGAGTAAATCCAAAGGGATCAGCATCAATGACCCTCCATCTGAATTGGAGCAACCAACAAACGAAGAATTTGATTCCGATACACCTACTGAACAAGAAGGTGGTGAAGAAGAAAGTGATGAGGAAGTTAATGAGGAAGAAATTGGTGTCAAGGAAGGTGGTGAAGAAGAAAGTAGTGAGAGTGAAAGTGATGAATAAGCAGGTGAGGATGAAAGTGATGAAGAAGAAGGTGAGGATGAAAGTGATGAAGAGATAAGAGATAAGAGAAGTGCAAGAACAAGTACAAGGAGGAGAAGTTCAATAACAAGTCCAAGGAGGAGACGATGAAAACCAAGATAAGACAGATGGTAAGAAGAAGAAGAAAGGGGGCCACATGCCCGACCCACTGAAGATGTTTTCTCGCAGCCCTAAGGATCCCGTTCACGGGTTACCCGGTGATGGAGGAAAGATGTTATGGGGGTACAAAGACAGTTGGGCCGCCGTCGTTTTTCATACAATAGTAAGTACCTAAACCTTATGCTATGTAACATAAAAATTATTATTCGTGTAGTGTTTTGATTGTTTTCCATCGGGTTTGTTTTGTTTTATAGGATCACAAGTATGCCGTTCGTCTTATGAAGCCAGGAATGTCAGGGAGTATGATGAGGAAATGGCCACTGGAAGCAATAGAATTAACCATTGGAGAAGTTCCAGAAGTAATCGATCTAGTCAATTCAACGGGTTTGATCCCCGCGGTCGATAATTTGTACCTTGGTTACGACAAACCTCTTTGTTCCGCCTTTGCCGAGAGATATTACGGGGAAACAGATACTTTGCATCTTCCGTTTGGAGAAATGACGATAACTCCAAATGATGTGAAGTTCATTACCGGGCTAAGCATAGACGGTAAAGCAGTGAAGCACAAAGAGTACGTGCAAGAGCTTGAGTGGGATAAGATTTACGCGTTCACCAAGGATGTGTTCCAATGGGATGAAAAGAAGACCAAGGAATAAATGATGGTAGGCATGGAAAAGCAGAGGATATTCCATCTCTCGAAGTTGAGGGACAACTTCATGGGAATAATGAAACTTCGTGTTGTGGGACAAGAGGTGACGCCGGTACGTATCATTTCCACGTCTAATGCGTATTTCCTCTACATCCTAGGAGATGTTATCTTCCCCGACGTTTCATGTTCCCTTGTGAGCGCCAACTTTATCCAGCTGTTGCAACCATTTGAAAAGATTCACGAATACTCTTGGGGCACAACCATGATTGCACACTCGTTGAACGAGTTGAGAAAGGCTTCTAGGGCTTAAAGGAACCAAATCGGAGGGAATATGGCACTTCTACAAGCGTGGATATATTTGCACTTCCCAATATTTGCTCAATGGGCTTTTGAGAACAAGGAATGGGATAGAAGGTATTATGGAGACATGTACACCTATAGAAGTAAGCCGAAGCACAAAAAAAAAGGATTATCTGAAGTTGAGACGCCAGTTGGACAACTTGACGACGAAAGATGTTGTCTTTGATCCTTACAAAAAGGATTTGGCTAAAATAAAAAAGAAAAAAAATGTTGGGTGCGTAGAGCAAAGTGATTATTGGGGGCCTTTGTTTCACCCAAGAGGCTATGTAATGTACAACCCGTTGAGAGTCGCAAGACAATGCGGTTACGTACAAATAATCCCAAAGGAGCACAAGATGTTCAAAATCAATGAGAAAAAGACCAAATCATATGATAATGATATTGACATTGTTCACAAGCCTTTACCATCATGTGATTATTGGGAAGACAGAGCTTTTCACATATATCCTCTACATCAAGGTCCATCGCGAACAGATGATGATGCAATTACGGGGTTACATGTCGTGGTACCTCAATGTTTCGCATACTCGAGTGATACGAGTAGATGAGAGGCCCAATATAGAGGACAAAGATACGGCTCTCGAATTCCTGGTGCGTATTGTTACTCAACTACGGTTTGTTAATGGTTTTAGCATTATATATTGAATGTTTGTCCTTTGAAATTGAAACAGAGAAGACGGGTCGGGCACTTGATAACCCAAGCAAAGCTAGAAATCAGGGAAGGGAAAAATGTTAACGCCAATAAAAAGCTGATAGATAAATTGAACAGTCTCGAAGATGTAAAAGCTGGTGCAAAGTTTGGGGAGCTGGAGGAGGAGGAGGAGGATCCAAGGAAGAAGAGGAAGAGAGCCCCCCCCCCCAAAAAAAAAAAAAAAAAAAAAAAAAAAGATGACTAAAGGTGCATCGACCAACGCCCAAGATGGTAAACGAGGTTGCGGTGGGCGTGGTAGTGGCGGTGTACCTGGTCGTGGTAGGGATGTTCATGAATGAATGGTTATATTCATGTGTATGTATTTAACTATGGATAATTGTGGAGTCAAAACTTATGTCTTGTCTTAAACTTATTGTCGAATTATGTTTGGTTATATTCATAGTTTATGAATGACTTATTCTTGTTTCTTTTGAAAATTGTTTGTGTTTGTGCAAGACGTGATTAAATAACCAACTACAATGTGTGTGTAAAAAATGCATATTCTGGCATTTTTCAGTCGGAATCGGTTTACATGTCCACATGTATAATCCAATTCTGACAGTTCCCCAGAGGTTCAGTTTAAGAATCGGTTTACATGTACCAATTTGTAATCCGATTGTTATGAAGAAAAGTTTTATATCATTTTTTGCCTACAATCGGTTAATATATCCCTATATAAAATCCGATTGTAATGAAGAAAAGTTTTGTATCATTTTTTTCCTAGAATCGGTGAATATGTACCTATATGAAATCCGATTGTCTTGAAGGAAAGTTCAGTATATTTTTTGCCAACAATCGGATAACATAAGCATTAAAAATTCCCGATTTAGTGAGAGCCATATTTTACAAGATTTTGTAAGGAAACAATCGGTCTATGTGATCATATATAAAATCCGATTGTTAAAATTTAATTCAAAAAAAATAGCCATTGAGACTTCATCTATATAAGGACAACCTCTTTGAGCCACTCCCACATGACACACTTAGCCTAGAAAATGGAATGGGAACCGTTTGAAGATTTGTTTCTCGTTAAACTCTTTGCTAATACGTTATGTGAACGTCCGAATGAAATCTATTCAATTTTTTGGAAGAGAGTTAAAGAGTTCTTTTACGGGCGTACTGGGAATCACAATAGCCGCAAATGGAGAGACTTGGAATTTCGATTCCAATACATTAAAGGTGCAATGCGAGAGTACGTAAAAGTTAGAAATATGGTGTACGACTATCATCCACGAGCTCCTCTTAGGGAAAAAGTGAGTAATGGGATCATTCAGGTATACCTATGTCAAAAGTTCACATACTAACATTTAAGAAGTCATTGAATTTCAGTTGGAACGTTTCAACAAGCTATGGAGAATTCGTAATGGGGAAACTAACTTCATTCACCACAAAGAATATACGATGTTGTACCGACGTTCTCGGAGGTTCATCGACGAGCATTTGATGTGTCAAATTCTAGAATTCCCATACTGAATCCTATATATGTACTGCGCTAATTTCCCATACTATGTAATGAATATTTTGTTTCTGAAAGTAAGCTATAATAAACACCGATTGTTGGAATGGGTTTATGTGTGTATTGATTAAACTCCGATTCTAGGTTTACATCTTCATTAGGAATAAACCCAACCCATAATCGGTTTACAAATGCACTAATATAAACCGATTCTGGATCGAGTCTTTTTAAAAAGAAAAAAATATTTAACAACTGTTGATTATGCATTAATCATAGTTAATTTCAGGATTAACTTGATTAAACAATATTTAATTATCTGAATTACCGCTAATTTAAGAAGGGCATATTAGGTATTAACATATATATTGGATAAGGGGTTTCTAAGAATTGTTACTCAATGACCCTATTTTTTCATGTAGCTATAGCCCCAATTAAGTTGGCTAGGCCCCAATTTAGGAAGGATATATATATCTTATTGAGTACTATTTTGCATAAAAGATAAGCCTACTGAAATTACTATTACCCAACTTAAAACTATATATATATCTTATTGAGTACTATTTTGCATAAAAGATATAAGCCTACTGAAATTACTATTATTTCTTGTGTTACAAGGACACAGACACGGGTCGATGTGTCGTGTCTAATACGGTATCTTGACACGATAACTTAAAAAATTAGAAAACGGGCGAGCATAGAAAAATACTTACATATATGTATATGATAAAACTCCATTTTTATCATATACGTTATTGATATTTCTACGTATCTCCATCATCTCATAGATATAGCTATAGTTGTGGGTGAATATCTCCATTTTTGCTAAAAAAATCTAATGGAGATCAGTGGAGAGTTTCGGGAGTGTCTTTATTTTTATTACTAAAGATAAAACTCCTTATTGAAGCTAAGAAAATATGTTTTTACGAAAGATAAAGGTTCTTATACGAGTTAGAATGAAGAAAATATTTTCTTCTCAAATATAAATATGTATAAAATCTATAGCTGAAGTATTTTTTTTATTTTGTTAAATATTTTATTCTTGTCTTGGTAATTGAGTTGTGTCATGTGTGTCGTTCGTCGCGTGTTGACACGGCATAATTATTTTTTTTGGAGTGTCCTTGTAACACAGATTATTTCTAGTTATCGTAATTTTTTTGTTCTTCAAGTAGTTCTTGAACAGGTCTATAAGAAGCTGCAATGAAGAGGCTCTGCGATAGAAGACGTAATATAAAAAATGCATAAATATGTATATAAGAACACACAAAAAATTGGTAGACCTTCAAATCCTTAAGTAGTATTCACGCGTTCATCAAACTTGTAGCCAGGTTGGTTTCTTGAGCAAGAAATTTTCTTACAATTTCATCTGGTTACCAGCATCAAGTAGGTCAATGTATATCCTAGATGCAAATCCAAAACAAGGGTTGCAATTTGGTGGAACTAATAAAACTAGATGACCGTTGCCACGGTGGGACGGCCGACCAAAGAAATCTACACAAAAATATCATTTTTCCTCACAAGGCGCGAAAGTATCATTATTTTTCCTGACACTGGGTGAAAGTGTTACTTTTTCCTAAAACGGAAAATTACCCGATGCATAAACTAAAATATGGTTGCATAATGTGTTATTCATACTTTGTTCATTTTTCGAAAATTGTGTCTAAAGTGAAAGTATCACTTTTCTTGAAACGGAGGGAGTACATCATTTTATTAGTTACAACGGAAAATAAGTTACGTTAAGGCGGATGATTTTTTTTTTAATCCATCTCCGATTCTCAACTCAGTTTTCAAATTCATGAAATTTTTATGAATGATTCATCTTTAACTTCTTAGCATTTGTTCTTTACTTCAATTCCATGTTATACTGTTATCGTTTCTAATCTCTTTTTCTTTAATTTTCGTTAAGTTTTTAAAATTTCTTTGCACTTTCTTGTCTTTCTTTTCTATTAGATGAATACTTAACTTCTTTTTATGATTCCTCTTTTTGTGTCTGCTTACTAATTTTCTCTAATGGCTTTTACCACTTTTGTTGTTGTGATCATATCTTTTGCTTAAAGGTTCAGAATGGATTGAATTCAATGCTTTTGCACATAGTGTTCTAAGAAAGAAGACTCAAATCGGTATCAGCTCGTTGAAACTCAGCATTCCTTTAGCCCGCCATTCAAGGAATTTAAAAACAATCAAATTTGGTAGAGTCACCTGCATGATGTCAATCAGTTTCCTTATTTTGCTGATTGCTCTCAACATAGACAACACCTTCTCATTTTAGGAAATATTGTACACAATTATGTTACCTTGTTAATAGGAATAAAGATTATCCGCAGTTACATCCTAGCTCAATTTTTGCCAACTATCATCTACAAAACCCTAATAAAACTTCTATCAAATCATATACCTTCAGTTACCCCAACTTTTATAATAACAATTTCGGTGCAACCCTTTCTGCCTCAAACCTTGGTCTTCTCAGTAAATTCATTACTAAGATGGAAGAAGGTAGCTCTAGTTAATTGGTGGATTTAGTCAACAAATTCAAGAAAGCTACTTTGGAGTTGGGAGACGTTAACGAATTAGAAGTAGTCAAGGGAAACAACAAGGATGATGATTCAGAAGACAAATGGGAAGCTAGTGCTATTGGAAAAATCATCATAGAAGTCAGAATGAGTTACGATATGGTGGAAAATGGGATTACTTACACTTGGCCATTTTTGACAATGGAAAACCTAAAAATCATTGATGTTGAACCAAATGTGTTTATCTTCAAATTCAATCAATGGGAGCTTCTGAATAAGGTGATTGATGAAAGACCATGGGGGATTAACAAACATCTCCTTATGGTTCATGATTATATTCCAGGAATGATCTACACTGAGAAGCATTGGGATTTCCAACTTTTTTGGATTCAACTAAAATATATACTACCTGAGCACATGAATGTCTCCTCAGTGACAAAAATAGGTCAAGTTAAGGGGGAAGTCATAGCCATCGAACCAAAAGACGCAATTCCCATTGGTAATGTTCCTGTGAAAGTCTGTTTCAATGTAGATATATATATGCCCATGAGGAGAGGCGTTAAATGTTCTACCAATGCCGGAGTAACAAAATGGCAGCAATTCTTTTTTGAGCGTCAACCAAAAAGCATCTACACTAAATGTTACATCGTTAATCACTCAAAAACTGCTTGCAAAGATGCTGTTATTTTCTTGAAGAAAGCCCATGAAAACCCATATTTTGTTGGGAAGATTAACAATATTCGCAAAAACATCAATATTGTTTCTTCTAATGCTGAAATTTCCTCTAAAAAGGCTCCAGCAGTGAAGAAACAACATAAATTTTTTGTTAAATCAGCAGTTTTTGTTCCTCCCAAAGATGGTGAATTACTTAACATAGAATCTCTGCTTAAAGATGAAGGAGTTAATATGGAAGAAGAAAGTAGACTTGGTAAAAGGCATAGGGTTGGGTGAAGCTGCAATCAATGTTTCTTTGTCAATTGAGTCCACTTCCCAGAACATTATGTTGAATCCAATCCATACCTCCACGAATGCTCATATGATCTCAACTGGAGATAATCCAATCATGCAGACACATAAAGGGGGATCAGGTATTAAATTTTTTTTATCATCTTTCATTTAATTTACTCTCTATAAATTTCTTTCTTTTAAACCTGCATTTAATTCATTCTAGGTTTAGGTTTGATTACAATTCACTGCATACAGTTCATATAATTCATAGCATAATCATTGTTTTTCTTTATTTATCAATTTTGGTGCATTCTATTCCTTTAAACTCCCAATTTATCCTAATGAAGATCTTTTCCTGGAACGTACAAGGTTTTAAAAACCCTGCAACAAGAAATCATCTCAGTGATCTTATTAGAACCCAAAATCCAGATATTGTTTTCCTTTGTGAAACTAAAATATCTCAAGTTAAAAGTAAACCTATCTTAAATCGATATCACTATCCTAATAGTGCTTTCATTGAGCCATATGGTCTCTCAGGGGGTTTAGTTTTGAAATAGAAAAATGGCTTCACCTGTGAGATACTAAGTGATGAGCAGAACATGTTTAACATAGTAGTGCAAAGTGATCCCAGCAAACCTGAATTCTTGCTCACTTGTATGTATGGTTTCTCTCCCTATGTTAAGAAAAAAGAACAATAGTCTTACATTAAACAAACTAGTGAGACTGGAAATTAACCATGGGTTTTATTAGGTGATCTAAATTTTCATCTTTTAGATGACAATAATAAAATGTCTACCTCTTTATATGGATGGATGAATAGAGTAGTTTCTGATAGTGGTCTTGAGGATATAGGGTATGTAGGAAAAAATTACACTTGGACTAATAACAATCTTGGTACTGGCTCCAAAAAATCCAGAATTGATTTAGCTCTAGGTAATAATGAGTGGAACAAATATTTCCTTAAAGCTAAATTGCTACATCTAAACCAAGTAGGTAGTGATCATACTCCCATACTTCTTGTTACTGATTCTGAATGTGAGTCATGCTGGAAACCTTTTAAGTTTTTTCTAACCTGGCTCAATGATGAAACTTGTTCAATTACTATTGCTAATGCCTTGAATATTAGTGTTAGTGGTTCTCTTGGGTTTCAGCTAGTTAAAAAACTTCAGTCAGCAAGGAAAGAGCTATCCCTATGGAACAAGCAGCATTTTGGTAACATCAACCAAAATATTGATCATCTTCAACAGGAGCTTAACATTGTTCAGATCCATACAGCAAGTTTTGACATTAATGAGCACATTTTGAGAATCAACAAGGAACTGAATAGGTGGCACAAGATTCAAAATGAATTCTTACAACATAAGGCTAGAGACAACTTCATCAAGGATATGGATAACAACACCAAGTACTTCCACACAAAAATCAATAAGAAGAGATCTAGGAACAACATTGTTTTCATTCAAGATCACAATGGTATTTGGCTGCATACCAGGGAAGACACTGGCTCCCATATGACCAAACATTTTCAAGATATTAGCTCTTCATGTACTCCTCAACTGGATGAAGGTATTTTCTCAATACTTCCAACTATCATTTCTTATGAAGACAATCTAAATCTTACTAGAATTCCAGGCAATGAAGAAATTTTCAATACTCTTAAAAGTATGGAGAATTGGAGTGCTCCAGGGCCAGAAGGGTTTCAAACTGGTTTTTATAAAATTCAATAGAGTGTGTTTGGTAATGATGTGTGTCTTATGGTCTCAAGGTTCTTCCATACAAGGCATCTCTTTAAGAAAATCAACAAAACATATGTTTCTTTAATTCCAAAGAAAAAGTAAGCTCTTTATGTTGCAGATTATAGACCCATTGGATTATGCAATACTTCTTACAAAATTATTTCTAAAATCCTTGAAAACATAATGAAGCCATTAATGGAGAAGAGTATTTCTCCATATCAAGCTGCTTATGTTTCTGAAAGACTTATCAGTGATAATACTGTCATTGCACAAGAGATTATTCATTCTATGAAGAAGAAAAGAGGTCAAATTGGTTGGTTAGCTCTCAAGCTTGATATGTCCAAAGCATTTGATAGATTAGAATGGGATTTTCTAATTAAAGTTTTAAGATATTTTGGCTTCAATGAGGAATTATGTGATCTTATTTATCAATGCATTAGCACAACAACTTTATCAATAATTCTCAATGGTTCTCCATGTGAAGAGTTTCATCCTTCAAGGGGTATTAGGCAAGGTGACCCTCTTTCCCCTTACTTGTTTATCCTATCTATGGAGTTTCTCACAAGACATCTTGTTGCTTCTCAACAAAACAACAACATCAAAGTTATTAAAGTGGCTTCTAATTCTCCAGCCATCAATCATCTGTGATTTGCAGATGACTGCTTGATTTTCACTCAAGCAAATTTGGATTCAGTTAACAATGTCCTAGAACTGCTTCAAAATTTTAAATTTTGAAAAATCTGATGTACACTTCAGCAAGTATACTAAACCAGATGTTGCAGTAACCCTTATTCAAATTTTGGGAGTGAAGACCATGAACTCAAAAGAAAGGTATTTAGGCTCTCCTCTTATTCTTGGACATTCTAAACAAGAATCTTTCAAGTCCATAGAAGATAATTTCAATAATAGATTATATGTTTGGTCTTCTACTTCTCTCTCATGATCATGCAGATCTACTATGATAAAACATGTCCTTAACTCTCTACTGTTTATCAAATGGGTTCTTTTAAATTACCTGATCAGCTCATGAGAAAATTAACTACAATTCAAAGGAATTTTTTTTTGGTCATTCTTCCAATAGAGGTTTTAATCCTGTGTCTTACTCCAAGCTTTGTAAGTCAAAAGATCATGGAGGATTTTCTTTTAGAGACATGGAGAAACTCAATCTTGCATTACTCACCAAACTAGCTTTGAGGGTATGCACTGAAGAAGAGCAGTTGTGGGTACAGATTCTGGGAAGCAAATACTTCAAATATGGTAATCTTCTTCATCAAAATATTGAAGCTAAAAACTATTCTTATATGTGGAATGGTATCACAAAGGATTTGCAGATCATTCAAAAGAACTACTTCATGGAAATTAATAATGGCAGAAGGACAAAAATTTGGAAGGATAAATGGGTTCCAGGTTTGAATCAACCACCAACTCCAATGAATGATATGCACAGGTTCTATGAGAGTGTTGATGAACTAATCATTTCAGATGCAGGAACTTGGAATGTACCCCTCTTAGATATCCTATTTGATTCTAACACCTCTAAGCAAATTCAGGAAATCTTTATTGACACTTCCAAAGAAGATATCATGCTTTGGACTCCAGCAAAAGATGGGAAGTTCTCAGTTAAAAGTGCATACAATCATCTCACTAAAACCTCCAGTGATTCTCAAATTAATGGAGCAAATATTCAGCCAGAAGTTTGGAAAACCTTGTGGAGTTGCAGTGTTGCTCACAGAATAAAGCTATTTTCTTGGAAGTGTATACATGATTGTCATCCAACAAGACATAAACTAGAGGCTCATAACCCTGATCTGGAAACTCAATGTGGAGTGTGTGGAAGGGAAGAGGAAACGATTGAGCATCTAATATTTGATTGCAGACATGCCAGAGCTGTCTAGAGAGGAATCAATATAGATATAGATGCAGTTAAAGGAAATTGTGGAAGGGTCTCTGAATGGGTTCTTAGCTGGTTTAGAGTGGGTATTACTGCTACAAACGAACGACTATTGTTCACATGCATGATTGGTGCATGGATAATCTGGAAAGACAGATGTGATGCAATCTTTCAGGGAGTTTCTCTAAACCCTATTTCCCTTGTTAATAGAATTCAGTATCATTTAAGTTTGCATCTGCATGTTAATTTAAATAGTAGTCCGTACATCATTAAAAATAACATTTCAAACTGGTGTCCTCTTGCACAGGGCATTGTTAAGTTTAATGTCGATACGTCTTTTGATCATAATACTGATCAGAATGGAACTGGGATTGCTTTACGCGATCATACATGCAACTGCGACGGGATCCGAGGAAGCTTCAAACATGGAGTCTTGAATCCAGAGCAAGGGGAATGCCTAGCCGTACGTGGGCTAAGGACTTGAAACCGGATGATATTCAAATCAAAGCTGATGCTCAAATAGTAATCAAAGCTATTACTGAAGATATATGGGGCGTGCAATGGGAGAACAGAAGTTTAATTAGGGAAATAAAACATTTGAGTACTTTTTTCAATTCCTGCAAATTTATTTTTGTTAGTAGAGATGATAATCAGGTCGCTAACTCAATAGCCAGAAGTGTTAGAGTTTCAGCGTCTGATATTCAAAAGTTCGATAACTTTGGTAAGATATTTGTGATCTTTTAGCTCAAGATCAAACCCAGATTTCTAGTTAATCAATAAAATTCTATTTTTATTAACAAAAAAAAAACTGAAAATAAGTTGATGTATAAACCAAAATATAGCTACATATAGTATCATGTAGGCCGATCAGTAATCATCGGTCAAACCTTCTCGGTCAAAATTAAAAGGCCGATCTGTTGATCCGAGGATGAGGATTCTTGGATGTCATTCGTCCTCAGCCCATCCCAAACCGCCACAAACTCTGCTGGCTGTCTCATGCTCATTTGCACCACCACGAGCACCAAGCAAGCTATCAAACTGAAGGGCAAAGCGAAGAGAAATTACCATCACGAGCACCCAGCAAGATATCAAACTGAAGGGCAAAGCTAAGAGAAATTATGAAAAAAAAAGGTCGAGATAGATTTCAATCAGAACATAGAAATGACACAACTCAATAAGTAGCATAGCATACAACGACAGATTATAGTGTTAAAATAAATAATCAAAAGAAAAATCAACATGTTAAATCTGTTGACACGCCTGCAATATCTCAATATCTCAAAGATTATTAAATGTCATGGACTAGGCAAATAACTTCAAAAACATGATCAAACCCGTGACTACAAATTAATCATCTGAGAAAAATACAATACTGAGGGAACACTTTCATGGATTTGAATACTTTGGCTTATAAAAAGAAGCCTTTTTTCCCTATAATTTCAGCATATTTACTATTTATTTCCAGTTTAATATTCCCGACAATCACAATTCAGACAACACGGAGAAAAGTTTGACTCGGAAATAATGAATAGAACATTGTTGAGAAATGAGACCGGTGAACAAGTACAAGGTATAAAAACTTCACCTCATCAACAAATATGATAACAGGCACTAACTTGCTCGCAGGTGAGATAAGAGCCTTGGTCAGCTTCTCAGTATCTCCAAACAACTGGTTATCCAAACAAAAAGTTTTAATGCATTTCAACACATGACGGTGATAATCTATTTCTACCCATTATTTTTCTATAAAAAAAAAGAAGGAATGTTCTTTATTTCTTTTCGGGACAGCAAATCATACTGTACTATAATCTGTTGCAAGTGCCGGAAGAGTTTTTCCAGTTCATAGTGGACTGAGAAGTAGTATCCCTTTGAAGGGCTGATTGAGGTGTACACAACTACAAATCAGATGTGCTAGATTACAGGCATACTATGTAAATCACAGATCCAACTAGCAACCAGGAAATAAAGTTTTGAAAAAACAAAATAAGACATCACCCTCAATAAATTTCCATGAGAGAAAAGCTCGGACCTCCTCATTGAGAGAGTGACAAGTTCCTTTAATGCCACCTTCACTTCAAGTGCAACTATATCATTGAAGTGAAACACCGATTTCATTTGCTGGGACCACAGCCGAAACGAAATTGCTCTAATACCCGTCCTTAGTAAGACTCTGTGTTGTTTCAGATATGCAACAAATGAGCATGCATAGTAACAATAGTACAGTTGATTAGGCAATTTGGAAAGTAGTCTGGACATGAATTACATACCTTGAGATTTTGCGAGGACATCTCCTGTTCTTTTAACCTTGAAATTGCGATCCGAGACTTTATGAAGAAAAACAAATATCAGTACCCAGACGACATGCCAATAAAAAAAAGAGAATTAGTGTAGGGGAGATGGAGATTAACCTTTCACGTGGCAGATTCAATCTTGCACCCTCTAAGCACGGACAATGGCAGGTTGATAAATAACGATTTCTAGCCCAACCAATGACTTCCACAGCTTCTGTACATAAAAACACAGAAGTGACACAATAAACAAGAGTCAACGATTAATCAACCTCTTAAAATTGAGAATTGAGTTTTATCATGCAGGACAAGCTATGCAGATTCATGATGTAGAACACACATGACACAAGTTAGCTGCAAACTATTATACCTCGATCTAATAGCCACCATTTATGCTAGGCAGAATTTTTTTAATTAGTATTTTGAAGCTAGGGTACCAAGTATTTTAGTTGCACAAAGAAAAACATTCATGAAGACTTAGAATCAATGGAACATTTTGAGCTCTACCCAATGAAAAAACTGAACATCTTACTCTGTTTTGTTAAATTTGCAACATCAGATTTAACTTGCAAAAGCTCCATACATGATAGATCAGGGTCTTCCACACCCTGGAATTTCATAGTTAATCAGGAAATAATTCCAGTATAATGCTCAAGTATGCTCACCATAGTAAACTCGTCAACATATAAGAATATCTTACTTTGTACAATTCGCCTAATTACTACTCCTTGATATCATGACTTTCCTGTCTTCCTCGACCTGTTTACTGACCCTAAGCAGTTCATCTTCCTACAAACAGAAAACACCAGTCTATGAAGTAAGGAAAATTACGGAAAATGAATCAGCACCAACAATAACATGATGAATGTTCCACAAATCTATATAGAGTGTTGCTATATATGTATTGGTTACAGTCATTTTCAGGTTTACCTTAAATTTAATGGGATGATGGAAAGAAAGAACATGTACTAACATAACTTTGCCCACACAATCAAGAAGGCACCTAACAGTAAATCCATCAGCATATTAACAAGTCATTATCACTAGTTTAAGTGACGATGACAACCAGTTACCTGATCTTACCTTTGGAGGGGGAACACATCGCACACTGACACTGGTGACGAGCTTATACAAATCTTCATTTTCTGATCTCTTTGTTGCTTCCATTTCCTCCATTAAATTCTTCAATGAGAGAGGCTACAAATTCCATTATGAATTTTAGGCCAAGGGTCACTTTCTTAAGGGTAGACAACAGAACTTAAAATGAACAAGACATAATGGGGTTGAAGAAAAATATACCTGCCCAACACGACCAAAATTGGGAAGTATCACCGTCTGCCACAAACCAGAACAAAGAAACAAATTCCTAGTCAAGATGGAAAGAATCGTGAAGATCAACATGATAATGACGTGCTTCAAACATGGAACCTGACGCATAAAGCTAAGCAGATATTTACCAAAGTAAGCAAGGACTTTAAGTGTTAGATTAGTGGAAGCTTCACAGATCTTGTGAATTTTTCAATCTCCTTTGACCCTGCTTTGACATTGTTCTGCCCACGGATCAAAACAATAGGTTGTACAGCTGCTCACACATTTGTTCGACCTTTTGAACTAACTCTTTACAATTTAACTTGGGAACTGCCCTCGATAATCATTGAGAGAGTCAGCAAAGTAGACAATAAGAGGCTCCGAGGCTGACATAACCTGCAATTAAAGAAAAAACATAGGAAGAAGCACATCCAGAGAATCAATGTCTAACATAATAACCTACCTTATACCCAAAAAGGGAAGATAATAACATCAAATCTTAAACTAGGCAGTGTGAGATTCTCACATTTTCCTTGAACTAATAAAACTGCGAAGTTTGAAGTAAATCTGGTGCACTTATGATTAACTTCAGTGGGGTATCTTACCTCACGCAGTGTGCTTATGGGCTATGTTACAATCGTCTTCACAAGTCGCTACATACAATGTATAAATAAAAAATTACAATAACTATAGAAGTTCCACAAATCAATGGCAGAGTTCCGTTTAATAATTCATGCAAGCTCACACAATGGTAAATGCATGTAGCAGTTTGAAGCTACTAAAGATAACACATGACAAAAGAAAGGAAGCATGCAAGGTATCCAATAAATCGATGGTTCTGTGCCTTCAGTAGATTCCTTTTTATGATTTTTAGCATCCAAAGCTACAGGTATTCTGTCCCATTCACCTGATACACTGACCAGCTGGTAAAGGCCTAAATGTACCAGCCAACATTAACAGCTTAAAAGAGAATAATATAACTGCAGTCACTTGCATTTTCGACCTAAAATTCCTCAGGTCTGAATGGGTTGAATGCCCTAAAGGATTTCTGCTTCTCCTCATTGCTGCTTGCAATTTTGTCTTCGTTACTTGCATCACTATCCTCCTCAGCGTCAGACTTGAGGGGAAAACTTTTCCTCGGGCTCATCCAACTCGATTTCTTCTGTGCTAAAATCAAGTGCAGAACATTGCGTGTTTGACTTGTTTTCAATAATTCATTTTATCCTGGACTATGGATACAGCGAAGAACATAGTTTATCTTAGCTTACATGGGGAAAGAACACTACTATCAAGCACCAATAAAACAATATGATCAGTATACATCTACACAATAAGTATCAGTTATATAGAAAGCAGACTACTTGTTGGACAACAAAAGTAAGAGAAGCTGAGAGTAAGAAACTACTTGAACAATCTCATTTCAGCAAATTTAATCATAACATTCATATTCCCAAGCATCTGGAACAATTCTTTAAACAACTGAGAAACTACTAAATTAATGAAACTGATCTACCATGAAATCGATCAGATCCAAAATTGACTGAGAATAAAACCTAACCTAAACCCTAGAATAGAAAAATACCCAAACCCTTGTTTCTAGACAAGATTTTCATGGAAAACCCTATTCAACACAGCTTTTCTAGTCTTCGAGAACTTTTTTCCCCATCTCTTCATTTCCAACTTCTCACTCTTAGTAAAAAGATTATCCCCAATCTGAAAATACTTAGTAACATACATCTCCTTCTTAGCCTCTCCTGCAATAGCTTGCCAACAAACTCCATACATATAATATATCTATCCCTCATCTCTGCCGCCTGCTGTGTTTCAACAATCACCACCACCATCCCTCATCTCTTGATAGCAATACTGTTTTCCATTCTCTAATTTTTTATTTGAAAAAATGGGTTTATGATTTTGATTCTTGGGAGGAAAAATTAGAGAAGATGATTCAAAATTTCTGCTTTCAACATTTACCATGGAAGGCAAAGCTTCAGTCGACCCATCATCTTCTTCACCTTCTCTGTTACTATAACAATTCAAAAAAAATAACAATCTTCTATTGCAACCGATCAAGTTTGATCAGTCGTTATGCTATAGATCAACGGGTATAAGCACAAAAGCTTCAGTTCAATCAAAATTTTAAAATCAGCAGAGAACTTTTTTTTTCTTTTTATGTAAGAAGAAATGGATCTATTCCAATCGATTTAATGGAGATTTTGATGTACTTTAAACATGTAATTTGTTGATTTGATTGTCTTTGATTGATATCCATTATCAATTTTATCAATCGTCTCAAGTTTTTTCTGAAAATTCAGAAATTGAATATTTTGTTGAGTTTTTTTGCACAAAACTTGTGACTGACAACCACACAAATTCTCATCCCTAAAGTGTTAATATATCCACCATATACAAGGCAACCATGAAGATATAGTCAAAGATATTCTAGATAAGTGTTGGAATTACCTAACTTGTAATGTCTAATATGAATTAATATGAACAAGGTTTAAAGAAGTCTAGAGTTAGGTAGAGTTCAAAGTATCTAGAATGATCAAGAGAGGTTGGTCAAATACCATAATGTAAAACATGTGATAAAAATGTTAGTATAGTTTGTAGGCTAAGGAAGTAGAACTCAATTTGGAGTTGCTCACTTGGAGGCTTAGCTAACTAGTATAAATAGGCATTTGTAGTATCATTTGTAGTCACCCAAAATTAGTGAGATTGGGTCCTTAGTAAGGGAGAGATGAGAGGTCTCCTTACGTAAGTTTATGTGTGTGGGGTTTGTAAATCATCTCTAGTATTGAGCATCAATATCATTCACCCTACGGGGTTTGTCAGTGGACGTAGGCATTAGTGCCGAACCACTTTAATCTCTTGTGTCTTCATTGTTTACATCTGATCCTTACTCTTACCACAAATCTAAGATGCTATCAGAGCTCCGAAGTTTCATCTCAATTTCTAATCATGGCATCAGATCTTCGAAATATTTCAATTTCTATCATGGTATCAGAGCTGCGAAACATTTCAATTTCTATCATGGTATCAGAGCCAAGTTCGATCCAAATGGGCGTTTAAGTTTCCGCTACAAGATGAAGTTTAAGTTTCCACTCCTATCGAGCCGGACCCACTCAATGCTACTCGTGTCCATCCGTGTGTCGGTAGTTTCCATACCACTCGGTATCCGTTATCGGTGTATCCGTGGTTTCCGTACCACTCGATATCCCACAGTGTGCGTCTGTGGTTTCAGTAACCACTCAAGTATCCCCGCCAGTGTGCGTCCGTGGTTTCCGTACCACTCGATATCGTATGTCCGTGGTTTCCGTACCACTCGGATCGGCGAGTGTGCATCCGTGGCTTCCGTGCCACTCGATCGGTGTCTTGTTAAACGATTCCAGTCAGTATGTCCGTGGTTTCCATACCAATCAGATCCGCCAGTGTGCATCCGTGGCTTCCGTGCCACTCATTTAGTGTAACCCTTTCTGCATGGGCAACAATCCGTAGGCCACAATCCGCGTGTAGCCACAGTTGGCGGGATGCAATCCGTGTGCTACAATCCGCCTTCCATGCTTCAGGTACAGGGTGTATTCAAACTCGACCATTTCGAGTTTTAGGGGGGGTGTCAGTCCACTTGCAATACTCGTTTGTAATATTGCACATCGTTTGGCTTCAACTCTCAATCATCTCAACTTATCATACAACAAGTTCTCCGTTTCACCAGTACTTCCACCTATAGTTTCACCAACATCCGAACCAGTAGTCCCGCCAAGAGGCGCGCCAATATTTCCACCAACAGCTGCACCCATAGGTGCGCCACCAGTTGAAGAAGTAGATACACCAACAGCTGCACCAACAGTTTCACCCAGAGTTGAGCCACCAGTTGAACCGGTAGTACCACCAACAGCTGCATCTGTAGTTCACCCACCAGCATCTCGAGCTCTTCCCTGCCATGAACATCATCGTACTCCACAGACAGCAGACCGAGTTTGTAATATTGCACATCGTTTGGCTTCAACTCTCAATCATCTCAACTTATCATACAACAAGTTCTCCTTTTCACCAGTACTTCCACCTATAGTTTCACCAACATCCGAACCAGTAGTCCCGCCAAGAGGCGCGCCAATATTTCCACCAACAGCTGCACCCATAGGTTCGCCACCAGTTGAAGAAGTAGATACACCAACAGTTTCACCCATAGTTGAGCCACCAGTTGAACCGGTAGTACCACCAACAGCTGCATCTGTAGTTCACCCACCAGCATCTCGAGATCTTCCCTGCCATGAACATCATCGTACTCCATGCATGACAATGACCGAGTTCGTCATCGTCCCATCACAACAAATTCCATCCAAACAAGCATCATCATTATTCTTGCCATGTTTTCTTACTGCCTTCCAGCTCGAGCTCTTCCACCTGTAATCATGCCATCACGTTCTCCTGCCAAGATAAACCATCTTTTTCAACAACAGTTCAAGTTGATCACTTCAAAACATTTCCGTGCTCAACTTGAGGGGGGTGTTAGAATATATCCACCATATACAAGGCAACCATGAAGATATAGTCAAAGATATTCTAGATAAGTGTTGGAATTACCTAATTTGTAATGTCTAATATGAATTAATATGAACAAGGTTTAAAGAAGTCTAGAGTTAGGTAGAGTTCAAAGTATCTAGAATGATCAAGAGAGGTTGGTCAAATACCATAATGTAAAACATGTGATAAAAATGTTAGTATAGTTTGTAGGCTAAGGAAGTAGAACTCAATTTGGAGTTGCTCACTTGGAGGCTTAGCTAACTAGTATAAATAGGCATTTGTAGTATCATTTGTAGTCACCCAAAATTAGTGAGATTGGGTCCTTAGTATGGGAGAGATGAGAGGTCTCCTTACGTAAGTTTATGTGTGTGGGGTTTGTAAATCATCTCTAGTATTGAGCATCAATATCATTCACCCTACGGGGTTTGTCAGTGGACGTAGGCATTAGTGCCGAACCACTTTAATCTCTTGTGTCTTCATTGTTTACATCTGATCCTTACTCTTACCACAAATCTAAGATGCTATCAGAGCTCCGAAGTTTCATCTCAATTTCTAATCATGGCATCAGATCTTCGAAATATTTCAATTTCTATCATGGTATCAGAGCTGCGAAACATTTCAATTTCTATCATAAAGGACTCCTCCCTACGGTCGTCGTCCGATAAAAGTTGGAAGCCAAATTTATGACTTTAGTCGCTCTAGTCTGGACGGTTTGGGCGGAAAAACCCCAGGATATTTGTGTGCCGTTCGTCGCTAAGCAGGGCCAACCTGCCTTAAAAGGCAGGGGCTTGCATCAAGTTTTTGTTATCTTGTGTTTTTGTTATCATTCAAACCGAAGAGAGAAGCATGCGTTATCAGTTATGTACCTAAGTACTAATAACCGGAGGTGCCCTTACAGCAACTGCAGTGGTGCGATCATAAACCAAAGACCAAAGAGCAAAAAAAAAATTGAAAATTTGGGTTTGGTCTGTGTTGCAACACAGCGGGGGAGACTAAAATTTGGTCAGGCGTGAGAGGAAGTTACGCCCCAATCAGGCGAAACAATTCAATTCCGCCCCATTTTTTTTTTTTTACTTCTTTTTTTCATCAGGCGTAATGGTTTAGTCCCGCCCCATTTTGGATTTTGTTTTTTTTATTTGGGGCGTAACTTTGAGTTACGCCCCAATCAGGCGTAATGGTATACTACGCCCCATATTTTTTTTTTGTCTTCGGGCGTAATTAAGAGCTTCCGCCCCATCAGGCGCAACTGCAGTTTACGCCCGACCAAAGACCAGACTAAAGAATAAATATGGTTTGGGTTTTGGTTATAGTCTGGTCTTTGGTCTTTGGTCTTTAGTCCTTCTCCACTGCGTCTGCTTTTTACCAAAAAAATTTGGTTATAGTCTGCGACCGTGGTTGCTCTTACCCCTTAAACCTTATGGTAGCCCTAAACTAACTTATGGTGTTCGTTAGTACTTTCTATTTCTGATCAGTAGGATTCTTACAAGTATCAAGCAGGGAGAGGGTCCTTTACCCAGATAGGGTTAATTCTATTTGGTTGTTGTTTAAATGTGTAAGAACTCTTGCCTTTTACGGCTAAGTTGAATGAAGAGAATTTTATTGCAGTTGTCCCAAATTCGGCTAGTTCTTTCATAAACTAGAAGGCTCAGATCGTAAGGTTTGAGAATTTAATCTTCAATTTTATTCTTGATCTTGGCCAGGATATAACAATTGGTATCACGAGTCGTTTCTTTTCCTGAATCTGTAATGGGGGTACTGGTAATCCAACTTGTAAAGAATTGCAGGATAAATATGACAAGCACCAGCAGCAGATTGTTTCGATTCAATCTAATCTACAATCAATCAAAGAATCAATGATTACTAAAGACGATCTAAAAACACAGATGGAGTCCATTATGGGAAAAAAAATCTCACAAGCTAAACGAATATCAGGGTAGAGCAGAATCATCTAACACCAGACAGAACCAGGAAGATTATCGATATGTTTTTGGATTCTCTACCGGAGGCCGTGAAGTTCATCAACCTCCTCGTATGCCTAAAATAGACTTCCCCAGATTTGGTGGTGAAAATCCAAGAGGCTGGATTCAGAAATGCAACCATTATTTTCAGCTCCACGACATCAGAGATGAGACCCAGAAAATCAAGATGACATCTATGCATATGGAGGGTAAGGTAGAAAAATGGCTTTACAATCTTCAATCATTTCATATTATTATTACTTGGTTTGAACTCACTTAACAGGCTCGCATTCGCTTTGAAAATCCTGCTAATGAGAATATTGTTGGTAATTTTAATAAATTGTTGCATAAAACAAATGTGGATGAATTTTTTGAAGAATTTGAGACTGCTAAGGCATTATTGCTTAGTATACATCCTACTCTCCCTGAGAGCTATTTTGTCAAAAGTTTTATTGGAGCTCTTAAGGAGGATATTCAGCACTCTGTCTTAATGTTTCACCCTACTACATTGATGAGAGCTTTTTCATTAGCCAAAATGCAAGAGCAAACTGTGTTGGCACAACAAAAATTTTATAAACCTCCATCCAAGTCCTACTCCAACACTTATTCATCTTCTAAACCTTTTACCTCCTCCCAACCCCCTCCCAGACCCAACCCAAATCTACCTTCCCAATACAAATCACTACCACCAATACCTCTTCCATTCCTCCTATCACTAGACTTACCCCTGATCAGGTCAGAAAAAGGAGAGAGCAGGGCCTTTGTTATAATTGTGATGCAGTGTACAGGCCAGGCCACATCTGTGCCAAACAACAACTCTTTATGGTTGATACTGCACTCCAACCAGAACCTGAGAAGATTCTTGAAGATCATCATTGTGAGGATATAACTTCCCTAGTGGAGTCAGATATGGAAATTTCCTTGAATGCCCTCATTGGTCAGGTGAATGGGGAAACTATCAGAATTCCAGGTTTTCTCAAGAAGCATCACATCTCAGTCCTCATTGACACTGGCAGTACGCACAGTTTCATTGATAGTGCACTTGCCAAGAAATTGCTCTGTTCAGTGGAACCCACAGCTCATATGTTGGTTACTGTAGCCAATGGTGACAAAACTATCAATTCTGGTATTTTCTCAAAACTATAATGGACTATGCAAGGGTACAAATTTGGAGCTCCACTGAGGCTATTATCACTTGGTGGCTGTGACATGGTGCTAGGAGCTGACTGGCTCAAAAAACTAGGTGATGTTGTTTTCAATTTTTCTAAACTCACAATTTCCTTTAAGCACAATGGGAGGAAAATTACACTTACTGGCTCTCATGGGAATTTTTTTTATCTATGATGAGTGGTAATGCACTAAAATCTTTTTCCAAAAACATACCCATGGTATTTTTGGTCAATTATTTTCTATTTCCACCTCATTGCCTCCCACCCCAATACCCCCACATATAGCCCACCTTTTGGACCAGTTTCAAGATGTGTTCTCAGAACCCACTAAGCTCCCACCTCAGAGGAGTTTGGACCATACAATTCCCCTGAAACCTAATTCTTCACCCCCCAACCTCAGACCCTACATGCCCCTATGTGCAGAAATCTGTGGTGGAGGATTTTATCAAAGACATGTTACATTCTGACACTATCCAACCTAGTCACAGTCCTTTTGCTGCTTTTATTCTCTTAGTCAAGAAAAAGGACAATACTTGGAGATTTTGTGTGGATTATAGAAGACTCAACAACATTACCATTAATGACAAATTTCTTGGGGTGGGAATTTTTTTTTATCTATGATGAGTGGTAATGCACTAAAATCTTTTTCCAAAAACATACCCATGGTATTTTTGGTCAATTATTTTCTATTTCCACCTCATTGCCTCCCACCCCAATACCCCCACATATAGCCCACCTTTTGGACCAGTTTCAAGATGTGTTCTCAGAACCCACTAAGCTCCCACCTCAGAGGAGTTTGGACCATACAATTCCCCTGAAACCTAATTCTTCACCCCCCAACCTCAGACCCTACATGCCCCTATGTGCAGAAATCTGTGGTGGAGGATTTTATCAAAGACATGTTACATTCTGACACTATCCAACCTAGTCACAGTCCTTTTGCTGCTTTTATTCTCTTAGTCAAGAAAAAGGACAATACTTGGAGATTTTGTGTGGATTATAGAAGACTCAACAACATTACCATTAATGACAAATTTCTTATCCCTGTGATAAATGAACTTCTGGATGAACTCAAGGGTGCATTCTGGTTTACTAAAATTGATCTCAGGTATGGATATCACCAAATCAGGGTCTACTTTGAAGTCATTCACAAGACAGCTTTCAGAACCCATCAGGGCCATTATGAGTTTAAGGTCATTCCTTTTGTCCTCACCAATGCACCAGCCACTTTCCAAGATCTTATGAATGACATATTTAAAGATCACTTAAGATAATTCATCCTTGTATTCTTTGATGATATACTGGTGTTTAGCCCCATCTTGGAGGAGCACCTTACACATCTATAGATCACCCTAAGCATTCTGAGGAAACATCAACTTTTTTACAATTTTTCCAAATGCCATTTTTCTTAGCAAGAACTAAAATATCTAGGTCATATCATTTACTCTGAGGGTGTCAAATCTAACCCTACAAAAAATTCTGCAATGACTACATGGCCTACTCCTTCCACTATTAAGGAGTTAAGAGGTTTTCTTGGGCTGACTGGTTATTACAGGAAATTTTTCAAGGACTATGGAACTATCAGTAGGCCACTGACTTACTTACTTAAGAAGAATGCTTTTCAGTGGACACCATCTGCTTCCATTGCTTTTCAATAGCTAAAATCATCTATGTCTACTGCCTCAGTTCTGTCTCTACCTGATTTCACAAAGGAATTCATTCTTGAAGCTGATGCTTGTGATAATGGAATTGGTGATATTTCACTACAAGAGGGAAAGCCCATAGATTTCTTTATCCAACCTTTAGGTCCCAAGGCTAGTGCATTGTCCACCTATGAGAAAGAAATGATTGACATTGCTCAAGCTGTCACCAAATGGAGATATTCCTTACAAGACCATCACTTTATCATCTCCACTGATTACCAAAGCATCAAATACATTCTTGAACAAAAAATTTATACAATACTTCAACAAAAATGGGTGATCAAACTGTTAGGATTTGACTATGAGATTAGATACAAAAAGGGTATTGAAAACAAGGTAGTTGATGCCTTATCCAGAAGACCACATATACATGGAGAGTGAAACCTACTGGCCACTTCAACTCCACTCTGGGCATTGGACATTATCTCCAGCTATGCAGACAGTTACTTCTTCCTCAACTCATGGTGAACCCTTCTGCAGTTCCCCCTTTACATATGTTGAAGGCATCTTAAGATACAAGCACATATTGTATATTGGTAGTGGAGAAGACATAAGACAAACAATCTTAGCTTCTGTGCATTCATCTGCAGTGGGTGGCCACTCTGGTATTCAAGGTACATATGTCAGAGCCAAAACTTATTTCTTTTGGCCAAACATGAAAAAAGATGTGTTGCTTTTTGTTTCCTCCTGTGATACCTGTCAAAGAAATAAGAGAGAACATACACACCCTGCTGGCTTGCTGAGGTATCACAGGAGGAAACAAAAAGCACAGCATATCATCCCCAATATGATGGGAAAACAGAAAGGGTAAATGCTTGCCTAGAGAACTACCTCAGATGTATGACTGGCCATAGGCCTAAACACTGGTTCAGATGGCTCCCATTAGCTGAATGTTGGTATAACACCAACTTTCACACCAGCATCAAGATAAGTTCATTCAAGGCTTTGTATGGCTATGAACCCCCTCACCTTGCTTTTCCCTACACAACCACCACTTCTGTCAAAGCAGTTGAGGAGTACTTGCAACAGAGAGATGCAACCCTGGATATTCTCAAGAAGTCACTCCACAAAGCACAAGAAAGGATGGTGCACTATGCTAATGAGAAGAGAGTGGACAGGTATTTTCAGATAGGAGATGCAGTCTATCTCAAACTCTATCCCTATAGACAATCCTCTATAGCACTTAGAAAGAATTTGAATCTCTCTGCCAAATACTATGGCCCATTTTTGGTTCTCCAGAAGATTGGTCCAGTAGCCTACAAACTCCAACTGCCTCTCATCTCCAGAATCCATCATGTTTTTCATGTCTCCAAGTTGAAGAAGTGCATTGGCAAGACACTTATTCCTTCTACTCAGTTACCAGTAGTGGATGATGCTGGCCAGATTGTCCTCCGTCCAGCTGTTATCCTTGATACTAGAAGCATCACCAGACATGGAAACACTGTGGAGCAACTACTTATCCAATGGACAAATTTTGCAGTTGAGGATGCTACTTGGGAAGACTCTACCAATGTCTCTGATCACTTCCCAAATTTTAAACCTTGAGGACAAGGATTTGGTAGAGGGGATGGTACTCTTATGTACCTAAGTACTAATAACTGGAGGTTCCCTTATCCCTTAAACCTTATGGTAGCCCTAAACTAACTTATGGTGCTAGTTAATACTTTTTATTTCTGATCAGTAGGATTCTTACAAGTGTCAGGCAGGGAGAGGGTCCTTTACCCAGATAGGGTTAATTTTATTTGGTTGTTGTTTAAATGTGTAAGAACTCCTGCCTTTTAAGGCTAAGTTGAATGAAGAGAATTTTATTGCAGTTGTCCCAAATTCGGATAGTTCTTCCATAAACTAGAAGACTCAGATCGTGAGGTTTGAGAATTTAATCTTCAATTCTATTCTTGATCTTGGGTAGGATATAACAACAGGTTTAGTTAAAAAAATGAGTATGATTCCCAGTGAATCAGTTGGCACGGCCGCCCCTGGCCAGTTTAATCGATCTAAACGTATGAGTATTATTGTGTTTGTCAACCAAGATTCGTAAAATTTAAATCCGTTAGAAATCCAATTAATGGTTTGTGATGCGGGATAATTCGGATACATGTATAATTAGTTTTAGAAATGTGTATTCGATATACAAAACCTGGCCAAATTGGGGATACCTAATGAGACAAAACCTAGGTCATTTTGAAGTAAAACAAGCCAGCCCTTAATCATGTATTTTCTAAATGGTTAAATTTTCCGTGCAAAGATTAACACTAATTTAATTGATATCATTAAATTAGTTAGTTGATTTATATGAGTGGATTTGGAAATAATTGAGAGTAAGAAAGAGTATGAAGTGGGGGGGGGGGGGGAATGTTGAGAAATTTGTGATATGACTGATTCTAATCCTGATTTTTAAGTGGGGGAGTCTTCTAATTTTCCTCCTACAGATGAGTACTTGTATGATGACCTACAAAATCGTGATCAAATGGATTATATGCATGATCCTTAATTTTATTTTCCTCAAACTCAAGATGGATATGGAAGTGATGAATGCCTTGAGCCAAACGTAGAATCCAATGATCCGGAAGAAGAGAAGGGAGCTACAAGTAATCAGGTAGACAACTTACATGGTGAAGATTGTGATTTTTCCATGCAAATGATCGAATTTTGTTTTTGTTTTTTCACTTTTCCTGCCCAGTATCGGCAAGGTCGACGATTATCGACCCTGCCGGCTGTAAGCGTCGGCATGGTTTTTATTACCAAATACCACGACTTTTTATGAGAAGTGTTTAGTCTGCAAGTTCGAAAATATAAACCCTGCCGACTAAAAGATTTTCTCACCTCAGGAGACGTGATTTGAAACTTGCATGATCCGGCATTATAGTGGATACGTCGACCCTGCCGACTATAATTTGGTCAGTATTGTTTTATTCTTAGACCTTGCCGGTTGTTATTCAGTCGTTGTTGTTTTATATATTGACCCTGCCGACTATTATAGTACATATCAACTAACTTATGATGTTTTGTAGATTGCATTGGTGCCGATGACGGATCAGCCTCAAGCTCACAGTGTTAGGGGTCCTGATACTTCCGCACATTAAGCTAATGATTTTGAATAGAAGGAAAAAAATGATGCGGTCAAGTGGGTTATTGAGAAAGCAAAAGATAATATGTGCGTTCTAATGAAAAACACCCAACAAAATGATTCGCGGTTTGAAATGTTATGCGAGTGTAGTGGGTCGCCGGACGCAAGTCACAAGAGAAAGGGTTATGTGTATGATAAGAAGACGACTAGGGTGTACAAGACGAAGTTAAAGAAGTGTGGATGCCCATTCAATATTATTTTTTGGAGGAACAAAGACACCAATAACATGTAGAGAATGAATAGAGTTGATGTTGGTTGGAATAACCATAAAGATCCGGAAAATCTTATTGGGCACTGCCAAGTTCCCAAGTTAAAAACGCATGATTTCGACCAAGTAAGAACAAGTTGGGGAATTAAACCAAGTAAGCTCCTTAGTAAGTTAAAGAGGGATGACCCCCGTAACCTTTCTTAATTGTCTACAATTTATGCGTCCAAAGTGTTAGAGAACTGCTCGGTCGAACTCGCATGCGTTGCTATCTCAAGCATGTTTGTCAATGTTAGTGATCAAAACTATAAGTCTTGATTTCTAGATTATTTATAGACGTCTCAGACTAGGACATAGATTGTGTAGTTGAGCTTAGTTTTCAAGGCATTCATCATTTGAAGACGAAGAAATACTAAGGGGAGCTTGTCGAACTTCATCGACGAAAGGTATGTGGAGACTTAAACTCATCTATTACTTGGAAAGTCTATTTTTACTCTATCTCCTATATTGAGACATAAGTCATATTACGATATAGTTTTCTATATATATTTCTCGAAATATGTGTTGGCAAGCTTTCGCTTCGACCAAATTTGAGTCAATTTTCCTTTAACCTTAGGTTTCTATCGAGACCTTGTAGGTTAACAACTTCATTGGTATTGTGAAGCCAGACCCAACTATTCTCTTGTAGTTGCATGTTCTGATCTTGCCCGATTCTATCGTATGGAGTACAATTGAAATAATTGACTTGAGATTAATTTCTCCGATAGGCAAGATAAAAGTAATCACAAACATCTTCGTCTCATCGTTTGTGATTCCACAATATCTTGTTTCGCTAGTCGATTCAGATTATTGTGAGGTGATTGATAATACTAGGTTGTTCTTCGGGAATATAAGACCGGTTTATCAATTGGTTCATGTTCACCTTGATTTATCAAATGACGGAACAAAAAATCTTAGGTATTTCTGTGGGAGACAGATTTATTCAATCATATAGACTTTTTAGATAGATTTGTTTATCAAGTCTTCGACTTTGGGTCGTAGAAACTTTTAGTTGTGGGTGATATCAACTAAGGGAATCAAGTGTGTAGTATCCTGTTGGGATCAGAGACGTAAGGAACGCAACTGTACCTTGAATCAGTGTGAGATTGATTAGGGTTCAACTACAGTCCAGTCTAAAGTTAATTGGTAGTAGTCTAGAGTCGGTAGAGGCTTAATACAGTGTGTTGTTCAATCTGGACTAGGTCCCGGGGTTTTTATGCATTTGCGGTTTCCTCGTTAACAAAACTTCTGGTGGTATGTGTTATTTCTTTTCCACATTATTTTGTTATATAATTGAAATATCACAGATTGTGCGTTTAGATCAATCAATTAGAATATCCAACCTTTGGTTGTTGATTTACATTTACTGACACTTGAACATTGGTCTTTGGTGCCGTTCAATTTGTTTCACATAATAATTAGGCTCGCGGGTTTTTATCAGTTTGATTTGTTGATTACATTATGAAACAAAGATATTAAACTCTTTGATATACTTTAATCTAGATTGAGTATGACTGTCTAGTTGATTCTTTAGAAAGTGTATTGGAGTAAGTTCTCTCAGATTTCCAAACGAATTATTGGGTGTGGTTGTTAGACCCCCGCATTTTCAATTAGTATCAGAGCAAGTAAACAGATTAAAGACCTTATAAATCTGTGTTTGCAGCAATCTGTGTTCTGGGATGAAAGTCAACCGAAGAAAGGAAAAGAACACAAAGGTCAAACATTCAGATGATGTTTACAAATCTTTCCTCAATCATCATAGTGGGATTACTTCTCACTCTACCACCTGACTCCAGGTATCCTCATCCTTGTATTTAGCTTGGGATCTGCAAGGATGATGATTGATAAATGCTCAACTGTGTTGTATAATATTTGTTTTTGTGTTGTTTTTGTTCTTATTACTGCCGGTTCATGAATGTTCGTGTCCTCCTCTAGTGAGTTCATAGGGTTTCCATAACAAGAGTTTCCTTCTCTTGTTATAAACACACACACACACACACACATATATATATATATATATATATATATATATATATATATATATATATTCTATATTGTGTTATTCCATCCCTAACAAAAAAAATCATATGGATAACTCTGCAAAATATCAAGAGATTGTGCATCTTGATATGGAGGAATACACTCTAGGACGTGAGTTATTTCTGAAGAAGATGCTTGCAAATAAGGAACACAACTCCTGGATTGATGATTCTGTCAAGGATTTAACTCGTTTTCAATGTCGAGCCACTAAAACATTAGCTGTATACGTGTTAGTCCAATGTCTGTAACCTTTATTGAACAACTAGACAAGAACTAGTATCTTAAACGATTAGGCATATGAAACAACTACTACAAAAGACAGTGGTTTTATGTTGTTGGCCACTAGATGAATCTCTCAATGCAAAATCTATTAAAAAATTAAAAGATAATTGTTGCCTTAATGTTTTCGCTAATAACCTGACGACTACACAAATTAATGGCTTTACCTATGAGGTGGAAACTGTTGGTCAACTAGCCAAACTAGTATCTTTAGACATGGCGGCCAATTAACCATTGCGAACTTGTTGCTTTAAATATAAAACAACACCCTCTTACGCCACTACGACTGGGAAACTAACATTAATTGCATAAAGTGATAGGCAACTAAAGATTTAAATAGGCCACTACCATTGGTCAAGTAGCTTTAGGTCAGTTTTTTTGTAGTGATGCCAAGGAGATCAAGCATTTGGATGAGAAGCTACAATTTTTATTTATTTTGTAATCCATATGTATTGATAGTTTTGTCACTAAAGTTGACAAAGGGGGAGATTGTTAGAGCACTGCTCGGTCAAACTCGCATGCGTTGCTATCTCAAGCATGTTTGTCAATGTTAGTGATCAAAACTATAAGTATTGATTTCTAGCCTATTTATAGATGTCTCGGACTAGGACATAGATTGTGTAGTTGAGCTTAGTTTTCACAGCATTCATTATTTGAAGACGAAGAACTACTAAGGGGAGATTGTGGAACTTCATCGACAAAAGATATGTGGAGACTTAAACTCATCTATCACTTGGAAAGTCTATTTCTACTCTATATCCTATATTGAGACATAAGTCGTATTACGATATAGTTTTTTATATACACATTTGAGATTTCTAGCTGAGTTTATCTCGCTTATGATTTGATTAGTGAAGTTATTTGTTGATTGAGTATTATGGTTGACAATTGAGCGGAGAAGCCTATGTTGCTGTGTATGTTGGTGTTTTTCAAGAAGAATTGACATGAGAATGAATCAGTTATGAGATTATGTTGTTGAGTGATGATTAATTGTAGAATTGTGGAAGTGGTTGTGTAAGTTACAAGATGTGGAAGTGGTTGTGTAAGTTACAAGATGTGAAAGTAGTGATAAAGTTGATGTTCTATGTAGAACTGAATATAATTCTGATCTTCCTGTGGTGTTAATGGTGTTGTTAAAAAAGTGCTTAATGCGAGAAATATGTGTTGACAAGCTTTCACTTCGACCAAGTTCATCCTATATCATGAGAAAATTTCCGAGTAACATCTTACATGGTTTGTGTGATACAATCATTTGGTGTTTGTCTTGGAATGTTTCATTATGATTATTTCAATAACTTGAAAATTGCTTTGATGCTAAAAGTGTGTGAAAACGGCTATTGTCATCCTCTAAGAAAGTTTCAATGATTGAAATAAGAGTTTAGAACACTTAATCATTATTGGATATGTCATGTTGTACACTCTTGCTGTAGTTGCAGAATAACCTACAACTACACCCTCAATAGAATTAGTAAAAACTCAAGAAGTTCTTGATGGTGAATGATAACTTTCTTATTAATTCTCTTAATTGATTACATAGAATTATCAAAATGGAACTAGAATAGTTACAACTTTTTCTATTCTCTTTCCTAAGATAATTTCTTACACTCACTAAAAGAACCTCTCGAATTTTACATTTGAACTCCTATTTATAGTAAAACTTATATGTTTGTATATGAATTGCGAAGTATCGCAATTCATCCTCGTAAAATTATTTCATCCTCGCAAAACTTCATATTTTCCCGCACTACTTCTATCATCGTATCATTTTATAACTCTTTCCTCCTTTATTTATTACGATACTCGTGAATTATTATCTTGCGATATTCAGTACCTACATCTTGCCTCTTCTCATGTCAATTATACGAAGAAGAAATTATCGTGAGAACATAACCGTTACTTAGTCTTTTAGAATTTGGACACATCTTTTGTAACCGTCCTTTTCTAGTTATTCCCTTATATAACTCCTTTATATTCTCTTCCTTTTCTTCTTCTTACTTCTGCAATTCTATCTTCTATTCATACTCTCCATTACTGTTTTCTCTGCAATTTTTCCTTTTATTATATCTTCATGATCTCTCCAAGGTAATTCCCTTCTATCTCCGCGCATTTCATTTGTTCTCCTCTTTAATTTCTGTATAATTTGTTATCTGATTTTGGTTTATTTCAGCAGAATAACTCCTCAGATGAAACTTCAACTAAAAAATTCAAGCCCTAATCCACGAAGAAGAAAATCTGAGAATCAAAAGGTAGTTAAAATACTTTGCCTTCTTTCCTGAACAATATATTGTTGCCTCAGTTTTTAATCTACATTTTGATTCGCAGGTTGGAGAAAAACCAAACCCTGGTAAGAGATCTCGATTAACTAAACCCACACCATTAATTCCGATTGATGATTTCCTTCCTGAAGTTGATAAGGAATTTTTTTCTCCTCCTCATGAAAATGCTTCTTCACACACTCTTGACTCTACTCCATTACCTACCTTTCAATCTCCCATCAGTGTCAATTTATCAACACTTCTTCAAGATCAACCCTCACAAAATATTTCTTCAACTTCTTCTCTTGAAAAACAATCCTCGCAAAATATTTCTTCAACTTCTTCTCTTGAAAAACCTATCTTATCCCCAAATCCTTTGAGTGCTATTTCTCCCAGACAATTTTGCAGCTTGCTCTTATTCCTTCAAATTCTTCTCCTCTTCCTCAGGAAATTCGAGATGGAATTTATTCAACTTTCCGAATGTTATCTGAGGTTTTGACCAATACTGCGAAGTCTACTAATGTTCGTTCGCAATATGAGTTTTGCAAAGTTCTAAATAATTTCGTCAATCCAGACATTTCTTCTTCACGTCAATCTTTGGAAAAATAAATTGAATTGCTTCGCCAATCTTTGAAATCTTCTCAAGCAGAATGCGAGGATCTCCGTAAAGAAAATTATCATCTTCAAAATAATTCTCTCGACTGCATGATTCTTCGCAAAAGAAATGATGAATTGAAAGGTATGATTACTATCTTCATATTTTCCATTTTATTTACTTATATTCTTCATATGCTTGAAACATCCATTAAAACCCATTCCCCTTTATAGAATCCATCCAGAAATGTAGAAGATTGGTACTTCACCATGAATCAGATGCAACAGAATATCGAACCAAGCATGAAAGCCTCTCAAACCAATTCTCCCATTTATCTAATCTTTACTCGTGTGCTCTTGACAACTCTAACGCTCTTTTTCAAGAGAATACTCAATTAATATATGATCGAAAAAATTTGAATGATGACATATCTCAACTTTTTTCTTCCTTAACTAAAGCTAATTTGAGAATAGAAACCTTATTAGAAGAGAACAAAACCTTATCAGAAGAGAAATGTTCGTTTTTGAATACAATGATTGTCTCTTCGCAAGAATTAAAAACTCTTCAGAATAAATGTTGCGATCAAGAAAATCTTCTTTCTTTGTTGAAAGGTGAACTTGAGGAATTAAAGAAGTCTTCAGATGCTGAAAGAAATTCTTTTGTTATTGAGAAGAATTCCCTTATTAATAAGAATATAGTCTTGAGTACCAAGAAGAATCAACTTGAAGAAGATTATTCGTCATTAAAAAGTCTTAATGCCAAACTTGTGAAGGATAAAAAAATTCTTCTTTCTAAAGATCAAAAGCTTCAATCTCGACTTAAAGGATTAGTTGGTGATGGTTTTGATAATGCGATGAATCAGATGAAGAACTGTTGTCTATCTTTAGCTCAATCTCTTACTTCGCAAAGAGAAGGTAGTCATTAAAATTTGACTGCCTCTGATATATCTTTAAATTTCGTTATACTCGCAAATTTTATCCTTTGAATTTTTTTTTATTCGCAGAATCTGAGAACAACCTTCGTAATGCGAAAGCTGGATTAAAAGCCTCCTATTCCGAGATTCGTAAGAAAAATGCTTTGCTTTCTACCCGCTTAATCAAATCTCGTGACCGTGCTACTCGGAGATTCAACTATCTTGCTTATTCCAAAGATATCGAAGATACCAACCATCAAAAAGCTATACTTCGTGAAAGTCATCTGAAAGCTCAAGTCTTTACGAATAACATTCTCTTATCAAGAGCCTTGCCTCCTGTGAAAATTACTCCTCTGAAAATATCTGACGATGAAGTTGCTCGTGAGCACGATAGTGATTTTGATTATGAGAGTGATGATGAAGATCTTGATGACGAGAAAGAATCTATTCCTCAAGGAGATGTTCCTGTTGCATATTCTTCAAAGGATGATATCTCGCAAAAGTCGAAAGCTGCTAATGACCCTACTCATCTTAAAGATCCAAGACACGAGTGTTGATGAAGCATGATAACATTCTTTTTTCAATTTATCATTGACTCTCCTGTCTTCCTTTCTTTTGAATTCCTTCTCTTAGTTACTGTTGGTTTTCTTTTTGCGAACAATTCTGTTTTTTAAGAAGTACATCTGATATTTTGCGAAGATGATTTAACCTTTCTTGATATTTTGCAAAGATAATTTAACCTTTCTTTAATTAAATGTTTTTCTTTTTTTGCCCCATTTGATCATATGAAGAGAAATAATATATACCTCACAGATAAAGCCTAGTATCTCCTTTTCCCCCTATTATTTCTCTTTAAATGATTAAACATTGTTGGAAGTATTAGAATATCTGCCTCAATTTATCTTACGAAGTTTCAACTTGTTACGATTGTAAATAAGAAATCCTCCCTTTTAAGTATAAGAAATAAAATATATGAAATATCCTTAATAAGTATACTACATATACAATACCTTTGAAGAAGTATTAGAAGTACTAAATCCGTCAAATGAAGAGATATAAGAAGTATTAGAAATACTCGATCTACCAAATGAATAGATATAAGAAGTATTAGAAGTATTCAATTCACCAAATTAAGAGATATAAGAAGTATTCAATCTGTGAATAATTATGTAACATATGACGAAGTATAATGATTACTTAACCTTCACCAAATGACATATCCATTGAAGAAGTATAATAAATATGAGATATTCTTGAAGAATTATAAGAAGTATTCGACTTTTGGAGAAATATTCAATATATGGAGAAGTATAAGAAGTATGTAATTCTCGTAAACTTTTACGAATATGAACTTATCTGTATTTGATTGCTATCAAAATCGCATCTTTTGTAAAGTCTTCGTTAAAATTCTTCAATGATGTTGTCTTCTTTGATAGGACTTCTTGTAAAAATTCTTCAATGATATTGACAGAGCTGTCTTCTCTTCAAAACTTCATAATGTATAATCTTGTAAAAATTCTTCAATGATATCGACGAAGCTGTCTTATTTTCAGATCTTCATAATGTATATACTTGTATAATTTCTTCAATGATGTTGATGTAATGAATTTCATTAATTTCCGTGGTCTTATTATGCCTTCCTAAGTAAAGGTCTTATTTTTCCACCTCTTTTGTAGTAAATTTTTGTATTTGCGATAATATGACAAGCCTGAACATTCTTGCGAACATACAGCCTCGTGACATTATTGTCTTGCGATGAAATCGCAGGACGTTTTTACACTTTCATGTAATAACCCATTAATCTCATCTTAACTTCTTTGTTTCATTCTGCGAGTTCTTTTTGTATGTTTTCCTTCTCTTTTTTTTTTTTTTTTTTTTTTTTTAGAATAAGAACTCGCAGAACTTCATTTGTTGCACAAATATGACAAGCCTTTATGTTTTCGCAAACAAGAAGCCTCGTGACATTTGCGTCTTATAGCACGTATCAGCTCCCTAATGGAGGGTGCTGCCCTTTATCTTCCCCCTGGTTGCCCCTTCAAGGAAGCGTACATCGACCATACAAGGTTAGCTCTTCCCATCCGGTTCTGCCAACAACCAGATTTTGATCGCAACCTCTTATCCTTTTTGCCTATAGGGCTTATAGTTACGAGGTTACACCCTATGGGGTATCTTTGGGCCAAGTGCATCATTTGCCAAGACTTGTCAAAAATGGTAGATGTGGTTCAACCTCACCCGGCACTCTTGACTCAACCGTGTACCTCGGCGCCTTGATCGTTTTCTGCACTTCTTGGGAAAGACAGTATGCCTTAGTCGCCCAACCTAAATCCTCTTACACCGCATTTTATATTGCGTAATGTCGCTAGATTAGGTGAGAATCCAAGGTGTCTAACCAGGATAGGTACCCCATTATTGGGTTGTACCCTAAATTTTTACCATGTACTAAGGGTCCTTGGTGGTGTTCCGGTTACCCTTAGCCACGTTTATAGGTACCCCCTTAAATGACGTACTTTAGGACTTTGCCTCTTACGAAATATAGCTTCGCGAACTAGGGTGTACGCCACAAAGGTTTGCCTGTATAAAATTTTATGCGGCTCTCTTTCTTTTTTGGAGGTTGATCACAGATTGCGGTCTTTTATTCGCAAATTAATGAAATTTTAATCGCAATATAAATTTTGAAACTCGTAACTTTTCCCAATTTCCTGCGAGCAAACAATATTCGTAAAAATTTTCATGAGTTTTATGGATAATACCTTTTCAAATATAGTCTGTTCCAAGGTCTACCAAGCCTCAAACCCATGTTTCTCCCTTCTGGATCCATCAGCCGATAAGCTCCGCTTCCTACAACTTCTTTAATAACATATGGTCCATCCCATTTTGGTGCTAATTTTCCTCCATTTTCTTTTTGATATGGAGGTGTTTCTCGCATGACCAAATCACCTGGTTTATATTCACGTTCAATGACTCTCTTGTTGTATTCTCGAGCTAATCGTTCCTGTTAAATATTCATATGGTGCAACACCTTTTCTCTTTTTTCTTCCAAATCATCCAATTCACTTAATATTACTCCCGCACTTAAATTTCTTTCCCAAGCTTCTTTCTTTGTTGTCGGAATTACAACCTCTGTGGGTAATACTTCTTCTACTCCATATGTTAGACAATAAGGAGACATTCCAGTTGCTTCTCTTCTAGTTGTATTATATGCCCAAACTGCGCTAGGTACTTGCTCGCACCATCCTTTGAGATGTCCTTCTAATTTCTTTTTGATTGTATCTGCGATTGTTTTATTTGTTGCTTCTTCCTGTCCATTAGCTTGTGGATATAACGGGGTTGACTTCCCATATTTTATCCTAAAAGCACTGAGTAACATCTCTATGTTCTGCCCCTCAAATTGTTTTCCATTATCAGATACTAGTTGTGCTGGAACCCCGTACCTGCAAATGAGGTTCTCAAATATGAATGTAAAAACATCTTTATCACGAATATCTTTGTCTGCTTTTACTTCTGCGAGCTTCGTGAAATAATCTGTTGCAACTATCAAGTATCGTCTTTGTCCAGATCCAGGTATAAATGGTCCAACAATATCCAAACCCCATTTACCAAAAGGCCAGCAGCTTGTTGAAGAAGTTAATGTGGCCCCTGGTGCATGAATTCTTTTACCATGTCGTTGACATTCCTTGCATCTTCGTACGAACAATTTTGCGTCTGTATGCATATAAGGCCAGTAATATCCTTGTATCTTTGCTCTATATTCTAGAGATCTTCCTCCACTATGATTGCCAGCTTCTCCTCCATGTAACATCTTCAATATTTTTTCTCCTTCTTCGCGAGTTAAGCACCTGAGAGGTGGTCCATTGAAAGATTTTCTATATAAAATTCCTTCTCGCAACTCATAGTTTGTTGCACGACTCTTTAATTTATGTGCTTCTAGTCTGTTCCTGGATATTTCTCCTATTGCGAGATATGCATGAATTTCTTTTCTCCAATCTGCGATGTTGTTTGATAACTCTCTTTCTACTTCCATCGCAAAAGCTTCCTCAATTTCTTTATCTTTGTCTACTGATGGGTGTTGAATTGTCTGTATTTGGATATTTCTTGTATTTGGATTTGTCATCATGCTTGGAATAAATGCAAAAGCATCTGCGAGACGGTTATATTTTCTAGATATATGTCTCCATTTTAATTTTGGTATCTTCGCAGATAATTCTTCAACGAGTTTCTTGTATTTCTTCAAAGAAGATTCATTTGTGGTATATTCCCCTTTAATTTGACAAATCACTAACTGCGAATCACTTGTTATTCTTATACTTTCGAGCTTCTTTTCTATTGCGATCTTTAATGCATGCACTACAGCTTCGTACTCTGTTTCATTGTTCGTGGATGCAAATTCTAGTCTGAATGAGAATGTTGTTCTTTCTCCTTCTGGTGAAATCAACACGACTCCAATTCCATTTCCCTCACTATTGGATGATCCGTCCACTAGAATTTCCCATCTATCTGGTTCTGTTAACAAGTCTTTTGGATTTCCAAATTCTTCTTCAACATCCATCATTTCCTCTATTGCTTCATCTTCTTCCAAAGGAAATTCTGCAAAAAAATCTGCGACGACTTGTGATTTTTGCGATGACAATACTTCGTATTTTATCTTGTAATGGTTTACTTGTGCATTCCACCTTTCTATTCTTCCTGACCTTTTTGTGTTCTTCATGATTGATTCAATTGGGACTTTGGTTACCACTTTTATCACATGTGCTTGAAAGTATATTCGTAACTTGAATGATGCATAAACCAGGGCTAAGATTAACTTCTCCATTTTAGAATAATTCTTCTCTGCTGCATTAAAGGTTTTACTAATGTAGTAAATGGGCCTTTCTACTCTCGTCTGCATTCAACGTAACCGCACTTAGAGCATATGGAGTTGTTGCGAGGTATACCAATAATTCTTCGTCTCTCTCTGGTTTCTGTAGTATAGATGTATTTGCGAGGTATTCTTTGATTCCTTGAAAAGATTTTTCACATTCATCAGTCCACTTGAATTTTGCTCCCTTCTTAAGTATGTTGAAAAAATGCTTGCACTTATCTGACATTCGCGAAATAAATCTTCCAAGTGAAGCCAAGAGTCCATTTAGCTTTTGTACTTCTTTTACCGTTGCAGGTGTTGGCATGTCACGAACTGCTTGGACCTTTTCTGGATCAACTTGTATTCCCTCTTTTGATACTATGTATCCCAAGAATTTTCCAGACGAAACCCCAATTATACATTTCTCAGGATTTAATTTGATGTTGAACTTTCTCATTTGCTCAAATATTTCCTTCAAATCTTGCACATGATCTTTAGCTTCCTTGCTTTTTATCAACATATACCTCCAAAGTTTTATGTATCCATTTCGCGAACACTTTTTCAACCATACGTTGATATGTAGCACCCGCATTCCGAAAACCAAATGGCATCTTCACATAACAATACAAACCCCTTGGAGCAAAAAAGGCAGTATGTTCTTGATCTTCTTGTGCGAGTGATATTTGATTATACCCTTTATATCCATCAAGTGAAGTGACTCTATCATGACCTGCAGCTGATTCCACCATTTGTGGTATATATGGTAATGGAAAACTGTCTTTGGGACATGCCTTGTTTAGATCAGTGAAATCTATGCAAATTCTTATTCCTTTATTCTTTTTCGGAACAATGACCATATTCGCAATCCATTCTGGATATTTTGCTTCCCTTATGATCCCTACATCCAACATCTTTTGTAATTCTTCTTCTATCTGTACATGATAATTTTGTGATATCTTCTTTATTCTTTGTTTGAATGGTCTTACATTTTTATCTATGTTCAATCTATGACACGCCACTGATGGATCAATTCCTGGTATCTCATCTACACTTCCTGCGAAGATATCTTTATATTCTCGTAAAAGATCAATAGTTCTTTTTTATTCTTCTTCATCCATCTTAGTTCCAATTCGCAAGAATAAAGGCTCCTCTTTACTTCCAATATTTATTTCTTTAGTTGGTTCATTGCAACATAGCTTGGACTTTGCTCCCCCATAGGTGTTGGTTCTTTGATTATTTTCTTTGGTTCCCCTTCTTTTTGGAATTTCATTTGGTATACCTCTCCCTTCCTTTGCTCTTATTGTATACACTCGGAATTCTTCTTCTTTTCTTGTTTCCTTCGCAAGTTTCCTACGAAGCTGTTTCTTTCTTGCTCTTCCTCCGCATTGCGTTACTTCAATTTGATAACAAAATTTTGCACTATCAAGATCTCCTTTTATTTCTTGTATTCCATTTGGTGTAGGAAATTTGATTCTCTGATGTAATGTTGAAGCAACAGCTTTGATCGCATGAATCCACGGCCTTCCTATCAGCATGTTATATGGAGATTCCATATCTATCGCACACAAGATTACATGTGTTTCGATTTATCCTAGTAATATTTGCAGCGCGATTTCCCCTTTAGATTTTGTTGTAGATTTTCCTAATCCATGAATAAGACATTTTGAATTTGTGATTTCTTCATCTTTAATTCCCATCCCCTTAAGTGCATGATAGAATATGATATTAACAGAACTCCCTGTATCAACCAAAATTCGGTTTAATTTCCATTTTTCTACAGCTTTCTTATCTTCTAGCATGATCGGAATTGTGATCACCAATGGTGAAGTGTGGTTCAAGTCTTCATTTGGAATTTCTCTGCTGAAAATGTGATTTTCGCTTTTCCCATTCTTCTAAAGTTGTTATCTTTTCTTCCTCCATGATCTTTCTTCCTCTACAATCTCGCTTGTATATTTTTCCCTTCATATTACTATGAAATTCATCAATCATTGTCTTTGTGATCATATTACATTCTTCTTTTTGCAATCTCCATCTATTTGACTTCATTTGATCTTCAAATTTTCCACAATTCCCTCAAATTTAGGCTACCACAATTCTCAAGTCCCTGTTTCTAGCGCCAATTATGTAGTTGCAGAATAACCTACAACTACACCCTCAATAGAATTAGTAAAAACTCAAGAAGTTCTTGATGGTGAATGATAACTTTCTTATTAATTCTCTTAATTGATTACATAGAATTATCAAAATGGAACTAGAATAGTTACAACTTTTTCTATTCTCTTTCCTAAGATAATTTCTTACACTCACTAAAAGAACCTCTCGAATTTTACATTTGAACTCCTATTTATAGTAAAACTTATACAGCTGTATATGAATTGCGAAGTATCGCAATTCATCCTCGTAAAATTATTTCATCCTCGCAAAACTTCATATTTTCCCGCACTACTTCTATCATCGTATCATTTTATAACTCTTTCCTCCTTTATTTATTACGATACTCGTGAATTATTATCTTGCGATATTCAGTACCTACACTTGCACATATATAATCCATGTTCGGGAACCATAGTATGCGCACCCGTTTGCGTACCGGTTGGTTTGAGAAATACGGGAACCTTGGTATGCGTACTCATTTGCGTACTGGCGTACAGGTTCATATCCGAGAATTTCTGCTGGGATTGGAAGTACGCGTACCCATTTTATTATTGACGGAAACCAATCTTGGTCCGGGTATTTTAAGTATGCGTACCCATTTGCATACTTGGAGGTCAAAGTTCTAAAATCGGTTTTGTACATGAACATAAACATTTATATAATAAGGAATGCAATCTTTGCAATCCGTGGCTATAATGTTCATGATTGATTCGAGTGAATCAAACCAATTTTGCTTCAATTGTGTTCTTGTATAATTCTATGAGAATATAGCAATTTAACAACTCTTTAACTAGTTTCATTTGAGTCATTTGAACTAGTTATGGTTGAGATGAATAAGGTTGATGTGAGAGTAATCATATGGCTAACCTCGGTTAACTATTTGTGAACCAACATGGTGTACAGTTTTAGGTTCGGTTACATAAACCTAAATAAGGGTACATTTCACTTGTGTGTAACAAGCTAAGTTCGATCTAATGGTTGAAAGATATTAGCCTGGTTAAATCAGGTTTTTCATCTAACGGTGAATATTGAATGCTTTGTTACCAGGGTAACTTGGATTGCAAACCCTGGTTTGAAAACTATATAAAAGAGAACTCTAGCAACTGGGAAACCTAATCCCCATGTAGGATCAGAATATCGCAACATTATTACCCTTGCGAAACGTCAACAACAATATCCTTGCGAATATCGCAGATTGGTTACAGAAGTGACGTGACAAACTACATCAGCATAAACACGAGAAATATGTGAGAACCATGCGATATTTAGGAATGTTGCGAATATAAAATTTGTATACTTACGAGAATATATATCATAATCCAGATCCTAAAATAAAGGACAACTTAGTTGTCCTCCACTATGTAATATCCTATATAAAGAGCCGAACATGCTTAAGGAAGAGAGAGATCTTTTTAGAGTGGTGAGAAAGTCTTGAGGAGAGAGAAAGTCTAGAATAGTGGTTGTATTCTTGATTTCATTTCTTGTAAAACTTCATAAATCAATTAATAAAAGTGTAGTGTTGATCTTAAAGATGTGTTGATTATCATGAATTCTTATGAGGGATGTATTGTGGGAATTTCTGCAACTACATAATGGCGCTAAAAACATGGATTGAAGGATTGTTTTAGAGCAAAAATTGATATTGTGATTTGAAAGAAGTTGAAGTAATTGGTAAAGAATTTTATATAAATTTCAACTATTCATTAAGATTGAAAAAATGTCCAGAAAAAGGAATGCTTCAAAACAACTAACAATAGTTAGAAGGAGTAAAAGGCTTGCTAGTGGGGGGGGAGAAATGAAATTGAGGAATCTTCAAGATTGAACGCAAGAAACAATGGAGAAAATCAAATTCAACAACCAATTTAACGTACGCCAGAACAAAATAGAACTATGGATTATGACAGAGTAAGTGTACACACTTGGCAATCAGATTCAACAGATGAAGTGCTAGAAGAGCAGCAATTAAGAAATGATAGACGAGAAGAGAGAGACCGATAAGTAGTTGGAGGAATAATTCATGGAAATAAAGAGATTGAAGCGTTAGAGGCGTTGAGGCAAAGAATACATGAAGAAAGGAGACTAGAAGCAGAAGAACGTGCGAATCCGACAAGGCAAAATCATGAGTTGAGGATGGAAAACATAAGATTATAGAATAGAAGGTAAAGAAGCACTACAAGATCAAGTTCAAGATCAATTAGAGGAGAAATAAAACGAAATTCGCCTGTAGAAAATGCTAATGAAGATACTCGAGAGGAAGTACAAAATCCAGACGAAGAACGTCGCGATAGAAGAGAAATAACTAAAGATCGTTACATTCCACATGGCGAAATTCTCCAAAATGGACAAAACAACAGATATCAGGGTAATAGGCAACGTCAGGAAAGAAATAATCAATATGGCGAAGAAAACCAGGAAGAAGGAAGGAGAATATTACATGGGAGAGAAATTTAAAGAAATCAACAAGTAATTGAAGATGAAATCGAGAGACATTATGCTGAACAAGCACATCTTGCTTGCGAAAGGGAAATACTGAGAGTAGAAGTGGAAGAACAAGAGCTCCAAGAGGAAATTCGCCAGAATAATCATGATAATCGAGAAAGAAGGCATGAACAAAACCACAACAATGGTAATATCAATGAAGAATATGATAGAGTACAAAGAAGAGCTGAAAGGTGACAAAGAGAATTGAGAGGTATAATCATGTGCGAATTCATGAGAGGGATGAAAGAGGAGATCGCAGGGAAAGACAAGGAGAAAATGACAAAGAAGAAAATCAAAACAGACATGAACGCAGGATAAGAGAAGCAGAATTAAAAACACCAATGGAATTAGCTCCTGGTGTAAATGAACAAATCCTAAGAGAATTGGCGGAAATGAGGGGAATGCTAAATAACAGAAGAGAAGGAGGTAGGAGACAGTTGGACGAAGCCATAGAAGAAGCTGCGAAAACTCAATTCACACAAGAAGTACAATTAGGAGGAATACCCCCAAAGTGCAATCTTCCCTCGTTAACTAGCATTTTTGACGGAACAACATGTGCAATTCAACACATCAAAGCTTATGTGAGATGTATGCTACAATAGGAAAACCATGATGCTGTATTGTGCAAGTATTTTGATGTAGTTTTAAATTATGGTAAGTAGGTTGTCGTTCACTCGGACTTTTTGAAGATTTGGTTTTTCATTATTAGAAGAAAATACTAAGACAAATTAATTAAAATAGATTTTTGTTTACCAAGGAGAGAAAATTCTAGGGTTTTGGATTCCACTACTTCTAATAATAGTAAACTCAATAACAATTTCATTGACAAAATACTCCAGTTTACTCAAAACAATTTCGAACCCAATCTCATGCTTTGGAAGATATGACAATACAAGCTCTTTTTATGACTTTCGTCGTTATTCTAAGGCCTAATCCTCATTCGCTTATAAAATAACGGTAGAAACTACCCAAAACAATTTTTACGAAGCATACAAAAGAAAAGAGAATTTTTAATAATTTAAAAACACAATATTGGAGTATTTATTGTCAAATAAGATAATTACTAAATATTACTCATCAAAAATAGCTTCTTCCAAAACCCTAGAAAAGAAATCTAGCTACTTATAGAACCAAAATTGAAGAAAACTTGATTAATCATTGTTTCAAAAAAATAAATATATGCTTACAACGATTTTCAGTCGCTACAAGTATTCAGCAGAGAACACTGTTCAGCTGCTTCGGTTGCTAAGGGACTTTTGCTTCTAAATAGGAAACGATACTGCGCTTCTGTCGTTGAACAACGATATCTTTCTGTGACTGTATACGGCTGTTCAATGTTCTTGGTGTTCTTGAGTTAACAGCAGCAGCAGGTAACTTTCTGAACTTGTGATTATTTTACAATTTTAATCCTAGACTTCTTCTCCCAAAGTTCTGTATCTCGACCCTGACTTCATACAAGTCTATATATACACTCCAAACCCTTCAAATATCGTTTAATTCCTTTCTTTTCTCTCCTCTTCTTTTAGTACAAGTCACAGATTTATTTCTTCTCCCTGAATCTTCTCTCCGCGTCTTCCTTAGTTGTAAACTTCTTCTAAAGGTAGCAGTAAATATTGCTGAGTGTATACCCTTCCAATATTAGCACGTACCTTCCACAAATACAACCAAAAGTCCCGTGAATACTTCACCTTCCCTGTGTATTCAAATCCACGTCAACTTCCCTATTTTCTTGATTCCAACTCGTTTACCAGTCCTGTTAAGTCGTAACAGACTCAAACCAACCCGAAACCATGAGAGAATCCAACAGAAACTCGTCCAAATCACTATCAGAGCATTACGGTGAAAAATAAACTCGAGAATCATAATTTCTTCGAGTTTGTAATTCCAGCCAAATCTAACCAAAACAAAACCCATTACCAGCCCTGTTAGACCAAAAGTAAGATACCCATTTGATTTTAGGTCTTTAGTCTCATTATAGCTCGTTCAAATCACAAACCCTAATTCTGGTTCGTGAAGAACAATTTTCCCGCCAAAATATGTGATCTCTGATTCTTCATATGCCGATTATCTAGCCAATTTTGATCAAAACCAAGACCATTACCGTCCCTGTTAATATCAAGGGAGCAAACCCACAAATTTTCAGCCATTGAATCTCAGTATAACCCCTTCAAATCTTCAACCCTAATTATGTTCTTCTTTTCCCGCCAAAATTTGAATTTCAAATGAAGAAGATGACCCCCTTATCCAACAGCGGTGTCCCCTTAGTAATTTGGGCTACATTTAGCAATTATTGGGGTTGCGAATAACAATTTGAGGGGTACAAAGATGAATTTTGGGCTGCACATAATGAAAAACTCCTGGGTGACTTTAGCGACTCCTCCGGGACAATTCGGAGGGTGCCTTTAACACTTTTCTGGGTGCCTTTAGTAGTTTCTCGAGCCGTCATCTCTTACCTCTTATATCCACTTCTTTTCTTCAATATTTATACATCACTAAGGCTGTCATTCTTTTCAGACATAAATCGCATCACTAAAGCCAACATGCCTTTCAGATAGAGATGAAGAAATAAAAGTAAATAATGAGAGATAATTTGCCTCCAACAGCAGTTGCACATGAAATGACACTTTAGCCCTTTTAAGCGACGTTTCTTCTTCTTTTGCTCCAAAGTACCTAAAAACACAAAATCAAACAAAAGATACATAATTTACAAGAAAACATAACAAAGAAAGCATAAACAATAGATAAATATCAAGGTGTTTTAGACACCTATCATATTTCGCATCAAGTTTAACGGGAGAGGCATTAAAGTGGTTCGAAGGTTTGCCAAATAATACTATAACATCTTCCTACTATTTGCAGACTACGTTCTTAGGGGCGTATATAAGTAACAATTCCTCACGACCTGGCACTGAAGATGTATTTGGGTTAAAGCAAAGAATTGTCCAAAGCTTGAATCATCTAACCATAAGGTGGAAGACAATATGTAGTGAAATGGTTGGCCGTGTGGATGAAAGATATCTCATTTTATCATTCATTAACGCAATGTTCGCAACCAATCTACTGTATATTATAATTTTTAGAATCAAGAATACAATCACAATGACTGAGTTGCGAGAACTTCAAGAGGAGTATATTGCTCTTGAGGAAAAACAAAATGAGATGGAATCATACCCAGTTGCGAACACAAGTTCAAAAGCAGCGAATGCAAGTTTATTGCCTAAATTGATAAACACAGTGGCGAGCACTTCGCAAGTACAACAAGAGAAAATGATGGGTGATAATCAACAAAAGTTAGTAGCTATGGGAAGTCACGATCAAGAAGAATTCAAAAGAGAAAGAAAATTATATAATCGTGGTGGAAATAACAAGATTCAAATACTTGACCAGTAGCAAGAAACTTATGGGGGTCATAAGCAAAACTATCATAGAGGACAGGGAACTCATAAGATAATATGGGAAGAAATCAAAATTCCACCTCTGAATGCTAGTGCGGACAAAATATGGGAAGATGTAATCCTGATGGAAAACATACCAGCACCCTGGAATATGGGGAATGAACCACCTCCAAGCCACAAGAGTAATGAATTTTGTTCTTATCACAATTTTCATGGACATTCAACAAATGAATGCAGAAATATAAAGAGAATCATCCTTAGAATGATAGATCAAGGAAAATTAAATCATTTTCTAATAGGCCAACCTCAAACTCAGCTACTACCACCTCCACCAGAAACTCGCAGAACAAACACAACAAAAGAAAGAGAAATATTTGTAACAAAAGTGGGGGAGAAGGCAAAGAATTTGTTTTGTCACTCTATTGTACATTCGTACAAAACGATTGAAGACTTTCACGATAACATTCTGAGAAGATCCTTCGCAAGAGATGTTGATGGAAGAGAAATAATGAACATTGCGAAGATTTCACCGCTAAAAGAATGGAAAAAGCAAATTATTTCCTTCACCGCAGAAGAAGTACCTGAGGATGGAGAAATGCACGATAACCCATTAGTGGTAAGATTGGAGATTAACCCAAAACCTAGTGATGATGAAGATGATGAAGCTGAGGATTCATGGGCAATCAAACGAGTTTTAATTGATACTGTAAGCTCTGTGGATATCCTGTTCTATCATGCTTATAAAACTATGGGAGGGAAAGATGAGGATTTAATACATTCAACCTACAAAATCTATGGTTTTAATGGTACTGCCAATAAGCCTAAAGGGGAGGTCACTATGCGAATTCCATTGAAAGGACTATCTTCTGCAATTCTGTTCCGTGTTGTCGATGTGGAATCACCATACAACGCATTGATTGGCTGACCTTGGTTACTTGGGATTCTAGGCGTAGCATCGACTTTCCATCAATGCATCAAATTTCCTCATCCCAATGGTGTTGGAATCATAAAAAGAGATTGGATTGAAGGAAAAAAGTGTTATGAAATCGATGTAGAATCATATGAAGAACGAGCTGCGAAGAAGGAGAATTGGAAGCATAACGTCAGATAGAAACAAAAAAGTGAGAGATTGATGGTAGATGCAATAGAGCAGAGGGAAGAAGAAACGCTGCGAAGTCAATGCTTGCTGAAAATAAGAGGTGGCGAACATTTCGCAAAAGATAAAAAAGTAACAGAAAATATCAAAATCGCAGAGGCAGAAAGCAGCAAAGGTAAGAAACTTAAAATGTGAAATGAAAGTAAAATTGAGGGTAGAAAAAACGATGTATGTCTGATTTGTTGCAAAAAAAATCAAAAAAATATATTTTATTGAATGACAAATATGAGATTGAGAAATTATAACAGAGCTGAAATGCAAAAGAAAAAATAGAACAATAAGAAAGGGGCGAACCTACTATGACGTACACCCTAGTTCGCCTAATCAAAATTTTGCAAGAGGCAAATGTAAGACCTAAAGTGCGTCATAGAAGGGGGTACATGTTGCATGACGCAGCAAAAACGTTACACCGCCCCTGGAACATGAGTCATGGAGATTTGGGGTCAATAAATCCCATCTAGGAGAGGCACCTTGGATTCTCAACTTAAGCATATGACTTAGGTTGGGCGACTAAGGTGAGAAGGTATCTCCTAAGGAGTGCAGAATATGATCAAGGCGCCGAGGTACACGGTTGAGCCAAGAGTGTCTGGGGTGTCTGGAACGTACCTGGACATTCTTGGAAAGTCTTGGCTTATGCTGCACTCGGCCCGAAGAAAACCCGACTTAGGGTGCAGTCTCGTAACCATAAGCCATATAGGAAAAAGGGATAAGAGGCTTTGAAAACAACTGGTTGTTTCTAAAACCGGATGGGAGGAGCCAACCTTGTATGGTAGAGGTACGTCTCCTTGAAGGGGCAACCAGTGGGAAGATAAGGGTGGCACCCTTCATCAGGGAGATGATAAGTGTCTTAAGACGCAAATGTCATGAGGCTTTTTACCCATGGGAGTATCAAGGCTTGTCATATTTGTGCGACAATCCTGAATAGGCAATAATCCAAAAGAAAAATATAAGGCGAGATCAATGGGTTACTACATGAAAGTGTAAGGACGTCCGGCGATTTCATCGCAAGACGACAATGTCATGGGGTTTTATTTTCGCAAGAATATTTAGGCCTCTCATATTGTCACAACAAAAATGACAAGAGAAAAAAGTTAAGGCAAGATCAAGGGGTTTTTGCATGAAAGTGCAACGATGTCCTGCGATTTTGTCGCAATGACAAGAGGTGGCAAAATAAGACCTTTACTTAGGAAGGCAAAATAATACCACGTCAGAGAACAAGAAAGAATGCAGTCTTACAGTATATGATTACGAGATTATGCAGAAACGGCTACGAAATTGAGGCGTAAATGTACCAATCTTACTGTCAAAAAAAAACTTTCTTAATCTTTCATTTGGACACAAATAACAGAGGCAAGTATGGGAATGAATAGAATGAGAAAGTGTTATTTGCCTCCATATGATAGATTTACGCATAAAATGAAAAATTATTGATATATTGATTAACCATATTGCCAAAAAAAATAAAATTGCTTTTCTAACACATGCAGGAAGAAATAAAAGACATGGAATTTATATTAGAATTTAAAGAATTTCACAGCAATAGATTACCATAACAGAAAATTAAAGAACAAATGTACAGATATTACAAAAGGCTAAAGAAGGAAGCAAAATTATTTCTTTCTTGGTTCCTCATCATCTTCATCAAATTCTCTTTCTTCTTCCTATTCTTCGCTAGCATCACTGTCAGAGATATCCAGAGGAGGTACATTCTTTGGAATTTCTTCTAAGAGGCAAGGATATGTAGAATGAATAATATTATTGTCATCACAGACCTTCTTGATAGTTTGGTTGCGAAAAAAAATAGCATCATTTTTAAAGTTCGCAACAGTGATCTTTAATTGACTCTTCAGTCTAGAAAATTTATCATTGCGAGAAGAAAGATCCTTTACGAGCTGCTTTTTTTCAGCCTCAAGTTCTTCAATTCTTCTGTGAAATCTCTCCTCAGCTCCTGCGAACACATAACTATGAATCATTAACTTGGTAAAAATTTATAAAAGACAAATTATTAATAAGGAAGTACAGTTAACAACCTTCTCTGTCAGAAATCATATCCCTAACCAAGGCCGTGTGCTCAGTTTGGAGACTAACATTTACAACTAGATTATTTCTGGCGTCATCTAAAACTTTCGCAGCCCAAGCGAATTCATCATCACTATTTATGAGAAGACGGGAGCGAATTTGGCTCTCTCTTTCGCTAAGTACAACACTTTTGAAGTTGGCTTCATCTCGTTCAATTTGAACCTCAAGAAGAGTTTCATGGAATTTCGCCAAAGTTTGAGCACCTTGACTAGCGATGCGGTCTTTATCATCTATAAGGCTAATGTTCTTGGTTCTTAAAATATTAATTTCCTCTTTAGAGTTAAGATAAAAAAACGCTTAAATTTATTGGCTAAGCCCAAACTGGATCTATGGTCAATCTCTAAGAGGCGAAGTTTGGATCTGAGTTCATTTATGGAAAGATATTTAATCTTGCCATTTGAAAAACTATTTAAAGAACTATTAAGGTGTTCAAGAAGGGTATCATTATCCATAGAATTTGGGAATGAGCGAAGAAGAGTGGCTTCATCAGAAATACCATAAACGTCTACGAAAATGATTAATTAAGATAAGGGAAGATAATGAGAAAACAAAATAAATGAAAAGAGGAAAATCCCCATACCATAAAGTTGCTGATTGGCAGCTTGAAGACTAGATATTTGATTCTTATGATCGGAAGAATCAATTTATAATTGTCTATTCTTTTCACGAAGATAAACAGCTTCAGCCTCCTGTTCTTCGCTTCTTTTGAGAAGTTGAAGGTTCTTCTTTTCAAGAACCACGCGTCTTCTTTCCAAATCTGAGGCAACAACGAAAGAAGCCTTTCCAGTCTGCGAAAGAAGATGAAAAGTTGTCAAGATAGAATATAATTTTGAATCGTAATTATGAAGAAATAGAGAAATGAAGGCATACCAAAATACCAAGCAAATTCAGAAAGTTAAGGGTCACTGATCTGGAGATTCCGCGAAGAGAAGTATCACCATCCAATATAGGAGTATCACAGATGTTCGCAAGAGCCTTGCATGTGTTGGTGAGGGGGACATCTCCAATACCTTGCAAGGAGTCAGAGAAAATAATGGACAGTTGTGCCATAGAAGATTCAGGTGGAAAATCTTCCCTTGCGAAAGAAGTATTAATACCATCATTATCATCATCATCAGAACTTTCGCCAGACTGAGAATTCGAAGGAGGGGGAGAACAAACTTTTATTTTATTTGAAGATGAGGCAGCTGATTTTTCCTTGCAAAGAACACCTTTACCCTTGCCCTTGGTCTTCGCAACCTTAGTTTTTACTTCTTCAACAACTTCAACGCCAACCTTCGCACACGAATGAAGATAAGAAACAGAGGCAACAATATTTTTAAAAATAATGAAAGTAAAGTATTTCTTACTTCAACCGTGATTGAGCATAGAGCTGACAGAGTGTTAGCTTTCCCAGTCCTCTTATAGCTTGCTCTCAGCTTTTCAATCTAAAAGTTTTGCAAGAGTTAGAAAACAAGAGAGTAACAATATATGAAAGATTATGAGTTGAGTAATACCTGAAGACATACCTCTGTATCATTTGAACCAGAAATATAAGGCCCCTTCAGAACCAGTAGAAAAACACACCATCTGTCATCTTAAGATTGGCGAGGAGTATTATTCTTACCAAAATGCCAGTCGATATCATGCATGAGCATTTTATCGTCAACAATATTATCTTTTCTCTTCAAGCGGACACCCCAGCGAGTACTATCTTTCTTCATGGGTATTAATTCATAATTCTCAAAGAAGCCCTCTACTGTATATTTTTCGGCGAGTATTTCCAACTCCTTAAATTCTGGATCCCTAGCTTCTTTTTGATAAAGAGACCCTTTACCAGCACCACGGTTATCAAATTCAAGAACTTAACGAATGCAGTCCCCACTCAATTGGTAGATGGCTCGCGAGATGTTCGCATGAGCAAGAATTTCGTAAAACAAAGGAAGATCGGGATCATAGAGAGGAATGGGAAGGCCAGCAAGAATCTGACCAAGCGAAACTATGATTTTATCATCACAATGATGATCAGAAAATAATTTAGCAAAAATAATGGATTTAGATCCTTGATTGGGAATGGTGGCTAATGTAAAACCCTTCTTTTCTAGATATTTATGAATTTCTACAAAATAAGTTTCGTATTTACGACCGCTTGGAGGAATTTTAAGTATGGGAATGAAGAAGAAATTAAAGATTGAAAGAAATAGAAACGAGAAAATTTACAGCAGCATGAGTGGAATTTACGGAGAAACGGTGAAGAAAAGTTGCAGAAAAGATAAGAACAAAAGTAAAAAAGAATGAAAGAGAAGAATGAGAAGAATATATATATAGAGAGAAGAATTCTTGAGAAGATAAACACATTTAATGCGAAGAGTAGACGTGAACGGTTGAAGAGAATCGGTTGAGAATGACGTGTCAAGAAATGGATGAAGGAAGAGATGCGTGTAATGAATTCTGAGTATAAGAATCGTGTCAGTATAGAAGAATACGGAAAGATGAGCAACTGCGGCATTTTGAAGTACAATTTCTCATATCATCCTATCCTTCGTAGATAAGACATGAGAAGAGGAAAGATGTAGGATCATAATATCGCAATATTATTACCCTTGCGAAATCGTCAACAACAATATCCTTGCGAATATCACAGATTGGTTACAGAAGTGACATGACAAACGACGTCAGCATAAACATGAGAAATATGTGAGAACCATGCGATATTTAGGAATGTTGTGAATATAACATTTGTATACTTGCGAGAATATCACAAGCCAGATCCTAAAATAAAGGACAGCTTAGCTGTCCTCCACTATGTAATATCCTATATAAAGAGCCGAACATGCTTAAGGAAGAGAGAGATATTTTTAGAGTGGTGAGAAAATCTTGAGAAGAGAAAAAGTCTAGAACAATAGTTGTATTCTTGATTTCATTTCTTGTAAAACTTCATAAATCAATTAATAAAAGTGTCGTGTTGATCTTAAAGATGTGTTGATTATCATGAATTCTTATGAGGGATGTATTGTAGGAATTTCTGCAACTACACCCCACACCTCTTGTATGTTACTAGTTGCATAACTAGAGTCAATTCTCCTTTAACCTTAGGTTTCTATCGAGACCTCGTAGGTTAACGACTTCAAATACTTCATAGGGATTGTGAAGCCAGACCCAACTATTCTCTTGTAGTTGCGCGTTCTGATTTTTCCCGATTCTATCGTATTGAGTACAACTGAAATAATTAACTCGAGATTAATTTCTTCGATATGTAAGATAAAAATAATCACAAACATCTTCGTCTCATCGTTTGTGATTCCACAATATCCTGTTTCGCTAGTCGATTAAGATTATTGTGAGGTGATTAATAATACTAGGCTGTACTTCGGGAATATAAGACCGCTTTATCAATTAGTTCATGTTCACCTTAATTTATCAAAAGACGGAACAAAACCTCTTGGGTATTTCTGTGGGAGACAAATTTATTCAATCTTATAGACTTTTTTGTGTGGGACAGATTTGTTTATCAAGTCTTCGACTTTGGGTCATAGCAACTATTGGTTATGGGTGAGATCAACTAATGGAATCAAGTGCTTAGTATCCTGCTAGAATCAGAGACGTAAGGAATGCAACTGTACCTTGAATCAGTGTGAGATTGATTAGGGTTCAACTACAGTCCAATCCGAAGTTAATTGGTAGTTGGCTAGAGTCTGTAGCGGCTTAATACAGTATGGTGTTCAATTTGGACTAGGTCCCGGGATTTTTCTACATTTGCGGTTTCCTCGTTAACAAAACTTCTGGTGTTTGTGTTATTTTTTTTTTTCGCATTATATTTTGTTATATAATTGAAATATCGCAGGTTGTGCGTTTAGATCAATCAATTAGAATATCCAACCTTTGGTTGTTGATTTACATTGATTGACACTTGAACATTGGTCTTTGGTACCGTTCAAGTTGTTTCACATAATAATCAGGCTCGCGGATTTCTGTCTGTTTGATTTGCTGACTACATTGTGAAACAAAGATATTAAACTCTTTGATATACTTTAATCTAGATTGAGTTTGACTGTCTAGTTGATTCTCTAGAAAGTGTATTGGAGTAAGTCCTCTCAGATTTCCAAATGAATTGTTGGGTGTGGTTGTTAGAACCCCGCATTTTCACAAAGCAACTATAAAAAAATTTGAATGGGATGGAAGAATCACAATAGTTGTCACACAAATACAACTACACGGTGATACACCATGAGTCATCGGAGGGGAAGGTGGATCGTATTTTTCTTGTGCATCCCGATATGATTCAATTATCCCGATGCTTAGGACTGTCAACGGCACTTAACAAAATGGATATTGGCTCTTCCGATGCCGTTGCCATTAAAATTAGAGGTTAACCGTTATCCGTTAAGTTCTGACGGAAATATGAAATTCAAAACCATTACCGTTACGTATGACTTACCGGTTAACGGATAATTTTCCGGTACCATCCGGTATGTCACAAGACAAACACAAAATAGGTTTAAAACACAGAACAATTAAACATAACAACTTCTAAATCCAAGAAAACAAGTTTTAAATCCATGACACACAAAAAAAACATACAGATGTTCATGTTCTAAACCAAATTACATGTTCAGAATCTTCAGATGTTCTAGCAAAAGAAAAAACCATGTTTTTGCAAAAGAAAAGACAAAGGATTAAAGGAACTCCATCCCCATTATCGGTTAACGGAAATAAGGCTAACATAAATAGCCTAACCGCTACCGTTACGGTAGGATAAAAATAACCGCTACATTATCGGTTACGGATAAACAATTACCAATATAACAGAACTAAACCTAACGGAAACCGTATAATCAGATTCGGTTAACGGATAACAGATATCTATTGATGGGCCTACCGATGATTTCGCCAAGTTTTGTTCATGGATTGTACTTATAAGACGAATATGACAAACCTCGGATAAGCAATCGTTCACTGTGGTATGGTGTTTTATGGATCGTGAGAAGGATGATAGCTATATTTGGGCATTGGAAACTTTGAAGCTTCTCTACCACGAAGACGAGACTCCCGGGGTTGTAGTGACCGATAATGATCAAGCAATAATGAACGCCGCGAGGATAGTTTTTCCCAAGGAACAAAATTTTCTTTGCACTTGGCATACACAATGCAATCTTAGAAAGAATTGTAGGAATCATATCCAAAAGCCAAAGGCAAAGAAAGGTACTAAACATGAAAAGGATGAAGATGAGTGTCTTAGTAAACTAACTAAAGAGGAGAGAGAGGAAGAGAAAAAATAAAGAAGACGAATAATGGGAAGAAGGTGAGATCAAATTTTGGTTATTCATGAAAGCATGGGATAAGTTGGTTTGGTCGATGTGTGTGGCAAGATATGAGATAAACTTGAAGGAGTTCAAGGATGATTGGGGCACTAATTACACCAAAGTAGTGGAATATTGCAAGAGACAATGGTTGACGCCACATAAAGTGAGGTTTGTGTATGCTTTTACTTACGACTATAAACATTTAAAACTTGAGTCCACAAGTATGGTAGAGCAAGCTCATGGGAGACTAAAACTAAAATGTCTACTTTTTACGAGTCAAAATGGGATTGTGACAGTGCAACATGTTATCCATGAGTACACTAATATCGATATCAACAAGAAAAGAAAGCAATTCGAAGAAAGTAGATACAGAAAGTTGAAGGAGTTTCATGAGGATGATTGGTTGCTTGTTGGTATACATTGCAATGTATCGCATTGGGAAATACGTTTTATGATGAAATATCTCAAGTTATATCAAAAGTAGGACGACCCGAGCACTTCTTGTAAGTGTAGGATAATGAAGGCTATAGGACTTCCATGTCATCATATGCTTGGTAGGTATTTTTACTCCGATTCCAATTGAAGATATTGATCCTTATTGGAAGAGACTATCTTTTAAACCGGCTCTAAGAGAAGATCCGAATGAAGAGTTTGGGGATATGGAACTTAGGAGAATAATCCTCGACAAGTACCCCACGTTGATTAGGTTAGACAAACAAGCTATGAAGCACATGTTGATACCGATTATTTAACCTTTTATGGAAGAACTTCAAGAACCCTCGAAACAAGATCCAACGGGTAGACCACCTACCAAAAATACAAGAGCAGAAGAAAGGGAACAAATTAAAGAGTATTTGAGTACAAAATGCGATCCATTCGGACATGATTATACCGTGGCGGAATAAAAAGAGGAGCCGTCTAAATAGAAAAGAGGTCGTCCGAGGAAATAAATAACTACACCAATGGTTTCAAACTTGAATCCAAATAGCACTACACATTTTGAGAGTCAAGCAAGTGTGGAAGATGTTGTAAAGAAAAGGGGTTGTCCGAGGAAAGAAACAACTACACCAACGGTTTCAACTTGAATCCAAATAGCACTCCACCTCTTGAGAGTCAAGCAAGTGTGGAAGTTGTTGAAAATAAAAGGGGTCAGCCAAGGAAAGAAACAACTATACCAACGGTTTCAAACTTGAATCCAAATGACACTCTAACTCTTGAGAGTCAAGAAAGTCAAGGAGTCCGAGGAAGGTAGTGTAGATGGTAGATTTTCGACAAAGGGTAGAATTGTAAAACTATACTCTAAATTCGGCAATCGGATGAGTATGGAGGCTCATGTCCCTCGATCAAAGCATGAAATCTCATGCCATAAATCTCTGACTGAGAAGGATGTCTCTCAGAGTACATGAAGATGTGTAGTCTCCTAGCTGAAACCATGACACATCTCATGAATACGGAGCAATTTCAGTAATTACTACGGATCCGGCAATCGGATGAGTATCGAGACTCATGTCTCTATGCATGAAAGCTCATGCCACCTCTGATGGAGAAAGTCTCTCAGAGAAGATGCAGATGTGCAGTCTCCTAGCTGAGACCACTGCACATCTCATATACCTATGATGGAGAAAGTCTCTCAGAGAAGATGCAGATGCGCAGTCTCCCAGCTGGGACCATGACACATCTCATACTGTATAGAATCGAAAGATTGGGCGACAACGTCTTCGGGATGCGACCGGTTTTCCCCGACTATGTAATAGGAATATGACACTCCAGCAAGTTCATACTGCTCAAACCCTCAGATGATTAATGCTCCTAGGAAGGAAGCCCTTCTAGAGCCATCAATTGATTGTCTGAAATCGTCTGAATATCCAACAATATTATACGAATCATCTTCTGAATATCTAGCAATATTCTACGAACCATCGTCTGAATATTTAGCAATATTTTATGAGCCATCTTTAATCGTCTGAATATCTAGCAATATTCTACAATTCTCCGTTATATTTCGTCACTTCAATAAGTGGTTCTTCCCAGCAGAATGCCATGGGTTAGTGATAAATAGACAACGAAATAGGCATCTGAGCAACGAATAAGCCCTGAAAAAAATGGTGCAAGTGTAATTAGCAGATAATGCATAGAGCAGCATCTTGAATGCACGAACGAGCATTTCAAAAAAAATATGAATGAACGAGGAGCCTATGCAAAATAGGAAGGAAAAATAATAGTAATAAAATATTAACAAAAGTGTCAGGGGACTGGGTCCACCTGCCGGCCAGTCATGCCGTGACCAGTCCCGTGCCCAATTTTATATTTTATCATATTTTTGTTATTTTCCTGATCTCATGAAAATCCTCTCGTTCGAGCAATTTTCTTTATTTCAAAGAAATTACCTAAATCACATGATTTTATCAAAAATAATAAAATTAGGGAAAGGTGACATGGGACCACCGGAAGGCCGGTCATGCCCTGGCCGTGGCCGGTCCACACCTCACGTCCTCATTATTTTATTATTTCTCTCAAGTTATAAAAATTCCTTGGTTTCTTATGAATTTTCTCTAAAATCATGAAAATTATCTAATTTCATGTATTTTTATCTAAATCACATGATTTTATCAAAAAATTATAAAATTAGGGAAAGGTGACATGGCACTGCCGGCCGGCCGGTCATACTCTAGCCGTGGCCGGTCCCACACCTCATGTCCCCATTATTTTGGTTATTTCTCTTAAATTATCAAAATTCCTTGATTTCATGTATTTTTATCACATGATTTTATCAAACATGATAAAATTAGGAAAAAATACTGTGGGACCGACCCCTTGAATTCTTCCTGAATTTTACTCTCGGGCTGTTTTCACCTCCCGAACGAGCTTAAAACCTAACTATTCCCGCGTTGGGAGATAGGAAATTCTTTTCCGTACAGAATGGAGTATTCTATATAGATTCTACTAAAGGACACTAATTAGTGTTTCAACCTAGCCGGTCCCACGTGTCCATTGTTTTATTATTATTTGGTATTTTATTTCATGATTTCATGAAAACTCCCTGATTTCAACAAAACTCCTTGGTTTTCAACAAATCTCCTTGATTTTATGAAAATTATCTAAAATCATCAAAATTTGGTAAAAGTGGAAAAAGTGGCTTGAGACCCGCGCCCATTGGCCGGCCGGCCATGCCGTGGGCATTGCCAGTCCCACACTCCCATTCCCTATTTTATATTTATTTATGTCTCTCATCTTACGAGAATTCCCTAATTTCACCAAGCTCTCTAGTTTTATGGAATTTCCCTTAAATCATAGAAAAATACATAAAATCACATAAAACTGGGAAAAGCATGTGGGACCGCGTGTCAGCCAGCCGGCCATGCCCTATCCGTGGCCGGTCCCACACCTTGTAATTTCTTGTTTTATTTATTTTCCCTCATCTCATGTATTTTTCCCAGTTTCAGCAAAACCATGGATTTTGCATATTTTCTCCAAATGTTGCTCAAACGTGCACCAGAAAATATAAAAATTCTCAGGACTGAAACACGGACATTGTGGTGACACGGGCACATCCCATTGACCGACCAAGGGTGACCCTGAGGCTTGCAAACAGCTGGTCCCGCATGTTTTACTGATTTTAACCTAATTTGCTCAACTGCTCATATTAGGTTCAAAGTCTTCCCAAACTATTGGAAGTTTGCTCAAACGACCATCCACTGGTCCCACACGCACCATGAGCCAGTCTCATGACCTCTTGGTCGGTCCTTCACATTTTCATAATACCAAGTTTTATTATTTGTCGCTCACACGAGAATTATTTCGGTAAATGATTAAACCAGCATTTAATCATTATATCACCAACTGGTCCTCAAGAGCCTTTGGTATTTTTGCTCATTCGAGCATCCGGGCGTTATATGGTGAACCCTTCATCCCATGTAGCCGGTCCCATGTTGATTGGAAATAAATCAACATCTCGGTAAAATTAGGGTTTTGAATCTAGAGCTCCATAGAAACATGATTCTGAGCAGATTCAAACACTCTAATAATTTTATGTTGATTCCATGATCAACATTCTTATTTATTTTGCTCGACTCAGCAGTCAGTAAATTAAATTATTATTTTATTCAGTCCTGCTGGCAATAAATCCATCAAACAAGTAAATTTCTCAAACTGGCAATATTTGCTCGAACCGGCTATATTCACTTAAATTAGCAATATCTGCTCAGACTAGCAATATTTGCTCAGATCAAAGAATATTTATTCAACCATCAATATTCGACAATTCAGCAACACAGTTTGCTCGTTTTAGGTCATAATGGTACCTCGTCTCAGCAAACATACATTCAATTCATGAGTTTCAGAACATTTGCTACAACGTGTTCAACTCAGTGGTCGGTTGTCAGCCAACACAAATATAATTTCACTTTCTTACTTCCTAAAATAAAAATAGTATGCGATAAGAAAGAGTTCGTATCCACACAGAGGCTTTTGTTGTTATAAAAAAATTCAGTTTCCTAGTAACCAAGGGGGGATGTTGTTTTATCAAAGCAATAAAAATAAATTGAAAGCAATAAAGTATTAAAGTAATCAATATGGAGAAAGTATTGGTCACGGGATAGTTTCATTCACAAACACATATTTTCATCAATGACTAGAATTGATATTTAATCTCTCATTTACTAAAATTCCTAGGATACCTTGATCGCAAGAATACCCTGCTAATTCCCTGATTTCATCACAACCACATTAAAAGATGCATATGTGAATTCTTCCTAGAAAGCAACCTAAAGTGTAAAAGCAAATTAGATTTAACTCCCTAAAAGCAATAAGCTATATGGAATAAGACTAATCAAGGCAATTGAAATGTGTAAAAGCACTAAATCAATTTAACCCAAGTTATGATTCATATGTGACTAGTAGGATATATCTCTACAAGCACTACCCACATTTATGCTACTTAGAATCAGGGATGAACAACGTTTTCGTATTGAAAACCCTAATATAGCTCTAGATATGAATGCAAATCGGATTGATTCCGGACTCAACCAAATAAACAATCAAATCATATATCAATATCAACAATGAAACATAAACAATAAACTTGAGACAAAACTAATGCATTGAATCAGATTTTATTTGTGAAATTCACTTATTATCCCATAACCAATATTAAGAATTTAGCTACTCATAGTATTTTGATTCAACATAACTATTATCAAAAATAAAATGAAGAACATGAAAAATAAACGAAAGCAAACCCTAGTAGAATCGCTCTCCTCCAAACTCCAGTAGAAAAATACGTGATAAGTCATAAGATTCATCCCCAAAAAGAATGGAAACTTTTCTTTTTATAGCTTTCAACTTTCCAAAATTAGGTCTTCAAAGTCCATCACCAAAAAGTCCACCAAGCCCATGAACCAAGTGTGAGAAACCCATGTGAAAATATGACCCAAAATTGTTCGCCGGAAAACTGTGTTTTTGGGCGGAATATGGCCGGAATCCGGTCACCGACGCCGGAATCCGGTCACCGGAAAACTTTCTCAGGTCGCTTAGCCATCGAAAACTATCACCAGGCCAACTGTATACTTCCAGTACCTCAACTATCCTTCTCTTTAGTTCATACATTCACAAAAACTAACTTATCCAACTTCTTATCTTGCGAAAACGCACCCAAAAGCGTGACTCGTAGCTCATATATGCCGCGGCCAACTCTTGCATCCAACACATACCCCCTTCGCGATTTACTGAAATATTGCAATTCATGCTTCAAATTCCAAAATCCGGCAACCGGAACTATGCTCACTGGTTCGCCATTTCTTCTCCATTTTCGCACAATTTCTGCAACTTCAAAACTCACCCACTGCTCATCATTATCCATAACCCCAGCTCCTTCCAAACTCAATCATCTCCATACTTCCCTGTGAACAATGGAAGCAACATGTCACCAGGTGCAGCACACAACCACTCAAGTCTTCTCATTCCATCTCAGTTGCACTGAACTCTCAGCTGACACATTCAACTTCCATGTGACAGAGACATCCCGCTTTTCCCTTTGCACTATCACTTGCATTGCAACTTCAATCAATGATCTCCATCAGTGCCTGAACTGCATAACTGCACCTGCGATAACTTGCCTCAAACACAGAGTCTCTCTCCTTGAATCCCAACCAGCACCATCTCCAACTTAGCTTTAAGATCAAATTCTCATTACAGCTACACACCAAACTCTGCATTCGCTTCGACTCCAACTACTCAGTTGCAATACCCTTGTAACCAGCTGCAGCTCCAAACACATCTCTACAGCTCAGTCACTATCCTAGCAGCACCACTTTACTACCATAGCTCTACTGCCACAGAACCTTCCAGAACCACCATGCCCCTGAAATAATGCCGCACTTCTCCATCACTGCAGAAATCACTCAACAGCAGCATCAACTTCAATTCCCTGCAAGCATTTTCCTAGCATGCATCAGCTGGTGTAGCTTCAAATCCAATGCTGAGATGCAATTACTACAATTCATTCTTGCCATCTCCCCTGTAGTGTCAGCGCCTCCCTTTGCTTCCTGTAACTAACTTTAAATTCCACAAATCCATCATTACAATAGCTGCACATCAGCTTAACCTGCAATGCTATCTCCTTGATCTTCAGAGCATCTCTAACTGTCGAGAACCACCACAGTGCAAGCCATTCATCCACCTGGCCATTTGCTTGAGCCTTCACCTAAAATTTCCTCATATCAGCCTGAGTTCACCAATTCAGTCTTCCATCATTCTGCTTCTCAAGCCAATACAAGACAGTGTTTTACTTGCTCTCAGTTGCACATCCACCAATAACTTGACCTGAACCACCACTGCACAGTTCTTCCAACCAATAACAGCAGCATTTGAAACTCCAAAACACCAGCTACAACCCATCTTCATTTGAAATTTCTATGCAATACACAACTCATACAAACCCTTTAATTCTTCCGTGTTCAATGAACATCACTTCCAACATCCCTTGTACACAGGTTCAACTAATATCAGCTGAGCTAGAATTAGTAATTGGAAATCTCATTCAGGCCTTAACTTGAATGGTTTGTATGCACCGACTCTGTTAATGGAGAGACACCTTTGCTAGTGATTTGTAAGCCTCTCATAACACACTTCCTGAAAACATTTGACATTAAACCACAAACCCAATGCAGATCTCATACAAACCCTTGAGAATCATTAGTAACAGAACCATTTCCATCAACCCTAACTTCAATTCATTCCTCCATTCGAACCCTAACATCAAACTCAGAAACTTCAACTCTCAAATTCTTCCACAAACAGCACAAATCATCAAACCCCATCTCACTGTGTTGATCACTCAAACACCAGCAGAACTCGAGCCTCTCTCAATCGAATCTCGATTTCTCTCTGAGTATGGTGCCTCCATTGGTTTTGAGTAGAGAATAGAAATAATGGCTAATGATGGGAAATGATTTCCTCACTGAATTTTAGGTATTGTGTAAGAGTGGGTAGGATATAACCACTCATGTGAAAAAGATAAGGGGTAACCAAAAATGATTTATGCACCCCTTAAGTATATGTTGGCACCATGATGCATGTCCGTTGCTTATCTAGACTAAGATGTCATGGAAGTCTCATATTATCGGCTCGGCTCCGCTTCACGCCCAGTAAAACTTACATGTGAAATGACCTCTTTGCCCTTTTACGCTCCAAATGAAAGATTTTTCCTTCTTTTGCCCCCAAGTGCTCCATTGCACCTAAAAACTCAAAACTAAACATAAGATACATATTTTACAAAATAAATAGCAAAGAAAGTATAAATACTAGATATAAAATTAGGTGTTTTACAACACCTATCAGATTCCCCCATACTTAGACTTTGCTAGTCCTCGATCAAGTCAAACAAAATTTATTCTAAAGGATACATACAACTCCCGTGAGCGTTTTCTAGAGGAATACCCACACAACCTACATTTCCAACTTACAAGTTCTCCGAAATGATAATATCCAACGCGCTAAGAAGACATAGAGATGCTGCATACTAGTCATAAGAAGTTAAACACAAATATGAACACAATCTTATTCTTAAAAGTTGAGAGAGAAATAACCATCCCTTATCGAAAGAAATTCGGGTTCGGAGTGATCAAAAGTCTTGACTATGCCTCACAAGAAAGGATTTTATGAAATTGCTCTCAATAATAAACAGCTCTTTATGGGTCACACATGTGTCCAGGTACGAATGAAGAGAGACTCCTGCGACACGTTGAATAGTAGGAAGGCAAACCCTCCGAAATGTTTTGAAAACCCAAATCTTTTATACATTTTGAAAACCCTTTTTTTCTGACGATCTATTAGAAAGGAAATCAACCACTTAACGAAGGTGGGAATATGCTTACTTACCTCATTATCCGTTCGGTGTGCAGCTAGCACCACTCTCACAGCATCCATAGAAACGTCTTCGGTCTTCAATCCTTGTCTTCGTCTTCGGTCTTCAACTCTTGATGATAACTCTTGAACTTCGTAGAATCTTGACAATGTGATTCTTTCCTCTTATTCCTTGTTGCTTGAAACTTCAATGTAGATATTTCTTCTTATGTTGGCTTATGATGCAATGATAGAAACCAAAATATGATGCAATGAATAATTATTATTATTTTATTATTAAATAATTATTTAATATTATTATATGAAACTAGTTGGAATCCTAACAAATAATATTTTTTTTTTTTTTTTTATTTTGGGAACTAGCATAATGATAACTATGTTCCATTTTTTTTTTGAGACAAGAGAATATAATACAAATAAAAATAAAAGTAAAAACGCAAGTAAAAATGCCATGGTGTGAGTACTTTACCGCTTGATTCTTCACAACTTGTATGTCTCGATATCATAAACTTCTCGAATTCTCATATTGATAATCTTAATTCATTCTTGTACAATAGTCTTCAACTTATAAAAATTCTGCTCCTTGTCTTGTTGATATACTTGAATCTGAAATCTGCTCATTTTTGTAACGTTGCTTGTAAACCTAGAACGTCTTCAACTTTCCTTCGAACTTGTGATGCTTCCCTTGTTGATGATGATGGTGTTTCTATGGACCTGTTGGTGTAGAGAGATAAAGTGGATGGTGCTAACTGCGAACAAGATTACAAGTGGTATGTAAGTTAGCAATTCGATGTCACCATTCATGATTGATAAAATAGCAATCAAGAGATCAAAATAGTGCTTCTATTGGTAGGAGGTTGGGTAGCTCACCATTCTACCCGGAGTTTACGTACGGTGACACACACTCTAAAAGCACAAATTTAGACAGGTACAAAGAAATGAAGGTCGGTGCCTCTCATGATGTAACATGGGTAGTCTCCACTATAGGGGACCACTACTCTACTACCGAATTCAGTCTGCACCATATTTGCCACTGGCATGGTTAAATCCAACTTTAACTCTCATACAAGTAAGAAACCCGATCATGTTCTCTGTCATATCTAAGTTCAGTCACTCTTATGAGAATCTCGATGTAATCTTAGCGACATGGATACTATGTGACTCTAAACTAACTACAAGTTGGAGCTTTTCATGCACTAATTTACACAAAAGTTGAAAATTTTGAAAAAATTTACAATGCAAATGCTTAACCACTCCCCCACACTTAAATTTTACATTGTCCTCAATGTAAATTGAGTCATCCAAAGTACGTTAAGGTGGGAAATTATGCATGACAAATGACAAGAAATAAGAAAAATAAAATCAATATAATACAAGAAAAAGCTAAAACCAAAACAAGAAAATTAAAATAAGACAAGAGATACTCATCCTATGGGTTGCCTCCCATTTATCGCTTGGTTTAAAGTCGTCAGCCCGACTATCTCCTTGCTTTCTATGACTCCTCCAGAGGGAGTGCATCCACAAAATTATCTCCTTCCACCACTTCGGAAGTGAAATTCTCGTAATATGGTTTCAACCGATGCCCATTAACTTTAAGTTCCTTGCATGTAGCTATGCTACGAATTTCTACTGCACCATGAGAAAACACATTAGTAACAATGAAAGGTCCGATCCAACGTGACCTTAGTTTACCCGGAAATAAATTCAAGCGAGAATTAAACAATAGCACTTTCTGCCCAACACAAAATTGTTTTCTAGAAATCATAGTATCATGAAAGGCCTTCGTTTTCTCCTTGTAAATGCGAGAGCTTTCAAATGCATCATTGCGAAGCTCTTATAGCTCTTGGAGTTGTAACTTCCTTTGCTTTCCATCCCCATCCATCTCCATATTACATTGCTTAATCGCCCAAAACGCTTTATGTTCAATCTCCACGGGTAAATGACAAGATTTACCATACACAAGCCTAAATGGAGACATCCCAATAGGTGTCTTGTATGCGGTTCTATAACCCCATAAAGCATCATTTAATCGCATGCTACAATATTTCCTTGTTGGATTCACCGTCTTTTCTAGAATGGATTTCACCTCCCGGTTGGAAACCTCGGCTTGTCCATTTGTTTGAGGATGATAAGGTGTTGCAACCTTATGTGACACATTGTACTTCTTCAACAAGCTTTGCAAAGTCCTGTTGTTGAAGTGAGAACCCCCATCGCTAATTATGGCTCTTGGAATTCCAAACCTTGCAAAAATGTTAGTTTGCACAAAATCTGAAACAACCTTGGAATCATTAGTAGGGGTGGCCTTAGCTTCCACTCATTTAGAGACATAATCAACAGCAAGTAAGATTTAAAAATTCCCATGAGAGTTGACAAAAGGACCCATAAAATCAATACCACATACATCAAAAACTTCAATAAATTGAATAAAGGTTTGTGGCATTTGATTTCGGGCACCTAGATTTCCTGTTCTTTGGCACCTATCACAAGTTGTGCAAAATATATGTGTATCCTTAAACAAGGTTGGCCAATACAAACCGCTTTCAAGTACCTTGTGAGCGGTTATTTTACTTCCAAAATGTCTTCCGCAAGCAAAGGAGTGACAAAATGACAAGATAGAATTAAACTCAGATTCGGGAACGCACCTTCTCATTACTTGGTCGCTGCCATGTTTCCATAAGTATGGATCATCCCATATATATTGGTTTCCTAACCTCTTAAGTTTGTCCCTATCAGCACGAGACAAGTTCTTTGGGATTTGTTTAGTTACCAAGTAATTCACAATATCCGCATACCATGGTTCTCCACAGGCAATTGAGAATAGTTGCTCATCCGGGAAACTTTCACGCAATGGGATAGCTTCCTTGTCCACAGCAAGATGGCTCAAGTGATCCGCAACGGTGTTCTCAATTCCTTTCTTATATTTGATTTCAATATCAAACTCTTGCAAGAGTAAAATCCAGCGTATGAGCCTCGGTTTCGCTTCTTTCTTCATTAGCAAGTACCTAAGAGCTGCATGGTCAGAATAAACAACAACTTTTGTACCAATTAGATAAGAGCGAAATTTCTCCAATGCAAATACAATAGCTAAAAACTCTTTTTCAGTGGTTGTGTAATTTTTTTGGGCCTCATTTAACGTTCTAGAAGCATAATAAATGGCATGAGGTATCTTCCCCACACGCTGCCCAAGCACTGCACCAACCGCGTAGTCACTAGCATCACACATTAGATCAAAAGTCTTGCTCTAATCCGGTGGTTTAATGATAGGGGCTGAAATCAAAAGTTCTTTCAAACGATTGAATGCCGCCATACACTTCTCATCAAAGTTAAAAACCACATCTTTTTGCAATAAGTTGCAAAGTGGTGATGCTATCTTGGAAAAATCCTTGATAAATCTACGATAGATACCTGCATGACCAAGAAAAGAACGTATCTCCCTCACCGTAGTGGGAGGGGTTAGATCACGAATAAGGTCTATCGTAGATTTATCCACTTCCAAGCCTTTAGAAGATATTATATGGCCTAAAACTATGCCATGAGTTACCATGAAATGGCACTTCTCCCAATTAAGCACAAGTTTTGTTTCAACATAGCGTTCAAGGATTAAAGACAAGTTGTTCAAGCAAAGGTCGAATGAATCACCAAAGACACTAAAGTCATCCATAAACACTTCAATGATGTTTTCAACATACTTGGAAAAAATACTTACCATACACCTTTGAAAGGTAGCTGGAGCATTGCATAAGCCAAAAGGCATCCTTATATACGCAAAAGTACCAAAAGGACAAGTGAAAGTGGTTTTCTCTTGATCCTCCGGTGCTATCACAATCTGATTGTAACCTGAATAACCATCAAGGAAACAATAATAAGCATGTCCAGCTAAACGTTCAAGCATTTGATCAATAAAAGGTAAAGGAAAATGATCCTTCCTAGTAGTATCATTCAACTTTCTATAATCAATACAAACCCTCCAACCAGTTTGCACACGAGTTGGGACAAGTTCGTTCTCATCATTCTCTACCACCGTTACACCTGATTTCTTTGGTACAACTTGTACCGGGCTTACCCACTTGCTATCGGATATGGGGTAGATAACACCCACTTCCAAAAGCTTGAGTATATCCTTTTTCAAAACTTCCATCATGGGAGGGTCCAAACGACGTTACGCTTCCCTTGTAGGCTTTGCATCGTCCTCCAAACGAATCTTATGTATACAAACGGCAGGGCTTATACCCTTGATATCAGCGATTGTCCATCCTATGTCCGTCTAGTGCTTCCTTAATTAGCACCCTTAGAAGTTTTTTCTCCTGTAATTCACTAAGCTCGTTAGAAACAATCACATGTAACTCTTCATTTTCACCCAAGTACAAGTACTTTAAGTGACTTAGAAGAGGTTTCAATTCCAACTTTGGAGATTTAACAATAGAAGGTAAAATCTTTTCATCACTGCATGGTAAAGAAATAAAAGAGATATTATGAGTTTCCGGACATCCTTGTAGTGAGTTGAGATCACCAAGGGCTTCCTTAACTTCGTTACCACATTCTACTCCGTCATCCATGGATGTAGTTAAAACAGTTTCCAAAGCATCATCACCATTCAATTCAAACACTTTTTGCGCCAATGCATCCAAAACATCAACGGAGAAACAAGAGTGGACATCACTAGGATATCTCATCGTCTCGAAAATGTTGAAACGTATTATTTCTCCGTCAAATTCCATATTCAACGTTCCTTTGTCTACATCAATGATCGTCTTAGCTGTTTTCATGAAGGGACGCCCAAGTAGCAATGGAAGAGACGAGTCCGGTGCACCTTCATCCATCTCTAACACACAAAAGTCAGCTGGAAATACAAGTTGATTAACCTGCACAAGAACATCCTCAACAATACCCATTGGGTAAACATTAGAGCGATCGGCTAATTGCAACACAATTTCAGCCTTTTTCAAAGAACCCAGATTAAGTGAATTATACATGGATGCCGGGATAACATTAACGGATGCACCTAATTCTAACATTGCTTTGTCAAAAGTAGTGTTACCAATTGTGACGGGGATGTCAAAGCTATCGGGATCCTTGCATTTCAGTGGGAGTTTGTGTTGTAAGATTGCCGAAGCATTCTCCCCCACACTTAGCACTTCATTACCTTTAAGCCTTTTCTTGTTGGTACACAAGTCCTTCAACACTTTTGCATACTTGGGAACTTGCTTGATAGCATCAATGAGTGGTATATTCACATGAATCTTCTTAAGAACATCTAAAATCTCCTTTTCTAGTTCCGCCTTCTTAGAAATTGCAAATCTGCGAGGAAAAGGTATATAAGGAACATAAGTAGGAATAGGAGTTTTAGAGTTAGGAATAGGTACCTCGGGTGTTTGGGGAATTTCATCCCTCTTTTCCTCCAAAACCGGCTCCTTTGGAGCTTCCTCTTCACCCAAATCAGCAACCTTGGGTTGTTCAAGTTGTGTACCACTTCTCAACGTAATAGCATTGACACCCTCTTTTGGGTTAATGGGTTGAGAAGGGAGTCTTCCACTATTTTGTTCTTTCAACTTGTTGATATCAATTGCCATGGAGCCCACTTGAGTGTGCAAATCCTTAATCTCACTCTTGGTTTCTTGTTGGCTCTCCTTGAACATGGTAGAAATACCTTGCATCATTGTTTGCAACTTTGCATCAATATCGGAACCTTGGTTTTGAACCGGTTGTTGTGGTTGCTGAAATTACTGTTGTTCTTGTTGAAATTGTTGTTGTTGCGGTTGAAATTGTTGTTGAGGTTGAAATTGTTGTTGTTGTTGCGGTTGAAATCCAATCGGACGGTTGAAGGTAGGTTGTTGAACCGCACCTTGCTTGTTGGCATAGCTGAAATTTGGATGATCTCTCCATCCCAGATTGTAGGTGTTGGAATAGGGATCATACCGTCTTGGTTGGTTTGGAAAAACCGCATTAGCTTGCTCCAACTCTTCACCATATGAAGTTAATATAACCGCAGCCATCTTTTGCATCATTTGCTCCATATTGTCCATCCTTTGATCACGGTGTGATGATGATGAATCACTAACTTCATGCACTCCCCTAACCATTGGTTCACCTCTTGTGTAGAATTGTTGCGAGTTTGCAGCCATGCTTTCAATCAACTCGGCATCTTGGGCCACCGTCTTGTTCACTAGTGCACCACCACCCGTTGCATCAAGAAGATATCTATCACTTGATTGAAGACCTTCGTAGAAGTACTGGATTATCATAGAGTCGCTGAATTGATGGTGAGGAAAGATTGCCACCAATCTCTTGTATCTCTCCCAACATTCATACAAAGACTCTCCCGCATGTTGCTTTATTCCACAAATCTCTTTGCAAATTTGAGTGGCCTTTGACGCAGGAAAATACCTCTCTAGAAAGATCTTCTTCAATCTGTTCCATGTAGTGACACTTCCGACAGGCAAACAATACAACCAATCCTTAGCGCTGTCTACCATAGAAAATGGAAAAACTTTCATCATTGCACCATCAGCTTCAGTCTCCGCTGGAAGCATAGCCTTGACAATGGTATAAAACTCCATAAGATTTTTATTTGGGTCTTCATTCGCCATACCATGAAACTTTGGCAACTCTCTAAGAAACCCTGGCTTGATCTCGAAGGTTGAGTTGGTTTGAATACACCATCGTTGTGCATCAAGCCTATGAGAATCCAAATCCTTGAGTGTACGATTTGTGTCTTCCATTGATTCTTCTTCTTCAACTAGTGGTTCTTCTACAAATGGAACCTCTAGTTCTTCTTCTAGTTGTAACTCTTCTTCCACTTCTTGATGAAGAGCTTCGTGTTCTGCTTCCAAGACTTGTTCTTCCGTTGTGTCTTGACTTGGTTAGAGTATTGTGCCTCTTCGAGTAGCAATCCCGCACCTTGGATAGCTCCAATACTTAGAAGCCAGGGATTAGTACCTGAAAAACAATTCTCGCAAACAAGTAAGAAACAAGACAAGAAACGGAAAGCAAATATGCAAGCACAAAAATGATAAAAAGAAACTAAAAACTTAATAACAAGCTGTTTGCCTCCCCGGCAACGGCGCCAAAATCTGGTCGGTTGTCAGCCAACACAAATATAATTTCACTTTCTTACTTCCTAAAATAAAAATAGTATGCGATAAGAAAGAGTTCGTATCCACAGAAAGGCTTTTGTTGTTATAAAAATTTTCAGTTTCCTAGTAACCAAGGGGGGATGTTGTTTTATCAAAGAAATAAAAATAAATTGAAAGCAATAAAGTATTAAAGTAATCAATATGGAGAAAGTATTGGTCACGGGATAGTTTCATTCACAAACACATATTTTCATCAATGACTAGAATTGATATTTAATCTCTCATTTACTAAAAGTCCTATGATACCTTGATCGCAAGAATACCCCGTTAATTCCCTGATTTCATCACAACCACATTAAAAGATGCATATGTGAATTCTTCCTAGAAAGCAACCTAAAGTGTAAAAGCAAATTAGATTTAACTCCCTAAAAGCAATAAGCTATATGGAATAAGACTAATCAAGGAAATTGAAATGTGTAAAAGCACTAAATCAATTTAACCCAAGTTATGATTCATATGTGACTAGTAGGATATATCTCTACAAGCACTACCCACATTTATGCTACTTAGAATCAGGGATGAACAACGTTTTCATATTGAAAACCCTAATATAGCTCTAGATATGAATGCAAATCGGATTGATTCCGGACTCAACCAAATAAACAATCAAATCATATATCAATATCAACAATGAAACATAAACAATAAACTTGAGACAAAACTAATGCATTGAATCAGATTTTATTTGTGAAATCCACTTATTATCACATAACCAATATTAAGAATTTAGCTACTCATAGTATTTTGATTCAACATAATTAATATCAAAAATAAAATGAAGAACATGAAAAATAAACGAAAGCAAACCCTAGTAGAATCGCTCTCCTCCAAACTCCAGTAGAAAAATACGTGATAAGTCATAAGATTCATCCCCAGAAAGAATAGAAACTTTTCTTTTTATAGCTTTCAACTTTCCAAAATTAGGTCTTCAAAGTCCATCACCAAAAAGTACACCAAGCCCATGAACCAAGTGTGAGAAACCCATGTGAAAATATGACCCAAAAATTGTTCACCGGAAAACTATGTTTTTGGGCGGAATATGGCCGGAATCCGGTCACAGTCGCCGGAATCCGGCCACCGGAAAACTTTCTCAGGTCGCTTAGCCATCGGAAAATTATCACCAGGCCAACTGTATATTTCCAGTACCTCAACTCTCCTTCTCTTTAGTTCATACATTCACAAAAACCAACTTATCCAACTTCTTATCTTGCGAAAACGCACCCAAAAGCGTGACTCGTAGCTCATATATGCCGCGGCCAACTCTTGCATCCAACACATACCCCCTTCACGATTCACTGAAATATTGCGATTCATGCTTCAAACTCCAAAATCCGGCAATCGGAACTATGCTCACTGGTTCGCCATTTCTGCTCCGTTTTCGCACAATTTCTGCAACTTCAAAACTCACCCACTGCTCATCATTATCCATAACCCCAGCTCCTTCCAAACTCAATCATCTCCATACTGCCCTGTGAACAATGGAAGCAACATGTCACTAGGTGAAGCACACAACCACTCAAGTCTTCTCATTCCATCTCAGTTTCACTGAACTCTCAGCTGACACATTCAACTTCCCTGTGACAGCACAGCCCAGTCTTCCCTTTGCACTATCACCTGCATTGCAACTTCAATCAATGATCTCCATCAGTGCCTGAACTGCATAACTGCACCTGCGATAACTTGCCTCAAACACAGAGTCGCTCTCCTTGAATCCAAACCATCACCATCTCCAACTTAGCTTTAAGATCAAATTCTCATTGCAGCTACACACCAAACTCTGCATTCGCTTCGACTCCAGCTACTCAGTTGAAATACCCTTGTAACCAGCTGCAGCTCCAAACACATCTCTACATCTCAGTCACTATCCCAGCAGCACCACTTTACTACCATAGCTCTACTGCCATATCACCTTCCAGAACCACCATGCCCCTGAAATAATGCCGCACTTCTCCATCACTGCAGAAATCACTCAACCAGCAGCATCAACTTCAATTCCCTGCAAGAATTTTCCTAGCATACATCAGCTGGTGTAGCTTCAAAGCCAATGCTGAGCTGCAATCACTACAATTCATTCTTTTCATCTCCCCTGCAGTGTCAGCGCCTCCCTTTGCTTCCTGTAACTAACTTTCAATTCCACAAATCCATCATTACAACAGCTACACCTCAGCTTAACCTGCAATGCTATCTCCTTGATCTTCAGAGCATCTCCAACTGTCGAGAACCACCACAGTGCAAGCCATTCATCCACCTGGCCATTTGCTTGAGCCTTCACCTGAAATTTCCTCATATCATCCTGAGTTCACCAATTCAGTCTTCCATCATTCTACTTCTCAAGCCAATACAAGACAATGTTGCACTTGCTCTCAGTTGCACATCCACCAATAACTTGACCTGAGCCACCACTGCACAGTTCTTCCAACCAATAACAGCAGCATTTGAAACTCCAAAACACCAGCTACAACCCATCTTCATTTGTACTTTCTATGCAATACACAACTCACACAAACCCTTTAATTCTTCAGTGTTCACTGAAAATCACTTCCAACATCCCTTGTACACAGGTTCAACTAATATCAGCTGAGCTAGAATTAGTAATTAGAAAGCTCATTCAGGCCTTCACTTGAACGGTTTGTATGCACCGACTCTGTTAATGGAGAGACACCTTTGCTAGTGATTTGTAAACCTCTCATAACACACTTCCTGAAACAATTTGACATTAAACCACAAACCCAATGCAGATCTCATACAAACCCTTGAGAATCATTAGTAACAGAACCATTTACATCAACCCTAACTTCAATTCATTCCTCCATTCGAACCCTAACATCAAACTCAGAAACTTCAACTCTCAAATTCTTCCACAAACAGCACAAATCATCAAACCCCATCTCACTGTGTTGATCACTCAAACACTAGCAAAACTCGAGCCTCTCTCAATCGAATCTCGATTTCTCTCTGAGTATGGTGCCGCCATTGGTTTTGATCAGAGAAGAGAAATAATGGATAATGATAGGAAATGATTTCCTCACTAAATTTTAGGTATTGTGTAAGAGTGGGTAGGATATAACCACTCATGTGTAAAAGATAATGGGTAACCAAAAATGATTTATGCACCCCTTAAGTATATGTTGGCACCATGATGCCGGTCCGTTGCTTATCTAGACTAAGCTGTCGTGGCAGTCTCATATTATCGGCTCAACTCCGCTTCACGCCCAGTAAAACTCGCATGTGAAATGACCTCTTTGCCCTTTTACGTTCCAAATGAAAGCTTTTTCCTTTTTTTGCCCCCAAGTGCTCCATTGCACCTAAAAACTCAAAACTAAACATAAGATACATATTTTACAAAATAAATAGCAAAGAAAGTATAAATACTAGATATAAATTAGGTGTTTTACAACACCTATCACTCAGCACTACATGGACTCATCGTCCCACAAAGTCAGCAACTGAATCCACAATCACGAGATTTCAATCATGTCACAATGGGGGGATATTAACTAGGGTTTTGGTTTGGCGGTCTACGGCACGTGTGTTCACCCACGATGAGAATGTGAGCAAGTCGTTCAATCAGTTGGAAGAGTCAGAAAAGTAGTGGGTGAAAAATTAACCAAATCTCCGCACGATGAGTAATTGGTTTAACATGATTTCCCACTTTCCCACTCTCTGATTCCAGCAACTGTAGCACTTCATGGGATCATGGTGTTTTCAACTCCGGCATTATAAAATGTCTCTGAATCCTGATTGAAACAACAACATTGAACAAGATTCGAATAATTCGAAGATTCAAGCAACTTTCGCCTAAACGAGCAATTTCTCATCAAAGTTCATACAGACAATCTTTCGTCTACACGAACACACATAAATCACTCTCAATCAGGCAAAATTCAATCATTCAGAGCATTTTCACGCTGAATTCACAACACATCTACTATCTCAGATCACCATTTATCTCACACATTTCTCATCTTCCCTCCTACAGATTAACCCATCCTCTCTTGTGACCGAATTAACTCTAGAACAACCATTGTTCTTGGTTTAGGCCGGGGTCTTACAGATTTATCTCTCGAACTAAAAGCACTCCCTTCTTGCAGTGCATTTATGTGAGGTTCAACATTTCGCTCGGTTCAAGGAGTCTCCACATGGTCGGCTCTTCAATTCCGTAAAAACCAGCAAATTGTTTTTCCCGATCTACAGATTGGCGACCACGGTGGGAGGTTTATTTCTCGGTTGCAATCCTTCATTTTCACAAGATGGTTGGTCTGTGCTCAGGATTGGTTACAAATCCTAATGCAAATATCGCTAGCACTAGAAACAATGATGACATCCCGGAAACTGTTCCAGCCACTAACATTGAGGGTGGTGACATCACTCCTCCTCACACCAACGCGAAAGGTCATCCTTTATTCGGTCGACGTTCCGAAGAAATCATAGGAAATCCACCACCTACCATGGCTGATCTCATCAAAACGCAAGAGACTCTTGCAACGAATCAGACGGATATGGCTGCAACACAACAGAAATTATTAGACCATCTGAAGACTCTCACAGATAAGGTGTCAGAGAAGGCTCAAGAAAAAAGGAAAGAAAAGGAGAAGTCCTCAGACGCCACTGATCCTGAGGTAATTCCAATTCATACAGTAGATGATGACGAAGCCGGCAAAGCTGCAGGAGATCCATCAACAAAGGAGTCATCAAACTTCATCACTCGTGAAGACCTGGAGCGTCTTCTAGAGAACCGTGGAAAGGGGAACACATCACACGTCCATCGTCACCAACCTCCTTATCCCGTCGCTACACAGAGGATCCCTCTTCCTAAATGTTATATTTCTCCAACTTTTACTCTGTATGATGGAACCGACAATGCTCGAGAACATGTTTCCCGTTTCCTCGAAGCCTTGGGAGAACATGAACATAACCATGTTGTTCGGCTCAAGGAGTTTTCAAAATTATTGAAAGGTAGAGCATACACCTGGCATAACAACATTGCACTAGGGACTATCAACAACTGAGGAGAAATGATTAGTGCTTCCTACAGGAAATACTTCTTCGTGTCAGAACAAGTCACTCTATCTGACCTTGGAAGGATGTCTCAGAGAGTCAGTGAAAATCCCAATGACTACATGAAAATATTCCGATTCCAAGCCCTGGATTGTCATGTCCCAAATGTCACGGAACAACAACTAGTAGATTTGTGCATCAACGGCATGCTCCAGGTATACAGAGCTCTGCTGGAGAATCTCCGATTCCAGACTTTCTCAGAACTTCATGAAGTGTCCAAGAGATCAGCAACAACTGCACCTGCTCTGTTGGAAAGAGCAAAACCCATGAAGACCGAGGAAGCACGTGACAATCGAGGTAGCAGACGTCTGATCAACAAACATTACAACCTGCAGCCCTCTACAAATGCTGTTACATAATGGAGCAAGCGCAAAGCCGAATCCATGGAAAAGCATGATGCCTCTCCTCTGAAGACACAAAAGAAGGACAAATCATAGGCACAAGCATAGACTCATGGCCAACGCACAAAATCTCCTGACACGATGCACCTGACTTTCCTCTTCCCATTGGAGAAGTGCTCGAACTACTAGATGCCTGCATCCAAGATGGTGCAATCAAATTGCCATACGTCAGGAGAGACCCAACTAAGGAATATATGGAAAATCCTCATTATTGCCGATTCCACCGATTCGTGAATCATCCGACAATCAGCTGCAAAGTTTTGAAACGTATATTCAGAGAAAAGGTTGAGTCAGGAGAACTTAACCTTGGATCCGAAGGGGTGCACATGGATCCCCTCCCTGTCAGGACTTTCTCTATGTCCGAAGCACCGGTCAAAGAGGCAGTTCAGTCATTGATAGAGCATGTCTGCAAATTGCTCTATCTGTCGAAAGCGCAAAGAAGGGACATGTTCATGGCTTTAAATCACATAGTTTCAGGAAACGCCTGCTGATACCAGTTGTACCTTCTGAACCTTCAGCCACTGACAAAGAAATGTATGACTGGGGACTGCTCACTATGGTGCACATTAAAGGAAATGAATTCAAAAGGGCATTTGTTTATGTTGGTACTGCTGTCAACATCATCCATTTGAAAACTCTCAGGGCTGCTGGCATTACTCGACAAGAAGATACTCATGCTCCCATAGCAATCAGAGACCATGAAGGGAATTGCAGAGACGCATATGGCTTCATCACTCTCAAAGTTACAGAGAATCTGGTCTGCACTGAGACCAAGTTCTACATAATCCGAGAAGACCCTGGATATGACATGATCCTTGGAAGGACTTGGATCCATGCTGGAAGGATAACTCTGATGCCTTTAGCACAATCCACCACCGACAAAGACTCTGAGTCAGAAGAGGAAGCAGAAGATGCTCCACCATGTGAGCGTCTGGAGGAAATTAAAACTCTAGTAGGACTTACGCAAGAACCTAGAGAAAGTCCACACACCTTTGTCAGAAGGTTTTAAGCTCAGGCGAGTCTTATCCCTCCCACGCTCCAATATCACCAATGTTCAAATATTCTACATTGATCCAGGGGATCCCCCCCCCCCCCCACCCTAAACAATTTAGCAGTGATTAGGAGTTATGAATGGATAACTTCACCTCGGCAATATTAAACCCAGTGGTTGGGTTCAGGGCATCTCCATGCTGATCATTCCGTCAAAATATTTATTACTGAAGACTTGGCTAAGCATGACAGACAATATGCTGGATACTCTTCTATGCACTAATGTCCATATGTACCACAACCATGGAATCAGCGCAAAATATTCAAGACACGAGCTGCAAAGCCGAACAAATTCAAGGAAGGGGATTTGGTTCTCAAAGCAACTAAACGGGATCTCCATTCTTCAAGGAGCTCTAATTGGGAAGGACCATTCATGATCGCTAAGTCCATCACTGGAGGATACTACAAACGGATCAACATGGATGGACGAACCTTACCAATAATTTACGAGAGTTGGCTTAAGGAATTTATCTGAGACTATTGGGTATTTGAGGTACTGGGCGTCTAAGCATTCATGACATCTGGATTTGGCATTTTAGGATTTTCTTTCATTGTATTTCAATTTCTCCAAAATGTTTGCAATACTTACAATCAGTATTTGAATTCAACAATTTATCAAAAATTCAATTCATATTTCTTAAAAAAAAATCTCTATCAAATCCAAAAGAAAATCCTTAACCATCTACCAATTCAAAACCATGATATCAAAACCAAAATAAAACCTCACATCTCTCAGGAATTCATAAGTTCAAGAGATTATGGAGAATGAATCAAAGAAAATCAGCGAAGAAAGATTTTTGCGCCTCGGCATCCTTCAAAGCCTGTAAAGTCGCCTTCTCCTTGTTCAACTCTTTAGTCAGTCTGGCAATCTTGTCTTCCTTCTCCATCACAACATCATTGGGAAAGGGTATGTTGTTTTCACATAAATCCTTAATAACATTCATTTTCTTACGAAGCCATTTCACATTGAAGCCAAGTCTCTCAGAATTCTCCAAGTTGAACTCCCAATCAAAGAGTACATCTGGAGTTACAACATTTCTGGCTCTAGTGCATATATTGCTTACAACATGCAAGAGTACACTTACCTACATTGTTAAAGCATAAGCACACCCAGGATTCGTGTCGACAATTATGTGACCAAATTTCTCCCATATTTTCTTATACAAACCCACGTATCCAATGGGAACGCCGAATCCACCAACTAAATAATGGTACAGGAGTGAGGCATCGAATGGAGGATCAAAGGAAACTCCTACACTTGGATATTCATGTACAACTATACGGTTCTCAATTACTGGAGCGGCCTCTGCAATCAAAGCAACAATTTATTCAATGTTTTCTGCTGGCATCCTGGGTTCTTCTATTACTGAAGCAGCATCAATCTGGGTTTCCATGACTACATCAACAACACCTTCACGGCCTTGAATAGAATATATAGTTGCCTCCTTATCAATAGACTCAGGGTCGCTCACTTCTCCATTTTGGGTTCCTTCATTCTCAACTTCGGTATTTTGCACCTAATACGAAGATTACATGAGATTAGGATCATCCAAGTATGAAACCAAAGTAAGTCATGAAATACTAAATAAAAATGGTCTAACATCATCAATGTCTTTCGTTATACATGCTAGATGTCAGCAAAATGATGTGAAAGTCATAAAATCACGTTTTACAACAAGCTCGTCTGAGAATATTTTACGCTGCCATGTATAACGTGATGAACTGGGAGAAATTGGTGAAGAAACAAGGGTTTAGTTATATATCATTCTATTTGTATGGAAGTTTTCTACAACATATCAAAATTTCATGATGATTGGATAAAATATCAAGGGGTTGTGGCCAAAACATTAAGCAATGCGCAATCTGGAAAAGTTCTGAAAGTCTCCTGGAAGTTTACTATTTCGCATTTTTAAGGGCCTAAACGCGCTCCGAACTTAAACATATTCTTTAATTAAAGCTTGGAAATTTCCTGGGCTTGAAAATGCATATGCAGACATTGAAATTCCGGTTCCATACGAAGGATTTACGGTATTTTCATTAAAAACCTGAAGCCTGGAATTTTCTGACGACGTATTTCGCCGAAATTATGTGCATAGTCGCATGGGTTTTCAGTCATTCATGCGCAAATCAGAAAATTTATACTTCTATGGATAAGCCACAGGAGAAATACTTACTAGGGGAGACTCCAAACCACTTAGGCGCTTGGAAGTGATGGAATCATCATCGACAACTCCGTCATCTCCATTTGGTTCGTAAATTTGAGAACTCTCCATATTTTCATTCGGTTCAGAATTTCGGGAGATTTCCACATTCTTATCACTCGATGAGGAAGGCGGTGCATCAATATCCTCCTCATCCACGATAAATTCCTCCTGAATACATCAACAATGGTCACCATCGAATTATCCCGAGACATATCATGGCAGTTTAATTTAAAGAAGGATACTTACATCAACTTCCTCATCAGTATTGTGTCCCTGGGTTGTTTGACCAAGTGCGAAATGAAGACCATCAATAACGGATGGAGCAAAATTCTACAACCAAATGACAAATTTTGGTCCTGGTAAAGCGGGTAGAAGAAGTCACAGCGGAAAAGTATCAACAACTTACCAGAAAGACAACTGGGGACTTTATGGTGTTTGGAACCAACTTGCAATTCTTGCTCCTACCTTCTCCACCATGAATAATTTTCTCTGCTTCTGAGAAATTCACTTTAATTCGAGATCTCACAACACGACCATCCTGCAAGAAGATATTGATGTGAGGATTAAAGGCAATTACACAAGCTATATGAAGAATACGCAAAAATACATACCGGTAAATTTCCTGGAGATGTCTTTCGTTTCTCACCACCAGAAATACTTCTCAATCTTGGATGAGAAGTACTCATCTCGGAAGAAGGAGGTTCTTTCACTAAAGGTTAGACTTCCGTCACATAATTATTTAGACGGTCGAGCTGCTGGTCCCAGAATTCTATGTAACCCGGAGTCACATATGTGGTACGATCAGCACAAGGGAACCAATAAGAACTTCCTTCAATATGTGTATGATCTAAACAAGTCTTAATCTGTTCCACCGATGGTTTTCTCCTCCGGAAAGTTGGAACGCATTGGTCCATACTCATCTGACGAGCAGTTCTATCAATGTTATACTCCTCCACCAAAAAATCTCCATATGTAGCTGATAATAGATGACCGGGAGTGCAACTCAGCATGAAAGATCTTTCGTCATCGCTCAAATCAGCACCGGATTTCAAATACTTACTTTCTCCAGTATTAAAATTTGTCAATTGAGAAATGTAAGGAGGAATCACCACCCAAGGACGGAAATTGAACTCAGACTCGTTATCTAACACATCAATAAGGCGCGTGTTCGACTGAATTTGCTTTGTAGACCAGCGCATGATCCTAGTGTTGTCATTCTCATAGAAAATACGTCGAGCATCAGCAGAGTTTAGACCTTGTAATATACTACGGGGAATGGGAGCATAATTTTCGAAATGTTCCCACATCAGAGCTTGGAGAAACATCGTATTGGCGTAGCATTCAATCTTTATAAAGCCGTTCGAAACGCTGGAGTCTATAACCAAAGAATCCAGGTTAGAATACAAAGAGCCCAGGAATAAGCTACCTAACGGGAGTTGTTCACCTTTAGCTATCTTAATAGCAAAAGGAATTACGAACGGCTTCAACAAGGTCCCAACATCTTCAAACACGTCCCTGGACAGCCATAAGAACAAGAAAGCGGCAATGTACAACATACCATCGGGTTCGTCAAGAGTGACGTCTCGTGGCCACCAGTGTGTTAGCCAATGAGCATAACAACCTTTACCAAAGACCTTGTTGATCATCTCCATCTCAGCTGTTAAGGTTTTAGAAACTTCTTTCTCCTCTGCCGTCCAAAGTTCTTCAGGAAAGTTACTTGTAATTGGAAGATGCAATAAAGCAACTACATCCCCCAAGGTGATGGTAAACTCTCCCCAGCTGCATATGAACATGTGAGTTGGGATGCACCAGCAAGCAAGAAGAGGTACAATACCTCATGCGTCATGAAAGATATATAAGTCTCCAGCTGTCTGAATGGCCTTGGTAACTTGTGCTCTATCCAGCATATCTCTAACACGAGGAAATCCGAGCATGTGCCTTGACCATCCAGAAAACTTCTCTAAGGGTCTCCGAGAGAGCTTGAATTTGATCATTGAAGCTTGGAAGAGACCTCGTTCAAGAAAAAACCGGATAACAGCTCGGGGAGTCACCAGTTTCTTCTGAGTAACTGTTCGGGGATTAATCAACAGATGATACACTGGGGACTTGAGATGATTTTCAGTCTCCTGAACCTCGAAGAATGCATCATCTATGTTTGGAACATTCTTGACACCAGGTGTTTCTTCTTCTTCTCCAACAGAAGTCTCATCCATACATGTTTCTTCTCGGGAGGTGTCATCATCTATACATATTTCATCCCTGGAAGCATCATGAGATGGGGAATCATACATCCTTGCAAAGCAGCTGTGAAATCCACAACAATAATTATTTTCAGTTGTCTGAATGTAAATTTGGCGAGATGATGGATTCATGCAAATGGGAATTCCAACATCTAAAAAAGGTAATTCTTAACTCTCACCTCTTTCAATTTCACTAACAACAGTGATTGCGCCGTAGGAATTACCACATAAAATTAGTTTGTTTCTTGAAACCTGCAGTAACGAACGAAATTCATTAGTTCATAAAAATGATTTTCTCATAAAATCATAGATATAATTTCCATAATGTGAACATTCACACAACTGAACTTCGAAGTTTACAACAAGACATTATTTCATCATAAATAAATTGTCTAGTTTCGAAGGTTGCTCAAAACCCATGTCTTGATTTTGCAAAGCAATAATTCATGCAACTTATTCACGTAAATTTTCAAGAATTCATTTAATAGGAACAAATCCATGTGAATGACATATGTCATCATATCCCACATTATATGTCACGGTTGCATATATATATTTTTTTTTAAATCTATTTTCCTTCGTATTATCATTTTCTTTTAAAAGCGAAGGTTTATGCTAGTTTTGTGAAAGCTCGCACTTCTTGTGATAAAATATTAATTCTCATGAAAGCTCATACATAAGGTTTTATCACTAAACACAAGTTACATGCACATAATATGTCACGGCTACATATTTGTAAAAAAATCTATTTCCTTCGTATTAGCATTTTCTTTTAAAAACGAAGGTTTATGCTAGTTCTGTGAAAGCTCACACCCCTTGTGATAAAATATTAATTCTCATGAAAGCTCATACATAAAGTTTTATCACTGAACATAAGTTTATGTATATAAAAAAAAATCTATTTTTCCTCAAATGAACCCTATTTTCCAAAACGAGGTTTACTTCGGTTTTGTGAAAGCTCACAACTCTTAACATAAGGTTTTATTTACCATGAAAGCTCATAAAAAAAATTTATTACTGGACACAAGTCTATTTTCAAAGAAAAATCTCTCATAAATCAGGGATTTATTATTAGTTTCAAAACTAACGACGAAACGAACATACGTTTAATAACTAAGGGTTTTTCTACAAAACTCATGTTAACATATACACATGTATAAGATTTCAACATAATGAAAGCATGAGTAACTCATGAAATCATCAACTCTGAAAAAAAAAAAAAAAAAAAACTTACGCACCTTGGTCGGCGTCGGCCGGAAGTTGGTCGGACGATGTTATCTCCGTTCGGCATGTGGTGATGTTCCGGCAAAAATCCTCCTGATTTATGCTACTGCTACGATGTGAGGAAGGAGGTGATGATGATGGTAGGACGTGTGGTAGAAATAAAAAAAAAGGGATTAATTCCTTTTATACCTAATTTTATTTCAAAAACCTAATTCCTTAAGGATTTCCTTTTTGGGCTCGGCCCGTAAATCCTAAACCAACCATGGTTCCACCATCGAATCAGCGGTTCTACATGAATTTATATTCACTGGATGACGCCCTATTATGCCACTGGGGTTTCCGCTCAAACCGTGGTTTGCTCATTCAGTCAGAATCCGGTAACATCTTATCTTATAACTAAGTTCAATTACTTATTTCTATTTATACCTGGAAAATCACCATTCAATGTTGACTGAGGAACATGACTGTTCCTCACTAAGCAGGGGACTTAATGTAGATGGTAGATTTTCGACAAAGGGTAGAATTGTAAAACTATATTCCAGATTCGGCAATCATATGAGTATGGAGGCTCATGTCCCTCGATCAAAGCATGACAGCTCATGCCACGAATCTCTGACTGAGAAGGCTGTCTCTCAGAGTACATGAAGATGTGTAGTCTCCCAGCTGAAACCACGGCACATCTCATGAATACTGAGCAATTTCAGTAATTACTCCAGATCCGGCAATCGGATGAGTATCGAGACTCATGTCTCTATGCATGAAAGTTCATGCCACCTCTGATGGAGAAAGTCTCTCAGAGAAGATGCAGATGTGCAGTCTCCCAGCTGAGACCACGGCACATCTCATAACCCTCTAATGGAGAAAGTCTCTCAGAGAATATGCAAATGTGCAGTCTCCAGATGAGACCACGGCACATCTCATATACCTCTGATGGATAAAGTCTCTCAGAGAAGATGTAGATGCGCAGTCTCCCAGCTGAGACCACGACACATCTCATACTGTATAGAATCGAAATATTGGGTGACAACGTATTCGGGATGCGCCCAGTTTTCCCCGACTGTGCAATAGGAATATGACACTCCAGCAAGTTCATATTGCTCAAACCCTCAGATGATTAATGCTCCTAGGCAGGAATCCCTTCTAGAGCCATCAATTGATTGTCTGAAATCGTCTGAATATCCAGCAATATTCTACGAATCATCGTCTGAATATCCAGCAATATTCTACGAACCATCGTCTGAATATCCAGTAATATTCTACGAACCATCGTCTGAATATCCAACAATATTTTACGAGCCATCTTTAATCATCTGAATATCTAGCAATATTCTATGATTCTCCGTTATATTTCGTCACTTCAATTCGTGGTTCTTCCCAGCATAATGCCATGGGTTAGTGATAAATAGCAAACGAAACAGGCATCTGAGCATCGAATAATCCCTGATAATAATGGTGCAAGTGTAATTAGCAGATAATGCACAGACCAGCATCTTGAATGCACTAAGGAGCATTTCAAAAAAAATATGAACGAACGAGGAACCTATGCAAAATAGGAAGGAAAAATAATAGTAATAAAATATTAGCAAAAGCGTCAGGGGACTGGGTTCACCAGCCGGCCAGTCATGACGTGACCAGTCCCGTGCCCAATTTTATATTTTATCATATTTTTGTTATTTTCGTGATCTCATGAAAATCCGCTCGTTCGAGCAATTTTCTTTATTTCAAAGAAATTACCTAAATCACATGATTTTACCAAAAATAATAAAATTAGGGAAAGGTGACATGGGACCGCCGGAAGGCCGGTCATGCCCTGTCTGTGGACGGCCCACACCTCACGTCCTCATTATTTTATTATTTCTCTCAAGTTATGAAAATTCCTTGGTTTCTTATGAATTTTCTCTAAAATCATGAAAATTATCTAATTTCATATATTTTTATCTAAATCACATGATTTTATCAAAAAATTATAAAATTAGGGAAAGGTGACATGGGACTGCCGTCCGGTCGGTCATACTCTAGTCGTGGCCGGTCCCACACCTCATGTCCCTATTATTTTGGTTATTTCTCTTAAATTATCAAAATTCCTTGATTTCATGTATTTTCTCTAAAATTACCAAATTTCATGTATTTTTATCACATGATTTTATCAAACATGATAAAATTAGGAAAAAATACCATGGGACCGACCCCTTGAATTCTTCCTGAATTTTACTCTCGGGCTATTTTCATCTCCCGAACGAGCTTAAAACAACTATTCCCGCGCTGGGAGATAGGAAATTCTTTTTCGTATAGAATGGAGGGGCGGACCTTCAAAATCCGAGTCCGTAAGGGAATTCTACATCGATTCTACTAAATGACGCTAATTAGTGTTTCAACCTAGCCGGTCCCAGGTGTCCATTGTTTTATTATTATTTGGTATTTTGTTTCACGATTCCATGAAAACTCCCTGATTTCAACAAAACTCCTTGGTTTTCAACAAATCTCCTTGATTTTATGAAAATTATCTAAAATCATCAAAATTTGGTAAAATTGGGAAGAGTGGCTTGGGACCCGCGCCCATTGGTCGGCCGGCCATGCCGTGGCCATTGCCGGTCCCACACTCCCATTTCCTATTTTATATTTATTTATGTCTCTCATCTTATGAGAATTCCCTAATTTCACCAAGCTCTCTAGTTTTATGGAATTTCCCTTAAATCATAGAAAAGTACATAAAATCACATAAAACTGGGAAAAGCATGTGGGATCGCGTGTCATCCGGCCGACCATGCCCTAGCCGTGGCCGGTCCCACACCTTGTAATTCCTTGTTTTATTTATTTTCCCTCATCTCATGTATTTTTCCCAGTTTCAGCAAAACCATGGATTTTGCATATTTTCTCCAAATATTGCTCAAACGTGCACCAGAAAATATCAAAATTCGCAGGACTGAAACACGGACGTTGTGGTGACATGGGAACATCCCCTTGACCGACCAAGGGTGACCCTGAGGCTTGCAAATAGCTGGTACCGCATGTTTTACTGATTTTAACCTAATTTGCTCAACTGCTCATATTAGGTTCAAACTCTTCCCAAACTATTGGAAGTTTGCTCAAACGACCATCCACTGGTCCCACATGCACCAGGAGCCGGTCTCATGACCTCTTGGTCGGTCCTTCATGTTTTCATAATACCATGTTTTATTATTTGTCGCTCACACGAGCATTATTTCGGTAAATGATTAAACCAGCATTTAATCATTATATCACCAACTGGTCCTCAAGAGACTTTGGTATTTTTGCTCATTCGAGCATCTGGGTGTTATATGGTGAAATGGTCATCCCATGTAGCCGGTCCCATGTTGATTTGCAATAAATCATCATCTCGGTGAAATTAGGGTTTTGATCCAGAGCTCCACAGAAATATGATTCTGAGAAGATTCAAACACTCTAATAATTTTATGTTGATTCCATGGTCAACATTATTATTTATTTTGCTCGACTTAGCAGTCAGTAAATTAAATTATTATTTTATTCGGTCCTGCTACCAATAAATTCATCAAACGAGCAATATTTGCTCAAACTAGCAATATTTGCTCGAACCGGCAATATTCACTTAAATTAGCAATATCCGCTCAGACTAGCAATATTTGCTCAGATCAAAGAATATTGGTTCGACTATCAATATTCGACAATTCAACAACACAGTTTGCTTATTTTAGGTCATAATGGTACCTTGTCTCAGCATACATACATTCAATTCATGAGTTTCAGAATATTTTCTACAACGTTTTCAACTCAGCACTACATGGACTCATCGTCCCACAAAGTCATCAACTAACTCCACAATTACGAGATTTCAATCGTGTCACAATGGGGGGATATTAACTAGGGTTTTGGTCTGGCGGTCTACGGCACGTGTGTTCACCCACGATGAGAATGTGAGCAATTCGTGAAATCAGTTGGAAGAGTCAGCAAAGTAGTGGGTGGAAAATTAACCAAGTCTCTGCACGATGAGTAATTGGTTTAACATGATTTCCCACTTTCCCACTCTCTTATTCCAGCAACTGTCACACTTCATGGGATCATGGTGTTTTCAACTCCGGCATTATAAATATCTCTGAATCCTGATTGAAACAACAACATTTTACAAGATTCGAACAATTCGAAGATTCAAGCAACTTTCGCCTAAACGAGCAATTTCTCATCAAAGTTCATACATACAATCTTTCGTCTAAATGAACTCACAAAAATCACTCTCAATTAGGAAAAATTCAATCATTCAGAGCATTTTCACGCTGAATTCACAACACACCTACTATCTCATATCACCATTGATCTCACACATTTCTCAGCTTCCCTCCTACAGATCAACCCATCCTCTCTTGTGACCGAATTGACTTTGGAACGACCATTGTTCTTGGTTTAGGCCGGGGTCTTACAGATTGATATCTCGTACTAAAAGCACTCCCTCCTTGCAGTGCATCTGTGTGAGGTTCAATATTTCGCTCGGTTCAAGGAGTCTCCACACGGTCGGCTCTTCAATTCCGTAAAAACCAGCAAATCGTTTTTCCCCATCTACATGTAGTAAAACCGGTATTGGAAGAGTATCGCGTACAACTCCCTCAAATTATTTGAGAGTTATTTATTAGTACCGACGACGTCCCAAAGGATGGAAATTGTGGGTTTCACGCTGCCTCCCAACAATTGGGACACCTAGGTGGAGCGGTTGAGGAAAATCTAACCCAATGTCAATACATAAGAAAGAAGATGGCTCCCCTACTAGAAAAAGACATGAGTTTTATATCTCATTGATGCTAGAAGGTTCGATGGAGGACAAAGAAATGACTTTTAAGGAATTGGTTACTAGTGATAAAGGCCCTGAGGAAAATGCACCGATCAAATGGGAGCATTGGATGAGAACACCGAAGTGTGGACATTTATTGGTGGATACGTGGTCATGCACAGTACATTTTTTTAGTAAAGGACTATGTGTAGCATTTGCACCGAAACATGTGGTTTGTGTGCAGCAACTCAAGTATAGAAGAATTGTTATGGCTTTGGTGGATAATAAATATTTTATTGGTGTACAACTCAACAAGGAATGTACATTACCTCCTCTTTGTAGGTTTAGTTTTTGGTAAAAGTTCATAAACAACAAGAGCAATGAATGGATGAAACCTTTGGAATGCTTTAGATGAGTCTAAGGAATGTCCCATAGATTTGACTAAAAAGGTTCAATAGATTTGAATGAACTCCCTCCAATAGATTTGGGTGATGAGTGATTATGATTAGTAAATAAGGAATCTTTTAGTAATCGCATTCGTGTTTTATGTAATATACTTTGGAATACTACAAATAAATGAAATGGATGTGGTATTTTTGGTGTTTACTGATAGACGCATTTATGTGTCTAATTTGTCCTCAATGTTCTGTATTGTTAGTACTTGTTTTCGTCCTTATTATGGTGTTTTGTGTGTTTGTAGGTATTTTTTTGGAAATACAGATTGTTGGAAAATTCGGCTCGAAAAGTTGCTCGGAACACCCCCCGGAGGACATTTGCTATACGGACCCCCACTTTGGATAAGTGGCAGCCACGGATATATGTAGCCCAAATTTGTCCACAGCACCCCAACTGATAAGGGACACCCTCTTCACTATTTACAGCCGACTTCTAAAGGCACCCCAGCTGACTAGATAAGGGGCGACCTCCTTCAACATTTCAAAACTGGATTTTGGCAGGAAGCAGACATCACTCGACTGCATGTTTTCTGGTTTGAGTTTTGGACAGAGTTACTAGGATTTTGTCATGCAGTTGGACTAGTTAGGATCTGTTTTGTCTCAACAGGGTAGGTAATACGGTTTTTTTCGAAAAAAGAAAGAATATCCTCGTTATCTCGACAAAAAAAGGGAGAGTTATCTCTGCGGGTATAAATAGGAGATATTCACGCGATGTGCTGTTGTGCTGAGAAGTTTGACTCTGTCTAATTGTGTGTATCACGTGTTTGGAAGAATTTCAGAGAGTTTTGGCTAATTATAAACGCATGAGAAGATACGTACAGAGGAGTTATTCTCGTGGAGGAGATAGAAATAAAGGAAAAATATATTCCCGAGTAAATGAAGATGATTTTGAAGTTATGACTGATATTTCTTAGTTCTGCCATGTATAAATAGGTTGCTTGGGGTTTCAGAAGGGGACATCGAGAGTGGGGTGAGGCTACAGAGGAGAATAAGAAGCTGCTGCAGAGAAGGAGAAGCTGAAGAACAATGACTGTCACATATTCATCCCTTAAACGATAGTTCTTCTGCGACACCACATAACTATTGTTCTTCGCAACAGTTGTAACGGTGATTTGTAACGACCATTAAGCGTTGCAAACTTCTGGTTTATATTATTTTCCTCCCTTTTCTTCTTTGTAAACACCATTTGAGCTATAAAAATATATTTTGAGTGTGTTTTTCACTATGTGGAGCTAAACCTTTCTCTGGGACGACGGAGGAAACCAAAATTCATCATGTGGTAAATTCATTTAATTCTTTATATGACTATTTGCATTAAATCAAAATTAGAAAAAAGATTTTTCTTAATTAATTGTCATTTCATTTGATGGTTTATGCTCAGTATTAATTCTTTTGATATGCCATGCTTAAGATTTACAATTAATATTTTAAGAATCTACCTTAGGCAAAGAAATATAGTCGAAATTCTTATTGAATGAGCTAAAATGGCTTAGAATAAATAGGTGAATCGCATGAATTTGAATATTTGGTGGAATCCTAGTCCTAGCACCTCTCGAATATTTTTATTATTTTGTAGATACTTGCTAGTTTTATAATTTAAATCTAAAAATCAATCTCAACATAGTCTGAGTGAACGACAACCCTTACTACTACTTTCTACAACATTATCGATTCACATCAATTTTTAGCGCCGCCGACGCGGACTTGTGTATAGATTTGTTTTAGGTTTATTTTTATTATTTTTGTTCTCTTTTACGCCTTTGGTATTTTTTTTTATTCTTTTCAGATTTGGAGCGAAGCTACAAGGAAATAAAAAGTGCTATAAAAGGAAAGCATCGCCAAAGAAGGAAAGAAAAGAGGAGTCCGAGGAGTGAAGAAGATTTTGTACAAATTTATTTTATTTGGACTTTATATCTTTTTATTTTTAGAAACTGTAAATAGGGTTTCACTGTTGTAATTTTTCTTTTTCTTTTTGGACTTTTGGACAATTTTTTTTTTAAAACCCTAAGGAAGGGTTATTTAAATATAAACTGCACAGGGAAGGACGATGATTACGATATCGTCTTGGCCCCTCGGGTTCGTACACTGACATAGGAGTCAGTGGCCCGAGTCGACTTCAACGTTTCATCCCCCGTCTGGAACGGGAGGTAAGAATTCTAAACACCCGTGAATCCCCTGTCAGTGGGTTTACTGGATGATTTTGTATGCATATATGTTGAGGTTTTGAAAACGGTTGCTTTAATTTCCTAGTAAAGGGCAAGGACTGGCCATACAAGATAAGGGTTCGGATTTCATCACCGTTATCTTCTTGCCCGCCTTAGGAAAACGATACCAAACGCGAACCTAAGTTTAAAATATTGACTAGAACGAGACCGATAGGGTAACGAGCTTAATAGGAAAGTCATTCGAAAAATATTGGTTACTCTTTAAGCATACTTCAAAGTTCATGATGGTTTCTGTGAATTGAATGCGTGACTGCGCCGCCTTGTAATGCGATGAGGCCTTGGGTATCAAATCTCCACGCAGCTTCCCTCTCCTCTATTGTAATACCCGGTATTTTTATTTACCAGTTCGGGTTGGGTTATAACCGTCTTAGTTTGACACTTAGGTTGTTTCTTGTGTTTTAGTCTAGTTGGGGTGTTTGGACTAGAAAAGCTACAAGTTAGGGTGGAAATAAAGTCACCTAATTTATTTTAATAAGTAAAATAAAATAAATAGAAAATGAAAAGACAATTAAAAGAAATAAAGAAAATATAAATATTAGTTATCATTATAAATATTAGTATTATTAAGGTTTTTTATACCTAAAAGTTTAGAAAAGGAATTTTAGAAGTTAGAAATCAAAAGGCTAGGAGAAAGAAAAAGAGATTGAGATATAGGTTTTTGTTTAGAGAAAGAAGCTTTGGAGAGGAAGAAGATGAATTGGAGCTAAAGTTCTTGAGGAGAAATTCTAAATCAATGGAATTGAGGTAGAATGTGAAACCCTTTTTCTCTTTTGGTGTTTTCTTTGGGTGTTTACTTTGTATGATTTTGTATTATTGGGTTTTAGTAATTTAATCACACAAATATATATCTCCTAATGATGATCAGGCTTTTGAAGTTGTTATATAACATGATTAGGTAACTATGGTTAAATTTGAGACCAATATACCCCAAATTCACCGTTGAATGTGTGTTTGAATTTGGATGATAGTTTCTGAAATTCTGGACAGTTTTGCGTTTCTGTGTTTTTGATATTCTTAGGAAGTCTTAATGGTGTTAAAAGGATTTGAGTCCTTAATAAAAGTTGTAGATAAAAATCTTATATTTCAGTGTGCGTTGGATTGGGTCAATTTCAGATTGTTATGAATTTATCATGAATTGTTTGGTAATGACATGTAATCTGCTCAGTTTTTAGAATGTCCTTGTAAATTCTATAACTTTTGTTTGAACCGTGTCTTTTATGTGAAATTTGGATATGTTGTTTCTGATGGATCTTTGTATGTTCTGTAAAAATTTCAATATGATCAGATAAAGGAATCATCATGAAATGTATGATGTAAAATAGCTGCAGTTAACTTGTTTGCATAAATGCTTGAAAGAAACTCATAAAAGTAAATGAGTTCATGTTTTACTGTTATATGGAACATGTTTCATGATAACGGCGGGTAATGATCCCCAAGAGCTAAATGGGTAATGATCCCCATGGGAACTTGTATTTCCCGACCATCGATGGAGGCTGTCTGTGCCGATAAACGATAGGTGGGTGTACGAACCAAGGTTTTCGTACCGTGAACTCAAGATTATTGGTGATATGTGTGAAATATAATTCAATGAATTGTTAAACTCAAGTATGAAATTCAAATGGATGAATTTTTGTTGTGAATTGATGAGTTGAATCCTAAATGGATGTTTTGATATATGATTTGTTAATATTAATATAAATGTTTTGTTAATATGATTTGTGAATTGATGAGCTGACAATATTAATTTGTGAATTGTGTGTTGGAATCTCTATTGAATGATTAGTGGAAACCTTATTGGTTTTATGAACTCAAACACTGAAATACGAATTGAAGTATTTGTAGGAAACATTAATAGTGTTGTGAACTCATGCCTAGAATCTAATTGAATAATTTATTGACAATATTGTTGGCATTGTGATTCTTGAATATTCGAAGTTGTACCGTGTTCTTGTTATATGTTTTTCCTTGACAAAATGATTATGTTTGCGCATCTTTAGATAATTGGGAATGCATTCTATTGAGTTGTCATCTCACCCCAATTGACATCCTTGCAGATTTATCAGAGTGGCGCAGCGAAAGCTAGAAATGAGTAGCTTAGTGATTCAATTGTTTTATTGTATTGCTTGAAATGTAGTTTGAAATAATATATTTGGTTGAAAATATTTTTAAAGATAATTAGTGGATTTATATGCTTCGGTTTATGTTATGTAAATTTACAACTATGTTTTGTGCAAAAGTAAATTAGCAAAAAATAAAATAAAAATGTATGCATTAAGTCTCTTTCCGACCCGTAGCGCTTCGAGTTCGGATCTCCATACGGGTTTGACCTTGGTCCGGAACTCGGGGTGTTACATCTATTCAACTTACTTAAACTCGGATTGATTCCAGAGGGGTCTGCTTAAATTGTAACGAATTCCCTTTCGAAGGATTAGAAGCTGGTCTAGAAACAATCTAAGTGGAGCCATCATGCTTTTTGTTTGCTAGAAATCAGTAGGTTTGCTGTGGTCGAGTCAGCCTTGTTTGTGTTTGTGTAGAATTCCCTTGCAGTTAGGATGTCGAAATGGTATTATAATAGCCAATACAACGAATATACGACTAATTTTCAAAATGGACATTACTTTGACCATAGTGTGAATAGTGGTTGGGAACGCCAATCTTTTGAAGGTTATGGCCCATACCATGGTGAGCCCAATTACTCTCCACATGCCCACCGGTCATACGAGCAAAATTCCGATAATTCCTCTTCTATAGATGAAGCACGTAAGATACTTGAGTCAACACGTAAGTTACTTGAGTCGACACATAAGTTAGCGGACACAAATGACTTAGTTATGGATGAAAGAACTATAACGGTGAGTGAAACTTCTTTAGAAGATAACCTCAGGAAGTTAGCTGAGTCAACATCTAAGTTAACTGAGTCAACACGTGATTTTTCTGAGTCAACACGTAGGCTTGAGTTAGAGATGGAAGAAAGATTTGCTCAAATTACACATAATTGCCAATACATTCTTTCCAATATTACCCGTGAAAATGAGGATAATTTTTATCAAGATGACGAGGATAGAATTGGTAACACTATTTGCGTAGATGAGGTTCAACCATTTTCATGTTATTATGATTATGAGGAGGACGGTCTTAATGAAGAATCTGAAGCTTTTAGGCATAGTGATCAGGAATTTGTTACTCCAATTGAGCTTTATAATGATAGTAATATTTCCGGTTTAAATCCTAATAATTTTAACAATTATTCACCAATTCAAAAGGACGAGGATTTGACTAGAAATACCCCCGTTTTAGACGATGTAGTATTTCCTTTTTACGAAGCCGATGATAGTTTTGAGGAACGAGTTTATTCTGAGAATATTGTTTTAGAGTCTAGAGATTTAGAAAATTAGACTTAGAAAAAGAAGATGAACTCATAGAGCTTTTAAATATGAGTGAGGATGCATCACCTGAGTATAACCTACAAGAAGCAATTGACCATTTTCAGGATTCTGATGATCTAGAAATTAGGGAAATTGTAGCTAGTCTATCTAGAAACACCAAATATTCTAAGTTTGGGGGTGATTATCATTCTCCATGTGCCTTACCTTTAGCTCTTATAGAGATCCCTCACTTGGGACTTGATATATGTGCCTCAACCATTGTGCCAGATTACCTTCATACTAGCTCTCTCGAACCTAGTAATGCCCATAAAGAAGTTCAGTTGTTAGAAACCCATCCTCTGGTTGATGTGGTTTACCCAGGCTATGATACCCAGATTGATTTTGTTTTCCCACCAAATATTTTTCAACCAATTGTGGGAACGTTTGAGTTTGAAATGTGTCAGTTACTAAGTTTTAAGACTAAACCTAATTACTTTAGGAGATTAGGGTCGACACATTTTCTTAAGAATGACCACTACTATGGTCAACTGCGTGATTCAAGTCTGATTGACTTAGAGGATCCCAAGTTATTCAGGTTATTGTTATGTGCTTCTAAGTTCTTAGTTGAGTATTTCAAGACTCTAGAACCTGATCTTCAGGATCCTGCCTTTGAGGAAATCCAGCCGATGAAAGCTTTTTATCTAGACCCTTTTATAGAGCCTGAACCCTAACCACAACTAGATGTAGTTGTCTTAAACAAAAAAAATAGATAAAGGTGTGTTGGATATCTTCCTGGTATGTTTTAGTCTCCTCTTCTTGTGGTTAGCACTTTTCGATCCAGATGACCCGCAGTTATTCCGGCTGCTACTATATGATTCTTCGAGGTGACTAATCTCTTCCATTGTCTGGATAAAGACTTTAAACTTAGCACTTCTTGGGAGGTAACCCAATATTCTTGCAACACGGTAATATCTTTCCTTATTCTTTTCTTCAAGTGGTAACAGTTTCTCCTTGTTCATGCTTTTAATTTCATCTTTAGAACATTGAGGACAATGTTAGATTTAAGTTTGGGGGTGGGGAAGAACTTTTTAGTTGCACTTTTGAAACTTCTAGCGTCACTTGGTATCCGGTTAGCTAAGCTTACATACTGTTTCTCACCGAAAAGATAGAAATTGGAATGCTAGGGATAACAACCTATTGAGACATTAGAGAAAAAGACATTGAGATCCTTGAAATTCAGGAGAGAACTTTTTCCTTTTAGAGGGTAACCGTGATGGACCTAACCATCCATGATGGAAAGGCAAGTAGGTCAGGAAATGCCAGAAAGACAAAGAAACCTCACAATGTAGTTTTAGTTACTGGATTACAACTCTCTCTCAGTAGAAACTTATCATCATCAACAAGCGGAGCGACATCAAAATCTATGAAGAATGTTGAAGACGTTTAAGGTTTAGAAGCAACAATAGAAAAGAATAATTCAAAAATCAAAGACACAAGAAGCAAAAAAAAAAAAAAAAAAAAAAAAAGTTTAAATTTTGTTCAATAAGGCCATAGGGAAGTATAAATTTTTATGTCAAGCAAGAAATCGAAGAAAAGAGTTAATTGTCAAGGTTCTATGAGGTTCGATAGTTTATCATCAACAGTTGAAGACCGAAGAAGACGTTGATCTACTGAGCACTATGAGAGAGTCTAAGAGAGATGCATTTGGTTGCTTTGTTAGTCCGCTTTCAATCTGGCACAAGATCTTTCTAGCACTGGTTTAACTCATCACGCGTAATTAGTCCAGCTGTGTAGCAGATGTCCCTCTCATCTTTTTCTCTCTCCTAATCTGATCCAGCTGTAAATCAGCGGACGTATCTTACAATGTTTATCTAGTTGTGTAGCGGATATATCTTTATGTAGCAGTGTTGCGGATGTGTCTCCCCTTTTCTTCAGTCAGCTTTAGAGCTGGTACCTTTAATTTCTCTGGCATTCTAGTCACTTGGAGATAGGTTGAGAATTTGTATGTCCTCATAGCTCTTTGGATACTTGTGACCAATTAGAAGTACAGGTTTTGTGGGTACACCTCTTGTAAACCCTCCGGAGACAACACTCCGCCACTAGGGCCACCTAGCGGTCTAACGGCTTGCTGCACGTAGTCATTTTATTTTTCTAGATTAGATTTGCTCAGGACTAGCAAATAATAAGTTTGGGAGTATTTGATAGATGCATTTATGTGTCTAATTTGTCCTCAATGTTCCGTATTGTTAGTACTCGTTTTCGTCCTTATTATGGTGTTTTGTGTGTTTGTAGGTATTTTTTTGGAAATAAAGATTGTTGGAAAATTCGGCTCGAAAAGTTGCTCGGAACACCCCCGGAGGACATTTGCTATATGGACCCCCACTTTGGATAAGAGGCAGCCACGGCTATATGTAGCCCAAATTTGTCCACAGCACCCAAACTGATAAGGGACACCCTCTTCACTATTTACAGTCGACTGCTAAAGGCACCCCAGCTGACTGGATAAGGGGCGACCTCCTTCAACATTTCAAAACTGGATTTTGGCGGGAAGCAAACATCACTCGACTGCATGTTTTCTGGTTTGAGTTTTGGACAGGGTTACTAGGATTTTGTCACGCGGTTGGACTGGTTAGGCTCTATTTTGTCTCAACAGGGTAGGTAATATGGTTTTTTCGAAAAAGGAAAGAATATCCTCGTTATCTCGACAAAAAAGAGGGAGAGTTATCTCTGCGGTATAAATGGGAGATATTCACGCGATGTGTTGTTATGATGAGAAGTTTAACTCTGTCTAATTGCGTGTATCACGTGTTTGGAAGAATTTCGGAGAGTTTTGGCTAACTATAAACGCATTAGAAGATACGTACAGAGGAGTTATTATCGTGGAGGAGATAAAAATAAAGGAAAAATATATTCCCGAGTAAATGAAGATGATTTTGAAGTTATGACTGATATTTCTTAGCTCTTCCATGTATAAATAGGTTGCTTGGGGTTTCAGAAGGGGACATCGAGAGTGGGGTGAGGCTACAGAGGAGAATAAGAAGCTATAGAGCAGATTTCTCTGCTTCTGCAGAGAAGGAGAAGCTGAAGAACAATAAACCGATAAGAACTGTCGTTCTTGACTGTCACATATTCATCCCTTAAACGATAGTTCTTCTGCGACACCACATAACTATAGTTCTTCGCAATAGTTGTAACAGTGATTTGTAACGACCATGAAGTGTTGCAAACTTCTGGTTTATATTATTTTCCTCCCTTTTCTTCTTTGTAAACACCATTTGAGCTATAAAAATATATTTTGAGTGTGTTTTTCACTAGGGAACATTATCTATATACCCCTACTATTAGGCCTATTGAAATATACCCTTATCAACTTAAATTATACCCCTAAGCTTTTAGAAGCCCAAACCCGGATTAGCATATTACCAAAATAGCCTCCCTTAAGAAGACGTATAACCATTGTAAACCGTTGATTTCTTCAACCAGTTTTTCCATTTCTCTTTCTTTCTCTCTCTCTCCAGATGAAAAACAAAGCAGATCTGATTGGAATACACAAAAACAGATGACATCTTCGAAATCAAACACTAAATCGATCAAAAATTAGTAGATAAATACTATTACATGTTCTAGAAGATCAAATTTCATCGAAAAAACTCAAATAATGAGTAAATTAGGTTTCAGAAATCGATTTTACTATGGATCATGAACAACAACATTTTGAAAAGATCAAATCGAAGGTATACAACGATTTTGTGTCTCGAATCTGTTTACGCTTAAGCTGATTTCGATATCTTAGGGTTTCACACATTCTTTATGTTCAAAAAATTGTTTGATTCATTGAAAGATCAAATGGAAGGTATACCACGATTTTTGTGTCTCGAATCTGTTTACATTTAAGTTGATTTCGATATTTTAGTTTTTCACACCATTACTAATTTCTATTGAATTAATACTAATTTTCTTTAATTTAACGTTGCAGGCGATCAAAAACAACAGAACCAACAGCTACTGTTGGTATCAAATAAGTTAATAAAGGTAAGTTTACTGGATTACATGTTTATGTTTAATTTCATAGTCATTTTGTTTTATTTAATGATTTTGATTAATTTACTGTTGAATTTGGAGTATAGCAGTTTGAATTTTAGTGTTTTATTGTAATATAACTGAATATACTAAAAGGTTTTGAGTAGTTAGGTTACAACTGGTAATGTGATATTGAGGTTGATGTTTTTAGCTAGTTAGGTTGATTATTCTAATTTTTGAAGAAATGATGAACATGTTTTTATTTTTTGGAATTTTATTTCTGAAATTTTGAATGAATTAACCGCCAAGATGTCAATGAGTTCCTCTAATGAAATGATGATAGCCTGATGTTGAATATAGGTTGTATATGTAATGTTGACTGTATATGGGGTAGTAATTAGCATGAATGTTGAACTGTTGTGAATAACAAATGTAGAGTAAAAATAAAGTTAAATAACATGTTTTTTAACCAGGAGTCTGTTCCAATCTTTGATATAGTTTTGTGTTGTGTTGTTCTGCAGATGGCTTTTTACATTTCTCATTGTGTTCTTGTCATGCTAGTATCATTATCGTCAGGTTTAGGTATATGTCTGTAAGGTTATTTTCAGAAGCAACTCACTTAAGTTGTCTCCATAAATGGAAGCAACTCTCTCAAGTTTCCTCCAGAAACAGAAGCAACTTGATCTAGTTGTATCCATTACATGCTTAAAAATATTTGGTGTTTCGTTAATAATGAATGTTTCCTTTGTTATTTCTTAAAATGCAGTGATATGGAACTGTTGTGACTAACATATGTAGCGTAAAAAAACAGGTATGTAACATTCTTTTTTACCATAAGTTTATTCCAACTTTCCCTATAGTTTTTTGTTGTGTTGTTTTAAAAGTAGATAAATATGAACGCGATTATTTTCAGCAGATGTTTTTATACATTTCTCATTGTGTTCTTGTCATGCTACTATCATTGTTAATCAAACTGACTACATTTTTTTGCAATTTCAATTTTGCTTTAGATTATGTATGTATTCCATTGTTGATGTATCTCTAATTTTTGAACTGAAATAATATATTAATTGCTTATAAGTAGAAGCACTGTCTTTAGTTTGTTATTATTTGTGTGTATGGTTGTAATTTTTATTTTTATTTGGTCAATGTAAATTTCATGTGATAATTTAAGTGAACTAGGTTACCTTGTATGCTTAGGAACGCTGCTACAATAATTGTACTCATGAACGAAACATAATTAAAACAGATTTAGAGACAACATGCATGTTCTAGTTGCTCCCAGATTTGGAAGAAACTTGTTAAAACTGTCAACAAAAGTGTAGGATACTTTCTCAAGTTGTTCCCGTTTGCAAATCTCATTTTTGGAAGCAACTTGCTCTAGTTATGTTCAATATTGGAAGCAACTAGCACAAGTTGTCTCCAATGTTGGAAGCAACTTGCTCAAGTTGTCTCCAATGTTGGAAACAACTAGTTTTAAGTTTTCTCCAGATACGACAATGAACTGACTTAAGCTTGACTCATTGTGGTATGTTTTGAAATTTTTTTACAAAATTGATGTGATTATGCAGATGTTCATGAAATCTTCTATAGCCAAAGGAGATGAATCTGCAATAAAATGAAACCGAAGATTGCATTACTAGTGAAGAGATAATTACCAAGTTGATAGCGCGAGTACAAATATTTACTTGGAGTAACATTGTTGAGGGGAACATAAGAGATATTGTTGTCTAATGAAAGTGAGTGAAGAAGAAATGGATGCTAAAGGAAACAAGAAAATGGTCGAGATGGCTTATGTATCTTAAGTTAAAGTGTGTAAATGATGAATGGAAGCTTCAGAAAAAAACAAATGTGAGTTTGGATTATGTATCCTATTAAGTGCAAGTGTGTAAATGATGAATGGAAGTTTCAGAAAAAAACAAATGTGAGTTTGGATTAGTGATTTAAATCTTTAGAAAAGCTAAACATTAATTTAGATGTAAATAAATAAATATGCACTCATAAATACAATATCATTGTTCAATGAATATTTAGATGTAAACATTATACAATATTGTTGTATGATTGCAGGTACACATTACTAAGAGTAGGTAGATAAAAATACAAACTGACCCTCACAATTTTTTTCTAGAGGCAACTTGTTCAAAGACGGAAATAACTTTTTCAAGTTGTCTCCAAACCTGAAAGCAACTTGATTCAAGTTGGCTCGAAATCTAGGAACAACTAGAACAAGTTGTCTCCAAAGTTGGAGTCAGACCAACATCAGCCTGTAATAGACAATCTTACATGGAAAAACAACAAAACAAAAATGAAAATTCAATTCATAAAAACCTAGAAAAAAATTGTTTAGAACACCTGCACCACACTAGTTCAGAAAAAAAATACTGGAAAAAAATCAAAACAAAGACAGACTGAAGCATGACAAAGCTTCATGGAAAATAGTCCTCCTGATATTTGAAGTTTGCACCCGCCTTCGGAATGTTAGTGCACGAGCATCCAATGGAAGTCTCTGGCATGTTTGATGATTATGATGTGCAAGCATTCCACATCGACCACACTTCCTATTCTTGCGAACCCCTTCACGGCAACTGCGGTATCAAACAACATTTGGTCCCCAACATTGAGAATTCCATTCAAAATATTCAGAAACCAACGTCAAATTTGGAGGCAACTAACCCAAAGTTAGCTTCAAAAGTGAAAACAACTAGCCCAAGTTGTCTCCAAATATAGAAGAAACTTGTTCAAGTTGTATCCAAATATGGAAGCAACTAGCACAAGTTGTTTTCGTAATATGGAGGTAACTAGCACAAGTTGTCTCCAAAAAGAAAAACTACATACAATTAAATGAACCTGGCGTGAGTCGAACACACATCTTCTGACATATAGTCAGTTATGCTACCATTGCACCACAGATTCGTCAATACAAAACAACATATCAAAATCACATCCAATGTACACTAAAAATTAATACATACCAAACATGTCGACCAACAAACAACCTATTACTATCTCCTTCACAACCTGAAATTTCTTTGAAAGAAGCATAACCCAAAAATGTAAACACAAATGTAAACACAGAATCCACTCAAACAAATCTTCTAAAGAATTCGGTTCTATCGACGTGACATAGAGACATAATTTCAACAAGAACAAGTTTCATGTAAAAAGAACTTACTGGACCGTGAATTGATCGACAAATAACATCAGTAGTCTTTTTTAGTTGTTGTATTCCAATAACAATTGTTGCACCTCCATGAAACCAACAACCTGCTTTTGGATTGTTATGTGAAAGAAAATTATCAACAAAAAAAACAACAAAGAAATTGGTGATTATTATCTAAATTTAAACTTATATGTTCATATTTTGATAAGTACAACAAAAAGAAATTAAAATTCACCATAACAATCCAAAAGCAGGTTGAAATGTACCAACAAAAAGAGTTACAGAAAAAACAAATTTCATGTAATCAGTTGGATCCTCCACTGGGTAAATTATTTTCTGAACCATGGATGATAATAAGAGTGAAAAAACTAATATAGTCCCAATCACTATCTTTCTCAAGCTTCCCATTAGTGCCTAAACCAACGGTGGAACAACATTTGTATCCAGTCTATATTGACTAGGTAAAAAACATTATGCAGTAAACCATGATAGATAAACAAAGAAAACAAACTAGTACTGATCGTACCATGCAGTAAACCTAGTATAAAAAAGTGTATCCACCAATTCTTACAACACAAAAAACGAGTACATAGAAAGCAACCTTCTTTAGTGTCAGAAGAGTATACTCCGTGGTAAATTACAAGTGTATTCACTGTGAAACCAACAAAAGTTCTGTAGATTCTTTTAATGATCCTCCAAAAATGTATACAAGACATTCGTTTATGATAAAAAGCATTCATCAAAACTATAACGTAGAATTCCATCTAATAGGAATAGGGAAACAAAAACAAATGGTGTCTTAAATACGGTTCACCGCGAAATGATTCGCACGTTTAGAACACTAATGCTTAGTATTAAACTTCTCCATGATAACATTAAACATGTTTCCGAATCACTATTTCCTGTTGCTATCTAGTATATGGATCAAAGAGCAGTGTGTACGTAAAAAGTGAAGGAGTTCCAGTGGCCAAAAAAATTCCCTATAATCGTCGCTACATTTTTAAGAGTAATTTGAACTCCATATGAATTTAATTCAACCATCCACAGAATAAGTCAAAATGTTTCAACACAATCTTAAATCTATTTCTATCTAGCCACTAGTCACCTGGATACCAAAATCAAAAATCTTCTAAAATTATCAAAGTTAGGGTTTAAAAAGAATCAAGAAACTATATAATTTTGCTTAAAACCCCATATCATTAATTTCCCATCAAAGTAAAATAAAAATAGAAAAGAGGATTTGGGATTGTATACCTGCTCGTGTAATAGCAGCAGCAGCAGCAGCTCTTTTAAGACCTAATTTCTTCAAAATGAAACTAGCTCCTTATAAAAACGCTTGAAATGACTATCCATAATCACAATTATTATCCACCACCACAACAAGCAATGAGAACCACCACTATCTTTATCCCCAAATTTTACCATTCCAACCAGAACCACCACAATCTCCATCAATTTCACTTTTCTGAGTCTAACCTCTTTCCATGTACAACACCACTAGTTATAATACCGCCACCGGCAGCAGAAACTTAAGCATGACAAAGAAGATATTCATTTTTTATTCGTTTTGGATGATTGAATCTTCAGATCCAATAAATTGATAACGATTTTCATCCTCTCTTCCCAATCGATGCAGATAAATCTTTAAAAACCAACTTTAATTATCGGTTTTAGGGTTTTCAATCCAAATCCAGTTGAAATCGAGATGAATCTGATGTTTCGGATGCTCTAGATTAGGTTTAGTCAAGTTGAAATCTAACATATAAATCGAAATGGATATAATGATAATAGTAACAGTAGTAATAGAGGTGGTGGTGCTGGCTATGGTGGAGGCATCGTGATGGTGGTTGGAACGATGGAGATAGTGGGAGCGATTTTTGTCCAGTGTTTTGACAGAAATGAAGAAGAAGTTCGATAGAGACGAAGAATCTGTTATGACACAAAGGCTAAAAGGGGAATTATTATATTTATGATTTCAGATAAAATTTCGATTATGCCACAAGGGTATTTATAAAGTCTAATAAGGGTATTTGTGATGAACCCATGGATAATAAGGGTGTTAATAACATTCCCACTTTTCACTATGTGGAGCTAAACCTTTCTCTGGGACGACGGAGGAAACCAAAATTCATCATGTGGTAAATTCATTTAATTCTTTATATGACTATTTGCATTAAATCAAAATTAGAAAAAAGATTTTTCTTAATTAATTGTCATTTCGTTTGATGGTTTATGCTTAGGATTAATTCTTTTGATATGCCATGCTTAAGATTTACAATTAATATTTTAAGAATCTACCTTAGGCAAAGAAATAGAGTCGAAATTCTTATTGAATGAGCTAAAATGGTTTAGAATAAATAGGTGAATCGCATGAATTTGAATATTTGGTGGAATCCTAGTCCTAGCACCTCTCGAACATTTTTATTATTTTGTAGATACTTGCTAGTTTTATAATTTAAATCTAAAAATCAATCTCAACATAGTCCGAGTGAACGACAACCCTTACTACTACTTTCTACAACATTATTGATTCACATCATTTACTCCTTTTATCGGCATTGTATTTATCACAATATAATTTTTTCAGGTTGCCGACTGCATATGCATGACAGCACAGGAAAAAAAAAAGGCATGGGACAGTCGTCAGTGTTGTTGTCCTCCTACACTGCCGACTTATTGGTAGTCGGCAAGGTTGAAGAAGAAAACCTTGCCGACTAAAAGGGACTAAAATGCTATTGTTCCTGGATGTTCTTCACACTATAGTCGGCAAGGTTGAAGAAGACAACCTTGCCGACCAAAAGGTTTAAATTTTTTATTATTCCTGGATGTTCTCCACACTATAGTCGGCATTGTATTATATGAATACATTGTTGACTGTACCTTCATCGACACGATTACTATTTTCATTTCCAACTGTTATGTCATCGGCATTCTTAGAATTTTGTATAATGCCGACTAAAATGAAATTAAATAACTTATAGTAATATGGATAAACCTTGACGACTATGAAGAAGTCTTCATTTTATATAAACTAAAACATGCCGACTGTAACATTCTTATTACATTGAGATGTTCTCAACACTTAATTAGAGCATACAAACCTTAAAAACTTAACCCTAACACATTTGGGACATAGATAATATCTTTTTCCGGTACACAATTTTTTAGGAGAGGTAATTAGCTTCATCTTACCGTCGCAACATGGATATGTGCATGGTAGAAGGTTGATTTTAGCAACTTCATCTTCATAAGGAGCTAGGCGCTCATCTATCCAATAGAAAAACCCACAACAGGTGCATTTTGAAGCATACAACTGATATATATCCCCTATTGCAGCTTTCATGAGAAATAAGAACCCCTTACAACCATCAATAGTGCATTTTCTTCCTTCAAAGGGACAATCATTTGCAAAATGACCACTTAGTGTACAAAGACTACAAATATTTGGTTGTGTTGCACTTGAAACTTCTATTCTTTATGCAAGGTTGAAGATGAAGTTGAAAGTGCTTTTATAATAACAACACACTTAATGTCTTGATTTTGAAAATTCTAGCCGTTGAGCATTCAATGGGTTGTACTTTTTACCTAAAAAGTAATATTTTTATACTACTAACATTAACATGTTATAGTAAGTCGGCAAGGTCGAGCATTTAAAACCATGCCAACTACCTATCCTGACAACACTGTAGCAGAAATCATGGGATGGTCGGCAAGGTCGAGCATTCAAACCATGTTGACTTATTATGACTCTAATATTATTTAAACCTGCAGAAAAAAGAATAAGTTAATGAAACAAGTGAAACTGAAAATTAACATAAGTTTAAGTGTTACCGACAAGTCTAAAACCACAATCTAAGAGTTCACAACATAATGTTAGAAACGTAATAATGCAAACATAATAAGTTTAAGAGTTTCATGGATCCTTCTCATTGTTGTTATGTTCCTCCACATCACTAGCTTTTTCACCAGCATCAACTTTTTCTTTTCCCTTCACTAGACCTATGTAGTCACCAGCCTCGTTGTAATAGGGGTTCACTCCAGAAAAGTCAGATGCCTTGATAAAAATTCTTGGATCAAGCTCCTTTTCTTTCTCCTCTGATGATGTGCATTCAACATAGTTAAGGGGATTGCTATGACAATTCATAAACCTTAGAAATTCTTCAGGATCTTTTTTACCCATCAGAAGTAACTTTCTTACAGTGAAATTCTCTTCAGTTTCATCAGAAGTATTTTCTAAAGTAGGACGAAGCTTGTCAATTCATTCTATTAGCTCTGCTGCATTGTTAGGACAAGGGATATGTTTTATGTTTTCCTATGGGAACCTAAACAATACGCAAATAAAAGATATGAAAATTTTATACATTGAAACATGGTTCTAGTCACCTATTCAGCATGGTCGATAATCTAAACATTGCCGACTAATAGTTAGTCGGCAGGGTTGTATTCATCTACCACGCCCACTAAAACGTAGCCGGTATGGTCATATTCAAGAAAGATCCCGACTACTAACTCAGGAAAATAAAGTTTCTGTGACATAAAGTTGCGATGGTACAAGTATAAGAAGATGCCAACTAGAGAAAAGTCGGCAGGGTTGGTAATTGATTACCATGCCGGCCCTGGTTAATGTTTCACTGTCGCCATGACAGTTATGAAAAGCCTGGACCATGCCGACTACCACTTACATCCTAAGGCTGACATCCTATTTTTCAAAAAACCATATAGACTAAAGACCCTGAAAATCATCATTTAAGATTTGTAATCTAATATAACAATCAAAACACACAACACAATAATGGGTTTGAGTTTAAACATCACTTACAGACTTCTTTTCACAAGTGGATGGTTCTTTTCAACATTCTTAGGGATTGTACTTTCGGGTTTAATTATTTCACTAGTTCCAATTTTTCCCTTACCTTTTGTCTCTGATTTGGATCTTTTGATATTACCTGTTGAATCTTTATTGCTGCTTGATCGTTTAAAACCAACCATTTTTCAGGAAAATCAAATTGGACGATTTGCAAAGAGGTTGATGGAAGGTGTAGAAGAAGAAGAAGAAGAAGAAGAAGAGAAGATAAACATTTTTTAGGTTTTTAATTTTAAGGTTATCTGATTAAGTAATACGGCTAATCAGTTCAAGGGTATTAAAGTGAAAATACCCATTTTACCCCCCTTAGCAAGGGCACTAGGTCCATTTAAATTTGGGTATACCCCAATCTCTCCAGGATACAAAATTCGGTGTAATCAAATCAAAAGTATTTATACTTTTTCAGCAACATATACTACAACACTTTTTTTGTTGTAAATATCAAGTATGTATAAAGTCAAACGTAGTTTATCAATAATATTTGCATGGGAGAGTCGTTAAGTGGACGACGACTTCAGCCCGGTGTTTTATTAGGACACATAAAATGCGTAAATATGTATTATATGGAAAACTTCACGAATGATTCATGAGCCATTTTTGAACTTTCTGTTAGAGCATAGGTCGGTTGAACTCACCAAGTGTTGGTGTTGATGGTGGATTTTCGACAAAGGCTAAAATTGTATAATCATGATACTACATGTTTCTGACCCGGCTTCAGGAATGTATGTGAAAATCATATTTTATGATCCGTGAACCATTTCACGACCTCTGACTGAGCGAGCATCCCTCTCAGAGCTATGATGACTATGTCCCTCGAAAAGCCTCTCAACTGAGATTTCGACACTTTGCACATTTCATCATCACCTCTACGTAGAATCAAAATGATTAGACGGCTCCTAGACATATTGTATGCTAGTATAGAGCCTAACGTCTTCAGGACCTCACGTTATTCGTTGTTCCCTGATTATGTAGAGAGAATGTGTATAGAATCTTCTAAAGATTGGACGGATCCTAGACATATTGCATGCTAGTATAGAGCACTAACGTCTTCAGGGCGTCACTCTATTTGTTGTTCCCTGACTATACGCGCCCTCAGAACGAGTATGATGCTTCCATTATCTCATATCTAGATTCTGCAACTCATAGGTTAATTCTAGCGTGTCATCCATCAATTGAATTCCTAGAAAATAATTTATTTATCTTATTACTTTGTTCCATGGCTGATCCTCAGCTGGATTCCATGGAATAGTAATATATAATCATTTTATCTCATTACTCCGTTCCATGGCTAATCCTCAACTGGATTCCATGGATTAGTAATAGATAATCATTTTATTTTATTACTCCATTTCGTGGATGATTCTCATCTGAATTTCATGAATTAGTAATGAATATTCACTGATCGGGCATCTGGGCCACCACTGAGTAAGCCCCGACAAAATGGTGTGAGTGTACTTAGAAATGATGCACGAACGATCACCCGAGCACACGAACGAGCATTCAAAAATATGGACAAACGAGGAAACTTATACAAAATAGGGAAGAAAAATAATAATAATAAAATAATAAAAGAGGTGCCTATGGGACCTGGCCCACCGGACGACTTTTCATGTCGCCGTGGCCGGCGCCTCTTCCCATTATTTTATTTTATTTATTTTTCCTAATCTCATAAAAACTCCTTCATTTGAGCAAACTCCCGCGTTTAAGCAAAACTCTTAGTTTCTCCATATTTCCTTTGCACGATGAAAAATAATTAAAAATAGGGAAAGGTGTCATGGGACCGGGCCTACTATCCGTCCGGACACACCCTAGCCGTGTCCGGTCCCACACCTTATGATCCCTTATTCTATTATTATTATTATTTCCTTCATTTCATGAAACTCCTCCGTTTGAGCAAAAACCCCGGTTTTTCCATATTTTCTCAAATATTGCTCAAACTATCAAAAGGACAAAAAGTCAAATGGTCACATGATTTGGCTCCTCATGACAAATATTAAAATACTATTATTTTAATATTCTCAAAATATTGATTGCACGAGCAAAGTTCTACTTTCTCATTAGAGCAAAATCGAGAGTTTCAGTCAAGATCAAACTCTTCTGAAAATCCAAAATATTGCTCGAACACGCGTCAGAAAAAATCAAAATTCTCAGAATTGAGACACTGACAATATGGTGACACGGGCATGCCTTGATCGACCAAGTTCGACCCTTAGGCTTGCAAGGAGTCGATCCCACACATCTTCTTAATTTTTACCTAATTAACTTTCTACAGTTCATATTGGGGTCCAAACTCTTTCCAACCAACTTGGAACTTGCTCAATCGACCACCAGCTGGTCCCACTAGATGGTCCCTCTCTCGCTCAGTGATTGATTTTCAGTAAATCATCAATTGATCAACAACCGATCAAGGGGTTTTGAACTGAATGCTCTGCAAATCATAATTCTGAGCAAGTTTAAACACTAATAATTTTATGTTGATCTAGCAATCAATATCTTGATTAATTATATAATATTCGGTCCAGCTACCAATATTTTAATTAATATTTTATTTGGTCGTACTACCAATAATCGTTCAAACGAGAAATATTTTCTCAAACTATTAATATTGGTTCAACTATCAATATTCAGTAATCCATCGAACGAGTAATATTCGTTCATACGAGACTAGTAATATTGATTCAACTATCAATATTTGATAATTCATTAATTGAGCAATATTTGCTTGGACTATCAATATTCATCATGTTGATTTAATTATCAACATTCATTCAAGAATTATAAGTATGTCCCAGCAGACACGTTTAATCTATCATAGAGCATTTGGAAATCATGCTCGACTGAACAATACTTAAACTCATTATATAATCAAGTCAAAAATTGTCTAAATAAATATACGTCTGCCTTGCAGACTCCACAAATCATGAGGCATCAATCATGTCACATGGGGGATATTAATTAGTGTTTCGGTCTGGAGGCCTATGGCACGTGTGTTCATCTATGATGAGAAATGTGAGTAAGTCGTGCAAGTAGTTGAGGGAGTTAGCAAAGTAGTGGGTAGACAATCAACCAAGTATCCGCACGACCTGGAACTGGTTTAACCACGATTTCCCGCTTTCCCACTCTTTCACTCGAGCAACCGTCACACTTACTGGAGGTCAATGTGTCTACATTCTGGCAATATAAATAGGGAAATTTCTTGTTTGGTCCAAAGCCCATATAGTTATTTATTATAGGGTCCAACCATATTTTATCCTTATCCTACGATCCAACATTCTTTGAAACAAGGAAATGACTACTATACCCTATTGCTAAATATGTGTGAAAGAACAGACTTCTCAGTATGCCATATATATACTTCTTTTATTTCAATATTTCATATATTTACTACTGATTCATAATCCAAAAATCAAATGCATGTCAAAAACAAGTAATGAATCTATGAAAAAACATAATCGAAACACTTTTATTTTCATTATTCCATATATGTACTTTTGGATCAAAAAAAAGAAGATAAAACTATAAATATAATAAAATCAAAGCAGTATTTTTCAGTATGTCATACATGTACTGCTAATTCATAATCTAAAATTCAACTGCATGTCAAAAAAAGTAATGAATCTATGAAAATACAGAACCGGAACAATTTATTTCAGTATATTCCATATATGTACTTCTAGATCATATAAAAAAAAGAGGAAAAAACTATAAAAAATATCTAAACAACAACAAACTTCTCTCTCACGATCCCATTTCTACTCTGATCTCCCATACAAACACTACCTGTAAAAAACAGTTCAACATTTATTAGTCTATAACGTTCGAGAACCATTTCAGAAACGAAAAAAATCAGTTTCGATTCAGAGAAACCAAAACCAAATCAATGCAGTATTTTTCAGTATGCCATATATGTACTGTAGTATTTTTCAGTACTATGCCATATATGTACTTATGAAACACTTTTATTTCAGTACTCCATATATGTACTTCTGGATCAAACAAAAAAAAAAGGTGATAAAACTTAATAAAATAGCAAAATCAAAGTAGAATATTTCAGTACGTCATATATGTACTGTTGGTTTATAATCTAAAAATCAGGTGTATGTCAAAAACAAGTAAAGAATCTATGAAAAACATAATTGAAACACTTTTTTGTCAGTATTCCATATATGTACTTCTAGATCAAACAAAAACAACAATGATAAATCTATAAGAAATAAGTATTTTCATTACGTCATATATGTATTGTAGATTTATAATCTTAAAATCATAAGCATGTCAAAAATAAGTAATCAATATATGAAAAACAGAATCAAAATACTTTTATTTCGGTATTCCATATATGTACTTCTAGACCGAACAAGAAAAATCTCCAAAACTATAAAAAATAACAAAATTAAAGCATTATTTTTTAGTACGTCATATATGTACTATTCATTTATAATCTAAAAATTATTGCATGTGAAAAGCAAGTAATGAATCTATAAATAAAAAAATAGAATCGAAACACTTTTATTTCAGTACTCCATATATCTACTTCTGGATCGAACAAGAAAAATATCCAAAACTACAAAAATTAAAAATTAAAGCATTATTTATCAAAGCGCCATATATGTACTGTTGATTCATAATCTAAAAATCAGCTGCATATAAAAAACAAGTAAAGAATCTATGAAGGAAAAGAATCGAAACACTTTTATTTCAGTATTCCATATATGTACTTCTAGATCAAATAATAAAAATCTCCAAAACTATAAAAAAACTATAAAATTAAAAAAATATTTTTCAGTATACCAAATATGTACTGTTGATTCATAGTCTAAATATCAGCAGCACGTGAAAAACAAGAGAACAGTATGAAATCGAACTACCAAAACCGGAAAAAGAAAGCGAAAACATTGTGAAATCGATCAGATCTTCATGATTCAGTTGAGAAACAAAACAAAAATAAAGAAGGATTGGAGAGAAGATTACATAACATACTTGTAAAACCACGAAACATCTTGAGAAACCCTGGGTCTAAAATTCATAAACGGAAGAAGCAAAGAAGCGGAGAGGGAGACAGCGAAAACTAATCTGGGAAGAAAAAGAAAATTGAGAAAAGTTGGCTTATATTTCTGTTACAGTAGAAGGCTATTTTGGGAATTTTGGAAATACGCATAATAGGTCACATACGTGTATAGAACTAGCGATTAAACATTTGGGTCCAAAAATTTATTTTCTTAAAAGCTACGGACCTCCGATTAGAGCTTCTTAATGGGTAGACCTTCCATTAAAGAGGCCCATAAGAATATTACCTACTGGTAATTCCTACATATAAATAAGTCTCTGAATTCGTGATTGACAGGATAGACAACGTTCATCTAAACCCAGAATTCTCAGTAACTCTCAACAGAGCAGAATTCACTCAATCACTTAGAACTTATTTTTTATCTGAACCCAGCAGTTCATGAAACTTGCAGAAACCTACAACACATTCACAATCCTTGACCACCATTGATCTAGCACACTTCTCAGCTTCCCTCCTGAAAAATCGGGAGTCTAACAACCTCACCCAATATTTCGATTAGCAATCTGTATGGACAACTCCGAGTTGTTTTCTAGAGAATCAACTAGACTCAATCATTAGAAAATATCTCAAGGAGTTATTATCTCAATCTCTCAATTTGATTTACTCAAGCAAATATGATTCGCGAGTCTAACCAAACAGAGATAACTTGGATGGTACCAAAGACCAATATCCAAGTTTCAATCAATTTAAATCAACAACCTATAAGGTCGGATATTCTAATTGATTGAACAACGCACAACATGTATTATTTCAATTATATAACAAAATATAATGCGGAAAATAAATAACACAGACACCAGCATTTTGTTAACGAGGAAACCGCAAATGCATAAAAACCCCGGGACCTAGTCCAGATTAAACATACATTGTATTAAGCCGCTACAGACACTAGCCTACTCCAAATTAACTTCGGTATGGACTGTAGTTGAACCCCAATCAATCTAACACTAATCCAAGGTATAATTATGCTCCTATGCCTATGATCCCAGCAGGATAATGCGCATTTGATTCCCTTAGATGATCTCACCCACAACCATGAGTTTCTACGACCCAAAGTCGAAGACTTTAGCAAACAAATCTGTCTCACACAGAAAAGTCTACAAGATAGATAAATTCGTCTCCCATGAATAAACTTATGAGTTTTGTTCTGTCTTTTGATAAATCAAGTTGAACAGGAATCAATCAATAAAACCAGACTTATATTCCCGAAGAACAACTCAGTTTTACCAATCACCTCACAATAGTCTTAATCGACGCACTGAAAAAAGATATTGTGGAATCACAAACGATGAGACGAAGATGTTTGTGATTACTTTTATATCTTGCCTATCTGAGATAAAAATATCAAGCCAATTATTACAATTGGACTCGTACGATAGAAACAACAAGATCAGATCACACAACTACAAGAAAAATAGTATCGGTCTGGCTTCACAATCCCAATGAAGTCTTTAAGTCGTTTACCTAGTTTTAGAAGAAGAAAACCAAAGGTTAAAGGAGAATCGACTCTAGCTTAGCAAACTAGTATCACACAGAATGTGTGGGGATTTGGTTTCCCAGTTGCTAGAGTTCTCCCTTATATGGTCTTTCAAATCAGGGTTTGCAATCAATGTTAGCTTAGTAACAAAGCATTCAATATTCACCGTTAGATGAAAACCTGATTAGATACAAGATAATATCTCTCAATCGTTAGATCGAAAACTTAGATTTCCATACACACATGTACTTGACGATTTTGGGTTTGTGTAACCGTACCCAAACGTGTACAATAGTTGGTTCAATATTAGTCAACCAAATGGTTAGCCAAATGATAAATTTCATATCAACCATATTTTTCTTCACCATAACTAGTCCAAATGACTCAAATGAACTAGTTAGAGAGTTGTTCAATTGCTATGAGATCTTATGTACTACACAAGACACAATTAAAGCAAAAACGATGTGATTCACTTGAATCGATTCATGAACTATAAAGCCACGGTTTGAAATATCATTCCTTAGATAATTTAGATAAGTTCACGAACATCGTTTTTAGACATAACCACTCAAGTTCGAAGACTAGGCTCGCGGACTCAAGTTAACCGGTTGGAGTTCACAAGATCCAGCAGAAATTCTCGGGTTCGAGAACTTCCGTCAGTTCACAGACTGAGTTCGCGGACTGAAATCGAGCTACAACTCCAGCAGAAATTCTTGGGTTCGAGAACTACGTACGTTCGCGAACTGAGTTCGCGGACTGGGTTGACTGCTCAAGTTCCGGTTTTCACTTGATCAACAAAGTTCGCAAACTTTGGTTCAAGTTCTAAGGACTTATACATATATGTGTTACCACAACAATGTTTATATCCTCTAGTGATTATATTGTCTAAACTCTCATTTCAACCATTGAAACATTCTCAGAGGACGTCATATAGTTATTATTCACAAACTAGTTTTCGTCAGAGCAATTTCCAAAGTGATTGAAACATAACATGACTTTCGTCACTAGGAAAAGATGAAATTGGCTAAAGAGAAAGCTTTGCCAACACACATTTCGAAAAATAGATAAGCGAGATATACTCAACTCGAAATATCACATGTGTATATTCTTTGTCTATATAGTAATATAACTTTTGTCTCAAGATAGGAGATAGAGTAGATAGACTTTCGAGTGATAGATAAGTTCAAGTCTCCACATACCTTTTAGTCGATGAAGATCCACTGGTTCCTTGAGTAGTCCTTCATCTTGTATGATGATTGCCATGGGGTTCTTGAGCTCAACTACACTTTCTATTCTAGTCTGAGACCTTAGCTATAGTAGAATAGAAATCAAGACTTTATAGTTTTGATCACTAACATTGACATACATGCGAGTTCGACCGAGCAATGCTCTAACACCTCCAACAGATCTACCATCTTCCTTTTTGTGACCGAATTGACTCTGGAACGTTCATTTCTTGGTTTAGTTCGGATTCCTACAATTGATCTCTCGAACTTAAAGAACTCCCGTGCAGTGCATCTGTTTGAGGTTAAGCAGTTTTCTCGTTCGAGGAGTCCACGTCCGCACGTTTATCTCTTCACTTCCTAAAAAACCAACAAATCATTTTTCCCTATCAACACATTGGCGACTACAGTGGGAGATTAATCTCTAGGTTGCAATCCCAACTTTCACAAAAATGGTAGATCTTAGGTCAGGTTCAGTTCAAATCCTAAATTGAACGGTGCTAGCTCTAGCAACAACAATGGTGTTACTCCAGTCACTCCGGCTTCTAATAGTGGCGCTACTAACACCACCCTTCCTTAAACCAACATCGAAAATAATCCTCTCTTTGGTCTATCTCCTGAAGAAATCAGAGAAAATCCATCCACCATAACTGATCTCATGAAGATTCAGGAAATTTTCGCCTAGAATCAAATAGACATGGCTATAACACATAAGGAGCTATGTGCTCATCCTAAGAATCTCACAGACAAGTTGTAACTTGAACAAACTCAGCCCCAGTATTAGTCAGAGAAAGAAAAAAGAAAAGCCAAAGAAACATCTCCGGACGTTGATCCTGAAGTCTCTCCAATTCATGTAGCAGATGATGAAGTCCGCAAGGATGAAGATAACCCACCAGTGAAAGAATCTACAGGTTTCATCACTCGTGAAGACTTGGAATGCTTTATGGAGGATCGGGGAAAAGACAAGATATCGCTTGTTCACCGTCACCTACCTTCATATCATTCCGCTACACAGAGAATTCATCTCCCGAAAGGCTATACTTCTCCAATTTTCACACTTTACAATGGAACAGGAAATGCTCGAGAACATATTTCTTGATTCCTAGAAGCATTGGGAAAACACGAACACAACCATGTTTTCCATCTGAAGGAATTCTCAAAGTCTCTGCCATGCAGAGCATACACCTGGTACAATAACATTGCACCAAGGAGCATCACCAGTTAGGGAGAAACGGTTAATGCTTTCTACTGGAAATACTTCTTCATCTCGGAACAAGTTACTCTCTATGATTTAGGAAAAATATCTCAGAAGAACAATGAGCAGTCGAACGACTATGTGAATAAATTCATAGTCCAAGCCTTGGATTGTCATGATCCAAATGTTATTGAACAACAACTTATAGACTTGTGCATTAACAGAATGATCCCAGTCTACAGAGTCTTACTGGAGAACCTCTGATTCCATACTTTCTCAAAGCTTCATGAATCATCCAAATGATCAGCAACCACTGCTCCAGCCTTACTAGAAGAAAAAAAAGATACAAAAATCGAGGAACCGCAAGAAAATCAAGGGAGTACAATGCGCTTGATCAATAAGCAGTACAATCTTCAACCTTCCATGAATGTCGCTGAAGGGAGCTAGAGGAAGGCCGGGGAACATCAACATAAGAATGCTTATCCAATAATCCAGCCTACAAAAGCATTAAAGAAGGACAACCAAACTCGAAATGCACAAGCACCGATTCAACATCAACAAAATGACCAAACATAGCTGGATTTTCCTTTTCCCATTAAAAAGGTGGTTGAACTATTAGAAATTTGGATCCAATATGGTGCAATCAAATTTCCTCCTGTCAGGAGAGACCCAGTAGAGGAGGAAATGGAAAATCCACGTTATTGCCACTTTCATAGGTTTGTCAATCACCCAACAAGCGATTCTAGAATCTTGAAGCCCATATTCAAATATAAGGCCGTTTTGGGAGAGTTGGGGACTAAAGGGGTGCACATGAATCCTCTTACGCTCTCTGAACAACCTGTAAAGGAAGCAGTTTAGTCTTTGATCGATTATGTATGTGAATTACTTTATCTGTCAAGAGCTCAAAGGAAAGACATGTTCATGGATCTGAATCACATAGTGTCAGGGAAACACATGTGTATTTCAGAAGCAGTCCCTGAACCTCCAACAACAGATAAGGAAATGTAGAACTGGGGACTTCTCACTATAGTTAACCTCAAAGGAAACGAATTCAAGAGAGCATTTGTTGATGTTGGTATTATTGTCAATATTATCCCTTTGAAGACTCTCAAAGTTGTAGGTATCACGCGAAAAGAAGCCACTCATGCTCCTATATCTATCAAGGATCATGAAGAAACACTTTGAGATGCATACGGCTTCATCATTCTCAAAATAAAAATTGGTTCAACCTGGACATAAACCAAATTTCACATCATCGGGGAAGATCCGGGATATGAAATGATCCTCATACGGACGTGGATCAATGCTGAAAAGGTCACTACTGATGAAGCAACTTTAATTTCACATTTCTCTGACGTGGAAAGCTCTGACTCCGAATAAATAAGGGACACTCCATCAGAACACCTGGAGGAACTCAAAACACTGATGGATTTGAAGCAAGAACCTAGATAAGACGCGTTAGCATTTCTCAAAAGATCACGCAATGAGGCAAGTCTCATCCCTCCTCATGTGTCCATATTATCCACTTCCAAACATGCTCTACTAGTCCAGGGACTCTACTCCATCAACAACCTGGTTGTTGCAAGACGCTATGAATGGGTAACCTCACCTCAGCAATATTTTACTAAGTGGTTGAATGTGGAGCCCCTCCAAATCAAGCATATCACTGAGACATTCATTGATGAAATGATGTCTAAGCATTATCTTGGATATTCTCCCATAACCTTGTATAAGTGTCCACATGTGCCACAAATTTGGAAAGCTCCAATGCCTGCACGAGTGTGGAATCCCACCGTGAGAGGAATGCCAAACCAGCAGAAGATATTCAGAGCACGAAAGATCAATCCTAACAAGTTTCATGAAGGAGATCTAGTTCTAAAAGCAACTAAGCGCAATATTCATTTTGCAAGGAAATCCAACTTGGAAGGACCTTTTATGATCGCTAAGTATGTGGATGGTGGATACTACAAATTAATCAACATGAATGACAAGGCGAGCGTGGAAATAATACACGAGAATTGGCTCAAAGCCTTTGACGCCTGAGATGTTAGACTTTGAGGTATCAGGTGTTTGAGGCATGAACATCTAAAACAACTGGATTTGGCATTTAGGATTTTTTTTCACTATATTTTCAATTCCTCCAAAATGTTTGCAATACTTGCATTCAGTATTTGAATTCAAAAATTTATCAAAGTTCAGTTTACTTATCCAAAAGAAAATCCTCAATCCACTTATCCAAAAGCGATCAAAAAATCAAAGCCAAAATAAAACCTCACATCTCTCATAAATTCAAAAGTTCAAGAGACTATGGAAGAAAAAACTAAAGGAAGTCTGCAAAGTAAGATTTTTGCTCCTCTGTATCCTTCTAGACTTGCAAAGCCGCCTTCTCCAACTCCACTTATTCGGACAATCTAGAAATATTGGCCTCCTTCTCCACCACATCATCACTGGGAAAGGGTATGGTCTTCTCGCGTGCATCCTTGATGATATTAATTTTCCGACGTAGCCATTTCAAGTTGAAGCGAAGTTTCTCAGAATTCTCCAAATTGTACTCCCAATCAAAGATTACATCTATAGTAACATCAATTCTAGCTCTGGGTCATATATCGTATATAACACGCAAGATAGCTCCTACTTTCATTGTCAAGAAATAAGTACGTTCGGGATTTTTGGTAACGGTGATATTACTATACCTCTTCCATAACTCCTCATACATGCTGGCATATCTAGTAAGAACATTAAATCCGCCAACTAGCTCATGGTATGGGAGTAACTCACCGAATGGATAATCAAAGACAATCCCTGTATTAGGGTATTCATGTACCATACAGGTTTCAATCATTGGAGCAACTTCTTATATCATTGGAGCAACTTCTACAATCATTGAATCAGTTTCTTCTATCGCTGGAGCAGGAACAATTTCTTCTATCACAATTTTTTTTATTTTTGGCCCGGTTTCTTCCATCTCTGAAGTAATGGCGACTTGAGCATCGTTTTCTTCAACAATTTTAGTAGAAACATTCACACGAACCTAAGGTGCGGAGATGGTAATATCATCATTTTGATTCACCATATTGTTCGAATCATCATTATTGGCCCCATTACCTTAAACTTCGTCATTTGACAACTAATATGAAGATTACATGGGATTAGAACACTCCAAGCATGGAAATCAAAATTAATCATCAAATTAAGAATGTAAGTGATCTAACATCATCAAAGTTATTCATTATGCATTCAAGACAGGAGCAAATAGTGTAAAAGTCATAAAAAGACGTTTTACAACAAGCTCATCTGAGGAGATTTTACACTGCACTGTATAAGATGACGAACTAGGAGAAATTGATAAGGAATATAAGGTTGATTCATATGTCATTGTCTTCGTATGGATGTTCTTTACAACATATCCAAAATTTACATCAATTGGATAAATGAGTAAAAACATGTGGCCGAAACATCGAACTACATGACAGCTGAAAAATTTCTGAAAGCTTCCTTGAAGTTTAATGTTTCATCGATTTCGACCTCTAAACATTCTCAAAACTCTTGCTAAGCTAGTAAATTTCCTAGGCATGATAAAACATAGGTAGATCGCGAAAATATGACATCGGATGAAGATTCTACAACAATTTTTCTAAAAGATTGAGTTCTAAATTTTCTGATGATGTATTTCGACAAAATCCTTCGATTATTCATATGGATTCTTATTCATTAATTCACAAAGAAGCGATTTCATACTTCTATGAAGAAAGTAAAAAGATGCACACTTACTTGAGTGGTCTCTAAACAGTTCTAAGGATCAATGTTGCCGGCGTCACCATTGGGAGCAATATTACCTTCATTCGGTTCCGCCTCTTGAGAGTTTTCTTCATCACCATCTTTCGAAGATGAATGAGCAACAACCCTTTCCATGATGAGATACTCCTGGATAAATCAACATCAATCATTATTATTTCATTCAAGAAATATCATAATTGGTTATGCAAAGAAGTACTTACATCGAATTCTTCTTCATCGACATTGGATTCATAAATTGCTTGCCTCGGAGCAAGCTGAAGACCATCAAATTAACAAATATTTGTCTTGTGATCCTAATTACACAGATAATAAAAATTCATGATAGAAGAAGCATTGACAACTCACCAAAGAAACAATTGGGGACTGTATACTATTTGGTAACATCCTGTGTGACTACTAATTTTCCCATAGTCTACGTAATGTATACAGCTCAGAGAATCAGATACTAAGTAGTATTGATATATTTGTTGAACTGATAATGCTAAGTAATAAAAGATACTCAAGATCACAATAATAACGAAGAACACAAATGTAAAGTAAATGTTAGTAAGTTATCATGAGACACAAGAGATTACGTGGTTCAAATTTTATCTACCTCCACGGGGTAATGAGTGATTATTTTTATTAAGTTGTGGTGGTTACAAAGATCTTAAATGCTTCCCAAAGTAATAGAGAGAACTCAAGTTGAAGTAAATACTTAAGTACTAAACATTAAAAAGGTCTTAAGACTAGATTTTCTTCTCCTATATATTAAATGCCCTTTGTTTGTTGGTAAATCTTGGTATTTATAGCCCCTTCTGTTCCAGATATATCTTTGTTGTCTTTGGGTCCATCTTCCCATGATATACCTTTCGTACAAATGGTACCTTCGTTCATCGCACGCTTTCTCCAGTCGGAATCTTCCACCTCAGCTGACCCACGTTCCTTCGGGAGCTTCCCAGCCTTCGTACAGATTGTACCTTCGTTCACCGCTAGCCTTCGTCAGTCAGACTCTGCCACCTCATCTCTCTCCACGTGCTTTGGTTAAGCGTGTATATAAAATATTTGCACATTTAATGCTGATTGGATATGTCATCTACCTCTGTACCTTCGCCAGCTGCCTCTCTCTAGGCTATGTTCTACTTTTCCATCTTAGCCATCGAGGTATCCTTCCTTGGGATAGGATAAAGTAGATCTGCGAAGGTATCTTCTGCTACTCAGATTCTTGTGTGTAGCGGGGGCTACGCAGTTATCCTACACACGACCACTAAAACCATGACACGTGCTCCAAAGAATATTGGTATTCACAGTTTTCCCTTTTTCTTTCATATTCTACCGTTTGGTAGGATTGGAAGAAAAAACTTCCATAATGCCGCCATTTTTGCACGTACCGGTTGGGTGGTCCCCATGTGTTCTCTCTTGCAATAACTTCCCCTTGAATTTTGGGACATCCAAATTTTTGGATTTACTAGCCGCCTATAAGAAGAGAATAAAAAAAGGAATTTCATTAACTTTCCCCTCTCCTCATGAACTGTCGCTCTCTATCCCTTTCTCAGAGATTTTTTATCTCCTTTTCTGCCAACTGCTGGTTTGCTCTTCATCTTCCAAAGCTTTTGCTTGCTCTTCATCAATCATGTTATCATATACTCGCCTTTTATTTTGATGTAGCTTTTCGTATCCTCCATGCTTGGTCATGTTTCTCTTTCTTTGGTTGTTCGAAGTTGTTATTGTACTTGCATGTGAGAATTTTGATTCTTCTTTGTCTCTTCATGTTGTATGGGAACTTGGGTTCCATTTCATGTTTTCACCATGAATGTATCGTGATTGTAGGATCATAATATCGCCACAACAACACTCCTGCGAGATTTACAGCGACAACTCTGCGAGTTCTTCAACAACACTTTGCGAGTGTCACAAGATAAATTAAAGAGTTACGTAATAGCTGACGAATGAAGAAACACGAGAAGAGCATGTTTGCCCTGCGATGGGAACGACGCTTGCGAGAATGGACATTATAACTACTGCGATAATATCGCAGGTCAGATCCTAAATTAAAGGACAACTTAGCTGTCACCCACTATGTAACTGTCCTATATAAAGAGATCCAGTAGATTCAGAAAAGGATGATGTATTTTTTAGTGTTGAGAAAGTCTCGAGGAAAGAGAAAATTCAAGAGGGCGGTTGTATTCTTGATTTCTTCCATTTCTTGTAAACATTTTTGAGAACCAAATGATAAAGTGTTGTTTTTAATCTTCAATTATGTGTTAAATACTGTGAATTCTTATCAAGGGTGTAGTGTAGGATTTCCTGCAACTATATTTTGGCGCCCGAAACAGGGATGAATTGATGATTATTTGAAGAAAAAGATAAAAATTGACATTCTGATTGGAAGGAATTTGGAACAATTAGTGAAAGATCTTACGCAACATCCAAGAGATTACTAAGATTAATGGCTAGAAGAAGAAGAAACACATCATAACCACCAACAACCGTAAGGAGGAGTAAAAGACTTGCAGGTGGAAAAACAAATGAAATGGGAGAATCTTCAAGGATAAGAACAAGAAGAAATAGAACAAGGAATGAAGGAGAAAATCAAATTCGACAACCAAATCAACAAACACTAATACAAGATAGAGCTGTGGATTATGACAGAGTAAGTGTGCATACTTGGCGATCAGAATCGATGGAAGAAGCAGAAGATCGACAATTAAGAAATGAAAGAAGAGAAGAAAGAAACCAAGAAGTAAATGGAGGATTAATACATGGAGATGATGAAAATGAAACAGTAGAAGTTTTAAGACAAAGAATACAAGAAGAAAGGAGGATAGAGGAGGAAGAACGTGCGAATCTAACAAGACAGAATCACGAGTTAAGAATGGAGAATTTGAGATTACAAAGTAGGAGATCAAGAAGTACTGCTATATCAAGTTCAAGATCCTTTAGAGAAGAACCAAGGCAAAATTCCCCTATGAGAAATGCTAGAGTAAATATCTGAGAGGAAATGCAAAATCCAAATGAAGAGCAACGTCATGGAGAATAAGAGATGATTGATGATCGCTACGTTCCACACGGTGAAACTGTGAATGGTAGACATGATAATAGAAATAAAGAGCATGGAAATAACCAAGATGGTGGAGAAAATCGAGAAAAAGGTAGAATAATATTACATAGGCGAGAAATCCAAAGAAATCAAAGAATCATTGAGGAAGAAATTGAGGGGCATTATGCTGAACAAGCATGTCTAGCTTGCGAAAGGGAAAGATTAAGAGCAGAAGTGGAAGAACAAGAGTTCCAAGAAGCAATACGGCAGAATAATCATGACAATCGAGAAAAGAGACGCACACAAAATCGCCATAGAAATAATATCAATGAGGAATATGATAGAATACAAAGGAGAATAGAAAGACAACGAAGAGAAACGATAAGAAATGAAGAAACTCGCAGAGAAGAAATTAGAAGGCATAATCAGTTGAGAATTCAAGAAGGACGTGAAGAGGAAAATCACAGAAGAAGAAAAAATGAAGATGCAGATAAAGATACACAAAATCTCGCAAGACAAGAAAGACATGAACGCAGAAGAAGAGAAGCTGCACTGAAAAGACCAATTGAGAAAAATTTGGATGGGAATGAACAAATTTTAAGAGAGTTGGCAGAAATGAGGGGAATGTTGAATAACAGAAGAGAAGGAGGTAGAAGGCAACTTGATGAAGCCATTGAAGAGGCTGCGAGAACTCCATTCACTCAAGAAGTACAATTAGGAGGAATCCCTCCAAAATGCAATTTACCAGTATTAACCAGTATCTTAGATGGGATTACATGTGATGTTCAACATGTCAAGGCTTATGTTAGGTGTATGCTACAATGGGAAAACCATGATGATGTGTTATGCAAATACTTTGCATCTAGTTTAACTGGCGAAGCGTTAAAATGGTTCGAAGGCTTACCTAAAAATACAATAACTTCTTTCGACCATTTGCAAGCTACATTTCTGTGAGCATATATAAGCAAAAATTCTTAGTGGCTCGGTATTGAAGATGTGTTTGGGTTAAAATAGAGGATTGGCGAGAGTCTGCAATACCTAACCATAAGATGGAAGACAATGTGCAGTGAAATGGAAGGAAGAGTGGATGAGAGATACCTCATTTTATCTTTCATTAATGCAATGTTCGCAACCAATCTGTTGTACATACAAATTTTCAGAATCAAAAATACCATCACAATGACTGATCTACGAAAACTACAAGAAGAACACATTGCTTTGGAGGAAAAACAAAATGAGATGGAATCATATCCAATCGCAAACACCAGCTCAATAGCGGCAAATGGGAGTTTACTTCCTAAAATGATTAACAATGTGGCGAGCACCTCGCAGCCACAACAAGAGAAAGTGGTTATTGAAAACCAGCAGAAGTTAGTAGCCATGGGAAGTCGAAATCAAGAGGAGTATGAAAGAGAAAGGAATTATTACAATCGCGGTGGAAATAATAAAATTCAAAGACTTTATCAGCCGCAAGAGACTTATGGCGGTCAGAGGAAAAATAATTTTAGAGGGCAAGGGAATCAAAGAATAATATGGGAAGAAATTAAGATGCCACCCCAGAATGCTAGCATAGACAAAATTTGGGAGACTATCATTCTGATGGAAAATATACCATCACCCAGGAATATGGGAAAAGAGCCACATCAAAATAATCGAAATCAAGAATTTTGTCCTTATCATCATTTTCATGGACATTCAATAAATGATTGCAGGAATGTAAAAAGAATAATTTTGAGGATGATTGATCAGGTAAAGTTAAATCATTTTCTAATAGGACATCCGCAATCTCAGCAGTTACCACTAGCACCAGATATTCGCAGAGTAAATGCTGTAAAAGGAGCAGAAACATTTGTGATAGAGGTTGGAGCCAAGGTGAAGAATTTGTTCTGTTATTCCATCGTACATTCATACAAGACTATTGAGGATTTCCACGACAATGTTCTGAGCAGAGTCTTCGCGATAGACGTAGATGGAAGAGAGATAATGAATATTGCGAGAGTCTCGCCATTAGAGGAGTGGCAAAAGCAAACTATTTATTTCACTGCGCAAGAAGTACTAGAGCCTGGCGAGATGCATGACAACCCACTGGTGGTAAGGTTAGAAATAAATCCAAAACAAATAGAAGAAGAAGATGAAGAAAATGATGATGGTGAAACTGAGGATTCCTAGGCCATTAACAGAGTTTTAATAGTTACTAGAAGTTCAGTTGATATCTTATTTTATCATACTTACAGAACCATGGGTGGAAGAGACGAGGATTTGATACCATCAACATATAAGATCTATGGTTTTAACGGTACTTCCAATAAGCCCAAAGGAGAAGTTACAATGCGAATTCCATTAAAGGGGTTATCTTCTAAGATCCTATTCTGTGTTGTGGATATTGAATCACCTTATAATGCCCTAATTGGCCGACCTTGGCTGCATGGGATATTAGGTGTGGCGTCAACCTTCCACCAATGTATTAAATTTCCTCATCCTAATGGTGTTGGAGTAATAAAGGGAGACTGGGCTGATGGGAAGAAATGCTATGAAATTGATATGGAATATTGCGAGGAAAGGGCAGTAAAGAGCAGAAACTGGAAACGAAATATATAGCAAAAACAAAGAGGTGAAAAGCTGATGGTTGATACAATAGAGCGGCGAGAGGAGGGAATACTGCGAAATCAACATGAGTTGCAAACTGTAGATGGCGAGCATCTCGCAGATGGAGAGAAAACAACAAAACGCAACAAAAGGGGAGAAGCAGAAGGTAGTAAGTAGAAAGGTAAAATGATGAAATTTAAGAGGTTTATGAATAATTTGTTGAAGAAAATATTTCTAAAAGATATTTTGTTTGAATGAAAGAAATGAAATTGAAAAATTATACAAGAGTTGAAACGCAAATAAAGATAAGATCAAAGAAAAGAAATTTCATCAGAATTTAAATATTCGCAAGAAACGCGAATAAAATTTCGCATAGACATAAGAATGGGACGAACCTTTATGGCGTACACCCTAGTTCGCGAATAAAATTTCGCAAGAGGCAAATGTAAGACCTAAAGTGAGTCATATAAAGGGGTATCTCTTTGCGTGACTCAGGGATAAAGTTATACCGCTGCTGGAACCTGAGTCATGAAGATGTTGGGGTTAGAGAAAACCTATCCGGGGGAGGTACTTTGGATTTCCAACTATATAAGGTTATACCCTGGTTGGACGACCGAGGGTCTCTTCTAAGGAGTGCAGAGTATGACCAAGGCACCGAGGTAAACGGCTGAGCCAAGGGTGCCCGGGGCGTACGAAACTACCCTGGCCATCTTTGGAAAGTCTTGGCTATGATGCACTCGGCCCGAAGAAAACCCCACTTAGGGTGCAGTCTTGTAACTATAATCCATGTAGGCATAAAGGACAAGAGGATACGAAAACAACTAGTTGTTGTTAAGACCGGATGGGAGGAGCTAGTCTTGTATGGCCGATGTGCCCTTCTTGAAGGGGCAACCAGGGGGAAAATAAGGGCGGCACCCTCCATTAGGGAGATGATAAGTGTCTTAAGACGGTAATGTCATGGGGCTTTACGTTCGCAAGAACATTTAGGCCTGTCATATTGTCGCGTGACAAATAATATACAGAGGCAACAAGCCAAGAAAAAAAGTTAAGATGGGATCAATGGATTTTTACATGAAAGTGTAAAGACGTCCTGCAATTTCATCGCAAGACGGCAATGTCATGAGGCTTTGTTCTCGCAAGGGAACTTAGGCTTGTCATATTGTCGCATAGAAATTGACAAAACGCATATAATACAAGATCAATGTGTTTTTACATGGAAGTGTAAAGACGTCCTGCGATTTTGTCGCCAATACAAAATGTGGCAAGATAATACCTTTAACTAGGAAGGCATAATAAGACCACAAGAAAGCAAGATTGAATGACTGCGATATTGATGCAGAGATCATGAGATTTGTGATATTTACGCGAAAATCATAAAATATGCAACTGTTACTCGCAATGTAATCGCAAGGATTGAGGAAAAAATAATTAAATAGATTTTATTCACAACTAATGTCTAAATTCTACTCAATTTATTTCATATTACAGATGAATAACAAAGGCAAGTATGGGAATGAACAGAATGATGGAATTGTTATTCATCATTATATGATAAATTTACGTAGACATTATCATATGATACATTTACACAGATAGTTAAAGATTAATAATCATGTTGATTAACTATATTGCAGAAAATAATTGTTTTCTAATTCATACAGATAGAAGCAAAAGAAATTTATACATCAAGGAACCTTGCAGTAATATCACAAGAAGAAGGAGATTAATGTACAAATATTACAAGGAGATTAAAAAGAGGAAACAAAACTAGTTAGATCCATCATCATTCTCGCCAGATTTTTCTTCTTTATCTTCGCCAGATTCTTCATCTCTGCCAGATTCTTCAGCCTCACTATCAGAGATAACAAGGTTTGGAGTATTTGTTGGAACTCCCTCAGAGAGGCAAGGATACAAAGAGTGAGAAATGTTATGATCATCACAAACACCCTTGACGGAGTCATTGCGAACACCAACAAGGATATTACTAGAATTCGAAGTAGTGATCTTTAATTGTTCCTTCAATCTTGAATATTTTTCATTGCGAGCAGCAAGAGTCTTTCCGAGTTGATTCTTATTAGCTTCAAGTTCTCCAATTCATTCAGTATATCTCTTATCAACTCCTGCGAGTATATAACAACAAATTAAAAATTCTGCAAAGATAAGAAGATTAATGACAAGAAATTAATGAGGAAGAACAATTAGCAACCTTCTCTTTAGAAATCATGTATTTAATTTAGGCCGCTTGTTCAACATGAAGACTAACATCTACACCTAAGTTAGCTCTGGCGTTGTCAAGAATCTTTGCAGCCCAAGCAAATTCATCATCATCATTAATAAGAAGACAAGAACGGATTTGGATTTCTCTTTCAACAAGAATCTCTTTATCGCAGATAAGTCTATCTCTTTCAATTTGAACTTCAAGAAGGGTTTTATGAAAATCCGCTAAAGTTTGAGATCCTTGTCTAGATATACGATCTTTATCGTCTGAGAGATCACTGTTCTTGGCCTTTAACGTTCTAATTTCTTCCTTAGAATTGTGGTAAAAGCATTTGAATTTGTTAGCCATGTATAAACAAGATCTATGGTCAGTTTCTAAGAGGCGTAGATTATACCTGAGTTCATCTATGGAAAGAGAATTGATTCTATCATTAGAGGGATTATTCAAAGAGTTATTGAGAAGCTCTAAAATAGTATCATCGTCTATTGGATTTGGAAAAGAACGAAGGAATACAGCTTCGTCAGAAAGGACGTAAATATCTGGAAGAAGAAAAATAAGAAAAAATGCAAAGGGATACAAGATTAAAGAAAAAAAAAGAGATTTATTACCATAAAGTTGATCATTCGCAGCTTGGAGGCTTGCGACTTTTTCTCGCGAGAAAGAAAGATCAGTTTCCAACTGCTTGATCTTTTCTTGAAGGTCAGCTGACCCAGATTCCAATTGTCCGCGAAGACTAGCGGACTCAGATTCCAAATCCACATTCTTCTTGCGAAGAACGGCATTCTTCTTGCGAAAAGGTGCGCACCTCCTATAGACGATGCTACTATTCCAAATCTATTTTTTTTCTAAGTAACTCAACGTTAAGTTAAAATTGTACATCCAATGGCTTAGAAAAAAATTAATTATTGTTAACATGTACAGTATCCATCCCCGGACCAAAATTTCATGATAACCCAAAGCCAATGGCTTCGTAATGCAAATGTTGTTATTGTGTTTGATTAAACACATACTCGCGACCTAAAGCTTCATATAGGAATTTTGAATTTACTTGGTGACTAAAAATTTACCACTTTAACCAAAAGTTGATTTACATAGAAAAAATCAGATTAATGTCAAATTGTCAACACGATATGTATACGCATAGTCTTACCAAAATTTCCCACTAACCCAAAACCAATTGGCATGGCTTGTGTTATAAATATTATTACTCGTGATCTAAAATCTCATAAGGTGTTTTCGAATTTGCTTGATGATTCTAATAGACCATTTTAACCAAAAGTCAAGTTACATAAACAAAATCATATATAATCTGCACAAATTGCATCTCGTGGACGGTAATTACAAAACAATCATCAATTATCTCATAACCCAAAGTTTGTTATCTTGATTGGTGCAAAACCCATAATCAAGACTTAAAATCCCACACGGATTTTAGAAATTGCTTGGTGACTCAAAATTAATCATTTTATTGAAAGATCATGCTTATTTCGCAAAAATCATATTAGTAACAATATATCAAGATCCCTTGGATACGAACTATGTGTTAATGCATGATCTAAATTCTCGTAAGGGGATTTTGAATTTGTTTGGTGACCCTAAATCGACCACTTCATCAAAGGTGAAGCTACATTCCCAAATTAGATTAGTAACATCATAATATGCATTTGTCGACCAAGATCTCTTGGTAGCCCAAAATCAATCACCTCCTTATCTTTTTTTTTATTTTTTTTTTATAGTTATCGATTGATCAAAAATCACACTTGCGACCAAAAGTTATTTGATTTTTGTTCTTATGACCTCGGTAATATAATGTGCATAAGCGACAACTTGTCTAGGATATCAAAAAAAAAATATATGGAGTATATATTCAGTAAAACTTCAATAAATTAATAATGTTGGGACTGACAAATTCTATCAATTTAGCGAAGTATTAATTTATCGATAAATTAATAAGTTATTAAATTATCGAAACATTCTAAATTTAAGTTTCAAAAATAAAATAAAATAAAATAAAATATTTAAGTTAAACTTAATGGTTTCCCATAATAACAAATATCTTGAGATATTATTTTCAATTCAAACTAATGTGTAATAAATTTTTGGCATACTATAATATAACACAGTATAATATACTGCATAATATGTGCATAAATTTATATATCCTTTGATGTTAAAAGAAACAAAAAAAACAACAATACAAAAGAAGAGTGTAACAAAAGATTCGAAAAGCATTGTGTGACAATTGGGTTTCACTTAAAGTTAGTTTTCTGACATTCCATATCTATATTGACAATCGCTTCTAAACTGTTTGATAAAACTACCCTGAGAGTTTTCTGTCAGATTTGTTTAACTCAATATTGATGAACTCGATTTATGTTTATGTTTCAGATGGAGTTTGGATTCTTAATGAGGTTGCTTGAAAGAGGGTAAGACGATGAACTGAAGAAATTTTTGAGGTAATAATTGCTATATTGAGTCATGATTTAGCTAATCAATAAAAGTAAATAGTAAACACAAAACTTGAGGTGAACTTGCATTCTGTAGAGTCACTCTTTGCTTATAAAATAAGTAACTCTTGCTTCAGGGTAGCTGTTTTTGTAACTAGGTTCATCTTTTTTGGCATATAGTATCAAAAACCAAAAGGTAAGAGTATCGTTTAAGTACAAATTCTGTTATATTTTGCCTCGTTACGTAGTCTCTATCTCACTTTACTAACTTATGAGTATGTAGTTTGTTATACAAACTCATCCTAAATTGACTTCCAAAAAGTAAAGGAGGTTCCTACAAGGAGTGAAGGTGTTTCTTATTTTGCCAGACACCCTCTTAGTATGACGTGAGAATGCTAAAAACAAACATCGTTACCAACCCGTTGTGTGCCAGTTCCTTAATATCTGTGTATTGATTAACCAAAACCAATATTGGCATGTTTGTGCCTCTTATATTTCTTAGAGTTGAAGTGAAATTGACACTCTCTTTTCTGCAGAACAATAATGGGTCACATAAAATACCTGGAGACAGTTTGAAAAATGTCTACAAGTCTTTCGTGGCTGATTACCCAATTGTATCCATTAAAGACCCATTTGATCAGGATAATTGGGAAGACCATGCTAAGATGAACAGTAAGGTTGGACAACACGTGCACATCACCGGGGATGATCTCCTTGTCACTAATCCCACCGTATGGATATTTCTATCTGAATAATGAAAACATGAAATTATTGTTTGAATATCAGGCTTTTGATTTAACTATTATATGTGTGGTCACAGTATGTCGCAAAAACAAATAATCAAAGAGTGTCTAAGCACGCTGGATGGGGTGTTATCGCTAGCCACCGAAGGTAGTACTCAATACTTTATTGGTTATTTAATTTATTCATTTTATTAGATGCTGAACTAGTTTCTACTATATGGAGGATGCAGTGGTGAAACCAAGAATCCCTGTATTGCCGATCTCTCTGTTGGTTTGGCCACAGTGAGCTTGCTTGTTTATTTATTAGTTATAGTTGTTATCCTTTGCCTTTGTTTTCTATTTATATGTCTCCTTTGTACTATGTATGTGATAAATGAACTCTTTTGCGAAGTACATACTGGTAACTGATAAATGATAAAGTTTTCAAAACTGCTGGAGTAAAGATCAACGTTCGAGGTACTTGGTTGAGCCTTATTTTGTTTGATTTGATTTTTTTTTAGTGATATGACAAAGGGTATAGATGACTCTTACTTAATTGTCATCATTGGGGTTCTGTTATCTTCTATTGATTTATTTGATGATGGCTTTTAAATTTTCAGCGGAATTAAGTTCTATCATCAAATTCATACAAGTTGGCGAAACTAAGATTGGTTAGTTGATAATTTGTATTTGCTTATTATAAATTTTCTGCTCTCTCAGATAATTGCTTAATTTTGTGAATTATTCTCTTGTTAGGGGATCAATACCTATCTGAAGCGAATGTTGTCAGCACATCCAAAACAATGTTATACTTGATCATGTCAAGTTGATATTGAAATTCCAAGTTCGTTGAACTCTGACCCCGGCTCAATAATTACCTTTTGTAGTAGCAAATAATTTTTCTCAAGTTTTAAACTTCCCGTAGAGCTATCGTAGTCATATACTTCACCCTTGAATAATTACTTTTTGTTATTGTCTCTTGTTTCTAGCTTATTAGAATGTGGATATTTGGTTATATATGGTATTTTTACAGGCATCTAATTAGGATGGGTCTTCTTCAAATGAGGAATTGACTACCTATCTAGCTAGTACTACTCATTTCAATCTGCATACGGCAAATGAGTTTTCTTAATTTGTGTTCTTGTTTGCTTATGATTCTTGTAACTTTAAATTTATTTGTGAACAATAAAGTTCAATTAATTGCCTTGGTTGCACTTGTTTTTATTGGAAATAGACTGAGACTTTTATTGATGTTTCTATCTTCAATGTGATTCAGATGGAAGTGCAACAGAGTCTCTCAAGGAATTTGCTGGAAGTATTGAAAATTTCCTTGGAGCCAGAAGACGAAGTAGAAGGTTTTCTTGGAGAACATTATAAATGAATAAGAATGTGTCGCATGTTTGTTCATATTCTTTCTTTTTTTTTGCTAGAATCGTCTATGCTTGTGTTTTAATATTTTCTAATTACGACATCCGCATTCCAATGGCTTCTGACTAATTTAATTTCTCTTTTGTGGTTCAAAGGGTTTGTTGACCAGGGAACAAAAAAGTAAGGCTACAATTGTGTATCGTGCCTGCAATGTACTTTTGTTTGAGGTAGGACTCATCCGTCCAAAGAAAAGATGAGGAAGAAGCTGATAGTGACGTAGTTTACACCACCGATGAGGACGATGACATTGAACTTGGCGAAATGGGATTCTAATAGCCTGCATTTGGGGATGGTGCAGTTTATACACGTTCACATGTGTATAGTAGTCAAGTTTTTTTTTTTGTTGTTTATGAGGAATTTAACCCTTTTCTGTTTTGATTTGGTTGTGTGGAACTTTGAACTATGGAAACTGAAAGTGATGCCCAGATTCTGTCAAGTATGGATACTTTCGGGTTTTTTTAAAGTGAATTTTTACCACTTCATGAAACTACGACGTATTTTATTTATTAAGCTATAGTTACAAAGGAGTATTGTCTTTGTTAACTTTTGTCAATGGAAGTTCTGGCCTTAGCCTTGATTATTCTTAAAACGAAAGTTTGGCTTGGTAATTGTTAACAAACTGACATTTGCATTGACACGTAGTGTTCTATATGTAGTCGATGCACTTTTTAACCCATATTAGTTACTAAATTACTCTGCAACAACCTCATGTGTACAAAATTAAACTTTGATCACAATAACATGTCTAGACTATTGAGTATAGGGGCTTAGCGACAAGGAATACAACAATGCTTAGTCACTCCCTCATTAAATCAATTACTCCTCTTAAGTTAAGCTACTAAGATGCTTAAGTTGGTTCCCCAAAGTATCTCAATGTATATGCCTACTGTAGTTGGCATGGTTAGTTCCCAAAGATTTAGTCAACTAGGCTTTCTTTTAGTTGCGGTGCATTAGTGGCTGAATAGAGGATTATGCAACTAATATGTGGCCGTTGGTTTTTTCCAAGTGGTTGAATGTCTCAAGCTACTACCGCATTTGTTTTGTTGGGGCACATTTATTGCTAATGGGTTTTAGAAACCACAGTTGCTTACCATTTAGTGGCTTAAATCAATACGCACCCCCAGTTGCTTTTGCTAGTGTCTTAAACAGTTAAAGCAACTAAATATTTCTGTTGTTGAAATTTTTTAGTAGCCTTTGGTTAGTTTTTTTGTAGTGGTGACCAGTAACGAAGACCCCAGAAGAGGCCCTTACCTTGGGTTAGATCAAAACACCAATGCTTGGTGGAAACGTGTATTTAAGGTTTTTAAAGCACGTAACGGAAATCATCATAGACGAACGCTCCGGCAGATAAGGGAAAGGTACGAATATTTATACAATGAATGCGTATTGTTGAGAGACGAATTGAAAGCTCGGGCTGAGGCGCTTCCCAACGAACCTCGAATGAGTAGAGTAAGTTTGTAACTTAATAGGCCGATCATCATAAAATATTCATTTGGTTATGATTATTCAACAACGCTAACTTATTAAAAATTTGTTTTTCCAGTACTCTTTGGGTAGGAGCCAATACGAATTAAGGTACGGCCATGAGTTTTTGCACGAGGACTGCTATACTCTCTTGGAGCAGATTGAATGTCAATTCTCCCAATATAATTAATCTCGTATACCTTTTCTAGCGCAATGTATTGAACTATTTTAAGTCTTTTCGTTTTATTTTATTTCATAGTACATGTATGTTTTTTTTTCGATTCAATAGAACGAGTTCAAATATTGGTTTGCCTTATATTCCCAACAAGGGTCATCAAATGTGTTAAATAAAAAATTGACGACTCTTAAGTTTGTTTGAAATCTAATGCATGAGTCATCACTACCTAAAATATTCATTGTAACGACTACAACGGACGCTTAACACAAAAACTCATTGATAGAAGAGTCGTCATTATGTTTCGCTACACAATTGACGACTCTAAATGTAATTTAGCATCGACACTATCTGATTTTAGATTCGTTATCGAATAAATAAATCAATGGACGACTCTTTTGATATACAAGAGTCGTCACTTTGTTTATATGTCGGGTAACGACCCTTGGGGCAGTTAATGTCAAATTTGAATTCAACCAATATGGTTGAGTCGGGCAACGGTTAAAAATTCAAAATAAGGATTGTTGGACCTTTAATCTCTATAAAAAGAGAACCATATCTCACCCCTTCTTCACCCAAACCATAATTCTCAAACTTCACATTCATTCTCATATATTTATCATCCAATAAGAAAAATAAGAGAAAACACCATGGCTACTCCCTACACTTCCGAAGAGAATTGTGCAATTGTGAGAGATTGGTTGACAGTCACAAACCATTTTGAAAGTCTAGACAAAGACATTGATGAAACATCGGATGGTTGTGGAACCGCGTATTCATTGTTTTTGTGGCGTTGGACGGAAATCGAAACTCAAGGTCTTTGAAACAAGTCAAGGAACGGTTCCAGGAGATAAAATTAGAATGTGATGCTTTCAAAATAGAAATTAATGCCGTAAGGGAAACCATGCCCAATATGTTGGGTGCTATAAGAGTAAGTGTTTAAACAAGAGGTACAACTTATCGAAAGCTTTGAACAATAATAACTAAGTTTTTTGTCTTGTGTTTTCAGTTGGGGAAGGCGTATAAGCGATACGAGGTGCTTCGTGGGAACAAGTTTGAGTTCAACGATTGCTACCTCATCTTGCACGATACTACCTATAATTACAACATCTATGGTTGAGTGTTTGAGTGCACCGTTATTATCTACTGTATTTCATTTCCTTCAACGCAACGCTATGCAAGATGTATGCCTTTTACGATTCAATGAAATGATTCTATGAAATCAAAAATTATGAAAATCCAGTAAAAGAGTCGTTATTTGTTTTACTAAGAAATATAACGACCCTAAAAAAGATTTGCAATGGCTATATAGGATCGTCATATAATATGACTACAAATATGACGACCCTTAGTGTCATACTTACCAGAGAGTTTTGGTTTTAGAGTCGTTACTTTGTGAACAAAACAATTAACGACTCTGCGTGACCTTGCTAAAAAGGGTTGTCAATCTGTATCACACTACCTTAACGATTTTTCATAACCTGGAAAAGTTGCAAATTAGAGTCGTTACTGGTAGTGCCAATAAAATGACGACCTAGTAGGGTCGTTAAGGTATACAGACCTCGACTCCGACGACCCTTACACTGAGCAGATGCATAGTGGAGATGAATCGACCACTTGGAGCAACAAACAGACAAATCGAAGGGTATAAGATGTTTACCTGATTGTTATCAGCTTGGGGTTCCTCATTTTGAGGGTTGGTTCCTTCATTTGCACCAATATTCATGGCTTCCTCTATTAACATTTCTTCATCAAATCCAATCCATAGGATTAGTTGACACAATCTCACCATCAACACAATCATGGTTGTAATTTGAAGCTTCACCAACATCATTTCCTACACTAGAATCATTCATTTCAAATAACCCAAATTTTTCTACAAAAAAATCTTCTCCTTCCCCACAACACAAAAACACATTTTTTTCTTTAATCCAAAAAAAACCCAAAATCTGATTCTAATCTAACCTTATTACTTAACACCTTAATTAACTAATTAAATTTAATTAACACTAATGAGTTAGGAGTATTTTTGTTATTTTAAAAAATAAAGGATAAAAGATAACCCAAAAATATTATTTCATGTCCCTTTTTGTCACATAGTTGGGGCCCTAATTGTTTTTTTGGGGCTCCCAATTAAACCAGGTTCTATATCCCTCTTTCTTTACTCGTCTTCTCAGATTTATTTGGGGGTTCATTCTCTCTTTCTTTCAGATCTAGGGCATCTCTCTAAGTAGCTGTCTCTGAAATGGGTGGTGATATGAAGGTGTTGGCCGGAACGGTTAGGAAGAAGAAAGATGTTTATTCCGCTTGGGAAGAACTCATTGAAAACCAGAAATCTGAACTCAATTCACTCAAACATCTTGAGAATCTTATGTTAGTTACTGTCGGTGCTGCATCCGTTACTCTGGTTACTGTTATCGCTCTTGGTGTTGCTAGACGACTAGAATGACTTCCTCGGATCTTATTTTAAGGAATATATTGAGGGTTAGAATCTATTAGTTAGGGTTGGTTTTTTTATTGGATTTGATGCTGTCTTACCATTATATATACATATATGTTCAGTGCTTCGGTAGTAGTAGTTCTCTAAGTTTCAATGTATGATCTACATGTTTATATCTAATTAAATCTTAACTTAATTTTGTTAATGGTGTCATTCTCTTATGCTTTTTAGCTCTTATTTTACTCGATTTACATTTTTATGGCTAATGTGTGCGCTTGTTAGTGCAGAGTTCTGTTATAATTATATTGTTTTCCCTCATTTGTCTTAGAATCACGCTGCTAAAGTAATTGAAATACAGGGCAAAAGGAATTTGTAGGAACATCCCAGCCAAACAATCACGCTGCTCATAACCAGTCCTGAAATCACACTGTGAAAAGTTGGTCTCTTTCAGAGACTTGATGTTTTTATCTGGGTGGGGGGAGAGATTCTGTGGTGCTGCAGAATAAAATTGGTGGTGCAATTTTGTGAGCTTGGTGGCGGATTTGTAAATTCAGGGTAGTGAGTTTTGTAAATTTTACGGCTGGTGGTGGTTCAAATTGAAACGAATTGATGATTTAAACAACCTAAGAAGATAATTTTGTCTTGGTTTTATTGCTTTTAGGGTTTGTGTTGTCTGTTTCTTCTTTCTGATTTGGGTTTGATTAATTGTTTTTCAATTTGCTCACTGCCCAGTAGTCTTTTTGTGTTTTGATGGAAGGAATTTCAGCTTTATCCTGTCAGAGCTTCTTTGGGAAATGAGCAATTCTCTTCTTCCTTTGTCTGAAACTTACCAGTGACCAGTTTTCCAGTTAGCTGCTAAGTTGGTTCAGCCTGATCCATTTCTGCTGGTCTGTATCAGTGAGTGACTGAGTCTCCATAACACAACATACACTTGGTAGAAGCAGATCAGCACGTTGCAATATTCTCCTGTTAATTCAGAAATTTAATATGAAGAATGTCAAAGGGGCTATAGTGGGTCTGAATTTTATCCAAAGGCAATCATGAAAACTCGTCAGAATATCTTCTAAAGTTAAGATTCTACTCAGTAAAATGGGGAAGAATGCATGTTTTAGTTCTGAAGTTGGTTTACAAGTGTCAAATGAAGTCTTTCATATGGGATGGTGTCAGCTTGTACTCTAAAAGGGGGTGGAAAGAACAAGGGGCAATTTCCAAAACTTCAAAATCTTTAAACACTGTCGTTGAAGTCTGGTTCATTACTAGTAGACCATGTAATGATCCTATCCGAAGGAATGGGTAGGTTAGGTATCTTAATGGAGGAAAAGTGTGATCTCAAAGATGAAGGTAACAGGATGTTAATTGATTTTTCGAAGAGTGCATCTGAATGGGTAAAAAGATGGTGACAATGCAGCTTGTTGGAAGAAGAGTCTGCAGGGAAATAACTTTATATCAAAAGCCATTGAAGCCAGATGAAGTTAAACTCTCTCTGAAAGAGTCATTGGAGCTGGAAGGAAGATGAAGATTAAAAGAATGGATGTGGACTAGATTGATCGTAAGCAAAAGCCAAGGGAATTGTGATAGGTCTGATGAGGGTAAAAAAGTTGAGGTGGATGAAGAAGTGACTGAATCTGATGATGAAGTTAAAAAATGTAAAAAGCAGGAGGAGAAGGAAAGTATATTTAATCATTGCTGAACGGTTGATATCAGTTTCAGGGGTGGGCCTGGTTACTGGCAGATTATATCGATTTGGAAAGAAAAAAAGATAAAAGGAGGTGTTTCTGTAAGTGACCAAGCTGAACCTGTTGCAACAAACACTCTCCCAGCTGAATTGGCTGAAGCTGTTTAAATGAAGAAAATGTGTGGTTACTGGAAAAGTTAAGGACTTATGGCTGGAAGATAACAGTTCAAGTACCAAAGACTCTGGCATGGTAAGCAACCCTTTCTGTCTTCACTATAGAATTGAATTTTTGTGCTGTTTTGTTTCGTTTTGTTATCATTTTCATTCTGGTATATTTGCATCAGTTTCCTGCTCAGTCATGAAATTTGTGTGATGGAATATGCTGGGGGGTAACAAACCTAAGACTCTTACTCATTTTCAATATCTTTATTTCTAAGTACAAACCTGAGCTTATATTTCTTTCTGAAACAAAAGTACAAACTACTAAGACGGAAAATGTTTTGAAAAAGAATTTGTTTCATGATTGGGTCATTGTGCCACCAATTGGTATAATCAGAGTAGGGTAAAAATGTTAGAATTTAGTCGTAAAGTTTATCATGTCATGATTCAGATAATGAATATACATATTTCTGGTTATTTGCATCAATGGGGCTATGATGCACATGGAAAGTATGTTCGATGGGAATTCATAAAACATTTTAATCTAGTAACTTTGCTTGAGGTCTAATGGGGGATATGAACTTTATTCTGAATACTAGGGAAAAAGAAGGGGGAAATGATGAAATGAGCAGTTCAACTAGCTTACATCCAGGACACCATACAAGAAATTGGACTAATAAATTTAAACTTCATAGGCATCTGGTATACTTTGTCAAATAACAGAGAAGAGAATGAGAACATTAGGGAGAGAATAATAGAGTCTTGGCTAATCAGAAATGGTATGCTAGTTTCTCAATACTTGTTTCTTTAATAAAGCTTGGTCTGTGATTTATATTGTATTATGAATGATTATGATTTCTTGAACTCTTTGTCTGATTTATCTTCCGAGCATAAATTTTGGAATAGAATTCATTTCAAAACATCTGTAGGAACAAAGAAATGATAAACAAGGAAAATAGATCATGAGAATATCCATGGTCAAGCTTATATTCATTTCAAACCCTGGTAATTTAGTGTCAAGGGAAAGGATCAAGTCCTAGAGTATAGATTAGAGATTTGGTATAGAACAGGATGCATCTATTGGCAGGAGAACAGTAGGGATTAGTTTCTAGTTCAACATGATTGAAATACCAACTATATCCATATTAAGGCATCTCAAAGAAGAAGGTTTAACCAAATTTCATAGGTTAAGAACTCAAACTGGTCATTGGTTAGAAGAAAAGGATCAAATTGGATCCTAGCATACATGATTGCTTTGATGAATGTTTGTGTTGTTTTATTTGAGGATGAGAAAAATGATCTAGTTAAAATTCCAGATAAAAGAGGATGTGTGGAACACATTGAAATCTATGAATCCTTGGGGGTCAACAGGACCTGATGGTTACCCCCCAGGCTTTTCTCAGAAACATTGCCATACAATGGGAAATGAAGGGACTGAATGAATCCAGTCTTTTTCTGAAACTGGTAAAATTCTTGAAGGTCTCAATAAGACCTTCATGTCTTTAATCCCTGATAATTCCTGTAACCCAGAGGAATTTAGGCCAATTAGTTTTAGTAATGCTTTATATTGGTCAACTTAAAAAAATATTGGCTTGCAGGCTTAAAAGAGCTCTTGACAAATTTTGTCAACCAATCTGTGTAATTGCTCATGAGGGTCTTCCCAGAATACAAAACACACATACCCTTGCAAACACCTTCTACGAGGACTAGCATTCAACCTAAAAATAAAGATAAGATGACTAGTCCACGGTGGTTGTAGTATCAGACAAATTAAGCACTTACGTCGCCTGGCTATTCTGCAAACACAAGTGTGTAAAGAGATTATCGTTATGAAAAATATGTACCCTCGTCTGGCTAAAGTTGGCGAAGGTAGGGTAACAATGTCTCACTCGCTCCCTACACGGGGACTGAGGATTTCATGATTCATTTGTGATGAAATCCTCAGTCTTTTTGTTTTTTTTAACAGATGAATCATGAATTTATCCTTATGACGCCTTCCAATATAAAGCTTAGGAATTGTGACACCTTGTATGTAATTCCTCCCTCTAGGGTTTCTTCCTTCTATACTCCTATCCAAGATTATGGGTAGTTAGGATAATTGTGAGAGCAACACCTTCTATAAATCTCTTTCTAGAGTTAGGGGGATCGTTAATTAGCTTATATATAATTTGAGGATAATTTAAATAGTTGTGGTTAAAAGCTGAACAAAGCTCAAATTCTAGATCTTTCAACACATTTGAGAGAATATAGACCAATAGAAACTGTGGGGTTTGAGATATTTTTGATGTTTTTTGCCACATATGAAATGGGGTACTTTCTATCGTATATACCAGACCCTAATCCCTTTTTGTATATACCAAACCCTAATCCCTTTTTAAATCATAATCTACTACTGCTTCTTTATCTCCCTATTTCCTGACTCTTTCTCTCTCACGAATCACGATTGTTTATTTTGGTATACTAGGTTTTTTCGGTTCAATATGTCTACAGTGTTTTTGGTCCAGTGAGTAAGGTTCTTTCCCTTTATTCCTAACCTTACTCATTAACTTAGTTGTGTGTGGTACAGAGATTAATGTTTGGTTATTCATTAATCTTTATGCGTCATATCAATTGAACGAGGTATTGTTTTTCTAATTGTTTTAGAATATTGAGTTTAGATCATAATAAAACTATCTTTCTTAATTAGTTTGGTGTAGCTATTACTGTTTTATATATAAAATTCGGTTAGGTATTGTTTCAGTTGGCTCTCCGATTCATCATAAACACATCCAGAGGTAAAAATCTAAGACAAATGCTATCCCACACGACTTTGCGGGATGGCTTCCCGCAAAGTCGGCTTCGTTACCGTTGGATGATCAAATCAACGGTTGGATTCATATTTAGGAAAAGACCCATCACTTTCAGGAAATGACCCACCATTTTTAGGAAAGACCCACCATTTCTCCTAAAGGGTTAAGGCTGTTAGATCTGGGTTTTAGCATGATCTAACTGTAAAGAAGCCGCCTTTGCGGGAAATTATCCGGCAAAGTCGTGTGGGATAGCACTGCTCAAAATCTAAACCCAAGATTTCGTTTTGACTTACCGACGGTAACATTTATGATCACTTTCAAAAGGATAGAAGAAGGAAAAAGTATTGAGAGTAATGTTTATTTTATTGGTTGCAGAGATTAAAGGATGTTAATTAACTTGGCCAAATTAGGGTATACCCAGATTAACTGGGGTATATCTAATGAGACAAAAGCTAGGTCATTTTGAAGTAAAAGAAGCCACCCCTTAACCATGTATTTTCTAAATGGCTAATATACCCTTGTTTAATTAACACTTAAAAAATCTGATTAGCTTAATTAATTGAGTTTAGATTGATTAATTGAGTAGATTAAAACTTATGAATTTAAGTTATGAAATTTTGTTTTTGATTGAACTTATGTGGGAAGATTTTTGATGAATTTTTTTTTGTTTTGAGAATATCTTTTGCAACGGAAATGAAAGCACACTACCCAAACACATCTTAAAAGGGGATTGCAAAGATGTTGTATGAAATCATACTCAAAATTAGAGAAGAAATCAACACTTTCAGTTATGAAAGTATGAAAAGTCGGCAAGGTCGATGAATGAAGACCCTGCCGACACGCTTGTTTCTGAAAAACAGTGTCGGTTGTATTATTTTAGACACACAGGAGACTGGTGTAAATGCTTCACTAGTCGGCATCTTATTGGTTTAAGTTAGCAGGAAAGGTCAACAAAACAATACCCTGCCGACTATACGATTTTTGACATACAAAGAAAGGTGTTACAAATGCATGATTAGTCGACAAGGTATTAATTTCATAACCTGCCGACTAAACTATAGTCGGAAAGGTATAAGGATGAATACCGTGCCGACCCTGTAAATGCTAAATTCAGAGATGAAAAGTCGTCACGGTATTCAACCTAGGAAGATAACGACTAATACTAGTCGGCAAGGTCGACAAAAAATTACCCTGCCGACTAGTAATAGTCGACAAGGTCTACAAAAAATACCCTGCCGACTTTTGGTAAAAATGTTGAATCATAAGGAATTTTAGATTGGGTAACAAATCATACCCAATCTCAAAACCCGTATGTTTTTTTTTAATGATTTCATCATTTGGAGTTTTAAAGAGATTTTGAAAAATTGGTTTGATAGGTTTTAGTTTTTAGTCGGCAAGGTTTAACTTTGGCTAAAAATAGTAAGGATAATTTGGTCTTTTAACATATTTTAGACACCCCTTAACACGCTACCTTGGATAGGTTTAAAATTGTTATACCTCAATTAATCTGGGTATACCCCAATTTGGCCAGGTTAATTAAGGTTCAATGAATTGTAATATTTTGGAAGGGAAAAGTTGTTAATGATTGATTCAAGTTACTTGATATTGAGTTTGCTTGATTGCGAATCATGGACGTTGAGTCTGATGGGTCGCTGATGATTGTGACTAGGTCTGGCAATGGATAACCGATATGCGGTATCCGTTTCCGATTATTCGAAATCCTATAGGATTTTATCCGTTATATCGGATACCGGATATCCGGATCCGATAAATTGTCGGATATTTCTCCTTAACCTATCGGAATCGGATTGGGATCTATCCGATTGGTTAATATCCGATATCCGATAGTGAAGGGGCGTACATGTAATTTCCCATAGGACCCATACCCACCCACCTTACTAGACCTAGTCGAGGAGGACTCGAGAAGATTAGACAGAACTCACCCTTCAATTTTTTTCTTCTCTTCTCAGTTCTCTTCCCGTACTTCTCCTCAGTTCTCAATCTCGCTCCCAATAATTTTCCCCTCGGCCCTCTCCAATAAATTTAATCACTCAATCAGGTTACAGGTATGATTCGCTCCCAACTTTAGGTTGTAATTTTTTTTTCTTTTAATTTGTTCGATTTCTATGTTGCAATAAAAAAACTAGGGTTTATCATTTATGTATGGATGAAAGATTTGAGATGGGTTTAAACTAAATTACAACATGTGGTCGAAGAATAACTTAATATTGGTAGTTAGGGTTTGATAAAGTGCGATTTCAGCTCGATTTAAATCCCTCAGTCTTCTAGGGTTTTCAGTTTCATGGTTTTTTCATGGTTTTATCATTGATTCATTGTCTTGTTCATGAAATTTGGGCTAATCTCTTTGCTGTTATATGCTATTACTAGCTTTAGAAGAACAATCTTTCCCCAGGTACACATTAGCTACTGTGTAATATACAAATATGACTCACTAATTAGAACAGTTGTGAAGATTAAGGATGGAAAATTGCTAGTTTGACAGAATCACAGGCTGTTACTAACAAGTTTAGCCGACACTAGTTACTTAAATGGTGACAAATTGAGAATGTGTTGTTGTTAATAGTTGCTGAGTGTTCACCTCACTGTTAGGCTAAGCTAAGAGTGTTCACCTCAATATGGAGAGGGACTTCGCTTAGTCTTAACTTAAATATATAGTGGAAGCTACCAACAAAAAAAATGTGGAAGCCGTAACAAAACTTGCTCCATCCGTTTTTTTTTTCTTTCTTTCCAGTGTACAATATATACCTTGTTTTTCTTTTTCTTCTCTCAATTTTTTATGTCTTCATTACCAGTCGGTCAAATTGTTTGAAAAAACAGCTCAAAAGATTAGCAGTTCTAAGGGGCCATCAGTCCTTCGACTGTGTCTGTATAGACAAGTGACTCTGCCCAATCCTTCTTGAATAGCAATGTTTGTAGTGTCCTCATAACATCGTAATCTGGATCAAGCTTCCGCTGCCATCTTTGTGTTTTCATTCCTTTTGACATATTTTGATCCATCTTTGTGTTTGTGGCTGTTTACAATCTCTACTTGCATTGTGTATGACATTATCTTTATTAGACTACAACTGTCAAACCTATTTTGATGTTCCATTGATCCTGTTTTGTGAATTTTTATGTCTGTTTTGAGTGATGATGTATGCTCATGTATGCTGTTTTCTCTGGCTGTAATATGTGTTTTCTCTGGATGTAATATGCTCATGTATGATGTTTTCTTCTTCTTCTTTTTTCCCACTGTTTTTCTGTTTGTAATATGTGTGTCTTGATGAATGATGTAAATTTGTGTGTTCTCGGAATGTCGAAAGTCAAAGAGCGTCCAATAGAGTTGGAACTTCAAGCAGTCAACCCAACTCCGAGCAACCAGAACAAGGAGATCAAAGTGTTGCTTCAACAACACCTTCTTCGGGTAATAAGAGATCATTAGCAGAAGCAGCAGATGAAAATCATCCACTTGTTATTGCTTTAAGGAAGAAATTGCGCACAACAAGGTCACCGTCATGGGATGAATTCACAAGGAAAATCATTGTAGAGCCTGATAAAGATAATCCGGGTAAGGAAGTTGATGTTCTTTATGGTGACTGTCATCATTGTCATAAGTTGGTACATGCTTGTAGTGAACAAGGAACTACCCGGTTGGCTCAACATCTAAAAATCTGCCCCGAGAAGCCTGAAAACAAGCCAGGACAAATGAAGATTACCACTGCAATTAAAAAGGCAGGTACTAACCAAGTGAAATTACTTAATTACAAGTATGATCCTATAGTTACTAGGAACTGCCTTGCTAAAATGATTGCTAAGCATGATTATCCACTTAACATGGTTGAGCATTTCTATTTTAGAGAGTTTGTTAAGTCTTTGAACCTATTTTGCTAGAATGCCATGTAGGAATACAAGTAAAGCTGATGTGTTGAGGTGTTATGCTGAAATGAAAGAGGAATTGCAATTACAATTAGAGAATTTGACTTCCAAATGTAGTCTCACAACTGATATGTGGACTTCCAAATATACTAAAGATGGTTATTGTTGTGTTACATGCCATTTTATATATGATGAGTGGAACTTGATATCCAAAACCTTAGCTTACATTGTAGTGCCGTCACCGCATACAGGAGATGTTCTCTCTGATTTTATCAAAGCTTGCACAGTTGAATGGAACATTGATAGGAAATTTTTGGCTTTGACTGCTGATAATGCTCCAGCTAATGGGGTGATGATGAGAAATCTTATGAAGTGGCTAGATGGTAAGAATTGTTTGTTGCTTCAAGGAAAATTATTTCACATGAGGTGTAGCAACCACATATTGCATTTAATTGTATTGCATGGCATGAAAGTAGCTGCTGAGTTCATAGAGGATATTAGAGATTGTGTTAAGTATGTAAAGGCTTCACAAGCTAGAAAAGAGAAGTTTGAAATAGCCTTGACACAATGTAGATTGTCTGGAGAAGTTAGTTTAGATGTGGACACAAGGTGGAACTCCACTTTTATGATGCTTAAGAATGCAATTAAACTGCGAGAAGGTTTTGAAAGACTTGGTGATTTAGATTCTGACTTCAATATTCTGCCATCAAGTGAGAAGTGGGAACAAGGAATAGAAATTTGTAATTGTTTGGAGGATTTTAATGATATTTCAACTGAGTTTGCAGGGATTAAGTATCCAACTGCAAATCTTTATTATAATGGGGTATATAAAATTAACCAAAGCATCAAACGTTGGGAAGATAGTACTTTTGAGTATGTCAGAGCAATGGGGTTGAAAATGAGACAAAAGTTTAATACATACTGGAGTGAATGTAATTTAACTATGAGCATTGGAGTGGTTCTAGATCCAAGGTACAAGGCAAGATGGGTAAGGTTCACATATAAGATAATTTTTGGGGATAATGAACTTGCAGCAGTTGAGTATGAGAAATTCAGGACAGACTTGACCAAAATTTTCAAGGCGTATGAATCTCAGAACAACACTTCAGCTACTCCTTTCTTTAGCAGCTCTGTCTCTCGCAAGGAAGTAAGAGGCCCAGGTACAAGTAAGTTAAGTAACCCAGATTATGCTACTTTTTTGTTGGAAAATGATGAATATGATGTTCATAAATCTGAGTTAGAGACATACTTAGAAGAACCAATTCTTCCAACTGTGTCACCCCAAGATGAATACAATTTTGATATATTGAGTTGGTGGAAACTAAGTGCCGGTAAGTACCCAATTCTATCAAAGATAGCAAGGGATGTGTTGGCTGTTCCGGTGACCAGTGTAGCATCGGAGTCCATGTTCAGCGATGGTGGAAGGGTTCTAACAACACACCGAGCTTCATTAAGTCCTGAATTAGTCCAAGCATTGCTATGCTTAAGTGATTGGCTGCCAGGCTTCTTTGACGCAGGTAAATATTCTTTTCCTTTGCTTGGTAATTTATTTTATCATGTAGTTTACAAGAACATAATTATGATGAAATGGGTTCGAGTCTTGAGCGGAGGAAAGGTTGCTTGGCTTCCTTTCGTATGTCATGAGTTATGAGCATAACTGAACTTTATTGTTCACTCATAACAGTTTTGTTGATGTCTGGTAGTAATTACTAATTTGTTTCACATATAGTTATCCCTTGAGAGTTAAGGTCCCAGAATGTGTGCAGGGTGATTGTGTGTTTCCTGATTTACCAATAATGATCCATTGTAATCTGTTTTTATTAGTAACTACCTTGTGTTTCATGTTTGAGTTGTAGCCTTATCGATGTTTGTTGTCCCCAGTTTGAGTTGTAATGGGTGTTTGCTTCTTAACCTCCATACAAATATAAGTAAGCATCACTTCTGTGCATTGTTACTCTTGTCTTTCTAATTGATTATTTGTGAATGCAGATATGGAAGTCCAAGACTGAAGTTGATGCAATGATGCAACATGCAACCAGGAAGCCAAGGGGAGATCATCACTCTTGTGCATTGTTGTCAAGTCTGTGACTACGTGTAGTGTTTTTAAGTCTGTTTTTTGTGCACAAGAAGACATTGTTTTTTCATAGTCTTCATCACTAGCAGTCTAGCCTGTTGTTGACTTGTTGGCATTGTTGAAGAAGACTTGTAGTTTTTTTTTCATATGTGATGTGACTTAAAAGTTAAAACTTCTGTTAAATTTCAACATTAACCGATATTCCCGAAACCGGATTTTTAACGGATAAAAATCGGATATCCGGTAGGTTAACCTTAACCTTATCGAATTGGAATTTTTGGTATCCGCCGGATATTATCGGATACCGGATATCTGATAATGCTTAACCTTAACCTTAACGGATTTGCCAATATCCGCCGGATATCTATCCGTTGCCAGCCCTAATCCAAGTCATCCGACTATCATTGCTGCTTCAGTTTGCACAATGATATGTCACAATTAGGGCTGGCAACGGATAGATATCCGGCGGATATTGGCAAATACGTTAAGGTTAAGGTTAAGCATTATCGGATATCCGGCGGATACCAAAAATTCCAATTCGATAAGGTTAAGGTTAATTCACGGATATCCGATTTTTATCCGTTAAAATCCGGTTTCGGGAATATCGCTTTAATGTTGAAATTTAACAGAGTTTTAACTTTTAAGTCACATCACATATGAAAAAAAACTACAAGTCTTCTTCAACAATGCCAACAAGTCAACAACAGTTAGATCGCTAGTGATTTAAGACTATGAAAACAATGTCTTCTTGTGCACAGAAACATACTTAAAAACACTACACAGAGTCACAGACTTGACAACAATGCACGTAGTGATGATCTCCTTTGCTTCCTCGGGTTGCATGTTGCATCATTGCATCAACTTTAGCCTTGGACTTCCATATCTCGCATTCACAAATAATCAATTAGAAAGACAAGAGTAACAATGCACAGTAGTGATGCTTACTTATATTTGTATGGAGGTTAAGAAGCACCCACCCATTACAACTCAAATCTGGGACAACAATGCATCGCATAAGGCTACAACTCAAACATGAAGCACAAGGTAGTTACTAATAAAAACAGATTACAATGGATCATTATTGGTAAATCAGAAACACACAATCATCCCGCACACATTCTGGGACCTTAACTCTCAAGGGATAACTATATGTGAAACAAATTAGTAATTACTACTCAGACATCAACAAAACTGTTATGAGTGAACAATAAAGTTCAGTTATGCTCATAACTCATGACATACGAAAGGAAGCTGCTAACCTTTCCCAGATTTGGTAAATCAAAGATCGAACCCATTTCATCATAATTATGTTCTTGTAAACTACATGATAAAATAAATTACCAAGCAAAGGAAAAGAATATTTACCTGCGCCAAAGAAGCCTCGGCAGCCAATCACTTAAGCATAGCAATGCTTGGACTAATTCAGACTTAATGAAGCTCTGTGTTGTTAGAACCCTTCCACCATCGCTCGAACATGGACTCCGATGCTACATCGGTCACCGGAATAGCCAACACATCCCTTGCTATCTTTGATATAATTGGGTACTTACTGGCACTTAGTTTCCACCAACTCAATATATCAAAATTGTATTCATCTTGGGGTGACACAATTGGAAGAATTGGTTCTTCTAAGTATGTCTCTAACTCGATTTATGAACATCATATTCATCATTTTCCAACAAAAAAGTAGCATAATCTGGGTTACTTAACTTACTTGTACCGGGCCTCTTACTTCCTTGCGAGAGACAGAGCTTCTAAAGAAAGGAGTAGTCAAGTGTTGTTCGAGATTCATACGCCTTGAAAATTTTGGTCAAGTCTCATCTCCCGAATTTCTCATACTCAACCGCTGCAAGTTCATTATCCCCAAAAATTATCTTATATGTGAACCTTACCCATCTTGCCTTGTACCTTGGATCTAGAACCACTCCAATGCTCATAGTTAAATTACATTCACTCCAAAGATGTATTAAACTTTTGTCTCATTTTCAACCCCATTGCTCTCGACATACTCAAAAGTACTATCTTCCCAACGTTTGATGCTTTGGTTAATTTTATATACCCCATTATAATAAAGATTTGCGCTTGGATACTTAATCCTCGCAAACTCGCTTGAAATATCATTAAAATCCTCCAAACAATTACAAATTTCTATTCCTTGTTCCCACTTCTCACTTGATGCGAATATTGAAGTCGAATCTAAATCACCAAGTCTTTCAAAATCTTCTCAGCTTTAATTGCATTCTTAAGCATCATAAAAGTGGAGTTCCACCTTGTGTCCACATCTAAACTAACTTCTCCGGATAATCTACATTGTGTCAAGGCTATTTCAAACTCTCTTTTCTAGCTTGTGAAGCCTTTACATACTTAACACAATCTCTAATATCCTCTATGAACTCAAAGAAGCCTACTTTCATGCCATGCAATACAATTAAATGCAATATGTGGTTGCTACACCTCATGTGAAACAATTTTCCTGAAGCAACAAACAATTCTTACCATCTAGCCACTTCATAAGATTTCTCATCATCACCCCATTATTGGAGCATTATCAGCAGATCAAAGCCAAAAATTTCCTATCAATGTTCCATTCAACCTGCAAGCTTTGATAAAATCGTAGAGAACATCTCCGTGATGCGGTGACGGCACTACAATGTAAGCTAAGGTTTTGGATATCAAGTTCCACTCATCATCTATAAAATGGCATGTAACACAACAATAACCATCTTTAGTGTATTTGGAAGTCCACATATCGCTTGTGAGACTACATCTTGGAAGTCAAATTCTCTAATTGTAATTGCAATTCCTCTTTCATTTCAAAGATAACACCTCAACACATCACTTTTACTTGTATTCCTACATGGCATTCTAGCAAATAGGGTTCAAAGACTTAACAAACTCTCTAAAATAGAAATGCTCAACCATGTTAGTGGATAATCATGCTTAGCAATCATTTTAGCAAGGCGCTCCTAGTAACTATAGGATCATACTTGTAATTAAGTAATTTCACTTGGTTAGTACCTGCCTTTTTAATTGCGGTGGTAATCTTCATTTGTCCTGGCTTGTTTTCGTGCTTCTCGGGGCAGATTTTTAGATGTTGAGCCAACCGGTAGTTCCTTGTTCACTACAAGCATGTACCAACTTATGACAATGATGACAAATCACCATAAAGAACATCAACTTCCTTACCCGGATTATCTTTATCATGCTCTACAATGATTTTCCTTGTGAATTCATCCCATGACGGTGACCTTGTTGTGCGCAATTTCTTCCTTAAAGCAATAACAAGTGGATGATTTTCATCTGCTGCTTCTGCTAATGATCTCTTATTACCCGAAGAAGGTGTTGTTGAAGCAACACTTTGATCTCCTTGTTCTGGTTGCTCGGAGTTGGGTTGACTGCTTGAAGTTCCAACTCTATTGGACGCTCTTTGACTTTCAGACATTCTGAGAACACACAAATTTACATCATTCATCAGCACACACATATTACAGCCAGAGAAAACAGTGGGAAAAAAGAAGAAGAAGAAAACAGCATACATGAGCATATTACAGCCAGAGAAAACACATATTACAGCCAGAGAAAACAGCATACATGAGCATACATCATCACTCAAAACAGAAATAAAAATTCACAAAACAGGATCAATGGAACATCAAAATAGGTTTGACAGTTGTAGTCTAATAAAGATAATGTCATACAGTCGCAGAAGTAGAGATTGTAAACAGCCACAAACACAAAGATGGATCAAAATATGTCAAAAGGAATGAAAACACAAAGATGGCAGATAAGCTTGATCCAGATTACGATGTTATGAGGACACTACAAACATTGCTATTCAAGAAGGATTGGGCAGAGTCACTTGTCTATACAGACACAGTCGAAGGACTGATGGCCCCTTAGAACTGCTAATCTTTTGAGCTGTTTTTTCAAACAATTTGACCGACTGGTAATGAAGACATAAAAAATTGAGAGAAGAAAAAGAAAAACAAGGTATATATTGTACACTGGAAAGAAAGAAAAAAAAAACGGATGGAGCAAGTTTTGTTACGGCTTCCACATTTTTTTTGTTGGTAGATTCCACTATATATTTAAGTTAAGACTAAGCGAAGTCCCTCTCCATAGTGAGGTGAACACTCTTAGCCTAGCCTAACAGTGAGGTGAACACTCAGCAACTATTAACAACAACACATTCTCAATTTGTCACCATTTAAGTAACTAGTGTCGGCTAAACTTGTTAGTAACAGCCTGTGATTCTGTCAAACTAGCAATTTTCCATCCTTAATCTTCACAATTGTTCTAATTAGTGAGTCATATTTGTATATTACACAGTATCTAATGTGTACCTGGGGAAAAAATTTTCTTCTAAAGCTAGTAATAGCATATAACAGCAAAGAGATTAGCCCAAATTTCATGAACAAGACAATGAATCAATGATAAAACCATGAAAAAACCATGAAACTGAAAACCCTAGAAGACTGAGGGATTTAAATCGAGCTGAAATCGCACTTTATCAAACCCTAACTACCAATATTAAGTTATTCTTCGACCACATGTTGTAATTTAGTTTAAACCCATCTCAAATCTTTCATCCATACATAAATGATAAACCCTAGTTTTTTTATTGCAACATAGAAATCGAACAAATTAAAAGAAAAAAAAATTACAACCTAAAGTTGGGAGCGAATCATACCTGTAACCTGATTGAGTGATTAAATTTATTGGAGAGGGCCGAGGGGAAAATTATTGGGAGCGAGATTGAGAACTGAGGAGAAGTACGGGAAGAGAACTGAGAAGAGAAGAAAAAAATTGAAGGGTGAGTTCTGTCTAATCTTCTCGAGTCCTCCTCGACTAGGTCTAGTAAGGTGGGTGGGTATGGGTCCTATGGGAAATTACATGTACGCCCCTTCACTATCGGATATCGGATATTAACCAATCGGATAGAGCCCAATCCGATTCTGATAGGTTAAGGAGAAATATCCGACAATTTATCGGATCCGGATATCCGGTATCCGATATAACGGATAAAATCTTATAGGATTTCGAATAATCGGAAACGGATACCGGATATCGGTTATCCATTGCCAGCCCTAACTTGGATTGATAAGCATAGATTTAATGAGATTGTTGGATCGATCATAAACCATTATGTTGATGCGTCAAGCATTTGACAGAAAGGCATATGAGTAATCATTATTGAATGATCATAGAAGGTTCATCTTCGATCCACATGTTATGAGTCAGTCGAATGACAAGCAGAGAAAATATAATATTTTGTCGATTGATGAAACACTGAATATTTGTTGATGGGCCAACTGAGTATTGGTCACTGAACTAGTAAAATACTGCTTATTGAATATTGATAATTGAATCAAGATTGCCTTGTAGAGTGATATACACATTTTTCTGTCTGATTTGATCTCAATTATTTGTTTTTCGGTGCTCATTTTTTCCAGGAATCGTAAGACATGCTCACGAGTGTTGCCACTTCCATCATAGAATGTGAAAGTCTGGGATGTGTATCCTTTTGGAAGGGGAACCTTCTGCACATCATGAGGGTATGGAGGCTGGTAAAGGTGAACCAATGATGATCTATTTTTTCCACGATTTTCCAAGAAATGCTATAATTATTCACGAATGATGTTGCAGACTTCATCATCTTCCAGGACATGAGTTAGGGAGACTTCGGAATCAGCGGCTGAGGGAATTTCCTTGCCTTTTCATTTCTCACAACGACGTTGATCAGTTGTCAATTATTCTGTCAATATCTTCAAATAAGTGAGAAGTTCCTTATGTGATGCAGCCATATCCCCTTGAGTCCTGGCAAGAGTTTCTGGTGTATGAATAAAATTAGCTATGATAGGTGGATTATTCCTGATTTCCTCGGGATTCCGTCCAAAGAGAGGATTGTTAACCATGTTGGTGTTGTCACCAGCAGTGTTGACAGGAAGCGTGGTGCCCGGAGCACTAGGATTGGGTAGCAGAGGAGTGACGCCTGACGTGCCGGTATCGTTGGTAATAGGAGTGGTATTAGTTGTACCTCTAGAACTTGCATTGAGATTGGGGTTGGTAGTTGAACCACCGGGATTGGGATTGGTAGTTAAACCAGATCTGAGACCGATCATCTTCGAGAAATTGAACTTACCACTGAGAGATTAATCTCCCACTGTGGTCCCCAATTTGTTTGACGATAAAAATAGTTTGCTGATTTTTAGTAAAAGTAATGGAGTATGCAAGTGCTCGATAAATCAAATCATTTAAACCTTTAAACAAATGTACTACGTGAGAGTACTTTGAGTTCAATAGACTAATATGTAGGACTCTAATGCAAAAGGAAATGAAGGAAGTTGATGAAAATCTTGATAAAATGGAAGACCCTAATGCAAAAGCTTTGTTCGGGGAAACGAGGAAGGTGGTCTCCAAGAATCAAAATACCAAATGATATAAGATTTGTATTTGTGTTTATTCATTTGGATGGTGGTTGTTACGTTTTGAACAATTTGGAACTTGTTTTTGTTTCTAACTCATGATGAACCCTTTAGTTGTTTGGATTACTTTTGGTTTGTGGTAGCTGGATTAAGAACATTTAATCCCAATTCAGTGGTTTGGTTTATGTTGAACATGTTTAGATTTTTAGAAAAAAGTCATTTTTCTAAGTTTTCTTTACACAATTGGATATGTTCCAGCGTTGTAAATTCACTACATTTTAATGCCGACAACGGTTCCAGCATAAAAGTATTTTATAAAACTATGCCGTTAAATAAAGATGAAAGCCACCACATTTCATGTATAAAATTTGGACTCTGCCGACACATAAATGTTTATTGATTCCATGCTGGCAGTATGATTTGTTTTAAACCTGGGGAATTTGCAGAGTATCGGTATGGTAAATAGGATTTATATCAATGTCGGCATTCTATGCACCTTTCAGACATCTAGGTTTTCAGAATGCCGGCATTGGTTTGGATAAAACAACAATGCCGGTTTTCTATGAATATACATGATTTACGAATGCTTTTTTAATTTCATTCCTAGATAATCTATGACATTAGATTTGAAAGAACAACTTTAAATTAAAACATACTAAAAAACATGGGAATGGGGTTCTTTTTGTTTTTAAGATGATCTCCTATTTAGTATCCCTTTTCAACAACTACGACACCTTTGAGCCTTTCGTGAATATAGATAAGCAGTGACCCTGATTTGATATTTAAATCTCGTTTTTGTCCTTTTCCTTTATCCCCCAATTAATTTAACTATCCTCTAATCACGTGTTCTTAATTTTTGTTAGACATCATCAAGGGACCTTGCGGATGTCAAGCTATCCCAGTAAAATTTTGCTTATTTAAAATTGATTCAAATATATTAAATTATCGATTTTAGCTCTAATAAAATCTTAAATCACTAAAAATAAAATTTACATTTACTCAAAAATAGATCACAAACAACACCGTTGGGATGAATTATTTTTTCCCCACAAACTTAAGGAAAAATTGGAATGAAAATGTTTTGGTTGTGTTTCCTGATAGACGCATTTATGTGTCTATTTTGATCTCGATTTTCTATATTGTTAGTACCCATGTTTGTACTTATTTTGGTATTTTATCTCTTTGTAGGTATTTTGGAAGAAATGAACATGTGCGGAAAAATTGGCTCGAAAAGTGGTATTTGCGTTCGTGGGAAAAAATCACTAAAGGAACCCCTCATTTGGATAAAGGGCACTCAGTTACTAAGGGACAGCCACTTGCTATTTGCACACCAGTGTTAACAACACTCACTTATTATATAGGGGGCACCATCATCTTCTTGTTTGAAAACGAAAAAGGCGGGAAATTATTCTTCACAGCAGCGAACCTTGCTGGATTAGAATTGAAGAGTTTTTATCGGATTTTTCTCGGCTGTTTGGATTAGTACCAACGTGTTTCGACAAAATAGGGATGGTAAGTGTTAGATATTCGGGTTGGATCCGAATATGGTCGCCCATATTGTATGTGGCAAGTCCGGTGGGGTTCCATATTCCTTAGGGTTTGGAACCTATATAAGCATCTCTAGCATGTGTGTAGTAGGGTTATGTGATTCCCAACCGATATCACATATAAGGTTCCATATCACACTTAATATATTGATTATCATTACCATGAAATGGATAAGTTTTAATTAGTTTGATTTATAGTTATTTGACAACTTTAATCGATCTTTTTCTTTTCTTTATGCTGGGATAATAGTGCATGCATGGATATATGAGTATTGCCCATTATGGCAGAGAAACAAATTGGTTTAAGGTGATGTTTTTTAGTTTTTTTTATGGTTATATGGTTTCTTTGTAAATTTTCTTATTCTGTATTTATCTATTGGCTGCAGATTACATATGGCGGAAAGAATCATGGCCATAATCTTATGGATGAAGTAGAAGAATACAACTACAGTACAACTGCTACTGCAAAAAAATAAGGTTTTACCTTCTTCTTTTTTTTATTGAAAAGACGAGTACCATATGTAGATCATGCTTCTATTTCATACTAAGATAAGTCATTTAAACCACGAGCATGTGGCGCAATGGTAGCGCATTTGACTCCATGTTAGAAGGTTACGTGTTCGATTCACGTCAGGTCCAATCACCGGTCCTACAAATAATCGAAGTTTTATTTTCTGTTTTGGTTGAGATGCAGACTGCTTTGTTATCTAAGAATTTTGTATATATGTTGTTGTAGATCCTCACAACATTGAGAGAGAATCTAGATTGGCTATAGAGACGTTACCTGCTTCTTTGGCTGCAAAAACTAAGAAATTTTAGGGAGACCTAAGCAATGCCAGCCATTATATTTGCTTAAGTTTCATGCTGGACACATGAAGTAATATTAAAGCTTGGAAGCATGCCAAACAAGCGTGAGTAGTATTAATGAGATAAATGCAATGGGAAAAATGTTTTTCCGCGCAACACTTAAGAGCTAAGAGTACATTGCAAGTTCAAAATCAAATTGCTTACTACATTATGCGAGTATAATCAGGTTCATTAGAGGGCGTGTGTAGGTTTTAAATTTGGTTTTTTGTTGTTCGACTTATTGATAAGTCTTTATCAATAAATCTTTATTTATTAAAGGATAGGATGAGAAATGTACGACTACAGAATCAATTAGAGCAGCACTTGACTCTTAAGCTGCATGATTACGTGTTTGTAAACCTTTTGCGTCTTCCTATATATTAATCATTACACAGTTACTTTATAGAATTGGAGACTACAAATTTCCAGACCCAAATGCAGATCGGTCAAGATTCAAGCATGTGATCTTTAATAAAAATGTGTTACTAAGTTGATTTGCATCCTCTATTTCCTGTCAAAAGTTTTCCCGCAGCTGACCAGTTATATAAATTCTACAGGAGTACGGAAGTTTAAAGACTGAGCCAAACTGGAAAGCTTAAGAACATACACTAAGAGGTTGGCGATGCACAATATAGTGAAACAACTATTTAAGTGTGCAATTAGAAAGGGACCCGAAGCTATACACTTAATAACCTCCGCTTATTATAGACTATCAATTGAAATCCATCACCGAATTTCATTCAAGCTCCTAGGAAATGGCTTAGAAAATATTTGCATTTGCTGCAAACTATCTACCGCTGCTTTGTCCCTTCGTGACAGAGCTTTTCCATTGGCCTCAATTCTTTCACTGAAACTGAAAGTCTAAGAATCAAACATGCTACAGCAGCGCGCTAGATAAATTTCTATAAGAACGGCTCATTTTATGGAAGGATCACTTTAATACCTCTTAATAAATTTTTGTAAAAGTGGATCATTTTAGGTGCCCCAATTAAATCTATTAAGAGTTGATCATTTCATTCATTAGATAGGATTATATTAAATTTTCGTAATAGTGGATTATCATAAATGATTAAAGCAATTTTTCTAATTTGTCCATTTGTTTGTTTGAAGTAAATAATTCAACTTTGGTTAAATGATTACACATATATATATACTTCCAAACTATGCTTGCATGTGCTATTTTTATAATTTGTTAACGCATATGATCGTCCACATAAGTACATTATACTTTGATTGTCATTCTCTTGCATGGGTGATGTGCAGGTTCAATTGATACAACTTAATTACCTAAGAAAAGACCAGTAAAAATGGTACCGAGGATTTATTTTTATAGAAAACAATCATTATTAATATTTTTTGGATAATAGAACCCAGATTATATCAATAAAAATTAGTGATATCTTACTATAATAAAGAAAAGCCTGACTTTTCGACCGTCAGAAATTTTGGTGAAGCCTGTCACGATATTACACAAATACCCTCATTAAATTTCAAAATGCCCCGCCTATCCTCCGTGTTTTCTCTCATCTCTGTTGTTTGCTCCAAAATCAAATCTTCTTCGATAACCTACTTCGCCTCATTCTGTCACCACCATTAACCTCCTCCTCCACTGCCTTTTTTCATCACCACCTCCTCTTCCCCGAGTTCCAGAAACACCATCACCACCGTTACGTTCCAGCAACACCAATCATCACCGTTAATTTGTTACAACCACCACCACTCTACTCCACCCATTAAATTCTGCTCCTCTTCTATAGTCCCCGAACTGTTGATGTTTGATCAAGTTGTGTAAGAATTATCTCAACATTTTGATTATATGATACTTTCACATTTTTGATATTTTCTCATTCAAAATTGTGACTTGCAAAGTTTGTGAACATTTTACTGTTTGTACCAATGTCTAGGAGAATATCCCCATTTAATTTTTAGTTTAATTTTGGTGTTTTCAAAACTCATTTTTGATTCAAAATATCTGTTAGCTTTTATGAAAGATATTAATCCACTTTTTTATTTTATTTGTAAGTGAATGCACGGTAAGGTTTCGGGTTCTCATCCCCAAAGTCCGAGAATATTTAGCTTATATAGCTAGCTCGATGTCAAATTCCAAATAACCCACATCAAAGGCACAACAATGCCGATATAAAGTAAGACGTGATTCATGACCAAAGATGAAAGAGAAACACTTCTTGAAAAACAACTGTATCGAAATCTTAGTCAAAAAACAAAGAAATGAATGCGGCGAACAACTCCCTATCGCAACTCAGACTCGACTCGCATGACCATGAAACATCAACCAGTACAAGAAGTAAGTGATGTGATCCATGTAATCTTCTTACAATTAAATGGTTCTAAGTAATTCGTGGAGTAAGTACTTTTTTCGCCAGCATCACTGATTCACTGTCTGTTTGTTTGAACACCACATTGTTTACATAAACTAGCTAGGACCAAGATAATACTATAAAGGAAGAGAGAAAATGTTAATGTTATGGTGGTAAATAGATTAGTTGAGAGGGAGAAGTGGAAAAAGTGAATACTGTGAGTGAGAAGTGTTATTAAACTCTGTCATCATTTTTAACATACAACTTCTTTATAATCACAACAACTGAATACATTCTATCGGCTCTATAACTTTCATGATCAGTGTTACATGATCACTATTATATGTATGTCAATGATCGGCCTTGCTTATACATATACAAATGTACCTCTCTACCTCTTTCATGATCGTCTAAGAATACCAGAATTATATTAAAAAAAAAGCATTTGATGGACAAAAAAATAACATCACACAAGTTTAGAATACAAAAAAGAGGTACCTAAAGCCCTAGGATCGTAGAACAACTTCGGCATCTAGCATTAGTGGGTACACCAATTGAAAGAGGAAAGAAGTGTAAATATGAAATTAACCCAGAATTGGCAGCTACTGAAAATAAAAGAAGCAAGAAGCGCCGACGTAAAATTCATCCAGAACAAAGACAACTTCATATACCAGATTTTCTTTATTATTCTAGAGACTACAAGCGCCATATTTTCAATGAAACTTGGATACCATCTGGACTGAGAACACTGTTTACTCCCATTTGGATGCTTAATGTGATTATTTTCTTAAACAAAGTCAAGATTATGCACATCACATGTGAATAGCATACTACATGTGCATCTTCGCATCAGTTCTTGATGCTCGATCGTCAATTCAAATGGCAGACACGGTGGAGGGTAAAAATGAAATGTTTTGTAGGTTCTGAGATGGGACGACACTTGCATCGCGCGTGCTCTTTTGCTAGTATCACTACGGGAAAAACAGTGATCAACTACTCCCGAAAATAGTTGTCATACATCTACGACGACGTTTATCGATAGGTTGCACAAGGGGGGGGGTTGTAGAAGATCCTCAATTCTTTACAACTCTTCAGCTAAAGTCGTAAACATAGTTGTCGTTTAGTTTTGTACAATGCTTGCTTCAGTTGTGAATGTCTTTGAAATTTTCCTCTTGATGCCTAACACAACTCTTACCTGGGTTGTGAAAATATCTCATACACTACACTTGTTGGAGTTGTAGAAAATTCCTTGACAACTATGGTTAAAGTTGTATGTGAATTCTTTGACAACTATGATTAGAGTTGTATGTCAAATCCTTGACAACTTTTGTTTGAGTTGCAAGTCACTTCTTTGACAACTTTTCGTAGCAGTTGTGGTCTTTTATTGACACAATGGCTTCCTCCATCGTCTCGGCAAAGGGGTTTAGCTCCTCATGTTAATCACTCGCTCAAAACAATTATTCATGGATCAAAAGTGTACAAGGAGGTGAAAATAAGATAAAACATAGAAATCGCAACGTTGTGTAGGCATTATAGTATGACTGTTACGACCAAAGAGTTAAAGATTGAAAATAAGCGTTGCAAATTTGAATGAAAGTGTTACAATTTTCTATTGTAGTCACTGTTAAAGAACGACGGTTCTTGGGTGTCTATTCTTCATCTTCAAAGGCAACATAAAAAATTTCCTGCAACTCAATTTTTCTCTGTGTTCTTACATCTATAAGCTCTTCAAACCCTTTCTAAATTTGTGTGAACTCTTTTGGGACTCAACTACACCTAAAAAACCCTAATGGTGGGTTTGTTTGCGGAATTCACCGTTTCCAAGAATTTATAATCCTATGGGATTACAAATTATAGGATTCATGTAAATCATTTGTGTGTTTGGTAACTCAGTTAAAATTCGTAGGATTCATAAATTCTTTTGTTTTAAATTCCATGTATCATTTGGTATTCCCCTTAAATCTTAAAAATGCACATATATGGGATTTAAAGTTAAAAAAAATGGGTCCAAAAATCACTTGATAAGTTTCCCAACAAATCTTAGAGGGGAGGGGTCGGACTCCATATGAAGGATTTGGTGGAAAAGTGATTTCCGCAGGAAACGTAATTCCATGGATTTGGGCAACCAAATGTACCGAGGAAAACGTAATTCCAAAAAATCCCTTGGTCCCATAAATCCTACCTTTAAAATTCGACATCCAAACCCATTATAAAATTCCCGATTAAATCTCTTTGTTTTCACTTCTCCAAGTTACGGGATTTTCATTTTAGGCCTTGTTTACGAGTTTGTGGGCTGTGTGATTCCTTCCAAACACTCTATTTTATTGATAAGAATCTTTGAAATTTTTTATCTTCCCTTAAATCTCCCTGAATTTCCAAAAATAATCAAAATATACCTAGTATCTTTTATTCTCTATTTTGGTGAAAATCCGAGTATCCGACCCAATTCTTTTGAATCCAACAACCATACCATCCCTATTTAGCCCAAACACGTCCATCCCATTCAAACCTAGCAATTGAATATCCATATAACCTCTTCAAAATTTGAACCATAATTTGCCAACTATTTGCCCGCCAAAGTTAGAATTCAAAATAGGAAAGGAGATGGTGTGCCCCTATCCATATGTGAATTCCCTTTAGCACTTGTATTTAGTAATTGTTTAGGGTGCCTTTATCAATTATTTTGGGGGCCTTTAACACAATTTTTGGGGGACTTTAGCACTTTTCGGGGTGCTTATAGTAATTTTTTTTTGAGGGGGATGCAAATATCACTTTTCGAGCAACTTTTTGCCGCAAGATTTTTTGTCTCCAAAAACACATATACACACATAAAATACCATAATAAGTAAAAAAAAATTGAGCTCTAACAGTATATAGAATTGAGGAAAATCAGACACAAAAATGTGTCTATCAAATAACCCCACAACTTATTTGCTAGTCCTCGAGCAAATCTAATCTAGAAAATAAAATCATAACTCATTGTCGCAGGAATCGCGATTGCACTTAGCGTGTGAAACGAGCCTTTGAACCCCTAGGTGGTCCTAGTGGTCGAGTTATAGTCTCGAAAGGGTTTACAAGAGGTGTGCCCACAATACCTTTACTCCAAACCCTAACTACCTGTGAATAATCTAGGAACAATACTAAAAAATCTCCCTAGTTGGCATACTCTCATTAGCTACATTAGGAATTACCCTAATGTGAATTTAATTGGTGAACACAAGTTTGCACTCAAGCGTACTAAAATTCATATATGAGTGACATATCTCTACTTAGATAGTCGCACTATGGATATTTATATCCGGAGTCAACAAACCACAATCACATGTGAATGGATTAAGAAAATGGATATGGAGATACCATGTTTTCAAATGTTGACTAAGGTGAACGGTGTTTCTAAGAATATCTATATGACCATTAATGCCAAGATAAATCCTAATGGACTGAGGTACTGGTCTTAATCCTAACTCTAGTATCAACTCAGCTGGTACATACAAGGGTACCAGCGGTCGATAATCTTAATTTTAGGTCAACTCAGCTGGTATATACAAGGGCCCTATATATTATAATTTATTCTGATTGGCCTGGTTTGCTTTTTTAGTGTCTGAATCAATTTACATCATCCTAGCGGCGACAATCAAGGCGATACTAGTACCCCATAAAATCACTTAGATAAACATATAAAGTTTGCAAAAATAAAAACAGAAAGTGATACGACGACGACTCCGAGATACTGTGAAACTACCAAGTTATTTCTACCACCTGAGCTCTGTTCTTTTATGAATAGACTATATAGTTTGGGTCCCACAACTCCTACAACCAAGATGCTACCATCGACTTAGATTGTTTAGTATTATCCTGAATTGGCACAAGTTTCTAGGCTATGGAGTTTTAAAATGCAACTAAAAGTTTCTTTCATACCCCCAAACTTAAATCTAACATTGTCCTCAATGTTCTAAAGATGAAATTAAAAGCATGAAAAATGAGAAATTGTTACCAATTAACAAAAAAGGATATGAGGGAGGACATTACCATGTCGATAAGTATGGGTTACCTCCCAAGAAGTTCTAATTTAAAGTATTCATCCTGACTAAGAAAGGATTAATCACCTCATAAAATTATATAGTAACAGCCGGAACAGTTATGGGTTATCTAGATCAAATAATGTTATCCCAAATAATAGGAAAATACAACATGCCAAGAAAATGAATAAACCGAGCACACCCTTGGCTAATTTTCTGTTTAAGACAACTACATCTAGCTGCAGTCCAGGCTCTATAAAAGGGTCTAAATGAAAAGTTTTTATGGGACGGATTTCTTCATAGGAAGGATCCTGAGGATCAGTTGTAGAGTCTAGAAAAACTCATCTAAGGACTGAGAAGCAAATAATAATAACCTGAATAATTATGGATCCTCAAAGTCAATCAGATTTGACCCACATAGTTAACCACAATGGAAGTGGTGATCATTCTTGAGCAAATATGTTGACACTAATCTCCTAAAGTAGTTAAGCTTAATTAGTCTCAAAACTTAATAACTGACACATTTGAAACTTATACGTTCCTAAAATTGGAAGAGAAGTTTTTGTGGGAAAAAAAAATCAATCTTGGCATTATTTCCTGGGTAAACCAGATCAACTGAAGGATGGGTTTCTAACAACTGAACTTCTCTATGAAGATACTCTTGTGAAATGGTAGAGGCATATATTTCTAACAACCGAGACTTGGGATTCCACCGTTAACCCGTAAATCGAAAGTATAAAACATCAACAACCCTATGCTAAGCCCGCTCTATCAAAAAAATCACAATTGCTTAATAAAAATCCTTAAATAAATTTTTAATGAAAGCAAATAATCAAAAAATAAATTGCAAAAATTAATTAAAATAAAAATATACTAGTTTTATTGACACAATGGCTTCCTCTGTGGCCTCAGCATAGGGGTTTAGCTCCTCATATTAATCACTCGCTCAAAATGATTATTCATGGATCAAAAGTATACAAGGAGGTGAAAATAAAATAAAACAGAGAAATCGCAACAATGTATAAGCATTAAAGTATGATTGTTACGACCTAAGCGTTGTAGATTAAAAATAAGCATTGCATATTTAAATGAAAGTGTTACAATTTCTGTCGTAGTCACTGTTGAAGAACGACGGTTCTTGGCATTCTGTTTCTCCAAAATGTTAAAGATTGAATCAGGAACTTAAGAGTTTCTTTGGTGTATAAAAGGCGTAGTCGGGTCCTAGAAGAGTTTACACAACTTTAGAGATAGTTTGGAGAACTAATAAAGGAAAGAACACCAAGAAAAATCGAGTTGCAGGAAATTATTTTTCTTGGTGTTCTTTCCTTTGTTAGTTCTCCAAACTATCTCTAAAGTTGTGTAAACTCTTCTGGGACCCGACTACGCCTTTTATACACCAAAGAAACTCTTAAATTTCTGATTCAATCTTTTTATTTTTTCTTCTCCAAGTTACGAGATTTTCTCTTCAATCCTTCTTTACGCATCTGTGGGATGTATAATTCCTTCCAAACACTCTATTAGATTAATACAAATCTTTAGAAGAGTATATCTTCCCTTAAATCTCCCTGAATTTCCAAAAATGATCAAAATATACCAGATATCTTTTATTCTCTGTTTTAGTGAAAATCCGACTATCCAGCCCAGTTCTTTTGAATCCAACGACCATACCGTGTTTGTTTAGTCCAAACAGGTCCATCATATACAAATCCAACGATTAAATCTCTTTAAAACCTCTCTAAAATTCGAATCTTAATCTGCCAACTATTTTTCTGTCAACATTTGAATTCAAAATGGGGAAGAAGATGGTGTGCCCCTATCCGTCTGTAGAGTCCTATTAGCATTTGTCCTGAGGGTGCAAATAGTAATTTTTGGTGTATTTAGTAATTCTTTAGGGTTCCTTTATCAATTCTTCTGGGTGCCTTTAATACAAATTTGGGGTGCCTTTTTAGTAATTTTTTCTGGGGGGTGCAGTCACTTTTCAATCAGTTTTTTTCCGCAAGAGTTTATTTCTCCAAGAACACCTGCACACACATAAAACACCATCATAAGTACAAAAATGAGCACTTAAAATATATAGAATTGAAACAAATTAGACGAAAAAATGTGTTTATCAACATGCAAACTATCTTATTTGGTAGATATGAAACTTGTACCTAGGTGTTTTTTTTTCTCTTTCTTATAAATCCCAGATTTGATAGATCAAGATATCTCTAGATTATATTAGGTTATATCTTATGTGGGAGAATCAATTAGGTTATGGAACGTGTAAACTCTAATTGTTGAGGAGCATATTCGAAAGAGAAATGATATTCTTATAAAAGATTTACAAGAGAAATTCCTAAAAAGAATCGGTGTTTTGTTAGGAGTTTTACGAGTGCGTGAATACAACTGAAGCATGTATTACATCTAGTCTGAAATATGGTAGTAGGGAATTGTTGTAACAACTTAAATCAGTGTGTGTTCAATCTGGACTAGGTCCTTGGAATTTTCTACAAAACTGTAGTTCCCGCATCAGCAAAAAAAATAATTGTTGTCTTTGTTTTTTTTTCCCCACATTCCATTGATCTCTAAATATCCTCAACTTCCGTCCCTACAGACTGACCTTTCTCATTCCTCGTAACTGAATTGAATCTGGAAAGATGGATATCTTGGTTTAGACCAGATTCCTACAGATTAGTCTCTCGAACTCAAAGTACTCCCGTGCAGTATATTTGTTTAAAGGTTTTCAGTCATTTTTACCCACAAATACTTGTTAGAACAATCTTTACAGTTTCATAACCAAACATATAGAATGTACAAGGATTGTCCATATAGGTTCCCGAACGAAAAAATTGGTGGTATACTAGTTACCCTCTCCTTTTCAATTTTCTTTTAAAAAACTTAAGACTTGATTCTTCTTGCACACTTGATTCTTATTGCACACTTGATTCTATGAGAACCAAACAAAAAGTTTATTTTTATGTCTTTAAGACTCGTGTTAAGATCGAACAAACTGTCTAACTGTTTCTTCTTGAATAAAGATTATTTTATGAGATTGATTATTTCAATAATAGTTGTCTTGGTTTGATCTTTGACTAAAGGACAACATAATTAAACGAAAGATCATTTACTTAAATTATCTCTGATCTAAAGACTGATTTGGGAGATCGAAAACTGAGTTTGCTACTGAGAAAGATTTAATCCTTTGTTTTTCGAGTTACGATCAAAATGAGTTCATAAGTAAAAGTCTTCAAGCAACTCAAGATAGTGGACTTTGTCTTGGGATTCATGTGCGTAGATCGGATTGGTAGTAGGCGCATAGATACTGAAAAAATGAGTCACGAATAAGCGTTTACTTGGTTTCAACTATACGAAATTGCGGTTGTCAATTGTACAATGGCTTAATTCTTAGAATATTCAAAAGGGACTAGGTCCCAGGGTTTTTCTGCCAGCAATTTTTACTCGTTAACAAAATCTTGTGTGTTATGCCATTATTTTATGCTTCATATTACACTTATTTTTATAGTTATATTTAAGTAACTGCACTTGAACATTAATCTACTTGGTACGATCCCATAGTTAGTTCGGTCCTGAACCTTGACTATAAACCAAGTTACACCTTGTTGAAATAATCTTTTGGCATATATTGTTTCTGTAAGATTATACAAGGTGTGTAGGATGATATTGAAAAGATTATGATGTACTCGATACCCTTTTAAGTTCAATTGGTATCGTAGAAGGCAAACACGATGGAATCTAACAACATATTGCGATCCAATCTACCGCGACAATGAATTCGGCTTCACGTAAATTGAATTCAGTTAACGTGTCACACGGTTTTGGGAGTCCATAAGTTGCATATGTTGATGTGTCTCCTTCTCAAAACTCTCGAGATAGATAAGATAATTGAAAGCACATATTTGTATGTTCGATGAATCTGATTCAGGCATTGAAAGAGTTGCTAAAAAAAATTTGGCAAAACTTGTAAAGCCTATTAATCTTATGTCTACCGAGGATCAGAAATTGAAAACAAAAATTAATACTCTTAGATAAGATATCATAGTAAAGGATGTACAACTTAAAGGTTTAGATCACTCTCATTTAAAATGGATATTCTTGACAAAGCTCTAATTAAAGAACATGAACTTCGAGATAAGACTCTGCATAAGGTTTTCGTTATAAATTCTTCGAACGAAGAAACAAAAAGTCATTGCACGACTTTGTCAGATTGTGATAATAAGCCTAGTTCTATCACATCTGAAAATATCATGATTCTCCCTATTAGAATCATCAAGTCAGAAGAAAATCTTGGAATTCCTCCACAAATTATAATTGTTGATCATCCTACATTTGATTCTAAGGAAACTTCGAATCGATCCAGAAGGGATGATCATAAGGAACATAGCTTTTAGACTTTCAATCTATTGACAATAAACTAGTTAAAATAAATATTTTGTCTCAATTCTACTATAGCCAAAGTATCCAAATCTTGTCTCAAGGACCCTAAAGGTAATTCTACTATAGCCAAAGTATCCAAGGTTCGTACAAGACCGATCAAACTCTAAAGTCATGGCAAAAGAGTTGATAACCCTATGTATTGCACGTAATGAGTCTAATGACATATACAACTGAGTTTTCCGAAACGGGTCCGATTCCGATCTCTCCTATGACCAAACAGAGATCAACTTAACGAGCCTGATTCAGTATTTTGGCCTCTTCTCCTATCGACACACATTTTTCTCTTTCTTTCTTGTTCTTGGTTTTTGCTGTACAATTTCTAAGATTTATTATTAGTAATTAGGGTTTTGTAGGGGTGATAATGGAGGAAATTACCGAGAAGGAACCTATACGTGTGGCATCGGATGAAGTATCAACACAATTCAAAACCCTAATTAACAATGACGATATTGATTCTCTGAAACAATCACAAAATCTCATGTATATATACGTCTTCTCTTTTCTTTCAGTTTCTGATAAAGGGTTTCATTCTCTGAACCTTTTTTCTTTTGTTTGATTGCAGATTGGGAAGGTTACAGGACAGTAATGCAGTACTATCACATTTTAATGATTATTCAGAGCGTTGCTTTGCTCAAATTGCTCCTGATTTCCATAGGAATACAAGGCTCTTAAGCTCTATGAAGACTGATCTTGATTGCATATTCCTCAAGCTAAGGTACTATAACCCCCTACTATTGTTTCCTAGTTTCATTTCCAGAAATTGGGTTATTGATTTTTTGACGGGAAGTTGTTGCAAGAATGAGAATGACAGAACTGTTGTTTTCCATCACAATTGAAGTAGTATTAGTCTAATTACACATTTTTCATTGTTGTGCTGTAGGTTTGTTCCCTACCATTTAACCGGGAGTTGATAAATCTAGTGTTCTCTAGAATTTAACTAGAGATTCCTTATTCAGTTACTGTTTCTAGTGTGTTCAATAAATTAACACCGACAGTTCAATAATTGCACTTATTAATTTAGCTAGTAGCACTAGTAAAGGTTTCTGTTGATTGTGAGATGATAATCCCACTTATTAACTTAGCTAGTAGCACTAGTAAAGGTGTCTGTTGATCGTGAGATGAAGTGAATGTTGTATGTTAGTTGGATTGTAATGAGTATCTGGTTTAATAAGTAGCATAAGTTATATACTTTCAAGGCATGCATTCTTTTTCTACTCATTCGATCTATTCTCGACCTTTGGTACCAGATCAGGGTCGTCCTGGATCACCAATTTGTTCTGCACCATTTAACCGGCCGACTTCGTCAGGGAGTCGATGAATCTAGTGTTCTCCAGAAATTCCTTCTAACTAGAAAATGTTTATGCAACTACTGCTAGAATATTGGTTTGTAATCTGGATTGTGGGAAGTAGTTCAAATAAGTGGTAGTGTGAGAAAGTGTACTTGTACGGAGTGTGTTCAGTGTTAGCTGGAGTGTTGGATATTAAATAGATTTTAATGAGTATCTGTTCCACTAAGAAATATGTACCTTATCAACACATTATAGAACTAACACACTCAAGTCAACCTCACATGCAAAGTACTGACGCTAACCTCACTTTGGGTTACTTCGCTTTAGGAGGGAAGTCCCCGAAGCCATGGTCAAAGATGAAGGAAAGAAGTTATCGTTAAAACAAATAGACGACTTGGGGCAATATCACATCGCTTGCATACTTGCTTTCCATAGGATGTTTGTGGCCAAGCTTGCTCTCTTCTTCTTTTCTTCCGCAAGTGGCTTGGTTGAGTTTGTTAGTTTGGCTATCTAAGGGAAAGAATTGTTGGAAATGATACATTTTTGTACCTAATAGAGAGTACATGGTTAAGTTCTAACCATGTCTTGTCCCATGTCACCTTCTCCAATATTCCATTATTTGGAATAACAACATGATTTCAACTAGTCTTTACAACTCATTCTGTAGCTAGTGTCAACTGATTGTGTTTCCCGATGCCTAACTAGGAAAAATCCCTCGTGATTTGTTTTTTCTAATCTATCTTATGACATCTTTTCCTTAAAAAACATTTATATATATTGTGCTAACATAATGTATGTTGATTTATATTTTGTACAGAAGCATGAAGGGGAAAATCATAGCTACCTATCCTGATGCATTTCCGGATGGTTCAGCAACTAAAATCGTAGATGAAAGACCAGATTTAGAAAGACCTCAGTGATAAACCATCTTTCTGAGAACTGCTAAAGGTAATCCCTGTCTCCTTCTCTATTATCGAAGGTTCCTGTGGAACTAGTGTCAATTATGTTGAGACCACTAATCCTATGTTAGAAAGGCCACATCGTCAAGCTAAAAGAAATTTTGCATAGCCCCTGCATCACCCAAGCTTACTGATTTTCATTAGTGATTAGTCCCGTATTATATTATTCTGTTTGCAGATGTCCTAGTTAGAATGGTTATTTTACATGTACATTTTTGAAGTTTTAAGATAGCACATTAGTGAAAGCAACCATTTATTACCATGCGGAAAATGACAATGTAGTTTCGCTCACCCGTTAAGTGAGCGAGAAAAAATTGAAGACCAGGTGGTTGTTGGTTTGGCAGTTCAACATCCATGTCCATAGGTCCTGATCCTTACTTTAAATCCTTCATTGTTATTCGAATTGAAGTTTGTTACTTTGCATAGAGTTCAAATTCTACTTCGTTTTGTCTACATACAGTTGAAGTATCAGTTTTGCGTTTGATGGTTGTATGCTGCTAACCATATAAAATGACTGAGCAACAAAAAAAAAACATAGACTTACGGAATTATAGTCAAAGCAACTTGGTGACAATCAGAAGAATTTTAGTTATATTTGCTGCTAAATAGCCAAGGATGCTTAGTAGTTAGTCCTACTTCATAATTACTGACCATACAGATAAACTGTCCCGCCCCCTTAAATTTCTCGTTTTTCATCTCCTAATGTTCAGTTTTTTTACTCCTTATGGGCCTGCAGCAGCAAAGACATCGTTGTCTAGCAGATTATGTGAAGTGAAATGTGCATAAGATTCTTCTACTTGGTTCCTAAGGAGTTTTCGCTGATCCACCTTTGGAAGTGCAAATTACAGCTTGAGGCCCTTTAAATTAGAAAGATAGTCTTGTAAGAATTTGTGTAAATTAGTAACAGAATAACAACACGATATATGTAACTCATTTCTTGATTGTTTGGCTTGTTAAGGGATGTTGTTGCCCACGTCCTTGGAACTCTATATGTATATCATTCACTGGTGATAGATCGATAGTCTATTGAATGTGCTTGTGCCTATGCTTTACGTTTAAGATGCCGAAAATGATGTAATTGTAATTTGGGTGCAGTAAAATCGCCTTTGCTGTTTCTGGAAAGAAAGGAATTTGAAATGGAAAATCAGACAAGTCATATTTTTTCTTCCAGTAACTTTGTGGGTGCCATTGTTTCAACCATCTCTGCAAGACAAAAGAGGGTTCTTAGAGTTTTCTATTTTAGTTGCTGCAATATCTATCGTAAATTTGGTTGATATAATCTGTGACTCTAAATAAACATAGATAGATAATGGGATAGTCCATTATCATGATTGCACCAATAGTTTACCAACACGTGTCACTTACAGAACCACCTCTGGACCTTTCAATATTTTGTCATATCATCCAATCTAAAATGAGTGTAACCCAACAAAGCAATACAAAAGAAGCTGAGTTCAGAGGGGCTGAGAAACAAGAAAAATGGCAGGATCAGTAGTGATGTCTTCTTTGAGTTTGAAACCAACAACTCCATTCCAAGAGAAAGTTGCAAGCAGTATTCAAGGCCTTCCATCCCTGGCAAGGTCTCCCACTTCACTCAGAATTTCTGCCAATCAAGTTAAGAAGATCAAGACTGACACCCCATATGGTTGGTTACATTTCACACTTCCTATGATTTCGTTATATTTATCTTTTGTGCTTTGTACCATGTGATTCTGTGTGGCTCTGTGCTTGTTAAAACTTAGAACTTAGAATCATTCACCGAGAAAGGTCTGCATGGTGGAGGTTATGCTAGCCATTGCATCACTGTGCAGCAGATCTTACACAGCTTATGCTAGCACTAACTCTGATAGCTGTGGAGGATTTTGTTATCGACTGTAAATTAACAAGTACCATTTCATGTCTAAAATCTATATGGCCTTGTTATTTTAGTTTGAAGGCACGAGATACACCACTAAGACCATCACATGCATGATAGATCCCAGTTTGCCGGTATACTGTGGTTTTGCTTTTGAAACTCCTACAGCAGTTATATTTTTCTGCAGAGGGGTTGATTAATTTTGAACAATGAAATTGTAGGAACTGGTGGTGGCATGAACCTGAGAGGTGGTCTTGATGCATCTGGAAGAAAGCCCAAGGTTTGATTCTTCCTCCAAATTATTTCAACATTTAGTAGTATCTTTCCAATTCATTTTCACCAAAAAAAGTTATCTACTTGTTGTATACGCGACCATTTATTTGACTTTTCATCTATCAACCGATGCAGGGAAAGGGTGTCTACCAGTACACTGACAAATATGGTGCCAACGTCGATGGATACAGGTGCATAGCATTCCAAGGAACTCACTTGGTTTATCTTAGTTCATAGTGTTTGAACTGTGAGATATTTTAGTTGCAACACATTACTCGAGCCAACTACATTTAATAGAAAGAACGTAACCGTTGTTTATGTTGTTGCAGTCCAATCTACACCCCAGAGGAATGGTCCGAAAGTGGTGATAGGTACGCTGGAGGTAAGAAAACGAGAATGAAAATTGTCACAGTTGTCCTCCCTTGCTAATTTAGTCTAATGTGCAAGAGTGTTGTTGTTGTTGCAGGTACAACTGGTCTAGCTATTTGGGCAGTTACCCTAGGTGCTATTCTACTTGGAGGAGCTCTCCTTGTTTACAACACCAGTGCTCTCTCTTCTTAGATGTCAATCGAATTGTTGTAATTCCATGTAGTAGTTTCTGTATGTTTATTACGATACTTCCTAAGAAATGGTTGTCTAATACTCTCTTGTACGCCCAAACTTATTTCGTAATTTGTATGAATTTGGTTGATGATATAGTACCACAATTCTCTAATACGTTGATTGTGTAAATGGTTCCAAATCTGAAGGAAAAACCGGTGGTTCATCTTTATCATGGTCTAAAAAATGATGGTTATTTGTTGCAAGAGAAGTCCCTTTGACATCATAAAAATAGCTTATAGTTAATCTTCAATATGGGTTCTATAAAAATCCGATACTATACAAGGAATATCATGAATGTGTAGTCCTCCAAAGCTAGCACCATGGAGAAAACGGAAGACATCATGTTTTTTCTCATCTTTGTGAACCCCCTGCCAAAATACATTAAAAATGTATACCTGAAATCCGTGTAGAGATTGATTGATAATTGTGGCATTAACGATTCTACAGTTTTCTTACTTCTGAGCGTCCTTTAGTCGCTCTGGATATTAGTGAGGCGTATCTAATGTGTTCAAGACCTTCGCTGGTTTATAGCTTCTATATAAACCAGTGTCATGTCATCTGTATCTTGAATGTGAAGAGTCTAAAGATTGTGTGCTAGCTGTCTTGTTTTTCTTTTATTATATCAAATTCTGCAACTGCAAGGTAGTACATTTTCTTTTAGGAACCTAGGAAAATATTACAGAAAAGAGGGACAAAAAATTTATTAGCAGGCCTCACGGATTCAAACAGCTAATTCTAAGGGGGGAAACTGCTAATAGCGAAAAAGATGAAATGTTGCAAAGCTCTGCACTTGGAGCTCCGCTATAGCAAAAGAAAAGAAGAATATACGAATGACAGATGCAAAACCATACAAAACCAGCTCTCATCATTGTAAACAATAAACAGTGGAAGTCGCATAATAACAAGACTAAAGGGAAGACAAATTTTCAGAAATTACAATTCATAGAAAAACCTTCAACGGTTTTGTATTTTATATTCTGCTAAATGGGGGGATGTAATCGGTTATACGACTCATTTCTTACCGCCCCCCGAGACGTTGAACTTGAAGAATATAACGTCTCCATCCTGGACAACGTAAGTTTTTCCTTCTTGCCGATACTTCCCAGCAGCCTGTATAAAATAATTAACAGTACCCGTTAAAATGAAATGACAACTCAAATAAAATAGGAAAATAAAAAGGAAGGAGAATTGTGGATAGATGTCAGGGCATTTTAAGTGGCACCAACTTTTGGACGTACTCAGGCTACCTAAATATGAGGTTTGAGTCAGATCTCAGGACACTGGCTACCTCGACATCTGACTTAGTGGTGTATTGGACGTGGTGGTAACACTTGAAATTTTTAACAGGTCATATTTTGAAGCATAAAGAATAATAGAGCTTTAGAGTCTAGCCTCTACAACTCTTATCCCACATTGCTGCAACAAGTGAGAAGCAAACAAAAGTGAAAAGGCTATTTACACAAACTAGCAGAGTAAAACTACAACATACCTTAACAGCTGACTCGGAACCATGCTCCTTAAGATCCTCAAATTTCATGACCTGCAAATAATGCAAGTTGACCATTCAGTAATCCGCAGAAGGTCCAGCAAGTCAGATTCAAAAATTGTTTAGCTTCCGGACAAGTAACGGAATACGAAGGACTGAGCGTGGAAGAGGAACTGATGATCATCGGGCTCACAAAATTCAGTGTGCCACTAAGAGAGAGAAGCTCTCGAATACTAAGAAATAAATGCCTTCAGAAAGGAGGTAGAAGGTTACGGGCATTCAATGAGTAGATAAGAAATCTCCAGAAAATTTGAAACAGAAACAACCAGGGAAATCCATTCCATATATTCCTAATTCATGTGCATATTAAAATACTCTCTTTGTAGAAAGAATAAGTATACAAGACTAAAATGAAAATCTGTAGGCAAAACAGTAATGAAGATGCAAGTTGAAAATTACCTCAGCACAAATAAAACCTCTCTCAAAATCTGTATGGATGGCACCTGCTGCTTGAGGAGCCTTTGATTGTCGTCTAATCTGCCAACACTTGACCTGCATACAAATTCATCGAAGGATGGTCAATACAGTATATATTACTCCCAATACAGTATACACTTGACCTGCATACAAATTCATCGAAGGATGGTCAATACAGTATATATTACTCCCAAATTTAATCTCTATAAGTAAGCCTTCAATAAGGCAACAACATTTTTGCAACGTCAGACCTCCGTATTACGAATGATTATTATTCACAACCTCACAACAACAGCTAAGACCCTCACAATGTTGTTTTCTACAAATCTCCGTAACCCAGTTTGACCAAAAAAATATGAAATCTGAGTACATTAACTAACGAGTGACTTCAAATAGTAACAGACTTACAGTACTACCATAGTTTTTAAAAAATTATCAATGTACTCTATCTAGTGCATTGTGCTTGTAGTTCATGATATAAGTCATATGAACTAGTCACAAGCTGTCAATTACTAAAAAGATGGTTCTCACCATGAGGGAACACTAAATGATTGATACCTCAAATGCCAGAACAAGTGAAGATCAAGTACAATCAGCAATTTATCCATTAGTTTTGAACTAGGAAAATCGACCATATATTTCCCTAGGAGGAAGATGGCTATGTAATAACTTGTGTAAACTCCAAAAACCTTAAGAGGCAGTTTTTTAAAGTCATAAAGAGCTAATGGTCAGATATTTGTTTCATGTGGTGAAAAATTGTGTAGTTCAATTTTGACATCACATTCAACAAAGAGAAAGTAACATTAGGCAATCGAAATATCTGAGGCAACATTAGAACAGATATGCACAAAAGATAATAGCAGACCCATAATTTAATATGTGACTTAATGGATATAAAGTAAAGAAAGATGACCAAACATAATTACCTCATCAGGGCCGGCTGTGAAGAAATAGATGAGATTAATTGCAGAAAATCCGGTCTTTATAATCTTTGGAAGTGCACTGTAATAATAAATATTTCCACAAAATTCAGAGTTTAATTGTATTGCAAGAAATAAATAAGAACATGTAATTATAATTTGATGTTTTCTTTCCAGCATAACTATTTCTCGGTATTCTTATATTAAGTCTGCATAATACTGCTGCTAGAAATAGGAAACTGTGGCTAGTAACAAAAGATGCTAGGATGTTATCAATTTTGAATTTTCCAAGTTTACAAGCATTTAACATAGTTTAACTTTATGGACCACACTATTCTATTCCTCCATATGTCAGCGATTTGACTCACCTCACAAGCTTGTTCTCCTCACAATATTTTGCAGCTTCATCCTCTGGCATGTCAGCGAGATTCTTCTCTAAAACACAGCTGAATGGAAGTATTGGCTCAGCCCCATGCTCTTGCACCCTGAAACATTATCAGACAAGTGTTAGTTCCCACAACAGAAGCGGGACTTTGCTCCAGTATTTTCATATATAAACCAAGATTCAAGCAGCTTTTCATGTACATATATATACCCTTTTCTTAAGTAGAGAACTTGAAAGGTATTCCTTGAAAAGAAAAAAAAGAAAAAAACCTAACAACAGTTTCTGTAGGATGTACAACAGATAATGTACCATAACTGAAGTTGAAAAAATATTAATAAAAAACACCCAACATACCAAGCATGTATCTTTGGAAGAAATTTGTTCTTCTTCCTTTGATAGTCTCTCTCATTCATGTTGACCTGTAAAAGACTCAAAGGAGCATTGCTTAATCATTTAATAACTTAAATCCAGCTATAAAACACATAGGTATAAGTAGTTTCAACTCCAAATAACATAAACAAACAAGATATACACTATGTACAACATCATTATGGAGTTGAGTTTCAGCTGCAACAACAGTGTCAAAGGGCTCCAATCGACTTGTTATCACAGAGGGATTTATTCTATATCGCATTACCGCTCCCACAACACCTTTATAACAACTTCTTTGGGATTTGTATTAATTACTAGAAGTGTGACATACAACCTATCCTACATCACCCCTTTTAAGTATTCTTAAATTAAAAGCTCACAAAACCAAGACTGAAAGAAGTCCTGATGAAATATAACAAAATACATCTAGAGAAGCCGCTTCCCTAAAGGGTGTGATGCCAATGTTTATGGAAAGGAATTCCTAGTTCGCAACAAAAGCATACATACCAAGTAGACAACAGGTTTGGCAGTAAGTAATTGTAATGGATTCAGAATTTCAATTTCTGCAGCTTTCCAATCTCCAAGACGGACGTCTTTTCCCTCCTGAAGCCATGCTTTGACCTGTCGGAGGACATACATAGTGCTCTATCTTATCTTGCCAGCATAAGGATAAACTTACTTATCAAAACACATAGTCAAACATAAAGATTAAAGATTATACTAGTGACGGGACTCAAACCTTCACACAGCATTCATGTTCTACTTTCAACTGTTTGTCATTGCTCCTTTTCATGCTCTTATCAAGATCTTCAAGTTTCCTCGTCATGAATTCAATATCCTATGATTAAGAACAGCTTGAGAGTCAGAGGGATTTTCAGAAAAGGTGCACGTCTATTATAGTATTCACCCAGATACAGTTACTGTGAAGCAAGTTGAACAAAGTCTTCACAAAAATGAAAACAACAGAGAAATATCACAGCTATTCAGGCTGAGAAACAGAAATGAATTAATCCGCCTTGAATCTGCATTCAAGCGGTTTGTCTATGCAAGATAATAAAATTGAAATCGAGACTTTTTCACTTATAAACCCATTTATGTTCCTCAAGGATTTCATGTTAGCTCTGTCTCCTTAACTAATCGAGTAAAACACTGAAACTTCATAACTTGTAACATTCACATCATGATATAAGAGCTCAATATCAAGGTTACCAAGGATTAGCCGTCCACATAGGACAAATATTTATCTTACTCTCTGTATACTATTAAAACATAAGAGAAAGAATTTCTTAAGTAAGGACACCTTGTTTTCAAAATTTGATGTGCCAACTCCTGTGTCCCACACTCCGTACAGTTTTTGGACACAGAGACTTGTACCCGTATCATTGTTACAAAACAAGTCCCCAATTATCAAGAGTTCCCACATATGCACCTTAGTAATTCAGGTATCGCCAACTATCTATTCAAAGCACAGATGCCATTAACATTCTAAACTGCAGCTATACTACCTTCAGACGCAATTCCGCAGATATAGTCTCCAAATCTCGTACTGGATCGACAATATCGTCAACATGAATGATATCTGAATCTTCAAATGCTCCTAGAGAAATTTACCATTATAGTTAGAGAGGGAGGGGGGAAGAGAGAAACTACTAATAACTATAAACAAGCTGTCGATGAAAGCTATGGAGGAGCAAGAGGACTTTATGCCTGTATTCCATCTGGCCACTGACATGTGGATAGGTCTAGTATATCATTTGTTATACAGCCATACAGAAGAAAAACAAAGACTTACTTAACACGTGGAATATTCCATCAACAGCACGAATGTGAGACAAAAAATTGTTCCCTAATCCCTCTCCTTCATGAGCTCCTCGAACAAGTCCAGCTATATCATGGATTTCCAAGAAAGCTGATACCTGTTATTGAACACCATGCAAAATATGTTTGAGCTCAGAAATAGAATTATAATCCAGTGAAGGTTGGTAGCCACACCGACACAGCCAAACCAATTGAAACATTAAACTTCTGAACATTTTTCAGATGATTCAGTCACGCACCTCACTCTTTGGCTTGAATGTTTGACAAAGCCATTCAAACCGCTCATCAGGGATGTTGACCCTGGCCTCATTTGGCTCTATGGTACAGAAGGGAAAGTTCTCAGCTGGTATAGCTAACTTTGTAAGGGTGTTGAAAAGGGTTGACTTGCCAACATTCGGTAACCCAACCTGCAAAATACATTCAAATTAGTTTAGCACAAAATGTATGTTCTAGCGATTCTACTAGCTCGCAAAGTTTGTTCTGAATTTGCAATATATGAACTGAAGAAAAACAGCAATCCGACAAATAATAAATAAAGGCATGACACTGCTATTGAGTAAATTCAATCCAGTAAACAGCCTATAAAGAACATCAAAATACAGGAATCAGATGCAAAAAAATTCACAAAATATAAAATTATAGTGAACGTTATTAGTGTTTCAGGACAGTCACAAAGCAGCGCAGAAGACTTCTTTTATTTGCGCAGTCAGTTTACTTTCATCTTGAGTTCCGAAAAGGAGGTCCAAGCCGCATCTACAGCGATAAGACATACATACTTGACCTAAAATGCTTTTTGTCAATCCCCTTATTAAGAGGGTAAAGTACATACTGAGTGTGTTTAGTAAAATCCACATTTACCTAAAATTCCATTTATACTGCACTCCACACCTACAAGAATTAAATAATTTTACAAAACATGACATCCGCATTCTACCATACTTGCGTGGTTGTTTATCAAATTCCGTGAGCAGACTCTCAGTGTTTAGTGCCATCCTTACCAACAAGGACACACTGTACATGTTATAGAAGCTTTCATTTAACACTTGGATTGAATTCAGTAATCTAATCATCATTCAACTCTCCCCAATAATATTCTGCTTCTTTAAAAAAGTAAATTCACTAATTATCAAAAGGGCTAAGTGGACCTAGATCCTTGAACTCCACACTCCAAGAGTGAGATGAAGCCTAGTTAAGAGTTTTAATTATATCACTCAAATTCCAAATTACTTTGACCCAAACATAAAATACTTCTAATCAAGATGCCATTTGCTAATGGTTCAACACATAAATCGTAAACAATCACTTCTAGTAGATTTTAAACCACTCTAAACCAAGTAATAAAGAATCAGTTACCCTAACAATCAAGAAATGACCGAATCTTCACTACAACTCCAATAAATAAACACTTATCATATCCAACAAATCAATATAAAACACTAAAAAACTGTAGATTCAAGGAAAAGCTACTTACGATTCCAATTTTGAGATGAGATGAGAATCGACCCATGATGGGTCTCTCAGTGGGTACATCCTTTGATTTAGAGGCCTTTGGAGGCATTATTATGGATGACGATGATTAAACTAGGGTTTAAAGGTAAAGTTAAGGGGTTTTCTTCTTTCTACACAGAAAAATTGTGAGCTCTGGATGTGTAGAGAGATGGTGGTGATGAAGCGGACCTTTTGTTTATATACTTAACCCTAAAATGTCCTGCACCCGAATCCAGCCCGCGTTACCTTAACGCTTTAATACTAGTTTTATTTTCTTCCAAGGGCAATTCCGAAAGGTGAAAGGTTGCTCAGATGAGCATATTATTATTTGCCCATTTTGCTGGGGTGAGCATTTGAAACCGAATCCGCGGATCCGATACAGCCCACCTTGTTTTTGCGGATATATATCCAACCCGTATACTAATAATGCGATTATACAAGAGAAATTTGTTATTTGGTCCAAAAACCCGATCCGGGTTTAGTGTGTAGTCCAGCACCAGAATAAAATTATCCGCTGGTTCAAAAAAGTTTCAAAACAGATGAAATTACCTCTCTATCCATAGTTTACACAATTACCTTTTTCATTTTTTTTTTCATTTTTTCTTCTCTCTTCTGCAACTTCATTTTTTTCTGCAGAACTTGTTTTTCTTCTCCATCAAAACTTGTTTTTCTTCTCAATCATAAAATCACAAGATTGAAGTCAAAAGATCGAAAATCATCAGTTACAGAAAAAAATCGAAATAAAAAAAGCTTTCGTTCTTGACCTAATTTTTTAAGTACATTCAATTAAAGTGAAATGGTTACGAATAGAACAATTAAGCGTACAATTACAGAAGAAATTGTAGAAGAAACCCCTTCCCCAGCTAAAAGGAGAAGAAAAACTGTTGATGATTCACCAACAGAAACCCCCCCTGCTGCTAAATCACCGACAACTCGAAGTATGAGTAAAGTTGTTACTCCGTCACCAACAAAGAAAGCAAATGTTCATCCGAAAAAAGGTGAGCAGATCAGATATAAACCCTAATTGTGATTACATGTCCATATGTACTTCAAATTGACATACAATATATCATTAAGCACTGGTACATACCAATATGTAGTGTTAGAAAACTAATACATATTAAATGTTAAAAATACTTACATATCAACTTACAAGTGTGTACTACATATCAGTATGTTGTCTAATACTTCTATGATCTAACACTACATGTTTAGAATATGTAGTGTTAAAAAATACTTAAATATCAACTACATATTGCCATGTCCTGTCTGGACTCTGCTTATGAATATGTAGTGATGCATTGTTGTGTTTGTTTATCAATATGTAGTCATTTTTTGATACTGTTTTTGGTTTACAAAAGGAAAAAAACCAAAACAAATGCAGCAGTGACAACTACTAAAGCAAAAGGAAAAAAGGCTACAAAGGCTGATACTCCTTCACCGCAAGCAAAAGGAAAAAAGGCTGTTACTCCTTCACCACAAGCAAAGGAGAACAAAGCACTTGTCATGAGAACTGCTACTCCTTCACCAAAAGTAAAGGGGAAAGCAAAAAGGGGGAAAGCAAATGTACCCCTAAAAGAAGGTATGTAGAGTTTGTAGTGTTAAAACCAAATTAATTCTTAATAACTAGGGGGCGATGCCCCTCGATCCCCGTAAATGGTAAAACATATGAAATATGGTGGTTTTAATATTCACTTTCTACTGTATCAAAGTAGATACATATGGCATATGAAATATGTGATTTTAATGTTCAATTTCTATTGTATCAAAGCAGATACATATGCCATATGTGCTGTTACATAGCAATATGTAGAGGTAGATACTTACATTCTTGTAGTGGTATCTACCATTACATATTGATATGTACTGCTAATAATATGTAGTTACATAACAATATGTAGAGGTAGATACTTATATTCTTGTAATGGTATATCTACCATTACATATTGATATGTACTGCTAATAATATGTAGTTTCAAGTACATGGTAGATATTGATCTTACATATTGATATCTCGTGTAATGGTTTTTAGATTCTTGCTATTGTGTAGGTGGTAACAAGCGTAAGAGAGGAGATGGAAAACTACGAAGTTTATACCGAGCCGGTTTCAGGGGCTTGTGAAGATTATTAAGACCAAATAAAATCTTAGGTTGAGTAAGTTGTAGCTGAAGCTCATTTCTGAAGCATCATATAGGAACATGTTCCTAATGTTCCAGTACACTAAATTTGAGTTGGAACACTGGTTGAAGCTTGAAGATGCGATGACCAAAATGTTACGCTGTTACGTGAAAGGTCAAGATCCAAAACAAGCTTACATTTTGCTTTATAAGGCATGGTTCACCGCATGAGATGGTATCCACAACAGAAGAAATGACAGTTATTTATGGGATGCCAAGAATTCCAAATAGGGAATATCATGATTTAAGGCTTACACTTGTCAATAAAAAAAGTGGATAGCGTGAAACAGAATTCTTCAAAAGGACTTTCGCTGCTGGGATGAAAGCTAGTGAAAAAGTGATTAGGCCAATGATTGTGCAGGAAATCTTGAAAATCCTTAAAAGATCACTGATTAATGTAAAAGAGAAGAAGTCTGATGAAGAGTCTCTACAAAGCGTGGGGGATCAATCAAATGAAGATTCTGAAGAATCTGAGGAAGACGAGGAAGATGCCGAAGATCTTGTTAGGATTATCTGCCTATTTATGTGCACCTCATTATTTTTCTGCTACAAGTGATGCAAATGCTTTGACTGAAAAATATATTGGTTTCGTCCTTGATCTTGAGAAGTCCAAGAATATTTCATGGCCTGACCTCATTCATTATCATTTAGAGCGAGAGCTAAATGAAAACGAGGAAACCATAGAACACACTAATGGTTGTGTTGTTTATTTGTTGGTAAGATTTTCTCTACTTTAAAAATCTTTTGTTTTGTGTGTTTTCTACATTTTGATAGTATATCTAACACTGCATATCAAATACTTGCAGCCATGGTTTGCGGAGCATACCCATTTGGTGCAGCCCGAGAATATAGAGACATAACCCAAAGGAATGTATGTGCCAAGAGTGGCTAGGTGGAATCATACAAAGATATGTACTGAGTTCCTAAAGAATATTGATGATGTGCCAGTATGTAGTTATAGCAATTTAATATGTGGTGATACATATCAATACGTAGTTATTAGCAGATCAATATGTAGTTGTTAGCATGTCAATATGTAGCTGTTATCATTGAGTATGCAGTGATATCTAATATGTAGTTGCTTTTTACGTTCTTTGATTTATGCCAGTTCCATGTTGATTGCAAAGACGAGATCACAAACCAAGAAAAACAAATCCTTAATCGTATCTCAAGAAGGATTCAAGAGGAAGAAAATACTGAATCTTCCAATGAAAAAGATGACAGTTCTGAATCGGAAGAAGAGAAACAAGAAGAAAATGGATGTCCAACGGAAGAAGAAAAAGAAGATGGTGACTCAGTATTGGGGGGGGGGGGCAGGATTGGAAGATAAAATATGATGATTTGAGGAGTACAATATCAGCCAAATGGAGCGAAGTCAACACAATGCAGCAAGAGGGCGAAATGGTTGACTCTTCAAAGCTTGAGTTCATGTTTCTTGAAATTTACTTGAAAGCTTTCCTTTTGCAGAGAGAAGACATCCATGAAGATTATGTTATCTCGGGATGTACTCCTAATCAAAGAAACCCCAACCAAGAGTTAAATGTAGACCTAACAGTTGAGGTCGAAATGCAAGGTTCTCCGGAACATCAAACAAATGTTAATGTCAACTCTACTGAAGTTGGTTTGTCAACACCGAAAGATCAAACTCATGCTAATGCCACCTCTGAAGTTGAATTATTAACAACACTTGCAGTATTGAAGTTCAATGATGTTGAAGTTCAGTGTTCTGAGGTTAGAAACTGGGCTAAATATAATCTGGAGAAAAAAGTCAAAGAGATACAAGAGAAAAATAGCAAAGAAAACACGCAGGTAAGTGGTATGCAGTCTAAGTTTGATTTTAATGTTCACTTTTTACTATATCAAAGTAGATACTTACATTCTTGTAGTGGTATCTACCATTACATATTGATATGTACTGTTAGAATGAATGCATTAGTTTCCACACGAAAACACCTAGTGAGAAAATAGGAAGAAACTCTAGGGATGACATAAATTAACAATGAGTTAATGATTCCAAAGGCTTGATGGCTATGAAATTTATGTTAGTATGCCTCTAGTAAAGATTCAAACATTTGTAGATGTTCAAAACCCATTAAACATTAGATTGGACTTGTGAAGTATTGAGTACTTATCACATTAGTAGTGGGTTTTACAGTTGTGCTGTCTTTATGCATGCTTGACCACTTTATACCTTGGGTGTCAATTTGTTATGTACAATATTTGATATGTACTATTACATATGAATATGTAGTGGTAGAGTGGTATCTACCATTACATATTGTTATGTACTGGTAGATACTTATTGCTATGCACTATTACATAGCATGTTTACAAAGCAATACATATGTAACTAGATTTAATGTTGATAGTTTCAATTGCCTTTTGCAGACTGATCCATTTGAAGTTGAGAAGATAGCAGTAAAGGAGTTTCTTACTAAGATTTAAGAAACAAAGGAGGAAGTTGAAGTTTTGTCCCAGAAATATGAAGACTATAACACTGCATCGGCGGCGGGAGGTTTTTATCTCATGGATGTACCTTTGTTTAGTGAGATGTCGAGTTTAGAACACATCTAACAGCTCTCTATGAGAGATTATTTAGACATGGCAAACTCCGGGCTTGGAATTTACGTCGAAGAGTATGCAGACCTCCTTCCATATAAAAATGGTGGTCTTTTTGGTATTGACCTACGACAAGAATTTGATAATTTGTTTGGAAGAGATTTGCAACCTGTAGAATTTCCACAAGATACAACTGAGCAACAACAACCCATTGAACTGAAATATGCAGGTGAAGTTACAGCTAAGCAACAAAAAAACATCCCTTCGAAAGGTTCACAATATGTTTTAGATGTTCCTTCACAAGATGTTTTCGATGTTCCCTCACAGGTGAAGGATATATACTAAATCTTATTTTGTGCAGACTTTGTGTAGTTAATGTTAATCATCAGCTATGTTGTGTGTTTACATTTACATTTTTTTTATGTTGATAAAAAATGCAGGAACCAATTACCCCAAGCCAGAAACAAAAAAGGGTAAAAGTAAACAAAATGTGCGCCACAAGGCCCGAAAAGCAACAGTTAACACCTACCAGACCCGTTACTCGTTCACATCCTGCAAAGAAGGTAGATGATATTTACAAAAGTGGAAGTAAGTTCTCATCATCATATAAAGAACCTAAAGAATGTAAGAAGCCGAAAGATGGAGGAACATAAGCAATACCACAAAAGAAGAACAAAAATCTTAAATCGCACCACAAGCATTTCCTAAAACTGAATAAGTCGCCATTCTATAATGACTTGAAGGATGATCAAAAGACTATCCTTTCCAAATTCTTCGATAATGCAGACTTGATTAGGTGAGTTTTTAGTTTTAAAGACTATCCTTTCCATATCAGTATTGTAGTATTACATATCAGTATGTAGTGGAATATGGTTACGCTACAATCAGTACTAACTGATGGTATGGTTATCATTATACCACTACATGTCAGTATTGTAGTATTACATATCAGTATGTAGTGGAAGATGGTTACACTACAATCATCACTAACTGATTGTATGGCTATCAATATACCACTACATATCAGTATTGTAGTATTACATATCAGTATGTAGTAGAAGATAGTTACACTACAATCGGCACTAACTGATTGTATGGCTATCAATATACCACTACATATCAGTATGTAGTGGAAGATGGTTACACTAATAAGGGTAACTGACATGTAGTATATCTACTAGGAAGATGATTACACTACAATGAGAAAATATCATTATGCTTGGGAACATATCTATATGTTATGTTACACAAGAATACTAACTTTTACATCGTTATCTTTACAGCTCAATTGCTTGGAAAACGGGAGAAGGTGGTCTTTGCGTTAGTGCATCTTCAGTTGAGGACTTGGTACATAATGATTCTTTAGAGCAAGATCTTCTCAACTACGGACAATACAAGTTTAACAACAAGTTTCAGGAAGAGCAGCCGATGCGCGAAATAGACAGAAAATACTTACCTATCTTGCATCTGGATCCGTTCGCTTGGGTAAGTTGTTATGTTACAGTGTATATTTATATTAAAAGTATGTAGGAATAGGTACACTATATATTAAAACATAATTAAAATATAACTATTCAACTACATACATGTGTTGATTAACTACATCCATATTTATATTAAAAGTATGTAGGAATAGGTACACTACATATTAAAACATAATTATGTATAACTATTCAACTACATCCATGTTTTCAGTTCAATGTCGAGTTCCAGGATAAGCTCAAAGGAGGAGCAGAAGAATCTGTTTACAATCCAATATTGGCGATGGATAAAAGTATCAAGAAGATTCTTGTACCAATGTGCCATAACAATATCCATTGGACGCTACTTAAGTATGACTGCAAAAAAATGGTGTTCAACCACTACAATTCTTTCAAGGCTAAATGGGGAGCAATATGTTATCCAAACGCCACAAAAATGGCAGATTACATGTTCAAACCTATCAACATGTACTTGGTGGAGAACAGGAAAGAGATATTGAAGAATGTAGTAGTCAATGAATGTGAAGCACCTTAACAAGGGGAATCACCAGACTGCCTGCTATTTGTGATGTATTTTATGAAGATGAAGTCAAAAATAAAATATGTGGGAGTATCTTTGGGATATGATGATCAGGTGCAAATGAAGATTCGCAACAAAAGGGTCACTTTAGCATGCGAATTGCTGACAACATCTCCACCAGAAATCAGTTGGGGACTGACACAAATAGAGTCTTAAATTGCAAACATCATCTCCACCAGAAATCAGTACATATCATTATCCAGTGGAAGATGGTTAATTGATTGTATTCTTGTTACAATATTTTTCTTTTATTCTTGGTTACATTTCATGAGTTCAAAAATGTTCAAAAACATATCTTAAATATTGCTTTTATTAGTGATTTTTAATTTGGACTTGGATTAAGTTTAATGTAGTGATATTTCAATTGTGTTACTTGTTATGTAGTCTAACTTATTAGTGACTCTATGTTGTTGATACGAGGGGGCAGCGCCCCGTAGATGGTGAATCAGCTGGGAAACCACAAAGTTTAAGCTAATCTTATGGAATGGTTTAAATTTGCTTTAAGTGATGCAAATGTCAGTATGTAGTGGAAGATGGTTACACCACAATCAGTACATATCAGTAATTACTGATTGTATTCTTGTTACAATATAAGTATGGTTACACTACAAATTAGCAGTACATATCAATATGTAGTGGAAGATGCTTACACTACAATACTGACATATAATATATCAGTATGTAATATTACACTACTGGTGATAGATACTGACATGCATAATCAATATCACTATTTCATTATATGGTTAATGATAAACTATCAACATATTTAATTATTCGACACTTAATGACATATTTCATTATTCGAAAGATCAAAAGATGTTCTAAGAAACAACAAAAACAGTAATTTCGGTACACTTATAATGTATTGTACTGTAAAATAAACCGTTATTAACCAAATTCAGTTGGTGCTGATGAATCAAAAGAAAACAGTAGAATAGAATAAGGACTGGAGGAAAAAACTGGTGGTGATCTTTTCAAATAATAATTGGTGGAAAGAATGGCATCGTCATCGATATCACATTCTGCTGCACGTTCAAGCCTGTGATAAAAATAAAAAGGGAAAACAAAACACTACTTACTTAAAAAAAAAACATTGTATTGTATCATCCTACCCCAAATACATGTCTTTAATATGTACTGCTTGAAACACATACCTGACACAAATCATTCATACTGACGGATAAGAGTGCATGTTGCCTTGTTGTGATGAGTTTTCAAATTACAGTTTGAACACTTGACAAATTTTCTACTATTCTCCCATGAACTTTTAATATGCTTTCCCTTTTTCCTGCCTGGTGTAGCCCTAATTACTTCTGATGGGAGAACGATATCGTCTACGTGATACTCATCAGGCCTATGATAAAAACACAGTATCGTAACTACATATGAATATGTACATAGTATATGGTTCGTCAAAAACAATAAAAAAATGTACAGTTTAAAACAAATACTTGTTGTAGTTAGGAACAGGTCTAACAGCTATTGAATACATCTCAGGAAAACAGGTAACCTTGTAGTAATCGTCGACGTAATCAAGCATCCTTCCACCAGATTTAGTAATAGCTGCAGTAGCGTGCGAGCATGGAAAACCATAAACGCGCCATCGTTGGCAAGTACAAGTTTTTCTCTCTAGATGTACCATATGAGACCTGCACACACAAAAACACACCATATTATCTACTGAATATATATACAATATATATTCATATTCATATTTTATCTTCAGTACACCTAAGATACTAGTTTGGTGGATATCACATCACAGAGCATGCTACTTAAAAAGAAGAGAAACTAACTAAAATTCAATAATAGAGATTAGGGGTAAATGCTACCCTTAGAGAATGCACTTCATAACGGTTAGCATCTGATTTGCTAACTTTCCAGGGACGGCCAATTTGAATGTGTAGTTCAAGAAAGGCTTGATATGTAGGAGTTAGCAGTTCTGGATTCATCAAGACACTCTGTTCGCGACGTTCTGACATCATTTCCATCATACGTAGCCTACACGACAAGGGAATATCAAGTCTATTATACTACATTATACGTATATTAACAGAACATACATGTTAATACTGTTACAAAAAGAAAACTAATAAAATCTTAAAACTGCATATAAGCTTGTATTATGACTAAGGAAATATATACAAACCTGATCGAGTCAACAAACACAGCAGTAAGTAACTTCTTCTCGCGGTTAATCCAGTTATTGAACGATTCAGCAACGCTTATGACCATACCTACATCCCTTGAAGAACGCACTGGACCACTTTTCCCTTAGAATATTGCGGCAGTAGTCAGCAACCCATGTCCTTCCAAAATTAACCATTTCTTGAAGAGCTTCCTCGTATATTGCAGGAGAAAGAGCATATGTCGCCTTTCGGAAAGCATCAATCACTTCTTTATACTTTTTTATCAGACTTTGCGATAGGTAAGTTTTTGTCCAAGTGGAAGTAACAATAGCTTTGATGATAATTAGGGAATACTTTGGGAATATATTTAACCAACCCTTCACCTCGATCAGTCATAAAAGTGATTGGGCGATTATCATCCAAAGCATCCTTCAGATTCTTGAAAAACTGTTCCCAGTTGTCATTAGTTTCACAAGATACTAATGCATATGCGAGGGGATAAAAACATGCAAAAGGTATTAGTTATGTTAAGCAACTGCTAAAAGGAAAACAACCAGTACATGTTGATATATAGTCCTTTTTCTGCTAAAAGGAAAATAATAACCAACTGCTATAAACAGTTGATGTTTTTCTTTTTTACACTACATATTGACATGCAGCATGGTTTATCTCATACTCAGTAAGGTCAATAGGTAGTATGGTTTACCTCTTTCTTTATATGTGAAAAGTTGACACTACATATTGACATGCAGTATGGTTTAACTTGTACTCAGCAAGGTTAAATGTACTAGTATCCTCATTGTCAGTATTTTAGTAAAATGAGTGATCTAACTACAAGACACTACACATCAAAAAAAAAAACATATGAAATAAAAAAAAACCAGTTACCTTGATTGCCATTAAGACATGTTGCTTCCATGAGACCTCCTTTAAAAATTCCAGTGAGAAATGCGCAATCACAAAATATCATCGGACGACAGAGTTTATATCCCTCTCTACAAGCTCCAAAGCAAATAAAAATTCTGTTGAATCTCTTGGTAGCATCATTGAAGTCGAAATCAATAAATGACCCGTGGTAATTTGTTTCCCCAACAACATTCACCCACTAAGCAAGATCAGTGTAGGACTTGACATCATTACCAAAAATATGTTTATTCGACACCTCAAGTGCATGATATGCATGGTAATACTGGATGTCGATCCCGCCAACAACTTTAATATAATCTATGATCTCTGCTGTCTTTATGCGAGGGTTGTGCCTGACATGCTCATGAATTAGATTGTTCATGAGTTTTCTCGTAACTTTTGTATTCTTCAACATATAACCACGGCCACATGTGTGCCTTCCCTCATATTTCTTTATCTTAAAAACATTAAGAGAACTACCAATGGCAGTTGCATGAAGCCTCCATGAACAACCTTTCACACTGCATACGGCAGTGAATCTCTCAAGGTCATTCTTCTTCTTAATTACCTCATATCCATTTCTCATGTAGTATTTTTGGCATGCTACACGTACATCATCAACACCACCATAGAATAATTGTTTTGGATCATCAAAAATCTTGTCCCAACCATATGAAAAAAACACATTTGGGACCCCTTTACCATCTTTCAAATAACTATTTTTTTCACTGAAAACTAAGTCTGCATTACTGTCAACTTCCATACAACTAGAAGAACTAGATGCGCCAGCTAAAATTACATCCACATGCAAATCAAAGAAAGCCAATTGCTTTGCAGAATGTAATGCAGTGATGCTTTGGAGCGTTACGTCAGCAAGAATAGGAACTATCGCTTGATTCTAGAAATATTTAACCAGAATAGTCGATGGAGTCAACCAGCTCCACATATTACAGATCGAAAGTTTCAAATCCTCTAAAGTTGAAAACGATGTAACCAAATATGCAAAATGGTATTGCTTATGGTATACATGAGAATAACAATAAAAATCTGGTTCGCGAGCAACGTCAGACATGTTAACCCTGTAAAAAATGATCCAAAAATTAACTATTCTTAATATACATATTGATATCATACGTATTAATATGTACTGACCCCTAAAAAGAATCTATGTATGGATATATGTTGTATCATTTCGATATGCATTGACATGTTCTATGCATTACGTATTGACATGTATTGAGTCTCTGTGTTAGAGCATTACTCGGTCGAACTCGCATGCATTGCTATCTCAAGCATGTTTGTCAATGTTAGTGATCAAAACTATAAAGTCTTGATTTCTAGTCTACTATAGCTAAGGTCTCGGACTAGGATATAAAGTGTAGTTGAGCTCAAGAACTCCATGGAAATCATCATACAAGACAAAGGACTACTCAAGGAACTGGTGGAACTTTATCGACTAAAAGGTATGTGGAGACTTGAACTTATCTATCACTCAAAAGTCTATCTACTTTATCTCCTATATTGAGATAAAAGTTGTATTGCTATATAGACTTCGATTATACACATTTGTTATTTTGATCCGAGTTTAACTCGCTTATTTATTTCTCGAAATATGTGTTGGTAAGCTTTCGCTTTGGCCAAGTTCATCTTTACAAGTGACGAGAGTCATGTTGATTATTTCAATATCTTGAAAACCACTTTGATGAAAAATAGTATGTGAATAACCTCTATTTAACATCCTCTACGAATGTTTTAATGATTGAAATGAGAGTTTAGAATATATAACCTTAAATGGATATAAACATTGTATGTCAATGATAAACACATCTTTGTGTCTGAATTGTCCTCAGTGTCTGTATTTTTAGTGCTTGATTTTGTACTTGTTATGGTGTTTTTATGTTTGTATAGGTGTTATTGGAGAATTACACTTGTGTGAAAAAAAGTTGCTCGAAAAGTGCTATTTGGGCCCCCCAGAAGAAAATTACTAAAGGCACCCTCACTTTGGATAAGGAGAACCTCAGTTGGATACCTGCTATTCGCACCCCCGGTTTGGTTAAGGGGATACCATCTTCATCATTTCAAATTTCTGGTTTTCGCGGGAAAAACAAAGGGAGACTAAAAGGCTGAAAATCATTGGGTATTTTCCTATGGACTAGACAGGCTCGGTAGGGCTGTTAGATTCGATCCAGTTTGGCTGGAATTTTTGCGAGAAGAAAACAGGGCAACACGCTCACTGGAAGAGATATTCACGGGATTGCATGGATTTCAAAGGGATTTGCGCGTGTTTGGAAGGGGTTAGCAACTATTTGGAGTGTGACAAAGATAAATAAGGAGTTTTGGAAGCTGTAAAATGCGTGTAGAGTTAAATCAGGGAAGAAAATATCCTTAGATTATTTTTCATTACTGCCGAGTAATAGAAGATTTATGGGATTGATTGAGCGATATTTATTGGTGTTGTTGGCCATATATAGTGTACTGGGGACTCAGAGAATGTTACAGTGAAGAGAGCTCGAAGAACATAAGAAGCCTGAAGACAGTCGTTTACGCTACAGTGACAATGACACTTGTGTTATATCATTTTTTTATAACAGTTGGTTTGTAACATATATAATTGTTACAAAACTGGTTTTTCATCATTTCTCCCTTATTCATCATTTGTAAACCATTTATTAGCATAAATAAATTCTTTGAGAGGTGATAGGTGTCTAAAACACCTAATTTTATATTTAGTATTTACGCTTTCTTTGTTATTTTTCGTGTGAATTATGTATCTTATGTTTGCTTTTGAGTTTCATAGGTGTTTTGGAGTCATTGGAGCAAAAAGAAGTGGAATTCGCTTAAACCCTGGATTTCTTCTCCTCATCTTGAAGAGGACGAAAGGACGAAGCCAAAGGTGAAGCTGCGAGCTTTTGAAGTGTATCATAGTTGCAAAATTAAACTGAATTGTCAGTCTGACAGTAGAATGGAAATCACTAAGGGGTTGCCATTTCAGGTTGTGGCCCTTATGAGTGGGGTGTCTGGATAAGTCCTAAATCCACCCCTGGGTTATAACCCTAAATCCAATTTCTCTTCATTATTACCATTACCTGAAATTCAGAGAAACAGAGATTGAGAACGGCTGTGCATATTAATGTGTCTGAGATTCGATTTCATGAATTTGTAGTGAAGACTGTGGGAAATTATGGAAGAATTGGTAAGAGAGAAGAAGGATTGGAGTACGGTTCAGTTAGATTTGAGCCCAAGGTTTATATGGGTTTGCTGTCAAGAACTAGATAGGTTTGTTGAATGTGTTGGCGATGAATATGAAGATAATGGCGGTGTCTCAGGAATATGACATGGGTTTTGTGTGTATCCTATAGAGAAGTAGATATAATTGTGTTTGGAACTAGCATGGAGATCATCTCTCCATTATCATCAAATTGCACACAAAGTGCTCGAATGAATGCCTGAATGACTGGAAAATTCTGCCGCAACTCCTAAATGAACCTTTGCCGCTGGTTAGCCGTATATTTATGAGTTTGTGTTCTGATAAAGCAATGGCAACGAGAAAATGGAGCTGGTGACACAAAGGCACTGAACTGAGATGCTGTTGCTACTGATTTAGCATGGCCTAAGATGTTGCTGCGGCAGGAATTGAGTGAGCAGCAATGTGAGCTGTAAGGGTTGTTTAGGAGTTGGTGGCACTAAGATTGTAGAAATGGGTACTAGATTGATGCAGAGAACCTGAGATGTTAGTAAGGGAATGGCAGAAGATGATCTGGTCTTGAGGTGGTTTTGCTGCTGTTGTGGACAAGGTGATGCTATTGGAGATGGAGTTGTGAAGCTAAGAAGGTTCAAGAAGCTTCATAAAGTGTAAACGGTGCTTGAAATGGTTGTTGGTTGACTGAGAATTGCAGTAGCAAGGAATGAGGGTATTGAAGTGGAGACAAGAGACTGGTGAGATGAAATGTCTAGGTAGTATGAAGCTAAAGGTGATGGTTGGAGCTAGAATGCTGATGTGGTGAAGTTGAGTTCTATGGGATAATGGTGATGTGCAACTGTGATTGTTGCTGGTTCAGTGAAGGTGTGATTTCATAGAGAAGCTACGTTGTTGATGGTCTGACGCGCTAGTGCCAATTCAGGTGATTGAGTCGAATCTGTGAAGGTCCCAAGGCCTGTGTTGTTGTGTATCTATGAAGATAATATTGTTGTTAGTGAAATCAGTACGTGGAGTTGCTGCTGGTTCAGATTCGCAGGTAATGGAAGGTTTGCAGGAGATAGTTGTAGATGAACTGGGGCGCTAGGTTATGATGCTGATGCACTGATGGAGCTGTAATGGGTAGCTAACAAGAGTTGGAGCAATTACAGGGAAGTGGAAGATGTGATAGTGCAGCTGAGCTGAGAAAAGAAAGAAAAGCATATAGTTGGTTTGCGCTGAGAAGGAATGGCTCGAGTTGCGCTGCTTTGGTGGCTGTTGTGAAGCTTTAGTTTAGTCTTAGTGGGATTCAAAGGCCATAAATTATTAATAATCGTTTAAGTTTTATCGGCAGAGTTGAAACTGTAATGGGTTGAATTATGCAAAGTCTAGGCAGATAGCATTACAGGGATTTGGTGGCTGACTTGGGAGGAACTGTGACTCAGATGAGTTCGATCTAATGGGTGCTGTGTATGAGGTGCAGCTCATATGGAGCAAGGAATTTGCAGATGATGGTGCTGCGGCTTTGTCGGAATACAAGAGAAGGAGATGCAGTTTCAGAGATGGAGATGAATGCAATGTTGCGTGCTATTGGTTTGGAGCAGAATTGCAGAACTGATACATGGGAATGAAGTGTAGATGGTGCTGCGTTGCTGTTGATTGCGAGGCTAGACTAAGAGAGTTATGAATGAAGCTGCAGTTCAGTCAGGTGGTAACGATTTGTTGTGCAAGATGGAGTTGGATGAGTATTGTGCTGCGGCCATGGAATAGGTGGTTAAATAAGATCTAAGAAAATGGGATTTATGTTTGAGCCGATGGGTTTGTGAAACTGAGATGCATGGATCGACTGTGGTGATATGGGAATTGGTGGTGCTTTCAGCTGGGATGAGAAGAAAATAGTGAAACTGGAGTTCAGGGAATGGAACTGGTGCCATTAAATTGGTATGGATGAGAAGCTGAAAATATTACAGGAAGCGACAGTTACTGAAATTGATGCAGAGACAGTGCGAAAAGTGAGCAAAAATGGCGAGCCGGTGGTACTAGTTCCGGTTGTCGGATTTTAGAAGTTAAAGCATGAATCGTAATGTTTCGGTGAATCGTGAAGGGGGTATGTGTTGGATACAAGAGTTGGCGGCCGGATATATGAGTTACGAGTCACGTTTTTGGGTGCGTTTTCGCAAGAGATATAGATTTTCTTTGGATGATTTTTGTGAATGTTTGAAACGAAGAGAAGGAAAGATGAGTTGCTGGAAGTACATACTTGCTGGTGACAGTTTACGATGACAAAGGAGCCAAGAAAAAGTTCTGGTGTGACCGGATTCCGGCGATGACGTCATCAATCCGGCGACCGGTTTTGGACCCACATTTTCTAAAGACTTATTTTCACTCATGGGCTTGGTGGACGAATTTGAGACGGGTTTTGAGAAGACTTGACCTACTTTGGGTATCCTTTTGGGAGAGGCATATAAATAGAACTTTTTCTCTAAATAATATCTCTTATCTACTACTTTTGTTTCAAGGGTTTACAACATGATAGGGTTTCTCTTTCTTCTTGTTATGAACTCCATTAACATGAGTACTTAAGTTTATTATTGGTTATGAAATAATTGGATTTCACATACTATGGTTTTTGATATGATAAATTAGTTTTGTCTCCATACTTTATCGATTATGATTCACAATCTATATTGTTATATGATTTGAATACTCGTTTGATCGAGTCGCGAATCAGTTGAGTTTGTTTTCATCTCTATTGCTCGATTAGGGTTTGTTATACGTAAAAGTGATAATCCTTGAATACAAGTAGAATAAATATGATTATAGTTTGTAGTGATATATTCTTATGATCATATGTGAATCGTGACCTTTGTTAAATTGAATTATTGCGCTTTCCACGTTCAATTTCTTTGATTGGCCTGATTTCATAGAACTTAATGCATATAGGGAATTAAACTTGATTAGTGCTTTTACACGTTAGGTTGTTCTCTTAGATAAAACTCATACTCGCATATTTTTAATGTGTTTGTTGATGACAAAAGGAAATTTGCGGGATATTCTTGCGATCAAGGTATCCTAGGGCTGTTGGTAAAAGTTGAGATTAAATATCAATTCTACTTATTGTTTTGAAAGCATGTTTGTGAATGAAGATGAATCCTTAACCAATATCTCTTCTATTTGAATTTATTTGTTTATTTCTTTGTTTTGCTTTTACTTTTATTACTTGCATAAAAATCTGAAAAACCAGTGGGAGTTACTTATAGGAAACCGAAACAACTTGACAACCTAGTCCTCTCTATGGGATCGATCCCTTCTTGCCCTTGCTGTATTTATATTTTGAGTAGTAAGAAAGTGTGAATTATTTTTGACGCATACGACATCGATCAAATTTTGGCGCCGTTGCCGGGGAGGCAGCGGTTGTCAATTTTTTTTGGTTTCTTATTTTTGTTTTTTTGTTTTGTTTTTAGTTTTTCTTATTTTCTGGTTTTGACATAGTTTTGAGAACTCTTGTTTCAGGTACTTATTGTTACATGGAAGGTGTATATTGGAACAATGGATATGGATTTCAACCTTCTCAACACTATGATAATTTCTCACCATCTATGTGATGCAATCAAAACCAATTTATTGGCTATGATGCATATCCTAGAGAACCTTATGGTGATTTTCATAAATACCAATAACAACCTTGTAGTGGGTATGTAAGTCAAGCACCAAGGTGGGATAATTTTACTTCTAATTGGCTTTATTCGAGTTGTATACATATTTTGAATGGATTACAAGACATGCAACAAAGGCTAGACCAACTTGACCGGGATAGAGAGAATGTCGCACAAACCAATTTCTGGAATATTTCTTCTTACCTGACTCCAGATCGTAGTTATGATCATTCACCCATTCAAAGGGAAGAGTCATGGTAAAAAAGAACCCATTATATCAAATGGTGGTAAGCGTGTGAATGTCAAGAAACTTGCGCAGAAATTATACAAGTTGGAAGACGATGGATACTCGGAAGAGCTTGTCGACGAAATTAGTAGGACCATTCATATGGAACTTAAACGACGTCGTGATAAAGGTTGGGAAACCGACGACGATTCTTATTATGGTGAGTCTGAAGATGAAGACGAAGATGATTGTGTTGAAAAGGACCAACCTTTGGAGATATGTAATGACGTTAGTGTAGTTGACTCAACTCTTGATCTTTATAATGATCAAGCACCTATTCAAAAGTTACATGAGTATGATGAAACTAGTGTTTTACATAACTTTGCAACATGGTTTGAGTCTAATGAAGAGGAGTATGTTGAGAATGTGACCGGTATGACCAATATTGTGGAAGACCCAATTGAGATTGCATATGATTGTAATGATGATGTTTATGTCGAGACTCCGGTTAAGGAAGAAACGGATGAAGAATGGTTGCAAGGTTTGATAGAGGACCATGATATACAAGAGGTGAATAATTCACTTGAGTTTTTCAAGGATGAGGAGGATTTCGTGCTAAAAGAGATTGTGAGAGGTTTGTCTAACCCTTTGCATATTGTTTCTTCTCCTTTACCTCTTATTGGTTTAAATATATGTGCTTCGAAAACATTTTTAAATGACTTTGTTTCTCGATTTCCTCCATTAGAGAAACTTGATTCTCATACTATGCAGGTTTTGGAACATGACACCATGGAAGTACCCGACTCATATATTCTTTATGCACTTCCAAGTGTGGACACGAATAAGTGTGGGGGAAGCTTTTATCGGTTAATAGACTCATTTCTGTTTTATATTACTAATATTTGTGTGAAGCTAGTGTTTACAAAACAGGTGCTATGGGTGGATCCCCAACTTTTCAGATTATTGGTGTATGGGGAATTCGTCTTGCAAGTCGGGCCGACGACTTCAAACCAATCGCTAAATGGGAGGCAACCCACTGGTTTTGTGTATCTATCTCTATCTTTTTCTTTTATTTTAAGTCTTTTAATCTTTAGTTTCTTATTTTGGATATTTGCATATCAAAACTCCAACTTTTAGAGATTTTTGAACAATTTAGAATAAACACTAGCCTTTCTAAGTAGATGGAATTTTTTCTTAACGATGAGGTGTATATATTGACTGAGTTGGGATTAGATGCCAACTAAATAGCTTGTTTAGTGTTTATCCTCCACTGTTCCGAAATAGTTATGAGTTGTAGTAATGAGTTTTTATCATGCATTTTATTTTCTTATTGTGTATATATATATATATCATGTTATGGTTTTCCCACCTTGACTTTCTTTGGACGATTCAATTTACATTGAGGACAATGTAAAGTTTAAGTGTGGGGGAGTGTTCTCATATAGAGTTTTTAGTCTTGTTAGTTTTCCCTTGTGTGTTTATATATATTAAAAAAAAAAAAACTAGAAAAAGAAGAAAAATTTGCTTTATGAACTCCGAAACCTAGAAACATGTGCCTTTAGGATGACACTATCAATCTAATTGGATGGAACCATCTTGGCTGGAGGAGTTGAGGAACCCATTAACTAAAATGAACAAAATTATTCAAATGTTAGAAATAATATGATAGTTGTTACCATATCTCGGAATATCACCATATCACGTTCTATTTTTATTTTTTCCATATTTTTTCTATTGTTCTCTAAGTGTTTTGGTGGGTCACTAAACATCGACTTGTTATTACTGCTAGGATGAAATAGAGTGATTGAGTTGCTAAAAAAAAACTAGAAAAAGAAGAAAAATTTGCTTTATGAACTCCGAAACCTAGAAACATGTGCCTTTAGGATGACACTATCAATCTAAATGGATGGAACCATCTTGGATGGAGGAGTTGAGGAACCCATTAACTAAAATGGACAGAATTATTCAAATGTTAGAAATAATATGATAGTTGTTGCCATATCTCGGAATATCACCATATCACGTTCTATTTTTATTTTTTCCATATTTTTTCTATTGTTCTCTAAGTGTTTTGGTGGGTCACTAAACATCGACTTGTTATTACTGCTAGGATGAAATAGAGTGATTGAGTTGCTAAAAAGAAAAAGAAAAAGAGACCGACCAATTAGACCAAACGGAATAAAAAAAAGACATTGGATAGCAGTATGTGTGAAACGTTGTCCCTGTCTCCTTCGCCTAAACAAGCGTGGAATGCAGGATCCAAGGAAACTATCACATACTTGCTGACAAGAAGCATGCGCTTGGATCCAAAAGATTGAATCATGCTGTCACAAAAAAAAAAAAGAAAAAAAAAGTGAAAAGAAAGTGAAAAAGAAAAGAAAAGAAAGAAAGTATTATATTGGTTGAATAAAGTCACTTCTGGTTCCCTTGTATATGCCAGTGAGTTGATGTAGAATTCAAACCAGTATCTCAATCCAACAGGATGCATAGGTTCATCTTGGCGGATACCTTCAGACAGATATGGGAAACACCGATCACTTGTGAACATTCGCCAACATCTACATCTATATCCATCTTCTTAATATTTTCGTTATTATTGTGGTTAGTCAGATTACGAGTATTGTGGTTTGTTCAACTTTCTGAGTAGAGCTTAATTTACATATATATTAATTTGGATTTGCATCAGGGTACCTCCTCCAATAGCCATTTTGTATTCGTTCATATATTTGTCACAGGTAGCTAGAGTTGGAAATATAGGTTTTGTAGGTAGACCTCTTGTAAACCTTCACGAGACTATAACTCGTCCACTAGGGACACCTAGGGGTTTAAAGGCTTGTTATTTATGCTAAAATTAACCGTAGCCTCGACGACACGGAGTTGTATGTATGCTTTAAAATTGTTTTGTTTGATTTTCTCGAGGGCTAGCAAAGTCTAAGTGTGGGGGAATCTGATAGGTGTCTAAAACACCTAATTTTATATTTAGTATTTACGCTTTCTTTGCTATTTTTCGTGTGAATTATATATCTTATGTTTGCTTTTGAGTTTCATAGGTGTTTTGGAGTCATTGGAGCAAAAAGAAGTGAAATTCGCTCAAACCCTGGATTTCTTCTCCTCATCTTGAAGAGGACGAAAAGACGAAGCCAAAGGTGAAGCTGCGAGCTTTTGAAGTCTATCAGAGTTGCGGAATTAAACTGAATTGTCAGTCTGGCAGTTGAATGGAAATCACTAAGGGGTTTCCATTTCAGGTTGTGGCCCTTATGAGTGGGGTTAGTCTTAGTGGAAGATGTGATAGTGCAGCTGAGCTGAGAAAAGAAAGAAAAGCATAGAGTTGGTTTGTGCTGAAAAGGAATGGCTCGAGTTGCGCTGCTTTGGTGGATGTTGTGAAGCTCTAGTTTAGTCTTAGTGGGATTCAAAGGCCATAAATTATTAATAATCGTTTAATTTTTATCGGCAGAGTTGAAACCGTAATGGGTTGAATTATGCAAAGTCTAGGCAGATAGCATTACAGGGATTTGGTGGCTGACTTGGGAGGAACTGTGACTTAGATGAGTTCGAGCTAATGGGTGTTGCGTATGAGGTGCAGCTCAGACGGAGCCAGGAATTTGCAGATGATGGTGCTGCGGCTTTGTCGGAATACAAGAGAAGGAGATGCAGTTTCAGAGATGGAGATGAATGCAATGTTGCGTGATATTGGTTTGGAGCAGAATTGCAGAGAACAGAAATCGATACATGGGAATGAAGTGTAGATGGTGCTGCGTTGCTGTTGATTGCGAGGCTAGACTAAGAGAGTTATGAATGAAGCTGAAGTTCAGTCAGGTGGTAACGATTTGCTGTGCAAGATGGAGTTGGATGAGCATTGTGCTGCAGCCATGGAATAAGTGGTTAAATCAGATCGAAGAAAATGGGATTTGTGTTTGAGATGGGTTTGTGGCGAGATGCATGGATCAATGTTGCGTGATATTGGTTTGGAGGCATGGAGGGCTTGGGGTCGAGAGAAGGTCCAGAGAAGCAGAAATCAGAGTTGATGGTGCTGATGATGAAGAACACCAAGAACATGAAGAACAGACCAACAGAATGAAGTGTAGATGGTGCCTTCTGTGGGGTTTGTGGTGATGAGAAGGAGACCATGGAATAAGTGGTTAAATCAGATCGAAGAAAATGGGATTTGTGTTTGAGCAGATGGGTTTGTGAAACTGAGATGCATGGATCAACTGTGGTGATATGGGAATTGGTGGTTCTTTCAGCTGGGATGAGAAGAAAATGGTGAAACTGGAGTTCAGGGAATGGAACTGGTGCCATTAAATTGGTATGGATGAGAAGCTGAAAATATTAAAGGAAGCGAGAGTTACTGAAATTGATGCAGAGACAGTGCGAAAAGTGAGCAAAAATGGCGAGCTGGTGGTACTAGTTCCGGTTGTCGGATTTTAGAAGTTAAAGCATGAATCGTAATGTTTTAGTGAATCGTGAAAGGGGTATGTGTTGAATACAAGAGTTGGCGGCCGGATATATGAGCTATGAGTCACGCTTTTGGGCGCATTTTCGCAAGAGATAAAGAATTGGTTTGGATGATTTTTGTGAATGTTTGAAATGTAGAGAAGGAAAGATGAGTTGCTGGAAGTACATACTTGCTGGTGACAGTTTACGATGACAAAGGCGGCCAGAAAAAGTTCTCCGGCGAACGGATTCCGGCGCCGATGACCGGATTTCGGCGATGACGTCAGCAATCTGGCGACCGGTTTTGGACCCAAATTTTCCAGAGACTTATTTTCACTCATAGGCTTGGTGGACGAATTTGAGACGGGTTTTGAGAAGACTTGACCTACTTTGGGTATTCTTTTGGGAGAGGCATATAAATAGAACTTTTTCTCTAAATAATATCTCTTATCTACTACTTTTGTCTCTAGGGTTTACAACATGATAGGGTTTCTCTTTCTTCTTGTTATGAACTCCATTAACATGAGTACTTAAGTTTATTATTGGTTATGGAATAATTGGATTGCACATAATATGGTTTTTGATATGATAAATTAGTTTTGTCTCCATACTTTATCGATTATGATTCACAATCTATATTGTTATATGATTTGAATACTCGTTTGATCGAGTCGCGAATCAGTTGAGTTTGTTTTCATCTCTATTGCTCGATTAGGGTTTGTTATACGTAAAAGTGATAATCCTTGAATACAAGTAGCATAAATATGATTATAGTTTGTAGTGATATATTCTTATGATCATATGTGAATCGTGACCTTTGTTAAATTGAATTAGTGCGCTTTCCACGTTCAATTTCTTTGATTGGCCTGATTTCATAGAACTTAATGCATATAGGGAATTAAACTTGATTAGTGCTTTTACACGTTAGGTTGTTCTCTTAGATAAAACTCATACTCGCATCTTTTAATGTGTTTGTTGATGACAAAAGGAAATTTTTGGAATATTCTTGCGATCAAGGTATCCTAGGGATTTTGGTAAAAGTTGAGATTAAATATTAATTCTACTTATTATTTTGAAAGCATGTTTGTGAATGAAGATGAATCCTTAACTAATATCTCTTTTATTTGAATTTATTTGTTTATTTATTTGTTTTGCTTTTACTTTTATTACTTGCATAAAAATCAGAAAAACCAGTGGGAGTTACTTATAGGAAACCGAAACAACTTGACAACCTAGTCCTCTCTGTGGGATCGATCCTTTCTTTCCCTTGCTATATTTATATTTTGAGTAGTAAGAAAGTGTTAATTATTTTTGACGCATACGACAACGATCAAGAGGGTTTTCAACATGATGAGCGGCTAAATTACCCGGTGACTGAGGCAACGGAGGAAATTATTCACTCATGCTTGATTGGTAATTTCTTTTACAATTTTTTTTTTTCAATCATAAAAAATTTTATTACCAAAAGGAACACAGAAATGAGCTGTTAATCTTGACATACCAAGATTAAGCAAATGAATACAAAAGAAGCTAAAATAAAAGTACAAAATGTATCATTTTTCAGGAATTTTTTCAATAAAATTTAAAGTAATGCTCATTTTCTTGCTCCATGATTCTCAATGAATCAGACCTGCCCTCATATAGAATGATAATTCCTCTTCCAAGTTTTGTCCCCTCTTTTGAAAAATGGTCTGCTGAAAAATTTGCTTCTCTGTATGTGTGCCTAAAGGTAACACTTCTCAGATTCTTGACTACTTTCTCCTATTTATTCCTTACTATCCAAGGAATTTTGCCACCAATGAAATCAAGAATTACAGCCTTAGAGTCTAGATTGAAACATATATCCAATAATTTTTTGTTCACATCCCATTCACCTGTTGTTATCAAGGCCATTATCTCTGCAATGTAGTTTGTAGCAGTCCCCAGTCCACCACTTCCTTCTCCCAAACAACCCCCTTCACTTGTTCTTGCAATAAACCCAATCCCTGCTGCCCCAGGGTTTCCTTTTGCAGCTCCATCACAACAAATGAGAGTTTGATTTTTCTGAGGAAGCCTGAAAAATACTTCTTTGACTGCATTGCACTTGCATTTAATCCATTTTATACCAAAAGTAACAATACTGTTAAGATCATACATGCCATTCCTCATGATTCCGTTGACTCTGACTCCAGAATCCCTTGTGAAGCTCATAATCTTCTTTTTTAGTGTTACAGCATTGGGGTTGATGTTTTCATAAAATTTGGTGTTTCTTGTCATCCATAACTCCACCATTACTGAGAATGAGCTTATGTACCATATTTGCCTTATTGCAGAGCTTTTGGTTTTGACACAAGTGATTAATTCATCAAAATTATTAGGGGTATTAAGATTAAACATACCTCCCAGCCAATTCCAAATCTCTCTACTGAAGGAGCATTCCCATTGAATGTGAGTCATATTGTCTTGGCCATTTCCACACAGATAGCATTTTGAGACTGTATCAAATCCTTTCTTCCTGACACTTTCTTCAGTTGCACATTGCAAGATGTATGGGGATGGATGTAAGGGCTCCACACATATCTAGCCCACTTGACTTTCTGGTATTTTATTCTAATTTGTTGTACAACATTAGCAACTGAGAATGTTCCAGTTAAATCTGCAGCCCAAATTCTTCTATCACTTCCCATGCCTAGCACTGGCAATTCCTGAATATCAAAGTAATTCTTCATTTCCTCAGGGATATTCCACTCACCATTTGATATTAGATCACTAACTTGCTTTGTTGTACAAAAGTGTCTGAACTATAATGATCTGCAATTGCATAATCTTTCACCCACTTATCCTCCCACACAAAAATGCTTTTACCATCCCCCACCAACCATCTACTCCCTTCTTTAAGCTCATTTAGCACCCATTTTAAACCAGGCCAAATTGATGATTTTTTGTAGCTAGTTATCCATTGATTATTTTTGTTCTTGTACTTTGCCTTCATGAATCTTGTCCATTCCTCATCTTCTGTTTCCATTTTCCATAATAGTTTTAGTAACAAGGCCTTATTCATCACTTCTAACCTTCGTATACCAAGCCCTCCCTCCTCATAAGATGCATTTACCTCTTCCCATTTAACAATTATAAGCTTTTTCACTGAAGGGTCACCAGTCCATAAGAAATTCCTTATTATTCTCTCACATTCCTTGATAATTGTTTTGGGCCATTTGTACAATGACATAGTGTAAAATGGAATGATGCAAAGGACAAACTTTACCAATATTAATCTTTCAGAGAATGCCAGCATTTTCCCAATCCATCCAGCTAAATGTTTTTGCAACAATTCAACCATTCCCCAAACATGAGCAGATTTAACTCTACCAGGCTTCAAAATTACCCCCAAGTATTTGTCTGGGAATTCTGATAACTCCATTTGCAGGCTTTCAGCTATGGAAAATCTTCTGGCTTCAGTAACTCCTCCTACAAAACACTTACTTTTTGCCCTGTTAACTATCTGCCCTGATGCTGCTTGATACTTCATCAAAACTGTCATTAAATTGTCAAGAGACCTTTTATGACCATTACAGAAAATAAAAATGTCATCAGCAAACATCAGATGAGATGGATGACAACCATTTCTATTAACCATTGCTCTTATCTTCCCATCATTCACCATTTTTGTTATATTTCTACTTAGAACTTCTTCAGCAATCACAAATAAAATGGGGGACAATGGATCACCCTGTCTGAGCCCTCTTTTAACCTCAAAGAAACCAAATGGCCCACCATTAACTAAAATTGATATTCTTGCAGATTCAAAGATGATCTTCAACCAATTTATACCCACATCAGAGAATCCAAATTTTTGAAGTGTTTTAAAGATGAATTCCCAGCTCATTGAGTCAAAAGCTTGAGTGATGTCCAATTTCAAGCCAATATTACCTCCTCTCCTTTTAACATACAACTCATTTACTAACTCAGAAGCTAGCAAAATCTTCTTCTGAATATTTCTTCCTTTTATGAATGCCCCCTGCTGACCAGATACTACTTTATGAAGAACACAATGCATTCTTGTTGTGATGATTCTTGTAATGATTTTGAAACAAAAATTGGACAAGCCAATTGGTCTGAATTTCTCAGTTCTTTTTGCTCCTGGTATTTTAGGCAATAAGAATAAAAAATTTGAATTCAACCCTTTTGGAATGAATCTGCATCTCCAACAGTATTGAATTGCCTCCATTAGATCTTTTTCAATAATATCCCATGAATATCTATAGAAACTCCCTGGGAACCCGTCAGGACCTGGAGAACTATTTTGATCCATTGAGAATACTGCATCTTTTATTTCTTGATTTGATGGCAACTTATCCATGTTATAATTATCCTCATCAATTATCACTTTTGGAATGATGTCAAAAAACTCTTCTTCCAGATTGACTTCTTGGTAGTCAAATTTCCTTTTAAAATGGTTTACATGCATATCAACAATATTTTCTTGTTTTGTAACAATGTCTCCTGATTCAGTTTCAAGTTCAACAATACTGTTATGAGCTCTTCTGATCTTCACTGAAGTATGGAAAAAACTAGTATTTGCACCACCCTCCTTAGCCCATTTAACTCTTGATTTTGCCCTAATTAATTCATTAAACTGACTATCAACCATTTCATATTTTCCTCTTGCAGTTACCAGCTTATTAAGTAATTCCACATTTTCTGGTTGAGCATCTGAAAGTAATGAAGCTTTGAGTACCTCTTCTTCAGTTTCTTTAATCTTGATTCTCAAATCACCAAAAACCTCCCAATTCCATTTCTTACCACTATTTTTAAATCTTTTTAACTTGCTCATGAATTTGAAAGCAGGATTTCCTGAACATTCCTCTTCCCAATATGTTTTTATAAGTTGCTTAAAGTCTGGGTGAGAAGACCATACAGTCTGATATTTGAATGGTATATTATTTGGCTTAGGTAGAGTTTGGATACCTCCTAATAGTGCACCATGATCTGAAACACCCCTCACACCAACCTTATACCTCCAATCTTCATACTTCTCCATCCATTCCACATTAAAAAAAGCCTTGTCCAAATCACATAAAATCCTCTTCTTACCTACTCTATTATTGGACCATGAGTATTTGATTCCAGATCTTGGAGCTTGTAATAGACCACAGAAATCTAAACAGTTGTTGAAATCTGACATTGAAATTCTTAAAGGACTTCTTCCTCCCACTTTTTCCTCAATATTCAATACTGTATTGAAGTCACCCATTATCAGCCATGGACAGTGCATTTGGCTAATCTTCATTAATTCCTCCCAAAGAACCCTTTTGTCAACTGTTAGACATGCTGCATGAATACCAGTAACTAAAACCTCTCCCACTCTAATAGTAATTGCTTGTTTAGTACTGGAGACCACAGTTGGAGTTGACAAAGAAGAATGCCATAATAACCAGATGTTTCCTTTTTCAGTAGTTGTTGAATTATGGATCAGAATATTACTCATTCCAGGTAATCTTAACTTTTTAATAAAATTGTTTCTGATTCTTATTTTTGGCTCAGCTAACCACATTAGAGAAGGGCTAAATTGTTTAACTAAAGATATTAATCTATCTTGTGCTCTGGTCCTCTTGAGGCCTCTGATGTTCCAGAAGGCTATTCTCATTTGGAGGATTTAACTTGAGGGGATTCAGGCCCTCTCACACCTTTATTTTTAACTAAATTTTTTCCAGCAGTTTTTCTAGTTGTTATAAGAGATATACCTTTTAACTGTGCTGCTTTAGTATCTTTAGCTATTTTGTTAGTCTCAACATTTCTTGTACTGATCTTTGAAACATTAATATTATCTTCAGAGCTTTGTTCCTCAGCCACTTCCACCAGAACTTGAAATTTGCTTGTTGATGCAAATGATTCTAATGTTCCAAATTGTACTGAAGGCTTATTTTGAATAGTTAAAACTGGATTATCCTGGTCAGGTAACTCAGATGCTAACAATGAAGGAATGCTTGTAGTTGCTTTGAGTAGTACATCTGCTGAAAGAGGTGGAAATTCATCTGGAGAGAATTGTGGATTGCAATCACCGGAATATTTATCCATTATGACACCCTCTTCATTTAAAATAATCTTCTCAATTTCTGTCACCTTAGGGGTCTTAGGGGAATTACAGATATCAAAACCACTTTGTTGTGATTGTTGTTTCTTCTTTCTCCAAACCTTTTTTGTTATCAATTTTGGATTACTGTCCATATCATCATTTATCTCATACCTTTTCAGTAATCTACATTCAGATATTAGATGTCCAACCATCTTGCAATGAGCACAAAAACCTGGAGAATTTGGTACTTGCACCTCCTGTTCAAAACTACCATATTTGGATTTAACTAAGATTTGACTTGGTATATTGTGTGCTAAATCAACTTCAACAAGTACACTTGCATAATAGCCAACTTCCCTTTTAAGTGTTGTTTCATACACTTTTATAGCTCTACCAAAAGTATCACCCAATGACATTAGGATTTTTTCCTTCCAGTATTCCATTCCTAAACTAGGAAAATTAATCCATACAAAAGCTGTGGTAGTTCTCTGTGCTTTTGGATTAAAATTTGGTTCCCAAAATCTTAATTTTAGAATTTGAGATTCTATTTCCCAGAAACCATTCCAAATATACTTCATATCTTTTTCATTATTTAGCTTGATGATAAAAAAGCCTTTCCCAATAGGTATCAGTTTATAATCACTTGATGTTTTCCATTTTCTTCTCAATAATTCCTCTGCTACTGAAAATTTCAATTTAACTAAATCCAACCTTCCGATTAAACTATATTGCAATTCATTTAAACTGTCATAAATTTCCTCATCTGGAATATAACACGATGGAACTATAAGAGGATTTTCTGTCTCAACCCTTTGTGGAATTGATTCAGAAGAAAAGAAGCTAAAGTTATTTTCAGTCATTGTAGATCTAGAATCCATTTAGTTTCGAAATCCAATCAAGATGAGATAATTCTTAACTAAAAAGAGAAATCAGACAAGATAACATTGTAAAGATGTCACCAATCATTGAATAATCCCTTTGAATGTACCTGAATACCTGAATTAATGAAGACGAAGAACAAAAAATGAAGCTGAAAATCACCGATTATTTCTCCCGAGTCGCAGAGCTCAAATCACCGATTCCGTTAAATGTTAATTCTTATTTTCATTAATAAGAAATCTTCATCGTCTTTAAATATTCTTTTATCTTCAATAACCCGCACGACACCACTTTTACAATTTCTTTGATTATTTATATTATTTAATTCACTAGGATCAACATAAAGATAAAATTTGTTTTCTTAATTAATTGTGAATCAATTCAATGTGTTATGCTTAGAATCAATTCTTTGATAATTCATGCTTAAGGATTACAATTTAATGTTTGGACACCTTATAGACTAATATTGAATTAATGAGAAAAAAAAACTTAATAATAATTCTTGAAATATCATTATAAACCAATCAATTAGGAGGAATAGTGGAATCCGGAGCCTTGGTATACTTTTAATCTTGAAATCACTTTTTATATTAAGTTTTGTTTATTTTTAAGTCTCATTAAGTCTAAATTCTATTTCTTTCACAAGTCTTGAACGAACTATTACTACAACAACTTTGATATATTATCAGTGAACTCATACGTGTGTAAATCCAAAATCCTTGAACCAAAGTATGTGTACTTTGCTTCTCAGGATAACCAAAACTAAAGTCCGTGTACCTGTATGCATAATTCCAAAAGTTCACGTCCCATGAATTTCTGCTGGAGTATGTGAACTGAAAACAAACTCAATCCGGGTACTTAAGTATGCGTACCGGTATGCGTACTTGAGTGGGTTATTTTCTAAAAACGGTTTATTCGTGAAATTAAACTTATATAAACTAAGGAATGCATATTTGCAAACCGCGTCTATGAAGTTCATGAATCGATTCGAGTGAATCAAAATCATTTTTTCTTCGATTGTGTCTTGTATACTTCTATGAGATCTAAGCAATTGAAAAACTCTCTAACTAGTTCATTTGAGTAATTTGAACTAGTTATGGTAAAGATGAATAAGGTTGATATGAAAGTGCTCATATGGATAACCATTGGTTAACTATTGTTGAACCGACTAGGTGTACACGTTTAGGTATGGTTACACAAACCTAAATTAACGTGCATTTTATTTATGTATAACAAGCTATGTTCGATCTAACAGTTGAAAGATATTACCTTGAATCTAATCAGGTTTTCATCTAAAGGTGAGTGTTGAATGCTTTGTTACCAAGGTAACTTAGATTGCAAATACTGATTTGGAGACTATATAAAGGAGAACTCTAGCAACTGGGAAACCTAATCCCTACACCTCATGTGTGATACTAGTTGTATATGCTAGAGTTGATTCTCCTTTAACCTTAGGTTTCAACCGAGACCCTATAGGTTAATGACTTGAAGACTTTATTGGGATTGTGAAGACAGACCCAACTATTTTCTCTGTGGTTACGTGATCTGATCTTGCTGTTTCTATCGTGATTGAGTGCAATCGTAAGATTGGCTTGAGATTAATTTCTCTAATAGGCAAGATAGAAAAGTAGTCACAAATATCTTCATCTCATCGTTTGTGATTCCGCAATATCTTGTTTCGCTAGTCGATTAAGATTATTGTGAGGTGATTGATAATTCTAGGTTGTTCTTCAGGAATATAAGTTTGGGTTATCGATTGGTTCATGTTCACCTTGATTTACCAAAAGACAGAACCAAACTCGTAGGTATTTTTGTGGGAGACAGATTTATCTATTCTTGTAGACTTTTCTGTGTGATACAAATTTGTTTATTAAAGTCTTCGACTTTGGGTCATAGAAACTCTTAGGTGTGGGTGAGATCAGTTAAGGGAATCAAGTTGTAGTATCCTGTTGGGATCAGAGATGCAAGGAGCGCAACTGTACCTTGGATCAGTGTGAGATTGATTGGGGGTTCAACTAAAGATTAAGATTGAGTCTGACTGTCTAGTTGATTCTCTTAATAGTATATTGGAGTTAGTCCATACAGATTTCTAAGCGAATTATTGGGTGAGGTTGTTGTACTCCCACTTTTTCAATTGGTATCAGAGTAGGAAAACACGTTTAAAGAACTCATATGTCTGTGTTTGTAGTGATCTGACTCTATGGACAAAAATTCTATCTCCATAAATGTACCACCAGTCTTCGATGGATCCAACTACTTGTGGTGGAAAATCTCTATTCGTTCTTTTCTTCAAGCTCGTGATTTTCAAACTTGGGTATGTGTTGTTAATGGGTATGATCCTCCGGTTAATATAGAAGGCAATGTATCTATATCGAAGGATATTGGTAGATATAGTCCATAAGAAATCCTTGTTGCAAAGAAAAATTCTGACCGTTTAAATGCTATCATACATGACATTACCCCAGATCTTCATCATCACGTGACTACGTGCACAAAGTCTAAAGATGCCTGGGATATCTTAGAAACCGTATTTGAAGGGAATACTTGTGAAAAAGAAGCTAGTCTTCAAAACCTAAATTTTGATTGGGAAGACCTTCGTATGGCAGATGAAGATTCATTTGATGAATTTAATCACAAAGTGTCTGAAATTGTTAATGCATCTTTTGCATTGGGTAAGACTATTCCTGAAAGGACATTATTATGAAGATTCTCAGATCTCTTCCATCTAGATATGATTCTAAGAAGCATGCCATCGTTGAAGGATATAATCTCGCAATGCTTTCCAGAAATACTCTAGTTGGGAAGTTAAAGATCTTTGATCATGAGCATACATCCAAATATGGAAAGGATGTTGCTTTGAAAGCACAAAATAACACTAAATTACTTGATAAAAGTAAAAGTGTTTGCATCTCTAAAGATGATTTTTTGAGGCTGATTCATCAGATGAAGATCTTGACAAGTCAATCTCGTTGATCACAAGACAACTTAGGGATCTTCTTTTGAAAAGAAGTAAACAGTTCTCCAGAGATAAATCTAGGTCATCAGATAAACCCCATAATCGTGTTCCTCATAAAAATAGGGATAATGATGAAACTGATGACGAGGATATGCCTCAGTGCTTTAAGTGTAAAGGTTTTGGTCATTTTACAAATGAGCGTCCAAATCGAAAGAAATACACTGGGAACAAAGGTCTTGTTGCAACTCTTGATAAAATATCTGACAACTATGCTTCTAATGAAGACGAAAAATCAAGAGTTGCACTTTTTTTGTAAAAATATTGATTTTGATAATTGTAGAAATACATACATCAATCTTGATATTCTTTCATAAGAAAACTCAACCAATCTGGAAGAAAAAATTGACCTTTCCGTTAGAAACTCTTTGTCTAATTTTCCAGGTTCTACTTCGTGTCTAGACGCTTCACTAGTGGAAAATGAGTTTATAACAACTTCATGGGCTTCTGAAATACAACTGTTGTTGGGCTGACGTAAGTGAAGCTGCTGTGAGCCACAGTTGTTTTTTTGGGAAAAAATAAAAAAAATAAAACTTGTCTCTAAAACAGTCATTTTTTTAGAGGGTATTTATGTAAAAAAATAGAATTTTAGAAACAACTGTGAGAGAAAATGGTTTCATTATCCCTAGAATTATCCTCGATCATATCTCCTGATGCGGCCGTCTCTCTTCCATCTTCTTCATCTTTTCCACCTCACTGAAACTACCGAACCCTAACCCTACTAATGTAATTCATTTAAACAAAACCATATTCGTTCCCATGATTCGTTTATACCTAAACCCATGATTCGATCTCTAGATATGCATTAATTTCTTCGATATGTAATATTTTCTGCTGTCTTCGATCTGTAAAATTTCTGCTTTCTTCAATTTTTCTCGTCGATCTGTGATATTTTGTTCTTTCATCGATTTATTCGATCTGTAACCGTATTTTCTTTCATCAATTTCATCGATCGGTTCTAATCAACTCCTCTTCTGTTTCGGTTGAATTTATTTTTGATTTAATTTTCTTCTCGAGCGATGCTGCTATATATATAACTTTGATTGCAGATTGATAGTAATGATCCAAATGCAACAAAGACACTTAGATGTGTGAAAGACATACAAAAAATTTGCGGGAATTCTGGATTATTGAATCGAAGGTTTGTTTGATCATCACCTTTTTATTTTTTTTATATATTTTTTATTTTATAGTAATTGTCTTCACTGATAAAGTAATTCACCCAAAGAATATGATTTCTACTTTAGCCTGTTAATCTTGTGTCTATGTTCTTCCTATAGAAATTCATCTTTTTCACATGTTTCATTTTTTTTGTATGATTTTAATTCTATTTGTTGATAGTAATTGTATTTGGTCATGTTGTTCAGTTTTTAGTTCAGATCCATGATTTGGTCATGTTCTTTATTTATTTGGTGTTCATTTGGTATGGCAATTTGTGATTTTTGTGATAATTTGGAATTTTAAGATTTGGTCGAGAAATTGTATGATGAGCAAAACTAGTTCAGGTTTGGTTTTGCTTAGGAAGTGATTGTTCAGGTTTGTAGCAGATGTGTATCGGTAAATCATGATTGATGTTAATGATGATAGTGCATGTTGTATGTATGGACTATCGAAGAGGCTGCCTACTTCTCATCCTCCTTCACCACTTTCCCCTGCCCATTTGTGCATGTGCCGATGGTGTAAATCTAGCAGAAATGCGTGAGGCATCTTATGTAATTTGCTTCATGTGATGATTTTATGTGCTTTTAAATTTACTTAGCTAGTATGTTTATCCGGGTGTTCTGGTTGGTGACATCTTTCTGTCCTTATTGATGTTTCACTAGCTTGACAATGTTTCTGCTGGGATTACTGAATGGAAACGACTCCTGAAGAATTACTGGGAAAGATTCAGCTCATATTGTGAGCAAGCTGGTAAAGTTGACATTCAGCAGGTAAAGAGGTCACCTTTGTTAAAACTAGACTAGGAAGATTCTAGTCTTGTTATCCTGTGGGATAAAGGTTTTTATCTGTAAAATTAATTTGACTTGTCTTTTGCAGGTATAGAAAATGTTGGAGGGAACATTTGAAGATTTCTTGTTTGCTTCTCTTCCCGACGAAAGCAGGACTTGCCCAAGGTTTTTTGTTTGTGCACTTTGTAATTGTTGATTATCTTGAATGAGAGTCTGGTTCTGTCATGTGTTGGCATGCTTTTGTTACCATAACATACCACACAAGGAATTTGCTCTGTAGTTTCATTGTTTAGTGGTTGTTCACTCATGTTCTGCAATCCTGTCGCAGTTGCAGTAGTTTGAACATTTGGAATTGATGTTTTCACTATCTGCTTAAGCCCCTTCATGTAGTTCATTGCATTCACTTGGTGCGGCATTCAAATTTCGTTGACTTCATTTGTTACGACAACCTTTAGCCTGAATATGGATTTTAATACATGTATGTGTTTGCATAGGTCTCTGATCTAATGTTTTTGATTATCCTTTAGCCTACTAGATTACTTCCCTCAATCTAAATTTCTTAATATTAATTTTGGTGCAGTTGTCAGACAGGCACTTTGAGCTTCAAAGTCAGTAGATACGGCGAGGGTTATTTTATAGGATGCGACTAGCATCCAAAATGCAAGTAAGTTCCGATAAGAAGTTTTGAATTGTCATCGATTTACGCAACTTGTCTTGCGAGGTGCTATGTCCCACTTCGTCATTAAAGTCTTTGTGTAAGGTATAGCTTGTCTAATCGGAGTGTTTAAAGCACTTGTAGATAGATAACATAAATAAAAATGCTTAAGTCTTTATGGTTACGATGCACTCCCATCTTCCAATACGAGTGCTAAAATTTGATTTAAAAATAATCGTTACGACAACCACTTAGTTTGATCGCTAATAAATTATTTCATTTGTGTTCCTAATGGTTATGGATTCTATGCATGGATGACCAAATGTTGATGGAATATGCAGGTACATAGCGAAGACAATGTACGGTGAAGATGAAGAAGGGGTTACTCAGGCTGTTATGCTGTCTTACTCTTCTAGGCTATTTTTCAAATTGAGAGCCTTTTTAAGCTAATGCGTGATACTTGAATCAATTGATTAAGGTATCCCCCTTCTATTCCTATTTTTTGTAAGTCATACATGGTCGAAAATATTCAGCCTGCCAGATGTTTCTGTGTTTTTGTTCAAATTAAACTTCATATGATGAAGGATAATCCTTTGTCTGAATTATTCCAAGTAACAACCTGCAGTGAGCTGGAATTGAATGAAGTTGTTGATCCTGCATTGAAGCTTTGGAGATTCGATTGATATAGGGAATGGAGGGAATGTTGCTGGTGCTCGCAGTTCACAGAGGTTGAAATGACTGAGAAGATGGGATAAGGTTGATTGAATTCGAGTATTGCATATCGAGAAGTGGAATCAGGAAGAAAAGGAAGATGAAGGACTTGATTTGATCTAGTTTGTCAGAAGATGAAGGTACAGATGGTGAAGCTTACTTTCAACTTAGTGTTGAAATTTTATTCTTGTAATCTTGTAATAGGAATATGTGTTAAGGATTTCCAACTTAGTTTTAGAAGATTCTGGACTTGGGGCTCGCAGATTTTATATAATTGAAATTTTAAATTGAATTCACTTTTCAAATAAAAAATGAATTTTAAAGTCACTATTAAATTCTGTTTTGAAGCCATTATTAATTTAATTCTGATTCAGTTTTTAGTTTTTGATTCGGTTGAATCAGCTTTGGATTCAACTGAATCAATATCAATTTTTTTTTATGAAATATCATAAGAAAAACTACTTTTTCTGTTTTGATCTAGTATTGGCCTTCACAAGATTGATCTACTTACTTTAAAGAAAGTTAAGGATTTTTGAAAGAATTCAACCTTTGCTATTTGTAAACAGTCGTTTTGGAAAAACTACTCCTAGATTCCAACCGATGGAAAGAAAGTTGTTTTTTGAAAGAATTCAAATTTTTAGTGATATTACTTTTTAGTGATATTACTTCTTTTCCACATTTTTAGTGATATTACTTCTTTTCCTGACAGTGGTATAACTTCCATTTTCCACTAGTGCTTGCATATCTCGAATACCTGAATCATATTCCAGGTTGACATGATCATATTGTTCGCTCAAGGATCATGAACTTTCAAAGTGTTACAAGTACAAACACAAATTGAGATATGTCAACAAACTTCAACGAAGAGAAAATCGATTAGAAAACAAGCTTAAACTTGTTCAAAAGACCGCAGAGGTATGTAAGATTTTATCTTCGTCAAAGAAGTTAGTTTCCAAGGATAAGACAAGACCATTGGAAATAAAGTTGTGGTCTACACACTATGAGAAACAAGGTTCTATGACTTCCGATCAAAAAGGATATGGTGGATAGATTATTTTTCACCCCATCACAACTTAAATTATGTTGGTTAGTGCATCTTGTCTCATGTGCCTGATCAAAATAGACAAGATTTTGCACACCTCATGCTTTAAGCAAAAAAATAAATAAAAAATCTTTAGTTGTTTTTGCTCTGAGAGCATTGTAAAGTCTGGAATTCATGTCACTTTTCATATCTAATTGATATTGGAAAGGACTTCCTTGATTAATCAATAAAATAGGGTAAAAATTGACAATTATGCCTTTTATAGGGTTGAGAGTTGTGTGTACATGAACCTGTGTGTATAAAGGTTTCGTAAACCTACATATCTTTTCCTTCCCTGAAACTCTTTTAAACCAAAGACTGCTTGTTGAGATTTTTGTGACTTCCTCTCATAAACCCATCATATGGATACTCCAAGCATCATGTCTTCTGATGGAAAAGATGTTAATATGATTGTTAAGCCATCATAGGGGTGGGACTTGGGGTGGGTTGACCCACCCAACCCATGCCCAACCCGATCATTGGGTGGGCATAGGCAATGTATTTCAAAACTTTGGCAAGTTTGGGCAAAAAATTTACAAACCCGAGTTAAATTTGGGCAGGCATGGGCACAAATATTTCTAACCCAAGCAACCCACCCAACCCGAAGATCTATGATATAGTTTTATAAAATTATTTTTATAATTTGTATCATTATCTATTTTGGATATTATCTTCTAATATAATAATGAATATATATATTATATCTCAATACTTATTGAATATGAAAAAACAATTATGTTATTGTAAATAATCTTCAGTTATTTGGAAATTTAAGATAAATGGAGCAATTAAATTTTATTATTACTAAATTTTATTATTATCATATTATCAAACTCGTATGTCTAGAGAAACTTGGGCCAACCCGAGGAATATAACTTGGGCGGACTTGGGCAATATCTCCACGGGTTCGATGGGCAATCTGGGCGAAGGATTCCTAGCTCGGGCCTGCCTCGGCGAAGCCTTCTAACCCGCCCAAGTCCCACCCCTAGCCATAAATCATGAAGGAAAAATAAAATTTTCCAATATCTCCAACTTTGAAAAGAAAAAGAAGTAATGTGAGGAAGCCAAGGGCCATTCCTTCAAATTCTCAGAACTTTTCTGATGTTCTTGAAGAGTTGAAGGAGACAAGAAAAGAGATTCAACAAATAAAGGCTTTTTTTTTTTGAGAACTCTTGAGATATAAAAGGTCGTGGTTCGACATCTTCAGCCTAGAAGGTTTGTTGGAATTGACTCCTTTCTCCACAAACCAAATGTTCCTAAAGATGTTGACGACAATGAGTTTGGGGATGATAAAGAATTTTTCAAGAATCTTAATGTCTAGGAAACTTCTTATGGGAATTTATTCTTGTGTTTTTAAGAAGGATAACTAGAGTTTGGAATAGCCGTTTTGTGATTACACATAGCTATGTCCAACGATTTTCATCTTCAATGTTTTTAGATTTATTTATTTAAATTCTAAAGTTTGTTTGGAAGATGATTTGCAGTATTAATCTTTATGGTTTTATATATTGCAATTTGTTATGGGATATGTGTGTTTGCGTCCGTGAACTATGATTGTCTCATACGTGTTCAAAAGTTAAGTCCTTATTGATAAAAGATTGAATGGACTTTTGACAAACAAAAGTTAAGCCTTTTATGTCATTACGCAAATATTGACGGAAGAAAGGATGATCTTTTGTTTACAAAGATTAAGTCTATTGTATGTCATTGTGCAAATAATGATGAAAGATAGAATGAATCTTTGTTTATTCCGCAGCATTGATCTTCCTTGATCCATATTTTTTTATGTATATACTGTGTGGCTCCGTAAGTGCTCTTATGTTGAGCATTTCCGATTGAATTAATCATGGGTTCTCTTGTGGTTAATTTAATTGAGTATTTTTGATACAAATTCATATTCTTATATGATTTGTTGTTGTCCAAAGAAATCCTTATTTTCTTGTGAAAGTAAGGTCGCTTTTGTTGTTCTCTCGGGAATGACATTTTATGGGGGGAGTTCTTAATTGAACTTGTGCTTAATTGCCAAATCTTTGTGGGGAGTGCGGCTGTGGAATATTATAGGGGTTATCTTGAATCTTTATAAACTCCTTGATGAATGCATTTAGTTTCGGCTATATGATTGCGTCTAAAAAGTTGATATGTGCTTTCTTTTGGTCATGCAATTTCTCTATGGAAATTTCATTAGGATCCCACTAGTTTTCGTACCTTTGCCAATTTTATTGACAAAAAGGGGGAGAATTAATGTGTAGTTCACACTACAAATACATATGGTTTTCGCATCATTATGTAAGGGGGAGTGGTTTCCATGTGAGATGGAGTATTGACTAATTAAGGGGGAGTGATACATATCACCATAGTATTGTTGTCGAAGTTGTGATACAATTGTACTTTAATGCTGCGTAATGATATTATGACACTGTGTAACAATAATTGAGAGCTTTTGTTTTCTCATTGTTATGGCTATCTTCAACAACGATGATGCTGCATTGAATATCTTTGGAATCATTGGAGTGCTTGGAAGTGACGAAGATTTCGAGTAATATTGAAGAACCAAGGAGATCATGCATGTGGAAGAGAAGCTGCAAAGTTTATTTATTTTATATTCCATATATGTATTGATAGTTTTATCACTAAAATTGAAAAAGTGGGAGATTGTTAGAGCACTGCTCAGGCGAACTCGCAAGCGTTGCTATCTCAAGCTTGTTTGTCAAGTTTAGTTTCCAAAACTATAAGTTTTGATTTCTAGTCTACTTATAGCTAAGTCTCAGACTAGGATAGAAAGTGTAGTTGAGCTCTATACTCCACATCGTTCATCCTACAAAGTCGAAGAACTACTCAAGGAACTGGTCGAACTTCATCGACTAAAAGGTATGTTGAGACTTGAACTTATCTATCACTCAAAAGTCTATCTACTCGATCTATCTTGAGACAAAAGTCATATTGCTATATAGTCAAAGTTCTTCTTTCCATTAAAGTTGATGTCTAAAGTATGATGTTCCCATGGAAATTGGTTGATACTATGGTACCTGCATTGCATTGCTTGTACCAATACCAGTAAGAATATTCATTCCCAACTCTTTGGTGAGAACTAGAATTATATCTTAACTTCATCCCATATTCAGTTAATACATATACTTTGGTGTTATTACTACTGGAGGGAAAATACATCTTTGTTTCATGATATATATGTCCCTTTTCACATGCTTTATATGAGTCACTATGTCTAACCCCCATTACTTCAGGGTTCTTTCCATTTTCAATTTTGCTACGTTTAGCTTAATTTGAGAAATTACTTTATCTCAACATGCCAAGAAAATCTCACCATTGATGTCAATTACTTTAGGTTGAATATATTACTAAAGAAAGTTCTCTTGTTGTCATACTTCAACATATACTGGTTCGTTAGTATCATGGATGAAGTAGAGAAATGGAAATTTTCTGACTCATATCATTTTTTACTTTATTTTTTTATGAGTTCTTCCACAAAAATTGGAATACATGTGATTTTATTTGAACGTATATTTTGAAACTACTGACAGATTAATAGTCGATTAAGTGGAGTACATTCCACGAAACATTCAAATTTTGGGAAGAAAATATCAAATACACAATAATGGTGCTTAAGTACTTCTAAACCCCATATGAATACATTGGAATAGAGTTGGAACAACCAATTGAATTAAAGACATCATTCAACTATAACCAGTATCATATTCAATAGAACAAAATAACATTACGACCAAAATTCTTAATGAACGAGATCAACAATCATAATTTAAATTGACCGTTTATATGATATAGACTTATCTTAAAAGGGTATATATATATATATATATATATATATATATAGAACTAGGGATGTTCTAATCACTGTATCAGTTATAGTTACATACCTCGCGTTTTGGTTCCCACTGTATATAAACAAAATCGGAACATTCTTAGTCATGCACATCCCAAAACCGGAACTGGACATGACCGACCGGACATGCTAGGCCAGGGAGACTGAACCGAGTTGGCTGGAACAGGGAGACCGAACCGAGTTGGCTGGACCAGACATACGTTTTCTCTTCCGTAAATTCCCTTTCTTCTGGGAAACCAAACAGACGGGCTCTCACTAGAAGAGTTTCCTTCACAAGTTAGGACATATATGGACGAATTAGTGTCTATGCACTATAACCAATAAATTAACATCGGAACAGGACCCGAACATCTTCTGTTTCTGCCCGACTATTGGGCTGCCCGACCCACCGATCAGCATCATCTCCTCCCCACAACAGCAAATGACAAAAACACCAGAAAGAAAAAAGAAAAAAAACAGGGGAATCAACATATCATCAATCTAATAAGGTGAATCAACACAAATTTTGTCTATTATGGGTATGTAGAATCCCCATGAATCTAAACACCTACTCAAAACTATCTGTGAAACATCGTTAAGAAATAAACTTTTTCTCTTAATAAATCCAAAATTTCATCATCATCGTTTTTTATTTTAATTTAATAATCCGTTGGACTAAGAACAGGTGCAGAATACATATAAAGAAGAACAGCCACGACAACGGTGATTTCCACGTACATATAAAGACAAGATCTAATGGCAATCGACTTGATTTTTATTTTATTTTGGTAGAAAAGAAATTAGGAATCATTTAGGCATACCTCATATACACAATCCAAAATCTTTCAACGACTTGATGATCCAAAAAAAAAATGAGCCGCAACTCTTGGGTTAAAGCTCATGGTTGATAACGTGTTTTAGGAGAATTGTGGATGAAACAGGAAAAGATAAGAGGAAGGAGAAAACCAATATTATTAGGAGAGTAGTATATAATCATTACATAATTTCCCTTATATACAACCCTAGGAATCCAGTTGGACCGCACATCCATGGGCAGTAGCCCTGCAACACCAACATATTTTTTTACGAAAATAAAAGGAAAAAAATAAATAAATCTGCACATAATCTCCACCTATTCAATGTATTTGCCCCGCCACACTAAATCAAAAATACATCGCCACGGGGTGGGGCGAAGCCCCCGACTCACCAAATAAAAATGCATCGCCATGGGGCGTGGCGAAGTCCCGTGCACACTAAATCAAAAATGCATCATCACGGGGGGAAGCCCCGCGACTCACCAAATAAAAAATGCATCGCCAAGGGGCGTAGCCAAGCTCCGCGCACACAAAATCAAAAATACATCGCCACGGAGCAGGACAAAGGCCCGCACACACCAAATCAAAAATGCATTGCCACGAGGCGGAAAAAATCCCCACACACCAAGTTAAAAGAAAAAATATGCCCGTTGCGTAGCACGAGCACAAATCTAGTTTGATTAATTAAATTACGGATTTGGATAAAGTTTAAATTTTGGATGATATCTCAGTGATGGGATTTTGTTTGTCTTTTTGAGCTCGGTGTTTTTACATGTTTTTTATAGTGATGCATACAGAAGATGTCTCAGTGATGGTATTTCAGTACGTAAGGTAAAGTAACGGAGTAGTCTAGATTCATGATTATGGTTCGGGTCTGAGTTGATCCGGATCCTACCCGTGTACCAAGATGCTATTATCCTCTTCACCCGTTGTTTTGCTACTGCAACTGTTTAGAGTCAATCATTTGTTCGATCTAATGATTTTCTGTAGTAAGTTTGAATTGGAAATTTGTTTACATGAGTCTAGACAAAGGGATTTTTAGATCAATTTGTTTAGAGCAACATTTAGTGGATTCGTTCGTAAGAAATGAAATCTCACAACAATTATGAAGATCCAAATAGGGTTTCTGTGGATCTTACAAAAACTTTTGAAGAAGCACCTTCAGTAATAATTGATGATGATCAAAGGTATGACTCTTGGAAGTTCTCTTTAATTAGTCATTTAGACTTACTTCGACTCAAATTTGTTGATGCTGCTGCTACCTTAAGAAGTTCATGGAAATTAGTAGGTCAATGTCAACTTATTCCTCTAGGAAAAGGTTTTTTCATCATCAAACTGGATAATCTGAGTGATAAATAGTATATTAAAGCTGGTAGATGGGAAGTGAATAATCAAGTTATTTGAATTAGAAATTGGGTACCTAATTTTATACCTGAGAATCAAAGAACGTCTACAATGATGTTGTGGGTGAATTTTCCTGGTCTCAGTTTAGAATATTGGGATGATAAAACATTATTCAAAATTAGTAGAGCTATTGGTAAACCAATTAAGGTTGATGAATCAACTCTCAAATATGAAAGTGGGTATTCTGCAAAGGTGCTTATTGATGTTGATTTAGCAAAGACAATTCCCAATAAGATATGGATAATCTCAAAATTAGGAAGATTTATGTAAAGTGTCTTGCTTCCTCAACTGCCAAAATTATGTGGACACTACAAAATTATTGGACATCTACAGACTGAATGCAGGTTTAAGCAAGGGAATGATGAAAGAAAACCTCCTAAATCAACTCCCAAGCAAGGGAATGATGAGAGGGTGCAGGATACGCCAAAGGAGGTTACAGTACCATTTGATATATGCAATACTTCAGCTCCACCAATACAGGTTAACAAAGAAATTGTGAATCCAAAGGAGGTGACAATACCATTTGATATGTGCAATACTCCAGCCCCACCAATATAGGTTAACAAAGAATTTGTGAATCCTAATATTGGAAATGCTAACTTTAATATTGGAAGGTTTGGACCTTTGTTGGGAGTAACAGAAGAAATCACAGAAGATGAAGTAATTAAAGAGCTTATGCCTGATCCACTTGACTCAGCAACATTATCTCAAATAGCGGAAAGAAACTCTGTTGATAAAAGTGTGGTGCAATTTGTGAATGGTTTAAATGGCTCAGTTTCAGCTACAAAAGTCCCAGTTACTTCATGGTCTAGAATCATACAAAAGCCATCTATAACTAAAGATCAAGCTTCTACTAGCAACAATGAGGTTTTACCTACAACACCTGAAAAGGTAATATCTCAAAACATAAATAAATCCAATTTTAGGAAAACTCAAGGAAAGGGAGGTGCAAGAAACCTCCAACCTAAACAATGAAAGTTATATTTTGGAATTTAAGGGGCCTTAGGAGAAATAGGGCTCAAAATAAGTTGTGGACTTTAGTTGATCAATTTAATCCTTCTTTACTTTTTGTAGCTGAACCTAAATTAGTTTGTAGTGCTTCATTTTGTAATAAGTTGAACTTACCAAGAATGCAATCAATGGTAATTCATAACTCTGTTCTTAATAAAAAAGGGAAATATTTGGGTATTTTGGAATAAAGCTTTGCTAACTCCATCTGTGATTTCTATGTCAAGTCAGATGATTACTGTCAGTGTTGGAGATACTTTAATTTCTGGTGTTCATGCTCATGTTGGAATAGTTCAAAGAAGAATTTTATGGACTGAAATGGAGGCACTAAGTGAATTAAAGAATCCATGGTTAGTAATTGGAGATTTTAATGTTATTGTTTCATTGGAAGAAAAGGTGGGAGGCAGAAGTCCAAATAGGAGAAGCATGTTTGACTTCTCTGAATGCTTAGACACTTGTGAATTGATTCATGATCCTCATACTGGGTTGAAGTTTTCTTGGTCTAACTGTCAGCAAGGTGAGAAAATAATTTTGTGTGCACTTGACAGAGCAGTTGTCAATCATTTATGGGTACAAAAATATGGTGATTGGAGTTATAAAATAGGTGTAATAATTTCTTCTGACCATGCACCTTAATTAGGTGGATGCCTACACATTCCAAAGCCCAAAAATGCACCTAGTAAATTTTATAAAATGTGGTTATCTCATCTAGGATTTATGAAAGTTGTGGAATCAAGTTGGTCTGAAGAAATAAGCGGCAATCCAGCCTTTATATTTCAAAGTAAATTAAAAAGATTGAAGAAAGTTTTAAATGATTGGAATTGGAATGTTTTTGGTGATGTTAATGTCAAGATAAAAGAAGAAGAAAAAGATGTTCAGAAGGAAATGAATATTTTTGATAACAATCCTTTTGATGTGGCAGCTCAAACAATTTGGTTGAATAATAAAATATTTATAACTCTAGAGATTTTCAATTACACACTTTATTAAAGAAAAAGTCAAGATTTAATTGGGTAAAGGAGGGTGCTGCTAACACTGATTTTATTCATGCCAATTTGAAAGTAAAGAAGACAAGAAACCTTATCAGTGAACTAGAAATGGGCGATGGAAATGTTATAACTGATCAAAGTGAAATTGCAGATGAACTTGTGAAATATTTTAAGAAGAAGTTTGAATTTCAAGATGTTTCAATTGAAGAATCCTTACTGGAAAACATCCCTGAAGTTATATCTAGTGAAGATAAAATAATGTTGGACAAAATGCCTGAGGAGGAAGAAATTAAAGATACTATTTTTAGCATTGATCCTGATAGTTCACCAGGCCCAGATGGTTTCTCTGGTATTTTTTACAAAGCCTGTTGGCACATAATAAAAGAAGATGTAGTGCAAGCTGTTTAATATTGCTGGTCAAGGAAATTAATTCCCAAAGGGCTCAATTCTAATTTCCTAGTCTTGATACCAAAAGTTGAAGGTGCTAAAAATCCTAACCAGTTTAGGCCCATTGGTCTAAGTAATGTCAGCTTCAAGATCTTTACAAAGTTAATAACTAACAGAATGAGTGTTTTAATGGAAAAAAATTATATCTCCTCAGCAAGCTGCATAGTCAAAGGAAGATGCATTCAAGAACAAATTCTTCTTGCTTCTGAAATGGTGAATAATATGAAAAAGAAAAGAAGGTGTGGAAATGTTAGAATCAAGCTAGACATATCTCAAGCTTATGACTCAGTGAGTTGGAATTTTCTTTTCCAAGTTTTGCAGAAATTTGGTTTTTCCAAAGATTGGTGTGAATGGTTTCATGTGTTGTTTAAGTCTGCTAAAATATCTGTTATGTTAAATGGTGGTCCAAGTGGCTTCTTTTCAGTGGGTAGGGGATTAAGACAAGGGGACCCATTGTCTCCCATCTTATTTATCATAATGGAGGAAATTCTCAGTAGAAGTATAACTAAAATGGTGCATTATGGTGAGATCAGTCCAATGGTGACAAGGGGAGGTATTCATCCAACTCATTTAATGTTTGATGTTTTTATTTTCTTAAATGGAGCAAAGAAAAGTGTTACAAATATTCTAAATCTTCTTGAAGACTATCAAAAAAGTTCAGGGAAGTAATTAATAAACTCAAAAGTAAATGCTTCATTGATGGGACTTCAGATGCAAGGAAAAATTATCTTCAAAGTATCATCCAAATGAAAATAAGTGAATTCCACGATAAATATTTGGGGGTAATTTTGGTGGCTGGTGGAGTTAAATCTTCAACAATCTGGTCAATGGTGGAAATGATGCAAAGAAAACTTGCAACTTGGAAAGGAAATCTGTTGTCATTCCAAGAAAGGTTAGTGCTCATCAAATCAGTTCTTTGCAGCATTCCAGTTTATAACATGGCAATATATAAATGGCATTCTTCAGTAATTAAAGCTGGTGAGAAGATCATAAAGAATTTCCTTTGGTCTGGGGATAGTGAAATAAGGAAATACAAAGTAGTGTTAGCTTGGAGGAAAGTGTGTACCCCTTACTCTGAAGGAGGATTAAGAATTCAGAGACTTGAAGTAATCAATAAATCTTTTCTAATGAAGATGATGTGGAAGATAGAAAACTCTCAAGACCACTGGGCCTTGTTTTTCAAATTCAAATACAATGACAAAAACAATCAATAGAGTAATAACTGGAAGATGTCTTCTGTTTGGAATGGGTTGAAGTGGGCAGGCCAATCCTTACATGAAGATTTAAAATGGAGTGTAGGAAATGGGAAAACAATTTATCTTTGGTTTGGTACTTGGATATGTGATTTTCCACTGAAAAATGTCATGAGCCATTCTTTAATTTTTAATAACAATATCCAAATGAAGGTAGCTGATATTTTAAGTAATGTACAATGGTCTATTCCTGAAGAGATTCAAGAAGAAATATCTGAATACAGTTTACCTGACATTGGTGGAATGAAGGATGAATTACATTGGAAAGCAACTCTCTCGGGAAATTTTGAAATAGCAGCAGCTGTTAATAAACTCAGGCTTAAAGAGGAGAAAGTTCATTGGTCTAAATATATTTGGAACACCTACTTACATCCTAGTATAGATATCAATGTATGGAAACTAATCCAGGGGATTTACACTGATGATAAAACAATGATTAAAAATGTATATGACATGGTCTCCAGGTGCTGTATTTGTGAAGAAGCTGAAGATAGCATGGATCATCTTTTATGGGACTGCAAATTCAGCTTACATATTTGGAATTGGTTATGTTCCATTTTCCATTTCCATATGCCAAGATCTTTTGATGAAGTATGGAAAAGTGCATAGTCTAAAAGCTCTTTGGTTCAGCAGGTATGGATCATTACATCTTGCTCTACACTAAAAGAATTATGGTTTCAAAAGAACAGGAAATTCTTTGAAAATATTAGGCCCGATATTTCAAAGTTTAAATGCAAGATCATGAATACTGTTTTTGAAAACAAGATCATAATTAAGGGCAGTAAATGGAATCAGGTGTATGATGATCAAATTATATCAGTTTTCAAACTGGGTACAAGACTTTCCAGGTTTCAAAAGATTATAGCTTGTCAGTGGGTAGCTCCAGATAGAGATTTCACTATGTTTTGCTATGATGGAGCATCTTTTGGCAACCCATGTGCAGCTGGATTTGGAGTAGTTGTTAGAGATCATTTAAATATGGTTCTAGGCGCAATCACATGCGGACTGGAAACTGCAACAAACTGCATAGTTGAAGTGTATGCAGTGATTCATGCAGCTGAACTGGCAGGTTTCTGGGAGCTACAAAAAATAATTATCACTTCAGATTCTAAAACAGTTTTGAATCAATTTGCAAAGAATCAAATTCCATGGTTTGTGAAGAATAGATGGATTAATGCAACAAAAAATCTCTCAGTAATCAAGTTCGCTCATAACTTCAGAGAGATTAACTTCTCTGTAGACTGTGCTGCTAAAAGGGGTGCAAAATTACAAGCTAGGGAGAGACATCTCTATAATGGTTAAAAAGAATTGAGGTTCCTGGAGTCACTTACTATAGATTTAGTTGAGGATACATAGTTTTTGTTTGTTTTTCCTTTTTCCAGTTTTGGTTTTAGTTCAGATTTGTGACTAAATGTTGCAGTTTTGTTCTGTCTTTCAAATTTGGTACAATTGTATCCCAATTTTATTCTAATAAAATTTGAATGATTCAGCAAAAAAAAAAAAAATCAATTTGTTTGATTATGCTGTATTGAATCTCAATTTCACGAAATCAAAACCAATTTTATATTTGTTGACAAAAAACGTTACTTACAAATGCAGTTTGAAGGCCTCCTTAACAGTCGGCCAATAAACATAAATTGTTTCCAGCATTATCCGGTAAAGGGCGGAGCCAAGAATCATGAGAAGGGGGTGCAAAAATTTACTATGGGTGCAAAAATTATAGGGGTGCAAAAATACAAAAATGGGCTTGTTTGTTAAAAAAAAAACGCTTAAAATGGGATTTGGAGACAGCTGGGAAGGGGTACGAGTGCACCCCATTGCAATGGGCTGGATCCGCCCCTAATCCTTCTGCATGTGTCGTATATAATAGATTGGGTAAACAATATAACCATCGCATGATATAAATTCGGTCTACTGGTGCGTGGGCGTATTAACTTACTTGGGTCATTTTTTCCGCGCATGACTTGCGCTCACTTGAATACACCAGTTTTTGTGAGTGTAGCTACTTCTAGTTCTATAGATGACACAAAATGCTTAACATATCATACTCCTCGTAGAGGTCATGAGTTCCTTCAGAACCCACTCTTCCACCAATAGAGGACCTCGAACTATATATATTAACCTATAGATACAACCGAAACATGCAAAAATTAAGTAAAAAACCAAAATTAAGTAAAAAACCTCGTTGCCTTGATCCAAAAGCTCCACTACAGTTAAAATGGCAGCGAGCCCGGTGCCTAAGATTACAAATATCAATTTCGGTCCTCTATAATGCTCAGGTTCTGGAAGAAAAAAACCCTTTGCAGCTGACAATGCAAAAGCAAAGAACATCCAAGTAATGTCTCTACACAGGACGAAAAATTCGAGAATACCATATGTTTTCCCAAAGTAAATAAAATTTTGCATATGGTTTTGTTAATATTGATTAGTTCCAGGAAAAATGAAATAAAGTAAATAAAATTTTGCATATGGTTTTGTTAATATTGACTAGTTCCAAGAACAATGAAATATAACAAACTTATTGGCCATTCCCAGACGCCTAAAGCATATTATTGCCTCAATTCAGCTAGTTTATGATAATATACCAAATCGTCAAAAACATAAAAATTGAACAAATTTTTTGCGTCATATATCTTGAAGGAAAAATTTAAAAAAGATGACACAAACTTACCATTAATTCCCATATCAGAAACATTAGAATCCAAATAAAAGTTAATTAGTAACATTTGCGCTCTAAATTGAATCTTCCCGTGGTTACGATATACAAAAGAATTCCCAATAATACCACGATTATAAACACGTAGATGTCTTTTTGTTGCTCTCAATGATTGTTGATCCCACTTAAGTTACAAATCAAACTGAAACCGAATCCTACATAAATCACATGTATGAAAAGCAAACACATCTAGAATCTACTTCAGCCGTCCATTGAGCTCCACAGTCTACATAAATCACATGTATGAAAAGCAAACACATCTAGAATCTACTTCAGCCGTCCATTGAGCTCCACAGTCTCTGCTAGGTTTTCCACCGAAAAAGAAGAAGAAAACGAGGGAGATCGGAGAGGAAGAAAGGCATAAAGATTCAAAACTAGTCAGGAAAAACCTAAACCAGGTACTCCCAAGACAAGAAAATGCAGATACAACCTGAGAACCAAAACAAAAGACACTCGAGAGACAAAACAAGATTGTAAACTAGCTAAGCACTGATAGAAACAAAGAGATGCAGGAAAACAAGAAATTACAGGCTAAAAGGGGTGATAGAACTATTAACGCCCTGCTGCCAACAATGATAAAACAAGACAGTGACCAGCTAGGCACTGCCTAGACACAAAGAGAACCAGGAGACAAGATTCAGAGAAAGCCAGGCTAAGACTTTCTGAAGACTAATGCACAAGATGTCTACAGATAAGACTTCACAAAAAGAGAAGTACCAGCATAACTAAATTAGATAAGAGGAGAACGAAAATCAAGATATACATAGGGGCGGTGAGTTAAACCAGCTTATAAAGGAGGATGAATCAAGAATTGAATCACTGACACAAATACCAGACACAAGTCAGTGATACAATCTAAGAATGAATGAACTGCAATATGATAAGCTCAACAAATCACCAGATAACAGAGGACAAAACCAGAATATCAAAACCAGACGGATATATGGCGGTAACAGGATTAAATAGATACAGATATACTAAAAGTAGAAGGCAGTAACAGGAAGAAAACATAGTAGAAGGAAATTTTAGATTATATTACAAACAAAAAAGCAATTCCAGAAATGCTAAGATTGAACGGGACACTCATGCAGGAGTTACAATACTAAACAGCGAAAGGCTAAACACAACAAGATTATAATAAACTGGAAAATATAGCTGAAATAGCAAGCCAAAAAACACAACTTGATAATTTACTGCATCTTCAGGAGACATACTAACGAGGGGGAAACGCTAGCATGTCTCTGGTATGCAAAGGCGACTAGTTTTCCTGTCTCTGGTATGCAAAGCCAAAAAACACAACTTGATAATTTACGACTAGTTTTCCTGACCACCACTCTTCAACTGCAAATCATGTAAGTGTTTGGAAAATGAACGTCTACTTTTTGGCCTGCATCTCAAGGTCCTGAAATACACCTCTTTCATTACACGCTGCAAGATAGACTTGTGCGCGATTTTTTACTAATTTTACCTAAAACAATCTCAAACAAACGAAATTTGCAATCAAGATCTTATACAGAATATACCAGTTTCACTAGTCTTATTTCCGCCTTTTCTCTAGCTTTCTTGTTGGAATGATTATGCCTAACATAAGAGATATTAAGCCCTAGAAATTCGAAAACTTTCAAAATGAAATTACAATTCATATGACTACCTGAAATGTGAAACCGTCTAAGAAATATTTAAATTGGTTTTTCATGTCTCGCTAGTGAAAGATATTCATCCAAACAGGAAAATAAGAGTAGCTAGTGAAAGATATTCATCCAGACAGGAAAATAAGGTTAGCTAGTGAAAGATATTCATCCAAACAGGAAAATAAGAGTAGAATACGTAAACATTTAATCTAGGCATTACTTTACCTTGTTGGAGTAGTAGATTAAACAAGAGTTGCATACGACTCCTAAGACACTAGTTTAGATAATAACTACAGCGACAATTAAGGAGTTTCTGTTACCATGGTCGTTCTTCCAAAAACAAATCAAACATGTATTAAGTATTGAATACCATACATATACCCCCTTCCCCTTCGCCTCACAAATCTCAACCGCAGTATAAGATCACGTCAGACAGCCCAGTTGCATCTTTGAAGATCATATCCATTAGACCCTGGTGCTTCCTCAACGTTTCAGGTCCCATCTCCGCTTCATTTTCTCTAAGTCTAGCAAGATATCTTGCAGCAATATTATCTATTTTTCCACCTGCGAAATTGGAAAAATAAAAATGAGGAGGAACGTCACCTTGTTGACTGTCTTCTTCTTGATATTTATCTCTCCGTTTCTGGAGCTTATCTACGATTTCCAGAGAAAGCTTGTGAACCCTGTGATTTTTTTCTTCAAGAGCTGCTCCACTGTCACATCTAGTAATTGCGTATGAGACATCCGTAGATGTGCAGATTATGTTGATGTACTTGAGGTCAAGTTTGTCCGCCATGTCTAAACTTTTGCTTACTGCCTGCAGTTCTTGAAAGAATGGTGAGACCCTCTCCTCATTATTGGCTTCATAATATGAACAAGCATCAATAGGGATACCTTGTCTGTTACGGATGAGTACTCCAATACCAGAGTCTCCAATACCTGAGTCTTTCGCATTCCCATAGTAACCAGCCACATTAATAAAAAAAAATGCTCTCGCCCTTATTATAATTTCTTATATTACCTCGAACATCCATAATTAATTCCAGAGCCCGTTCCTTCCAAATCTCACCATAAGGATCAAGTTTTCGTTGTTTCTCTCGACATCTTGCCTCATCATCCATGTTCTTGGTAGCCATATCTTGAGCCTGCAACATATGGGAATCTGCTAGGCTGATTGCAGAAGAAGCTGCGGCTTGGCTCTTCACATAATCGATACCATGAAGTTTTTGGTGAATCTCTCGACATCTTGCCTCATCATCCATGTTCTTGGTAGCCATATCTTGAGCCTTCAACATATGGGAATCTGCTAGGCTGGTTGCAGAAGAAGATGCAGCTTGGCTCGTAACATAATCGATACCATTTTTCTCCTCGATACCATGAAGTTTTTGGTGATTCTCTCGACATCTTGCCTCATCATCCATGTTCTTGGTAGCCATATTTTCAGCCTTCAACATATGGGAATCTGCTAGGCTGGTTGCAGAAGAAGATGCAGCTTGGCTCTTCACATAATCGATACCATTTTTCTCCTCGATACCATGGGTCAAATCGTGGGGTTGACCTTCACTGTCTTCTATCTTATAGAAACACTACACAATTTGTATAAGATATATTAGTTAAAAAAATACTAATTACAGAAGATATTAGTTGACAAGGCAACAACAACATCTAATCTAAACAAGATGATAAAGATAGGTTACTTACATTACCACCAAAAAGGGAATCAAATTTTTCGATCAGAGTGAAACATTCAGAATCAGAATCTGTGTCACAATCATACGAATTCTCATAGTCAGCTTCTTCACCAGATTCAGAGGAACTCCCTGGGGTGCTGTAAACAAGAAAATTACAAATATAAACACAACAATATTAATTTACATATACAGATAGATAAAACTCATGTAATAAGGCATTCGAATTGTAGAGGGTAGATTCAAAGCCTTGTGTCAGGAAATTGAAACCCTATTAACAAGACAAGGAGATGGGGTATTGAGAGAGAACTAAACCCTAGATTTTCAGAAGAAGAAGATTATCATCAATCATTCAAATACATCAACAGATCGTAAAAAATAACTTTATATACCTCATGGATCCGAATTAGCTATGCACGAAACACCTCCTCCTAATAATCCACAGACAAAATCAATAAACCTGTAACAATCACAGTAAGAAAAATAGAATCAAATTCACGATACTGATCCCCACCCATAAACTTTGTAGGCACCCAAAATCCTCAACATCAAAATGAGAAAATTATTCAACAAATATATAAAAGATATTACTAACCTAGATATGCTCAAACCTAACACCCAAAAGAGAGAGGCGAAGACACGAAAGGGCAGATGTGATTTTTTATAAGCGAAGAGGAGGAACTCTTTTAGAACCATTTTTTTTAGGGACCATTTTTTTTTTTTTTTTTTTTTTTTTTTTGGGACCATGGTCTTAATAGGCCACCTACCCAACAATCTTAAGGGATGTCATAAAATTATGAGATTACTAATTTGGTCATTACTCTAATTTAAATTAACCCTAAACTAATAACTACCAAAGTTTAACCTAATCTAATCACAGAAACCAAAAATCAGTTCTTACCCTAGCCAGAGCCGCACAAACTGTTTTTGAGATAAAAAAAAATTCTCTCTTCTTCTTCCTTTCAACATCGTCTTCATCGATTAACCGTCAATTCATGAAATTTTCACCGTCGATTAATCAATCGACTATAAGAATGATTCGAAAGAAAACCAACTGACTTCAAGGAAAAGGTCCTCGATTGGGACATCTAGCAAATCAGCCAAGTGATTTTGAGATTCATAAAGAAGTGGAACAGCCAAGTGAAGCCATTATCCATAATAATAGATGCTTGAAGAAGCTTGATTCTGCCATGGGACCGATTCGCAGGTATTTTCCAACAAACCCATTACATTTAATTTGATTTTGATTCGTTTAACAGAATAGAAATCATCAAAATAGGGTTCAAATGGAAGTTACAGTGCATTCTTCGGTTAGGAAGAATTTCTAAAAAAACCCTAGTTTGTTAACCGAACTTCCTGAAAGGAAGAACACGAAGCAATTTTTTTTCACATGTAACCGAACTCTGTTATTTTGCCCGCTATTTTGAGTTTTTATGTAACCGAACTGTGCTATTTTGTTCGGTTGGTTTGCATAAAAATCTAAAACTATTTAGTAACCGAACTTTCCCAATATGTTGAGTTTCAATTTAACCGAACTTGTCCAACTATGTTGAGTTGCATACATGTGGAGTTCGGTTTATTCGCAAAAAAACCTTCACAAACCGAACTCTTCACTAATAGTGACCAATGTTGAGTTCGGTTTGTTCGCAAAAAAACCTTCACAAACCGAACTCTTCATTAATAGTGACCAATGTTGAGTTCGGTTTGTTCGTAAAAAAACTTGGGTAACCGAACTATACTCTAGAACACAAAATTAGAGTTAGCCTATTATTGATGGTGGGTTTTAGCTTCGGGTTAAAATGGTAAAACTGTACAACTGACATGACGTCACTATGACCATTTATTGCATCGATCAGCATGCCTACGTAAGAATTATCAGGGTACCTATTTTTTCACGAGTCATGTTCCACGGCAGAACCCTTAACATGACCGACATCATCTATGCCAAACCCTAATTCTCATGCTACCGCGCAAAGGCATGCCAACCATGCCAGCCGCACCACTGTGCCAATGGCAAACCATGCCAGCCACATCTCCGCGCCAAGGCATGCCAACCATGCCAGCCGCATCACTGTGCCAATGGAAAACCATGCCAGCCACATCTCCGCGCCATGGCATGCCAACCATCCCAGCCGCACCACTGTGCCAATGGAAAACCATGCCAGCCACATCTCCGCGCCAAGGCATGCCAACCATGCCAGCCACACCACTGTGCCAATGGAAAACCATTCCAGCCACATCTCCGCGCCAAGGTATGCCAACCATGCCAGCCGCACCACTGTGCCAATGGCAAACCATGCCAGCCCCGTATACCGCGCCAAGGCATGCCAACCATGCTAGCCACACCATGCGCCAATGGCATGCCAAACCCTTGGACGCACTATGCCAAGACCAACCGCACCTTGCCTTGGACCCACCATGCCAAGCCGTCCGTGCCAAACCCTTGGCCCCACTATGCCAAGACCATCCGCGCCATTTTTTGTCTTAGCCCCACCATGCAGGCCTTCCCTATTGCGGATACCAAAACGAAAACATGCGACGATCAACGGCCACCCTTCCATCCTAGGTGCAAATCCTAGCCGTCCAAGGTCGCCAAATAACGCATGGTAACCTTTGGCCCAAAATCCTAGTTTTGGCCACGCCAAACTGCGCCAAGGCATGCCATGCCATACTTTCCAATGGCATGTTAACCACCTTGTTGCGCCATACCATGCCGGCCTTCCCTATGCGGCTACCAAAACGAAGGCGTGCGACGATCAACGACCACCTTTACATCCTAAATGCAAATCCTAGCCGTCCAATGTCGCCAAACAACGCATGGTAACCTTTGGCCCAAAACCCTAGTTTTGGCTACGCCAAACCGCGCCAAAGCATACCATACCACATGTGCCAATGGCATGCCAACCACCTTGTCGCGACATACCATGTCAGCCTTCCCTATGCGACTACCAAAATGAAGGTGTGTGACGATAAACGACCACCCTTCCATCCTAGATGCGAATCCTATCCGTCCAAGGTTGCCAAACAACGCATGGTAACCTTTGGCCCAAAACCCTAGTTTTGGCCACGCCAAACCGTGCCAAGGCATAACATACCACGTGTGTGAATGGCATACCAACTACCTTGCCGCGTCACGCCACACCGGCCTTACCTATGCGGCTACCAAAACGAAGGTCTACAACAATCAACGACCACTTTTTCATCTAAGGTGCAGATCTTAGCCATCCAAGGTTACCAGCTAACGCATGACAACCTTTGGCCCTAGTTTAATCACGCCTAAAGAAATCCAAAACCCTAACTTTTGGCTGCGCCTAAACCAGGCCATAGTAAAGCCATATTGATCATGCTTTCATGCCACTGGCTACCAAACAAAAGGTTGCAATAATCAACGGCTATATTTCCTCTTAAGATGCAAAATCTCGACGGTGGAGGGTCACCACCGAGCCGGAAAGTCTCCCAAGCTCAACTTGCAAGACAACAACAACGTGCTACACGTTTTCCACGAAAACACTCGATACATCAACGCATGTCACAAACTGGGGGATGCTCATTAGGTATTGGTTTGGCGATTTACAGCGTGCGACGTACACTACGCCCGTTATAAGAAAGTGTCATAAGGATGAGGCGGTTAGTAAATACATGAAGTAATGGTGAAACGCTTTCTTTTATGGAACATCAATTCCAGGCGTTACTGGTTACCACCTCCTCCCATTTAATCACCCGTTTTCCATTTCTTAATGAAACCAAAGTACATTTCACTTCGACTTGTATAAATAGGCATTACCTATTTCCACCGAACAAAAAGTTCAGTTCAGGAGTATACAACACTCAGAAAACATTTTCTAGCTCTCCATCTGTGAGCTTCCCACTTTCTGATACAAGTTGTAAAACAATTACTCTTCCAGAATCAACTATTCTGGTCTCAACACTTTCTTCGCTTCCCTCCCCAAAACCAACCCTTCTCCTTCACTTTGTGACCGAAGCAATTCTGGAATGTCCATTTCTTGGTTTAGGCCGGATTTGTACAGATTGATCTTTTGAATCTAAAGTACTCCCTTGCAATACATTATTTAGGGTTTAAATTCGTTTCTCACCCACACACCCGAAATTACCAAAATCAGTATAAACCGTTTTCACCCTTAAATAATTGGCGACCACAGTGGGAGGTCAATCTCTCGGTCCCAATATCAATTTCAGAATATGTTTCTCTAACTCAGGAGGATGGTCAGTGTTAGGGCTGAATCCGTGTACTCAAGTTCCAGTCAGGCGAACGACAATGTTTCCTTCCCCAACGCAACACCCAACAACGTAATCGACGAAGGAATTCCAAGACTGACTTACTTGGTGCGGATTCAGGATATCCACACCAAGAACATGGGTCTGATGAAAGATGCGATTAACATCATACTGGACTTCCTCATCAACTTAACGACAGAGTTGAACGCACTACACCATTTTTAGGATTTAGCAACCCAGAGTAGCAACAGCACAAGCGTCGTTGCGAAATTTCCGTTGCTAATCTGTCGCAACATAAATATGTTGTTTTTAATTTCGCAACAGAAAAATTTCGGTTGCGAATAGAAACCCCTAGATGCTCATGCATGCGAAGCGCGCATGTGGGCGAAAACAGTTTGACTTGTTTTTACGCCCAAGTCAAAGTTTAGTCAAGTTTTCCTGTTTTTATTTCCGCCCTTCAAAGTATTCTAGTGGTCGGGCTTATCTTTCCTTATCCCATTTTTCTATCTCATTTCTCAGCCACAAGTTTTTTCACTCTCTTTCATTCATCGCTCTGAAGAACTTCTTTTCTCCTGAAATCCTACTAGGTAAATAATCTTTGTTCTCTTAATTTGTTTGTTCTTTGTATATCTATCTTGGATTTTAGGTTTAGGTTTGATAACCAATTTCAGTTGGAATTTATACTTCAGTTGGAAGCATCGATCTAATAATCAGGTAATATCATCTTTTTGCTCTAGTTTTATGATTTAGGTTCAATTTTAAGTTAATTTGGTTGTCTCTGAAATTTGGGTTTCAATTTTTTTCGATTTTGAATGGTTCTCACCGACTATGGAACTAAGAAATCAAGATAAGCTTTTGTTCTTTTCATCTCTGTTTTATACCCAATTTCAAACTGTCTACAATTAGGGTTTTCTCAGTTTACTGTCTAACGTAATTTTTTTGGAAATGTATTGAAATTCTTACTATTTATCAGTCGGTTGCATTGTTTTTGTGTTTGTTAATAGATTTCTCTTATTATACTGCAGTTGGAAGCTGGTATTCTAATGACAATGATTGTTCTGCTGATGATGAACTTAAGACCTAGAGTATTGAATTTGTAAAACATTGTCGCTCTCAGATGCACTTTTTGTAAAACCCTAGATGCACTTTAGTTTATCATCTGAACCTATAAAGATGTCTAATTTCATCATATATGTTAGTAATTTTTGGTGGGTTTTGCTTCGTTTTTCCAGTATGTACATAAAGGGAGGATATTTTTACAATGTCGTCTTACACACACCCATGTATAATAATATTTATTTTTCTATTGCATTGATTTTTGAAGTTAAAGATCTGATTTTGGTTATTGATTTTTGGATTCATTTGTGTGATTTTGCAGGGAATAAACAAACTCATAAATTCTCTTTCACAATCAGTTGTGTGGAAAGAATCGACTAGTATGGCTAAAGTTGTTTTGAATCAGGTATATCAAGTTTATCCCCAGTGTTTTAGTTTGATGATTTTGGTGCATGTTCTCTAGTGGTAGCACCATAGATAGGGTTTGAACCTAACTGTTTTGGGTTTTTTGTGGAGTTGTTTTGGTAGAAACAAAGAAGGGACTAAAAAATGTTGCGTTGCAGTTGGATTTTATGGATGTACGAATGTGTTGAGTCCTATTAGTATTAGGAAATATGGGCGCGTGTTGGATTCGAATTGCAGGTAAGGAGGGGACATAAAAGGACCTGATTGTCGGAACATTCTTGTACTGGTGTTACAGATTGTAGTTCTTAATAGATGTGATCTCCTTAATCAGTTCTTGAAAAACTGTCTTTATAGGTTTGTTGGGGAGGATGAGTACGAATATATTCTATTTGGAATTGTCGAGCACGTCGGGAAAGCGCTCGGGGAAGGCCATTATGTTGCACATGTTAGAGTTGACAAAAGCAGAGGGAGAAAAGAAGATAATGGAGGTTCTACATGGTATTATGCTAGTGATTCCGTCGTTCGGGAGGTTTCACTTGAAAATGTCCTTCTTTCTGAAGCTTATATATTATTTTATAGAAAAAGGTAAGATTTTTTCTTCGTTCTTATTGTTGTTGTTTTAGCTTGAATAGTTGCATGTCAGAAACAGACTGGTTAGACATGTATCCTGCATTGATACATACCTGCACGAAACAATTTTATGGATATACCTGAAGCTGAATTTCAAAGACAATTACACATGCTCATTACTTGTCTCAGTACTTGTTTGCTTTATTTTCTAATTATTATATGTTGATTGTATTCTTACACAGACATGCTAAGTATGAATTTAAAACCTGGATTTGATAGCATGATGTGCAAGTTTACACCACATATACACAACTTTTGTACATCATTATCTGCTAGAACACGGGAAAGGCTGGCTGAGAATTACTTGTTACGTAGGGTTTTCAAGAACTTATTTATTGTTTGCTGCACAGATCTAAACGGGGAAATGCAAGAAGCTAGTCTGTGTGTGCCAATACATCTTTTGGGTGACTGTGGCACAACCATTACCTCCTGTGAGTTTGACTGTCACTAGTCTTCCAGCAGATAGGTAAGTGTGTACCTTTATCTTTCATATCATTTATAATTTATGTGTTCTTTGCTTGTATTACATAGTAACTTTAGCTACTGTTTTATAGAAGAAACCCATTGCAGACCGTTGGAGAAAACATTTCAACTAATGAGGGTAGATAGAGAATTACGACATAAAGGAGAGTATGATGTTCAAGTTGGTTGTCAATTGCGTAATATATGCTTGTATATCGAGGAGTTCAACTGGATTTTATGCAGGTAATTTTGCATTTTCTAAGTTATATTTACTACTGCGAAGTGTGTTATAATGTGAAGTTCTGGATTCATATTACTCATTTATGATGTGGTTGGGTTCTTACATAAGAAAATGGAAAGATCCGTCATTCAAATTTTAAATATAAGCTCGTAGCAAGGAATTTATACATGTTTTCCATCTACTTCTGCTGCTTGTATGATTATGTTTTTTTTTTCTGTTTTTCATATGAAACTTAAGCGGCATAGTTGGAGTATGGAAATGTTGCTGACTAGTGCTCCAATCACTGTTTCGGCTAGTTGAAGGAGTTATCGGACAACTTCTCAATTACACTCCTGAACATAAGGAGTGTCTTGCGGTGTTTTGGGGCCCTTTAGCAACTTCTTTGAAAACCAGCTCATGACAAGTATAATGCAGGTTAATTGTTTGCACTCAACTATGAGTCTGCTTGCACTCTAACCATATGTTATAATTTCAGAATAATTTGTTTATTATATCAAGCATGAAATCAAAATATCCTGTGCTATAATTGGATTTGAGGTAATGTTACTGAAATTTAAAAATGTTATTATATTTGTTGCACATATCCAAGTAATTGTTTGTTGAATGCTTCCCTTTCAGATTGATATCAGATCTTGTCGTTGTCAGTTTCTTAAGAAATAAGAAGAAGAAGAAGAAGAAGAAAATGTTCAAAGACAAAAGCTCCGGTTTGAAGATTCTCTGGATTTGGACTTTTGGAACTGCTGCAGGTATTCTACTTTTTCTTCCTCTTCATCTCCCAAAGCATGTAAATTGTGAACACACCAAATCTCATTGTCTTTACCCTACTACTTTTTTTTCCTCGCCATTTTTAGTTACAAGTGTTATGAAAACGAGAATACAGGATATGGAGAAGTTCATGTACACTGAAGAACAACAACAACCACCTATTAGTCCAACTGAACCGACGACATTGGTGGATGATGTGCCGAAGCAGGACTGGAGATGTCAGCTGAACCTCCACAACAACAAATGGATACAGCAGCAGCATCATCCCAAGCTCCAACCTGAAAGAATTAATCCCATGGAAATTTAGTGTATCACATGAAAGCAAACTAACCTACGGGCGTACTCTCTGAACTGGTAGACTAGACGAAGCTGCTTTTTTTATTGTATTAGACTCGGTCAGTTCTTTTTGAATCTTAGCCTTCTTTTTACTACTTATCTTGTTTTTTATAAGCACCGATTATTATATTAAGAAGAAGACAAAATTTCAGGGGTATTACTTAACATGACTTGGTAAACTTTCAAGACCAGAGGACGAGAAATGCAATGAAAAATCACAGTTTTCGGAGAAATTAGTGAAAGATGGGAATGTGAGTAGTGCAATCTTTCTCTTTATGCTAAATAAGTAATTTGTTGGTGTTTCTGTGATTTCTGCTGCTTAGTGCAATCTTTCTCTTTATGCTAAATAAGTAATTTGTTGGTGTTTCTGTGATTTCTGCTGCTTAGTGCTTTCCAATAATGCTCTTTGGCATGTTCAATAATTTATTGTCCTGTCTTTTTTTTCTTCCAACTGTATCCTTTAACTAGATTATACGAGGGAACTTCTCGTGTTGGTGGTTCTTGTTATTTTTTGAGTTTGTGATTGATCAGCTGAAAAGATTCAGAAGCTGCCATGATACTTGGTAACCATTTTTGCGTGACTGTAGTTGCTCACGTGCTTCATAATTTTGTATAATATAAGCAAGATGTTGTTGCACACCTAAGATGTTGATTTCCATTGTTGTTTATCTTTTGAAGACCATTTGTGGGCCAACTTTGTTGTTCAATTAGTGCTTGGTGTATGATATATTTCGTTACTACCTGGCTAGACTTTTCTCACATTTGACCTATGTGGCTTTTAATCAGTTGTGAGTATAAATCGTTATGCAACCCAAAGAGGCCTTGTTTTATATTGCATGCATGCATCCCACTTTCTTTGTATGCATTTCTTTGTTTCTCAAGCATTTATGTCTTCTTTTCTAATAATTACAGAAGGCTTCACCTGGTAGTCGGTTTTGGCATCGTAGATAACAATCCATCCAGATTGATAATAATATACTCAAGGAAGAGTTTTCCCAAGATACAAATCCAAAAGTAGGAGATGAAGTTGTTCATATTGAATCAGATAATATTAGCTCTGCTGATAGCTCACTCCAAGTACAGGATGTAAATCAAACTAAAGTGAATGAGGAAGAGGAATGGGCTGCCATGCTTATACAAATAACTTTTCGAGGTTTTCTGGTATGACTATTTCTATTTGCATCATCAGTACATTTTAATATGTAATTCTTTCTTGGATCATTCCATTGTTGGGAAAAAAACTTAACATAGAGTTGGTGATGTCCATTGTTACTAGTTTTTGACTAGGAACTGAAGATTTTCTCTTCGACTATTTTGTAATAAACAGTGGTCCAGGATCGGGTCATTAACTTTAGTGGTGTGTGGTTTCCGCCTCTGTGTTTGCGCCCATATGTCAAAATTATATTAGGGTCCATGATAATAGTAATGAACACATTAACAATTGCACCTCTACATAACCTAGTCGTTCAGAAGTATTTTCTAAAGCTCTTTGGGATCGTTTTGTGTGAGAAACGCTTCTGGAGAGTATGATATATTTATGTTTTATATTTAAGTCAGTGTTTTAGACATGGGTTGCAACACCCAAGTAAGTTGGGACTTCAAAAGGGGTTGCTTGTTAGAGGAGAAAAGAATGGATTATGTTGAAATTTCCATTTTCTATTCGCAGGCAAGACGAGCGCTGAAGGCATTAAAGGGATTGGTGAGGCTCTAGGAACTTGTTAGAGGTCATGTTGTAAGAAAGAAAGCTGCAATAACTCTTCGTTGCATGCAAGCTTTGGTTAGAGTTCAGGCTCGTGTCCGAGCAAGGCGTGTTCGCATAGCATTGGAAAGTCAGTCTTCACAACAAAAAATTCAGGAACAACTTCAGTATGAAGCTCACGTAAAGGAAATAGAGGTAAGACTGTCAGAATGCTTCCAAGGTCTGATCAAAGAACTTCACATTCTAATACTGGTGGTTATTCGTCGACTTTGTTTTCAGTTAGGGATGCATTTTCTTCCCGCTAAATACTTCAAAATATATGCATTTATTACTAGGTAGTTGAGTTGGAGATAGATTTCTCTATTTCCGATGTACAGAAACAATATAAGGTTACTTGTGTACATTATATCAATCGAAGAATCCTTTCTTTTATAATATTATCTAGTCGTGATTCTCAAAAATACAGTTTTGTATATCGCCATTGTAGTTTGTATATCTGTGCGGATGTTGAATATCGGGAACTGGGTAACTGCAGGGGGGAAATGAATTCTGACTAGGTCAATAAACATAGACTTGACCTTTTATTCTTTATGGTTGCAAGAAATTAGCAACATCGATGCTCTGTTGCAAAATTAGTACCAAAACCAATAAATTAGAACCAGAACAAACAAAATCTAGTTCCGAGTACGGGTATTCCTGTAATTAGCAACAGATTAGCAACAAGTTGACCGTGTTGCTAATAAAAAATTTAGCAACGGCACGAGACGTTGTGAATTGCCGTTGCTGACCGAGATTAGCAACAGAGCTTATGCCGTTGCTAAAAATTACGACACCGTGTTTAGCAACGGCAAAAGCTTGTTGCGACCCCGTTTCGCAACAGCTATGGTAGGTTGCTAATACCTTAAAATGGTGTAGTGACGGTTCACTTGCCCCAGAAACTCCAGGATTGTGGACTAACTGATGCGTGTCCTAACCACAACAAATTAATTAATATTTAACTACCTAATTAACAAGTAATATAGGGTAGTCAAGATCGATCCCACGAGGAGCAAGAGATTATAGTTGTCATATAATGTCACAAAACGGGGGTATTGGTTCTTATATTTAAAAAGCAAAAGAATTAAACAAAGTAATTAAAAGTGTAAGTTGAATTCAATAAGAGAGAATAGATCAAGGAATCCTTCTTCGCTTCAAAACAATGATTAAAGTTATGTTCTTTTCCACTTTTTATTAGTCATAGATTATCACCAACCGTAGGTATAGCAGCTAGATCAGTGCTAACCCCTAAATCCCTTGTATCACCGGAAACGGAAGTTCTCGACTACCGGATTCTATTCACCAAACCACCTAGTAGTAGATCACCCAAGATGTAATTTAGTTAAACGCATTAAGATTTATGAATTTATTAGGTTGATATTAGTAGTTAAACTCTTAGATCAAGGTCCACTTGATAACGTTGTTTTCACACACAATTGCTCCACGGAATCCCTCCGCAAGGTCTTATGTTTTATACTTATGTAAATAGTCAAGAAACGATTACTTATCCCCTAACTTTCACTAGCTTTAGATCAATTAACAAATCAATTTAGTTGGCCACCCAAACGACCTATCAATCAAGCATAAACACTAATATTAGTAAAAACAAACGATAATCATATGAAAAACTTCAAAGTAGAATTGAAACAAAACTCAAACCATATATTAAGAACTAGGAATTCATCCTCAATCAATAAGAAAATTAGCTACTCATAGTTTGGAGTTCACACAATAATAATAATAATTAAGGAAGAAAGAAAAACTTATTGAAAAGATGATGGTTGCTCCTTCCTCCAATCCTTTTGCACTTTAACTCCTTCTCCAAAGTAGATGTGTGTAAAAGTTGTAGAGAACTCCTTTATTTATAGTCTTCAATACTCTCCATATCTTTGTAGGAAAAGAATCCACATTCCATAAGAACACCACTTTCCTAATTTGAGCCATATTCCAATTTCAAGTCCAATTCTCCAAAACTTCCAAGTTTTCATCCAATTCCCAATTCTAAGTCTTCACACACATGAGAGAAGTCCACACAAAATTTTGCATTTTTGCTCACCGGAAAACTGGGTTTTTGGCCGGAAATCCGCCGGTCACCTGAGATTCTCCTCCGGCAGATGAATATTCCGTCAGTCCACCGTTAGGACTAACGGTCAAATAGGTCAACCATCAGTTAGTCATCAGGTCAAAGGGAGGACGAGTTAGCTTCTAGTCAGCTTCTTAGTCAGGCTGAGTAGTCTGAGTTGGGTCAGATCGGATCATCGGAATCGTTCTGGAATGGTCATCGCCGGCACCGAGTCGACTCGCCGGAATGGAAACCCGGCCGAGCTTTGGTTGTTTACAGGACTTCCCGGCCAATTCAGGCCTCACTTTTCAGCTCCATATACCTGCATAATTCCTAGGCATACATCTACTCAGTTTCAAACAGCATTTCATTCATTCCGTTCTACAGAGCTTTATTACCAATTCAGTTCTTGCCTTTACTACAACACCAACACACAATCCATCTCCATCTGCCAAACACCCATTTGTAATTTTCACGGCTTCAATTGATCAGCAGTAAGCTGCACACCATCACCCTGCTTCAATTTCTTCAAACTATCAACTACCAGAACCATTTCTTCTCCATTTCAATTTCTCACCCATTCTGTAGTTCGATTTATAACAGCAGCAACATCTTAATTCTGGTTGTTCGACAGATTCAAACAAATCCCATCTATCAGATTCATTCATTTGCTTCTCAACCACAAACCCTCACCAGAACAACCACCGTCTTTCATGGCATAAACCTTGTTTTTACCCTTCTCTGTCACCTGAGTCGAATTGGAATGAAACCCACCATATCAATTCATATGAGATTCAATGTCAGCATCCTCAGCTGCTCCTTCTTCTTCCAATTTTTAGATCGAGCTCAAACCAACAATATCGATTCCTTCAATTGCAGAAACCCTAACTTATTATCTATCTGATTTCTTCTTTCATCTTTAATTCATTGCATCACTCGAACCCTTGGCAGCAACCCTAAGTTTCCAGTTCTCTCTCAACCTGTTATTCATCTCGATCTGTGGCTTAAAACAGCTTCAATCACTCTCGGATTCAATCTCAAGGCAGCAGCCTTAAGTTTCCTTCTCAATTTCAGGGAAAAGAAAGAAATGAATGAGAGATGTATTCTCTCGACTTTTAGGGTAAGGTTGGCTAGTTTGGGTGGATGGTTACACCCCAGGATAAGGACCACCACACTCATAAGATAAGGGATACCCCAGTGGATATCCTATAACATGTAGTCACCCCTTAACATCAGCTGGCCTATTTTTAATACTCCTCTGAGAGAGTTTCCCTTTAACCGTGGCTCGTCTCCCGATAGTGTTTGCATGGAAAATGACAATTACGCCCTTTTTTTTCAAATTGGGTGATTTATTCTTCTTTTCCTTCGTGCGACTCCAAGTACCTAATAACTCAAAAACACACTGAAGTACATAATTTACAAGAAAAATAGCAAAGAAAACATAACCAATAGATAATAAATAAGATGCATTCTACACCCTATCAAATTCCCCCACACTTAGACTTTGCTAGTCCTCGAGCAAATCAAACCAAAACTTACAACTTCAAAGCGTTCCAGCGTCCCAAGCATCTAAAGAGCTATGAGGACATAGAGTTTCTGCATGCTAGTAATAAGAAGTTAAAAATACTAAAGAACATATTCTCATTCTTAAATGTTGAGTGAGAAATAACCACACCATAATGAGAGAACACGTGTTTGAGAAACGATCAATAAGCATTTCGCCTCGACTTCTACCTCACCAAAAAGGGTTTTATGATAATTGCACTCAAAAAGACGGCTTTTTATGGGTCTCACATGTGTGCAGGTAGGAATGAAGAGAGAATTTCTGCAACACGTTGAATGGTAGGAAGGATAACTTCCGAAATTTTGAAAAACCCACATCTTTTAATATTTTGAAAAACCATTTTTCTAACGATCTCTAAGAAAGGAAATCAACCACTTATATCGAGGATAAGATTACTTACTTACCTTCACATCCGATTGCCAATTATGATAACACCACTCTCACGGAATCCAAAAGAAACGTCTTCCTCTCCTTGTCTTCATCTTCTTGGTCTTCGGCTTCAACTATTGATGATAAACACTTGAACTTCATAAATCCTTGACAATTTGTAACCTTTTTCCTCAAAATCCTTGTCGCTTGAAACTTCCTTATAAATTTCCCTTCCCCACGGCTTATTAAATAAACAAAAACAAAAACAAAAACAATAATAGATATTTCTCTTGTCTCATATTTTTCAATCAAATTTTTTTTTAATTTTTTTTTATACAAGAGAAACAAAATACAAATCAAAGTGAAAAATAAAACAACCATGGCCGTGGAAAAGTACTTTACTGCTTGATTCTTCACAACTTGTATCGCCTCGAAATCATAAACTTCAATAATTCTCACCTTTTGATTTTCTTCGCTTTTGTAAATAAGTATTCAACTTGAATATAGAATTACCTCATTGTATTGTAAGTCTTCAACATATATGTAAAAATATGCTCATTGTAAGTTGCTTTACTTGGATTTGAATTTTAGCTCTTTTCTTGTTCCGTTGCTTGTAAACCTTAAACCTTTTCAACTTTCCTTGTAGATTTTGATGTCGCTCCTTTGTTGTTGATGATTGTGGTGTTTCTATGGACCCGTTGTTGAGAGAATGGTGCTAATTGCAAATCGAACTACAAGAAGGAGGCTTTCATCCATGGACGTCACCCTCATGATTGACAAAAATTAGCACTCAAGAGATCAAAATAGTGCTGAAATTGGTGTGAAATTGGGTAGCTCGCCATTCTACCCGGAATTAACGTACGGTGACACACACTCAAAAGAAGCTCTTTAGTAAAGGAAGAATTTCTGGTCGGTGCCTTGGTTGATATAAAAATGGGTAGTCTCCACTAATTATTGATCAGCAACTCTAATAACGCACTTCTCCCTGCACCAAATTTGCATCACCGGCATGATTAAATCCATTATTTAACACTCTAACAAGTAAGAAATCCGAACGTAGTTCCCTAACACTTCCAAGTTCAATTATGTCGGTCAGAATTCTCTATGTAATCATACCTAGAAGTATGCTAGTGACTCTAAAATCCCTAAAAGTTGAAAGTTTTTATGCAATTTTTTTTTTTTTTAATATATGCTTAGCCACTCCCCCACACTTAAACCTTACATTGTCCTCAATGTAATTGAATCGTCCAAGAAAAGTTAAGGTGGGAAATCCTAATATGATATGGAACAAGAAAAATAAACAAACAAAACAAAAAGCAAATAAAAACAAAAGGATAAGAAATACAAAACCGGTGGGTTGCCTCCCACTTAGCGCTTGTTTTAAAGTCGACGGCCCGACATAGACCTTGCTTCGTATTACTCCTCTAGAGGGAGCAAATCTTCAAATGGAAGTTCATCCACATTCACATAGGCGATGTTCTCATAGTATGGCTTCAATCTATGGCCGTTGACTTTGGAAACCGAGTTGTCTCTAAGACTAGTAATTTCAACTGCACCATAAGGAAAAACATTAGTAACAACATATGGTCCAATCCAACGGGACCTTAACTTTCCAGGAAATAGTTTAAGGCGAGAATGAAATAAAAGGACTTTTTTCCCCACAACAAAACTTTTCCGAGAAATCATCTTGTCATGAAAAAGCTTGGTCTTTTCCTTGTAAATCCGGGCACTCTCGTAAGCATCATTACATATCTCCTCTAGCTCATTTAGTTGTAACTTTCTTTGTTTCCCCGCTTCATCATACTCCATGTTGAATTTCTTTATCGCCCAATAAGCCTTATGTTCAAGTTCAACCGGAAGATGACAAGCTTTGCCATAAACCAACCGATATGGAGACATACCAATCGGTGTCTTGTACGCCGTTCTATACGCCCAAAGTGCATCATTGATCTTAAATCTCCAATCTTTCCTTGTGGTATTCACCATTTTCTCAAGAATGGACTTGATCTCACGGTTTGAAATTTTAGCTTGTCCACTAGTTTGTGGATGGTAAGGCGTACCAATCTTGTATGTTATGTTGTACTTCTTGAGGAGAGCGTGAGAAAACTTTTTGAAATGTGAGCCTCCATCGCTTATCTCCACTCTTGGTGTGCCATGCCTAGTGAATATGTTTTCTCTTACAAAATCACAAACAACTTGAGAATCATTAGTTTTGGTGGCTCTAGCCTCCACCCATTTTGAAACATAATCTACGGCAAGAAGTATATAAAAATTTCCATTCGAATTGACAAAAGGGCCCATAAAATCAATTCCCCACACATCAAAAATCTCTACGGCGAGAATTGGTGTGAGTGGCATTTGATTTTGAGCACCTAGATTGCCCGTTCTTTGACATCTATCACACGATTTACAAAAAACATATGAATCTTCAAACAAGGTGGGCCAATAAAATCCACTTTCAAGAACTTTGAGAGCGGTATGTTTAGAACCAAAATGGCCACCACAAGCAAAAGTATGACAAAAGGAGAGAATAGATTGAAATTCGGAGTTAGGTACGCACCTTCGCATTATTTGATCAACGCCATATTTCCATAAGTATGGTTCATCCCACACATATTGCTTCGCTATCTTCTTAAGTTTCATCTTTTGGAAGTTGGACATTGTACTAGGTACCTTCCTTGTCACCAAGTAATTCACTATATCCGCATACAAAGGTGTTGATTTTTCCAAGGAGAAAAGTTGTTCGTTCGGAAAGCGGTCTTGTAATGGAAGTTCTTCGTGAGACATAACAAGTCTACTAAGATGATACGCAATGGTATTCTCCACACCTTTCTTATATTGAATTTCTATGTCGAACTCTTGTAGTAATAGGATCCACCGGATTAGTCTTGGCTTAGCTTCTTTCTTCTTTAGTAAGTATTTAAGTGTCGCATGATCGGAATACACAATAACCTTTGTATCCACCAAGTATGATCGAAATTTTTCCAATGCAAACACTATAGCTAATAACTCCTTTTCCGTGGTAGAATAGTTGATTTGTGCATCATTAAGGGTCCTAGATGCATAATATATAACATGGGACAACTTGTCCACTCTTTGACCCAAAACGGCTCCAACCGCATAATCACTAGCATCACACATTAGTTCAAATGGAAGATTCCAATCCAGTGACTTGATAATCGGTGCACTTGTCAACATTGCCTTCAATTTGTCAAAAGCATCCTTTCATTCCTTGTTGAAGTCAAAAGGTACCTCCTTTTGTAGTAAATTTCATATCGGCATGGAGATTTTGGAGAAATCTTTGATAAACCGCCTATAGAAACCTGCATGTCCAAGAAAATAACGAACCTCCCTCACCGAAGTGGGATATTATAAGTTTCTTATTAAATCTATCTTTGACTTGTCCACTTCGAACCCTTGAGAGGACACAATGTGACCAAGTACTATGCCATAGTTTACCATAAAATGACATTTCTCCCAATTAAGGACAAGGTTTGTGTCTATGCATCGTTTAAGAACTAGTTCAAGGTTGTCTAAACATCTATCAAAAGAATTTCCATAAACACTAAAGTCGTCCATAAATACCTCAATGATGCGCTCCATGTAATCCGAGAATATACTTACCATGCATCTTTGGAAAGTAGCCGGTGCATTGGAAAGACCAAACGACATCCGTCTATACGCAAACGTTCCAAACAGACAAGTGAAAGTGGTCTTCTCTTGGTCCTCCGGTGCAATCACAATTTGGTTGTATCCCGAATAACCGTCCAAGAAACAATAATACAAATGCCCCGCTAGCCTCTCCAACATTTGATCAATGAAAGGTAAAGGAAAGTGATCCTTTCGGGTTGCGGAATTAAGCTTTCTATAGTCAATGCACACTCTCTAACCGGTTTGAACTCTTGTAGGAACAAGTTCATCGTCTTGATTTCGAAAAACCGTAACACTGGACTTCTTTGGCACCACTTGTACCGGACTAACCCACTTGCTATCGGAGATTGGGTAGATTACCCCTTCACTTAGGAATTTGAGTATCTCTTTCTTCACAACCTCCATCATGGGAGGATTAAGCCTACGTTGAGAATAACGTACCGGCTTCACATTCTCTTCCATTAGAATCCTATGCATGCACATGGATGGACTAATGCCTTTGATGTCCGCAATTGTCCACACAATAGCCGTTTTGTGCTCTTTCAAGACTCTAAGCAAACGGTCTTCTTGTACCGGTGTGAGGTTCTTTGAAATAATCACCGGAATATCATCTCCATATCCCAAAAACGCATACTTCAAATGGTCCGGAAGTGGCTTCAACTCTAGTTTAGGCGCCTTCACAATAGATGGTACAAGTAATTCATCATTCACGGGTAAAGAAATATAGGAAACATTACCCTTAGCTTCTTGTAATGCCGTTAAAGCACCACACGTCTCCACCAATTCCTTGGAAATTTTAACATCCAAGTTAGGCAAACCGTGGATGTCCAATTCAATGCTCTTTTGCAACACCACATCAAGTTCGTCCTCTCGATTTAATTCCACCATTTGTTGCGCTAATGAACTAACCACATCAATGGAGTAAGCGGAATGCACATCACTTGGGTAGCGCATGGCTTCGAATATGTTGAAGTGTATTACTTCCTTGTCGAACTCCATAGTGAGTGTACCCTTATCAACATCAATCTTCGTCTTTGCGGTCTTCATAAATGGCCTCCCAAGAAGTAGAGAAGTAGACGAACGATTCTCATTGTTGTCCATATCCACCACAAAGAAATCCACCGGAAAAATTAACTCATTCACTTGCACTAGAACGTCTTCTACAAGTCCCTTTGGATATATGTTAGACTTGTTTGCTAATTGAATAATAACTCTTGTCTCTTTCAACGGTCCAAGATTCAAGGAGTCATATATATCGGCCGACATCACACTAATGGAAGCTTCCAAGTCAAGTAAAACATGTTCAAACCTTTTCTCACCAACAGTAATTGGCACCGTGAAACCACCGGGATCCGTGCACTTTGTAGGCATCTTCTTCAAAAAAATAGCCGACGCACTCTCGCCAACTTTAGTAATTTCATTATCAAGCACCTATCCTTCTTTGTGCATAACTCCTTCATGAACTTAGCATACCTTGGCATTGTCTTGATATCCTCGATGAAGGGAATGTTGATTTCTATCTTCTTGAAGATATCCATGAGTGCCTTGTCTTGAGCTTCCTTCTTGGACTTAGCAAAACGACTAGGAAAAGGACGTGGAGTAGTAAAAGTAGGAACCGGTTCCTTGGATTGGGAGGTTGGTGTTGAATTCTCCTTTGGTTCGGCTTCCTCCTTGTCTTTGACTACCTCTTCACTAGCTTCTTCATGATGACTTGGACTCTCTACTTGTCTTCCACTTATTAAAGTAACCGCATTAACATTCTCTCTTGGGTTCACAAATGGTTGTGAAGGAAGTTTTGTGGACGTTTGAGCTTTCATCAAGTTCACATCGGTCGCCAATTATCCCATTTGAGTTTATAAATCCTTGATTTCCGAACCGGTCCTTTGTTCCAAAGCTTTGATTGCCGAATCGGTCTTTTGTTGGTTTTGTTGTAACATAGAAGTGAGACCTTGCATGCTTTGCATTATCACATTCAACTTATCATTATTCGAAGAATCTTGCTCCTTGACTTGTTGTGGTTGGAATTGTTGTTGTTGAGGTTGGAAACGTGATTGTTGGAATCCACCTTGTTGCGCATATGGATTAGGAGCCGCCGCTTGCTTGTTTGCATAGCTAAAGTTGGGATGATCCTTCCAACCGGGATTGTAAGTATTTGAGTATGGATCGTACCTTGGCCTTTGATTTGGATATAAAGCATTTACTTGTTCGGTTTCATCATCCGGAATAATTACCGCGGCCAATCGTTGCACTACCCTCTCAATGTTGTTTAACCGTTGATCGGATTGTGAAGACGAGTCACTAACTTCATGCACCAACTTAACCATTGAATCACCTCTTGCATAGAATTGTTGCGAGTTTGCCGCCATACTTTCAATCAACTCGGTAGCTTCGGCCACCGTCTTGTTCACTAGTGCACCACCACCGGCGGCGTCAAGAAGATATCTATCACTTGTTTGGAGACCTTCATAGAAGTATTGGATTATCATGGCGTCACTAAATTGATGGTGTGGACAACTTGCCACCAATTTCTTGTACCGATCCCAACATTCATATAATGACTCTCCCACATGTTGTTTCATCCCACAAATATCCTTGCGAATTTGAGTAGCTTTAGATGCGGGAAAATATATCTCAAGGAAAATTGTCTTCATCTCATTCCATGTTGTGATACTTCCGGAAGGCAAATAGTACAATCATTCCTTAGCATTGCCCGCCAAAGAGAATGGAAAAGCTTTCAATTTTGCTCCATCCGCATTAATATCCGGTGGAAGCATGGCCATGACTATGGTATTGAAGTCCATAAGATATTTGTTTGGGTCTTCATTCACCATGCCATGAAACTTTGGTATTCTCTAATCAACCCCGGCTTGATCTCGAAAGTTGAGTTAGTTTGGATACACCATTGTTGAGTATCGAGCTTGTGAGAAGCTAGGTCCTTGAGTGTACGATCACCCATTGCTTCTTCTTCTATGTCCGAATCTGCGAACTCACTTGATGTAGAACGAGGAAGCGGAGTGTTAACCGCTCGAATGAAATCCTTTAGTTGAGTTCCGGATCGAAGACGTATTGGACTCGGTCTTCCCTTTTTAAGCATTCATCAAAGATATAGTGTAGGGACAGAATATCGCAAGATATAAGGTTACGAACATAGTAACAAATACAAGAGAAAAGTGTCGCAAGATAATGCGATAATAGAAGAAACACGGGAGAAGTGTGAAGGGTTTGCGAATATAGAATAAATTTACGATCAGAGATTGCGATGCTTCGCAGGTTATATACAGTTGTACAGATTTCACTATAAATAGTAGTTCAAATGTTAAATTGAGGGGGTTCTTTAAGTGAGTATTATAAAAAGTCTTAGGAGAGAGAACAGAGAAAGTTGTAACTGTTCTAAGTTCCATTAACATACTTCTTTGTAATCAGTTGAGAATATTAATCAGTAAATTGTCATTTTTCATCAAGAACTTCTAAAGTTTTATGAATTCTACTAAGGGTGTAGTTGTAGGATTTCCTGCAACTGCATAATTGGCGCTAGAAATAGGGAAACTTAAAGAGATAATTAAAGAATTTTGCGTCAGAGAAATTGCTAGAAGAAGAAATGTATCAGAACCATTGACTGCAGTAAGAAGAAGTGTAAGACTCGCAGGTGGAGAAGCAAACGTAACAGAAGAACCTAGTAGGGGAAGGAGCAATCGAAGAAATCAAACTCAACAAACAGTAACACAAGAAAGAGAAATAGATCAAGATCGAGTGAGTGTACACACTTGGAGAACTGATACACCAGTAGAAGCATATAGAGAACCGCAAATCAGAGAAAATGGGAGATTGATGGGAGGAACAATTCATGAAAGAGAAATGGAGGCATTAGAAACATTAAGACAAGGAATTCTGGAAGAACGAAGGTTTGAAGCTGAAGAACGTGCAAATCTAACAAGACAGAATCAAGAATTGAGGAGGGAAAATGAGATGTTACAAAGGAGGAGATCTCAAAGTGCTGCGAGATCAAGTGTTAGACCAGAGAGAGAAGAACGAAATTCGCCAACAATCAATAGTGAAAGTGCTATGCAAGGACAAGCACAGAATCTGGTTGAAAGAAATCGAGAGAATCGCTTCATTTTAGTACCAAACAAAGAACAAAACGTGGAAAATTTACGAACAGAACCATTTCCAAGGGAAAATAACCAAAATTACGAAGAAAAAAGAGAGGAGGAGCAGCAACTTGTGGAACAAATTGAGAGGCAACAAGCAATGCATCAAAACAATTACGAGGATGGAGTAAGAAGACATGAACAGGCTCGCAACAATCAAGATCTTGAGTATTGTAGAATTCATAGGAGAATTGGAAATCAATGAACATAAATAGTAAGGAATGAACCAAATCTTCAAAAAAGAATTCAGGCAAATCAGGGAGAGGTAAATCGCAGAAGGAGGAGAAATGAAGAAGAAGAAATTCCTGATATTCACATGAGAAGTATGAGGAGAATAGAAATGGAAGAACAAGAATTTCAAGATGCTCTGCAACAAAACAATTGTGACAATTTGGAAAGAAGATATTTGCAAAATTGTGCAAATGGAAACATTAATGAAGAGTATGATAGAATGCGAAGGATCACAAGAGAAGAAATGCAAGAACGTAGAAGAATAGAGTGCGTTGAAGAGACCAATGGATGAGAATTCTGAGGCAAATGAACGGATCTTTCGAGAATTAGCGGAAATGAGAGGAATGATAAACAGTAGAGGAGGAGGAGATAGAAGGCAATTAGATGAAGCAATAGAAGAAGCTGCGAGGACTCCTTTCTCTAGAGAAATACAATTGGGAGGGATTCCACCAAAATGCAATCTGCCTACATTAACCAGCATCTTTGACGGGACTTCATGTGCTATACAACACATTAAAGCGTATATAAGATGCATGTTACAATGGGAGAATCACGATGTTGTATTATGCAAGTATTTCGCATCAAGCTTAACAAGAGAAGCTCTAAAATGGTTTGAAGGACTTCCAAAGAACACTATTACATCATTTAATCATCTACAAGCAACTTTCTTAGGAGCATATATCACGAATCATTCCTCGTGACTTGGTATTGAAGATGTGTTTGGTTTAAAACAAAGAATTGGCGAAAGTTTGAAGCATTTGGTAAGAAGATGGAAAACTATGTGCAATGATATGGCAGGGCGTGTGGACGAGAGGTACCTGATTTTGTTTTTCGTAAATGCGATGTTCGCAACTGAGCAATTATATGTTCAAATCTTCAGAAGAAAGAATTCCATTATGATGACAGAGTTGCGAGAATTGCAAGAGGAGTACATTACATTAGAGGAAAAGCAAAACAATATGGAGTCATATCCAGTGAAAATCACCAACACTCAAGATATATGAGCAAACTTACTTCCTAAAATAGTCAATATCGTAGCAGGTACCTCGCAGACATCCTCGTAAACATCTTCGCAGATATCAGAAGAGAAGAAAATTGGAAATGGTCAACCAAAAATGGTAGCAAGGATCAAGAAGAGTATGATAGAGAAAGGAATTTCTATAACCGAGGAGGAAATAACCAGATCCCAAGATTAGATCAACAACAAGGAAATTATGGAGGACAAAGGCATAACTATTTTGGACAAGGGAATCATAGACAAAACTATAACAATGGACATGGAGGTCAAAGAATGATAAGAGAAGAAATAAAAATGCCACCTTTGAATACAAGTGTAGAAAAGATATGGCAAGCAATAATCTTGATGAAAAATATACCAACACCATGGAATATGGGAAAAGAACCACCAATGGGTCCAAGAAGTCATGAATTTTGCTTGTACCATCACTTTCATGGACATTCTACAAATAATTGCAATAATATCAAAAGGATTATCTTGCGAATGATCGATCAAGGTAAACTGGACCACTTTTTACTCAAGCAAGCACAGTCGCAACAATTACCACAGGCTCCAATGATAACTCGCATGGTGAACACAATACAAGAAAAGGGAAAGGAAACCTTACACATAGAAGTGGGACCAAAAGCCAGGAATGTTTTCTGCAATTCTATTGTTCACTCGTATAAAACCATAGAAGATTTTCATGATAATGTGTTAAGCAGGGTATATGCGAGAGATGGTGAAGGAAGGGAAATAATGAACATTGCAAAAATTTCACGACTTGAAGATTGGCAGAAGCGTGAAATTTCTTTTGAAGCCACGGAAATTCCAGAAGGTTGTGAAATACATGATAATCCATTGGTAGTGAGATTAGAAATTTTTCTGAATATGGGAGAAAGAGAAGATGATACAGACGAAGAATCATTTGGTCTTAATAGAATCTTAATTAATACGGGAAGTTCTGTCAATATTCTCTTTTATCATGCTTACAAAACCATGGGGGGAAAAGACGCAGATCTAATACCTTCTACCTATAGGATTTATGGCTTTAATGGAACTGCTAATAAACCTAAAGGAGAAGTAAGCATGCGAATTCCCTTAAGTGGAATGCGAACTGAAATTCTATTTTGCGTTGTTGATGTCGAATCACCATACAATGCTTTGATAGGGAGACCTTGGCTTCATGGGATTCTAGGCGTAGCTTCAACTCTTCATCAATGCATAAAATTTCCTCATCCAAAGGGTATTGGAGTTATCAAGGGTGATTGGGCAGAAGGGAAGAAATGTTATGATACAGAAGTAAAAGTTTGCGAAGGAAAAGTTGTTGAAAAGGAAAGTTGGAGAAAAAGAGCAAAGGCTACGAAAAGAAGCGAAAATTTAATGGCTGAGGACTAAGGCATGAAGGAATAAAGTTACAATGTTAAGCGTACAAGAGATTTACGATGATAGAAAAGGGATATGGTTTGCGAAGAAAAGAGAATGAAGAAAAAAGTTAATGAAACAAAAAGGTAATCAGTATATTTGTTCGCAACGTATAACAAAATTTTCGCAACGTATAACAAATGAGGTATTTCGCAACATGAAAAATTTGTGATGAGTTTTTACGAATAAAAACGATTTATTGCGATCAACTTTCATTAAAGAAAGACGCAAAAATTTATTTGCGATCAGCTTTCATAAAAGAAAGCCGCAAACTGTGATCAGCTTTCAAAAAAGAAAGAAAGCCGCAGAAATTTTACACAGGCAAACCTTTGTGACGTACACCCTAGTTCGTGAAGCAACATTTCGCAAGAGGCAAAGTCCTAAAGTACCTCATTTAAGGGGGTACCTATAAGCATGGCTCAGGGGAAACGGAACACCACCACGGAACCTGAGTACATGGACATTACGGGGTACATAACCCAAAAACGGGGTACCTATCCGGGTAAGACACCTTGGATTCTCAACCTAATCTTGCGATGTAACATGATTTAGGTTGGGCGACTAAGGCATACTGTCTTTCCCAAGAAGTGCAGAAAACGATCAAGGCGCCGAGGTACACGGTTGAGTCAATAGTGCCAGATAGTTGAAGCACATCTGCCATTCTTGACAAGTCTTGGCAAATGATGCACTTGGCCCTAAGATACCCCATAGGGTGCAACCTCGTAACTATAAGCCCTATAGGAAAAAAGGATAAGAGGTTGCGAACAAAAGCTGGTTGTTGGCAAAACCTGATGGGAAGAGCTAACCTTGTATGGTCGATGTACGCTTCCTTGAAGGGGAAACCAAGGGGAAGATAAAGGGCAGCACCCTCCATTAGGGAGCTGATACGTGCTATAAGACGCAAATGTCACGAGGATTTTTGTTCGCAAGAACATAAAGGCTTGTCATATTTGTGCAACAATCGTATTTCTTCGAGTAAAAAAAAAATACATATATATATACTCGCAGAATTAAATACAAAGAAGTTAAGATGAGATCAATGGGTTTTTATATGAAAGTGTGATAACGTCCTGCGATTTCATCGCAAGACGATAATGTCACAAGGCTGTATATTCGCAAGTATATTCAGACTTGTCATATTATCGCAAACACAAAAATATTGTTAAGATAAAGTCAAGGGGTTGAGGCATGCGAGTGCACCAACGTCCTGCGACTTTATCGCAAAAGAGGTGGCAAAGTAAGACCTTTACTTAGGAAGGCATGATAAGACCACAGAAACTAATGAAGTCAATTCCGTCAATGTCATTGGAGATTCTTTATATTCTCAACAAGAATATGTATCAAGAATTCCTACCAAAAGAGGCAATTTTATTCGCAATCAAGGACGGATATTTCATACTCATTAAATTTTTCAAGGATTGAATACTTCTTATACTTCTTCAAGGATGTCTCATAATTTTCGTACTTCTTCAAGGATGTTTCATAATTATTATACTTCTTCAAGGATGTTTCATAATTCTTATACTTTTTCAAGGATGTTTCATAATTATTCAAGGAGGTTTCATACTTCTTATACTTCAAGGGGGAGATTTCTTAGTTACTTCGCAACAATCTGAAACTTTGCAACTTAAACTGAGGCAGATATTCTAATACTTATAACAACAATTGATCACCTGAAGAGCAATAATAAGGGGAAAAGGAATACTAAGCTAGGTCTTCAAAATATATTATTTCTCTTCATATGATCAAGTTATACAAGTAAGGAAAGCATTCAATTAAAGAAATATCAACTCATCATTGCAAAATTAAGACATTGGTACTAATTAAGTTGCGAAAAGAAAATTGCTGGTTGATTAAAAGTGCAGGAAAGAAGAAAATATTGTACTCAAACAGACAAGACGAAAAGAACTGAAGCAAATATACAGGAAGGAATAAAGCTACTCTGTGGGAGATTTATCTTAATCAAAATGATCTTCTCTTTCTTCTTCGGAAATATCATCTTCAGCTTCACTATCAGAGATATCCAAATCTGGGGTATCATCAGGGATTTCTTCAGAAAGGAGTGTTTGATACTTAGTGAGAGGAATTTGATTGTCTTCATAAATCCTGCGAGTCATCATAGCTCGGAAGCGTTTGATGTTTAATCCATGGTTGTTTTGAGAAATTTGATGTTGAGACTTTAAATCAGAAATCTTCTAATTACGTGCAACAAGAATAGCTTCCAGTTCTTCAATCCTCTTCGTATAATTTTCTTAAGCATTTACAAAGAAAAAGGATAAGTAAGAAATAAGAGAATAAAAAGTAAGGGAATAAATTAAGGAATTGATTAGTAAATTGTGGAGTTAAAGTGATCAAGATTTGCGAACTTACCTTCTAATTGCTTCTTATCATTACGAAGAGAAGTGACTTCAAGCTCTAGTTGATTATTCTTCTCAAGGAGAGAAGAATTTCCAGTTGCGATATTCGCAGATTGCGCATTATCTTCGCAGCGGGATTTTAATTCTGCATTATCAATATTCAAATCCTCTATCTTCTGAAGAAGTTTTGCATTCTCAACCTCCAGCTTGTTACAACGACTTAAAGTTTTCTTCTCAGCAATTGTATGACGTCTTTCCCAATTTGAAGCAGCTGCATAGCTAACCCTCCCAATCTGAGCAAATAAAAGGGATTAGAAATCAATGAAGTAGGAGAAATTAACAAGGAATAGAAGAGAAACTTACCATACTTCCCAAAGAATATAATACAACAGGAGAGATAAATCTTGAAATTCCATTAAGGGAATTATTGTTGATTACAATTGGAACTTTGTAAGCCTTCGCAATATGCTTATGAGCATTCGCAGTAGAAAAGTTTCCTAATCCACGAGAAGAGTTGAGAAAAGCCTCAGACAATCGAGTCATTGCAGACCCAAAAGTTTCCACATTGCTGTAGTCTTCATCTTCTTCATCATCATCATCATTCCTCCTATCATAATCAGTATCAGAATTAGAACTAAGATTCTTCTCAAAAAGTCTATCATCTTCATTACTTTGTTCTTCGTCAACATCCTTGCTAGAGGAGATCACATTGGAGTAAGCACTGAGTGGGAGTCTCTTCCTCTTCTTCGCAGAAACAATATCCTTAAGTTTCCATTTTTCTTTGCGAAGAACATCCTCTTTATTACCAGAAATATTGGTGTTCTTCGCAGAGCGAAGTGTTTTTTGTCTCGAAGTTAGTGCTTCAGAAGAAGTTGAATTCTTGTTCTTACTCACAACAGCCCCAGGGAAGTCAGGAATAACCTACAAATTCAAATAAGGATAAGAAACCGAGCCAACAATATATTTTTTTAAATACGAATGAGAATGTTTCTTACCTCATTTGAAAACAATTTGAAAGCCTCACGAGTACTGGATTTCCCAGTTTTAAGGTAACTTTCCTTAAGTTCATTCACCTGACAAATATTGCAAAAGGATTAGTAAAAGAAGAAAAATAATAAGAAGATAAGGAGATGGAGATACATACATCTTTATCTCTATTAGGCCAAGAAAAGACCCAAGGTTGATAGTTACGATCATGAAGATTCGCAGGAAGATCTACTATCCCAGAGATGTAAGAACCCGATAATGATAGAGGATAATTGTACCAATCTTCATCATGAGAATGATGAGGGGTTTGATTATTTCCAGAAGCATAATCAATATCATGCATAAGAATATCCGCTTCTGCGACATCAGTTTTACGATGAAGACGAACACCCCAACGCTTATCTTCCCTCTTTGCAGGAATCAATGTGTAATTTTTAAAGAAATTCTCGACTGTATAATTTACAGCGATAATCTCTACATCCCTAAATACAGGTTTCCTAAGTTCAATTGGATATACAGATTTTTTTAGTAGCAGCACGGGTTGCAAACTCAACCATAATGCGAATGCAATCCCCAGTCAATTGATAAATGGCTCGTGAGAAATTTGGGTGAGAAATAATCTCATAGAATAAAGGAAGATTGACATCATAAAGAGGAAGAGGAAGACCTGCGAGGATTTGGCCTCATGAGACTAAAACTATCTGATCATCCCAATGGGGATCAATAAAGAGTTCCATACAGAGATGGGATTTATTGGTATGACCATCAATCTCAGAAATAACGAGATCTCTATCAGCAAGCTCTGCATTAAGTTGTTCCACAGTTTTCTTCTTCGGAGCCATTAGATGAAGGACAGAAAACAGAGAAGAAAAAAATAAAAAAGGCAAGAAATAGTAGTAGAAGAAAGAAGGAAAAAATTGCAGAAGTAGACGTAATGAGGAAGATGAAAAGATAAAAGAATAAAAGGAGGAATTAAAGATAGTATTTATAAAAAAGAGAGTTTGATGAAGATGGAAATTCATCAATGCAATTAGACATGAGCGGTTGAGAAGGACGGTTACGAAAACACGTGTCGAAGGATTAATGAAAGAGAAAATACGTATTGCGAATATAAGAGGGGATGATAACTATATTAAATTTGCGAGAATAATGATTCTCATGACATTTCTTCTTCGCAGAACTGACATGAGAAGAGGAAAGATGTAGGGACAGAATATCGCAAGATATAAGGTTACGAACATAGTAACAAATACAAGAGAAAAGTGTCGCAAGATAATGCGATAATAGAAGAAACACGGGAGAAGTGTGAAGGGTTTGCGAATATAGAATAAATTTACGATCAGAGATTTCGATGCTTCTCAGGTTATATACAGTTGTACAGATTTCACCATAAATAGTAGTTCAAATGTTAAATTGAGGGGGTTCTTTAAGTGAGTATTAGAAAAAGTCTTAGGAGAGAGAACAGAGAAAGTTGTAACTGTTCTAAGTTCCATTAACATACTTCGTTGTAATCAGTTGAGAATATTAATCAGAAAATTGTCATTTTTCATCAAGAACTTCTAAAGTTTTATGAATTCTACTGAGGGTGTAGTTGTAGGATTTCCTGCAACTACATATAGCACCTACAACAAGGTTCACAAAACTAAGTTAGATACGGTATAGAATCTAACAAAGCAAGAATAAAGCAAAAAGAAAAATAAAAACAACTAAAATCGTCCATTGCTCCCCGGCAACGGCGCCAAAATTTGATGCGTGTCGTAACCACAACAAACTAATTAATATTTGACTACCTAATTAAAAATTAATATAGGGTAGTCAAGATCGATACCACGAGGAGCAAGAGATTATAGTTGTCTTATAATGTCACAAAAGGGGGGTATTGGTTCTTATATTTAAAAAGCAAAAGAATTAAACAAAGTAATTAAAAGTGTAAGTTGAATTCAATAAGAGAGAATAGATCAATGAATCCTTCTTCGCTGCAAAACAATGATTAAAGTTATGTTCTTTTCCACTTTTTATTAGTCATAGATTATCACCAACCGTAGGTATAGCAGCTAGATCAGTGCTAACCCCTAAATCCCTTGTATCACCGGACACGGAAGTTCTCGACTACCGGATTCTATTCACCAAACCACCTAGTAGTAGATCACCCAAGATGTAATTTAGTTAAACACATTAAGATTTATGAATTTATTAGGTTGATATTAGTAGTTAAACTCTTAGATCAAGGTCCACTTGCTAACGTTGTTTTCACACACAATTGCTCCACGGAATCCCTCTGCAAGGTCTTGTGTTTTCTACTTATGTAAATAGTCAAGAAACGATTACTTATCCCTTAACTTTCACTAGCTTTAGATCAATTAACAAATCAATTTATTTGGCCACCCAAACGACCTATCAATCAAGCATAAACACTAATATTAGTAAAAACAAACGATAATCATATGAAAAACTTCAAAGTAGAATTGAAACAAAACTCAAACCATATATTAAGAACTAGGAATTCATCCTCAATCAATAAGAAAATTAGCTACTCATAGTTTGGAGTTCACATAATAATAATAATAATTAAGGAAGAAAGAAAAACTTATTGAAAAGATGATGGTTGCTCCTTCCTCCAATCCTTTTGCACTTTAACTCCTTCTCCAAAGTAGATGTGTGTAAAAGTTGTAGAGAACTCCTTTATTTATAGGCTTCAATACTCTCCATATCTTTGTAGGAAAAGAATCCACATTCCATAAGAACACCACTTTCCCAATTTGAGCCATATTCCAATTTCAAGTCCAATTCTCCAAACTTCCAAGTTTTCATCCAATTCCCAATTCTAAATCTTCACACACATGAGAGAAGTCCACACAAAATTCTGCATTTTGCTCACCGGAAAACTGGGTTTTTGGCCGGAAATCCGCCGGAATCCGTCACCGCCGGCCACCTGAGATTCTCCTCCGGTAGATGAATATTCCGTTAGGACTAACAGTCAAACAGGTCAACCGTCAGTCAAACTGTTAGTCAGCGGGTCAAAGGGAGGACGAGTTAGCTTCTAGTCAGCTTCTTAGTCAGGCTGAGTAGTCTGAGTTGGGTCAGATCGGCTCATCGGAATCGTTCTGGAACGGTCATCGCCGGCACCGAGTCGACTTGCCGGAATGGAAAACCGGCCGAGCTATGGTTGTTTACAGGACTTCTCGGCCAATTCAGGCCTCACATTTCAGCTCCATATACCTGCACAATTCCTAGGCATACATCTACTCAGTTTCAAACAACATTTCATTCATTCCTTGCTATAGAGCTTTATTACCAATTCAGTTCTTGCCTTTACTACAACACCAACACATAATCCATCTCCATCTGCCAAACACCCATCCATAACTTTCACGGCTTTAATTGATCAGCTGTAAGCTGCACACCATCACCCTGCTTCAATTTCTTCAAACTATCAACTACCAGAACCATTTCTTCTCCATTTCAATTTCTCACCCATTCTGTAGTTCGATTTATAACAGCATCAACGTCTCAATTCTGGTTATTCGACAGAGTCAAACAAATCCCATCTCTCGGATTCATTCATTTGCTTCTCAACCACAAACCCTCACCAGAACAACCACCGTCTTTCATGGCAGAAACCTTGTTTTTACCCTTCTCTTTCACCTGAGTCGAATTGGAATGAAACCAACCATATCAATTCATCTGAGATTCAACGTCAGCATCATCAGATGCTCCTTCTTCTTCAAATTTTTAGATCGAGCTCAAACCAATAGTATCGATTCCTTCAATTGCAGAAACCCTAACTTATTCTCTATCTGATTTCTTCTTTCATCTTCAATTCATTGCATCACTCGAACCCATGGCAGCAACCCTAAGTTTCCAGTTCTCTCTCAACCTGTTATTCATCTCGATTTGTGTCTTAAAACAGCTTAAATCACTCTCGGATTCAATCTCAAGGCAGCAGCCCTAAGTTTCCTTCTTAATTTCAAGGAAAAGAAAGAAATGAATGGGAGATGTATTCTCTCGAATTTTAGGATAAGGTTGGCTAGTTTGGGTGGATGGTTACACCCCAGGATAAGGACCACTCCACTCATAAGATAAGGGATACCCCAGTGGATATCCTATAACATGTAGTCACCCCTCAACATCTGCTGGCCTGTTTTTAATACTCCTCTGAGAGAGTTGCCCTTTAACCGTGGCTCGTCTCCCTATAGTGTTTGCCTGGAAAATGACAATTATTCCTTTTTTGTTCAAATTGGGTGATTTATTCTTCTTTTCCTTCGTGTGACTCCAAGTACCTAATAACTCAAAAACACACGTGAAATACATAATTTACAAGAAAAATAGCAAAGAAAGCATAACCAATAGATAATAAATAAGATGCATTCTACACCCTATCACTAACATCCCAAACGATCACTCCCAAGTCAAAAGCTTCACTACTAATCAGAAACCAGTAGACCAGGAAGCCGCCTCGCTGGCGGAAAATTTATGTGAACTCTTATATCTTTCAAAAGATCAACAGATGAAGACGTTCACTGCCATCAATCGAATAGCATTAAGCGCATCCTTGACTCCTTCACACTTGGAAACATCAAGAACGCCAGAAATGTCCATCAATAATATCACGTTTACCGATGATGACATGATGGCAAAGGAAGTCCATAACCGGGCCCTACACGTCACGGCCCGTATCAAGGACGTGGAATTCAAAAGGTCTCTCATCGACACGGGAGCATCCTCCAACGTTGTTACCCTCAGGACACTCAGAACGGCCAGGGTACGGCCTAACAAAGTCATGCGACAGTCCACTATAATGACTTATTTTGAAGGCAACCAAACCAGCACGTATGGGTACGTCAACCTGTATCTATCAGTAGGACTCGTCCGGACAAATGTAAGGTTCGAGGTAATCGAAAAAGAGTCAGATTACCACATGATACTAGGATACCATGGATCTACGTCAACATAATCATCCCTTCGACGCATCACCAGTGCTTGAAAACCATGTTAAACGGAGAAGTCATTCGCATCGCTGTATCATTATCTCCCTATGCGCCGATCTGTGGCATGGAGATTTTTGAGCCAAGAAAGGACCCGCAGCCACAACCAACAAGACTCACCACACTCCACTGCCAAAGTGGACGTCCATTGAAGAAAGTGATGGTTTTGCACTGCCTCGCGGAGAAACCCGGTCTCACATCACCCCTTCGAAAGAGAGACATACCAGCCTCCACACGCCGAACCGGGGTTCGGCTTACACCCATACCAAGTGAGGGCGGGCTTTTATTATGTGTCATGATAAAAAATGGAAAACCGTATATCAGTACCGCTGTTAGAAATTAACAGGGGAGACTACCACACATTCTCTCTGCCCAATGGAACGCCAACATAGTAACGAGCCGCATGAGGAAGTACCTAATGCACCACGATAGGTACAAGACGGGACCAACTCTACCATGGACGAACTTGAGGTTATTAACGCCGAGAGTGAAGAATTTCCGCGACCTATCTCAATAAGCTCGACTCTGTGCGCAGACGAATGTGTAAAGCTGGTAGACCTCCTCAAGGAATATCAAGACGTATTCGCATGGACATACGAGGAAATTCCCGGCTTGGACGAAAGGATGGTCAATCGTCATTTACACGTAATACCCGGATCCAAACTTGTCAAGCAAACCCCGAGATAATTCCGACACGATATAGAGGAATATATTAAGGTAGAGATTCAAAAGCTACTAGCGGCTGGTTTCATTAAACCGATTCACCAACCTACTTGGTTGGCCAACGTTGTTCCGGTAAAAAAGAAGAATGGCCAGATTAGGTGTTGTGTCGATTTTAGAGATTTGAACAAATGTTGCCATAAAGATAACTTTACGCTCCCCGATATTGACATGCTAGTAGACGCCACCAGTGGATATGGTATGTTCTCTTTCATGGATGGATACCGCGGCTACAACCAAATAAAGATGTACGAACACGACACAAGTAAGACGGCTTGTCGAAGTCCTCTTGGAAACTTTTACTACACTGTGATGCCCTTTGGTTTGAAAAACACTGGCGCCACATACCAACGCGCCATGACCACCATTTTTCATGATATGATGCACAAGAAAGTCGAAGATTATGTAGATGACATAGTGGTCAAGTCAGAAACTCGGGAAGCCCATACCGGAATTCTGCGGCAGATGTTCGAAAGATGTCGTGAGTACAAATTGAAGATGAATCCATTGAAGTATGCTTTTGGTGTCTCTTCGGGCAAGTTCCTAGGTTTCCAGGTGACTGCCTAGGGAATTAAGGTTGACCCAGTCAAAACACAAGCCATCCTCACGATGCCACCACCATGAACCGTGAAAGAACTCCAGAGTTTCATGGGTAAAATAAACTACATTCGCCTCCTCATACCAGGATTGGCTCAACTCCTTGCTTCGTTTACCCCCTTACTGAAGAAAGGAGCAAGCTTTGTCTGGACCACACTACAACATGAAGCATTCTAGAAAATTCAGCAAACATTATCTTCCACAGCCGTCATGAAGTCGCCCATACAAGGAAGACCGCTACATCTCTACACTGCTTTTAGCTACACTGCTGTTGGAGCTCTCCTCGCCCAAGAAGGTGACGAAGGGATTGAGCATCCCATATACTACTTCAGTCGAACTTTAAGAGATGCCGAACTCAGATATCCCAAAGCAGAAAAGGCGTGCTTAGCTTTGATCCAGTCCATCCAGAAATTCAGGCATTACCTACTTTCTAATAAAGTGGTGCGGATATCTAAGTCTGATCCGGTGAAATTCCTCCTCTCAAAATCGGCCCTGATAGGAAGACCGGCCAAATGGCTCCTCCAAATGTCAGAGTTCGACATAACATACGCTTCCCCGAGAGCCATTGATAGGTGTCCAAAACACCTTGATATTTATTTATTGTTTATGCTTTCTTTGCTATGTTTTCTTGTAAATTATGTATCTTTTGTTTGATTTTGAGTTTTAGGTACTTTGGAGCAAAAAAAGAAGAAACGTCGCTTAAAAGGGCTAAAGTGTCATTTCATGTGCAACTGCTGTTGGAGGCGAATTATCTCTCATTATTTACTTTTATTTCTTCATCTCTATCTGAAAGGCATGTAGGCTTTAGTGATGCAAGTTATGTCTGAAAAGAATGACAACTTTAGTGATGTATAAATATTGAAGAAAATAAGTGGATATGAGAGGTAAGAGATGGTTGCTCGAGAAACTACTAAAAGCACCTAGACAAGTGTTAAAGGCACCCCAGAAATGTCCCAGAAGAGTTGATAAAGTCACCCAGGAGTTTTTCACTATATACAGCCCAAAAGTTATCTTTGTACCCCACAAATTGCTATCCACAGCCCCAAGAATTGCTAAATGTAGCCCAAATTGCTAAGGGGACACCGTTGTTGGATAATGGGAAGGTCATCTTCTCCATTTGAAATTCGAATTTTGGCGGGAAAAGAGGACCAGAATTAGGGTTGAGGATTTGATGGTGTTTTATTGAGATTAAATCGCTGGAATTGAATGGGTTTGTTCCTAAGTTCTAAACAGGGATGGTAATGATCTTTGTTTCGACCAGAATTGGTTAGAAAATCGGCATAAAATGAATCAGGGTTCATGGAGTTTGGCGGGAAAATATTGTTCTTCACGGCAAAATTATGGCTCGAGTTTTGAAGTTGTTCGAGAGAGATTCAATGGCTCAAATCATTTGGTCTGGCTTATATCAACTAAACAGGACTGGTATGTCCATCAGAACCAGTTAACTTGGGCTGAAACGTCGGATTGGAGCAAACAGGGGAAGAATATCCACGGGTCTCAGTTGGTTTGAGTTTAGAAAGTTTGGGAGAAAATGTCAAGGGTTCTACGGTTTAGTTACCATGTTACCTAATCAAACAGGAGTAATGACTTGTTTTGGGACTAAAAGAAAGGAATGAAGTCTTCGTTTGTTTGGTAATTTTCTTAAACACGGAAGAAAAGTGAATCAACGGTAACAAAGTAAGAATCTCAACTCTGTGCGGAAAGTAAATACGACTAAAGGGAAGATATCTGCTTTATTATGTCATGAAGAGAGTTTAAGAAGGAATTAAACAACCCCGACACGTACAGGTGGAACAAAAAGAAGAAACAAAGTCCGAGACTTTGGCTGAAAGAAAAAGAAGATTTTCTTGACATATTTTCAACTTGTTGGGTATAAAAAGGGTCGTAGGGAAGCATAGAGGGGATACAGATACTTTGGAGAAGAAATCTAGGCTTAGAATCGTAAAAATCACAAGTTCAAAAATTCTTCATGATGCTGCATATTCAAGAACACGAAGAACAAGGTACGCCCAGAACAGTCGCAGAAACTGTCGCACTTCAACCGCAGAAGCTATCTATCGTTCTTTTGTTAATAGAAAAAGACATTTAGCAATAGAAGCAGATGAACATTTTTAGCTGCTGAATCCCTGTAGCGACTGAAAATCGTTGTAAGCATATATTTATCTTTTTGAATACAATGATTAATGAAATTCTCTTCAATTTTGATTCTATGAGTAGCTAAATTTCTTTTTTAGGATTTCGGAAGAAGTTATTTTCAATGAGTGAATTTTAGTAATTGTTTTCCTTGGCAAAAATACTCCAAAATTGTGTTTTAATTTGTCTACAAATTCTCTCTTCTTTACATGCTTCGTAATAATTGTTTTGGGTAGTTTCTACCGTTCTTTTATAAGCGAAGGAGGATTAGGCTTTAGTATAGCGACGAAAGTCATAAAAAAAGAGAGATTGTAACGTTATATTTTCCAAAGCATGAGATTGAGTTCGAAATTTGTTTTGAGTAAAGTAGGAGTATTTTGTCAAAGGAACTATTATTGAGTTTACAAATATTGGAAGTAGCGGAATCCAAAACCCTAGAATTTTCTCTCCTTGGTAAACAAAAATCTAATTTTAATAGTTTGTCTTAGTATTTTTTCTTTATTAATCTGAAATCAAATCTTTAAAAGAGTCCGAGCAACGAATCTTTTCTTACCACTTCAAAACTACATCAGTTTTTGGCGCCGCTGACGCGGACTTGCCTTTAGGTTAGGTTTTAGATTTCTTTTATTTTTTTGTAAATATTTTGGTAGTTTAGAATTTATTTTATTTTCTTTGATTTTACGTTGGGTATCTTTTTAGCTTTTGTGTGCAGGTTTAATTTGACATTTATTGGAGAATAAAACTGGACACCAAAAAGGTAAGTAAAGATATTCCAATTTTATTTTATTTTTCATTTTCCTTTTATGTAAATATTGATATTTCGTAGATTTTTATTTTATTTGTACACTAGGTATCAACCCGTGCCGTAACGGCACGGGTAAGGATATGTGTTTCAAATATATCCATCTATTCATACATGTCGTAATTTTCGAAGAAGAATCAAACCTATCGATCCAGGTCTAAATGTCTTGAGGAGTTGGTTAATAAACATGTCCTTATCCTCGAATCTTTAAATATTGTGTATGTAAGTCATATAACACTTTAGGACAAACAAAGTTAATCGTTAGAGCAAATCCTATGGGCATCAGAACATTACTTCGTTCACTACTTCAATAAAATATCATCAAAGGTCATTCACCAAACTTTTAACAAAACTAAAAACACCTAAAATTACTTTAAAATCAATTAGATTAATCTTGCAAAATATGGTAGCATTAGAATTTAATTTTTCTCTTTGATATAAATTGTAGGGTTTCATTTTACATAGATCTGTGTTTATTCATTTTCCTATAATGTATAATAATATTTAATTCTTGATCAATTTCTTTTCTTGTCTCTTTACCTATTATCATGGACTATTTCTCAAGCATGCATAATTACACGGAGTTGGTGAGAAATGACAAAACAGAAATCATGACAAAAAAAGGGAATAAAGAGAGAGGAGAGAAACTGAACTGATTATAATTAATTCACGAGTAGCCTTGCATAATCCTATGAAGTAGGAGAGAAATAATGACAGAAACAGAAATCATGACAAAAAAAAGGGAATAAAGAGAGATGTGAGAAACTGAACTGATTACAATTGATTCACGTGTAGCCTTGTGTTTGGTCAATTTTTTTATAGGTTTCATCTTTCTTCCTGACCGACAAATATTAAAATCACAACATCTTCTTTTTTGGAAAAATTTGGCCTTTAAAAATTATTTTAATTTTAAAAAATAATTAAAAAAAAGTAATTTGAAAACTAAAATCAAATTAAAACAAAACAAAGAAAAATTAACCAAGGGTGACAAAATAATTTACCTATCTTAGGACACTTTTTCTCACCCTACTACCACTACTTCTTCCACCACCACATTATCGTCACCACTCGACCAGTCTCACCAATCCCCACCACCATTATCCCCCCCGCTGATCCATCATCACAATCACCATTTGTGCTTAATTTACCTATCTTAGGACCCCTTTTCTCACCCTACTAACACTATTTCTTCCACAACCACATTATCGTCACCACTCCACCAGTCTCACCAATACCCACCACCACTATCCCCACCTACAATCCACCACCAACCATCACAACCACCATTAGTGCTTAATTTACCTATCTTAGGACCCATTTTCTCACCCTACTACCACTACTTCTTCCACCACCACATCATTGTCACCACTCCACCAGTCTCACCAATACCCACCACTGCCCACCATCAAAACCACCATTAATGCTTACTGATATGGTTAATATCAAATAAATTTATTATGTATCAACAAAAATATATTCATTTGATCAATTAAAGAAACATTTATTATGAAATATCAATTGAACATTTATTATTAAATTTTAATTGAACGTGATCATTTATAGCGGTAGATTTATGTTCTGCAAGTATAAATTTGATCGTTATCTATCTAGCCTAACTTGTCCAAATTTTGTTTTGTATTCTGGAAATGTAATCAATTTTATTTTAATACTAAAATCCGTGATTTATTCGATCGGATACTATAAATAGTTGGGATCCCATTTGGGTGATCCAGCAGTCATGATTATATTGCTTTATATGATTTAGTATCCTCCTCAAAAAAATTGGGTTTTGTCCTTACCAGTTGTGCTAAAAACAGCCAACTACATCTATCACAATAAAATGTTGCTCATCTTTTAAAGACACAAAACTATTAATGTCCACTACTACTCACTAACATCCACCACCGTATGTAAAAAATAGCCACACCCATTATCTTTTCCACCACCAGTAATGTTACCACCTCCACCACTCACCACCCACTGCTTCTTTCACTACCACCATTAAAAATTATTAATATAATTTTTAACCGTGTGGGTCACCGTTAGCACGTGATGTTAACAAAAACGTGTGATCCATGGTATAAGTCATTGGGTGATGATTTTGATTACTGTGCTTTTGTTGGTGATGTAAATGTGAGTTCAAACTCACCTAAAAAAAGACCAAATTCTTTACCGATCAATATATATAAAGTTTTAATAAATTTATTTATTAATAAAAAAATGTATTTATTAAATTCATTAAATGAACATTATGCTTCAAAATAAAATAAAATAAAATGAACATTCATCATGAGCAATTAATATGACACCAATTAATAAATAATTTATAATGGTTAGCTGAAAAAACCACGACCGTAGATTTATCCCTCCTAGACAAATCTCGGCCGCTCTTTATCTAGACTAACTTAGCCAAGCTTTGTTTTGTATTCTTGACTAGCCCTTAACCCGTGCCGTAACGGCACGGGCCATGATGTTGGTTCATTTTTAATATATCGTATAATTTGTGTCTCGAATACTTATCAACTCCTTATGATTTAATATGTGTTTGTCGTAAAAATAGTTGGGATTTTCCTCTATTTTTTTCTTTGTTTTTTCCTTTAATATTTTACCGCCGGAGATTTGTTCAAAAGAAAGAAATATAATCTTAACTTCCAGACACTTTTTTATTTAGGTTCATTGCTTATAATGAGATAATGCTCTACATGAACATGGAAGTTTAAATATTTTTTGGAAATATGTCGTCAGCAACGCTCATCTCAGTGAAATCAACTAATCAATATCGTCCATAAAAGTCTCCACATGCTCTTATTTCGCTCCACTGACTATCATGGTCATGTTGCCGATCCTCCAAATAGGCATAGAATAGTAAATTTTTTTTTGCATCGAACGAATGATACAAACTATCCAATATGACATTATTTTCCTGTAATCTTTCAACACCCATTATATGACAATGTTTAAAATGTGTACCCATTACCTTTTCGAAGGGATTGTATATATGCGAACCTCTTTCATTAAATCTTAAACAAAGTATTGTGCCCAGCAATTCGTCTTAACGAAGGCTTTAGTAACTTCAAAAGTCTTGGACATTTTGTCACTTTCGTATGTTCCTACCTTCACTTGGAATACAATCTGGCGATACATTACCTCATAAAGAACCTTGAACACATATTGTACTCCCTGATCTTATTTCAAATTAATAGGTTGTCAATAGATCATTTACCAAAAGTTGACATATTCTACGTCGAATATTTATAATTTTTTTTTTACGGTATTGTGGATCGTTGCTTTCTAAGATTGTAGTTTTCAAAATTGGCCTCTTCAAGTCCCACAGCTTTCTAAGTTTATATATCTTGTTTGTTTTTAACATTTTAGTTAGCCATATTATGTTTGTTACTAACTTTAAACTTGATGTCATCTAGTACTGTGAACTTTATGTGATTTCATAACCGAAATAGTTATACCTATTTCATTCGTATCAAGTAATCCGTTGTATATCCCAACAATTCTTCTACAAAAATTCCTTTTTTTTGCCGTTTCTGGACCATCAGTAGCCATTATTGTCAAACGCAATCTATCAAATTTTTGTTGATGTTATGTATTTGCAATGTTCATTTTTCTTAAATAAATAGATTGTGGAAAAACTAAAAAAAAAAAAAACATAAGTATTACATCGGGTCTAAGTTACTATATCCAAAATACTCTGGACACTGCTTATGGTGCCTTGTTTCCTAAAATTCCTCGTTGCATTATAGACAGTATATGCAACACCAATCATTTGCGAAGTGATCTATTTGTGCAAGTGTGGTCAATGTAAATGTATCCCATGCCTGTGATAATAATAACAACACGTCAATTATTTTCAAGGCATCCAGTTGAAAATGGTATGAATCTAATAGATTTGAATATACCTCAATCTTAGATATCACCTTCTTCTCACATAACATAGCAATTAAGGAAGGACAAATCTTGACCACTCTTTACATAGGCAGAGATAGCCAAACTATGTTTTGCAATTGTCTTATGTGAAAATTATTATTAATCCATATTTTAGTCAGCTCCTATCGAAGCCGATCTAATTAGTCCAATAGAAAGTTAATCTTAAGTTTTTGACCTTATCTCTTGACCAAATTATTGAAGTATTCTCAGTCATGTTCTGCTTTGTGTGATCTACCCATCCGTGTCTACTCTACCTTCTAACCCAGTGAATGAAACCTATACATATTGATCCGTAATTTGATATTGTTGATTTGTCATCAAGAGGTCGCATGATTTGAGAATGTAAAATATAAAAAATATTCTACAAACATTGGAGGAGAAATTTAGATTTATGATTTAGAGTTTTTTATGATTATTTTGATGAACAAACATAATTTTCAAACAAATATTTTAGAATGCAAATACATTTTCCCGGTCTATAAGGTTTTATATCGGGAATTGAGTGAAAGTTGTTGTCTTTGTAGGTAGTTGTCGCGAAACAACTCGACATTGATGGTCTTTCAGAAAAAAGAATGTAATAGTACTTGAGAGAGCCATAATGTTATCTTACGCGGGTACACCAATTGCCTTTATATAATACGGGTGATCGAACAGTCATGATCATATTGTCTTATACGTTCCGGTGTCATCCTCGGAATATTTGTTTTTTGTCCTTATCAATCGTGCTAAAAACAACCAATTACATCTTTCACAATACAATGTTTCATGTTTTGTGAAGATTATTTTTTTACTTGTTCAATAAAACCCACTAAAAAGAAAAAACTATTATTGTACACTACTATTACCAACACCCACCACCATAAAAACCATTTACCGCCACTATTTCTTCCACCAATAGTAATGTTACCGCCTCCACTATTCACAAACACCCGCTACCGCTTATACTCACCATTAAAATTAATATAGTTTTTAGTAAAATTATTTATTAATAAAATTATGTATTTATGTTAGATTATTAAAGGGACATTTATAATAGAAATTTAATTAATCATTATGAAAAATCAATGAGACACTAATTAATAAAACGTTTAAAAATGGTTAAGTTTAACAAACCTCAGCGGTAAATTTGTCTTTGCCAAGGTCAAATCCTGACCACTCTTTATATAAACAAATCGATAATAAATAATTTCATATGTTCTGATATTGATTCACGTCGTTCATTTAGTTATTACATAACATGGCAATTGATTGCACCAATTTTTTTTAAAATGGACATGTGTTTTATCGAGTTTATTTTAACATTAAAATGATTAACCACGTTTTATAATTTATAATATAACGTTACACATTTTGTGGCGTTACGAAATTAGCATAATATATTTTTTTTCACCAATACCCGCCACCACCATAAAACCATATGAATCCACTTTTTTTATCCACCACCACCTAGTGGCGGAGCCAAGGGTTGACTAACCTGGCTACAACCCCTTAAATTTTTAATAACTACATATTATTTTTAGTTTATTTTATAAATAGTATTTTGTCCATATATATTTATGGTTTAGTCCACCAAAGTTTACATGTTTTTTTTTTTAAATATGCCTCCTCAATGTCATTTTTTGACTCCACCACTGGCACCATCACTGCCGCCCATCCCATGTAGGTTGTTGGACGTAATTCTAATTTTCAATCACAAATGCCATGTATGAGGTTTAGATTGAACAAAATTTCGTCAATTGATTAGTCTCATTTTTTTTTCCCGTGTATATATTCTTTTTTGTATTTCAATCAATTTTATTTTAATATTAAAAAATCATGATTTATACGATATAGTACCAAAGATAACAGGGGCACCATTTGGGTGATCCAACTACGATCATGAAAATATTGTCTTGTATGATATCATCCTGAAATAAGTGTTAAAAACAACCAACCACATTTTCCACACTATGATGTTATGATGTGGTAACGACAACATAAAATGAATATTGTCCATCACTACTCAACAACATTCACCGTCACTACTTCTTCCACCACAAACCAGGGGTGGAGCCAGGATTTTGAGGAGAGAGGGAGAAAAAATTCTTGGCAAGTTGGATACATGTGAAAAATGGACTTTGTATCCCATTTTACGATAAAAGAACAAAAATAAATATAATTGTGCTTGGCTCCGCCCTTAACCACCACTAATCTTTCGGCCTCCACCTCTTCTACTACTCATTATCGCAGAAAATGTCTATTGATATTATTTATCAAAATTACTTATTAATAAAAATAAATATTATAATTAATTAATATGAGAAGATAGGATTTCTTGAGCATATATATGTAGTATATATTTTAATTATTTTATAATTTTAATTGTCCGGTATGTCTCTGGCGACTGAAAGTCAGTGCCGTCCGGTAGGGTTTTTCATTTTTCCATCATGATTTTTCTCCGTCTAGCCTCGGATTTTCATCGTTTCGTTTGTTTTTTCGTTCTCTTTTCGATTTGTTTTCCCACGTCTCACCAGTTTTCGCTTATTTCATTCCACTCTTGCGTGCTGTTCTTCTTTGGTTTAGGGTTTGTATTCTTCTTTTTCGATTTTAGGGTGCGTTTGTATTTTTCATGGCTTGTTCAACCAGGGCCTCTAATCGCAATCGTTTATCCTCCACACCCTCTTCGCTGGTGCCCGTGTCACCATCTTCTACCTTCGTTGAAGAGGCTGTGGATAGCGAGTTCTGTCATTGTCCATTGAAGAGTTTTGATAGGTGTCGTGATGGGGTCAATAGTAGGGGTTATGCCAAAGGTTCGATATTGCGGCATCTATACGATAGACACCTTGCCTCTGATGAGAAGAAAGCGTATTGCAAAGAGTTGATTGCCAGCAATCAACACATTCGCAATGCGTTGGAGAAATTTCTCAGCTGTTTACGGATGTGGCTATGCTGTCGTTGTATGCATCTTCATGCATGGAAGATTCCGTGCAAAGGCAAGGGAGGGGTGACTCATGGAGATGTGGTTGCAGGACCATTCAACGGAGAAGGACCTGATTTTCTTTTTCACGGCTTAGCGCAGTCTGTCGAGGTAAGTGTTGCCTATTTGGGAACTTCGAGTGTTGCACTCTGTGATGCCTCAGGAGAGGTTAGTGGTGCTATTATTGTAGAGTCTTCTGGTGCTTTTTCTACAGACCTGCTCAACTCTGTTTTCCAGAGGCAGTTTACGACTGTAACATGCATTCCCCATCAGTGCCGTTTATCATTTTCAAGAACCTTGAAAACCTGTCTCGACAAGGTCATCATGAATCCAGCTAATGACACTGCTTGGCTGCAGCTAATATTGATTCCCATTTGTACGTTAGCTCTCTACAGGCCAAGGAGTTCGACGGAGGCGAAATCAGGCAAACGAAAGCGTCTTCAAGTCTCTGCTATCAACCATGCCCTATCAGTTTGGAAAGAGCCGGATGGTTGCTACGTACTGGTTAACAAGTTGTTGCACCTTCCTGTTCGGTCTAAGCAACATGATGAGAAGAAGCAGGGGGTGGCTAATACGTCAGCCTGCCGAAAGAAAATGGGCTGTGGTCAATACTTGCTGCAATTAGAGTTATTTCTTCAAGTGGGCTTGCTCCATGCAATGAGCATACTTACACTGAAATGTTAGATAAACACCCAGCAGCACCTCCTCTAGTTATACCCTGTGATGATATCTTAGCGGACCCGATCACAGTGAATAGCCGTGCTGTTTTGGGATCTATTAAGAGCTTCCCTAAGGGTACATCTTGTGGTCGAGATGGGCTCCGAGCTCAGCATTTGGTTGATGTGATGAGTGGGGCTGCAGATGCTGTTGCTGACGATTTGCTCGCTTCTATTACAGGTGTTGTCAACCTTTGGTTGGCTAGTAAATGCCCCGAAGTTTTAGGTGAGTTTATTGCTAGCGCACCCCTAACTCCGTTACTTAAGCCTGGAGGTGGGCTTAGTCCCATAGCAGTTGGAACGGTTTGGCGTAAATTGGTTTCCAAAGTAGCAGCTTTCTCTGTTGGCAAATATATGAATTCCTATTTAGGTGATTACCAATTTGGTGTTGGTGTGCCTGCTGGGGGGAGAGTATTTTACATGCTGTAAATGGCTTATTGGAGTTAAAAGGTCAGTCAGACTCGATGTCAATGTTACTCATTGACTTTTCGAATGCGTTCAACATGGTGAGCAGATCACAGCTCATCAAAGAGGTTCGTCTTCATTTTCCAGGTATTTCTCGTTGGGTAGAATTCTGCTACTTGCGACCTGCTAAACTATATTATGACCAGTATATTTTATCTTCTGCTCTCGGAGTCCAACAAGGTGACCCTCTCGGTCCTTTTCTATTTGCCTTGACACTTCACCCTCTAGTGAAGACTATTGCTTCTAGCTGCAAGCTCGATCTTCATGCTTGGTACCTCGATGATGGTACGATTATCGGTGACACACTTGAGGTTGCCAAGGCATTACGTCTGATTGAAACTGAAGGACCAGGAAGAGGCTTACATCTCAATATAAAGAAAACAGAAGTCTTTTGGCCATCGGTTGATCCCAGAAGTACTGAGGTTGGTGTTTTTCCTCATGATATTGGTAGACCTTCTAATGGTGTTAAACTTTTGGGTGGTCCAGTGAGTCTGGATTTGGGCTTTATTAGTGACATGATGTTGAGCAGAGTGAACAAGACTGTTCAGTTAATGTCTGCCATTAAGAAACTCAAGGACCCTCAGAGTGAGATGCTATTACTTCGGAATTGTGCTGGTATGTCCAAGTTATATTTTTCAATGCGTACTACCAATCCTGCAGCCCTTCATCATGCCTCTGAGGTTTTCGATGATCATTTGCTCAAGTACCTGAGGCTCCTTATCACTGGTGATGGTCCTGGATTTGGTCCTTTACATCAGAGATTGACTACCTTGCCCATCAAAGATGGTGGATTGGGTATTTATACCATGGCAGACGCCCGTTCTTATTGTTACCTAGCTTCTCAGAGCCAGACTACTTCGGTGAAAAAGGTGATCCTTGGTGACCTATTCTCAACAAACAAATGTTCTGCTTATCAGTTGGCTCTTCAGAATTTTATCCAGGTATGTGTATTACCTTCTTCTTATTGTGTCGATGATACTGCCCCCCCTTCCATGCACTCCCTGGCAGTCACCTACTTTGATGCAGTTAAGAAGCAGATCCCAGACCAATTTTCTATGTCTGTAAGAGATTCCATTCTGTGGCAGTGTAACCAAGTTAAGCATGCACAATATTATTTACTAGCTGTACCTATTAGTGGGTTTAACCAATGCCTCGGGCCCAGACATTTTAGAGCTGTTCTGTGCTACCGCCTTGGTATCCCATTGTTTGTTGAGAATGGTTTATACTCCAGTTGTAACAAATCTATGGATATCTTTGGGGATCACGCGCTCCATTGTGCTAAAGATGTTGGGATTAAGTTTCGACATGACCTTGTTCGTGACATAATTGCAGACATTTGTTACAAAGCTGGTGTGCCTGCCCGCAAGGAAGTTTCTCTTGGGTTTCTTTCAGATGATGATAAGAGTTTACAGCATGCTGATATCCTAGTTATTAACTTGGAAAATGGCCAAGATGTGTGTATGGATGTCACTGGTGTCTCCCCCTTAACGGGTGAAGGTACTCGCTCTTTCATTCCAGGTAAAGCTATCTCCAATGCTGTTTCTCGTAAACGTACTAAATATTTGGACAAATGTGTCGCACATGGCTATGGTCTGGGTGTTCTTGCTTTTTATACTCTAGGGGAACTCGGCGAGGATACTTTATGTTTTTTCAAGCGTTTGAAGAACTGTTTAGTTAGCAATGACGCTAGTAGTGGTTTTGGTAGTTTTATTTTTCATAGGTTAGGTATTTCTATTCAAAAAGGAGTTGGCGCCCAGCTTGTTGCTAGGTTGCCAAACTAAGATTTGTATTAATCTAATCTCCAAATTATTAATTAAGAAAACATTTATAATTAAAAAATGATTAGTTATTTATTATGAGCAATTAGTGAAACACTAATTAATAAAACACTTTATAATGAATAGATTATTTATTATATGCAATTAGTGAAACACTAATTAATAAAGCAATTATGGTATTTAAGTTGAACAAACCACCACTGTTGATTTATATTTTCTATCAATTTCAACCAAGGTGGAACGCTGGTTAGAGGCCACTCTTATGACACAATAGGTCATGAGTTCGAACCTCCCTGTTATAATTTTTGAATTTCCATATCCTGACTTGAGTATCCATTTTTCATTCATAATATTGGAATTAACGCCACACGTGGGAGATGTAGGGGTGGTCAGGAGAACCACAACCCTTGATTTATCTTTGTCCAGACAAATCCTGACCACCACTAACAAAGGCAAACTTATCCAAACCTTGTTTTATACTAATGATAGTTAATTTAGGATTTTTTTTATTTTTTTTTGTAAATATTTTTTTTATTAAAAATAAAACAACACGTGCACACGAATTGCATCGTCAGACACCGAATTTTAGGAAAACTCGTGGTTTAGTACGGTGAACCCTCTGGGCGTTATCATCCGAAACACCACATGTCTTAGCCTAGTACCGTTGAACATTCTTTGACTGTAGGTAGATTCTGCTTGAGGTTACCTGAGCCTACCAATTTTAGTCGACCCTGCATTTGCATGTGCACAGAAAATGTCGAGTTGGTATTATAAAGACCAATATTATGATTATTCGACTGAGTATCAAAATGGACAATATCCGTACTATGACCGAAGTGTGGATAGCACTTGGGACCTCTACCGACCTTCTGAAGGTTATGGTTCTTACCATGGTGATCCCAATTACTATCCGCACGTCCACCAATCGTACGAACGTGCGAATGAGCAATATTATAATGTAAGAAATGAGAGTTCTCCATCTTTATAGGATTTAATGAAACAATTTGCATTAGTTCCTGATGACTATAGAACTCTTTCCATAGAAGATGCACTCAAACAATATGAATTAACAAGTATTTTTTTTACAGGAATCACTTAAAAAGTTGAACAAAACTGTATGTGAATCTGAAATAAGAATGATTAAACTGTGTGAGACTCTTAGTAAGCAGGAGGACCAAAATGCACTTAAGGCTATTGCTCATAATGAACTTGAATTCCAAAATAGTGTTTCCAATCTTACCCTTGATAATAAATTACCTAATTTTAGGATGAGGTTAGATCAGAAAACACTGAATGTTTTGACAAGGTTCAACCATTTCAACCATCTTCATATTATTATGATGATAAGGATAGTGTCGATGAAGAATTTGAAATATATAGTCATAGGGACGAGAAAATTGTTACACCAATTGAGCTTTATGATGATAATTTTGTTTCTAGTTCAAATCCTAATAATATTGATAATTATTCACCTATTCAAAAGGATGAGGATTTGACTAGAGATACCATAATTTTAGACGGTGTAGTATATTATTGTGACTATGAAGCCGAAGATGGCTTAGAGGAAAGAGTTTATCCTGAGACTAGTATTTTAGAGTCTAGTGATTCGGAAACAATAGTCCTTTCTGAGGATTATAGAAATGTAGAACCACACGATTACAACCTAGAAGAAATAAAAGACCATTTTCCAAAATATGATAATTTAGAAATTAAGGAAATTGTGACTAGTTATCCAAGGATATAGACAACCCTAGGTTTGGGGGTGAATATCATTCTCCCCATGGTTTACCCTTGACTCTTACAAATGTCCCTAATTTTGGACTTGACGTATGTGCCTCTACCATATTAAAAGGTTATCTTCATGCACGTTTTCCTGAACCTAGTTATGTCCAAAAAGAAACTCAGTTGATAGAAACCTATCATCTGGTTGATGTGGTTAATCCGGTCCATGATACCATAATTAATTTTGTTGTCCCACCAAAATTTTATTTACCAAATGTGGGAGTATCTGAATTTGAAATGTGTCATTATATAATTTTTAGAACTAAACCTAATTTTTTTTTTAGGAAATTAGAATCGTCGACACATTTACTTAAGAATGACCACCATTATGGTCAACCGTGTGAGTCAAATCTAATTGACTTAGAGGATCCACAAATATTCAGGTTATTGTTATGTGCTTCTAAGTTCTTACTTGAGTTTTTCCAGACAATACAACCTGATCCCCCGGATCCTACTTATGAGGAAACTCTGCCATTGAAAACATTTTATTTAGACCCTTTCATAGAGCCTGAACCCGACCACAACTAGATGTAGTTGTCTTAAAAAGGAAACTATATAAGGGTGTGTTTTATTTGTTCATTTTCTTGGCATTCCTTTTATTTGTGGTAGCTTTATTCGGTTTTGACGACCCACATAGGTTCCGACTATTTCTATATGATTTTATGTGGTGACTAATTCTACCGACGTCTGGCTGAAGATACTAAACTTAGCGCTTATTGGGAGGCAACCCATACATAGTGATATTAAGGTCCCTCTGGAGGACCCTGCTGTTGTACATTGGTTTTGTTTTTGTTTTTATTTTCTTTCTTTCTTGCTCCCATGGAAGGATTGCTACGCTTCATCTAGGTACTATCTTTCTGGCTTCCTCTTTATTCCTTTTGTTACTTATATTTTTTCGGTACTGCACTTTAATTTGAATCATTGAGGACAATGTTAGGTTTAAGTGTGGGGGTGAGGGAAAAAATTTTAGTTAGGTTTTAATAAAAAAATAAAAAAAATAAACTCCATAGCCTAGAAATTTGTGCCAATTTAGGATGATACTAACCAGTCTAAGTGGATGGAAACTTCGTGGTTGTAGGAGTTAAGGAACCCAATAACAGAGTCTATTGATAAAAAGACAGAGTTCAGGTGCTAGAATGGAATCATCACACTACGTTCTGTTTTAATTTAAAAAATTATATGTTTCTTTAAGTGATTTGGTGGGGCCCAACACATAGAATTGTTACCAATGCCGGATGGAATAGAGTGATTGATTTAATAAATAATAAATAGACCAGGCCAATCAGGCCAAACGGAATTAAAAAAAAAATTAACACTTGGGAGTAGCAATATGTGTGTGTTTTCCATGTCTCCGTCGCCTAAACAAGCATGGAACGCAGGATCCATGGGGACTATCATGTAATCTTCTGACAAGAAGCATGCGCTTGGATCCAAAAGATCAAATCATGCAGTTAAAAAAAATAATTGAAAAATTGAATGAAAAATTTGTGCAATAAAATCAATCGCTGGTTCCCTTGTATATGCCAGTGGGTTGATCTAGATTTAGGATTATCGACCGCTGGTTCCCTTGTATATGCCAAGCTGTGTTGATATTAGTCCAGACCAGTATCTCAATCCATTAGGATTCATAGGTTCATCTTGGCGGATGCCTTCAGAAAGATATGGGAAACACCATTGACCTTAGACAACATTGTTTTGAACTATCTATCTCTATAATCCATCTTCTTAATCTATTCATTTGTGTGATTTCGATAACTGATGTCCATAGTGCGACTTTCTGAATAGAACTCTGTCACTTATATATATATATATATATATGAATATGACTCGCATCCGGGTACTTCCTTTTGTAACCAATGAAAGTATGCCAACCAAGGAGACTCTTTAGTGTCATTCCTGAGTTATTCACAAATAGCTAGAGTATGGAATAAAAGGTTTTGTAGGTACACCTCTGGTAAACCTTCCCGAGACTATAACTCGGCCACTAGGGCCACTTAGGGGTTTAAAGGCTTGTTATACGTGTTAAGTTTGACTGTATCCTCGACGAGATGGATTTGTATGTTTTAAAATTATTTTAGTTTGATTTGCTCGAGGACTAGCAAAGTCTAAGTGTGGGGGAATTTGATAGGTGTACAAAACACCTTGATATTTATCTATTGTTTATGCTTTCTTTGCTATGTTTTCTTGTAAATTATGTATCTTTTGTTTGATATTGAGTTTTAGGTACTTTGGAGCAAAAGAAGAAGAAATGTCGCTTAAAAGGGCTAAAGTGTCATTTCATGTGCAACTGCTGTTGGAGGCGAATTATCTCTCATTATTTACTTTTATTTCTTCATCTCTATCTGAAAGGCATGTCGGCTTTAGTGATGCAAGTTATGTATGAAAAGAATGACAACCTTAGTGATGTATAAATATTGAAGAAAAGAAGTGGATATGAGAGGTAAGAGATGGTTGCTCGAGAAACTACTAAAAGCACCTAGAAAAGTATTAAAAGCACCCCCAGAAATGTCCCAGAAAAGTTGATAAAGTCACCCAGGAGTTTTTCACTATATATAGCCTAAAAGTTATCTTTGTACCCCACAAATTTCTATTCGCAACCCCAAGAATTGCTAAATATAGCCCAAATTGCTAAGGGGAGACCGCTTTTGGATAAGGGGAAGGTCATCTTCTCCATTTGAAATTCGAATTTTGGCGGGAAAAGAGGACCAGAATTAGGGTTGAGGATTTGATGGTGTTTTATTGAGATTAAATCGCTGGAATTGAATGGGTTTGTTCCTAAGTTCTAAACAGGGATGGTAATGATCTTTGTTTCGACCAGAATTGGCTAGAAAATCGGCAAAAGATGAATCAGGGTTCATGGAGTTTGGCGGGAAAATATTGTTCTTCACGGCAAAATTAGGGCTCGAGTTTTGAAGCTGTTCGATAGAGATTCAATGGATCAAATCGTTTGGTCTGGCTTATATCAACTAAACAGAACTGGTATGTCCATCAGAACCAGTTAACTTGGGCTAAAACGTCGGATTGGAGCAAACATGGGAAGAATATCCACGGGTCTCAGTTGGTTTGAGTTTAGAAAGTTTGGGAGAAAATGTCAAGGGTTCTACGGTCTAGTTACCATGTTACCTAATCAAACATGAGTAATGACGTGTTTTGGGACTAAAAGAAAGGAATGAAGTCTTCGTTTGTTTGGTAATTTTATTAAACACGGAAGAAAAGTGAATCAACGGTAACAAAGTAAGAATCTAAACTCTGTGCGGAAAGTAAATACGACAAAAGGGAAGATATCTGCTTTATTATGTCATGAAGAGAGTTTAAGAAGGAATTAAACAACCCCGACACGTACAGGTGGAACAAAAAGAAGAAACAAAGTCCGAGACTTTGGCTGAAAGAAAAAGAAGATTTTCTTGACATATTTTCAACTTGTTGGGTATAAAAGGGTCGTAGGGAAGCATAGAGGGGATACAAATATTTGGAGAAGAAATCTAGGCTTAGAATCGTAAAAATCACAAGTTCAAAAATTCTTCATGCTGCTGCATATTCAAGAACACGAAGAACAAGGTACGCCCAGAACAGTCGCAGAAACTGTCGCACTTTAACCACAGAAGCTATCTATCGTTCTTTTGTTAATAGAAAAAGACATTTAGCAATAGAAGCAGCTGAACATTTTTAGCTGCTGAATCCCTGTAGCGACTGAAAATCGTTGTAAGCATATATTTATCTTTTTGAATACAATGATTAATGAAATTCTCTTCAATTTTGATTCTATGAGTAGCTAAATTTCTTTTTTAGGGTTTCAGAAGAAGTTATTTTCAATGAGTGAATTTTAGTAATTGTTTTTCTTGGCAAAAATACTCCAAAATTGTGTTTTAATTTGTCTACAAATTCTCTCTTCTTTACATGCTTCGTAATAATTGTTTTGGGTAGTTTCTACCGTTCTTTTATAAGCGAAGGAGGATTAGGCTTTAGTATAGCGACGAAAGTCATAAAAAAAGAGAGATTGTAACGTTATATTTTCCAAAGAAAGAGATTGAGTTCGAAATTTGTTTTGAGTAAAGTAGGAGTATTTTGTCAAAGGAACTATTATTGAGTTTACAAATATTGGAAGTAGTGGAATCCAAAACCCTAGAATTTTCTCTCCTTGGTAAACAAAAATCTAATTTTAATAGTTTGTCTTAGTATTTTTTCTTTATTAATCTGAAATCAAATCTTTAAAAGAGTCCGAGCAACGAATCTTTTCTCACCACTTCAAAACTACATCAGTTTTTGGCGCCGCTGACGCGGACTTGCCTTTAGGTTAGGTTTTAGATTTCTTTTATTTTTTTTGTAAATATTTTGGTAGTTTAGAATTTATTTTATTTTCTTTGATTTTACGTTGCGTATCTTTTTAGCTTTTGTGTGCAGGTTTAATTTGACATTTATTGGAGAATAAAACTGGACACCAAAAAGGTAAGTAAAGATATTCCAATTTTATTTTATTTTTCATTTTCCTTTTATGTAAATATTGATATTTCGTAGATTTTTATTTTATTTGTACACTAGGTCTCAACCCGTGCCGTAACGGCACGGGTAAGGATATGTGTTTCAAATATATCCATCTATTCATACATGTCGTAATTTTTGAAGAAGAATCAAACCTATCGATCCAGGTCTAAATGTCTTGAGGAGTTGGTTAATAAACATGTCCTTATCCTCCAATCTTTAAATATTGTGTATGTAAGTCATATAACACTTTAGGACAAACAAAGTTAATCGTTAGAGCAAATCCTATGGGCATCAGAACATTACTTCGTTCACTACTTCAAAAAAATATCATCAAAGGTCATTCACCAAACTTGTAACAAAACTAAAAACACCTAAAATTACTTTAAAATCAATTAGATTAATCTTGCAAAATATGTTAGCATTAGAATTTAATTTTTCTCTTTGATATAAATTGTAGGGTTTCATTTTACATAGATCTGTGTTTATTCATTTTCCTATAATGTATAATAATATTTAATTCTTGATCAATTTCTTTTCTTGTCTCTTTACCTATTATCATGGACTATTTCTCAAGCATGCATAATTACACGGAGTTGGTGAGAAATGACAAAACAGAAATCATGACAAAAAAAGGGAATAAAGAGAGAGGAGAGAAACTGAACTGATTATAATTAATTCACGAGTAGCCTTGCATAATCCTATGAAGTAGGAGAGAAATAATGACAGAAACAGAAATCATGACAAAAAAAAGGGAATAAAGAGAGATGTGAGAAACTGAACTGATTACAATTGATTCACGTGTAGCCTTGTGTTTGGTAATTTTTTTTTTTATAGGTTTCATCTTTCTTCCTGCCCGGCAAATATTAAAATCACAACATCTTCTTTTTTGGAAAAATTTGGCCTTTAAAAATTGTTTTAATTTTAAAAAATAATTAAAAAAAGTAATTTGAAAACTAAAATCAAATTAAAACAAAACAAAGAAAAATTAACCAAGGGTGACTAAATAATTTACCTATCTTAGAACACTTTTTCGCACCCTACTACCACTACTTCTTCCACCACCACATTATCGTCACCACTCGACCAGTCTCACCAATCCCCACCACCATTATCCCCCCCGCTGATCCATCATCACAATCACCATTTGTGCTTAATTTACCTATCTTAGGACCCCTTTTCTCACCCTACTAACACTATTTCTTCCATAACCACATTATCGTCACCACTCCACCAGTCTCACCACTATCCCCACCTACAATCCACCACCCACCATTAATGCTTAATTTACCTATATTAGGACCCATTTTCTCACCCTACTACCACTACTTCTTCCACCACCACATCATTGTCACCACTCCACCAGTCTCACCAATACCCACCACTGCCCACCATCACAACCACCATTAATGCTTACTGATATGGTTAATATCAAATAAATTTATTATGTATCAACAAAAATATATTCATTTGATCAATTAAAGAAACATTGATCAGACAGGAGTAATGACGTGTTTTGGGTCTCAGTAGGTTTGAGTTTAGAAAGTTTGGGAGAAAATGTCAAGGGTTCTACGGTCTAGTTACCATGTTACCTAATCAAACAGGAGTAATGACGTGTTTTGGGACTAAAAGAAAGTAATGAAGTCTTCGTTTGTTTGGTAATTTTCTTAAACACGGAAGAAAAGTGAATCAACGGTAACAAAGTAAGAATCTCAACTCTGTGCGGAAAGTAAATACGACTAAAGGGAAGATATCTGCTTTATTATGTCATGAAGAGAGTTTAAGAAGGAATTAAACAACCCCGACACGTACAGGTGGAACAAAAAGAAGAAACAAAGTCCGAGACTTTGGCTGAAATAAAAAGAAGATTTTCTTGACATATTTTCAATTTGTTGGGTATAAAAAGGGTCGTAGGGAAGCATAGAGGGGATACAGATACTTTGGAGAAGAAATCTAGGCTTAGAATTGTAAAAATCACAAGTTCAAAAATTCTTCATGCTGCTGCATATTCAAGAACACGAAGAACAAGGTACGCCCAGAACAGTCGCAGAAACTGTCGCACTTCAACCGCAGAAGCTATCTATCGTTCTTTTGTTAATAGAAAAAGACCTTTAGCAATAGAAGCAATTGAACATTTTTAGCTCCTTAATCCCTGTAGTGACTGAAAATCGTTGTAAGCATATATTTATATTTTTGAATACAATGATTAATGAAATTCTCTTCAATTTTGATTCTATGAGTAGCTAAATTTCTTTTTTAGGGTTTCGAAAGAAGTTATTTTCAATGAGTGAATTTTAGTAATTGTTTTCCTTGGAAAAAATACTCCAAAATTGTGTTTTAATTTGTCTAAAAATTCTCTCTTCTTTACATGCTTCGTAATAATTATTTTGGGTAGCTTCTAATGTTCTTTTATAAGCGAAGGAGGATTAGGCTTTAGTATAGCGACGAAAGTCATAAAAAAAGAGATCTTGTAACGTTATATTTTCCAAAGCATGAGATTGAGTTCGAAATTTGTTTTGAGTAAAGTAGGAGTATTTTGTCAAAGGAACTATTATTGAGTTTACAAATATTGGAAGTAGTGGAATCCAAAACCCTAGAATTTTCTCCCCTTGGTAAACAAAAATCTAATTTTAATAGTTTGTCTTAGTATTTTTTCTTTATTAATCTGAAATCAAATCTTTAAAAGAGTCCGAGCAACGAATCTTTTCTTACCACTTCAAAACTACATCAGCCATCAAAGGGAAAGCAGTTACGGATTTACTGGCGGCGTTTCCGGGATAGAATACCATGGCACTACTCGAGGACCTCCCTGGAGACTTTCTGGAAATCTCTTTCATCCAAGAAGAATTAAACATGGCTACTATTCTTTGACGGCTCCGCTACTCCTAACAACGGTACTGGAGGAGTAGGTGTGGTTCTAGTATTCCCAGCTGGTGAAGTATTCTCGCACACCTTCAAGATAGACTTCCCATGCACCAACAATTCAACAGAATATGAAGCCTTTCTCATCGGACTGTCCTTGGCTAAATGAGCTGGAGCTACGCGTCTGGAAATAAGAGGGGACTCTAAATTACTTGTCAACCAGGAGAACAGAGTATACACACTGAAAGAAGTAACTTTGGCCCCATACAGAGCCGAGTCACAAAAACTACTAAACTACTTCGTCGATGCGACCATAACACATATTGGGTGCAGCGGCAACCAACACGCTGATTGCCTAGCCATGCTAGAATCAAAACTATAATTTGAAGGTTTTGAGGAAACCCTGACAGTGAAGAGACGAACCGTGGATTCAACATGGGTTTCACAACCCGAAGAGGATGAAGCTGGTGACCGTAGAACACCAACTATCCAAGAACTTAACATCTCACTTTTCCAGGGACAGGTCAGTCTCAAAACCTTACAAAATTTCTTCATGCTCCGAGGGGTGCTATATCATCGAAATCCAGACGGTTCCTTGTCAAGATGTCTTGGAGAGGGAGAAGCACAACAACAACTCAACCGCATCCATGATGAGATCTGTGGGTAAACATTAGTGGTAAGACCCTATCACCGTTTGCAACTCCTTGGCTACTACTGGCCAGAAATGGAGTCTCAATCTGGGTTACTTCAAAGAACATGTTCCAACTATCAAGCGTCGCCACATCAATTAGAAGCTTTCAATATTAGTCACGCTGGGGACTGGCAGGATCCATACATCAGTTACCTTCGCGATGGCATACTCCCCACCAATAAGAAGGATGCAGGAAATATAAAACAAAGGTTCGAGAGATTCGTATTCCACGCAATAATCTTATATCGTAAAAGCTTTGGAGGAAGTTTGCTACGATGTTTGAACGAAGCAGAAATCCCAATCATGCTGAAAGAGATGCACGGAGGCGAACATCAAGGAAGACGGAAATTATTTCTTCAGATACACGAGAAATACTATTGTCCAACCATGGAGGATGATGCAGTTGTTTTCTTCCAGAGGTGAAAAAAATGTAAAATTCACGGAAACCTTATCCATGTACCGTCGACTCTCCTGCATTCAATAAGCAGTCTGTGGCCCTTCCACAACTGGGTACTCGACATCATTGGAAAGATAAATCCGCCATCCTCAAAGCATCACGAGTACATAATAACAGCAACCGAATATTTCTCCAAATGGGTCGAAGCCATACCCTTACGAGGGACGAATGGAACCACAATCGCGGCATTCATTAAGGAGTACATTATCTGCCGATTTGGCGTGTCTAAACATATCATCACTGACAATGGCACTCCTTTTGAAAACAAGCAAGTACGGGAGTTACTCGAGGAATACTGAATTAAGCAAGTCTTCTCCACCGTGTACCACCCCCAAGGGAACGGACAGGCTGAAAGCACCAACAAAACTCTGATCTGAATCCTCAGTCGGACAGTGCATGATAATCCTCATACATGGCATAAGCAATTGCCAATAGCACTCTGGGCGTACCAGACATCACCAAGAAGTTCCACCAGGGCCTCTCCCTACTCCCTTGTTTACGACGCAGACGTCATCCTCCCAGCGGAAGTTAAAATCCCGTCGGCTAGGATTTCCGAAGAAAGCGGAGTTCGATTGGAATGAAGCAGAATCATTGAGCGCCAGAGTTGCAGAATTGGACACTGTAGATTTCAAATGATCCAAGGCGGAAGAATACGCACAAGCATACAAAAATAGGGTTTCCAGAGCATATAACACCGTGAAGCCTCGGGTTTTTCAAGTGGGAGATTTGGTACTGAAGACTTTCAAACACATTCAGCAAGACGCGTCCGCACCAAAATTCTCCGCAAAGTGGGAAGGGCCTTATATAGTCACAAAAGCGTACAACAGTGGTAACTACAATGTCATTAAAGAAGATGGAGGAAAACTGGAAGCAGTCATCAACGTAAAATGGCTTAAGGCATACTACGCCTGGCCACCACCTCGCGCCCCTCTGTATCACAAACACGGATATCCAGGCATCTTTCCACTTTTCTTCCACGCCTCAAATATCAAGTCTCTTTTCCTTTGTTTGATTGAAGTAAATCAATAAAATTCTCTTATTCTTTAAAAAAAAACACAAAAAATAAATAAAAACATGCTTAAAACCCAGAAAGAAACCAAACATCTCACAACCACATAACTCAGAAAAGCCCATCCAACAAATTGTAGTCCTACTCTCCAAGTTCCGGATTGACTCTTCCACCTTCTGTGACTCCATGGCCAGAGCTTTCTCCTCTTCCAAAATAGCTTTCGTAGCAGGGACCACGCCAGCAAGAATATCGTCTTTGTCGACTTTCATAATATCAAGACGATGTCGCAACCAACTAACGTTGAACTTCAGAGATTCACAGGTAGACACCATGTTCTCCCACTTTTGAATAGTTGATTTCGCGATAGCACGGATAGACATACTTTCCATTTCGACGACCATCGGAAAGAGACAATTCACTATGGAATCTAAAGCGGACGAACAATATTGCACCACGCTCCTGGTGGTGATGTGGCCATATATCCTCCATATCTTTGTGTAAAGAGTCATGAATTATTTATGTACCAAAACCCACCGATGTTCCGGTAGTTAGAAGAAAGACACCTCATGCGGGTTCCAAACGACAAACCTGGATTGGGATACTCATGACAAGAAATTCCTAAGTCGACGTTCTCCAGATCTGCAGCGGTTGGTGGGATCGGGCTTAAAGGAAAAGGGGTAACAAAATCATCTTCATCAATGATGGTAACGCACGCTCCGACAGGATATCTCTACACAGAAGAAAACTTTTATCATTTATCGGCAAACAATGAAACACCTGTTGATCAATAAAAACATACCGGTATAATCTTCTTGACTCGAATAACCCGGATAGGGGAATTATTGCAAGAGTCAGGCCTCACGCATTTGACTGGAGAATCTAAATGGATCGAGGATGATTCACTTCTGATCGACATGATGAAGAGAGGTAGACTCAACAAGAGGAGATCTTTGTTGTAAAACTGGGAAGACGATGCAACTTCACTGGCGTAAATACTGTAGAAACCCTAAAGGAAGAAAGAGAAACACAGACTGAATAAGCGGAAAGTGATTGCACCACGACCGGGAAATCTACCTCAAACGAAACCCTCATAAAAAAAAAACTTAATGAAATCCAAACGATACAGAAGGGCGTGATACTTTAATATTTGAATGAGGAAAGGACTTCCTATTTGAGTCATGTAAGGAAAAGAGGCAATCGGGCCCGTAAAGACAAATCACCACTATGTCAAGCCATCCGCGAATGCTTTGCCTCACCAAACCACTTTTTTCCTTGGCCCACCACGCCAATCCATCCGAGCCATGTCTTGCCGCGCCAACACCAACAACTTGCTAAGCCAGCGTCATGATGTTCCCTAACCCATCCAAGATGATGCACAACCATACTAAGCTGACGATCTTCATACCACCACTTCACGGTTTACACCACAAATAAAATCTATGCAAGTCCTCCAAACACGGGGATCATGAACTCTTCTTCTGTCTCGAAAAAGGTTAGTCGGACCTTCCTGACCATCTTTTCACGACTTGTCATTTCGATCTTTGTCCTTGCCCGTCACCATCTTATGCTTACCTCGCAATAATGTTCCTGTTCCGAGCTAAGCAGTGGACTTAATGTTGATGCTGGGTTTTAGCTTAGGGTTAAAATCGTAAAGCTGTACAACTGACATGACGTAACTATGACCATTTATTGAATCGATCAGCATGCCCATGTAAGAATTACCAGGGTACCTTTTTTTCACGACTCATGTTACACGGCAGAACCCTTAACATGACCGACATTATCTATGCCAAACCCTAATTCTCATGCTACCGCGCCAAGGCATGCCAACCATGCCAGACGCACCACTGTGCCAATGGAAAACCATGCTAGCCACATCTATGCGCTAAGGCATGCCAACCATGCCGGCCACACTACTGTGCCAATGGCGAACCATGCCAGCCACATCTCCGCGCTAAGGCATGCCAACCATGCCCGCCGCACCACTGTGCCAATAGCAAACCATGCCAGCCACGTCTACCATGCCAAGACAAGACAACCATACTAGCCACACCATACGCAAATGGCATGCCAAACCCTTGGCCCCACCATGCCGGCCTTCCCTATTGCGGCTACCAAAACGAAGGCGTGTGGCGATCAATGGCCACCCTTCCATCCTAGATGCAAATCCTAGCCATCCAAGGTCTCCGAACAACGTATGGTAACCTTTGGCCCAAAATCCTAGTTTTGGCCACACCAACTGCATCTTGCCTTGGCCCCACCATGCCAAGACGTTCGTGCCAAACCTTGGCCCCACTATGCCAAGACCATCCGCGCCATTTTTTGTCTTGGCCCCACCAAGCCGCCTTCCCTATTGAGGCTACCAAAATGAAGGTGTGCGACGATTAACGATCACCCTTCCATCCTAGGTGCAAATCCTAGCCGTCCAAGGTTGCCAAATAACGTATGGTAACCTTTGGCCCAAAACTCTAGTTTTGGCCACACCAAGGCATGCCAACCACCTTGCCGCGCCATACCATGCCGACCTTCCCTATGAGGCTACCAAAATGAAGGTGTGCGACGATCAACAACCACCCTTCCATCCTAAATGCAAATCCTAGCCGTCCAAGGTCGCCAAACAACGCATGGTAACCTTTGGCCCAAAACCCTAGTTTTGTCCACGCCAAAGCATACCATACCACATGTGCCAGTGGCATCCCAACCACCTTGTCGCGCCATACCATGTCAGCCTTCCATATGCGGCTACCAAAACGAAGGCGTGCGATAATCAATGACCACCCTTCTATCCTAGATACGAATCCTAGCCATCCAAGGTTGCCAAATAATGCATGGTAACCTTTGGCCCCAAACCCTAGTTTTGTCCGCGCCAAACCACGCCAAGACATAACATACCACGTGTGAAAATGGCATACAAACCACCTTGTCGCGTCACGCCACACCGGCCTTCCCTATGCGGCTACCAAAACGAAGGCCTATAACAATCAAGAACCACTTTTTCATATAAGGTGCGGATCTTAGCCGTCCAAGGTTACCAGCTAACGCATGGAAACCTTTGGACCTAGTTTGATCACGCCTAAACAAAGCCAAAACCCTAACTTTTGGCCGCGCCTAAACCAGGCCATAGTAAAGCCATATTGATCATGCTTTCATGCCACTGGATACCAAATGAAGGGTTGCAATAATCAACGGCTACCTTTCCTCTTAAGATGCAAAATCTCGAACGTGGAGGGTCATCACCGAGCCGGAAAGTCTCCCAAGCTTAACTTGCCAGACAACAACAACGTGCTACACGTTTTCCACGAAAATACTCGAGAATCAACGCATGTCACAAACTTGGGGATGCTCATTGGGTATTGGTTTGGCGGTTTACAGCGTGCGGCGTACACTAGGCCCGTTATAAGAAAGTGTCATAAGGATGAGGAGGTTGGTAAATACAGGGAGTGATGGTGAAATGTTTTATTTTATGGAACATCAATTCCAGGAATTACCGGTTACCACCTCCTCCCATTTACTCACCCGTTTTCCATTTCTTAATGATACCAGAGTACGTTTCACTTCGACTTGTATAAATAGGCATTACCTATTTCCACCGAACAACAAGTTCAGGTCAGGAGCATACAACACTCAGAAATATTTGCTAGCTCTCCATCTGTGAGCTTCTCACTTTCTGATACAAGTCGTAAAATAACTACTCTTCCAGATTCAACTATTCTGGTCTCAACACTTTCTTCGCTTCCCTTCCCAAAACTAAACCTTCTCCTTCACTTTGTGATCGAAGCAAGTCTGGAATGACCATTTTTTGGTTTAGGCTTGATTTGTACAGATTAATCTCTCGAATCTAAAGTACTCCCTTGCAGTACATTATTTAGGGTTTAAATTTGTTTGTCACCCACACACCCGAAATTACCAAAATCAGTATAAACCGTTTTCACCCTTAAATAATTGGCGACCATAGTGGGAGGTCAATCTCTCGGTCCCAATATCAATTTCAGAATACGTTTCTCTAACTCAGGAGGATGGTCGGTGTTAGGGCTGAATCTGTTTCCTCAAGTTCCACTCAGGCGAACGACAATGTTTCCTTCCCCAACGCAATGCCCAACAACGTAATCGATGAAGAAATTCCAAGATTGACTTACTTGGTGCGGATTCAGGAGATCCACACCAAGAACATGGGTCTGATGAAAGATGTGATTAACATCATACTAGAATTCCTCATCAACTTAACGGAAGAGTTGAACGGTTCACTTGCCCCGGAAACTCCAGGACTGGGGACTAACATCCTAAACGATCACTCCCAAGTCAATAGCTTCACTACTAATCAGAAACCAGTAGGCCAGGAAGCGGCCTCGCTGGTGGTAAATTTATGTGAACTCTTATATCTTTCAAAAGATCAACGAATGAAGATGTTCACTGCCATCATTCGAATAGAATTAAGCGCGTTCTTGAATCTTTCACGCTTGGAAACATCAAGAACGCCAGAAATATCCATCAACAATATCACGTTTACCGATGATGACATGATGGCAGAGGAAGGCCATAACCGGGCCCTACACGTCACGGCCCGTATCAAGGACGTGGAATTCAAAAGGGCTCACATCGACACGGGAGCATCCTCCAACATTGTTACCCTCAAGACGCTCAGAACGGCCAGGGTACGTCCTAACGAAGTCATACGACATTCCACTACAATGACTGATTTTGAAGGCAACCAAACCAGCACGTATGGGTACGTCAACCTGAATTTATCAGTAGGACTCGTCCGGACAAAAGTAAGGTTCGAGGTAATTAAAAAAGAGTAAGATTACCACATGATACTAGGAGACCATGGCTCCACGACAACAGAATCATCCCTTTGACATATCACAAGTGCTTGAAAACCATGTTGAACGGAGAAGTCGTTCACATCGCTATATCATTATCTCCCTATGCGCTGATCTGTGGCATGGAGATTTTTGAGCCAAGAAAGGACCTGCAGGACACAACCAACAAGACTCACCACACTTCACTGCCAAAGTGGATGTCTATTGAAGAAAGTGATGGTCTTGCACCGCCTCACGGAGAAACCCGATCTCACATCACCCCTTCGAAAGAGAGACAACCAGCCTCCACCCGCCGAACCGGGGTTCGGCTTACACCCATACCAAGCGAGGGAGGGATTTTATTATGGGTCATGATGAAAAAAGGAAAACTGTATATCAGTACCGCTGTTAGCAATTAACAGGGGAGACTACCACATAGTCTCTCCGCCCAATGGAACGCCAACATAGTAACGAGCCGCATGAGGAAGTACCTAATGCACCACGACAGCTACAAAACGGGACCAACTCTACCATGGACGAACTTGAGGTTGTTAATGCCGGGAGTGAAGAATCTCCGCGGACCATCTCTATAAGCCCGACTCTGTGCGCAGAAGAATGTGTAAAGATGGTAGACCTCATCAAGGAATATCAAGACGTATTCGTATGGACATACGAGGAAATTCCCGGCTTGGACGAAAGGCTGGTCACTCATTATTTACACATAATACCCAGATCCAAACTGGTCAAGCAAACCCCGAGATAATTCTGGAACGATATAGAAGAATAGATAAAGGTAGAGATTCAAAAGTTACTAGCGGCTAGTTTCATCAAACCGATTCACCACCCTACTTGGTTGGCCAACGTTGTTCCGGTAAAAAAGAAGAATGACCAGATTAGGTGATGTGTCGATTTTAGAGATTTGAAAAAATGTTGCCCTAAAGATGACTTTCCGCTCCCCAACATTGACATGCTAGTAGATGCCACCAGTGGACATGGTATGTTCTCTTTCATGGATGGATACAGCGGCTACAACTAAATAAAGATGTACGAACACCACACAAGTAAGACGACTTGTCGAACTCCTCTTGGAAACTTTTACTACACTGTGATGCACTTTGGTTTGAAAAACGCTGGTGCCATAACCACTAATTTTAACGATATAATGCATAAGTAAGTCGGAGATTATGTAGATGACATAGTGGTCAAGTCAAAAACTCGGGCAGCCAATACAGGAATTCTCTGGCAGGTGTTCGAAATATGTCGCGAGTACAAATTAAAGATGAATCCATTGAAGTGTGCTCTTGGTGTCTGTTCGAGAAAGTTCCTAGGTTTCCAGGTGAATACTGAGGGAATTTATGTTGACCCAGTCAAAACAAAATCCATCCTCATGATGCCATCACCACGAACCGTGAAAGAACTTCAGAGTTTTAAAGGTAAAATAAACTACATTCGCCGCTTCATACCAGGATTGGCTCAACTCCTTGTTTCGTTTACCCCCTTACTGAAGAAAGGAGCAAGCTTTATCTGGACTACACTACAATAGGAAGCATTCCAGAAAATTCAGCAAATATTATCTTCCCCAACCGTCATGATGTCACCCATACAAGGAAGACCGCTACACCTCTATAATGCTTTTAGCGACACTGCTGTCGCAGCTCTTCTCGCACTAAAAATTTGATGCTATCACTGTTACTGTATTTGATGAGAGGGATTATCCAGAGACGGATACCTTTCATCTACCTTTTGGTGAGATGGCAATAACTCTGAATGATTGTTTTAGAATTATAGCCCTACTAATTACGGGAACAAGTGTTCGAGATGGTTATGATCCCTCGATGAGATATGAACTTCTTGAAACTCTAGTCGAAAGGTGTCTAGGATGGAGCGATAAAAAGGCCCAATGTGAGTTTAATCAAGCTAACAAAGAGACTAAATAAGGTGATGAGTATAATGAGTTTGAGGAAGACCGCTCGTACAAGAAGAAGTTGTAAAAGATCAAGCTCAAAACCTTGTTTGATGAGTTTTCAGGGACGAAAGATTTGGTTGCTGAAGGAAAGTTGGTGATAACAGAGGAAAAGATTAAGTACCATGTGACTGCTTATATGTTATATCAAATAGGAACCATTTTCTTCCATGACATTTTAGGTCAGTGGTAAATACTCATTACCTCCAGCTATTGGACCCCCTGAATTAGGTGAACAACTACTCTTGGGGCATTTTGGTTCTTTTATTTGTTTAAGCGGAACTCAGAAAATCTTTGAGGCTTAAGAGTCTATATTTTGGAGGCTTATACACCCTTGTTCAGGTACCCCGTTAAATTATCGTTTGTATGTTTCAATATATAAGTGAATGAATGTGTATTGTTACTAATCATATTGCGAATGTATTATTTGTTGCCTCTTCTCATAGGTTTGGGTGTACGACCACTTCCCTAAACTGCAATTGTCTCATGCTCATACTCCTTGGCCTTATGAGAAGCCTACATCTAGTTAATTTGAATTTTTGAACTCACAGGAAAAGAATAAGAAAAAAAAGGTGTTGGAGTTGAGGGAGACATTGGATAAGTTAACAGTGGAAGATGTGGTTTTCCATCCTTACACCATTGCATCAGATGAAGACGAGGAGGATGTTAAGGTTATTGATTTCTCGCCTGTTGCGGCTTATAATGGACCGTTATTTCATCTTGGAGGTTGTACAATGTATAATCCTCGAAGAGTATTAAGACAACTTTCTTGTGTCCAAAGTGTCCCACAAGTGGAAAACTTCAAATTCAAGGTGAAGAAGCAGGGAACTAAGAACACCGAGAAGAATTTATCCCCCAAATACGATCCTGCTCCATCATTGGACCACTGGAAGAACTTTGGAGATTATCTTGTTCTAGTTGAAGAGTTACAAGATTTATTTGATGAGCCAAATGCCGCTGACGAGGGATATATGGAATGATATGAAATTTTTTCTCATCCTCGTGTAATAAACAATGTCCAACAAGCCCGTGCTGATAAAGCAAAAGCGACGGCAATGGTGAAAGAGGCTCAGAAAATTATGAAGCATACCCCTATGTGTGGTGATAAGGCCTTGATCTTGTGGAATTCAGCGGTAAGATATTTACTTTTATTTTTGTTTTCAAAATGTTATAAAGTATTGAAAAATAATAGTTACTTATGTTTTTGATGAGAAAAGGTGAAGGCAAGTGCTAAATTGTTGAAGAAAATGATGGCAAAAATCCGGAGTGGAGAGCCGATGGACACTTAACAACAAACAGACCTCTACAACCAATTGACTAATGTTTTTAATCCCAAACCTTGTCGATACAATCCAGGTTGATGCAAGCCAGACCATGCCGTCAAAGAGGAGTTGTCGAGAAGGGGAAGGTTCAAGTCGGATGGTTGAACAATAAAGCAGTGGAGATGACACTCCTAGTGACGAAGGACGACCTAAAGCTCATAAACGCAAGAGTAGAAAAGTTTCTCGTAGTGGTCGTGGTAAATGAGTGATTGCAACAATTAGTACTTTGGTTTCTTATGTTTAGAAAACTTATTGTGGATTTGAAAATTTGTTTTCTTATGTTTGGAAGACTTTTTTATTGCAGATTTGGTAGTTTGTTTCCTTATGTTTGGAAGACTTTTGTTTTGCGGATTTGGTAGTTCGTTTTCTTATGTTTTCTTCCAACTTAGTGGTCCACAAGTTCGGTTACTTCCAACTTACGACTAACAATGTTGAACAATGGCATCTCGTATTTGTTAGTCTTGTAAGTGCAATCCATTATAAGAACTTGATGGAAGCATTGATCCAATTGAACACTCTTCGGATGCGCAATGAAGAGATGCGTTATTTCATCTTCCGGACCTACCTTCTTTTGAACCGCGTAACCTTTCTCTTTAGTGCAAAAAAAACAACTGTTGCATCACTTGTCTATCCTTCAATTCATTCCTTTTAATTGTCTCAATTGCATTGTACATGGTGGTCAAAGATGATACGTTATCCTTGTTATCATCCTTTAGTACGCGAAGCATGTTAAGTGGTGAAATTCCCATTCTCCTAAATTTCGCTATTTTCTCCATTTCTTGAGGAGTGAGCCTTGCGGCCATTGCATGTCCTTCAAGATCATCCGGACGAGGGTGGTTATGATGACCTTCCACCTTATCCATAGATAAAACCCATCCATTTTTTTTTTCACTTACTAAATACTAGCTTGAACGGACATTTAATTTTCTTTGAGCACGTTGTGTTCTTCCTCGTCGTCTTTCCTTTATACACATAACCCTTCCTCTTGTGACTAACCTCGGGATCTCCACTTATCTCACAAACCATTTCAAAACGAATTTTACTTTATTTTCCATTCAAAACTAATACGCACATGGATTTCTTGGCATGCTCTCTAGCCCAATTCTTCGCATCAATAGGTTTATCAAAAACCAAATCATTGGCATAGTGATGAGATGAATTTTCAAACAACATGCCAACCGGAGAAGGTTGATTATCCATTGGTATAGGTTGACATTCAATCTACAAGAAATGGAACAACATCAATTGAAATCACAAATAAGTTCGATTACATGACAATTTTATTGGGATAACCAAACTCAGCGTTCGGTTTATAAACCAAGTTGACAACTAACCGAACTTTATGTATACTAAGTTAAATTTTATTGTACGTAAGTTTGGTTAGATAGTTGATTGGTATGAAGTTTTCGAACCAACCTAACTTTATACACTAATGTGAAATCTTATTTTTCGTAAGTTCTCGGTTAGATATTGGTTGCGAACTAACCGAACTTATAGACCCTAAAGTTCGGTTACATTTTGGCCAAACCGAACATAACACTGTAATCCTATTTACAAAGTTCGGTAACATGTCCGTTAACTGAACTTTAAAAATCTTCCATTATTGGAGAGTTCAGTAACCTGTGTGTTTAGAAAAAGTAACCGAACTACACTTTCAGATGATTTCAGTTACATGTTCTTCACACAAGGTAACCGAACAAGCCCAAATCTACTTAAAAAATTCATATTTTTTTGAAAATTTGGACCAATTCAACCAACATTATCTAAGTTTAGAGCATACCTGGGTACCCAAATAGTCTTCCTCCGGTTATGGCTGGTAAAATCCATCATTTTCATCTTGAGATTTGCTTTGGGAAAGAATATGTTCACCATCTAAGAAATAATTCATATCCGGATCATTGTGAAGATTGACATATACTCTAGGAGAGGAAGGAGATGAAGATTCAGATCTGAGCTATCATCAATTGAATCATCACTTGTAGTGAACTCAAAAAATAATAATTTATTTTCCATGTTTTTCTTCTTCATCTTATCTAACTTTACTCTCTCAATAAATCTAATTCTTTTTTAAAATTCTAAATTTTTAATCTCAAATCTTTATTCAAAATCATTTCAACAAAAAATCTTTTTTAATAATAAATTAGAAATCTTTATTCAAAATCATTTCACTAATCACACTAACTAATATTAACACTAACTAATCATTACCAAAAAATAATCAGAGGGTAATTTAGGTATTATAATAAATATCTAGATAAGGGGTGACCTAGATTTACTTCTAATATCTTACCCAAAATAAAAGAATGGTCCCTGAAAAAGCGGGGGTCTAACAACCACACCCAATAATTCGATTAGCAATCTGTATGGACAACTCCGAGTTGTTTTCTAGAGAATCAACTAGACAGTTAGACTCAATCAATAAAAATACTCAAGGAGTTATTATCTCAATCTCTCAATTTGATTTACTCAAGAAAATACAATTCACGAGTCTTAATCAAAGAGAGATACTTGGATGGTACCAAAGACCAATATCAAAGTGTCAATCAATTTAAATCAACAACCAATAAGGTCGGATATTCTAATTGATTGAACAACGCACAACCTGTATTATTTCAATTATATAACGAAATATAATGCGGAAAAGAAATAACACAAACACCAGAATTTTGTTAACGAGGAAACAACAAATGCATAAAAACCCCGGGACCTAGTCCAGATTAAAAATACACTGTATTAAGCCGCTACAGACACTCGCCTACTCCAAATTAACTTCGGTATGGACTGTAGTTGAACCCCAATCAATCTCACACTGATCCAAGGTACATTTATGCTCATACTCCTCTGATCCCAGCATGATACTGCGCACTTGATTCCCTTAGCTGATCTCTCCCACAACCAAGAGTTGCTACGACCCAAAGTCGAAGACTTTAATAAACAAATTTGTCTCATACAGAAAAGTCTACAAGATAGATAAATTCGTCTCCCACGAATAAACCTATGAGTTTTGTTCCGTATTTTGATAAATCAAGGTGAACAGGAACCAATCAATAAAACCAGACTTATATTCCCAAAGAACATCTCAGTATTATCAATCACCTCACAATAAACTTAATCGACGCAACGAAGAAGATTATTGAGGAATCACAAACGATGAGACGAAGATGTTTGTGACTACTTTTATATCTTGCCTATCGGAGAAATTAATCTCAAACCAATTATTACAATTATACTCGTACGATAGAAATAGCAAGATCAGATCACACAACTACAAGAAAAGTAGTATCGGTCTGGCTTCACAATCCCAATGAAATATTTAAGTCGTTAACCTGGTTTTAGAAGAAGAAAACCAAAGGTTAAAGGAGAATATATTCTAGCTTAGAAAACTAGTATCACACAGAATATGTGGGGATTAGATTTCCCATTTGCTAGAGTTCTCCCTTGTATAGTCTTTCAAATCAGATTTTTCAATCAATGTTAGCTTGGTAACAAAGTATTCAATATTCACCGTTAGATGAAAACCTGATTAGATTCAAGATAATATTTCTTAACTGTTAGATCGGAAACTTAACTTGTCATACACACATGTACTTGACGATTTTGGGTTTGTATAACCTTACCCAAATGTGTACAATAGTTGGTTCAATACTAGTTAACCAAATGGTTAGCCAAATGATAACTTTCACATCAACTATATTCTTCTTCACCATAACTAGTCCAAGTGACTCAAATGTACTAGATAGAGAGTTGTTCAATTTCTATGAGATCTCATGTACTACACAAGAAACAATTGAAGCAAAAACGATGTGATTCACTCGAATCGATTCATGAACTATAAAGCCACGGTTTGCAATAGAATTCCTTAGTTTATTAAGATAAGTTCACAAACATTGTTTTTAGACATAACCACTCAAGTTCGCGGACTCAAGTTAACCGGTTGGAGTTCACAAACTCTAGCAGAAATTCTCGGGTTCGAGAACTATGCACGTTCGCAGACTGAGTTGACTGCTCATGTTCCGGTTTCACTTGATCAACAAAGTTCGCAAACTTCGGTTCAAGTGCTAAGGACTTATACATATATGTGTTACCACAATAATGGTTATACCCCCCAATGGTTATATTGTCTAAACTCTCATTTCAATAATTGAAACATTCTCAGAGGGCGTTATATAGTTGTTATTCACAAACTATTTTTCGTCAGAGCGATTTCCAAAATAATTGAAACGTAACATGACTTTCGTCACTAGGTAAAGATGAACTTGGCTAAAGCGAAAGCTTTACCAACACATATTTCTAGAAATAGATAAACGAGATATACTCAACTCGAAATATCACATATGTATATTCTTAGTCTATATAGTAATACGACTTTTGTCTCAAGATAGGAGATAGAGTAGATAGACTTTTGAGTGATAGATAAGTTCAAGTCTCCACATACCTTTTAGTTGATGAAGATCAACTGGTTCCTTGAGTAGTCCTTCGTCTTGTATGATGATTGCCATGGAGTTCTTGAGCTCAACTACACTATATATCCTAGTCCAAGACCTTAGCTATAATAGACTAGAAATCAAGACTTTATAGTTTTGATCACTAATATTGACAAACATGCTTGAGATAGCAACGAATGCGAGTTCGACCGAGCAATGCTCTAATAGTCCCCAAAAAAGGCCGGTCCCCAAAAAACGGTTCCTCTTTTAGAAGAAGGAAACGTGTATAACAAAGTTTGCAACAACAATGGCCCAATAGCAACCTAGTTGTTGCCGAATTGGTTGCTTTTGTTTTGAATATGGAAGCGTGTGATCCCAGTACCCGAATCTCTAGTATGCCTTTCAAGTTTCAACAAAGTTAAAATGTCTAGATTAACTGATAACTAGGACGAATCAATCAAGATTAGTAGTATGAATCTGTTGTCCTAATTAGGTAAGAAAAGATGAGAACACCACTTTTTCTCGACCAAGTCTATGAGGAAAAACAGTACATTCTATTGTATCTATGACTAGTTTTTTTTCTTCATGTGGATGGAAATGAAACTAGTATCTCAATTCTCAAAGTCGGACGATTACAATGGAACGTGTTTGGGAGACGTTTCAAAACGCCCTATGAAGTCTCAAGAGCCAAGTGTTTATAATACTAGATCTAGATAGAATGATATACTATCACTTGGTCGTACAAATTAAGTAGGATTATCCTTTTATCTTTTCGGTTGGCACACTAATGATTCCACAGCGCGAATCAAGATCTTATTTCACGGCATTGATAGTTGATAGTTACCTTGCAACCAGTGGCGGAGCCAGAAAGTTCAGGTCGGGGGACAAATATACATACAATGAAGCAGGATATTGGCAAAAAAAAAATGGACGTTTTCCCCACCAAGTAAACTTTTATTCGACTAAATTAGTTTGGTTCCATCGTAAGCGTGCTGTACAAAATGAGAGATTATACTCTGCATTGTTGTTTAAGTTCTCTACATTGAACAGATTAGAGGAGCTAATGGTAACGTGAATATGCCACCAAATTTCTCTCGTGAAAGTTCACGTTCAAAAACACAAACAGAGGATTGGGGGACGTCACTTCCTAAATATTTATGGTCAATTGATAGAAAAATGAGGAGCATGAGGGTCTCTGATGATGAGCGAAAAAATAGGGAGAAGAAAAACAAGAATATTAACCAAATTTCTGGTGGTGGCGCACTATTGTTACCATATCAATGGTGGTGACAAGGGGTAAGGAGAAAATAGGGCTCCGAGATATCTGGGAGTTCACATAGTCCAATTTCCGTGCATCATTCCTTAAAAAGTCATTTCGTTCCTCCGATGCTAACTGTAAAACGGAATACTAGGGGGACAAATATCCTATTTGACCAAATCATCTCTAGTAATTTTCTGTTTATCAAAAATTAGGAAGGACAACTGTCCTCCCTAGTTCGAGCGTGGCTCCGCCACTGCTTGCAACCAATAACAACGACAACTAGTATACAATTGAACTGTGCAAATTTATACATCTACAGATTCATTTTTCTATCACCGCCACCTCCGTCGTGGTATAACGTGGGTTTTGTAATACCTTATTTACGATGGGAACAATTGTGTAGGCTGTTATTTAGTCCCCCATCCCCGAGAACAAGCAAACAAATTACCCTTACAGCCCCACTGCTGAATGTTGATTAATAATACACCATTAAGAGATTTTTCAAACAAGCATATTAGCAAAAATATAATTATGGAAATTTTAACAAAATTCCACACTTTGGTTTTCCAGTTTAATAATTATTTAAGTTACATTAGTAACAAAATTTGGTTATAACCAAAGCAAAAAACAACAGGTAAGTAATTATCGGTGCAGTTTGTTTGGTTACAACCTTAGGGGATATAATCATATAAATGAAGCTCAATAACAACATTGCCTCCGCCTCCTCTGATGGGAATCACATTTTCTTATCTTTTACCTCTACGGGTCTCAGATCTTATTGCAGGTAACTACATATTATGGAGGCGCGGAATTTTAAGTGCCACCAAATACACCTGGGGCTTCAAGTCTTACCGGACTCTTGTACGAAGCAAATGGACGGAGAACACTTATTGAGGCCAGGAGATATAAAGAGATTGTCCTAAAAAGTAAGGGGTGGAGAAATTGCGAGCTCTAGCTAGAGGCAAAAAAATATCTCAAGCCCCACCAAATTTGCTCGGCATAGGAGTGTTTTGCGAAAAATTATTTGGCTATGTCTCTAATAATGTTGAGAAAACTTTTGAACTTATTATTACAATCAGATAATTCTTACAAGAGTTATCATTGGGTATTTAAGACAGACAATGATGAGTGAATTGCCACACATACATCTCACACACTCTCAAACTATTACATAGGTCAAGTCAACCAATGTTGACTTGACTACACACTCATACTGTCCAATACACCCCCTCAAACTGAGTAGTGAAAACAACACAGTTTGAAGAACCAATGTTGACTTGACTACACACTCATGAAGTGTCAAGTACAATGCAAGTCCGAAAAATTTCTTTGAAAAAGAACAAGCGGTAGATGAACTAAAAAGCAGTAGTTGTAGTAGTAGTTGAAGCAGTAGTTGTAGGAGTAGTTGTAGCTTTAGTATAAGTAATAGTAGTTGCAGTAGAGATTGATGCAGAAGAGACATCCATTAGGCACTGTAACAATCTTGAAAAGGTTGGATGACAAAGACCTTTGGTAAAAATGTCGACTAACTGCATTCTCGAGTTGGAATATGTTGTAATTTCGTAAATCCATTCTCCACCAACTCTCTCGATTGTGTGATACTGAATCTCTATGTGCTTTGTCCTGGCATGAAAAACAGGATTAGAAGCTAATGCCATAGCACTAATATTATCACAGAGAAGCAAAGATGGAGTTGAAACTTGTATATGTAACTCGAAAGTAAATCAAAGAAGCCACTTCAACTCAAAGAAGCAACAATGACAGACATTTATATTTCATTTCTACAGATGACTTAGAAATAGTTGGTTGTTTCTTGGAGGACCAAGAAACCAAATTTGAACCCATAAACACAAGATAGCCAGATGTTGACCTTCTTGTATCAGGACAACCTGCCCAACTGAAGTATGTATAAGCCTTTAACTGATTCAAAACACTCTTTTGTAAAGTCACACCAAGACCAACAGTACCCTTCAAGTACCTGAGAATCCTCTTAACTAGTTGTAAATGAACATCAGTTGGTGAATGCATAAATTGAGACACATAATTGACACCAAAGCAAATATCGGTCTTGTCATTTGTTAAATACCTGCAGACTACCTACAATAGTTCTATACTCTGTAACATTATCCAACTTAGTTCCATCATATAAAGATACCCTAGCACCCTTAGTAACTGGAGTATTACAAGGCTTACAATCAAGCATTTTTGCCTTAGACAATAATTCCAAAGTATACTTCTTCTGAGTAAGAACAATAGAGTTAGTAGACCTAACAGCTTCAATTCCCAAAAAATAAGCAAGGTCCCCCAACTCCTTCATTGCAAATTCTTGTTTGAGTGAGGCAATCAATTGATCAACAAGAACAGTAGAACTTCCAGTAACTAAAATATCATCAACATATAGTAAAAGAACTATCATTCCTCTTTGAGAATAAAAAACAAACATTGAATTATCTGAGATAGCTTTCTTGAAACCATAAGAAATAAGAAAAGAGCTAACTTTGTGAAACCAAGCTCGGGTGCTTGTTTCAATCCATATAAACTTTTCTTAAGATGACAAACATAATGTGATGGATAATCTGGACTTATAAAGCCTTGAGGCTGAGACATATAAACATTTTCATCTAAAAATCCATGTAAAAAAGCATTACTAACATCCAACTGCTTAATCTTCCAATCGTTAGTTAAAGCCAAACACAGAACAACCCTAACAGTAGTTGACTTGACTACAGGGCTAAAAGTTTCATTATAGTCAATGCCATCCTGTTGATCATAACCTTTAGCCACTAGTCTAGACTTTAACCTGTCAATAGTCCCATCTGACTTCTGTTTAATCCTGTACACCCACTTTGAACCCAAAACATTCATGAATGGTTGTGGAGCCACATAATCCCAAGTATTATTATTTCTTAAAGCTGTATACTCCTCCTTCATAGATAGTTGCCACTCAGGCACTTGCACTGCTTGCTTAAAGGTTTTAGGTTCAGTAAGAGTAGTTAACAAAGCAGCATAAGAAGTGGATATAGGATATTTAATTGAAGCATGAGAAACATGATCTGGAAAAAGTTTTGGCTTTGAAATACCTTTTTGAGCCCTAGTAACCATAGAAGGGGGTAGAGCAATAGTATGAGAAGGTTCAATTGGCAGAGTACTAGTTGTAATAGGAGTGGAAGTGATAGTAACTGAATTAGAAGAGTCATGGAAATAAAATTGTGTTTCATCAAAAACAACATTTCTTGAGATATAAGACTTCTTAGTAAGAGGGTTATAGCACTTATAACCCTTATGTAAAGTACTATAACCTAGAAAAACACACTTAACTGTTTTAGGAGACAATTTATCACTTCTAGCATGAGCTAAATGAGGATAGCAGATAGAACCAAAAACTTTTAGAAAACTATAGTCTGGAACAGAACCAAATAATACTTCAAAAGGAGACTTATATTTCAAAAATTTTGTGGGAGTTCTATTGATAAGATAAACTGCAGTGAGAAAAGCATCATACCAAAAATCTTTTGGACAAAAAGAATTAAACAAAGAGAGTATTTCCCATTTCAACAATATGTCTATGCTTACGCTCGGCTAAACCATTTTGTTGTGGAGTGTGAGGACAAGAAATCCTAACTTGGATGCCACTTTTGTCAAGAATAACCTTAAAGGGTCCTTTTACCAACTCAACAGCACCATCTACTTGAAAAGACAGAATTTTTGTAGAAAACATATTCTCAGTATGAGTTTTAAAATGAGAAAAACATTGTGAAGCATCAGATTTTAGTTCCATAGGATAAATCCAGTTATACCTACTAAAATCATCTATGAAAACAATATAATATCTATAACCATTCAAGGAAGAAACAGTTGGACCCCACACATCACAATGAATTAGAGCTAAAGGTTTATGTTCATGAGAATCAGATAAATGAAAAGGCAATCTTTTGCTCTTAGCAAGCTGACAAGGATGACAAAGAGATAAAGACTGAGGAGTAGTGGAAACAATTTGTTTGGTAGAACATAATTTCTGAATTATCTGAGAAGAAGGATGTCCTAGTCTACTATGCCAGATATGTGAAGGAGCAGAAAAGGCAGTCAGACCAATAGCAGAAGACTGGAAAGCAGAGTTATGTATAGGATAAAGATTATTAACTACAACCCCTCTAGCAAGCAGTACATGAGAACTGAGATCCCTTATTTCATACCCAGTAGGAGTTAATGTAAAATAGCAATGATTATCCTTTGTAAATCTAGCTATAGAGAGCAAATTATGTTTCATCTCAGGAACTAGCAATACAGTGTTTAACTTAAAAATAGTTTTAGGTGTTTGCACAACAGAAGTCCCCATTAGAAGTAATGACTAAAGACTTACCATTGCCCACTTGCACCTTTTCCTTGCCTTTATAACTAGAAGTATCTTTCAAGTAAAGCTCCATCTCTGTCATATGTGCAGTAGCTCCCTGAATCAAAGCAAGCCATTGAGGAGCCTCGGATGTAGATGGACCAGAGAAATCATGTTCTTCTCCCACTTTGAAGTAAAAGCAGTTTGTTGTTGAGCCATATTAGCTGATCCATATCCGAGCTAGAACTTGATGTACCTTGAGGAGGATAGTATCTGAAATAGCACCTAGTTGCAAAATGACCTTTCTTTCGCAATCGACACTCCATTTGAGAAAAATCTCTTCTCATAAAACCAGCATTAGTATTGTCAGAAGGACCAGTAGATCTTGCATTTGTTGCATTAGAGAAATTCTTGTTGCTGTTGAAATTGCCATTTCCATAGTTTCTATTGTTGCTGTTGTTGTTGTTGTTCCTCACCTTTCCTTTTCCATTGCCATTCCCAGTCTTAGAATACAAACCACTTGGATTTTGAGCATCAAAAATTAGGCTGGAATCTTGATGTTGATTAATGAGCCATTGCTCATGATTTAGAAGCCTAGGCTTAATTTCAGCAAAGGTAAAGGGAACTTCACGATTTTGTGCAGAAATTACAAAGTTATCATACTCCCTTCCTAAGCCATTCAAAGCATACATTACCAAATCTGACTCACTCACTTTCTCCCCAATAGCAGCCAAAGAATCAGCAATGGACTTTAAATTCTGAAGGTAGACAAGAATAGTGGAGTTACCTTTCTTGCAACCATGCAATTGATTCCTCAGCAACCCTTTCCTTGCCATGAACTGATTCTTGAAACTAACTTCAAGAAAAGACCAAATCTGATGTGCAGTTGACAAACCCAACACATCTCCAGACACAGAAGAAGTAAATGTAGCTTTTAAACAGCTCATCACAAAAGAATCCACCTTCTTCCAATACACCCATTTTGGATTAAGAGCAAGTTCCCCATTAATGAAAATTTGTTTAGAAGGTTCTACTTCTTCACCAGAAACATACCCAAACAAAGAAGTAGAATAAAGAATCGACTCAAACTGATCACGCCATAATAGAAAATTTGTTGAATCAAGCTTAATTGAAACAAAATTCCCAATATTAGAGAAAGGCAAAGTAAAATTACCATCAGAAGTAGCGGAAGATGATGTCATATTACGTCGTCTCGTGTAAACAATTGCGGACATCAAAAGATGATGAACAAATTATTGAATAGAAACCAAGAATCAAGATCTGAGTTCTGATAATTTGGTAACCTAAAACACAGCTTAGGCAAGATTGAAAAGAAATTGAACCTAAAAATTGTATGATAAATTGTATGAAGGATTCAATGAAATTGATAGAAAAGTTATTGGAAAACTTATTATTGCTGAAGATATTTTGTCCTCTCGATCGATCGCTCTGATACCATGAGAAAACTTTTGAACTTATTATTACAATCAGATAATTCTTACAAGAGTTATCATTGGGTATTTAAGACAGACAATGATGAGTGAATTGCCACACATACATCTCACACACTCTCAAACTATTACATAGGTCAAGTCAACCAATGTTGACTTGACTACACACTCATACTGTCCAATAAATGTCAAATCCCATCTCATCCGGATCAGTAGCTTGTACTTCATAATGAATACCATCCAGAACTCTTCTAAGTCCATCTTTTGATGTTGCATATAACATCTTTGCCCTTATCCTTGATGCTGTTGGTGCCCTGTAATCAATCAATCAATCATTCAAAATCAGTATCATCAAAATGATCTCTGAAATTGGAAATAATGATGGTAATCAGAAATGAAAGGATTACCATATATGCGATAAAGAAGATCTTGCTTTTCCTACAATTATCATCAGTAACGAAATCAAAATCAAAGACTGCATATCTACAATCATTATCAGGTAATGAAGATGTAAGATCATCGTAATTCTCAGCAGCCCCACCGACTTTATCAACGGTCACTAGCTTAGATCTTTCATCGATCTTAAAGACTATGTATCGATAAACTTTCTTCCATTTCATCTCCATGAATGCGTTTTCACATTCTTCTGTTGCCCATATACCAGTCCTTGCCTATTCAAATACAACAAATTACACCATATCAACAATTAAGTAATTAGAAACAAGAAACTAGAGAAAGGGATAGTTACTACTAGTAGTATACCATCTTGAAGGCCATCGCCATGGCTGAAGCAAATCTTTAGAATAAAATTCTTACTTTTTTTTTTTTTCGATAAATTCTATTGCTTTAGGGAAAGCTGAAGAGTAGGAAGAGAAAGTGAGTAGTGGGACGCGTTATATATAGTGAGAAAGATATTGAAATGCCACTGTAATTAGTTTCAAATTACGGATTTATCGCGATTGATTCTGTGTACTAAACTGCGGCTGGTTAGCATAAGAGCATCTCCGATAGAGGGACACTGTGATAGCGGAGACCTCTCTCTCTCTCCTAAAAAAATGTTCCGCAAGTAGGAGCTAAAAATTTTACATTTCCTTCTTAAAAAAATTCTAATCTTTCTTGATTCCTTTATGTTTGATTTTCTTCATTGGTTATAATTTTTTTCTTTTTTCTTTTTATCCTATTTGGTTTTAAGCGATTCTCTCATTGTTTCTCACCTTGAGTATGTCGAACTAATCCTTCTTTGTTTCTCCTACTGTGTTTACAACTCGTTTGTTTCCGAATGGCGTTTGCCGTTGTATGTGAAGTGGTAAAAGCGTATGCAGAGGTTGTTTTTATGCTCGTTGCAGCAATGGTGTCCCATAAGATTATCATCAAAGTTCTGGAAATGATCATAGAAATCCGAGTCAACTCCGATTTTATTCAATATTCTGATAAGGGTAACCGTCAATCCCGCATTTGGAATATTCAAATTCAAAAAATCAGTTACCATTTTCTTCTCCTACTCCTAATTTTTCTCGAATGGTCAATTGACAGCTCTGCTGTTCCTATACGTAGAGAAACTTTCCGCAAACAGAATAAGCAATATTCTAGAAGATTTTTCAATAACAACTTCAAAACCCTAATCCAAGATACTGCCCCTAATATATACCAATTCTCTAAGATTGTGATACCATATACAAAAAAAGAAAAAAATCATCTTGTAGGTTTAATCGAAATATCAATGGAGAAAGACCAATCTGTAATGGATCTAGTTCAACAATTCAAAACAACAACTATTGAGCTAGGGGAATCTTCAGAAGTCATAAGCCATCATATTGAAGATGAAGTAACTAAAGAAAGTTCTCAATGGGATATCTGTTGGTTACAGCCTTAGGGGATATAATTGTTGGTTTTATCGGTGCAGTTTGTTTGGTTACAGCCTTAGGGGATATAATTGTTGGATATTTTTCAATAATATAGAAAATAAAATGGTTTTCATTTTTGGTTAGCCACTACAATGGGGAGTGTCATGAGCCTAATAGATGTAATGTATGTTAGTTGGAGATGAAAAGGCATCTCCATAGGGTGTGATGGTTCACAAGAGACACATCCATTCCCATTAGACACTATTGGTGTCTTTTGGAAGTGAAAAGGCATCTCCAATGGGCATGAATTCCCTATAAATAGTGATGGTTTGTTTTCATTCAAACAATGAAAAACACATCTGATTTCTTTTCTCTCTAAGCATCATCAGAAACTTAATACTATGTGTTCTTGATTGGGACAAGGGGTGAAAACCTTGAATCCAATTTTTCTATTGTAGGGCTTTCATTGTATCCTGAAGGCATTATTTCGCATACCTGTTGCAATCGCCAATTGATATTGGGAGGGTAGAAATAATCGTCTAAAAGAAATCTTATGAGCCTTGAAAGATTTTGAGTACAACAATTTCTTTTAGTGTTATCATCCTCTGTTTTTACCCATAATTTTTCAACACTTTTAGACGATTATTTTTCTCGAACAACGGAGGATGAAACTTTAACATGCTCGCATAGTGAAATTTTCTAAGAACATGTTCATGCTGATGTTTGCAACAAAAGGTTCCTCTATGTCATTGTCGGTGTGATTTTGGGAGATGATTAGTCTCCAGGAAACACGTCAAGATTGGTGTTTTATATGTCAACATATACTGCATCTTGTTGCATTAAGGGACATGTTTGGGAAAATGAAAATCCAGTCTACATATTTGTGTCTGTTGTGATTAGAGAGAAATCAAAACACCAAGAAGGAAAAGAATTGTGGACAAGCATGTTACGGACGGCTTCGAAATGCTTGCGATCGGTAACCCAAACAGATAAGTCTTCTTTTTCTTTCTTAATATTAGATTTTGATTCGTGATGCATGCATTCAAAATTTATTAATTGTCTTAGTCTGCATGATGTGTGCCGTTGCATACTGTTGAATCTTCTATGAACGCATCCTTGATCGAATTTTTCGAAATAAAATATCATGATAACTCTGTATGATTTTGAGAGACTGCTCTCTCATGAGATGGTTTGGATAGTTAAAACCAAATTTTATTTGGACAGAAATTAACATCATGATTATTGTTGTTCTCTGAAAAATTCCCGGTAGTAACTGATTATCGTGCATCCAGTTTGCATGATCAATGATTGTTTGGGTTAATGGCTTTTATGCATATTAACAGTTATTTCTTCCTTGTTTTGATCAAGCATAAATATGTTGATTGTTTTTTAGTGGAAGATATCTGAAGCATATCGCTTGAATTTTGTGGTTACTGGGATTTGAGATAGTTAGTAAAACCATGATAGGTTATGTACGTAGTGGAGGTCAATCACCATTAATGACCGATAAGAGAACAAAATCCGAAAGTAGTAACTGTAAGGATTTGAATATTACTTCCTTACGGAATTAAGTAAAAAAGTGGATGGGTGGGATTCATAAGATGGTGCCCTTTGGGTAACTGGTCGAGCCCTTGGATCTTGCTTGAATAATTTTCTTTGTTCGTTACGGTAAAAATATCAATCATTATGGGATCTTTTGTTCTCCGTATCACATATCACTATTAATTAGTATTTGCTTTCACACACACTTTGTGGGAGGTTTCATGAGACTTGTTCCATTCAGCCATGAATAAAAAAGTGTATTAATTAGACACATGCAGACATTGATTGGAAAGTTTGCAAAGGAAAGCCAGATCCATAATAATGGTAACCGTACCGGTATATTGGATTTGAAGTTTTAATTTCTATTTAGAAATTGTGGGTGTACAAGTTTGACACAAATCGTGTTTCATGAAATTTAGTTGCATTTATGCATTTGAAAATTATCATGAAATGGGGGAGAATTTAATGAGATTGTCATATAAAATTTTCTAGTTGGCAGGTTATTTTATAACCAAGATCATCAATAATTGTTTAGATAACAAATTATATGATATGAGTATAATTCTTGCGATAAGAATTATAGGTTCCAAAATTTGGAAATTGGCATGTCTTAAATGACATCGAAGAAAAGTGAAAAACCGGTTAATATGTAACATATTGGAAGATTGGGCGGCCGACCAAATATCCAACGATAAGGTGTTACGATATTACCGATGCATAAATTATGAACATTTGGATTACATAATGTAGAATGTTAAATAGACATTGTCTATGTTTTTGGGTATAAATTTGTAGAAGATTGGGCATGAGTAGAGGAGTTACTCATCGTAATAATGTTCTTGTTGAAATAGCAAGTAAGTTGCCTACAAATTTTCTATACCTCTAGTGTATGCAAGTCTATAATGACTTCTTGTGAATTAACCGCAAATGTTAATTAGGATCACTAGAGAAGTTACAATTATTTTGTAAAATCAAAGAGGAACATTTTTTAATAATGTTTTCAGAATTGATTGCATAAGTAGATGCAATTAAATGAGGAGGAATGACTTAGAACTTGATTTGTAGAGATCCCATTTTTGGAAGAAGCCATCTCAAGCGGTCTTGATTAATTGTGAATCAGGCTATGATCTATAATGTCTCTAACAAAGACTTATAATGAAAAGTCAATACATACAAGTCTTGTACATTGAACGGTAAGTCAATTACTCAAGAAAGGAGTAATTGCAGTTAGCCATTGAAACGGGAAAAAATCTTGGCAGACTTATCATAAAGAGTCTCCCAAAGGAATTGTTTTCAATGAAATATAAAGAAATGGGACTAAGGTATGTGAAAGAAGTTTGATCTCCCATAGAAGAAACCCAACCTATGTTTTGAAAAAGATAAACAAGGTTCAATGTGGTACCAACAAGTTATGGATGTAGATTATGGAGCACTAATATAAAACTTCCCATTTCTATTTAGTGCTGGGTTCTGCAAGAAAATAGGATGGATGCAAATCCTTAATGAGTCTGTGATTAGTAAAAGGTGTATCGCAGAAACACCTTCGAGACTTACCTATATGAGTATGGAAATCAGACTGTTTCCTAAAAGAAGAAGATCGTTCTCTAAAGAAGACTCATGAATCAAGGATATAAGCACATGGCCATTAACGTGCTTGGCTACATAACACATGATTTATGAAATCAATATGTGTGGAGACCCCGGTTTTAACATAAGGGATACTTGGTTCAAGACTGGTTTCACCATAGAATCTCGATAAGGCTTTGAGTTTCTTACACTAAGTGAAGGTTCAAATCCAAAAGATACCTATCATTTATGTGTTGATTTCAACGATGATGCTTATTTCCCAATTAAGCTTGAACTACGTTGGCTTGATCCCACTCGGGTACGTAGGCAGTCACTTGAGTGATGCAGCCACTCCAGTTTTGTAAGTTTTTAATTTGTTTTATTTTCATGGTTTTTGGTTATTGAAAATAGGGGGAGATTGTTGGATATTTTTCAATAATATAGAAAACAAAATGGTTTTCATTTTTGGTTAGCCACTACAATGGGGAGTGTCATGAGCCTAATAGATGTAATGGATGTTAGTTGGAGATGAAAAGGCATATACATAGGGTGTGATGGTTCACAAGAGACACATCCATTCCCATTAGACACTATTGGTGTCTTTTGGAAGTGAAAAGGCATCTCCAATGGGCATGAATTCCCTATAAATAGTGATGGTTTGTTTTCATTCAAACAATGAAAAACACATCTGATGCCCAGAATTGGGGAGATCTAAAATTAAATAGTGATGGTTTATTGCAATGCAGGAACCCCTAGTTTGGAATTGCCCAGAATTGGGGAGATCTAAAATTAACTTTGATGCTGCTTTCTTTAAAGAATATGGAAAATATGGCATTGGACTTATCTGGCGTGGTTTTGCAGGAAATTGTTATGGAGTTAGATGCATCCCCACAACAACTATAGATGCAGAATAGGAGGAAGCACTGGCGTTATTGGAAGCAATCAGCTGGGACAAAGAATTGGGACTCAAAGAAATTCAATTTGAAGGTGATTGTTCCAACGTCGTGCAAGCGGTCAATGGAAATAGGGGAGATATTCACTGGTTTCATAAAAATATAATAGAAGATTGTAATCATTCTCTTAAGTTTTTTGATTCTTGGTCTTGCTCTTATATTAAAAGAGCAGTCAATAAGGAAGCACATGTAGCTGCAAATCATTCAACTGATTTATTAGGCAAATTAGATTGGTCTAGTTCTTTCCCATTTAGGATTGAGGAGTGTATTCAAGCAGATAAAACTGCTCTTTAAATTCATCAATGCAACCCATTTTCGTATTAAAAAAAAAAAAAATCTCCGATAGAGGGTGAATTTTTTTTATGACACATAGGATTTTAGACCCTCATTTACATAAAATACATCTCCAATAGTGGGTCCTATTAAGTAGGAAGGGTGTCAAAATAAATACGAAGGTCTTATAGAAAGTCTTATTTAGACCTTGGGAATGACCTTCATGTCATCTTTTTAATTATATTTTAAATTTTTATCTTTAAATAAATTTTTCTAAACCAATAAGAAAAAGAGAATCAATTTAATCATTGTCCAAAAATAAAAAATCTTAGAAATATGACCCCCACCATTGGAGATAGTTCATGAGCAAAGCATTACTATTTTTGCCACAAACAAATCACCCCATAAATAAGGATCTAAATAAAAATTCCACGTAGGATTTTTATCACCCACTGTTGGAGATGCTATAAGGTCCGATGGATGGAATATTTAAGTTACTGGTTTTCCCCCGGTTATTCCAAAGGATATTGGTAAATATGATGCTGCCGAGATTCTTGCTGTAAAGCAAAATTCTGATGGATTAACTTCTATCATCCATGCCATTACCCCAGATCTTCATCACCATGTGACTACGTGTACTAAGTCTAAAGAATCCTGGGATGTCTTAGAAACTGTATTCGAAGGGAATAGCTCTGAAAAGGAAGCGAGGCTTCAAAACCTAAATTATGATTGGGTAAACCTTCATATGGATGATGAAGATTCTTTTGATAAGTTTAATCACAAAGTGTCTGAAATTGTTAATACATCTTTTGCATTGAGTAAGACTATTCCTGAAAAGGATATTGTAATGAAAATTCTCAGATCGTTACTAGCCAAATACGATTCTAAGAATCATGCCACCGTTGAAGGAAATAACCTTAACACTCTTTCCAGAAATACCTTGGTTGGGAAGTTAAAGATCTTTGATCATGAGCATACATATAAATCTGGAAAGGATATTGCTTTCAAAGCACAAAAGAACACTAAATTATTTGATAAAAGTAAAAGTGTTGACATCTCTGAAGATGATCCTTTTGAGACTGATTTAGCAGATGAAGATCTTGAAAACTCGGTCTCTTTGATCACAAGACAGTTTAGAGATCTTATTTTGAAGAGAAGTAAACGGTTCACCAGAGACAAACCTAAGTCATCAGTTAAACCTCATAATCGTATTCCTCCTAAAAACAGGTACTGACGACGAGGATATGCCACAATGCTTCAAGTGTAAAGGTTTTGGTCATTTCGCAAATGAGTGTCCGAATCATAGAAAGTACACTGGAAACAAAGGTCTCGCTGCAACTCCTGATGAAATGTATGATCACTATGATTCTAATGACGACGAAAAATCAAGTGTTACACTCCTCTGTGAAAATATTGATTTTGATAATTGTGGCAATACGTATGTGTTTGTAGGTGAAAATGGTTTTTGATGATTTCGGTAATTTCGGGTGTGTGGGTGAGAAATAATTTAAACCCTAAAAATTATACTACAAGGAAGTACTTTAGATTCGAGAGATCAATATGTACAAGTCCGGCCTAAACCAAAAAATGACCGTTACAGACTTGCTTCGGTCACAAAGTGAAGGAGAATGGGTTGGTTTTATGGAGGGAAGCAAGGAGAGTGATGAGACTAGAAAGTTGGTTTCTGGAAGAGTAGTTGTGTTACCACGACTTGTATCAGAAAAGTGGAAATCTAACGAAAAATGGTAAGCTAGCAAGTATTTATGAGTGTTGTATATTCCCGAATGAACTTGTTATTATGTGGAAATAGGTGATACATATTTATACAATTCGAGGTGAAATGTACTTTAGTCTCATTAAGGAATGGGGAAGTAAATGGGAGGAGGTGGTAACCGTATACATGGAATTGATGTTCCATAAAATCATTAACGCATGGAATTGATGTTCAATAAAACCATTAACGTATAGAATTGATATCCCATGAACATTTCACCTTTAACTCCTTGTATTTACTAATCACCTCACCCTTATGACACTTCCTTGTGACGGGCATAGTGTACGCCGCACGCTGTAAACCGCCAAACCAATACCCAAAGAGGATCCCCCAGTTTGCGATATGTGTTTGATATCTCGAATATTTTTGTGGAAAACATGTGGCATGTCGTTGTTGCCTGGCAAGTCGAGCTTGGGAGACTTGGTAGCTTGGTGACCTTCGACGGTCGATATTTTGCATCTTAAGAGGAAAGCTAGTTGTTGATCTTTCGCTTGTTGGTGGCCGCACAGGGAAGGACAGCATGGTGGCGCGACTGGGTTGGCATGCCGTTGGCATGGCATGGTTTGGCATGGCCAAACTTAGGTTTTGGTCCAAGGTTGCCGTGCATCGTCTGGTAACCCTGGATGGCTGGGATTTGCTCATGGGATTGAAGGGAAACCGTTGATTGTTGCATGCCTTTGTATTGGTATCCGCGTATGGAAGTCCAGCAAGGTGGCACGGCTTAGGTTAGCATGGCATGCCTTGGCGCAATTAGGTTGGAATGGCATGCTTTGGCGTGGTTTGGCGTAGCCAAAATAGGGTTTCGGGCCAAAGGTTACCATGTGTCGTCTGGTAACCTTGGATGGCTAGGATTTTCTACTGGGATTAAAGGGGGACCGTTGATTGTCGCGCGCCTTCGTTTTGGGTAGCCGTGTAGGGAAGTCCAGCAAGGTGGCACGGCTAGGTTAGCATGGCATGCCTTGGCGCAGTTAGGTTGGGATGGCATGCCTTGGCGTGATTTGGGCTTGGCATATGGGGCCAAGGGTTTTCCATGGGCGCATGGCGTGGCTAGCTTTGGCTAGGTGCAGTTTTGGCTTGGCATGTGGGGCCAAGGGTTTTCCATGGGCGCAAGGCGTGGCTAGCTTTGGCTAGGTGCGATTTTGGTTTGGCATGTGGGGCCAAGGGTTTTCCATGGGCACATGGCTCGGCTAGCTTTGGCTAGGTGCGGTTTTTGCTTGGCATTTGGGGCCAAGGGTTTACCATGAGCGCATGGCGTGGCTAGCTTTGGCTAGGTGAAGTTTTGGCTTGGCATGTGGGGCCAAGGGTTTTCCATGGGTGCATGGCGTAGCTTGCTTTGGCTAGGCGCGTGACCAAGCTAGGGTTTTGGGCCAAAGGTCGTTTGGTAACCTTAGACAGTCAGGATTTTCTCCTGGGATTGAAGGGTAACCGTTGATTGTTATACGCCTTCGTTTTGGTAGCCGCGTAGGGAAGGCCAACATGGTGGAACGGCTAAGTTGTCATGGGGCCATGGCGAGGTGCGTTTGGCATGGCGCGGTAGGTGTGGCTGGCATGGTTTTTCATTAGCACAGGGGTGCAGATACCATGGTTGGTATGCTTTGGTGCGGTTAGTGTGGATGGCATGGTTTTCCATTGGCAAAGAGGTGCGGCTAGCATGGTTGGCATGATTTTGCATGGTTAGTGTGGCTAGCATGGTTTTCCATTGGCATAGAGGTGCGGCTAGCATGGTTGGCATGCTTTGGCACGGTTAGTGTGGATGGCATGGTTTGTCATTGGCACAGAGGTGCGGCTAGCATGGTTAGCATGCTTTGGCGTGGTTGGTGTGGCTGGCATGGATTTCCATTGACACAGAGGTGTGGCTAGCATGATTGGTAATCTTTATGGAAGTTGGTGTGGTTGGCATGGTTTGCCATTGGAACAGAGGTGAGGCTAGCATGGTTGGCATAATTTGGCGTGGTTGGTGTGGCTGGCATGGTTTGTCATTGGCACAGAGTTGTGGCTAGCATGGTTGGCATGCTTTGGCGCACAGAGGTGTGGCTAGCATGGTTGGCATGCTTTGGCGCGGTTGGTGTGGATGGCATGGTTTGCCATTGGCACAGAGTTGCGTCTAGCATGGTTTGCATGCTTTGGCATGGTTGGTGTGGCTGGCATGGTTTGCATTGGCACAGAGGTGCGGCTAGCATGGTTGGCATGCTTTGGCGCAGTTGGTGTGGTTGGCATAGTTTGCCATTGGACACCCAAATCCTACAAGCAAGTGTACTTGAGCTCTAGACTCCACGGCATAGTCGTGCGCTAGTCACATATTCCCGTTCATGGAGCAAGAAGGAATATTCATTTTGTTCAAGCTCTAAAAACTATGTCCGCATGAAAAGAGGTATCGACCCCCTACTGTTTTTCTGTTGTTCGTCTGGATCCGTGTTTTCGTCTGCAGTGTCTCTCCAGTGGATTCCAAAAATTCACCAAAACTTCGATGTATTCTTGGGACGGGTGGATGAACTATATGCTCGGAAACAATCACGTCATGGATAATCTTGGAGATTTTGGTTGCGTCGTCGGTCCATCCTCGATCTTAGGTTGTTCAGTGGACCTTCTGATCGTGGTGATTATGTGTTGTGAATGCTTGCATGGTTGAACACTTCTGGATCCCATGGATGAAATAGGGAGACGTACCATTGCTGATGCGCTGCTGTCAAGTCTTCCGAGACTTTGTTCCAGGTTACATTCTTCGAGCCATCTTATGAATCTTGGACTATCATACGGAATGGGATGTGATGAGAAGTCCCTGGTTATACTTCGGTTTGATATGATGGCATGGATGAATATGTGAACGTAACCTTCTGACGTGCTTTTGGAGTCTTCGGTGCGCATGTATGGATTCATGTTGAGAAATTCCCGCGGCTCGTAAAACCTCGACAGTAATGATGTTGAAATCAGTAATAACCTAGTTGAGGGGAGTGAAAGTGTCTCATGCTGGTAGTCCCCATGTGTAACCTACTTTCATTACATCGCCTTGAATCCCCGTCCACAGGATTTGAAATAAGCCTATCGTACTCTTTTGGATGTGACACTGGGATGCTCAGAAATTACATGATAAAATATTCTGGATAGCGTAAGCTTGGGATCCTCCGCGGCCTCGTAAAGTGTTGAAGGCATCTTCTAGACAGAGAGGTGATGATATCATTGCACTGCACCCCTGAAGAGTAGATGACCTTGTTGTGGGCACGGCTTTTGGTTGGTGAAGCTCTGGCTGGTATTAACGAATGAGCGACAACAGTTTTTGGTAGGAGATGTAATCAGGAGAGACTACATTGTCTTGGTAACAAAGTAGGTTGGCTGGAATTGTATGGGATTTCGCATAAGTAAAAGGATTGGCTGGATGCGTAAGCGAGCAAACTGTCCATGATCACGAGTTTTGGCGAGATGGAATAAAAGGTGGCCATGACTAAGAAGATTGGATGGATGACTATGTTCCTTGACATGGGGAGCATGGTGGTACGACCCTTTGCAGGAAGAAGCGGTTTTGAAGCAGCTTCGGCTCTTGGAGAGGATGTTGAAACTTATGGAGTAAAACGCTGGAGTTTCGTCTTCAGATCCTAGAGAAGCTTATGGAGAGAACGCTGAAGCGGAGCGGATGTTGGAGCGAATTTTAAAGCGGAGCGGCTGCCGAAGCGAACATTAAATCGTAGCCGCTGGAGAGGCTACGTCAACCAGTGTGACGTACGGATGGATTCCCTTCAAGCGGATAGTTGTTAGGAGTCCTCGGTTCCATCTATCGATCGTGCTTTCCAGGAGAGGTTGGGGTTTTAGAATGGCTTCCTTGGATGGAAACGCCTGCTTTCCTGATGCAGTGCGGTTGAGGGCTGCAAATATGTCTTGACATTGTGCCTTGAAGAAATATATAATCTCACATAACTGTTTTATCATAGACTGTACGACTTTGTGGGCGAAGTTCCCGTCGTGAAGGTCCTGACGGGAAGAGGGTCTCTGTGAACTCAGGAGGGTTATTGATTTCCTTTGCTTTCGATTTTGGTGAATCATTATGATATATATATGTGATGAAATTGGATTGATGACCCCCCTTCTACTGGTCATTCAAGAGCAACGCGAGCCTCTTCCTTTATAAACGCACGTCCTGCTGAAGTGCCTTTTGTCTTTTAATCAAATTAATAGTGGTAAAAGGAGGTCGTATTCTTCCGGCTCTTCTAGTATCTCGCCCTGATGGTGGAGTAGTGCCTCTGGTGACGGTTCGAGCTATTATGCTTGAAGAAATGTTGGGGCGGCGGAAGCGGCTCTGGTTCCGGTGATCGTAAGTGTATCGTGCAGAGATGGCACTGTTTTGATCACGGAGTGCTGGAGAAATGACACTGCTTTGGCTGGTTGCGGAGCGGAGAGGATGGCGCTAGAAGGGCGCAAGATGTTACCGCTGGAAGGATGTAAACCGTTAGCGCAGGGTGTGGTATTGTGTTTGGCAGGGCGCGTACTGCATGTGTTCCTGGCATGCGCGTGCGGAATGTGTGCCTGGCATGCACGTCTGGTAAGCGCGTCTGGTAGGCGCGTCTGGTAAGAGTATATGGTAGGCGCATCTGGTAAGCTTATATGGCATTGGGTTTTGTATGGCGCAGAGTGTTGACTGGGCTTGGCGCAAACTTTTGACTTGGCACATCGCTGGCTTGGCATGGCGCAGACTTGTTGTTGCGGGACCAGTTTCCTCTTTCTAGACGTAGCTCAAACAAGAAATCCTTTCGTTATTCAAATTCCAAAAAGTGTTATGCTTATGAAAGGGGTGGTCTCCCCTTTTTACCTAGTATATTTGTTATCACGTCCTAGTGTTAGCGGTAGTGATAAAGTGGGCAAGCATATTCCAGCTATGTACTCCAGCGTTTCTCTTTCAATTTTTTTTCTTGTTTTCTTATGCTGGTGCAAACCATAGCCATAGGTATGCCTTTCATAAACTTGCGGAAATACTTCATCATATACAATTCTTCGAATGTCACCGTAGTAACTGTTTGTACCATAAGTAAAAATACCACTTAATGGGCCCAATTGATACTTGAATCATCTTTTGGTCCTCATCCAAGCCCTCTAACCAGTCAACCGAGGAAGCCCACCAGTATGCCCAGTATTACATAAATTCAATGACCGGCCAACTGTCAAAGTCAACGTCTGGTCAATGGTCAAAGTCAACGACCGGTCAATAGTCAAAGTCAACCGTCGGTCAACTTTTGAAGTCCGTTGCCCCCTAGCCAATTTTCAGTCTTGTATACAGCAATGCTGCTAACCAATTCCCAGCCAAAAACTCTTCTGCACTGCCAGCCAGCCAGTCTCTACCCATGCAGTCAACTACTCCGCCAGCAAGTGTCCACTAATACTGCCAGCCATCATTCATCCAGAAATTATTCAAAGAAGCATGCAAACAGTTTCATGCAGAATTGAAGATAAAGGTATGTAGAAATAATCACAACAGTTTCAGCCATGCAGTACTGATTACAGCAGTTTCATACATGCAGAATTAATTCCAGCTATTTCAAACAGAATTTATCGCAAAGGCATAAAGGGGTAGTTTCATGCAGAATTTATCACAAAGGCATAAAGGGGAAGTTTCATGCAGAATTCATGATGGAAGCATAAATGGGCAGTTTCATGCAGAATTCATGATGGAAGCATAAATGGGCAGTTTCATACCATTTAAGTTAATATTGAAAATTAGATGTTGAACTGTATAAATAGTGAGGAGCAGAAATCATTTAGGGGGTATCCAATAGGGAGGAAAAATAGAGAATGTAATTTAACTGTCAATGCAAAATCACTCCCCAAGGGGATTGGTCCGTGGACGTAGGAAAACAATGCCGAACCACGTTAAACCTCTGTCTTTCTTTTTGTTCTTCAAATCGACCCCTAACCCTAAAAACACATCAAAATCACATATCCATTGTATTTTGTGCCCAAAAGTAATTTTGGGTTACAAACATTGGCGCCGACTAAGGGGAATACGAGAAAAGGAATCGTGTTTTCCCATTGAGAAAAGTTGTAGAAAATGCTTCAACATCGTGTCCGTGGAAAATCATTTTGAAGGGCTTGAAAAGATTACTGCTACAGACCAGTTGATCGTAACTGTTGCAGTCCAGATTTGATCACAATTGCAGCAATCCGGAAAATCACAGTTACTGCAGTCTAGTTGGTCGCAGCTGCTGCAGTCCGGATTCGTTGTTCGATATCTGCAAAAAAAAAATTACCTTCGGAACCTACTAAAACTGCATCATAACAAAGACCGGTGAAACCGCTCTCACGACATTCGGTCCACGGTAAAAAAAAATGACGTTAAAACATCATCAAATTTATTGCAGGGTGTTCGATCCGCATCATGGTCGAGTCCAGTTTTGATTTCTCTCACTGCAGATCGGTGATCGCATGCTGCATTCCGATTAATCACGATTCGCAGTCGATTGATCGCAACTGCTGCAGTCCAGCATCATAGTCAGAGGCCACCAAGACTGACTCATTGGAAGGATCGCTAAGATTGCCGCTAGGATGTTCGACCCGCATCATATTCAAATCCAAAGTTGAAAAAATTTGCTTCTCAAATAACGCGTTATCCACCTGTTCGAGTTTGTTGAATGAAAAAATCGCTACTGTCATGGTCGCAGGGTTATCAAGTTACCTACATCTGTAAGCTTGAAAACCCCAGAGAATACCTCCAGAAAAGCATCTCAAAAAGCTCCAGAAAAGGCCGCAAAATAATATAGCAAAACGGTGGTGGAAAGTCCATGAGAAACGGCAACAGTCCCCAGAACCGTTGCAAGAAAACGTTGAAAGAAAAGATCACATTTCAGGAAAAACCATTACAAAAAGCCATTGCATGAAGGGTTATAAGCAAAGACAACAGTTTCGCAAAACTGTCACCAAATGTTCGTAGGAAAGATCACAGTTCGTAGAAAAAGTGTTGCGAAAAGTTTCGAATTCCAAAAAAGAAGAAGAAAAAAAAGGAGTAAAGCCGGCGGCCAAGCCGAGCGACAATCGGGAGATTAATCGGATGTGGTGATAAATCGCAAGCATATCCGTTCATCACTCAAGGGTTTTGTTCACCCACTTCAGTTTCCGTCAGGCGCGTTAAGGTCTTCTTCACCCACTTCAGTTTCGGTCACCCGTGTTAAGGTCTTCATCACCCACTTCAGTTTGTGTCACCCACGTTAAGGTCTTTATCACCTACTTCAGTTTATCATAACCCACGTCAAGGTGATTTTCACCCACATTATCTGCAACAACGACATATCAACGCCTTGTCAACGTGCCACGCCAGCACATAGATGCCACATCAGCAGAAGTTTGCTACGTCATGGTGCCACGTCGGAAAATTGCTTCACGTCAGCACGCCACATCGGCAGAAGTTTGCCTCGTCATCGTACCACGTCATCAAATTACACCACATCGTCCACAAGTCGCCACGTCAGCAGAATCAAACCAACCATGGGATGCCACGTTAGTAGTATGTGCTACTTCATCTCTGTCGATATCGGAAATTTTTGTCGGCTGCCTGATCCGGCAGCCAAGTCCGGCCAGCACATCGTTTTGTCTCCCTACTTCGCGGCGCAATATAATTCCATACTCCTGATTCAGCGAAACGCGGTGAAATTTAATACCGTGGACCTGATCCTATGTAACGCAACTCAACTTAATTTCATAGCCCTGGTTTTTTCAGCCCCATACCGTAAGCTCAACGGATTTATACGCCCCACTTGGGTTTGGTCTAAAAATTTGTTTTGTTGATATCTTCTTCGTCTCACGTCCGAATTGGATGATTTTTGGCTCGTTGCGATCGCATTTCAATATCCTACGACATGAAGGTAAAATTTTGTAATTGGAGAATAATATTTTTTGGGTGAAATCACGGCATCAACATATTTGGAGCAAGGCGCTAACCGACCAATTCTTCGATAACTTCTTCTTCGTGCATCCAAACTGAGTGATTTTCGGCTCGTCGGGATCGTATGTCAATTCCCAACATCGTGAAGGCGAAATTTCAATTTTTGGAGGAAATTAAATTTTTATATATTTAAAATGACAGCACCAGAAACGGTCACATTCAATCACTATCGAAACTGCTACAATCTAATTGATCGAGCTGCTGTCATCCAGTTCCTCAAAAATACTGTAGTCTAGTTGATCGAACTGATGGAGTCCTTTTTCACATAACTACTATAGTCTGATGATCGAACTGTTGTAATCCAGTTTTACAACAACGGCAGTCCTTTTTAATTCATACAGTCCAGTTGGTCGAACTGCTGTAGTCCGATTTTCCCAAAAACTTATTCAATGCAGTTTTCCTCACAACTGCTTCAGTCCAGTTTTATGCATAACTGTTACAGTACAGCTGATCACATATGCTGAAATACAGTTCCATGGCATCCATCTTCAAACCAGTTTGGACTTAATTGATGCATTCCAGTCCCGCAGACGAATTTAGTTACTGACTCAAGCCGAGACACTAAGGAAACTACACTAGTCATCGTTGTTGGAAAACACCAACATAGCCAATAGGCATCCTAATCACTTCATAAACGAAGTCGCAATAACTTTTCAATATGGTAAGTATACAATTTACATATTTTTTCATCTTTTCATATAATCATGCATATTTTTGTTCAGTGGGACACCTGTAATGTGGCGGGCACTTTCTCATGAGAAGATGCACACATTCTGATTCTGCGTGCATCTGGAATAGTGGGATTGTCCCCCCGCGCGGATTCCAGATAGCAGACACCTTCAAAATCCCATGCGCGAGCAAAATGCAGCAAGGAAGTGTACCCTTGTGCGAGCATTAAGCAGCATGACAATCACTATCTTCTGGGGGCGAGTTGCATATCACTTCAACACGACTGACTATCGCTTGGGGGCAAAATATGTAACACCTCGTGGTCTGAAATGACTCTTTTGGGGAGAGCTGAGTAACACTTCATACACTTGGGGGTGAGTTGCAAAACACCTAAATGCAATGCGGAATTCAGCTTCTGAAAATCGAAACTTTAGGTAACCCAAACTTCTTAATCCTCCAACGAGTTACAGGATTAAGAGGGGGCGAGCATACACCTTAATATTTTCAGTAATGCTTAACTGCTAAAGTTAAGTTGATTGAATTATTGTACTCCAGTTCAAAAGCAACAGCTGCACTCGGTTGGACGCAACTGATGTAGTCCAGTTTTTCTTATGAATTCTGTACTCAGTTGGACGTAACTGATGCAGTCTGGTTGCACTCAGTTGGACGCAACTGATGTTGTCTAGTTTTATTTGTAACTGTTACACCTAGGTTTATCGAACTGTTTAAGTCTAGTCCCTCAGCAGCTGATGCAGTCCAGCGGATCGATGCTGCTGTAGTCCAGCTCTGTTTGTATTCATGCAGTCCAGCTGATCGTAGCTGCTGCAATCGTGTTCGCATCTCCAGCAGTCCAGCTGACCGCAGCTGCTGCAGTGTTGCTCTTCGTTGCTGCAATCCAGCTGATCGCAGCTGTTGTAGTTCAATAATGCACGTCGCTGCTGCAGACTAGCTGATCGAAGATGCTGCAGTCCAGCTTTGTTCGTCGTTCCTGCAGTCCAGCTAACCGCAGCTGCTGCAGTGTTTCTCGTCGTTGCAGCAATCCAGATGATCTCATCTGTTGTAGTTCAATTATGCTCGTCGCTGCTGCAGACTAGCTGATCGAAGATGCTGCAATCTAGCTCTGTTCGTTGTTCCTGTAGTCCATCTAACCGCAGCTGCTGCAGTGTTGCTCGTCGTTGCTTCAATCCAGCTGATAGCAGCTGTTGCAGTTCAATTATTCTCATTGCTGCTACAGACCAGTTGATCTAAGCTGCTGCAATCCATCTCTATTCGTCGTTCCTACAGTCCAGCTGACCGCAGCTGCTGCAATGTTGCTCGTCGTTGCTGCAATCCAGCTGATCGCAGATGTCGCAGTGTAATTTTGTTCGTCGTTGCTGCATTCCAGCTAATCGAAGATGTTGCAATCCATCATAGCTCGTCGCTCTTGCAGTCCAGCTGATCGCAGCTGATGCAATGCTCGATGTTGCTGCATTCCAGCCGATCGAAGCTGCTGCAGTACAGCATAGCTCGTCGCTCATACAGTCTAGCTGATCGTAGCTGCTGCAATGCTCGATGATGCTGCATTCCAGCTGATCGAAGCTGATACAGTCCCGCATAGCTCATCGCTCCTACAGTCCAACTGATCGCAGTAGCTGCAATGCTCGATGTTGCTGCAGACCAGCTGATCGAAGCTTCTTCAAACCATTCTTGCTCATTACTATGGAAGAAATTTTTTTGTGGCCGTCACAGTCAAGTCCTACACAACAACTGTAGTTCAGTTTTACATCAGAAGTTATCACTCACTCACAACACCACCCCACTCAAGCATCACGCTTCCGTTATAGAGAAGTTCAGCCTTCAGTCCCGATTTTGCATACAACAATGGTTCATGCTCAACTATTTCCCGTCGATCTCCCAGCCACAAAAGTTCACCAATCACCTCAACATCAATAATCCACACTTGGGGGCGAGTTTTATCATTGACTAAGGAAAACGAAATTTTCTTAACCCCCAACAAGTTGGAGGTTAAGAGGGGGCGATGTTTGTACCATAAGTAAAAATACCACTTAATGGGCCCAATTGATACTTGAATCATCTTTTGGTCCTCATCCAAGCCCGATAACCCGACAACCAAGGAAGCCCACCATTCTTCCCAGTATTACATAAATTCAATGACCGGTCAACGGTCAAAGTCGATAAACTGTCAAAGTCAACGTTCGGTCAAGGTCAATGGTCAAAGTCAACAGCCAGTCAATAGTCAAAGTCAACCGTCGATCAACTATCGAAGTCAGTCGCCCCTAGCCAATTTTTAGTCTTGTATCCGGCAATGCTGCTAACCAATTCCCAGCCAAAAACTTTTCCGCACTGCCAGCCAGCCAGTCTCTACCCATGCAGTCAGCTGTTTTGTGATAGGCTTATAAAGATACCTACAACTGTAAATACTGCAAGTGCACAGTGTCGACAAGCAACATAGGGCAAGCACAGGTCGAACCACATAGACTTGGAGAGTGTAGAAGTTGATTCTAAATCCTTACTTAGAACTGATTCAGAGGGTAACCAAAAGGGGTTTGCTTTTGTCGATACGACGAGATATTGGCAAAGACTTAAACAGAAAGTAATTTGAATTAAAATATGCAATTAAATCAAGGTGTAAACACTGAGAATATGGATACTAGGGTATTCAAATCCACCACTAACTTATGATATGCATTCAACTTGTAATAATATTCTTGTCTTCACAGCAGATTCAAGTCTACCGTATACCTAAGGTGTTTCTCCAATGGATAATTTAATCACAACTAAAGTATTTCTCCAAAGCATTAACTGTCTAGTTAAAGCACAACTAATCTAAGGATCAATAATATTTTTAAGCATGAGTTGTAGCATAATCAACATAGAGATATTCTAACTACAATGGATACATGGCATACATTGTGAGAGCAAGATGTTGACAAACTTGGATTAAATTATATCTTTAAACAATTCTAAACTTTCAAGAACAATATACAAGATATGAATACATAACAATAAGTTACGGCTTCATTTAAACCCTAGCAAATGAAATTAGAACATGAATAACATTACAACAAAACTGAATTTAAGAAACTAACATGAACAAGCTATTCTTGGATGAGTTTTCAACACAACAACCCTCTCTATTTATACACAAAAATTCTCTCAACACTCGGATTCGAATTTTGGCACTCATCAATTAAACAAAACATGTTTTCTTTAATTGATGGATGAAATGGAATACAATGGGGGTGAGGTGGATGTTTTGGAAAGAATCCAATGGGGGTGAGGTGGATATTTTGGAAAGAATCCAATGGGGGTGAGGTGGAAACGGATTTGGGTCTTGGGTCTTGGATCATGGGTAGTTTAATCCCATGTATTGTAAACAGGTTGCCACTGATGCGCGAGCGGGTTGCAACGCTTCCAACTTTCTGCTCTTTTGTCTTCTCAATTCTTCCAAGCTTTATTTAGTACTTAAAAACACACAATTAATTAATACAAATATTTATTCTTGAAAATGGTAAAAATGCAGAATTTGGGATAATATATGACTTTGAAGCGCGAAAGATGAGTTAAGTGCCAATGAAAAGGTGTATGAATATGCAATATTTGGAACTCATCATTCCGCCAGCAAGTGTCCACCAATACTGCCAGCCATCATTCATCTAGAAATTATTCAAAGAAGCATGGAAACAGTTTCATGCATAATTGAAGATAGAGGCATGCATAACTAATCACAGCAATTTCAGCCATGCAATATTGATTACAGCAGTTTCATACATGCAGAATTAATTCCAGCTGTTTCATACAGAATTTATCGCAAAGGCATAAAATGGCAATTTCATGCAGAATTTATCACAAAGGCATAAAGGGGAAGTTTCATGAAGAATTCATGATGGAAACATAAATGGGCAGTTTCATGCAGAATTCATGATGGAAGCATAAATGGGAAGTTTCATGCCATTTAAGTTAATATTGAAAATTAGATGTCGAACTGTATAAATAGTGAGGAGAAGAAATCATTTAGGGGGTAGCCAATAGGGAGGAAAAATAGAGAATGTAATTTTACTGTCAATGCAAAATCACTCCCCAAGGGGATTCGTCCGTGGACGTAGGAAAATAATGCCGAACCACGTTAAACCTCTGCCTTTCTTTTTGTTCTTCAAATCGACCCCTAACCCTAAAAACACATCAAAATCACCTATTCATTGTGTTTTGTGCCCAAAAGTAATTTTGGGTACAAACAGTAACATATGCTAATAGTGACAGGTAATCGTTGTTGTGCAAGGTAGGCACGTACGGGTAGGTGATTGTTTTTTTTTTTGAAAGGCAAATAAAGCGCCTGGTTTATGGTTTTTGATTTCCTGGATTCATTGGGTTGATAGATAAATGTTAAATTGATGGTTTTGGGTTATTCTTTTTGGAATGAATTATTTAGGAATTGATTCTTTTGGTTATGATTGAAAGTGACACAGATATCCCAGGAAAACCATGGAACCACGTGTTGGTAGATGACATGGGGGTGAAACATAACATGGATATTGGTTTTATCATTCCCATGAAAAAATTGAAAAAAAATAAACCATGTATTTTGTCTAGGTAAGACTTACTCAGTTTCATAGGTCTTCTGATGAAAAGTAAACCTCCCGGGTGAAAGACCGAGTTTTATGAGAAACAAGGCCGTGTGAAGTCCCCAGCCGTTACTGAGATGCTTGATAACCGAGTCGTTGATCCTTGGGTGGATTGTCTGCTTCCATCCTCGGGGAAGTCCCCAGTTATCCCTTGTCGTGTCATGACTGATAATCGAGTTGTCGGGTAACTAATTCAGAGTGGATCGTCTTCCTCTACCATATTGATGTCTGGGTCGAAAAACGAGATCGACGGTCGAAAATTGACATTGTAACCGAAAGATCGAACCTCCCATTGTGGTCGCCAATTATTTATAAGTGAAAATGGTTTCTGTTGATTTCGGTAATTTTGGGTGTGTGGGTGAGAAACAATTTAAACCTTAAACAATGTACTACAAGGGAGTACTTTAGATTCGAGAGATCAATCTATACAAGTCCGGCCTAAACCAAGAAACAGCCGTTCCAGACTTGCTTCGGTCACAAAGTGAAGGAGAATGAGTTGGTTTTGAGGAGGGAAGCAAGGAAAGTGATGAGACTAGAAAGTTGGTTTCTGGAAGAGTAGTTGTGTTACCAAGACTTGTATCAGAAAAGTGGAAAGCTAACGAAAAATGGTAAGCTAGCAAGTATTTCTAAGTGTTGTATATTCCCGAATAAACTTGTTGTTCTGTGGAAATAGGTAAGACCTATTTATACAAGTCGAGGTGAAACGTACTCTGGTCTCGTTAAGGAATGGGGAAGTAAATGGGAGGAGGTGGTAACCTTATGCATGGAATTGATGTTCCATAAAATCATTAACGTATGGAATTCATGTTCCATAAAACCGTTAACATATGGAATTGATGTCCCATGAACGTTTCACCTTTAACTCCCTGTATTTACTAACTGCCTCACCCTTATGACACTCCTTATGATGGGCGTAGTGTACGCCGCACGTTGTAAATCGCCAAACCAATACCCAAAGAGGATCTCCCAGTTTGTGATATGTGTTTGATATCTCGAATGTTTTTTTGGAAAACATATGGCATGTCTTTGTTGCCTAGCAAGTCGATATTGGAGACTTGGTAGCTTGGTGACCTTCGACGATCGAGATTTTGCATCTTAAGAGGAAAGGTAGTTGTTGATCATTGCGTGCTTTCGCTTATTGGTGGCCGCACAGGGAAGGCCAACATGGTGGCGCGGCTGGGTTGGAATAGCATGGTTTGGCATGGGCAAACTTAGGTTTTGGGCCAAGGTTGTCGTGCATCGTCTGGTAACCCTGGATGGCTAGGATTTTCTCCTGGGATTGAAGGACAACCGTTTATTGTTACATGATTTTGTTTTGGTAGCCGCGTAGGGAAGGACAGGGGGTGGCACGACTTAGGTTAGCATGGCATGCCTTGGCGCAATTAGGTTGGCATGGCATGCCTTGGAATGGTTTAGCGTGGCCAAACTAGGTTTTCGAGCCAAAGGTTACCATGTGTCATCTGGTAACCTTGGATGGCTAGGATTTTCTCCTGGAATTGAAGGGGGGCCGTTGATTGTCGCACGCCTTCATTTTGGGTAGCCATGTAGGGAAGGCCAGCAAGGTGGCACGGCTAGGTTAGCATGGCATGACTTGGCGCAGTTAGGTTGGCATGGCATGCCTTGGCGCAGTTAGGTTGGCATGGCATGCCTTGGCGTGGTTTGGGATTGGCATGTGTGGCCAAGGGTTTTCCATGGGTGCATGGAGTGGCTAGCTTTGGCTAGGTGCGGTTTTGGCTTGGCATGTGGGGCCAAGGGGTTTCCATGGGCGCAGGGCGTGGCTAGCTTTGGCTAGGTGCGGTTTTGGCTTGGCATGTGGGGCCAAGGGTTTTCCCTGGGGGCATGGCGTGGCTAGCTTTGGCTAGGAGCGGTTTTGGCTTGGCACGTGGGGCCAAGGGTTTTTCATGGGCGCATGGCATGGCTAGCTTTGGCTAGGTGCGGTTTTGGATTGGCATGTGGGGACAAGGGTTTTCCATGAGCGCATGGCGTGGCGAGCTTTGGCTAGGTACGGTTTTGTCTTGGCATGTGGAGCCAAGGGTTTTCCATGGGCGCATGGCGTGGCTTGCTTTGTCTAGGTGCGTGACCAAGCTAGGGTTTTGGGCCAAAGGTTATTTGGTAACCTTAGACGGTCAGGATTTTCTCCTGGGATTGAAGGGAAACCGTTGATTGTTGCACGCCTTCGTTTTGGTAGCCGCGTAGGGAAGGCCAACATGGTGGCGCAACTAAGTTGTCATGGGGCCATGGCGAGGTGCGTTTGGCAAGGCACGGTAGGTGTGGCTGGAATGGTTTTTCATTGGAACATGGGTGCAGCTAGCATGGTTGGCATGCTTTGGCGCGGTTAGTGTGGCATGCATGGTTTGCCATTGGCACAAAGGTGCGGCTAGCATGGTTGGCATGCTTTCGCGCGGCTGGTGTGGCTGGCATGGTTTGCGATTGGCACAGAGGTGCGACTAGAATGGTTGGCGTGCTTTCGCGTGGTTGGTGTGGATGGCATGGTTTTCCATTGACACATAGGTGCGGCTATCATGGTTGGCATGCTTTGGCCCGGTTGGTATGGCCAGCATGGTTTGCCATTGGCACAGAGGTGCGGCTAGGATGGTTAGCATGCTTTGGCGCAGTTGTTGTGTCTATCATGGTATGCCATTGGCACATAGGTGCGGCTAGCATGGTTGGCATGCTTTAGCGCGGTTGGTGTGAATGGCATGGTGATCCATTGGCATAGAGGTGCGGCTATCATGGTTGGCATGCTTTGGCGCGGTTGGTGTGGCTGACATGGTTTGCCATTGGCACAGAGGTCCGGCTAGCATGGTTGGCATGCTTTGGCGCGTTTGGTGTGGATGGCATTTGGCATGCTTTGGCGCGGTAGGTGTGGCTAGCATGGTTTTCCATTGGCAAAGAGGTGCGGCTAACATGGTTGGCATGTTTTGGCGCGGTTGGTGTGGCTGACATGGTTTTCCATTGGCACAGAGGTGCGGCTAGCATGGTTGGCATGCTTTGGCGCGGTTGGTGTGGCTGGCATGGTTCTCCATTGGCACACGTGGGGATTAGGGTTTGGCTCATAACCCTAATTAACATTGAAAAAGATACCCCGGTAATTATTTGCAGACACATTAAAGATTTCAATAAATGCGCCTAGTAAATGCTTATTACTTAAATGTTGTGACGTCACTGTCTACTAGGGTTTAGGGTTTTATGATTTTAACCCTAGGCTAAAAACCACCATCAACAGTATGTTAACCTCGATATTCTTCAGGGAGAAACTTCAACCACTTTGGAAGATAAAATGGATCACTTTTTGTCTACTGGAAATTCTAATTCTAAGTTTTCAGGTTCTACCGTGTGTCTAGCAGCTTGCATAGATATGGAGTCTAAACCATCTTCTATGTTGACATGTTCTTATTGTACTCTCATGGGTCATGAAATCGCTAGTTATTCCAAGTACAAACATAAGATAAGATATGTCAATAAACTTCAACGAAGAGAAAATCGATTAGCAAACAAGATCAAATTTGTTCAGAAGTCATCTGAGGTATGTAAACTTATTTCTTCTCCGAAGAAGTTAATTTTCAAAGAAAAAATTAGACCACTAGAGAAAAGAATACGTTATAATCAGTCTGTAAAATAGGGTTCTAAGACTTCCGTTCAAGAAGGTTACGGTGGACAAATTATTGTTCACCCCATCACAATTTGATTGTGTTATTTGTGTATCTTGTCTCATGTGCCTGGTTCAAAAGAGACAAGAGTTTACACACTTCAGGCTTTTAGGAAAAGAGAAAAGGATATTTTTTTCGGTTTTTTTCGTTCTCGCCGATTTGGAATTCTTCCATATTTTCATATCTAATTGATATTGGAAGGACTTTCTCTGTTTAATCAATAAAAGAGGGTTAAAATCGATAATTCTGCTTTCTTTAGGGTTTTGAGTTGTGCGTACATGAATCCTTTTTGCTGTATAAAGGTTTCATAACCCTATATTCCTTTTTCCTTCTCTAGAAAACTCTTTTTTTATCACAAGGTAGCTTGTTGAGTCTGATTTATGTATTCCTCCCACAATCTCATACTTGTATGGAGAATCCAAGCATCATGTCTTCTGATGGAAAAGATGTTAATATGATTGTGAAGCCGTCAATCATGAAGGAAAAAGATAAATCTCCTATTCCACCAACTTTGAAAAGAAAAGAAGGAATGTGAGGAAACCAAGAGTTGTTCCTTCAAATCTTCAGAAATTTTCTGGTGTTTTTGAAGAGTTGATTGAAACAAGAAAGGAGATTCATAAAATAAAAGCTATTGTTTTAGGGAATCTCTCAATTCAGAAGTCCCTGGTTCGACATCAGTCTAGAAGGTTTGTTGGAATTGACTCCTTTCTTCATGAACCTTTTGTTCCAATGGCTGTTGACGACAAGGAGTTCGGGGACGATAAAAAAAAATTTAGAGTCCTTAATGTCTAGGAAACTTCTTATGAGAATTTATTCTTGTGTTTTAAGAAGGATAACTAGGGTTTGGAATAACAATTATTGTGAGTACACATAGCTATTGCTAACGATTTTCATCTTGCAATGTTTTTAGATTTATTTATTTAAATTTTAAAGTTTAGTTGGAAGATGACTTTGCAGTAATAATCTTTACGGTTTTATATATTGCAACTTGTTATGGGATATGTGTGTTTGCGTCCGTGAACTATGATTGTCCCATTTATGTCAAAAGTTAAGCCTATTATGTCATTATGAAAATATCGATGGAAGATAGGATGGACTTTTAATTCCAAAGATTAAGTCTATTATATGTCTTTATGCAAATATTAATGAAAAATATAATGAATCTTTAAATATTCCGCAATATTGGTATTTCCTTGATCCACATCTTTGTGTAAATACTGTGCGGCTCCGTAAGTTCTCTTATGTGAGCATTTCCGATTAAATTAATCATGGGTTCTCTTGTGATTAATTTAATTGAAATTTTTGGATATAAATTCATGTTTCATAATTATTTGTTAATGTCCAGAGAAGTCCTTCTTTTCTTGTGAAAGCAAGGTCGCTCTTGTTGTTCTTTCGGGAATGATATTTTATGGGGGAGAGTTCTTAATTGAACTTGTGTTTAATTGCCATATCTTTATGGGGACTACGATTGTGGAATATTGTAGGAGTTTTCTTGTATATCTATTAACTCCTTAACGAATGCATTTAGTTTCGGATATATGATTGCATCTAAACAAATCTAATTTGTATTTTCTCTTTTAGTCATGAAGAATCTCCATGAGAATTTCATTAGGATTCCACTAGTTTTCGTACCTTTGCCAATTTATATTGACAAAAAGGGGGAGATTTAATGTGTATTTCACACTACAAATATATATGGTTTACGAATCATTTTGTAAGGGTGAGTGGTTTTCATGTGAGATGAATTATTGATTAAGTGGGAGTGATACATATCACCATAGTATTGTTGTCAAAGTTGTGATACAATTGGACTTTGATGTTGTGTAATAATACTATGACACTGTATAACAATGATTGAGAGCTACTGTTTTCTCATTGTTATAGCTACGGATCTTCAACAAAAATGATGCTGAGTTGAACATGTTCAGAACCACGGGAGTACTTGGAAGTGACGAAGATTTCGAGTAATGTTGAAGAACCAAGGAGATCAAGCATTTGGATGAGAAGCTACAAAGTTTATTTATTTTGTAATCCATATGTATTGATAGTTTTATCACTAAAATTGACAAAGGGGGAGATTGTTAGAGCACTGCTCGGTCAAACTCGCAAGCGTTGCTATCTCAAACTTGTTTTTCAAGTTTAATTTCCAAAACTATAATTCTTGATTTCTAGTCTACTAATAGATATGTCTCGGATTAGGATAGAAAATGTAGTTGAGCTTTAGACTTCACGGTGTTCATTGATTGAAGGCGAATAACTACTAAGGGGAGCTTTTGGAACTTCATTAACAAAAGGTATGTGGAGACTTGAACTCATCTATCACTCAAAAGTATATTTACTCTATCTCATATTTGAGACAAAAGTGGTATAGCTATATAGACTTCAATTATATACATTTGATATTTCGAGCCGAGTTTAACTTGCTTACATATTTCTCGAAATATGTGTTGGTAAGCTTTCACTTTAACCAAGTTCATCTTATATTCTTGACGAAAGTCAAAAGATGATCATTTGAAAATCGCCTGGTAACATCTTACATGATTTTTGTGAGACAGTCATTTGATGTGGACTCGGAATATATCGTATTGATCATTCGATCACTTATAAATTGCTTTGAAGCTAATAGTTTGTGTGAAATAGCTATTGTCTTCTAAAAATTTTCAATAGTTGAAATGAGAGTTTAAAACAATTAGATATAAGCACAGTATGCGTACTTGCATATGTGTAATCCAAGTCCGGGAACTGTGCTATGCATACAGGTATGCGTACTGATTGGTTTAGTAGAGGTCCGGGAACCAAATACGCATACCGGTATGCGTACTGGCGTGAGGTTTAAGTTCCGGGACTTTACTGAGTTTGGTGGTATGCGTACGAGTTCACGTAATGGCAAACAAAAACTTAGTCCGGTCACTTTGGTATGCATACCCGTTCCCATACTTGAGTTGGTTATGTTCTAAAATCTGTTTTTTCATGAACTAATACATTTATATAATAAGGAATGCAATTTTTTGCAAATGTGGCTATAATGTTCATGAATTGATTCGAGTAAATTAAAATTGATTTTTCTTCAATTAAGTCTTGTATACGTCTATGAGAATATAAACAATTGAACAACTCTAGAACTAGTTTCATTTGAGTCATTTGAACTAATTATGGTTAAGATGAATATGGTTGATATGAAATTGTTCATATGGGTAACTTCAGACAACTATTGTTGAGCCAACAAAGGTGTACACGTTTAGTTACGGTTACCCATATCTAAATGAAGTCATTTTTCATTTATGTGTAATAAGCTAAGTTCGATCTAACGGTTGAAAGATATTAGCTTCAGTATAATGAGGTTTTCATCTAACGGTGAATATTGAATGCTTTGTTACCGAGGTAACATTGATTGCAAATCCTGATTTGAAGACCATATAAGGGAAAACTCTAGCAACTGCGAAACCTAATCCACACACCTCTTGTGTGATACTAGTTGCGACTAGAGTCGATTCTCCTTAACCTTAGGATTTTCCAAAACCCTGTAGGTTAAAGACTTAATGACTTCATTGGGATCGTGAAGCCAGACCCAACTATTTTCTCTGTAGTTGCGTGTTCTGACTTGTTGTTTTCAATCATGATTGAGTATTATCTTCTCTAAGATTGGCTCGAGATTTAATCTCCGATAAGCAAGATAAAAAGTAGTCACAAACATCTTCGTTTCATCGTTTGTGATTCCATAATATCTTGTTTCGTTTCCATACGATTATGATTATTGTGAAGTGATTGATATTTCTAGGTTGTTCTTCGGGAATATAAGTCCGGTATATCAATTGGTTCATGTTCACCTTGATTTATCAAAAGACGGAACAAAACTCATAGGTTTATCTGTGGGAGACAGATTTATCGATACAATAGAATTTTCTATGTGAGACAGATTGGTTTATCAAGTCTTCGAATTTAGGTCGTAGCAACTCTTATTTGTGGGTGAGATCAGCTAAGGGAATCGAGTGAGTAGAGTTCTGCTGGGATTCAGAGACGTAAGGAGCGCAACTGTACCTTGATCAATGTGAGATTGGTTAGGGCTCAACTACATTCCAATTCGAAGTCAACTTGGAGTAGGCTAGTGTCTGTAGCGGCTTAATACCGTGTGGTTTTCAAATCTTGACTAAGTCTCGGGGAGTTTCTTCATTTGCGGTTTCCTCGTTAACAAAATTTATGGTGTTTGTGTTATTTCTTTTCCGCATTATATTTGTTTATATAATTTTAATATCACAGGTTGTGAGTAAATTCAATCAATTGTGAACCTTTGGTTGTTGATTAAATTGATTAACACTTGGATATTGGTTTTTGATATCGTCCAAGTTATTTCTTATATTCAATCGGGCTCGCAAATTTATATTTGTTTAATTGCAGATTGAATTGAGAAATAGAGATATAACTCTTGATATACTTTTCTTAAGATTGAGTCTAACTGTCTAGTTGATTCTCTTGAAAGTATATTGGAGTTAGTCCATACAGATTTCTAAGCGAAATATTGGGTGTGGTTGTTGTACCCCCGTTTTTTTAGGACCTATGATTAATTTAACCGGAAATGCTCAACATAAGAAAACTTACGGAGAAATACAATACTTTCACATAGAAGTGGATCAGGGAAAGATCAATATTGCGGAATATGCAAAGATTCATTATACTTTTCATCAATATCTGCATAATGACACAATAGACTTAATTTTTGACATCAAAAGTTCATTCTATTTTCCATCAATATTTGCATACTGACATAATAGTCTTAACTTTTGACATATATGGGACAATCATAGTTCACGGACGCAAACACACATATCCCATAATATTATTTGCAATATGTAAAACCAATAAAGATTAATACTGCAAAATCATCTTCCAAATAAACTTTAGAATTTAAATAAATAAATCTAAAAACATTGCAAGATGAAAATCGTTGGCAATAGCAATATGTAATCACAATATAGGTTATTCCAAACCCTAGTTATCCTTCTCAAAAACAAGAATAAATTCTCATAAGAAGTTTCCTAGGCAAAAAGACAAGAGATAGAGAAACTAATCATCATCTTCGTCATCGGAATCCATCCAAGAAACTTGAACTTTATCCATTTCTTCCTTGATTTCGGGAAACTTTGTAGAAATCACAAGAATTTTTTCTTGCACACATTTTATCTTGGAATTGATCGTACGCACATCCTTATGAATTTGATGAAGAAGACTCAAGGTGGTAGGATCACAACAACCGTCAAGGGAATCACATCTTTGTCTTTTGCAAGCATTCTCCTTCATACGTCTGAAAGTACAAGGACGAACGAGTTTGGGAGTTCCAATAGAGTTGCCAATAGGAGTAATAGTATATGATCGACAAATTTGCTCAATTAAACAAGGAAAGCCCAACTTCTTCTTAGGTGACATTATTGAGAATATTTGAAGAATGATGAATCCACAAATATCAAGACTTTGAGAACCCAATTCAAGAAAATAGACTAACTCCGCAAACTCATGACTCCACTGAGAGTTCTCAATTGTGGAGGGACAAAAATTATATATACAAAGTTTTTCAAAAGACATCAAAACAAGACTAAGATAATGAGTAAGAAATTTCCTTTCAATCTAAAAAGGCGAGGGTACCCCAATATACCCCAAGCTAAAACTTTTCCTTCCTATAAGTCCTTTCTCCGAAAGTGATTGTCTATGGACTAAGTCTAGACAATGCAAATAATCGGTTCACACTTCATGTGATTGTCTACGGATACAAGATCGAGACAATACAACAACGAAGTATGTTTACTTGATACAAAGGTTCGGACTTAACCAAACTCAATAGGATTCACGTATCAAGTAAATAGGAATTAACGTTTGTTCAATTTACTTTAATTATAATAAAACAATTATAATGCGTAAATATAAATTAAATGACACATCAAGATTTTGTTAATGAGGAAACCGCAAATATAGAAAAACCCCGGGACCTTGTCCAGAATTGAATACTCTCAGGATTAAGCCGCTATACAAAATAAAACAACTTTGTATAGTTGAGACCAAGCAACTAAACCTATAGTTTACCTAGTTTTGTCTGTATTCCCACGCCTCCAACCTGTAAACAAGTCACGTACTTTGGCCAATTCTTTTGGTTTGTATTCCAAACAGTAAAAGAACAACAAATCTGTTTGGTATCAACTCTCTTCAACCAAGTGATATGAGTTTCACAAAGGCTCTTCTGTTTATCTTAACATAAACTCCTTTGCCAGGTTCCAAGATCTATCTTATATTGAATCACCAAAAGGTAATCGTTAAGATTAAGCCAACAACACTCTTAATCCAAAGAATTGTGTTGATGCCGATCTTCTCAATTAATCAATCCAATCTACCACAAGGATAAACTGATTATTAATTGGATCCACTTTTACCAAAATAAGTATTGTGCACACCAAAGATTATAAAACCAAGTTTAAAATCTTCTATCTCTTTTTTGTCTTCCAATCTTCTTAGATCTTCAATAAACACCTTCACACAACAGAATGAATCACTTGTGATCAATGACGCACAGAATGAAGTCTGTTAACAATGGATTATCACAAGATCGTCTTTAGATCTAACAATAGTCTAAAGAGCTTAAACTTATATAAACTAAGGAATGCATATTTTCAAACCGCGGCTATAAAGTTCATGAATCGATTCGAGTGAATCGAAATCGTTTTTGCTTCGATTGTGTCTTGTATACTTCTATGAGATCTAAGCAATTGAACAACTCTCTAACTAGTTCTTTTGAGTCATTTGAACTAGTTATGGTGAAGATGAATATGGTTGATATGAAAGTGCTCATATGGCTAACCATTGGTTAACTACTTTTGAACCAACTAGGTGTACACGTTTAGGTATGGTTACACAAACCTAAATTAACGTGCATTTCATTTATGTATAACAAGCTATGTTCGATCTAACAGTTGAAAGATATTACCTTGAATCTAATATGGTTTTCATCTAAAGGTGAGTGTTGAATTCTTTGTTACCAATGTAACTTAGATTGGAAACCCTGATTTGGAGACTATATAAAGGAGAACTCTAGCAAATGGGAAACCTAATCCCTACACCTCCTGTGTGATACTAGTTGTATAAGCTAGAGTTGATTCTCCTTTAACCTTAGGTTGACATGAAGACTTCATTGGGATTGTGAAGCCAGACCCAACTATTTTCTCTGTAGTTACGTGATATGATCTTGGTGTTTCTATCGTGATTGAGTGCAATCATAAGATTGGCTTGAGATTAATTTCTCCAATAGGCAAGATAGAAATATAGTCACAAATATCTTCATCTCATCGTTTGTGATTCCGAAATATCTTGTTTCGCTAGTCGATTAAGATTATTGTGAGGTCATTGATAATTCTAGGTTGTTCTTCATGAATATAAGTCTGGGTTATCGATTGGAAACTGTTCACCTTGATTTACCAAAAGACATAACAAAACTCGTAGGTATTTCTGTGGAAGACAGTGTGATACAAATTTGTTTATTAAAGTCTTCGACTTTGGGTCATAGCAACTCTTAGTTGTGGGTAGGATCATCAAAGGGAATCAAGTGTGTAGTATCATATTGGGATCAGAGACGTAAGGAGCGCAACTGTACCTTGGATTAGTGTGAGATTGATTGGGGTTCAACTATAGTCCATGCTGAAGTTAGTTTGTAATAGGATAGTGTCTGTAGCGGCTTAATACAGTGTTTGTTCAATCTGGACTAGGTCCCGCATTTGCGGTTTCCTCGTTAACAAAAATTCTGGTGTCTGTGTTATTTCTTTTTCGCATTATATTTTTTTATATAATTGAAATATCACAGGTTGTGCGTTGAATCAATCAATTGGTAAATCCGACCTTTGGTTGTTGATTGAAATTGATTGATACTTGAACATTGTTCTTTGGTATCGTTCAAGTTAATTTCTCTTGTATTCAATTAGACTCGCGGATTTCTATTTGCTTGAGTAAGTATTGAATCGAGAAATTGAGATATAACTCCTTGATATACTTTTTTTTAAGATTGAGTCTGACTGTCTAGTTGATTCTCTTAATAGTATATTGGAGTTAGTCCATATAGATTGCTAAGTGAATTATTGGGTAAGGTTGTTGTACCCCCACTTTTTCAATTGGTACCAGAGTAGCCAAACACGTTTAAAGACCTCATAAGTCTGTGTTTGTAGTGATCTGACTCTATGGACAAAAATTCTATCTCCATAAACGTACCACTAGTCTTCGATGGCTCAAACTACTTGTTGTGGAAAATCGTTATTCGTTCTTTTCTTCAAGCTCATGATTTTGAAACTTGGGTATGTGTTGTTAATGGGTATGATCCTTCGGTTAATACAGAAGGCAATGTATCTATACAGAAGGATATTGGTAGATATAGTCCAGAAGAAATCCTTCTTGCAAAGAAAAAATCTGACTGCTTTAATGCTGTCATACATGCCATTACCCCATATCTTCATCATCACGTGACTACATGCACAAAGTCTAAAGATGCCTGGGATACCTTAGAAACCGTATTTGAAGGGAATACTAAGAAGCATGCCATCTTTGAAGGATATAATCTCGCAACGCTTTCCAGAAATACTCTAGTTGGGAAGTTAAAGATCTTTGATCATGAGCATACATACAAATTTGGAAAGGATGTTGCTTTCAAAGCATAAAAGAACACTAAATTACTTGACAAGTCAGTCTCGTTGATCATAAGACATCTTAGGGATCTTCTTTTGAAAAGAAGTAAATAGTTCTCCAGAGATAAATCCAGGTCATCAGATAAACCCCGTAATCGTGTTCCTCCTAAAAATAGGGATAATGATGAAACTGATGATGAGGATATGCCTCAGTGCTTTAAGTGTAAAGGTTTTGGTCATTATACAAATGAGTGTCCAAATCGAAAGAAATACACTGGGAACAAAGGTCTTACTGAAACTCTTGATAAAATATATGACAACTATGATTCTAATGAAGACAAAAAATCAAGAGTTGCATTTTTTTGTAAAAATATTGATTTTGATAATTGTAGCAATATATATATCAACCTTGATATTCTTTCAGAAGAAAACTCAACCAATCTGGAAGAAAAAATTGACCTTTCCGTTATAAACTCTATGTCTAATTTTTCAGGTTCTACTTTGTGTCTAGCCGTTTGCACATCTCGAATGCCTGAATCATATTCCAGGTTGACATGCTCATATTGTTCGCTCAAGGGTCATGAACTTTCAAAGTGTTACAAGTACAAACACAAATTGAGATATGTCAACAAACTTCAACGAAGACAAAATCAATTAGCAAACAAGCTTAAACTTGTTCAAAAGACCGCAGAGGTATGTAAGATTTTACCTTTGTCAAAGAAGTTAGTTTCCAAGGATAAGACAAGACCATTGGAAAGAAAGTTATGGTCTAGACACTATGAGAAACAGGGTTCTATGAATTCTGATCGAAAAGGATATGGTATACATATTATTGTTCACCCCAGCACAAATTAAATTATGTTGGTTAGTGCATCCTGTCTCATGTGCCTGATCAAAAGAGACAAGATTTTGCACACCTCAGGCTTTAAGCAAAAGAAGAAAAAAAATCTTTAGTTGTTTTGATTTTTTTTTTTTTTTTTTTGCTCTGAGAGCATTGTAAAGTCTGGAATTCATGCCACTTTTCATATCTAATTGATATTGGAAAGGACTTCCCTGATTAATCAATAAAATAGGGTAAAAATTGACAATTCTGTCTTTTATAGGGTTGGGAGTTGTGTGTACATGAACCTGTGTGTTTAAAGGTTTCGTAACCCTACATATCTTTTCCTTCCCTGAAACTCTTTTAAACCAAAGACTGCTTGTTGAGATTTTTGTGACTTCCTCTCATAAACCCATCATATGGATACTCCAAGCATCATGTCTTCTGATGGAAAATATGTTAATATGATTGTTAAGCCATCATATGGGTGGGACTTGGGTTGGGTTGACCCACCCAACCCATACCCAACCCGATCATTGGGCGAGCATAGGCAACCTATTTCAAAACTTTGGGCAAGTTTGGGCAAAACATTTACAAACCCGAGTTAAATTTGGGCAGGCATGGGCACAAATATTTCTAACCCAAGCAATCCGCCCAACCCGAAGAACAATGATATAGTTTTATAAAATTACTTTTATAATTGGTATCATTATCTATTTTTAGTTATTATCTTCTAATATTATTATTTTTCATGATGAGCTTCATTTGAACAACAATATCTCATTAAATATTTAATATGAAAAAAAAAATTATGTTATTGTAAAATCTTCAGTTATTTGGAAATTTAAGATAAATGGAGCAATTAAATTTTATTATTACTAAATTTTATTATTATCATATTATCAAACTCGTATGTCTAGCGAAACTTGGGCCAAACCGAGGAACATAACTTGGGCGGACTTGGGCAGTACCTCCACGAGTTTAATGGGAAATCTGGGCGAGGAATTCCTAGCTCGGGCCTGCCTCGGATAAGACTTCTAACCTGCCCAACCAACCCAAGTCCCACCCCTAGCCATCAATCATGAAGGAAAAACAAAAATCTCTAATATCTCCAACTTTTAAAAGAAAAATAAGGAATGTGAGGAAGCCAAGGGCCGTTCCTTCAAATTCTCAGAACTTTTCTGATGTTCTTGAAGAGTTGAAGGACATAAGAAAAGAGATTCATCAAATAAAGGCTTTTGTTTTGAGAACTCTTGAGATTCAAAAGGCCGTGGTTCAACATCTTCAGCCTAGAAGGTTTGTTGGAATTAACTCCTTTATCCACAAACCAAATGTTCATATGGTTGTTGACGACAAGGAGTTCGGGGACGATAAAGAATTTTTCAAGAATCTTAATGTCTAGGAAACTTCTTATGGGAATTTATTCTTGTGTTTTTAAGAAGGATAACTAGAGTTTGGAATAGCCGTTTTGTGATTACATATAGCTATGTCCAACGATTTTCATCTTCAATGTTTTTAGATTTATTTATTTAAATTCTAAAGTTTGTTTGGAAGATGATTTTGCAGTATTAATCTTTATGGTTTTATATATTGCAATTTTTTATGGGATATGTGTGTTTGCGTCCGTGAACTATGATTGTCTCATACGTGGTCAAAAGTTAAGTCCTTATTGATAAAAGATTGAATGAACTTTTGACAAACAAAAGTTAAGCCTTTTATGTCATTATGCAAATATTGAGGGAAGAAAGGATGAGCTTTTGTTTACAAATATTAAGTCTATTGTATGTCATTGTACAAATAGTGATGAAAGATAGAATGAATCTTTGTTTATTCCGCAGTATTGATCTTCCCTGATCCATATTTTTTTTTATGTATATACTGTGTGGCTCCGTAAGTGATCTTATGTTGAGCATTTCTGATTGAATTAATCATGGGTTCTCTTGTGGTTAATTTAATTGAGTATTTTTGATACAAATTCATATTCTTATATGATTTGTTTTTGTCCAAAGAAATCCTTCTTTTCTTGTGAATGTAATGTCGCTCTTGTTGTTCTCTCGGGAATGACATTTTATGGGGGAGAGTTCTTAATTGAACTTGTGCTTAATTGCCAAATCTTTGTGGGGAGTGCGGCTGTGAAATATTATAGGGTTTATCTTGAATCTTTATAAACTCCTTGATGAATGTATTTAATTTCGGCTATATGATTGCATCTAAAAAGTTGATATGTGCTTTCTTTTGGTCATGCAATTTCTCTATGGAAATTTCATTAGGATCCCACTAGTTTTCGTACCTTTGCCAATTTTATTGACAAAAGGGGGAGAATTAATGTGTAGTTCACACTATAACTACATATGGTTTTCGCATCATTATGTAAGGGGGAGTGGTTTCCATGTGATATGGAGTATTGACTAATTAAGGGGGAGTGATACATATCACCATAGTATTATTGTCGAAGTTGTGATACAATTGTACTTTGATGCCGCATAATGATACTATGACACTGTGTAACAATAATTGAGAGCTTTTATTTTCTCATTGTTATGGCTACGGATCTTCAACAACGATGATGCTGCATTGAATATCTTTGGAATCATTGGAGTACTTGGAAGTGACAAAGATTTCAAGTAATGTTGAATAACCAAGGAGATCATGCATGTAGAAGAGAAGCTGCAAAGTTTATTTATTTTATATTCCATATATGTATTGATAGTTTTATCACTAAAATTGACAAAGGGTGTGATTGTTAGAGCACTGCTCGGGAGAACTCGCAAGCGTTGATATCTCAAGCTTGTTTGTCAAGTTTAGTTGCCAAAACTATAAGTTTTGATTTCTAGTATACTTATAGCTAAGTCTCGGACTAGGATAGAAAGTGTAGTTGAGCTCTATACTCCATGTCATTCATCCTATAAAGTCGAAGAACTACCCAAGGAACTGGTCGAACTTCATCGACTAAAAGGTATGTGGAGACTTGAACTTATCTACCACTCAAAAGTCTATCTACTCTATCTATCTTGAGACAAAAGTCGTATTGCTATATAGTCAAAGTTCTTCTTGCCATTAAAGTTGATGTCTAAAGTATGATGTTCCCATGGAAATTGGTTGATGCTATGGTACCTACATTGTATTGCTTGTACCAATACCAGTAAGAAGATTCATTCCCAACTCTTTGGCTAGAATTATATCTTAGCTTCATCCCATATTCAGTTAATACCTGTACTTTGGTGTTATTACTACTGGGGGGAAAATACATCTTTGTTTCATGATATATATGTCCCTTTTCACATGCTTTATGTGAGTCACTATGTCTAACCCCCATTATTTCGGGGTTCTTTCCATTTTCAATTTTGCTACATTTAGCTTAATTTGAGAAATTTCTTTATCTCAATATGCCAAGAAAATCTCACTATTGATGTCAACCAATTACTTAAGGTTGAATATATTACTAAAGAAAGTTCTCTTGTTGTCATACTTCAACATATACTAGTTCGTTAATATCATGGATGAAGTAGAGAAATGGAAATTTTCTGACTCATATCATTTTTTACTTTATTTTTTTGTGAGTTCTTCCACAAAAATTGGAATACATGTGATTTTATTTGAACGTATCTTTTGAAACTATTGACAGATTAATAGTCGATTAAGTGGAGTACATTCCACGAAACATTCAAATTTTGGGAAGAAAATATCAAATATACAATAATGGTGCTTAAGTACTTCTAAACCCCATATGAATACATTGGAATAGAGTTGGAACAACGAATTGAATTAAAGACATAATTCAACTATAACCAGTATCATATTCAATAAAACAAAATAGCATTACGACCAAAATTCTTAAAGAACGAGATCAACAATCATAATTTAAATTGACCGTTTATATGATATAGACTTATCTTAAAAGTGTATATATATATATATATATAACTAGGGATATTCTAAGCACCGTATCAGTTATAGTTACATACCTTGTGTTTTGGTTCCCACTGTATATAAACAAAACCGGAACAGCCTTAGTCATGCACATCCCGAAACCGGAACTGGACATGACCGACCGCACATGCTGGGCCAGGGAGACTGAACCGAGTTGGATGGACCAGGGAGATCGAACCGGGTTGGCTGGACCAGACATGCGTTTTCTCTTCCGCAAATTCCCTTTCTTCTGGGAAACCAAACAGACGGGCTCTCACTAGAAGAGTTTCCTTCACAGGTTAGGACATATATGGACGAATGAGTGTCTATGCACTACAACCAATCAATTAGCATCGGAACAGGACTCGAACATCTTCTGTTTCTGCCCGACCCACCAATCAGCATCATCTCCTCCCACAACAGCAAATGACAAAAACACCAGAAAGAAAAAATAAAAAAGAAACAGGGGAATCAACATATCATCAATCTCATGCTTCAAAAAAAAAAAAATCATCAATCTAATAAGGTGAATCAACACAAATTTTGTCTATTATGGGTATGTAGAATCCCCATGAATCTAAACATCTACTCAAAACTATCTGTGAAACATCGTTAAGAAATAAACTTTTTCTCTTAATAAATCCAAAATTTCATCATTATCGTTTTTTTTTAATTTAATAATCCGTTGGACTAAGAAAATGTGCAGAATACATATAAAGAAGAACAGCCATGACAACGGTGATTTCCACGTACATATAAAGACAAGATCTAATGGAAATCGACTTGATTTTTATTTTATTTTGGTAGAAAAGAAATTAGAAATCATTTAGGAATACCTCATATACGTAATCCGAGATCTTTCAACGACTTGATGATAAAAAAAAATGAGTCGCAGCTCTTGGGTTAAAGCTAGTGCTTGATAACGTGTTTTAGGAGAATTGTGGATGAAATAGGGAAAGATAAGAGGAAGGAGAAAAACAATATTATTAGGAGAGTAGTATAGAATCATTACATAGTTTCCCTTATATACAGCCCTAGGAATCCATTTGGACCGCATATCCATGGGCATTAACCCTGCAATACCAACATATTTTTTACGGAAATAAAAGGAAAAAAATAAATACAGTAGAACCTCTGTAAAATAATAATCTCGCTAAAATAATAAAATTTCTTAGTCCCTTCTTGGGCCTATAGTGCTAAAATAATAATTTCGATAATATGATAATTTAATGGGAAAAATATCGTTTGGTCCTTTTTTAGGTGGGTCCATGTCTGTTTAGTCCTTTGGTCAAACGACTTTACTGTTTTTGTCCATAATTATTAAAATTTTCTATAGTACCCTTTCTCTCTATTATTTTTTCTCTCACGTGAATGATTTCTCTCTCTTGTTTATTTTATCTACTAATTTCTCTCTCCTTCTAACCTTAATATTTAAAAGTTTAAAATTAAATATCTCAAAATATATGTCAAAAATTAATAAATTTTATATATTCGGAAAGCCCTCGACGATAGCTTTCCAACGAGTACCATTGTCGCTATGTTTCGGAGCTTTTAATTTTTTCGGTATAATAGTAGTTCATTCCGAGAATGAACACTATTTTGTAATATGGTAGTTCATTCTAGTTCTAGAATGAAGTTCATTTAGTAGAATGAACTCGTATACACTAAGCAATTTATTTTGTAGAATAAACTCATAGTAATTGTTCAATTTGAAGAATGAAGTGGTAAGTTCAATGATAGTTCATATTAAAGAATGAACTCGTGATAGATGTTCTTAATTTCGAATGAACTCATAATAGTTGTTCATATTGTAAAATGAACTTGTAATAGTAATTAAAAATGGTAGTTCATATTGTAGAATGAACTCGTAATAGTTGTTCATTATGGTAGTTCATTTTATAAAATGAACTCGTAAACGATAATTCATATTGTAGAGTGAACCCGTGATAGGTGTTCATATTGTAGAATGAACCCGTGATAGGTGTTCATATTGTATAATGAACTCGTAATAATAGTTCATTATACCACTTCATTTTGTAGAATGAAGTCGTATGATAGTTCATTTTGTAGAATGAACTCGTATAATAGTTCATTTTATAGCTAAAAAATAAGGCAAAAATTAAAAGCTCCGAAACATAGCGACAATGGTACTCGTTGGAAAGCTATCGTCGAGGGATTTCCGAATATATAAAATTTATCATTTTTAGACATATGGTTCAAAAGATATTTAAGTTTTAAGTTTTATTTATTTATTTTTATTAAGAGAGAAAACAAAAAGGACTATGACATCACCTTAGGACCAAATCATTATTTTCTAGGACCAAACAATAATATAAGGGTATTTCTGCCACTACAAGATGACATTTACATCATCCATGACATCACCCTAGGACCAAATGATAATTTTTAGGACCAAATGATAATTTATATTATCAAATAGGACCAAACAGACATTTGACTGGGTCAAATGAACTAGACTCTCTCTAATATATTATCCCGAGGACCTAATGGTATTTCCTACTAATTTAATACGTTTCAAAAATCTCCCTTAAGTATTTATAGGTCCCAAATATTATATAAATTAATAATTACTAAAAAGACAAATTTTTTTTATACGTATCAAGTTTTAGGAAAATATGGATTAATAGTTGCTTGTTTTTCTTTGAAGTTCAATTCTAATTGTATTTCATCCCTAATAGTTCGTAATGCACTCATAAGACCCAGGATTGCATTATCATATTGCAACAAATTATATTCCAATGAATGAATATCTAGTTTTCTGTAGCCAATAATGAATAGTAGAATACTTCAAATTCCAAATCGTTCAAATTAAATGTGTTAAATTCAATTTGTTGATGTTATCAATAGGAAATATTCTCTAAATTAATATATTATTAATTTATCTTTAAAATAATAAATTATTAATTTATCGATAATTTAATATCTCTTTAAATTAATAAAATTTAGTAGTCCCAATGATATTAAACTATAGAGGTTTAACTGTAAATCTGCACATATTCTCCACCTATTCAATGTATTTGCCCCGCCACACTAAATCAAAAATACATCGCCAAGGGGCGGGACGAAGCCCCCGACTCACCAAATAAAAATGTATCGCCACGGGGCGTGGCGAAGTCCCATGCACACTAAATCAAAAATGCATCATCATGGGGGGGGCGAAGCCCCGCGACTCACCAAATCAAAAATGCATCGCCACGGGGCGTAGCCAAGCTCCGCGCACATAAAATCAAAAATACATCGCCACGGAGCAGGGCAAAGGCCCGCGCACACCAAATCAAAAATGCATTTCCACGAGTCGGATAAAATCCCCACACACCCCAAGTTAAAAGAAAAAATATGTTCGTTGCGTAGCACGGGCACAAATCTAGTTTGATTAATTAAATTACGGATTTGAATAAAGTTTAAATTTTGGATGATGTCTTAGTGATGGGATTTTGTTCGTCTTTCTGAGATCGGTGTTTTTACATGTTTTTTATAGTGATGCATACGGAAGATGTCTCAGTGATGGGATTTCAGTACGTAAGGTAAAGTAACGGAGTAGTCCGGATTCATGATTATGGTTCGGGTCTGAGTTGATCTGGATACGACCCGTGTACGAAGATGCTATTATCCTCTTCACTTGTTGTTTTTCTACTGCAACTGTTTAGAGTCAATCATTTGTTCGATCTAATGATTTTCTATAGTAAGTTTGAATTGGAAATTTGTTTACATGAGTCTAGACAAAGGGATTTGTAGATCAATTTGTTTAGAGAAACATTTAGTGGATTAGTTCGTAAGAAATAAAATCTCACAACAATTATGAAGATCCAAACAGGGTTTCTGTGGATCTTACAAAAACTTTTCAAGAAGCACCTTCAGTAACAATTTATGATGATCAAAGTTATGACTCTTGGAAGTTCTCTTTAATTGGTCGTTTAGACTTACTTCGACTCAAATTTGTTGATGCTGCTGCTACCTTAAGAAGTTCATGGAAATTAGTAGGTCAATGTCAACTTATTCCTATAGGAAAATGTTTTTTCATCATCAAACTGGATAATATGAGTGATAAACAGTATATTAAAGCTGGTAGATGGGAAGTAAATAATCAAGTTCTTCGAATTAGAAATTGGGTACCTAATTTTAGACCTGAGAATCAAAGAACATCTACAATGATGTTGTGGGTGAATTTTCCTGGTCTCGGTTTAGAATATTGGGATGAGAATACAATATTCAAAATTAGTAGAGCTATTGGTACACCAATTAAGGTTGATGAATCAACTCTCAAATATGAAAGGTGGTATTCTACAAAGGTGCTTATTGATGTTGATTTAGCAAAGATAATTCCCAGTAAGTTATGGATAATATCAAAGGAGGATTTATGCAAAGTGTCTTGCTTCCTCAACTGCCAAAATTCTGTGGACACTACAAAATTATTGGACATCTACAACCTGAATGCAGGTTTAAGCAAAGGAATGATGAAAGAAAAACTCCTAAATCAACTCCCAAGCAAGGGAATGATGAGAGGGTGCAGGATAAGCCAAAGGAGGTTACAATACCATTTGATATATGCAATACTTCAGCTCCACCAATACAGGTTAACAAAGAAATTGTGAATCCAAAGGAGGTGACAGTACCATTTGATATGTGCAATACTCCAGCCCCACCAATACAGGTTTAACAAATAATTTGTGAATCCTAATATTGGAAATACTAACTTTAATACTGGAAGGTTTGGACCTTTGTTGGGAGTAATAGAAGAAATCACAGAAGATGAATTAATTAAGGAGCTTATGACTGATCCACTTGACTCAGCAACATTAGCTCAAATAGCAGAAGGAAACTCTGTTGATAAAAGTGTGGTGCAATTTGTGAATGGTTTAAATGGCTCAGTTTCAGCTACAAAAATCCCAGTTACTTCATGGTCTAGAATCATACAAAAGCCATCTACAACTAAAGATCAAGCTTCTACTAGCAACAATGAGGTTTTACCTACAACACCTGAAAAGGTAATATATCAAAACACAAATAAATACAAATTTTGGAAAACTCAAGGAAATGGAGGTACAAGAAACCTCCAACCTAAACATTGAAAGTTATATTTTGGAATTTAAGGGGCCTTAGGAGAAATAGGGCTCAAAATAAGTTGACTGTAGTTAATCAATTTAATCCTTCTTCACTTTTTGTAGCTGAACCTAAAGTAGTTTGTAGTGCTTCATTTTGTAATAAGTTGAACTTACCAGGAATGCAATCAATGATAATTCATAACTCTGTTCTTAATAAAAAGGGAAATCTTTGGGCATTTTGGAATAAAGCTTTACCAACTCCATCTGTGATTTCTATGTCAATTCAGATGATTACTGTCAGTGTTGGAGATACTTTAATTTCTGGTGTTCATGCTCATGTTGGAATAGTTTAAAGAAGAATTTTATGGATTGGAGGCACTAAGTGAATTAAAGAATCAATGGTTAGTAATTGGAGATTTTAATGTTATTGTTTAATTGGAAGAAAAGGTGGGAGGAAGGAGTCCAAATAGGAGAAGCATGCTTGACTTCTATGAATTCTTAGACACCTGTGAATTGATTCATGCTCCTCATACTGGGTTGCAGTTTTCTTGGTCTAACTGTCAGCAAGGTGAGAAAAGAATTTTGTGTGCACTTGACAGAGCAGTTGTTAATCATTTATGGGCACAGAAATATGGTGATTGGAGTTATAAAATAGGTGTAAGAATTTCCTCTGACCATGCACCTTAATTAGGTGGATGCCTACACATTCCAAATCCCAAGAATGCACCTAGTAAATTTCAGAAAATGTGGTTATCTCATCTAGGATTTATGAAAGTTGTGGAATCAAGTTGGTCTGAAGAACTAAGTGGCAATCCAGCCTTTATCTTTCAAAGTTAAAAATATTGAAGAAAGTTTCAAATTATTGGAATTGGAATGTTTTTGGTGATGTTAATGTCAAGATAAAAGAAGCAGAAAAAGTTGTTCAGAAGGCAATGAATATTTCTGATAACAATCCTTTTGATGTGGCAGCTCTAACAATTTGGTTGAAGCATAAAATATTTATAACTTTAGAGAAGTTCAATTACACACTTTGTAGTACCAGAATATCGCTACAAATCTTTTCCCGCAATATTAACAACATTTCTGCGAGAAGCCCAAACGTTTCTACAAGTATTAACGACACTTTGACGAGAGTTTCGCAAGGTTCTTCAACAGAATTTGGCGTGTGTCACAAAAGAGTGATGTAACGATTAATGATTAAAGATATATGAAGAATAAGTCTGTTTCACGATGGTCATAAAGTTGGCGATGGTGAAGACTGAAGTTATAGCGATGAAATCGCAAAGTAGATCCAAATTAGGGGGAAATCTTATCTGTCTCCCACTATGTAAATCCCTATATAAAGGGCACGATAGATCCAGAAAAGGGAGATGCATTTTTCAGAGCTGAGAGAATTTTGAGGAGAGAGAAACTCTAGAAAGAAAGTTGTAATTCTGAGTTTTGATCTTTCTTGTAAATCTTCCTGAAAGTGAATTAATAAAAGTGTTGTTGTTCATCCAAAATTATGTCTTAGTTTTCATAGATTCTTGACAAGGATGTAGTGTAGGAAATCCTGCAACTACACACTTTATTAAAGAAAAAGTCAAGATTGAATTGGGTAAAGGAGGGTGCTGCTAACACTGCTTTTCTTCATGCCAATGTGAAAGTAAGGAAGACAAGAAACCTTATCAGTGAACTAGAAATGGGGGATGGAAATGTTATAACTGATCAAAGTGAAATTGCAGATGAACTTGTGAAATATTTTAAGAAGAAGTTTGAATTTCAAGATGTTTCAATTGAAGAATCCTTACTGGAAAACATCCCTGAAGTTATATCTAGTGATGATCAAATAATGTTGGACAAAATGGTTGAGGAAGAAGAAATTAAAGATACTATTTTTAGCATTGATCCTGATAGTTCACCAGGCCCAGATGGTTTCTCTGGTATTCTCTACAAAGCCTGTTGGCACATAATAAAAGAAGATGTAGTGCAAGTTGTTTAATATTGCTGGTCAAGGAAATTCATTCCCAAAGGGCTCAATTCTAATTTCATAGTCTTGATACCAAAAGTTGAAGGTGCTAAAAATCCTAATCAGTTTAGGCCTATTGGTCTAAGTAATGTCAGCTTCAAGATCTTTACGAAGTTAATAACTAACATAATGAGTGGTTTAATGGAAAAAATTATATCTCCTTAGCAAGTTGCATAGTCAAAGGAAGATGCATTCAAGAACAAATTCTTCTTGCTTCTGAAATGGTGAATGAGATGAAAAAGAAAAGAAGGTGTGGAAATGTTGGAATCAAGCTAGACATATATCAAGCTTATGACTCAGTGAGTTGGAATTTTCTTTTCCAAGTTTTGCAGAAATTTGATTTTTCCAAAGATTGGTGTGAATGGATTCATGTGTTGTTTAAATCTGCTAAAATATCTGTTATGTTAAATGGTGGTCCAAGTGGCTTCTTTTAGGTGGGTAGGGGATTAAGACAAGGGGACCCATTGTCTCCCATCTTATTTATCATAATGGAGGAAATTCTTAGTAGAAGTATAACTAAAATGGTGCATTGTGGTGAGATCAGCCCAATGGTGACAAGGGGAGGTATTCATCCAACTCATTTAATGTTTGATGTTTTTATTTTCTTAAATGGAGCAAAGAAAAGTGTTACAAATATTCTAAAGCTTCTTGAAGACTATCAAAAAAACTTACCATTAATTCCCATATCAGAAACATTAGAATCCAATAAAAGTTAATTAGTAACATTTGCGCTCTAAACTGAATCTTCCCTCGGTTACGATATACAAAAGAATTCCCAATAATACCACAATTATAAACCCTTAGATGTCTTTTTGTTGCTCTCAATGATTGTTGATCCCACTTAAGTTGCAAATCAAACTGAAACCGAATCCTACATAAATCACATGTATGAACACATCTAGAATCTACTTCAGCCGTCCATTGAGCTCCAGTCTCTGCTAGGTTTTCCACCGAAAAAGAAGAAGAAAACGAGGGAGATCGGAGAGGAAGAAAGGCATAAAGATTCAAAACTAGTCAGGAAAAACCTAAACCAGGTACTCCCAAGACAAGAAAATGCAGATACAACCTGAGAACCAAAACAAAAGACACTCGGAGAGACAAAACAAGATTGTAAACTAGCTAAGCACTGATAGAAACAAAGAGATGCAGGAAAACAAGAAATTACAGACTAAAAGGGGTGATAGAACTATTATTGCCCTGCCGCCAACAATGATAAAACAAGACAGTGACCAGCTAGGCACTCCCTAGACACAAAGAGAACCAGGAGACAAGATTCAAAGAAAGCCATGCTAAGACTTTCTGAAGACTAATGCACAAGATGTCTACAGATAAGACTTCAAAAAAAGAGAAGTACCAGCATAACTAAATTAGATAATAGGAGAACAAAAATCAAGATATACATAGGGGCGGTGAGTTAAACCAGCTTATAAAGGAGGATGAATCAAGAATTGAATCACTGACACAAATACCAGACACAAATCAGAGATACAATCTAAGAATGAATGAACTGCAATATGATAAGCTCAACAAATCACCAGATAACAGAGGACAAAACCAGAATATCAAAACCAGATGGATATATGGCGTAACAGGATTAAATAGATACGAGATGCACTAAAAGTAGAAGGCGAACATGGAAGAAAACATAGTAGAAGGAAATTTTAGATTATATTACAAACAAAAAAGCAATTCCAGAAATGCTAAGATTGAACGGGACACTCATGCAGGAGTTACAATACTAAACAGCGAAAGGCTAAACACAACAAGATTATAATAAACTGGCAAATATAGCTGAAATAGCAAGCCAAAAAACACAACTTGATAATTTACTGCATCTTCAGGAGACATACTAACGAGGGGGAAACGATAGCATGTCTCTGGTATGCAAAGGCGACTAGTTTTCCTGACCACCACTCTTCAACTGCAAATCATGTAAGTGTTTGGAAAATGAACGTCTACTTTTTGGCCTGCATCTCAAGGTCCTGAAATACACCTCTTTCATTACACGCTGCAAGATAGACTTGTGCGCGATTTTTTACTAATTTTACCTAAAACAATCTCAAACAAACGAAATTTGCAATCAAGATCTTATACAGAATATACCAGTTTCACTAGTCTTATTTCCGCCTTTTCTCTAGCTTTCTTGTTGGAATGATTATGCCTAACATAAGAGATATTAAGCCCTAGAAATATTAAACAAGAAAATTACAAATATAAACACAACAATATTAATTTACATATACAGATAGATAAAACTCATGTAATAAGGCATTCGAATTGTAGAGGGTAGATTCAAAGCCTTGTGTCAGGAAATTGAAACCATATTAACAAGACAAGGAGATGGGGTATTGAGAGAGAACTAAACCCTAGATTTTAAGAAGAAGAAGATTATCATCAATCATTCAAATACATCAACAGATCGTAAAAAATAACTTTATATACCTCATGGATCCGAATTAGCTATGCACGAAACACCTCCTCCTAATAATCTGTTACGACTCCAACACCTCCTACTCATATATTTCTTTCTTAGTTTTCTTGTTAGCTTCTTTAATTAGTTTGGTTTCCTTATTTGCTTCAACTTCTTAAACTCAGCATCTTTATTGCTTGAGTATCAAGTTTAGTAGTCTATAAATACGTATCTCTGAGTTGGCCGGTGGCTGACCCCCAATCAAAGGGTTTATCCGGCTCTTTTGAGTTCTAAAACCATCTCTCCAGTTTTAAAGGTTAAGAACCCTAACACCTGGATCAGAGCAGGTTTTGATTAAACCCTAAAATTCTACCAATTTTTTTTTTCAATGGGTCATGACTATACTGATAATATGAAGACTGTGAGTGATGGTATAACTGATATGTCTAAAAACCTCAATACCTTGATTGCTGATTTGGCTAAACAACATCTGGAAGAAGCTGAGAAGAAGAAAACTGATGCGGTCGAAAAAAAACAATTGAGGGAAGAAAAACGTGATGCTCACAAACAAGAAACACTTGAGAATAATGAAGTTCTTGCCGATGCAATTGCTACCAGTGTTACAAAAGCTTTGACTACTTTGTCTACCACTTTATCAACAAGTATTTAAAAATCTTTATCTACTCATCTCTCTCAAAACTTATCAACTGAACTCGCCAATTCCTTGAAAACCATTTTCCCTGATTATATTCCTCAACCTCGTACTAATGGTGAGGGTCATGGTCATGCTCGTGATACAAATCCTCCACCTCCGCCTGCCAAACCGAGTGTGATTAACCTCAAGTTTCCTTATTTTGATGGCGAAGATCCTGATGGCTGGATTTTCAACGCTGATAAATATTTTTCAGTCCATTCAGTTGATGATACTCTAAAGATCACTATTGCTGCTGCAAGTTTAAAAGGTGATGCTAATGTATGGTATAGATGAAAGCAGACCAAAGTTACCATTGTCGCATGGGCTGAATTTTGTTCTCATGTTCGTGCTCGTTTTGCTCCTGCGAAGTTTGTTGATGCTAGGCTAGCCATTAGCACAATTGAACAAAAAGGATCGGTAAGAGAACATATTCCTGAATTCGAACGACTACTCAACTTTGTTGATTTTCCAGAGGATTATTTGATTAGTTGTTTTATTCGTTCTTTGAAACCTCACATTGGAACTACAATTAAACTTTTATCTCCACAAACTTTAACTGAGGCTTTCACTAAAGCAATCCACCAAGAAGAAGCTTATGCATCTGTTAATAAGGATGTTACTCAACAACCTTATCGTCCTCCTCTATTCAGATCTGCAGCCACAGTGCAACCGACTCCTTACAATAAATCTTCTTTGCCTCCTGGTGCTAGAAGATTAACTCTAACCGAACAACGAGAACGATGAGCTCAGGGCCTATGCTTCAACTTTGATAAATTATATACACCCAACCATATATGTGAAAACCTACGACTCACTTTGTTGGATGTTGATGATGTTAAACCTAATATTTCTGCTGCGCCAACTGAAGAAACAACTGTTTTTGATCAGGTAGAAATTTCTGAATCCAACCCTGCCATCTCTTTCAATTCTTTAATGGGATCTCCATTCCCTAGAACAATGCGCATTACTGGGTTTACCAAAACTCAGCCTATCACTGTGTTAATTGATTCTGGTTCTACACATAATTTTCTTCATCCTTCTTTGGCCAAAAAATGTGCTTATCCAGTGCAATATCCAAAATTACCACTCAGTGTTACTGTTGGAGATGGTGGTAAGATAGATACTCGTGGTATTTGTCTTGAGGTTTCATTATGTCTTCAAAAGCAGCATTTTACGACTGATTTTCATCTTCTTGACATTAGTGGACGCGATGCAGTTTTAGGGGTTCAGTGGTTGAGAACTTTAGGACAGATTAAATGGGATTTTGCAACGTTAACAATGCAGTTTAGCATTAATGGCACAACTGTTTCTTTAACTGGTGAAAACATCCCTTCTGTCATGATTATGGAGGAAAATTCAATGCAGCGTTTATTACGCACTGAAACACATGCAGTTTTATTCAACTATCTGCATTATCTACTTCATTAAATCCTTCGCCTGCTTCAGTTCTGCCATTTGAAATATCTTCCATAATTTCCAGGTTTGTTGACATTTTTAAAACTCTTACGTCTCTTCCACCAACCAGAGCTCATGATCATAAGATCCCATTATTACCTGATTATGCTCCAGTCAATATGAGGCCTTACAGATATTCTCATTTTCAGAAGAAAGAGATTGAGAAATTTGTGTATGAACTTCAAGAAGCTGGATTTATACGACCAAGTTCAATTCCCTATTCTTCTCCAATACTTATGGTCCGTAAGAAGGATGGATCTTGGCGAATGTATGTGGACTATAGAGCTTTAAACAAAATCACCATTAAGGATCGCTTTCCTATTCCAATGGTTTATGAATTGTTGGATGAACTATTTGGTGCTGCTGTTTTTACAAAATTGGACCTTCGATCTGGATACTATCAAATTCTTCTTCATGGACAAGATATTTCAAAAATAGCTTTCAGAACTCATGATGGTCATGTTGAATTCTTAGTCATGCCTTTTGGACTGTCCAATGCTCCTTCTACATTTCAGAGTTTGATGAACCACATTTTCAGACCACATTTGCGCAAGTTTGTTCTTGTTTTCTTTGATGATATCTTGGTTTATAGTAAGAATATGGAAGAACATATTGAAAACTTGTCTATTGTGTTTGATATATTAAGAACAAATAGTCTGTTTGTCAAAGAATCAAAATGAACTTTTGCGCAATCCACAATTGGATATCTTGGTCATGTGATTTCAGCTACAGGTGTGTCAGTGGAGACTGATAAGATTCAATGCATTCTTTCATGGAAAGTTCCTTCAACAATCAAAGAATTGCGTGGTTTTCTTGGTTTATCTGGGTATTATCAGAAGTTTGTCAAAGATTATGGCAAGATTAGTGCTCCATTAACACAATTACTTAAGAAAGATGCTTTTGTGTGGTCTGATGAAGCAACTACAGCTTTTCGCTTGTTACAAAAAGCTCTCACTACAACTTCAGTACTTCAGCTACCTGATTTCACAAAAGAGTTTACTTTGGAATGTGATGCGTCTGGCAACGGTATTGGTGCTATTTTATCTCAACAACATGGTCCACTTGCTTTTTACAGTAAAGATATCTCTGGTAAAAATCTCAATCTTTCTATTTATGACAAAGAAATGCTTGCCATTGTCTCAGCAGTCCAAAAATGGCGACCTTACTTACTTGGAAGAAATTTTAAGATCCTTACTGATCATCGCAGTCTTAAATACTTCCTTGATCAAAAAATTTCTTCCATGGAGCAACAGAAATGGTTATCTAAGTTACTTGGCTACGATTATGAAATTATTTTTCGTTATGGTAAACAACATATTGCAGCAGATGCACTGTCAAGAAATGTTGGCACCAATTTTCATATTTCTACACCAATTTTTTCTGGGATCGCTGAAATCAGTTGTGAATGTCATGCTACTGATCTACGACTCATTATTCAACAATTACAACAAGAGGGGACTTCTAAGGTACATTTCACTTACATTGATGGTATCTTACATTTTAAGGGTCGTATTGTGGTTCCTTCTTCATCTACTTGGTATACTAAATTACTGGAGGAATTTCATTCTAATCATATTGGAGGACATTCTAGTTATTTGAAAACTTACAAGAGGTTGCAACACAGTTTTTATTGGAAAGGAATGAAACATTCAGTTAAATAATTTGTTTCCCATTATGATACTTGTCAACGTAATAAATCAGAAGCATTATCTCCACTAGGTCTTTTGAATCCACTTCCAATTACAGCTGACATTTGGATGGATATTTCAATGGATTTCATTGATGGTTTTCCAACTTCTGGTCGCAAAAATTCCATTCTTGTCATTGTTGACAGGTTATCCAAGTATGCCCATTTTCTACCACTCTCTCATCCATATACTGCAAGTACTATAGCTGAGGTTTTTGTGCGTGAATTTGTGCGACTTCATGGAATGCCAAAGAGTATTGTTACTGACAAAGATCCAATATTTATTAGTAACTTTTGGGAAGAATTCTTTGAGCTGCAGGGTACCAAGATATGTCGTACTAATGCTTATCACCCACAATCATATGGTCAAACCGAGGTAACTAATAAAACTCTAGAGTGTTATCTTCATTGTTTTGCAGGAATGAAACCAACTGAGTGGGTTAAATGGATGCCATGGGGTGAGTGGTGGTACAATACTAGTCATCATTCTGCCATTAATATGACACCTTATGAAGCAGTTTATAGCAGAATTCCTCCAATAATTTCGAGTTATCTTCCAGGTTCTACTACTGTGAATGATGTTGATGTTAACCTACGAGCTAGAGATCATACATTGAAGATCTTAAAATACCATCTTGAGGTTGCACAAACAAGAATGAAAACTAATGCTGATGCACATCGTACTGAAAGGAAGTTTGCAGTTAATGATTGGGTTTTCTTACGTCTTCAACCATATCGCCAATTATCTGTTGCTAACCAATCTTTTTCAAAGTTGTCTCCCAAGTTTTATGGTCCTTATCGTGTGATTGAAAAGATTGGTGATGTTGCATATAAATTGGAGTTACCTTATACAAGTAGAATCCATCCAGTCTTTCATGTTTCACAGCTCAAACTCAAACTGGGTATTACTGCTAGTATTGAACAAACATTACCTAGTATAATTGACTATGAGAAATGGGAACCTGAACGTATTTTACAACGTCAAATGTACAAGACAACAAATCGGGCTGCTACCAAATGGTTAGTACAGTGGAAAGGACACCCTGAGGATGAAGCAACAAGGGAAGATGCTGATGATCTTATTTTCCGATTTCCCATATTTACAACTTGAGGACAACCCGTTTTTTCTAGCAGGGTGGGATGTTACGACTCCAACACCTCCTACTCATATATTTCTTTCTTAGTTTTCTTGTTAGCTTCTTTAATTAGTTTGGTTTCCTTATTTGCTTCAACTTCTTAAACTCAGCATCTTTATTGCTTGAGTATCAAGTTTAGTATTCTATAAATATGTATCTCTGAGTTGTAATGATTATCAATTAATACAACCAAGTTTTATTAAAGTTTAGTTCTTCTGAAAAGGCTGGTGGCTGACCCCCAATCAAAGGGTTTATCCGGCTCTTTTGAGTTCTAAAACTATCTCTCCAATGTTAAAGGTTAAGAACCCTAACATAATCCAAAGACAAAATCAATTAACCTATAACAATCACAATTAGAAAAATAGAATCAAATTCACGATACTGATCCCCACCCATAAACTTTGTAGACACCCAAAATCCTCAACATAAAAATGAGAAAATTATTCAAAAAATATATAAAAGATATTACTAACCTAGATATGCTGAAACCTAACACCCAAAAGAGAGGGGCGAAGACACGAAAGGGCAGATGTGATTTTTTATAAGCGAATAGGAGGATCTCTTTTGGGCCTATTCCTATGCACATGCCAAAAAAATGGTGTTTGGCATGCCACCTGGCATGCCAAAACATTTGCGCTACTATGGGGAAACCTCTGAGCGATATTCACTCTAGCGCCAACGACTAGTTCTTCATCGCTATAAATATATAACTTTCAAACTCAAAAATTACACCAAATTTTTTACACAAAAAAATTCTCTTCTTCTCAATCTATTTCTCTTTTCTTCTATTTTCTCCAAATGGCAGAATTAAGCCAACTTGATTCGGCAACACAACTTGATTTTTCTGGAGTAGTGCTTGAAGGTGCCATTGAGAAGATATGTGATAGATTTAAAGCAATAAGTAAGAAGAAAAGAAGTCTCCAAGTATTGGATATCAACCAAGTCAAAACCGCAACTAAGAGAAGGCAAAGAAAGGTTAAAGGCAAGGAAAATCAAGGCAAAACAAATTTGAAGCCAAAGAAGAAGATAAACAAAGGAGACTCCGTTCATGAGCGCATTGATTGGAAATTTGGTGAAATGAAGAAGATTAACAAGATGAAGAACATTGTCCCAAATTTTTATTTTTGAAGTCTAGTTATATTTATTTTGGAACTTATATGGTCTAGTTTTTATGTCTTGTAAAAATTACTATTAAGAAATTTGAATTTGAAAATTTGAGTATTGTTTAGAATTAAGCTTAATTATATTCGTAATCCAATCTTGAATTTTAATTATAGTGAAAATATTAAAACATTTAGGACTTGACAAATAAGTGTACAATTAAGAAATTTTAGGAATTCACATATAACTTTTACCACTTATAAATTGGACAATATTTGGGCAAGCAACTTAAAATCTCGAAACAACTTCCATATTCGAAGTCTTGTTTGTAGATTCGACGATATTCCGCACGACACCTTTGTTTAAGTTCCAAATAGGTTTCATCACTCCTTAGATTTGGACCTTCTTGCTGAAGTAAAGCAAGATACTTAGTAACTTGATGACTGATTATAGTGAAGCGATCACTCAACCCTTTAACATCACGATTGTTGGGGTTCATTGTTTGTTCTTCAAATCTCCTCAAAATCCTATCCCAAAAAATAACTTGACAAGATTATTTTGCGAATAAAGTCTCAATACAATGAACATAACTTCTACAAATACATTCATCTTCCGCAATTGTAAATTTTGGTACTCTCCTCCTAATTCGAACTCTTTGAATTTCCGCAGCATGTTGGTTTGCTATGAAATCAACCATACTCACATTATCATCCATACTCGCATTAGAAGATCAGAAAAGAATTGGAGATTGAGAAATTCAAGAGAGATTTAGAATTTCTGGGGTGAGTTGAAATGAGTTTGAAATCAGGTATTTATAGAGGGAAGAAATTGTAGCCGTTAGATGAAGATATGATGAGAGATTATCATTCTAGCGAGCGATAGCTTGACTGTCGCTGGCGTGTTGAAGACTAACGAGCGATTTTTTGACCATCGAGCGAACAAGACTCTATCGCTCGCTGGAAACTCTGTCTGTATGCCAATATGCCAGAAATAACATATTGGCATATGAGTTTGGCAGTTTGACATACCCATAGTGGGTGCATATATGCCAAATACATGAGTTTGTCATACCCATAGGAATAGGCCTTAGAACCATTTTTTAGGGACCATGGTTTTTTTTTGGGACCATGGTCTTATTAGACCACCTACCCTACAATCTTAAGGGATGTCATAAAATCTAGAGATTACTAATTTGGTCCTTACCCTAATTTAAATTAACCTTAAACTAATAACTACCAAAGTATAAACTAATCTAATCACAGAAATCAAAGTTCAGTCCTTACCCTAGCCAGAGCCGCACAAACTGTTTTTGAGATGAAAAAAAATTCTTTCTCTTCTTCTTCTTCTTCTTCGATTAACCGTCGATTCATGAAATTTTCATCGTCGATTAATCAATCGACTATAAGAATGATTATTCGAAAGAAAACCAATCGACTTCAAGGAGAAGGTCCTCGATTGGGACATCTAGCAAATCAGCCAAGTGATTTTGAGATTCATAAAGAAGTGGAACAGCCAAGTGAAGCCATTATCCAGTATAATAGACGCTTGAAGAAGCTTGATTCTTCCATGTGAATGATTCGCAAGTATTTTCCAACAAACCCATTACATTTAATTTTATTTTGATTCGTTTAACTGAATAGAAATCATCAAAATAGGGTTCAAATGGAAGTTACAGTACATTGTTCGGTTAGGACGAATTTCTAAAAAACCCTAGTTTATTAACCGAACTTTGCTATTTTGCCCGCTATTTTGAGTTTTTATGTAACCGAACTGTGCTATTTTGTTCGGTTGGTTCGCATAAAAATCTAAAAATATTTAGTAACCGAACTTTCCCAATATGTTAAGTTTCAATTTAACCGAACTTGTCCAACTATGTTGAGTTGCATACATGTGGAGTTCGGTTTATTCGCAAAAAACCTTGACAAACCGAACTCTTCACTAATAGTGACCAATGTTGAGTTCGGTTTGTTCGCAAAAAACCTTGACAAACCGAACTCTTCAGTAATTGCATACATGTGTAGTTCGGTTTGTTCACAAAAAACCTCCACAAACCGAACTCTTCATTAATAGTGACCAATGTTGAGTTCGATTTGTTCGTAAAAAAACTTTGGTAATCGAATTATACTCTAGAACACAAAATTAGAGTTGGCCAATTGTTAATGATGGGTTTTAGCTTAGGGTTAAAATCGTAAAACTGTACAACTGACATGACATCACTATGACCATTTATTGCATCGATCAGCATGCCTACGTAAGAATTACCAGGGTACCTATTTTTTTCACGAGTCATGTTCCACAGCAGAACCCTTAACATGACCGACATCATCTATGCCAAACCCTAATTCTCATGCTACCGCGCTAAGGAATGCCAACCATGCCATCTACATCTCCGCGCTAAGGCATGCCAACCATGCCAGCCGCACCACCATGCCAACCACATCTTCGCGCCAAGGCATGCCAACCATGCCATCCGCACCACTGTGCCAATGACAAACCATGCCAGCCACATCTCCGCGCCAAGGCATGCCAACCATGCCAGCCACACCACTATGCCAATGGCAAACCATGCCAGCCACACCTCTGCGCCAAGGCATTCCAACCATGCCAGCCGCACCACTGTGCCAATGGAAAACTAGGCCGGCCACGTCTACCGCGCTGAGGCATGCTAACCATGATAGCCACACCATGCGCCAATGGCATGCCAAACCCTTGGCCCCACCATGCCAAGCCAACCGCACCTTGTCTTGGCCCCAACCATGCTAGCCGCACCATGCACCAATGGCATGTCAAACCCTTGGCCCTACCATGCCAAGCCAACCGCACCTTGCCTTGGCCTCACCATGCCAAGACATCGTGCCAAACCCTTGGCCCCACTATGCCAAGTCCATCCGCGCCATTTTTTTCCTTGGCCCCACCTTGCCGGCCTTCCCTATTGCGGCTACCAAAACGAAGGCGTGCGACGATCAATGGCCACCCTTCCATCCTAGATGCAAATCCTAGCCGTCCAAGGTCGCCGAATAACGCATGGTAACCTTTGGCCCAAAATCCTAGTTTTGGACAAGCACAACTGCACCTTGCCTTGGCCCCACCATGCCAAGCCGTCCATGCCATACCCTTGGCCCCACTATGCCAAGTCCATCCGTGTGACAGACCGGAAAATTATGCCTTTGGCGTGTCGCCCCAAAGGCCGTAACTTTCCCGATGCACCATGATGAAGCTATGATCCAGGCCTTATCCCTAGGCAAATGCACGTCCATATTTCCCTTGCAAGCATGCTCGTGGAGCATGACGCAACTAACCTAGCTTCCACACCGCTCCAAAGTCACCCTCGTCCGCATAAGGGTTTAAGTCCATAAGGCCAATGCCAATGCAATTCGCATGCAACTCTGGATTTGCCACAACGTATGGAATTCATCACTGAATTTCCTATCTAGCTAAGCAACCGTCATACCTTCGGGTCTTGTCCAGACTTAAAGCATAAGCCGTGGACTTAGGCAAAGGCCACACCAATCCCTTGCCATTTTCTACGTTACTTCGCTTACCAACTCTTTATAACTTGATAGGAAATATGAGCATCCATTTACTGTCATGAAACTAAGCCTCATCAAGTTTGGCCACAATCATCTCTTGCGTCGAGCTACCGAGCTTAGATGATATGGGGGGCCAACGTGCTTGACCGGCAATGCTGCAACTCATTGCGGCTGCCTACGTACCCTTCCCTACTCTAATGGGATCAATTACAGACTGTGGTTCATCCTCGAAGGGACATAAGCTTAACCAACTCATTTGCAAGACCGTGGCCTTGAAAATATGGTAATGGCATGGTCCGTATGCCATTTCGTCAAAGATGCATAATGATTATGCATCATCGGGTCCTCGATATGGCAGAGTGATGCCTATGCATCAAATACCCTCTTCGAAAGGCTACACAACTATAAATGAGCCTTAGGCATCATTTATACTCTTCCGGCTAAGCTATGAAGCTTAATTGGTGCATAGTCTGCATATGCACCTTCAACCAACTACCCCTCCCTATATATGTTAATTTGGAATTTCTACAAGTATGGAAAGGGGAGAAAAATCACTCACCAACTCCCCGCAATCATTGCGTTTCACTGTTCATCATAATGATTGCGCTTGCGCAACATTCGTTCGGCCAGCCCTCTCTGGCCTGATGCACAATGATTGTGCACCACTCGGCGCAATGATTGCGCTTGTGCAACATTCGTTCGGCCAGCAATATCTGGACTGGTGCACAATGATTGTGCACCATTTGGCACGATGATTGCGCTGCAAGCTCAAGGACACTACCTAACTGGCCTAATGCATCATGGTGATGCAACATTGGCCCTCAGCCAAATTCCAAACATAATACGCCATTTTGGCGCGGTATTGGCCTTAGGAAAATCTACCTCTTACCAACCAACGTGAGCTTTGGATGAAGCTTCATATCATGTAATGGCGCATCTTTTAGCATGCGCCATGCTAAAAACACGGGGAGTGACACTGTTCACCCCTTTAAAGAATTTCGTCCCCGAAATTCCAAATAAAAATATTGTGGACAATCTCTTCGGTTTGGATTCCTAAGCAAAAGTCCCATACCAGATGCTCAAAAATCACGGATTTCTTTAAGTTTGTCATGAATAATAATTGAGACCTTCTGAGCAAATATCCCATACCACCTGCCCAGGAATCCAAAAGTTCCCACAACAATACCATGAATCGCAATTGTCCAGTGCCAAGAGGATATCTCGACCATGTATCCTAGGTAGCGTCCCATACCACCACCCAAGAATACCTAAGGTTTACAAGGTTGAAAGATATCATCGAAATGACAAGGCAAAACTCAATGCAACACTATGAGGACCAATCTCTACTACCAGTGCAGTTGGATGCAAGCCACCGTCCCGACGGATTTCCGGAAGTTGGCACTCGTAAGTGGGATGCTAGCCGGGCCTGACAACGCACACCATTGGTCAGTGCCAAGGTGTGGGGATGATCAGTCCCATTGTCTACCCACCATCCCAGATGGTCTTCCAGATGCTCGTAAGCGGGGTGCCACAAAGGCCTGGCAAACTTACTGTACTTATACAAGATCAACTCGATTCACAAAGTAACGGGCCCAGCAGTTACAAATTCTTTCTTGCGCAGAAGTTGGCCTACTCTCCAAATTTATTTCCTTTAGAAGGAAACAATGCTCGTTTGATAAGTCCACTCCGCACAAGTCACTAGAGTTTTCTCGGAACTTTCAATGATACCAACTGTGACGGACCGGAAAATTACGCCTTTGGCGTGTCTCCTCAAAGGCCGTAACTTCCCCGATGCGCCATGATGAAGCTACAATCCGGGCCTCATCCCCAGGAAAATGCAGTCCATCTTGCCCTTGTAAGCATGCTCTTGGAGCATGACGCAGCTAACTTAGCTTCCACACCGCTCCAAAGTCACCCTCGTCCGCAGAAGGGTTTAAGGCCATAAGGCCAATGCTAATGAAATTTTCATGCATCTTTGGCTTTGCCTCAAAATAGGTAATTCATCACTGAATTTCCTAGATAGCTGAGCAACCGTCATACCATCAGGTCTTGTACAGACTTTAAGCATAAGCCGTGGACTTAGGCATAGGCCGCACCCAGCCCTTTCCATTTTCTACGTTACTTCGCTTACCAACTCTTTATAACTTGATAGGAAGTATGAGCATCCACTTACTGGCATGCAGCTAAGCCTCATCAAGTTTGGCCACAATCATCTCTTGCGTCGAGCTACCGAGCTAAAATGATATGGGGGACAACGTGCTGGACCGGCAATGCTGCAACTCATTGCGGCTTCCTACGTACCCTTACCTACTCTAAAGGGATCAAGCACAGACTGCAGTTCATCCTCAAAGGGACAAAAGCTTAACCAACTCGTTTGCAAGACCGTGGCATAGCAAATATAGTAATGGCATGGTCATTATGCCATTTCGTCAAAGATGCATAATCATTATGCATCATCGGGTCCTCGATATGGCATGGTGATTCCTAGGAATAAAATTCCCTCTTCAAAAGGCTACGCAACTATAAATGAGCCTTAGGCATCATTTATACTCTTCCGGCTAAGCTATAAAGCTTACTTGGTGCATAGTCTGCATATGCACCTTCAACCAACTACCCCTACCTATATATGTTAATTTGGAATTTCTACAATAATGGAAAGGGGAGCAAAAATCACTCACCAACTCCCCGCAATCATTGTGTTTCACTGTTCATCGCAATGATTGTGTTTGCGCAACATTCGTTCGGCCAGCTCTCTCTGTCCTGATGCACAATGATTGTGCACCACTAGGCGCAATGATTGCGCTTGTGCAACATTCGTTCGGCCAGCCCTCTCTGGCCTGGTGCACAATGATTGTGCACCACTTGGAGCGATGATTGCGTTGCAAGCTCAAGGACACTACCCAACTGGCCTAATGCATCATGGTGATGCAACATTGGCCCTCAGCCAAATTCCAAACATCATCCGCTATTTTGGCGCGGTATTGGCTTTATGCCAATCTACCTCTTACCAACCAACGAGAGCTTTGGATGAAGCTTCATTTCAGGTAATGGCGCATCTTTTAGCATGCGCCATGCTAAAAACATGGGGTGTTACAATCCGCGTCATTTTTTTCCTTGGCCCCACCATGCCGGCCTTCCCTATTGCGGCTACCAAAACGAAGGAGTGCGACGATCAATGACCACCCTTCCATCCTAGATGCAAATCCTAGCCATCCAAGGTTACCAGATAACGCATGGCAACCTTTGGCCCTAGTTTGATCACGCCTAAACAAAGCCAAAACCCTAACTTTTGGACGCGCCTAAACCATGACATAGTAAAGCCATATTGATCATGCTTTCATGAAACTGGATAGAAAATGAAGGGTTACAATAATCAACGGCTACCTTTCCTCTTAAGATGCAAAATCTCGACAGTGGTGGTTCACCATCGAGCCGGAAAGTCTCCCAAGATCAACTTGCCAGACAACAACAACGTGCTGCACATTTTCCATGTAAACACTCGAGACATCAACGCATGTCACAAACTGGGGGATGCTCATTGGGTATTGTTTCGGCGGTTTACAGCGTGCGGCGTACACTACGCCCATTATAAGAAAGTGTCATAAGGATGAGGAAGTTAGTAAATACATGGAGTACTGGTGAAACACTTTCTTTTATGGAACATCAATTCCAGGCGTTACCGGTTACTACCTCCTCCCATTTACTCACCTGTTTTCCATTTCTTAATGAGACCAAAGTACGTTTCACTTTGACTTGTATAAATAGGCATTACCTATTTCCACCGAACAACAAGTTCAGTTCAGGAGCATACAACACTCAGAAAACATTTGCTAGCTCTCCATCTGTGAGCTTCCCACTTTCTGATACAAGTCGTAAAACAACTACTCTTACTTTCTTCGCTTCCCTACCCAAAACTAACCCTTCTTCTTCACTTTGTGACCGAAGCAAGTCTGGAACAGCCATTTCTTGGTTTAGGACGGATTTGTACATATTGATCTCTCAAATCTAAAGTAATCCCTTGCAGTACATTGTTTAGGGTTTAAATTCGTTTTTCATCCACACACTCGAAATTACCAAAATCAGTAGAAACCGTTTTCACCCTTAAATAATTGGCAACCACAGTGGGAGGTCAATCTCTCGGTACCAATATCAATTTTAGAATATGTTTCTCTAACTCAGGAGGATGGTCGGTGTTAGGGCTGAATCCGTGTCCTCAAGTTCCACTCAGGCGAACGGCAATGTTTCCTTCCCTAATGCAACGCCCAACAACGTAATCGACGAAGGAATTCCAAGACTGACTTACTTGGTGCGGATTTAGGAGATCCACACTAAGAACATGGGTCTGATGAAAGATGCGATTAACATCATACATGACTTCCTAATCAACTTAACGGCAGATTTGAACGGTTCACTTGCCCCGGAAACTCTAGGACTGGGGACTAACATCCCAAATGATCACTCCCAAGTCAACATCTTCACTAATAATTAGAAACTAGTAGGCCAGGAAGCGGCCTCGCTGGTGGAAAATTTATGTGGTTCACTGCCATCAATCGAATAGTATTAAGCGGGTCCTTGACTCCTTCACGTTTGGAAACATCAAGAACGCCATAAATGTTTATCAACAATATCACGTTTACTGACGACGGCATGATGGCAGAAGAAGCCCATAATCGGGCCCTACACATCACGTCCCGTATCAAGGACGTGGAATTCAAAAGGGATCTCATCGACACAGTATCATCCTCCAATGTTGTTACCCTCATGATGCTCAGAATGGCCAGGGTACAGCCGAACGAAGTTATGTGACAGTCCACTATAATGACTGATTTCGAAGGCAACCAAACCAACACGTATGGGTACGTCAACCTGAATCTATCATTAGGACCTGTCCGGTCAAAAGTAAGGTTCGAGGTAATCGAAAAGGAGTCAGATTACGACATGATACTGGGAGACCATGGATCCATGATAACAGAATCATCCCTTCGACATATCACCAGTGCTTGAAAACCATGTTGAATGGAGAAGTCGTTCGCATCGCTACATAATTATCTCCCTATGTGCCGATCTGTGGCATGAAGAGTTTTGAGCCAAGAAAGGACCCGTAGGCCACAACCAACAAGGCTCACCACACTCCACTGCCAAATTGTACGCCCATTAAAGAAAGTGATGGTCTTGCACCGCCTCAAGGAGAAACCCGATCTCACATCGCCCCTTCTAAAGAGAGACACACCAGCCTCCACCCGCCGAACCTGGGTTCGGCTTACACCCATACCAAGCGAGGGCGGGCTTTTATTATGGGTCATAATGAAAAAGGGAAAACCATATATTAGTACTGCTGTTAGAAATTAACAGGGGAGACTACCACATAGTCTCTCCGCCCAATGGAACGCCAACGTAGTAATGAGCTGCAGGAGGAAGTACCTAATGCACCACGACATCTACAAGACGGGACCAACTCTACCAAGGACGAAATTAAGGTTGTTAATGCCGGGAGTGAAGAATCTCTGCGACCCATCTCGATAAGCTCGACTCTGTGCGCAGACGTATATGTAAAGATGGTAGACCTCCTCAAGAAATATCAAGACGTATTCTCATGGACATACGAGGAAATGCCTGGCTTTGATGAAAGGCTGGTCACTCATCATTTACACGTAATACCTGGATCCAAACAGGTCAAGCAAACCCTGAGATAATTCCGGCACGATGTAGAGGAACAAATTAAGGTAGAAATTCAAAAGCTACTAACGGTTGGTTTCATCAAACTGATTCACCACCCTACTTGGTTGGCCAACGTTGTTCCGGTAAAAAAGAAGAATGTCCAGATTAGGTGTTGTGTCGATTTTAGAGATTTTAACAAATTTTGCCCTAAAGATGACTTTCCGCTCCCCAACATTGACATGCTAGTAGATGCCACCAGTGGACATGGTATGTTCTCTTTCATGGATGGATACATCGGCTATAACCAAATAAATATGTACGAACACGACACAAGTAAGACGGCTTCTCGAACTCCTCTTGGAAACTTTTACTACACTGTGATGCCCTTTGGTTTGAGAAATGCTGGCGCCACATACCAACGCGCCATGACCACCATTTTTCACGTTATAATGCACAATCAAGTCGAAGATTATGTAGATGACATAGTGGTCAAGTCAAAAACTCGGGCAGCCCATACAGGAATTCTGCGGCAGGTGTTCGAAAAAATTCGCGAGTACAAATTGAAGATGAATCCATTGAAGTGTGCTTTTGGTGTCTCTTCTGGCATGTTCCTAGGTTTCTAGGTGACTGCCGAGGGAAATAAAGTTGACCCAGTCAAAACAAAATCCATCCTCACGATGCCACCACCACGAACCGTGAAAGAACTCCAGAGTTTCATGGGTAAAATAAACTACATTCGCCGCTTTATACAGGATTGGCTCAACTCCTTGGTTCGTTTACCCCCTTACTGAAGAAATGAGCAAGCTTTGTCTGGACCACACTACAAAAGGAAGCATTCCAGAAAATTCAGCAAAGATTATCTTCTCCAGCCATCATGAAGTCTCCCATATAAGGAAGGCCGCTACACCTCTATACTGCTTTTAGCGACACTGATGTCGGAGCTCTCCTCTCCCAATAAAATGACGAAGGGATTGAGAATCCCATATACTACTTCAGTCGAACTTTAAGAGATGCCGAACTCATATATCCCAAAGAAGAAAAGGCGTGCTTATCTTTGATCCACTCCATCCAGAAATTCAGGCATTACCTACTATCCAATAAAGTGGTGTTGATATCTAAGTATGATCCGGTGAAGTTCCTCCTCTCAAAATCGGCCCTGATAGGAAGACCGGCCAAATGGCTCCTCCAAATGTCAGAGTTCGGCATAACATGTGCTTCCCCGAGATCCATCAAACGGCAAGCTGTTGCGGATTTACTGGCGGCGTTTCCTGGAGAGAATACCATGGCACTACACGAGGACCTCCCTGGAGACTTTCTGGAAATCTCTTTCATCCAAGAAGAAACATGGCTACTATTCTTCGACGGCTACGCTACTCTTAACAACGGTACTGGAGGATCAGGTGTGGTTCTAGTATCCCCAGATGGTAAAGTATTCTCGCACTCCTTCAAGCTAGACTTTCCCTGCACCAATAATTCAGCAGAATATGAAGCCTTTCTCATCGGACTGTCCTTGGATAAACGAGCTGGAGCCATGCGTCTGGAAATAAGAGGGGACTCTAAATTACTTGTCAACCAGGTGAACGGTGTATACGCACTGAAAGAAGTAACCTTGGACCCATATAGAGCCAAGGCACAAAAACTGCTAATTAAACTACTTCGTTGATGCGACCATAACACATATTGGGCGTAGCGACAACCAACACGCTGATTTCCTAGCCACACTAGCATCAAAACTGAAATTTGAAGGTTTTGAGGAAACCCTGACAGTGAAGAGACGAACCGTGTCTTCAACATGGGTTTCACAACCCGAAGAGGATGAAGATGGTGACTGGAGAATACCAACTATCCAAGAACTTAATAGCTCACTTTTACAGGGAAAGGTCAGTCTCAAAACCTTACAAAATTTCTTCATGCTCCGAGGGGTGCTATATCATCAAAATCCTGATGGTTCCTTGTCAAGATGTCTTGGAGAGGGAGAAGCACAACAACAACTCAATCGCGTCCGTGATGAGATCTGCAGGAAAACATTAGTGGTAAGACTCTATCGCCGTTTTCAATGCCTTGGATACTACTGGCCAGAAATGGAGGCTCAATCTCGGTTACTTCAAAGAACATGTTCCAACTGTCAAGCGCCGCCGCATCAATTAGAAGTTTTCAATATTGGTCACGCTGGGGACTGGCAGGAGCCATACATCAGTTACCTTCACGACGACATACTCCCCACCAATAAGAAGGATGCATCCAAGATAAAACAAAGGTCCGAGAGATTCGTATTCCACGAAAGAATCTTATATCGTAAAAGCTTTGGAGGAAGTTTGCTACGATGTTTGAACGAAACAGAAATCCCAATCATGCTGAAAGAGATGCACGAAGGCGAATATCAAGGAAGAAGAAAATTATTTCTTCAGATACATGATAAATACTACTGGCCAACCATGGAGGATGATGCAACTGTTTTCGTACAGAGGTGCAAAAAATGTCAAATTTACGGAAACCTTATCCATATACCGTCGACTCCCCTGCATTCAATAAGCAGTCCGTGGCCCTTTCATAGCTGGGGACTCGACATTATTGGAAAGATCAATCCGTCATCCTTAAAGTATCACAAGTACATAATAACAATAACCGAATATTTCACCAAATGGGTCGAAGCCATACCTTTACGAGGGACGAACGGAACCACAATTGCGACATTCATTAAGGAGTACATTATCTGCCGATTCGACGTTCCTAAACATATCATCACCGACAACGGCAATCCTTTCGCAAACAAGAAAGTATGCGAGTTACTCTAAGAATATGGAATTAAGCAAGTCGTATCCACCGTGTACTACGCCCAAGGGAACGGACAGGCTGAACGCACCAACAAAACTCTGATCTGAATCCTCAGTCGGACAGTGCATGATAATCCTTGGACATGGCATGAGAAATTATCAATGGCACTCTGGGCGTACCGGACATCACCAAGAATTTCCAATAGGGCCTCTCCCTACTCCCTTGTTTACGGTGCAGACGCCATCCTCCCAGCGAAAGTTAAAATCCCGTCGGTTAGGATTGCCGAAGAAAGCGGAGTTCGATTGGAGTGAAGCTGAATCATTGAGCGCCAGAGTTGCAGAATTGGACACTGTAGATTTCAGAAGATCCAAGGCGGAAGAACATACACAAGCATACAAAAATAGGGTTTCCAGATCATATAACACCGTGAAGCCTCGAGTTTTTCAAGTGGGAGATTTGGTACTGAAGACTTCCAAACACATTCAGCAAGACGCGTCCGCACCAAAATTCTTCGCAAAGTGGGAAAGGCCATATATAGTCACAAAAGCGTACAACAGTGGGTACTACAAGGTCATTAAAGAAGATGGAGGAAAACTGGAAGCAGTCATCAACGGAAAATGGCTTAAGGCATACTACGTCTGACCACCACCTCGCGCCCCTCCGTATCACAAACATGGATAGCCAGGCATCTTTCCACTTTTCTTCCATACCTCAAATATCAAGTCTCTTTTACTTTGTTTGATTGAAGTAAATCAATAACATTTTCTTATTAAAAAAAAAAAAAAGAGCAAAAAATGCTTAAAACCCAGAAAGAAACCAAACATCTCACAACCACATAACTCAGAAAAGCCCATCCAACAAATTATAATCCCTCGAAAGCATCATCTTTAACCGGCTTTAATACCTTTCAGTCCTACTCTCCAAGTTCTGGATTGACTCTTCCACCTTATGTGACTCCATGGCCAGAGCTTTCTCCTCTTCCAGAATAGCTTTCGTAGCAGGGAGCACACCAGCAAGAATACCGGCTCTGTCTACTTTCACAATATCAAGACGATGTCACAACCAACTAACGTTGACCTTCAGAGATTCACAGGTAGATACCATGTTCTCCCACTTTTGAATAGTTGATTCCGCGACAACACAGATAGGCATACTGTCCATTTCGACGACCATTGGCAAGAGACAATTCACTATGGAAACTAAAGCGGACAAACAATATTGCACCACACTCCAGGTGGCGATGTGACCATATATCCTTCATATCTTTGTGTAAAGAGTCATGAATTCTTTCCACACCAGAAACCCACCGACGTTCCGTTAGTTAGAATAAATACACCTCATGTGGGTTCCGAATGACAAACCTGCATTGGGATACCCATGACAAGAAATTCCTAAGTCGGTGTTCTCTAGATATGAAGCGGTTGGTGGGATCAGGCTTAAAGGAAAAGAGGTAACCAAATCATCTTCATCAATGATGGTAACGCACGCTCCGATAGGATATCTCTACACATAAGAAAACTTTTGTCATTTATCGGAAAAAAATGAAACACTTGTTGATCAATAAAAACATACCAGTATAATCTTCTTGACTCGAATAACCCGGATAGGGGATTGTTGCAAGAGTTAGGCCTCACGCGTTTGACTGGAGAATCTAACTGTCTCGAGGATGATTCACTTCTGAACGACATGATGAAGAGAGGTAGACTCAACAAGAGGAGATCTTTGTTGTAAAACTGGGAATACGATGCAACTTCACCGGCGTAAATACTGTAGAAACCCTAAATGAAGAAAGACAAACACAGACTGAATGAGCGGAACATGATTGTATCATGACCGGGAAATATGCCTCAAACGAAACCCCTCATCACAAAAAAAAACCTAATAAAATCCAAAAGAGACAGGAGGGCGTGATACTTTGACATTTGAATGAGGAAAGGACTTCCTATTTGAGTCGAGTAAGGAAAAGAGGCAATCGGGCCCGCAAAAATAAATTACCACTGTGTCAAGCCATCCGCGCATGCTTTGCCTCACCAAACCACGCCTTGCCTTGGCCCACCACGCCAAGCCGTCCGCGCCATGACTTGCCGCTCCAACACCAACAACTCGCTAACCAGCGTCATGATGTTCCCTAACCCAGCCAAGATGATGCATAGCTAGACTAAGACGACGATCTTTATCCCACCACTTCACGGTCTACACCACAAACAAAATCTATGCAAGGCCGCCAAACACGGGGATCATGAACTCTCCTTCCCTCTCGAAAAAGGTTAGTCAGACCTTCCTGGCCATCTTTTTATGACTTGTCATTTCGATTTTTGTCCTTGCCCGTCACCATCTTATGCTTACCTCGCAAAAATGCTCATGTTCCGAGCTAAGCAGTGTACTTAATATTGATGGTGGGTTTTAGCTTAGGGTTAAAATCGTAAAACCGTACAACTAACATGACGTAACTATGACCATTTATTGAATCGATCAGCATGCCTACGTAAGAATTACCAGGGTACCTTATTTTTTCACGAATCATGTTCCACGAAAGAACCCTTAACATGACCGACATCATCTATGCCAAATCCTAATTCTCATGCTATCGCGCCAAGGCATGTCAACCATGCCAGCCGCACCATTGTGCCAATGGAAAACCATGCCAGACACATCTCCGTGCTAAGACATGCCAACCATGCCCGCCACACCACTGTGCCAATGGAAAACCATGCCAGCCACATCTCTGCGCCAAGGCATGCCAACTATGCAAGACGCACCACTGTGCCAATGGAAAACCATGTCAGCAACGTCTACCACGCCAAGGAATGCCAACCATGCTAGCCACACCATGCGCCAATGGCATGCCAAACCCTTGTCCCCACCATGCCAAGCCAACCGCACCTTGCCTTGACCCCAACCATGCTAGCTGCACCATGTGCCAATGGCATGCCAAACCCTTGGCTCCACCATGCAAAGCCAACAACACATTGCCTTGGCCCCACCATGCCAAACCGTCTGTGCCAAACCATTTTCCCAACTATGCCAAGACCATCCACGCCATTTTTTGCCGTGGCCCCACCATGTCGGCCTTCCCTATTGCGGCTACCAAAACGAAGGCGTGCGGCGATCAACGACCACCCTTCCATCCTAGATGCAAATCCTAGCCATCCAAGATCGCCGAACAACGCATGGTAACCTTCGGCCCAAAATCCTAGTTCTGGCCACGCCAACCGCACCTTGCCTTGGCCCCACCATGCCAAGCCGTCCGTGCTAAACCCTTGGACCCACTATGCGAAGGCCATCCACACTATTTTTTGCTTTGGCCCCACCATGTCGGCCTTCCCTATTGCGGATACCAAAACGAAGGCGTGCGACGATCAACGGCCACCCTTCCATCCTAGGTGCAAATCCTAGCCGTCCAAGGTCGCCAAATAATGCATGGTAACCTTCGACCCAAAACCTTAGTTTTGGCTACGCCAAACCGTGCCAATGGCATGCCAACCACCTTGTGGCGCCATACCATGCCGGCATACCCTATGTGGCTACCAAAATGAAGGCGTGCGACGATCAACGGCCACCCTTCCATCCTAAATGCAAATCCTAGCCGTCCAAGGTCGCCAAACAACGCATGGTAACCTTTGGCCCAAAACCCTAGTTTTGGCCACGCCAAACCGCGCCAAAGCATACCATACCACATGTGCTAATGACATGCCAACCACCTTGCCGCGCCATACCATGTCAGCCTTCCCTATGCGCCTACCAAAATGAAGGCGTACGATGATCAACGACCACCCTTCCATCCTAGATGCAAATCCTAGCCGTCCAAGGTTGCCAAACAACGCATGGTAACCTTTGGCCCAAAACCCTAGTTTTGGCCACACCAAACCGCGCCAAGGCACAACATACAAGTGTGCCAATGGAATACCAACCACCTTTCCGCATCACGCCACACCGTCCTTCCCTATGCGGCTACCAAAACGAAGGCCTACAACAATCAACGACCACTTTTTCATCTAAGGTGCAGATCTTAGTCGTCCAAGGTTACCAGCTAACGCATGGAAACCTTTGGCCCTTGTTTGATCACGCCTAAACAAAGACAAAACCCTAACTTTTGGCCGCACCTAAACTAGACCATAGTAAAGCCATATTGATCATGCTTTCATGCCACTGGCTACCAAATGAAGGGTTGCAATAATCAACGGCTACCTTTCCTCTTAAGATGAAAAATCTCGATCGTGGAGGGTCACCACCGAGCCGGCAAGTCTCCCAAGGTCAACTTTCCACACAACAACAACGTGCTACACGTTTTCCAAGAAAACACTCGAGACATCAACGCATGTCACAAACTGGAGGATGCTCATTGGGTATTGGTTTGGCGGTTTATAGCGTACGACTTACACTACACACGTTATAAGAAAGTGTCATAAGGATGAGGAGGTTAGTAAATACAGGGAGTAATGGTGAAATGTTTTATTTTATGGAATATCAATTCCAGGCATTACCAGTTACCACCTCCTCCCATTTACTCACCCGTTTTCCATTTCTTAATGAGACCAGAGTACGTTTCACTTCGACTTGTATAAATAGGCATTACCTATTTCCACCGAACAACAAGTTCAGGTCAGGTTCATACAACACTCAGAAAACATTTGCTAGCTCTCTATCTGTGAGCATCCCACTTTCTGATACAAGTCGTAAAACAACTACTCTTCCAGAATCAACTATTCTGGTCTCAACACTTTCTTTGCCTCCCTCCCCATAACCAACCCTTCTCCTTCACTTTGTGACCGAAGCAAGTCTGGAACGGCCATTTCTTGGTTTAAGCATGATTTGTACAGATTGATCTCTCGAATCTAAAGTACTCACTTGCAGTACATTGTTTAGGGTTTAAATTCGCTTCTCACCCACACACCCGAAATTACCAAAATCAGTAGAAACCGTTTTCACCCTCAAATACCTATTTTTCATGAACTTTTGCTATTAACCAAACCTTACGCTGAGAACCCTTATGTTGCATCTGATTTAGTGAATTATTTATCGGTTAAGCTAATATCTTTTGTTTTCTTGATTAGTGGAAGAGGAAAAAAATCAAACCAACCTTTACTAGAAGATCTGAGAACTCCCACGTCTCTAGGCAAAGTACATTGTGTGCCGGTAAGCGTGGAACCAAAAATGCTAAGTATAGAGGTGGGTCATTACCGGGTGTTGTCATCCAAGATGGTGTTAATAGAGATAATGTTGAGAACGTAATCCAACAAGTTAATGAAGATATCGCGGAAGATATGGGCAGTCAAGAACATCATCAAGGTGGAGAAGGTGAACCAGCTGAAGGAGGTGGTAATGAGGGTGAGAATGATGACGGTGAAAAAGATGAGGAAAATGGAGATAAGGATGATGATGAATCATAGGAGGACTTGGATGAAGAGGAAGACGAAGAGGAAGATGCACAAGTAGAAATAGTGGGAAAGAAACCTAGAAAGATGCCTAAAAAGCCTTGTGCTATATATTCATACATTCTTGATGACAATTTGTGTTTGCCACCAAAGAAGCCAACTTATGGTACTCCAAGAGATGGAGGTAGGTATTGATGGGCTACAAAAACTCATGGGCTGCCAAGATCTTTGCGACAAAGGTATGGTTCAATCTTAACCATCAAGATTTCTCAGTCATTTTATTATATTTTGACATATATTGTTATTTTCTATATATATATATATTAGTATATAAGATATGAAGTTTTTTTTGTAGGATCATAATAATGATGTTCGTGTATTGAAACGTCAAAAGAACAAGATATGAAGATAGAAAATGAGTGTGATGAGGTTTGCTTGGCGGTATTTGATTGTGTACTATGGAATGGGATACAACATGCACACCAAAAATTTGATGCTGTCCTTTATTCTTTGCATTTGCCGAGAGGGCTTATCCAGAAACGAATACCTTTCATCTACCTTTTGGTGAGATGGCAATAACTCCGAATGATTGTTTTAGAATCACAACCCTACCAATTACGGGAACAAGTGTTCGAGATGGCTATGATCCCTCGATGAGTTATGAACTTCTTGAAAATCTAGTCTAAAGGTGTCTAGGATGGAGCAATAAAAAGGAACAATATGAGTTTAGACAAGCTAACAAATAGCCTAAGTAAGGTGGTGAGTATAATGAGTTTGAGTAAGACCGCTCGTACAAGAAGAAGTTGAAAAAGATCAAGCTCAAAACCTTGTTTGATGAGTTTTTAGGGACAAAAGATTTGGTTGCTAAAGGAAAGTTGGTGATGACAGAGGATAAGATTAAGCACCATGTGACTGCTTATTTGTTATATCAACTAGGAACCATTTTCTTCCCTGAGAGTTCAGGTCACGTGGTAAATGCTCATTACCTATAGCTATTGGACCCCCTGAATGAGGTGAACAACTACTCTTGGGGAATTGCGGTTCTTTCATTCGTTCAAGCGGAACTCAAAAAACCTTCGAGGATTAAGAGTCTATATTTTGGAGGCTTATACACCCTTGTTCAGGTACCCCGTTAAATTATCGTTTGTGTGTTTCAATATATAAGTAAATGAATTTGTATTGTTACTAATCATATTGCGAATGTATTATTTGTTGCCTCTTCTCATAGGTTTGGGTGTACGACCACTTCCCTAAACTGCAATTGTCTCATGCTCACACTCTTTGGCCTTATGGGAAGCCTACAACTGGTAAATATGAATTTTTGAACTTACAGGAAAAGAATAAGAAAACAAAGGTGTTGGAGTTGAGGGAGACATTGGATAAGTTAACAGTGGAAGATGTGGTTTTCCATCCTTACACCATTGCATCAGATGAAGACGAGGAGGATGTTGAGGTTATTGATTTATCACCTGTTGCGGCTTATAATAGACCATTATTTCATCCTGGAGGTTGTACAATGTATAATCCTAGAAGAGTATTAAGACAAATTTCTTGTGTCCAAAGTGTCCCACAAGTGGAAAACTTCAACTTCAAGGTGAAGAAGCAGAGAAATAAGAACACAAAGAAGAATTTATCCCCCAAATACGATCCTGCTCCATCAGTGGACCACTGGAAGAACTTTGGGGATTATCTTGTTCTAGTTGAAGAGTTACAAGATTCGTTTGATGATCCAAATGCCGCTGACGAGGGATATATGTAATGGTATGAAATTTTTTCTCATCCTCGTGTAATAAACAGTGTCCAACAATCCCGTGCTGATAAAGCAAAAGCGACGGCAATGGAGAAAGAGGCTCAGAAAATTATGAAGCATACCCCTATGTGTGGTGATGAGGCCTTGATCTTGTGGAATTCGGCGGTAAGATATTTACTTTTATTTTTGTTTTCAAAATGTTATAAAGTATTGAAAAATAATAGTTACTTATGTTTTTGATGAGAAAAGGTGAAGGCAAGTGCTAAATTCTTGAAGAAAATGATGGAAAAAATCCGGAGTGGAGAGCCGATGGACACTCGACAACAAACAGACCTCTACAGCCAATGAACTGATGTTTTTAATACCAACCTTATCGATACAAGCCAAATTGATCCAAGCCAGACCATGCCGTCAAAGAGGAGTCGTCGAGAAGGGGAAGGTTCAAGGCGGATGGTTGAACAATAAAGCAGTGGAGATGACACTCCTAGTGATGAAGGATGACCTAAAGATCATAAATGCAAGAGTAGAAAAGTTTCTCATAGTGGTCGTGGTAAATGAGTGATTGCAACAATTAGTACTTTGGTTTCTTATGTTTAGAAAACTTATTGTGGATTTGAAACTTTGTTTTCTTATGTTTGGAAGACTTTTTTATTGCGGATTAGGTAGTTTGTTTCCTTATGTTTGTAAGGATTTTGTTTTGCGGATTTGGTAGTTTGTTTTCTTATGTTTGCTTCCAACTTAGTGGTCCACGAGTTCGGTTACTTCCAACTTACGACCAACAATGTTGAACAATGGCATCTTTTATTTGTTAGTCTTGTAAGTGCAATCCATTATAAGAACTTGATGGAAGCATTGAGAAAATTGAACACTCTTCGGATGCACAATGAAGAGATGCGTTATTTCATCTTCCGGACCTACCTTCTTTTGAACCGCGTAGCCTTTCTCTTTAGCGCAAAAAAATAATTTTTGCATCACTTGTCTATCCTTCAATTTTGTGACGCCCCAAATACTAAACCTGCTTATCTGATAGGATTACAATCTGATTGAAGCATTTAAACCAGATTATCGATTTTAAGAATCCTAATTTCATAAAATGCTAAAAATCAAACCCAACTCTCTGAATTTTGTACAAATGAAGATCTCTCCAGTGATATAAATATATTAATGCGTTTTTTTACAAAATAAGAAAGAATACATGCAGTAAAAGATACACAACAACTCTAGATTCGATAAATCTCTAAGCTACGAAACAGATATCTTCAAACGCTCCATTTCTTCTGATTACTGAAAAACTAAAGTGGGAACAAGTGAGCACATCATCCCAAAGGGGTTCCCAATGGAAACAAATAACTTTCAAGTAATCATGCTTCACAAAGTAGAGAACAATAATTTACAATCAAGTATAATATGCATACGAGTGATTTCCCTTAAATAAAATAGTACTCCCTCTGTTCCGATTTACTTGACGTTGTAGAATTTTTCACGGATATTAAGAAATATCAAAGAGAATAAAATCTTTCCAATAATACCCAAATTAATTCCTACTCAAAGACTTAAATAACCTAGTTTTGTGTTTCTAAAATATAGGAAAGGTTATCAATCCCATAGTTATGTACTTGGGATGTACAAGATTGAGTATATATCTTCCATGGGGTATATTTAAAAATTATAGAGTAATTATTTTTTTGTTGATTACCATGAGAATTAATTCTCTGGTGTGATTCCAAAGCATGGGTAGATTAGTGAAAATTTGGAAAAAAAACTAAAACTATCATCTAATTTGGAACACAAAAAAAACCCTAAAAAAGAAAGTAAAATGGAACGGAGGGAGTATATATAATATTTCCGACGGATGGCGTACCGCCCTACTAATACTATTGCCGACAGATGGCGTACCGCCCTACTATCATAAGAAGAAAATATATAATATTGCTGACGGATGGCATACCGCCCTACCACATAATATTCAACCTGATGGCATACCGGCCTACTTAACTTAGCTAAGAGCCGTGGGGAAACACAGACACTCTTCGCGGGAAAATCACATAACGCATATTACATACATATAATTACATTCAAAACAAACATCGTTCAATGCAATTACAAAATACATTCATATAGATAGTAAAAGCACATCATGCTCGCAAAAAGAATAAACTCAATGATTACAAGAAGGTTATAAAGTTCCCACCTGAATTGATGACAAGCCATGCCTACCTCGAGATCCATGATCCACTAGTTCATCCTTTGAATCGATCGTTGTTAAATAAAGAGTAACTGTTAATCACACAAGCACTCTAAATAATTAGCCAAAAGGCTCATACAAGGTTCATAATATAATCTCAAACAGTTCTATAGTTAAAAGCTAAGTGAACTATCTAATGGTTTTATACCTTTTCATTATCTACCTTTAGTACATATAAAGGCTTACTAATTCAATTAGGTTGGCTCTCTAGTCTATTAGATATATTCTATGAATATCTAAAACCTTGTCGAAGGAACCAAAGGTTAATTCGGACCATAAGGGGTCCAAAATATCAATATAGGAAATTAAAGTCTATTCTGGTCAACTAACAATCAACAGAGTCAACTTACGGTAAACGTCAATCAAAGGTCAAGTCCAAGGTCAAGGTAAGTCAACTGGTCCAAGGTCAGGTCAACGAGTTAAGTCACTGAGTCAAATCGGGTCAAGTCTGGTTATAGGGTCAACTCAGTCAGAATACTGATTCAGACAGATAAACTGACTCAGGTGAGTCAGACTAGACTACCAACTAGCCATGCTAAAACACAAGGCCTGAGCTATTAGCTCATGCCACAAACTAAAGCACATACATAAATACAAAATACACAATCTCTACAACATTATAACTATACACGGTTCTCTAAGTTACAAACTAACTTCGATCTCCAAAGTCTTGTTTTCATCTATCAATACACTCTTCTCTAAATATAACTCCAACATAAAACAATCTTCATGTCTTCAAATCCATCATCTGTAGCTCAACAACATTCATCACAATAACTTAACCATCTTTCAGTTAATTTCGTTCTATATCAGATCCACAACTTCATTATAGGGTCCCTTTCAATCAACACAAACAACACTATCAGTTCAGTTCTCCATTTCAGCATCAACAACAACAACAGCTAAACCTCTATTGCTTCTCAACCTACAATTCCAACACTAGATCCACTTATGTACCGCATTTTGCATTCGCTTCCAAATCAGTTCCATGACCATTTTATCTTCACCACCAATTCAACTCAATTCAATCATCTAACAGGACATGCACCACCACTTGTATCTCGGATTCCAACTGCAACCCAATTATTTACTAACTTCATCGTTTCTGGGAAACCATCACCAATTCAATACTACCACCAACGTCATTATCTGAGACACAACTCAGAATTGTAACACCACCACCATTTCCTTCTCCCTGAATTACAACACCAACCTAACTAAACTATAATTCACAGATTTATTCCATATATCCAATTCCACCTCAAAACCATTCACATAAGTTCAACATAACTACTTCAGAACCTCAATTCCACACTGCTACAAATTATGTATTATCCAAACCCAATCACTTAAGCAGCAACACAAACTCTTGCAATTCCATTCATTTAACTGCATCATCTTCTTTATAACTTCAACAATTCTAGTTATAAACACAACCCCATCAACTACTACAATTCACCAGTAAATCAAACCCACAATTCTATTACTCTTCTTCCTTCTCAATTCAGAACCATTTTCATTCAATACACTAATAACTTCATCTGGGTTACCAATTCAATTCCCAGACAACATCAACAACTCCTTTTCTAAGCTTACACGACAATTAACTCTTCTTCTTGTAACTCAAATCAACAGGAAACCCCAACCTTTATCTTCAATTTACCAAACACCCTAATTGAGACTCTACTTCTTTAAAAACTCAACTAAACCCTAAAGAAGCATCTATACTTCAATCAAACACAAACCTTTATAACACCAAACCAAACTCAATTTCATAAAGAAATCAATCAAAACCGAGACCCCAAATTAAATATTCAAATTAAGAAAAACCTAATTTACCTTTTTCTTGTAAATCTGAATCAACTACTTGAATCAACATCACCATCATCAACTACTCCTCAATCGTACCCAGCTCTTCTTAATTCTTCATCCTCAAAAGCGAACTCTAACTATCAATCCTCAGCAGCATCAGTTCATTCTTCTCCCAAAACTAAATCAACTTCAACACCACACCATCTTCTTCATTCATCGAGCTAACTAGCATTCTATGAACATCACGCACAAGAATAACTCGGTTCTTCTAAAACTGAGATCGACAGAGAGGAGAAGAAGGGGAAAAGAGAAGAAGAAGAAGAAGAAGAATAAAGAAATAAAAGAAGATAAGAGAAATGATTTTCTCTTCGACACGTAAAGGGATGATAAGGCCGAAAAAAAATAAATGCTAAAGGCACCTGAGAGCGGATAAGGGCATCCCGAGTCGGTCTAAGGCAAAATAGTAATTTTGTCCCTTCATACTTATCCAAAGATATCTTCTTCGCCCGGCATACGAATGACACGTTCGAGTAGTCCATTTTGCCTAACTTTTCGAGACCTATTCAATGATACTAGTTTTGTATCTACATCATTGTTAGATTAATTTCTATTAATTAAGGTTCATCTCTAATTAATCGAGTCAATACTGGCTTAGTCATCTCATGATCGTTGCTAGACCAGTCAAATAGCGTTGACGAGCTTGAGGGTCTTTACAAATTTATTCCTTTTAATTGTCTCAATTGCATTGTAATGGTGGTCAAAGATGATACGTTATCCTTGTTATCATCCTTTAGTAAGCGAAGCATTTTAAGTGGTTAAATTCCCATTCTCCTAAATTTAGCTATTTTCTCCATTTCTTGAGGAGTGAGCCTTGCGACCATTGCATGTCCTTCAAAATCATCCAGACGAGGGTGGTTATGGTGACCTTCCACCTTATCCATAGATAAAACCCATCCATTCTTTTTTTTGCACTTACTAAATACTAGCTTGAATGGAAATTTATTTTCTTTGAGCACGTTGTGTTCTTCCTCGCCGTCTTTCTTTTAACCCTTCCTCTTGTGATCAAAAACCATTTAAAAACGAGTTTTACTTTCTTTTCCATTCAAAACTAATACGCACATGGCTTTCTTGGCATGCTCTCTAGCCCAAATCTTCGCATCAATAGGTTTATCAAAAACCAAATCATTGACATAGTGATGAGATGAATCTTCAAACAACATGCCAACCGGAGAAGGTTGATTATCCATTGGTATAGGTTGACATTCAATCTACAAGAAATGGAACAACATCAATTGCAATCACAAATAAATTCGGTTACATGATAATTTTATCGGGATAACCGAACTCAGCGTTCGGTTTGTAAAGCAAGTTGACAACTAACCGAACTTTATGTATACTAAGTCAAATTTTATTATACGTAAGTTTTGTTAGATAGTTGATTGGTATGAAGTTTGCGAACCAACCGAAATTTATACACTAATGTGGAATCTTATTTTACGTAAGTTCGGTTAGATATTGGTTGCGAACTAACCGAACTTATAGACCCTAAAGTTCGGTTACATTTCGGCCAAACTGAACATAGCACTGTAATCCTATTTACAAAGTTCGCTAACATGTCCATTAACCGAACTTCAAAAAACCTCCATTATTGGATAATTCGGTAACCTGCGTGTTTAGAAAAAGTAACTGAACTACACTTTCAGATGAGTTCGGTTACATGTTATTCACACAAGGTAACCGAACAAGCCCAGATCTACTTAACAAATTCACATTTTTTTTGAAAATTTGGACCAATTCAACCAACAATATCTAAGTTTAGAGCATACCTGGGTACCCAAATAGTCTTCCTCCGGTTGTGGTTGGTAAAATCCGTCGTTTTCATCTTGATATTGGCTTTGGGGAAGAATACGTTCACCATCTAAGAAATAATTCATATCCGGATCATTGTGAAGATTGACATATACTCTAAGAGAGGAAGGAGATGAAGATTCATATCTGAGCTATCATCAATTGAATCATCACTTGTAGTGAACTCAAAAAAATATATTATTTTCCATGTTTTTCTTCTTCATCTTCTCTAACTTTACACTCTCAATAAATCTACTTCTTTTTTAAAAATCTGATTTTTTAATCTCAAATCTTTATTCAAAATCATTTCACTAATCATACTAACTAATATTAACACTAACTAATCATTACCCAAAAATAATCAGAGGGTAATTTAGGTATTATAATAAATATTTAGATAAGGGGTGACCTAGATTTACTTCTAATATCTTCTAGAGAATCAACTTGACAGTTAGACTCAATCAATATAAAATACTCAAGGAGTTATTATCTCAATCTCTCAATTTGATTTACTCAAGAAAATACAATTCACGAGTCTTAATCAAAGAGAGATAACTTGGATGGTACCAAAGACCAATATCCAAGTGTCAATCAATTTAAATCAACAACCAAATAAGGTCGGATATTCTAATTGATTGAACAACGCACAACCTGTATTATTTCTATTATATAACGAAATATAATGCGGAAAAGAAATAACTAAAATACCAGAATTTTGTTAATGAGGAAATCGTAAATGCAGAAAACCCCCGGGACCTAGTCCAAATTAAACATACATTGTATTAAGCCGCTACAGACACTAGCCTACTCTAAATTAACTTTGGTATGGACTGTAGTTGAACCCCAATCAATCTCACACTGATCCAAGGTACATTTATGCTCCTACGCCTCTGATCCCAGCAGGATACTGCGCACTTGATTCCCTTAGCTAATATCACCCACAACCAAGAGTTGCTACGACCCAAAGTCAAAGACTTTAATAAACAAATCTGTCTCACACAGAAAAGCCTACAAGATAGATAATTTCGTCTCCCATGAATAAACCTATGAGTTTTGTTCCATATTTTGATAAATCAAGGTGAACAGGAACCAATCAATAAAACCAGACTTATATTCCTGAAGAACAACTCAGTTTTATCAATTACCTCACAATAAACTTAATTGCCGCAGCGAAGAAGATTATTGAGGAATCATAAACGATGAGACGAAGATATTTGTGGATACTTTTATATCTTGCCTATCGGAGAAATTAATCTCCGATAGAAACAGCAACATCAAATCACACAACTACAAGAAAAGTAGTATCGGTCTGGCTTCACAATCCCAATGAAGTCTTTAAGTCGTTAACCTGGTTTTAGACGAAGAAAACCAAAGGTTAAAGGAGACTCGACTCTAGCTTAGCAAACTAGTATCACACAGAATATGTGGGGATTAGGTTTCCCAGTTGCTAGAGTTCTCCCTTATATAGTATTTCAAATCATGATTTGCAATAAATGTTAGCGTGGTAACAAAGCATTCAATATTCACCGTTAGATGAAAACCTGATTAGATTCAATCTAATATTTCTCAACCGTTAGATCGAAAACTTAGCTTGTCATACACATATGTACTTGAAGATTTTGGGTTTGTGTAACCGTACCCAAACATGTACAATAGTTGGTTCAATACTATTTAACCAAATGGTAACTTTCATATCAACCATATTCTTCTTCACCATAACTAGTCCAAATAACTCAAATGAACTAGTTAGAGAGTTGTTCAATTGCTATGAGATCTCATGTACTACACAAGACACAATTGAAGCGAAAATGATATGATTCACTCGAATCGATTTATGAACTATAAAGCCACGATTTGCAATAGCATTCCTTAGTTTATTAATATAAGTTCACAAACATCGTTTTTAGACATAACCACTCAAGTTCGCGGACTGGGTTCGCGGACTTAAGTTAACCATTTGGAGTTCACAAACTCCAGCAGAAATTCTCGGGTTCGAGAATTATGCACGTTCGTGGACTGAGTTGACTGCTCAAGTTCCGGTTTCACTTGATCAACAAAGTTCGCAAACTTCGGTTCAAATGCTAAAGACTTATACATATATGTGTTACCACAATAATGTTTATATCCCCCAGTGGTTATGTTGTCTAAACTCTCATTTTAATCATTGAAACATTCTCAAAGGGCGTTATATAGTTGTTATTCACAAACTATTTTTCGTCATAGAGATTTCCAAAATGATTGAAACGTAACATGACTTTCGTCACTAGGTAAAGATGAACTTTGCTAAAGTGAAAGCTTTACCAACACATATTTATAGAAATAGATAAGCAAGATATACTCAGATCGAAATACAATATGTGTATATTAATCTTAGTCTATATAGTAATACGACTTTTGTCTCAAGATATGAGATAGAGTAGATAGACTTTTGAGTGATAGATAAGTTCAAGTCTCCACATACCTTTTAGTCGATGAAGATCCACCGGTTCGTTAAGTAGTCCTTCATCTTGTATGATGATTTCCATGGAGTTCTTAAGCTCCACTCTTTCTATCCTAGTCCGAGACCTTAGCTATAATAGACTAGCAATCAAGACTTTATAGTTTTGATCACTAACATTGGCAAACATGCTTTAGATAGAAACGAATGCGAGTTCGACCGAGCAATGCTCTAATAGTCCTAAAAAAAGGCTGATCCCCCAAAAATGGTTCCTCTTTTAGCAGAAGGAAATGTGTATAACAAAGTTTTCAACAACAATGGCCCAATAGCAACCTAGTTGTTGCCGAATTAGTTGCTTTTGTTTTGAATATGGAAGCGTGTGAGTCCAGTACCCAAATCTCTAGTATGCCTTTCAAGTTTCAACAAAGTTAAAATATCTAGATTAACTAATAACTAGGACGAATCAATCAAGATTGGTATATAGTATGAATCTGTTGTCCTAATTAGGTAGGAAAAGATGAGAACACCACTTTTTCTCGACCAAGTCTTTGAGGAAAAACAATAAGTTATATTGTATCTATGACTAGTTTTTTTTTCATGTGGATGGAAATGAAACAAGTATCTCAATTCTCAAATTCGGACGATTACAATGGAACGTGTTTGGGAGACGTGTTTGGGTTAACGACTTAAAGACTTCAGTGGGATTGTGAAGCCAAAACGATACTACTTTTATCGTAGTTGTGTGATATGATCTTTCTCTTTCTATCGTACGAGTACAATTGTAATAATTGGATTGAGATTTCTATATCTGATAGGCAAGATAAAAGTAGTCACAAACATCTTCGTCTCATTGTTTGTGATTCCTCAATAGCTTCGATGCGTCGATTAAGTTTTTTGTGAGGTGATTGATGAAACTGAGCTGTTCTTCGGGAATATAAGTCTGGTTTATCAATTGGTTCTTGTTCACCTTGATTTATCAAAATACGGAACAAAACTTGTAGGTTTATTCGTGGGAGATGAATTTATCTATTACCTGTAGACTTTTCTGTGTGAGATAGATTTGTTTATTAAAGTCTTCGACTTTGGGTCGTATCAACTCTTAGTTGTGGGTGAGATCAGCTAAGGCAATCAATTGCGCAGTATCATGCTGGGATCAGAGGTGTAGGAGCATAGATGTACCTTGGATCAGTGTGAGATTGGTTGGGGTTCAACTACAGTCCAGTCTGAAGTTAGTTTGGAGTAGGCTAGTGTCTGTAGCGGCTTAATACAATGTATGTTTAATATGGATTAGGTCCCGGGGTTTTTCTGGATTTGCGGTTTCCTCGTTAACAAAATTCTGGTGTCTGTGTTATTTATTTTTCGCATTCTATTTCGTTATATAATAGAAATAATACAGGTTGTGCGTTGTTCAATCAATTAGAATATCCGACCATTATTGGTTATTGATTTAAATTGATATTGGTCTTTGGTACCATCATAGTTATCTCTCTTTGATTAGTGTAGGATCAGAATATCGCCATAGCAATACTCTCGCAAGATTTATAAACAACGTTTCTGCGAGCTCTTCAACAACATTCTGCGAGCGTCGCAGATTGACTCAAAGAATGACGTAACCGATGACGATAGCTGAAACACGATAAAATCATGAAGATCCTACGAAGATTATAGCATCTGCGTGAATTAACATTATAACTGCTGCGAAAATATCGCGAGTCAGATCCGAAATTAAAGGACAACTTAGCTGTCATCCACTATGTAACTACCCTATATAAAGAGAGCTAATAGACTCAGAAAGGGGGGGATCACTTTTTAGAGTGTTGAGAAAGTCTTGAGGAGAGAGAAAGTTCTTGTGAGCAATTGTATTCTTAATTTCTTCTATTTCTTGTAACATTTCTGAGAATTAATCAATAAAAGTGTTGTTCTTAATCTTCAAATATGTGTTGATTATAGTGAATTCTTGTGAGGGGTGTAGTGTAGGAATTCCTGCAACTACATAATGGCGCTAGAAACATGGATGTTTCTAAGTAAAGATTAAAGTTGTGATTTGTAAGAATTTGAAGAAATTGGAGAAGATACTCACGTGATTTACAGTAATACATCAGAATTGAAGGAATGGCTAGAAGAAGAAATACATCAGAACAACCAACAACCGTAAGGAGAAGTAGAAGACTTGCCGGAGAAGAGACAAATGAAATAGGGGAATCTTCAAGATTAAGAACAAGGAGCAACAAAATAAGGAATAACGGGGAAAATCAAGTTCAACAACCAAATCAGCAAACACCGATACAAGATAGAACTGTGGATTATGATAGAGTGAGCGTGCATACTTGGCGATCATATTAAATAGAAGAAGTAGAAGATCGACAATTAAGAAATGAAAGATGAGAGGGAAGATGTCAAGAAATGGTTGAAGTATTAATTCATGGAGATGGAGAAAATGAAGCAGTATAGGATTTAAGACAAAGAATACAAGAGGAAAGGAGATAGAGGCGGAAGAACGTGCGAATTTAACAAGACAAAATCACAAGTTAAGAATGGAGAATTTGAGATTACAAAATAGAAGATCAAGAAGTACTGCAAGATCAAGTTTAAGATCATTTAGAGAAGAACCAAGGCGAAATTCCCCTGTGAGAAATATTGGAGAAAATATTCGAGAGGAAATGCAAAATCCAAATGAAGAGAAGCATCATGCAGAAGAAGAGATGATTAATGATCGCTATATTCCACGCAGGGAAACTTGGGATGGTAGACGTGATAATAGAAATCTAGAGGGTGGAAATAACCAAGATGGTGAGAAAAATCGAGAAGAAGGTAGAAGAATATTACATGAGTGAGAAATTCAAAGAAACCGAAGAATAATTGAGGATGAAATTGAGAGACATTATGCTGAACAAGCACGTCTAGCCTGCGAAAGAGAAAGATTGAGAGCAGAAGTAGAAGAACAAGAGTTTCAAGAAGCAATACGGAAAAATAATCATGACAATCGAGAAAGGAGACGCGCAAAAAATCGCCACTATGGTAATATCAATGAGGAATATGATAGCATACAAAGGAGAATAGAAATACAGCGAAGAGAAACGATGAGAAATGAAGAAAATCGCAGAGAAGAAAATGGAAGGCGTAATCAGTTGTGAATTCAAGAAGGAGGTGAAGAAGAAAATCGCAGAAGAAGGCAGAATGAAGATGCATAAGAAGACGCACAAAATCTCGCAAGGCAAGAAAGACATGAATGCAGGAGAAGGGAAGCTGCACTGAAAAGACCAATGGAGAAAAATTCAGCTGGGAATGAACAGATCTTAAAAGAGTTAGCAGAAATGAGGGGAATGTTAAATTAACAGAAGGGAAGGAGGCAGAAGGCAACTTGATGAAGCCATTGAAGAAGCTGCGAGAACCCCGTTCACTCAAGAAGTACAATTAGAAGGAATACCCCAAAAATGCAATTTTCCAACGATAACCAGTATCTTTGATGGGAATACTTGTGTTGTTCAACATGTCAAGGCTTATGTTAGGTGTATGCTACAGTGGAAAAACCATGATGTTGTATTGTGCAAATATTTCGCATCCATCTTAACTGGCAAGGCGCTAAAATGGTTCAAAGATTTACCCAAAAACACTATAACTTCTTTCGTTTGCAGGCTACATTTTTGGGAGCATATATAAGTAACAATTCTTCGCGGCCTAGTATTGAAGATGTATTTGGGTTAAAACGGAGGATTGGCGAGAGTTTGAAATATCTAACCATAAGATGGAAAACAATGTGCAGTGAGATGACATGAAGAGTGGATGTGAGATACCTCATTTTATCTTTCATTAATGCAATGTTCGCAACCAATATGATGTACATACAAATTTTCAGAATAAAAAATACAATCACTATGATGGAGCTGCGAGAATTACAAGAAGAATACATTGCATTGGAGGAGAAACAAAACGAGATGAAATCATATCCCATTGCGAACACCAGTTCAGTTGCAGCAAACGCAAGTCTACTTCTCAGGTTAATAAATACAGTAGCGAGCACTTTGCAGGTGAAGCAAGAAAAGAATACGAATGATAATCAACATAAATTAGTAGCTATGGGAAGCATAGATCAAGAAGAGTTCAAAAGGGAAAGAAATTTCTTCAGTAAAGGTGGAAATAATAAGATTCAGAGGCTTGATCATCCACAAGAGACTTATGGTGGTCAGAGGCAAAATTATTATAGAGGGCAAGGAAGTTAGAAGATAATATGGGAAGAAATTAAGATGCCACCTCTAAATGCTAGCATAGAGAAAATTTGGGAGGCTGTAATTCTGATGGAAGACATACCCGTACCATGGAATATGGGAAAAGAGCCACACAAAAATAATTGAAGTTTAGAATTTTGCACTTATCATCATTTTCATGGTCACTCAATAAATGAATGTAGGAATGTAAAAAGAATCATCTTGAGGATGATATATCAGGTAAAATTAAACCATTTTTTAATAAGACATCCACAGCCTCAGCAACTACCCCCATCCCCAGAAATTCGCAGAGTGAATAAAACAAAGGAATGAGAAACGTTTGTGATAGAAGTTGGAGTAAAAGCGAAGAATATGTTCTGTAACTCCATCATACATTCGTACAAGACTATAGAGGACTTCCACGACAATGTTCTAAGTAGAGTTTTCGCGAGAGATGCGGATGGAAGAGAGATAATGAACATTGCGAAAGCTTCGCCATTAGAAGAATGGCAAAAGCAGACTATTTCTTTCACTGCACAAGAAGTACCTGATCCTGGAGAGATGCACGACAATCCACTAGTGGTAAGGTTAGAACTAAATCCAAAACAAATAGAAGAAGAAGATGAAGAAAATGAGGATGATGGAGATGAAGATTCTTGGGCCATTAACAGAGTTTTAATTGACACTGGAAGCTCAGTGGATATCTTATTTTATCATACTTAAAAAACCATGGGAGGAAGAGACGAGGATCTGATACCATCGACCTATAAGATCTATGGTTTCAATGGTACTGCCAACAAGCCCAAAGGGGATATCTTCTAAGATTCTATTCTGCGTTGTTGATGTTGAATATCCTTACAATGCCTTGATTGGCCGACCTTGGTTGCATGGGATTCTAGGTGTAGCGTCAAATTTCCACTAGTGCATTAAGTTTCCTCATCCTAGTGGTGTTGGGGTTATAAAGGGATATTGGATTGATGGAAAAAAGTGATATAAAATTGATATGGAATCTTGCGAGGAAAGGGCTACGAAGAACAGAAACTGGAAACATAACATCAAACAAAAGCAAAGAAGTGATAAGTTGATGGTTGATACAGTAGAGCGGCGAGAAGAAGGAATATTGCGAAGCCAACATGAGCTGCAACCAATAGATGGCGAACGTCTCGCATATGGAGAAAATGTAGCAAAGCGCAACAAAAAAGCAGAAGCCGAAAATAGTAAGTAGAAAAGGTAAAATTTCTGAATTGTGAAATACAAGAGATGTATAAATGATTTGTTGAAGAAAAATTTTACAAAAAATATGTGTTTTGATTCAATAAAGAAGATGAAAAATTATACAAGAGATGAAATGCAAAAAGAGAAAATCAAAGAAAAAAAAAGCGAAAATTTCACAGAGACATATTAAGAATGGGACGAACCTTTATGGCGTACACCCTAGATCGCGAATAAAATTTCGCAAGAGGAAAATGTATGACCTAAAATGTGTCATATAAGGGGGTATCTCTTTGCATGGCTCAGAGATAAGGTTATACCGCTGCTGGAACCTGAGTCATGGAGATTTGGGGTCAATGAAAGCCATCCAGGAGAGGTACCTTAGATTTCCAACTATATATATACACTAACAGTTGGAAGACCGAGGGTCTGTCCTAAGGAGTGCAGATTATGATCAAGGCGCCGAGGTACGCGGTTGAGCCAAGGGTTCCCGGGGCGTACGAAACTACCCTGGCCATTCTTGTAAAGTCTTGGATATGATGCTCTCGGCCCGAAGAAAACCCCACTTAGGGTACAGTCTCGTAACTATAAGCCATATAGGCAAAAAGGATAAGAGGCTGCGAAAATAACTGGTTGTTGTTAAGACCGGATGGGAGGAGCTAGTCTTGTATGGCCGATGTACGCGTCCTTTAAGGGGCAACCAGGGGGAAGATAAGGGCGGCACCCTCCATTAGGGAGATGATAATGTCAAAAAAGACGGCAATGTCATGGGGCTTTACGTTCGCAAGAACATTTAGGCCTGTCATATTGTCGCATACGTGATAAATATCCTATAAAGGAAAAAATCCATGAGACAAAGATAAGATGAGATCAATGGGTTTTTACATGAAAGTGTAAAGACGTCCTGCGATTTCATCGCAAGACGACAATGTCATGGGGCTTTGTCTTCGCAAGAAAACTTAGGCCAGTCATATTGTCGCAGAGAGATTGATAAAGCGCAGATAAGGAAAGATCAATGGGTTTTTACATACAAGTGTAAGGACGTCCTGCGATTTTGTCGCCAAAACAAAACGTGGCTAAATAAGACCTTTAACTAGGAAGGCAAAATAACACCACAAGAGATCATGAGATTATGCAGATATGACCTGCGACATTTACGCAGAGATCATGAGATTATGCAGATATGACTTGCGATATTTACTCAGAGACTGAGGCAAAAATTTACAAACAGATCTTATTCAAAATTAATCTGCTCAATCTTTCATATTGCAGATGAATAATAGAGGCAAGTATGGGAATGAACATAATGATAAAATTATTATTCATCTTTATATGACAGATTTACGCAAATAGAAAATTAATAAGCATGTTGATTAATTATATTGCAAAAAGGAATTGTTTTCTAATGTATGCAGATAGAAACAAAAGAAATCTATACACCAAGGAACGTTAGAAGCTGGAGAAATTCACATCAATATACTTTTTTTTTTATTAATAATAATTTTTATTAATAACCAAAATTCAGAGATACAAAAAAGTTTCAAAACAACCTAAGCAGAAACAAAATTACATGATGTGCAAATATGGGCTAACAAAATCTATAGTATGTTGTCAATTCATTTTCCAAGTCCCCAAGGAAAAATGGTTTATTGTTGTATATTCTTTGTTCACCACTTTGAAGTTTTGCACCCTCTTTTGCCAATCCATCAGCTGAAAAATTTAGCTCTCTGTAAATGTGAATGAATTCCCATTCTCTAGCATTATGACAAATTTTCTCCCATCTGGATATTTCAAACAATGGAATTCTTGTTTTTTTTTAAAGTTGTTACTGTGGCGCCTATTGAGTTTGATCTGAATAGAAGACTTCTAAACCCATTTTGAATGGCCCATTCACCTGCACACATGATTTCTATAACCTCTGCAGACAAGATTGCTATAAACTCTGCATAGGTTCTAACCCATTCGCAGCAATATACAAATATTACAAAGAGACTAAGAAAAGAGATGAAATTATTTCTCATTAGATCCTTCGTTATCTTCACCAGATTTCTCCCCTTCACTTTCATCTTCATTATATTCTTCATCTTCTTCAGACTCTTCAGCTTCACTGTCAGAGATGACAAGATTAGGGACGTTCTCTGGTATTTCATCCGCGAGATAAGGATACGCAGAATGAGGAATTTTATGGTCATCACATACCATATTAATGGAATCATTGCGAACACTAACAAGAGTATTGCTAAAATTCGCCAGGGTAATATGAAGCTGATTTTTGAACTTGGAAAATTTCTCATTGAGAGAAGATAGATTTTTTGCGAGTTGACCTTTTTCTTCTTCCAATTCTCTAATTCTTTGGCGAAAATTTCCTTCAGATTCTGCGAACAAATGACAACAAATTAATAAAATAGTGGAGATTCAGTTAAAAAATGGATTAGTGGAAAAACAAGAATAACAACCTGCTCTTTCAGAGCTCATATCTTTAATCAAGGAAGAGTGATCAGCTTGAAGGCTAACATCTACACCTAAGTTATTTCTGGCGCTATCAAGAATCTTCACAGCCCAAGAAAACTCGTCATTATTACTAATGAGAAGGAGGGAGCGAACTTGGTTTTCCCTTTCAACAAGAGCTCTATTCTCGCAGATAAGTCTATCTCTTTCAATTTGAATTTCAAGAAGAGTTTTGTGGAAATCCGCTAAAGCTTGAGCACCTTGTCTAGATATGCGATCTCTTTCATCTATGAGATCACTTTTTTGGGCTCTTAGAATATTGATTTCTTCTTTAGAGTTAAGATAGCGATGCTTAGATGTATTATCCGCTCTCAAACTAGATCTGTGTTCAATTACTAAAAGACAAAATGTGGATCTACGGTCATCTATGAAAAGAGATTCAATCTTGTCATTTGAATAATTGTTTAAGTAATTATTAAGGCGATCAAGAAGGGTATCCTCATCTCTAGGCTCAGGAAAAGAACGGAAGAATGTAGCCTCATCAGTAAGACCATAAATATCTGCAAAAATGGTTGCTTGAATAATCTAAAACAATATGGTGAAAGAATTAAGAAAAAAGGAAAAGAATTCGTACCATAGAGCTGCTGGTTAGCTATTTCAAGATCAGAAATCTTTATCTTATCTCTCGAAGCATCAATTTCCATTTGTTTAACCTTCTCGTGAAGACTAGCAATTTCATATTCCAGCTGTTCATCCTTCTTGCAAAGACTAGCAGACTCAGATTCTATTTTTTCATTCTTCTTGCGAAGAGTAACGTTCTTCTTTTCAAAGGTTGCACGTATCCTCTCCAAGTATGAGGCAACAACAAAAGAAGCTTTTCCAGTCTGCGAAAGAAAACAAAAAATTGTCAAGACAGATATAAATTAAAACCTTGCAAGGAAGTGAGAATACACATACGTGGCGAAGAAATGAGAACATACCAGAACGCTGAGTGAATTTAAGAAACTTGGAGATATAGATCTTGAAACCCCATGAAGAGATTCATTATTCTCCAAGAGAGGGGCATCACAGATAGCTGCCATAGATTTGCAAGCTTCAGCAAGAGGAGTATCACCAATCCCTAGTATAGTATCAGAGAATATACTGGAAAGTTGAGACATAGAAGACTTACGTTGGGAGGATTCCTTCTCAGAAGTGAAATCAGCATCACCATCACCATCATTGTTATCATCGCTGTAATTCTCGCTAGATTGAAAAGTTGAAGGAGGAGAGGACTGCACTTTTCTTTTCTTTGAAAGAGGAGCAGCAAATTTCTCTCTTCGAGAAGAACCTTTACCTTTACCTTTAGTCTTTGCAACCTCAGCGGGTTCCATTTCTCCAATGACCTTCAAATACAGATAAAGATAAGAAATAGAGGCAACAATATATTGTTCAAAATCATTAAGGAATATTTCTTACTTCATCTGTGAATGATTTAAGAGATGATAAAGTAATGGGTTTCCCTAATTTCTTGTAGCTAGCCTTCAGCCTTTCAATCTGGTAAAATGGGTGTGGTCAACGAGAGTACATATAAAAGTATGAATAGAATAATAATGGTAATTTAAGCAAAAAATTCGGGAATATGCCTCTTTATTCCTTTCAGGTCAACTGAACACCCATGGTTGGTATTTGTAGGACCAGAATATCGCTACACCTATTTTCTGCGAGATTAACAACACTTCATAACGAGCATCACAGCAAGATTTTATCAGCATTTCACGAGTGTCACAAAAGCCTTCAAAAGAGAGACGTAATACCTGACGACTGAAGAAAACTTGAGAGAAGCATGATAGTTCTGCGATGGTTATAAAACTTGCGAGATTTAACATTGTAACTATCGCGGTACAATCGCAGAATCAACCCGAAATAAAAGGAAAACTTAGCTGTCATCCACTATGTAACTACCCTATAAATATAGACCCAATGTGTCCAGAAAAGGTTGATGTGTTTTTGAGAGTTAAGAAAATCTTGAGGAGAGAGAAACTTCAATAGAATAGTTGTAATCTTGAAATCTCTCACTTCTGTAAACATTTCTGAAACCAAAATAATAAAGTGTCGTTTTTCATCTTCAATTACGAGTTGATTATAGCAAGATATTAACAAGGGTGTAGTGTGGGAAATCCTGCAACTTTGGCGCTAGAAACAGGGAGAATCAAGTTGAGAAATCTCTAATTACAATTTGAAAATTTGAAGAAATCATTAGAGTTGAAGAAATGGCTAGAAGAAGAAGAAATACATCAGAACCACCAACAACTGTGAGGATGAGTAAAAAACTTGCAGGAGAAGAAACAAATGAATTAGGATATTCTTCAAGGATAAGAACAAGAATAAATAGAACAAGGATTGAAGGAAAAGATCAAATCCCACAACCTAATCAACGAACACCGATCCAAAATAGAAATGTGGATTATGATAGAGTGAGTGTGTATACTTGGAGATCGGACTCGATGGAAGATGTAGAAGATCAACAATTAAGAGACGGAAGAAGAGAAGAAATAAATCAAGGAATGGTTGAAGGATTAATTCATGGAGGAGATGAAAATGAAACAACAAATGATCCAAGACAAAGAATACAAGAGGAAAGCATATTAGAGGCGGAAGAGCGTGCAAATTTAACAAGACAAAATCACGAGTTGAGAATGGAGAATTTGATATTACAAAATAGAAGATCAAGAAGTACTGTTAGATCGAATTCAAGATCAGTAAGGGAAGAATTAAGGCCAAATTCCCCAGTAAGAAATGCTAGAGGAAATAACCAAGAAGAAATGAAAAATCTAAATGAAGAGCAACGTCATAGAGAAGAAGAGGTAGTAGAAAATCGCCATGATCCGCGTGGCAAAAATTTGGATAATAGACTTAACAACATAAATCAAGAGGGAAGAAACAACCAAAATGATGAAGATAATCTAGAAGAAGGTAGGAGGATATTACATGGGCGAGAGATCCAGAGAAATCGAAGAATAATTGAAGAAGAAATTGAGAGACATTATGCTGAACAAGCGCGATTAGCTCGCGAGAGAGAAAGATTGAGGGCAGAAGTAGAAGAACAAGAATTTCAAGAGGCATTACGACAAAATAACCATGAAAATCGAGAAAGGAGACGGACGCAAAATCTCCATAATAATAATATTCAGGAAGAATATGATAGAATACAAAGGAGAATAGAAAGACAGCGAAGAGAAATGAAGAAATTCGCAGATAAGAAAATAGACAATATAATCAGTTGCGATGGCAGGAAGAAGCTGAGGAAGAAGATCGCAGAAGAAGAAATATGCATGTAGATGAAGATATACAAAATCTCGCAAGATAAGAAGTACATAAACGCTGAAGAAAGGAAGCAGCATTGAAAAGACCAATGGAACCAAATTCAGCTGCGAATGAGCAAATTTTAAGAGAGTTAGCAGAGATGTGGGGAATAATAAATAACAGAAAAGAAGGAGGTAGAAGGAAACTTGATGAAGCTATTGAAGAATCTGCGAGAACTCCACTTACTCAAGAAGTACAGTTAAGAGGAATACCTCCAAAGTGCAACTTACCAGCATTAACCAGCATTTTTGATGGAACTACCTGTGATGTACAACATGTTAAGGCTTATGTTAGGTGTATGCTGCAATGGGAGAATCATGATGTTGTATTGTGTAAATATTTTGCATCTAGATTAACTGGAGAGGCTCTAAAATGGTTTGAGGGATTACCAAAAAATACCATAACATTTTTGGATCATTTACAAGCTACATTTATGGGAGCATATATAAGCAACAATTCATCGCGGCCAGGTATTGAAGATGTGTTTGGATTAAAACAGAGGGTTGGAGAAAGTCTGAAACATTTAACCATAAGATGGAAGACAATGTGCAGTGAGATGGCGGGAAGAGTTGACGAAAGATATCTTATCTTGTCTTTTATCAATGCAATGTTCGCGACCAATCTGCTGTACATATAAATTTTCAAAGTCATGAATACAATCACTATGACTGAATTGTGAGAACTACAAGAAGAATACATTGCTTTGGAGGAGAAACAAAATGAAATGGAATCATATCCCATCACGAACACTAATTCAGTAGCAGAAAATGGGATTTTACTTCCTAAAATGATTAACAATGTGGCGAGCAGCTCGCAAGCACAACAAGAGAAAGTGGAGACCGATAACCAGCAGAAGTTGGTAGCTATGGGCAGTCGAGATCAAGAAGAATATGAAAGGGAGAAGAATTATTACAACCGTGGAGGGAATAATAAGATTCAAAGGCTTGATCAGCTGCAAGAAACTTATGGTGGACAGAGGCAAAACAATTTCAAAAGCCAAGGAAATCAAAGGATAATATGGGAAGAAATTAAGATGCCTCCTCTAAATGCTAGTATAGAAAAAATCTGGGAAGCTATCATTTTGATGGAAAATATACCCTCTCCATGGAATATGGGAAAAGAACCACATCCTAATAATCGGAATCAAGAATTTTGTCCTTACCATCACTTTCATGGTCACATAGTAAATGACTGCAGGAATGTAAAGAGAATAATTTTAAGGATGATTGACCAAGGAAAACTAAATCACTTTTTAGTAGGACATCCACAATCCCAACGATAGCCTCCAGCACCAGAAATTTCCAGGGTAAATACTGTAAAAGGAGCAGAATCATTCATAATAGAAGTTGGGGCTAAAGCAAAGAATTTGTTTTGTAATTCCATTGTACATTCACACAGAACAATAGAGGATTTCCATGATAATGTCTTAAGCAGAGTCTTCGCGAGAGACACAGATGGAAGAGAGATTATGAATATCGCGAGAGCCTCGCCATTAGAAGAATGGCAGAAACAAATTATATCTTTAACTGCACAAGAAGTACTAGAACCTGGCGAGCAGCATGATAATCCATTGGTAGTAAGGTTAGAGATAAATCCAAAGCAAATAGAAGAAGATGATGGAGGAAATTATGATGAAAATGAAGACTCTTGGGCTATCAATAGAGAGCTGATAGACACAGGCAGCTCAATTTGTAGTTGCAGAAATTCCCACACTACACCCTTGTTAAGATTCTATAGAAATCTATTGGAAATCAATTAAACTTCAAAGATTTAAACGACACTTTACTATTCAAGTCTCAGCAATGTTTACAGAATTGGAAGAAATCAAGATTACAAATATTATCTTGAAGTTTCTCTCTCCTCAAGACTCTTTCAACTCTCAAAAATACATCATCCTTTTATGGATCTATCGATCCCTTTATATAGGGATTTACATAATGGATGACAACTAAGTTTTCCTCCTATTTCGGATCTATTCTGCGATCTCATCGCAATTACTACAATATTCTCTATCGCAAGAATGATGACCATCGCAGGATCAACATATTATTCTTTTATTTCTTTAATCGTCAGTTTCTCTTTGGGTATTCTGTGACGCTCGTGAAACGTTGTTAAAGAATTGGCAGTGACGCTCGCAGAAATGTTGTTAATATCGCAGGAATAACGTTGTAGCGATATTCTGGTCCTACATCTTGCCTCTTCTCATGTCTTTTCTGCGAAGAAGAGAAGATCATGAGAACCGATATTCTTTATTACCCTCGCAACTTCTTTCTCTTTTATACTTTCTTCTCGACAATATTCCGTTAATCTAGCCTTTCTTACACGTGTTGTGAATTCCTTCATTTATTGACACGTCTCTGCTCAATAGGCCCACCACCTTTTACCTATAAAAGGTAGAATTAAGTTTCAAAACTAATTTTCTTCTTCCGTTTCCTCATCTTCTTTACTTGTCTACTTTGTCTTCTGTCTGCAACTTTTCTTCTTCTTCATATTCTTCTGCTACTGTTCTAATGGAGTCACCAAGGTATGTTTCTTGACTTATGAAATTTACTTAAGCCAATTTTTACTTTCATTCTCCAATCTTTCTTATTTGATTCTTCATAACTTCCATGTTATGTCTTCTCTTCAGTAGAACTAAACAATCCACGATTCAAAACCCTAATACTCGCAAAATACTAGTAGAGAAGAAGAAGAGGAGTTCTGCGAATGATAAGGTAGTAAGAAACATATTCTATTTCCTAATAACAATATTGTTGCCTCTGTTTATTATCTGAGTTATTGTTCGCAGAATGATGAGAACCCTGTTAAGCCTCCCAAAATATCTCGCCACTTTAAGACACTTGGTTAAGATCTCATTATGCCCACATTAACATCCGTGAAGATTACTCCCACACCATCGCAACCAAATCTTTCTACTTTTGTTTGTGAGAATATCACTACCCATACTTCTACTTCTTTGACAAATCAGGCTTCTAAAATTGCTGTGACTGAGACTCCTTATAGTCCTTTACGGACTTCAACTATTGTTTTTCCACATACTCCTCCTAACAACTCAACCATCACAAATGATCGTCAACTTGCTCTCATTACTACTTCATCTTCTACACCCCTTCCTTCATCAAGCGAAACTTTTGCAGGTGTTGATGTTGCTTTTAAAATCTTTTCTAACATTTTAGACAATGCTAGAAAATCTTCCACTGACCCTCTCCAACATGAAGCTTGCGAGACTCTACTCAAGTATTTTGGCTCTGATGGTAATGCTTCGCGAGCATCTTTGGAAAATGAGATTTAAGATCTGAGGAAAATCCTTCAAGTTAAAACTGCTGAATGTGATACTTTGAATCATATGCTTCGCAACTCTTCTCTAAACTGCGAGAATCTTCACAGAAAAAATGAAGAGCTAAAAGGTACATTTTTCTTTCCTCTGCTCTTTGGTTTTTCTGTTTTACTTTTATATTTTCTATACTCAGGCTTCCTTCTTAAATTCTTGATTCATATATTAGTTTCAAATCGAACTCGTTTCATAGAAAGACTCAAATTTGAATCTATCGCTGAAGAAGCTCGCGTTGAAAGAGATTCTTGGATGGACCAACATACTAGACTAGACAATCTTTACAATTATTCAATTGATCACATAAATAAACTTACTAATGAGAATAATCAATTATTGCAAAGGCAGAATTTATTAAGCGGCGAGGTTGATCGCCTCTCATACTTGTTTTTTAAGGCTAATTTGGCGATGAAATCATTATCAGATGAGAATAAGACTTTGTCCCAAGAAAAACATAGTTTTTCCAGCTTGATGGCGATTTCCTCGCAGCAATTAAGTAATCTTTAAAGCATATGTAATAATCAAGAGCAATCTCTTCGCTCTCTTAAGAATGAGCTCAAGGAATTAACTGAATCATCTGCTGCCGAGAAGGATAAACTTATCAAGGGTAGATTAACTCTTAGTTTAAGAGCCAGCGAACTTCAAGACCAATACTCTCAAGTAAAGGAATCTCATTCTTTATTAGCAAAGGAAAACTCATATCTTCGCAACAAAGAAGAAAGCATGAAATCTGGTCTGAAGGGTATGGTTGGCGATAAATTCAATGATGCCATGAATCAATGGGAGAAATGTTTATTTGCATTAATCCAAAACTTAACCTCGCAAAAAGAAGGTAGTCAATTGACTGCCTCTCTTGTTGATCTTCTTATAAAATTTTGTGTTATATTCCTTGTGAAATTTTTGTCTAACTGATCTTTTATTATTTTGTTGCTCGCAGAATCCGAAAGAAATCTTCATTCTACCATCACTGATCTGACCACTAAATTGGATAAAGTTAGAAAAAAAAATAAGTTTATGGCTTCCAACTATCTTGATTCCTGCGACAAAGCAGAAAGAAGACTTGATTATCTCGAATACTTTAAAAACATAGAGATTAGGAATCGTGATAGAAGTTTCCTTCGCAAGTTCCACCTCAGTGCTGAAGTTCTTGTGAACGAGATTCTGCTCTCCAATTCTCTCCCTCCTGTATTTGTTCCTCCTTTAAAGGTTGATGATAATGAAATTCCTCTTCCCATGGATGAAGATTTAGAGTCTAATAATGATGAAGAAGATGCCACTCAAGAAGATGGTGAAGAAGAATAAAAAAGAAGTCCTCCCAAAGAAGCAGCTGTGGGTGGCAGAGTAAATGTTGATGAAGAGTTAAAAGAAGGAGAGACTCATGATGAAAATGATGCTGATGAAGCTGATAACTCTGGTGAAAATAATAAATCTGACGATCAAGAAGAATGAATTTGGCGAAGCCATCGCTGGAACTTGAACTTTATCTTTGCTTTCTTTTTCTTCTTCTTCTTTCTTGCAAGCGATGTAATTTTTGAGACATTTAGAATTTAACTTTCAACTTAGTTTACTTGGAATATTTTCAAGGAAGATAATTAAATGTACTTCTCCATTCCCCTATCCTCCCTTTATTATCTTTCTTGAAATGTTGAATTTGCCTTTTATTTGTATCTGCGATGCGATGAATACTGTTATGAAAAATTCTGAAGGAATCTACCATGTTAAGAATTTGCATTCTTATACATTACTCTGCGATGAATGAATATTTCCTGCAATCTTAAAATAGAATAGTTAATTGGTAAGATTATTCTTTTGGTCTTATTTCTCCTTCCTAGTTAAAGGTCTTATTTTGCCAAACTTTTTCTTTTTACGACAAAATCGCAGGACGTCTTTACATTTGCATGTATTGACCCATTCGATGAAATCGCAGGACGTCTTTAAACTTTCATGTAAAAACCCATTGATCCCATCTTAACTTTTCTCTTTAGGCTTGTTGCCTCTGTATTATTTACGTCACGCGACAATATGACATGCCTAAATGTTCTTGCGATCATAAAGCCCCATGACATTGCCGTCTTAAGACACTTATCAGCTCCCTAATGGAGGGTGCCTCCCTTATCTTCCCCCTGGTTTCCCTTTCAAGGAGGGCACATCGGCCATACAAGACTAGCTCATCCCATCCAGATTTACCAATAACCAGCTGTTTTCGCAGCCTCTTGTCCTTAATTCCTATATGGCTTATAGTTACAAGACTGCACCCTAAGTGGGGTTTTCTTCAGGCCAAGTGCATCATAGCCAAGACTTACCAAGAATAGCAAGGGAGTTTCGTACGCCCTTGGAACCCTTGGCTCAACCGTGTACCTCGGCGCCTTGGTCATACTTTGCACTTCTTGGAAGAGATTCTCGGTCGTCCAACCAGGGTATAACCATATATAGTTGGAAATCCAAAATCTCTCTCCCGGATAGGTTTTATTTAACCCCAACATCTGCATGACTCAGGATCCAGCAGTGGTATAACCTTACCCCTGAATCATGTCAAGAGATACCCCCTCCTATGACGTGCTATTAGGTCTTACATTTGCCTCTTGCGAAATTTTATTCGCGAACTAGGGTGCACGCCATAAAGGTTCGTCCCATTCTATTAATCTCTGCGAAATTTGTATTCGCTTTTCTTGCGATAATGCTCGCTGTTTTTGTTGTGCTTTGTTATCAGAAGAAATTTTCAGTTGTAAATAGAGATTGAAGAATTTATTACCTGTTTCATCATATAACATACCAGTATCTCTTATCTTGTAGAAGATGTCATTGATAATACCTTTTCAAAAATAATCTATTCCATGGTCTATCGAGTCTTTGACCAACATCTCTTCCTTCAGGATCCATTAGTTTGTATGCCCCAGTTCCAATTATCTCTTTGATGATATATGGTCCATCCCATTTTCTCGCCAACTTTCCACCACTCTCTCGCTGATAACTTGGTATTTCTCGCAGCACTAAATCTCCAGGTTGAAATTCACGTTTCTTAACACATTTGTTGTACTCACGAGCTAATCTTCGATGGTAATTTTTCATATGTTGCAAAAACAATTCTCCTTTTTCTTCTAATTCATCCAATTTATTTAAAATCATTCCAGCACTTAGATTTCTTTCCCAAGCCTCTCTTTTTGTTGTAGGAATAGCGACTTCTGTTGGTAACACAGCTTCAACTCCATATGTCAAACAAAAAGGTGACATTCCAGTAGCTTCTCGTCTAGTTGTATTGTAGGCCCATATTGCATTATGCACCTGTTCACACCATGCTCCGTGGTATCCTTCTAACTTCTTTTTCAAGATGTCTGCGATTGTTTTATTAGTTGCCTCAGTCTGACCATTTGCTTGTGGGTATAAAGGAGTAGACTTTCCACATTTTATCTTAAATGCATTGAGTAACAATTCTATATTCTGTCCCTCAAATTTCTTTCCATTATCAGATACTAATTGTGCTGGAATCCCAAATCCGCAGATTATATTTTCAAAGATGAATGTAAAAATATATTTATCGCGAATATGTTGTACTGCCTTTACTTCTCCCCATTTTGTGAAATAATCTGTTGCGACAATCAGATATCTTCTCTGTACAGAACCAGATACAAATGGTCCCACAATATCTAACCCCCATTTCCCAAAAGGCCATACACTTGTTGAAGATGATAATGGTGCTCCTGGTGCATGTATCTTTTTTCCGTATCGCTGGAAATATTCGCAACGCCTTGAGAGTTGCTTTGCATCCTCATGCATATACGGCCAGTAATAACCCTTCATTTTTGTTCTATATGCTAAAGATCTTCCTCCACTGTGATTACCAGCGTCACCAATATGTAACATCTTTAATACTTTTTGTCCTTCTTCTCTCGTCAAACATCTTAGCGATGGTCCATTAAAAGATCTGCGATATAACACTCCATCTCTTAGCTCATAATTGGTTGCCCTACTTTTCAACTTGTGTGCTTCTAATCTATTTCTTGGAATCTCTCCTCTCGCCAAGTATGCATGAATATCTGCTCTCCAATCCGTGATATTGCTCGTGGGTTCTCTCTCGCCATCTTCTACCATCATTACATCTGTCTCTTCTTCTTCTTTGTTTATCGATGGAAATGAAAGTATTTGAATTTTTATGCACCTCGCCAATGGATTTGTCATCATACTAGATATGAAAGTGAAAGCATCTGCGAGCCTATTATCTTTCCTTGTTATGTGTCTCCATTTTATTTTTGGAATTTTCGCAGATAATTCTTCAACGAGTCTTTTGTATTTTCTCAGGGATGGTTCATTTGTTGTGTACTCTCCTTTTATCTGGCGAATAACCAATTGTGAATCTCTGGTAATTCTGGCATTTTCCAAATTTATTTCTATCGCAAATTTTAAAGCATGAATCACAACCTCATACTCTGTCTCATTATTAGTGGATGCAAATTCTAATCTAAATGAAAAAGATGTTTTTTTCTCCTTCTGGCGATATGAAAACAACTCCAATTCCATTTCCTTATCCATTGGATGATCCATCCACTAATATTTCCTATCTGTTGGGTTCTGTTAATAGCTCTTTTGGATCTCCGCATTCCTCTTCTACATCCATTATCTCCTCCACAGCTTCATCACCTTCTAAAGGAAATTCAGCTAAGAATTCTGCGATGACGTGTGATTTTGGCGAGGATAAAATTTCATACTTTATATCAAAGTGTCCTACTTGTGCATTCCATCTCTCAACTCTGCCTGATCTCTTTGAATTTTTCATTACTGACTCAATTGGCACTTTCGTTAACATTTTGACCTTATGTGCTTGAAAATAGATGCGAAGTTTGAAAGTTGCATGCACCAATGCTAGAATTAGTTTCTCAATCTTTGAATAATTTCTCTTTGCAGAATTGAATGTTTTACTAATGTAATAAATTGGTTTTCCACCCCTGCATCTACTCGCAGCAACACGGAACTTAGCGCATATGTGGTTGTTGCAAGATAAATCAATAATTCTTCTCCTGGTTCTGCTTTCTGTAAAATAGTTATGTTCGTTAAATGTTCTTTTATTCCTTGAAAATCTTTTTCGCATTCATATGTCCACTTGAACTTTGCTCCCTTCTTGAGTATATCGAAAAAATGTTTGCACTTGTCTGAAGATCGCGAAATGAACCTTCCCAACGAGGCTAAGAGTCCATTTAATTTTTGCACATCTTTTACCGTCGCAGGTGTTGGCATATCGCGAATTGCTTGTACATTTTCTGGATCAACCTGTATTCCTTCTTTTGATACAATATACCCCAAAAATTTCCCTGAAGTTACTCCAAAAGTACACTTATCAGGATTCACTTTAATATTGAATTGCCGCATTTGATCGAAAATCTCTTTCAAATCTTGCACATGATCCTCAGCTTCTTTGCTTTTGATCAGCATATCATCTACATACACTTCTAATGTTTTGTGGATCCACTTTGCAAACACCTTATCCACCATTCTTTGATACGTTGCACCAGCATTTCGTAAGCCAAATGGCATCTTTGTATAACAATATAATCCTCTTGGAGCAAAACATGCGGTATGTTCTTGATCTTCTTCAGCGAGAGGGATTTGATTATATCCTTTATACCCATCCAACGATGATATTCTATCATTTCCTGCTGCTGATTCAACCATCTGTGGAATATCTGGTAATGGAAAACTATCTTTTGGACAAGCCTTGTTTAAATCAGTGAAATCTATACAAATTCTTATCCCCTTATTCTTCTTTGGGACCACTACCATATTTTCAATCCACTCTGGATATTTTGCTTGCCTTATAATTCCTGCGTCGAGCATCTTCTGTAATTTTTCTTCTATTTGAGAATGATATGTTGTTGCGATCTTCCTTATTCTTTGTTTAAATGGTCTTATGTTTTTGTTGATTTCTAATTTATGACATGCTATTGACGGGTCTATCCCTGGCATCTCGTCCATGGTCCACGCGAAGATATCTACATACTCTCGCAAAAGATTTATAGTTCTTTCTTCCTCATCTGCCTCCATTCTAGTCCCAAGTTTCAGCATTTTAGGATCTTCTTTACTCCCAATATTTATTTCCTTTGTTGGTTCTGCTGCGACATAACTGGCTTCAGGTTCTCCCATTGGTGTTGGTGTAGGTACTGAATATCGCAAGATAATATTTCATGAGTATCAGGAGAAAAGAATTATAAAATGATACGATGATAGAAGAAGCGGAGAAATATGAAGTTTTGCGAGGATGGAGTAATTGTGCGAGCATGAGTTGCGATACTTCGTAACTCATGAACAGCTGTATAAATTTTACTATAAATAGGAGTTCAAATGTAAAATTCGAGAGGTTCTTTTAGTGAGTGTTAGAAAATATTTGAGGAAAGAGAATAGAGAAAGTTGTAACTATTCTAATTCCATTTAGATACTTCTTTGTGATCAATTGAGAACATTAATAAGAAAATTGTTATTCATCATCAAGAACTTCTTGAGTTTTTACTAATTCTATTGAGGGTGTAGTTGTAGGTTATTCTGCAACTACATAATTATTCTGAAGATGATGATTTTCTTTACGAAGATCCTCGCATTCTGCTTGAGAAGCTTTCAAAGAATGGCGAAGTAATTCAATTTATTTTTCCAAGGATTGACGTGAAGAAGAAATTTCTGGATTGACGAAATTATTCAGAACTTCGCAAAATTCATATTGCGAACGAACATTAGTATATTTCGCAGTATTGGTCAAAACCTCAGATAACATTCGGAAAGTTGAATAAATTCCATCTCGAATTTCTTGAGGAAGAGGAGAAGAATTTTAAGGAATGAGAGCAAGCTGCAAATTGTCTGGAGAAATAGTACTCAAAGGATTTGGGGATAAGACAGGTTTTTCTAAAGAAGAAGTTGAAGGAATATTTTGCGAGGATTGTTTTTCAATTGAAGAAGTTGAAGAAATATTTTGAGAAGGTTGGTCTTGAAGAAGTGTTGATAAATTGACATTGATAGGAGATTGAAAAGCAGGTAATGGAGTAGAGGCATGAGTATTTGAAGAAGCATTTTCACGAGGAGGAGAGGAAAATTCCTTATCAACTTCAGGAAGGAAATCATCAATCGGAATTAATGGTGTGGGTTTAGTTATTCGAGATCTCTTGCTTGGATTTTTTTTTTTCGTCAACCTGCGAATCAAAACGTAGATTAAAAACTGAGGCAACAATATATTGTTCAGGAAAGAAGACAGAGTATTTTAACTACCTTTTGATTCTCAGATTTTCTTCTTCGTGGATAAAGGCTTGGATTCTTTAATTGAGATTTCATCTGAGAAGTTATTTTGCTAAAATTAACCAAAATCAGACAACAAATCATACAGAAATTAAAGAGGAGAACAAATGAAATACGCAAAGATAGAGGGAAATTACCTTGGAGAACTCATGAAGATACAGTAGAAGAAAAAATTGCAGAGAAAATAGTGATAGAGAGTATGAGTAGAAGATAGAATTGCGGAAATAAGAAGAAGAAAAGAAAGAGAGTACGAAGGAGTTATATAAGGGAATAACTAAAAAAGAACGGTTACAAAAGACGTGTCAAAATTTCAAAAGACTAAGTAACGGTTATGTTCTCACGATCATTTCTTCTTCGTAGAATTGACATGAGAAGAGGCAAGATGTAGGTACTGAATATCGCAAGATAATATTTCATGAGTATCAGGAGAAAAGAGTTATAAAATGATACGATGATAGAAGAAGCGCGGAGAAATATGAAGTTTTGCGAGGATGGAGTAATTGTGCGAGCATGAGTTGCGATACTTCGTAACTCATGAACAGCTGTATAAATTTTACTATAAATAGGAGTTCAAATGTAAAATTCGAGAGGTTCTTTTAGTCAGTGTTAGAAAATATTTGAGGAAAGAGAATAGAGAAAGTTGTAACTATTCTAATTCCATTTAGATACTTCTTTGTGATCAATTGAGAACATTAATAAGAAAATTGTTATTCATCATCAAGAACTTCTTGAGTTTTTACTAATTCTATTGAGGGTGTATTTGTAGGTTATTCTGCAACTACAGTTGGTGCTTTCATAATTCTCGCGAGTTCATCTCCTTCTTGTGGGATTTCACTGGGTATTCTTTTTCCTTCTTTTGCTCTTATCATGTAAACTTTAAATTCTTCTTTGTTCTTTGTTTCTCTCGCCAATTTTCTGTGAGCTTTTCGCAATTTTGGACGTTCTTCACAATTTCTTACTTCAATTTGGTAACACAATTTCGCAAAATCTGTGTCTCCTTTAATTTCTCCGATTCCACTGGGTATAGAAAATTTAATGCACTGATGCAACGTTGATGCTACAGCCTTGATTGCATGTATCCATGGTCTTCCCAGTATCATATTGTACGGTGATTCTACATCTACCACGCATAATGATACTTGTGTTTCAATTTCTCCTAGTGGAATTCGTACCACTATTTCGCCTTTAGGTTTTGTTAACGATTTTCCAAAGCCATGAATATGATATGTTGAATTAAACATTTCTTCATCCTTATATCCCATTTTCTTAAAAGTATGATAGAACATTATATCCACAGAACTTCCTGTATCTACCAAAGTTCTATTCATAGCCCATTCTTCTTCAGATTTTATTGATTCTCCCTTTTTCACTGGTATAGCGGATATCGTAATTACCAAAGAAGATATATGACCTAGATTTTCTTCTGGTATTTCTGCTGCTGTGAATGTGATCTCCTACTTTTCCCAATCTTTTAATGATGATATCTTCTCCACTGTCATAATATTCCTTCCTTCAAAATCCCGTTTATGTATCTTCCCCTTAATTTTTTCATGAAATCTATCAACCATTGCTTTTGTTACCATATAACATTCCAATTTTCTACAATCCTTTTTGATTCTGATCATTCTTCCTTCAATTATCTCACTGATTTACTTAATGATTTCCTTAATCTTGAACAATTTTTATCTTCTTCTTCGTTTTTTTTTCAATTTTCGTTAATTCAATCCCTGTTTCGGGCGCCAAAATGTAGTTGCAGGAATTCCCACACTACACCCTTGTTAAGCTTCTATAGAAATCTATTAGAAATCAATTAAACTTCAAAGATTTAAACGACACTTTACTATTCAAATCTCAGAAATGTTTACAGAATTGGAAGAAATCAAGATTACAAATATTCTCTTGAAGTTTATCTCTCCTCAAGACTCTTTCAACTCTCAAAAATACATCATCCTTTTCTAGATCTATCGAGCCCTTTATATAGGGATTTACATAATGGATGACAGCTAAGTTTTCCTCCTATTTCGGATCTATTCTGCGATCTCATCGCAATTACTACAATATTCTCTATCGCAATATTGATGACCATCGCAGGATCAACATATTCTTCTTTTATTTCTTTCATCGCCAGTTTCTCTTTGGGTATTCTGTGACGCTCGTGAAACGTTGTTAAAGAATTAGCAGTGACGCTCGCAGAAACATTGTTAATATCGCAGGAATAACGTTGTAGCGATATTCTGGTCCTACACAGTTGATATACTATTTTATCATACCTATAAGACCATGGGTGGGAAAGACGAAGATCTAATTCCATCAACATATAAAATCTATGGTTTTAATGGTACTTCCAATAAACCAAAAGGGGAAATCGAAATGCGGATTCCATTGAAAGGGATAACTTCCAAGATCTTGTTCTGTGTTGTTGACATTGAATCACCTTACAATGCCCTGATTGGTCGAACTTGGCTACATGGGATATTAGGTGTAGCATCTACTTTCCACTAGTGTGTTATATTTCCTCATCCTCATGGTGTTGGAGTAATTAAGGGAGATTGGGGAGAAAGCAAGAAATGTTACGAGATTGATATAAAATCTTGCGAACAAAGAGATGAGAAGAAGAGCATTTAGAAGTACAACATCAAGCAACGACAGAGAGCTGAAATATTGATGATTGATTCAATAGAACAGCGAGAGGTAAAATGTAACAGAAAAGCAGAACCAAAAGATAGTAAGTAGAAAGGTAAAATGATAAAATTTAAAGAAGATTATGCAGAATTTGTTTGAAGAAAATGCAATTGAAAAGAGTACTCTGTTTTAAAAAAAAATTGCAAAATTTTAATGAAATTTTATCAGAGTTACAATGCTCGTGAGAAACGCGGATAAAATTTCGCAGAGATTAATAGAATGGGACAAACCTTTATGGCGGGAACCTTAGTTCGCGAATACAATTTCACAAGAGGCAAATGTAAGACCTAATAGTGCGTCATATAAGGGGGTATCTCTTGACATGACTCAGCGATAAGGTTATACTTTGCTAGAACCTGAGTTATGCAGATGTTGGGGTTAAAGAAAACCTATCCAGGAGAGGGATCTTGGGTTTCCAATTATATAAGGTTATACCCTGATTGGACGACTAAGAACCTCTTCTAAGAAGTGCAAAGTATGACCAAGGCGCCGAGGTACACGGTTGAGCCAAGGGTGCCCGGGGCGTACAAAACTACCCTGGCCATTCTTGGTAAGTCTTGGCTATGATGCACTTGGCCTGAAGAAAACCCCACTTAGGGTGCAGTCTTGTAACTATAAGCCATATAGGCATAAAGGACAAGAGGCTGCGAAAACAGCTGGTTGTTGGAAAATCTGTATGGGAGGAGCTAGTCTTGTATGGCTGATGTTCCCTCCTTGAAGGGGCAACTAGGGGGAAGATAATGGTGGCACCCTCCATTAGGGAGCTGATAAGTGTCTAAAGACGGCAATGTCATGGGGCTTTATGATCACAAGAACATTTAGGCCTGTCATATTGTCGCGTGACGAAAGTTATACAAAGGAAAATAGCCAAAAGAGAAAAAGTTAAGATGAGATCAATGGGTTTTTACATTTAACAAGTGTAAAGACGTCCTGTGATTTCATCGCAAGACGGCAATATAATAAGGATTAATTCTTGAAAGAGAGTTTATACTTATCATATTATCGCAGAGATATTGAAAAAACATTGATAAGACAAGATCAATGGGTCAATGCATGCAAATGTAAAGACATTCTGCGATTTTGTCGCAAAAAGAAAAGATATGGCAAAATAAGACCTTTAATTAGGAAGGCATAATAAGACCATAAGTTTATTGCGATAATGATCGCCGATAATCAGGCAAATTATTTCTAGCGATAGCATCGCCGATAATCAGGATAATTTAATTTGATTCACAACTAATAACTATTTTCTACCAAATTTTTTCATATTGCAGATGAATAATAGAGGCAAGTATGGGAATGCATAGAATGATGAAATTATTATTTATCCATCATATGATAAAATTTCATAGAAAATACATTTATACAAATGATTAAAGGATACTATTCTTATTGATTGATTATGTTGCAGAAAAAGAATTGTTTTCTAATTCATACAGATAAAAGCAAAAGAAGTTTACACATCAAGTCGGAGAAACTCGCAACGATGTTACGAGAAGCAAAAAGTAAATGTACAAAATTTACAAAGAAGAAAAAGAGAAGAAACAAGACTAAGTAGATCCATAAACACCTTCATCGGAACTCTTTTATTTTTCAAATTTATCTTCATTGCCAGATTTCTCTTCTTCATCATTATCATCATCATCCCTATCTACGTCGGATTTCTCCTCCTCGCCAGATAACTCTTCATCATATTCGCTAGACTCCTCAGCTTCGCTATCAGAGATAATTAAATTTGGGGAATCAGCTGGAACTTCCTTTGCAATATCGAGGTATATAGAATGAGGGATACCATGATCATTACAGATTAGTTTAACAGCGTCATTACGAACATGGAGAAGGGCATTGCTAAAATTTGAAGATGAGATTTTCAATTTATCCTTCAATCTAGAATACTTTTCATTGCGAGAAGATATACTTCTGGCGAGTTGGATTTTCTCTTCTCCTAATTAACTCATCAAATCTTTTACGATAATTCTTTTCGGATGTTGTGAGCAAATGACAACAAAGTTAGTACATATAAGGATGATTTAATTAGGAAATAATTCAGAGAAATCATAAGAGTGATAACCGTCTCTTTCAGAAATAATGTCTTTAATTAAAGCCGCTTGATCAGCATGAAGACTAACATCTACACCTAAATTAGTTCTGGCGTTATCAAGAATCTTCGCAGCCCAAGCAAACTCATCATCACTATTAATAAGGAGACGAGACCGAACTTGGGTTTCCCTCGCAATAAGATCTTCATTCTCGCGAATAAGCTTATCTCTTTCCATTTGAACGCTAAGAAGAGTTTTATGGAAGTCTTCTAGGGTCTTGGAGCCATTTTTAACGGCAAGATCATTTTCCTTTTTCTTAATCTATCTATTTCTTTCTTCGAATCAAGATAAAAGCGCTTATACTTGTTGGTCAAACCTAAATTGAATCTGTGTTCAATTTTTAAGAGATTAAATTTGGATTTAAGTTCATCTATGGAGAGGGATTCAATCTTATCATCTGAGAAATTACTTAAAGAATTATTAGGGTTAGAAAGAAGGGTATCATCATCTACAGGGTCAGGAAAAGATTTGAAGAGTGTATCTTAGTCAGTAAGACCATAAATATCTGCAAAAATGGTTGATTGAATAAGCTGCGATAGGGTGAGAAGAATTAAAAGAGAAAAGAAATAAATCATACCATGGAGTTGTTGATTGGCTTTATCAAGATCAGAGATTTTTTGCTTGTCAACTGAAGCTTCAGTCTCCAGCTGCTTATTTTTTCTGCGAAGTTCAATAACTTCATCCTCTAGTTTCTCTTTATCTTGACGAAGATTAGCAGCTTTCTTTTCATAAATAATACGCTTATTATCCAAATCAGAAGCAACAGCAAAAGCGGCTCTTCCAACCTGCGATAGAACTATATAAATCAATATTTGACAAATATATCAGTAGATATACAAAAAGGATAAACAAGTAAAAACTTACCAGGCTGCCAAGAGAATTCAAAAGACTTGGAGTTAGCGATCTTGAAACCCCGCGAAGGGTATCGCTGTCATCTAGTATGGGAGCATCGCAGATATTGGCGAGAGATTGGGATATTTCATTAACAGCTTCATCCCCATACTCATTTGGGATACCAAACATATTCTTGCCAAAGATTTTGGATAGATGATCCATCGAAGAATCAGAAGAGGAAGAATTCTTTATAGAAGGGAAGCTTTTATTATTAAAATCCTCTTCATTATTATCCTTGTCGAAATCAACACTCGGATTTTCTGGAGTGGGTTGAGGAGTTGAAGAAGAAGAAGAAGGTCGGGTTTTCCTTTTCTTCAAAGGAGGATCGCCAAATTCTTCACCACGAGGGGCAGAAGGCCTCCCTTTGGGAGGAACAACAGATTTATCCTGATCGCCCGAATCTTCACCGCGAGGGGCAGAAGACTTTCCTTTGGGAGGAATAGTAGATTTATCCTTTGAAGGTTTCTCCTTAATCCTCACAGGTTTTATTGGTTCTAGTTCTTCAAATTTCCTTCGAGCACAGATGAAGAGATATTTCTTACTTCATCCGTGAAAGATTTAAGAGCTAAGAAAGTTCTGGGTTTTCTCAAAGCCTGGTAGCTGAGCTTCATTCTGTTAATCTGGAAAGGAGTGAAGTAATTAGCGAAAATATGAAAATATGGGGAAAATAATGAATATACCAAAGATCGAAGGAAATATACCTCTTTAGTTCTTTCAGGCCAATTAAAGACCCAAGGTTGGTATTCTGAAAGATTCGCGGGTAATTCGCGAGAACCAGAAATATAAGGACCCTCAAGACATAATGGAAAAATGAACCACTTGTTATCGCTAGAATGGCGAGGGCCTTGGTTGGTAGATGTATTCCAATTAATATCCAGCATAAGAGCTTTATCGTCAGCGACCTTTTCTTTTTTCAAACGAACACCCCAGCAAGTGCTATCCCTCTTCATAGGGTCTATTTTATAATTTACAAAGAAGTTGTCCACAGTATAATCTGCAGAGATGATGGGGACATCTTTAAATTGAGGATTCTTTGCATCTTCAAGGTAGCGAGATCCTTTTCCAGCTCCGCGAGATGCATATTCAAGCAGCAATCCGATACAATCTCCACCTAATTGATATATTGCTCACGAGAACCTCTCGTCAGATATTATTTGATATAATAATGGGAGTTCTGGGTCATAGAGAGGAATGGGAAGACCAACCTCAAGTTGACCTAGCGACACTATAACTTTTTCGCGAGAGCATTGATGATCAGTGAATAATTTGAGAGAAAGTTCGGATCTAGAATTCTGATTTGGAATTGTAGACAAAGTAAAACCTTTGATCTTGAGTTTTTCTTGCATATCACCAAAAGCAATCAAATTTTTAGCTCCAGCGATAACCATCTTTCAAGTATGGGAATGATGAATAAGGTTGAAAAATAAGAAAGGAATCACAACGATAACAAACGCGTAATTTACGGAAAAACAGTAAACTTGCTGAGAAGTTACGCAGAGAAAGAAGAAGAAAGTAAAAAGAGGAAAAGAAAAGAATGAAAGGAGTATTTATAGAAGAAGAGGTTTCTCGAGAAGATGAACGCAATAAATGCAAAGAAAATAAATGAACGGTCAGATCGTAGCGGTTATAGAGGATGTGTCGTGAATTCATTAGAAGAGAGAATATGTGAAAACAACTGGCGAAGGGTACAAAAACGTGTCAGAACAGAGATTAATGAAGAAATAAGTAGTTGCGGCATTTTAAAATTTCTCATGATCTTCTCTTCTTCGCAGAAAAGACATGAGAAGAGACAAGATGTAGGACTAGAATATCGCTACACCTATTTTCTGCGAGATTAACAACACTTCATAACGAGCATCACCACAAGATTTTATCAGCATTTCACGAGTGTTACAAAAGCCTTCAAAAGAGAGATGTAACACCTGACGACTGAAGAAAACTTGAGAGAAGCATGCTAGTTCTGTGATAGTTATAAAACTTGCGAGATTTAACATTGTAACTATCGCGGTACAATTTGCAGAATCAACCCGAAATAAGAGGAAAACTTAGCTGTCATCCACTATGTAACTACCCTATAAATATAGACCTAATGTGTCCAGAAAAGGATGATGTATTTTTGAGAGTTAAGAAAATCTTGAGGAGAGAGAAACTTCAAGAGAATAGTTGTAATCTTGAATTCTCTCATTTTTGTAAACATTTCTGAAACCAAAATAATAAAGTGTCTTTTTTCATCTTCAATTACGAGTTGATTATAGCAAGATCTTAACAAGGGTGTAGTGTGGGAAATCCTGCAACTACAGTATTCTGGGAGATTCGTAGGCAAAGCATGAAAACCAGAGATGTATGAACCCCCTAGGAATAATGGGAAAATACACCATTTGTCATCATTAAAATGGCGAGGGGATGAATTGTTGCCCAGATGCCAATCAATGTCCAACATAAGAACTTTGTCTTCAGCAACGTCATCTTTCTTCTGTAAGCGGACACCCCAACAAGTACTGTCCTTCCTTATGGGGATTATTTCATAATTAGCGAAGAAATTTTCTACAGTATACTTCATGAGAACAATTGGGACTTCTTTGAATTTAGGGTTCTTTGATTCAGGAGGGTAAAGAGACTCCTTACTAGCACTGCGAGTAGCAAAATCAAGCATCAAATGAATGCAATCCTCACTCAACCGATATATAGCCCGCGAGAACTTCGTGTGAGAGAGTATTTCATAGAATAAAGGAAGTTCATGGTCATAAAGAGGAATGGGAAGACCATCTTCAAGTTGACCTAGTGAAACTATGATTTTCTCGCGGCTACACAGATGATCAGAAAATAATTTAACAGAGAGCTCAGCCTTAGGGTTTTGATCGGGAATGGTATATAAAGTAAAACCTCTTTCTTGAAGCTTCTTTTGCATCTTTTCAAAGGTAATTAGATTTTTTCGACCAGCTGCAGGCATTCTTAATATGGGAATGAAGAAAATAATAGAAGATTAAAAGAACAAGGGAAAATTTACAGCAGTAGCAGATGCGGAATTTACGGAAGAACATTGAAATTGCAGAGAGAATGAAGAAGAAAGTAAAAAGAAGAAAAGAGAAGAATAAAGAAGATATATACATAAGATAAGAATTCTCGAAAAGATAAATACTTTTAATGCGAAGAGAAGGCGTGAACGGTTGAAACGCAGCGATTGAAAAAGACGTGTCAGGAATTGAATGGAACAAAATATACGTGTAATAAATCTGGCGAAGAATGCAGAAATGTGTCAGAACGAAAGAATATGAAAAGATGAACAACTGCGGTATTTTAAATGTTTCAATTCTCATGATCTTCTCTCCTTCTCAGAAAAGACATGAGAAGAGGCAAGATGTAGGATCAGAATATCTCCATAGAAATAATCTCGCGAGATTTATTAACAACGTTTCTGCGAGCTCTTCAATAACATTCTGTGAGCGTCGCAGATTGACTCAAAGAATGACGTAACGAATGACGATAGCTGAAACACGATAAAAGCATGATGATCCTGCAAATATTATAGCATCTGCGAGAATTAACATTACAACTGCTGAGAGAATATCGCGATTCAGATTCGAAATTAAAGGACATCTTAGCTGTCATCCACTATATAACTACCCTATATAAAGAGAGCTAATAGACTCAGAAAGGGAAGATCAATTTTTAGAGTGTTAAGAAAGTCTTGAGGAGAGAGAAAGTTCTTGTGAGCAATTGTATTCTTGACTTCTTCTATTTCTTGTAACATTTATGAGAATTAATCAATAAAAGTGTTGTTCTTAATCTTCAAATATGTGTTGATTATGGTGAATTCTTGTGAGGAGTGTAGTGTAGGAATTCCTGCAACTACAATTAGACTCGCGAATTGTATTTGCTTGAGTAAATCAAATTGAGAGAGTGAGATAATAATTCCTTGACTATTTTCTATTGATTGAGTCTAGTTGATTCTCTAGAAAACAACTCGGAGTTGTCCATACAGATTGCTAATCGAAATATTAGGTGAGGTTGTTAGACCCCCGCTTTTTCAATTGGTATCAGAGCAGGCAAACACGTTCAAGACCTTACAAGTTTGTATTTGTAGCGATCTAACTCTATGGACAAGAGTAATATCTCTGATAATGCAACACCAGCGGAAAGCCAATCAGGTAAGGCTCCAAGTCTTGATTCGTCTGAGAAAAACTCTATCATATGTCCCTTGACTGAATCTGAATTTGACTGGGACAAATCTCTTGATAAGAAATTGGATGACCTCTTAGATGACAGTGATTCAGAAAAAGTACCAAGTATTGATGAGGAAGTGTCTCAATATATCAAGTTGTTTGATCATGCTTTAAAACAAAAAAGGTCAACAACTTTCCTGAGAAAGTATATGGCTCATCTTTGTCAAGAAAACAGAAAATTGAGAAAACTCTTTAAAGGATATGATTATGGATATAATCTCCTTAAATCTATCATTAAGGATCGTGAAGAATAAGTTCACACAAAAAGGTCTGAATGTGATAATCTTCTCCGAAATCTCTATATGTTGAAAGAAAAACTTGTAGACACTGAAGCAAGATGTAACTCTCAACAAAAAGATTTTAATAACAAAGAGCTTAGACTTCTTACTAAATAAAAGTCTTTGGAGACAGAGCTTCCAGCTGCCCGTAATAAAGTAAAATCTCTAGAAGATAGTCTAAAAAGATTCAACTCTATCTCTACGAAATTGACTTCTATGATTGGAGCATGTAAAGAACTGATCGCTGTCGTATGCGTCAAAAATAAATTACACTTTCTCACTACTCAAAATATAAATATAGCAAGGGCAAGAAAGGATCGTTCTCACAGAGAGGTCTTGGTTGTCAAAATATTTTCGGTTTCCTATAAATAACACCGGGGATTTTCAGATTTTTATATACTAAAATAAATAAAAGCAAATAAATAAATAAGCAAACAAATCAAATAGAAGAGATATTGGTTAAGGATTTATCTTCATTCACTAACATGCTTTCAAAACAATAAGTATAATTGATATTTAATCTCAACTTTTATCAAAATCCCTAGGATACCTTGATCGCAATAATACCCCGCAAATCTCCTTTTGTCATCAACAAACACATTAAAAGATGCGAGTATGAGTTCTATCTAAGAGAACAACCTAACATGTAAAAGCACTAATCAAGTTTAATTCCCTAGATGTATTAAGTTCTATGAAATCAGGCCAATCAAAGCAATCGAAAGTGGAAAGCGGACTAATTCAATTTAACAAAGGTTATATTTCACATATGATCATAAGAATATATCACTACAAACTATAATCATATTTATGCTACTTGCAATCAGGAATCTATCACTTTTACGTATAACAAACCCAAATCTAGAAATAGAGATGAAAACAAACTCAACCGATTCGCGACTCGATCAAACAAGCATTCAAATCATATAAAAATATAAATTGTGAATCATAATCGATAAAGTATGGAGACAAAACTAATTTATCATATCAAAGAATCATGCTTTGTGAAATCCAACTATTCCATAACCAATAATAAAATTAAGCACTCATGCTCAAGGAGTTCATAACAAGAAGAAAGACAAACCATATCATGTTCTAAACCCTAGAAACAAAAGTAGAAGATAAGATATATCCTCCCCATGTTTAGAGAAAAAGTTATATTTATATGCCTCTCCCAAAAGGATACTCAAAAGTAGGTCCAGTCTTCTCAAAACCCGTCTCAAATTCGTCCACCAAGCCCATGAGTGAATATAAGTTTCTGGAAATTTTGGGTCCAAAACTAGTCGCCGGAACTTCTGATGTCATCACCGGAATCCGGTCACCATCGCCGGAGTCCGGTCACCGGAAAATATCTCCGAGCACTGAACCATCGGAAACTGTCACCAACAAGTGCATATTCCAAGCTCTTCCACCCTACTTCTTTGTAATTCTTACATTCACAAAAACCAACCAACCCATCATCTTATTTCTTGCGAAAACGCGCCTAAAAGCGTGACCCATAGCTCATATGTCCAGCGGACAACTCATGCATCCAACGCATACCCCCTTCGCGATTCAATGAAATATTATGATCCATACTCTAAGCTCTGAAATCCGGCATTCCGGGCTTGTACCACTGGTGCACAAATTCTGCTCCATTTTCGCATAGTCTCTGCAGTTCTGGTTCTAGCTGCACCTATCATAGCCTGCAATGTCCCAGAATACAACCACCTGAACAAGCAACAATCATAGTTGCACAACACCATATCGATTACATGGCATGCATTTCTCAGTCACAACCATCATCGTTGTTCTTTCCCTGAATTCAACCTCCACTTCAGTTCTCAGTCATATTAGCTCCTTCTTCATCACAGCTCTACCAATGCCTTCACTGCTTACTGGCAGCTGCAACTTCAGATCCTTTCCAACTTGTATCATATCATATCTGCAGCACCTGCAAAACCACCATCTGTAGCCAGCTGCAATTGTCATTAATACCACGTCAGTTCAGCATCATGTCATCACCTGCAATCTTCGAATGCCGCAACTGATCCAATTGAAGCAACACAAACTCTCTCATCACTAGCTGCTGCTTCCATGCCAGACTCATTTCAGCTATCCCTTGTTGCAAATCCACCTTCACACCTTGTTCTCAACTGCGCATTGCAGTTCAGCTTCTCAAACATTTACAGCTGCACTTTCATTTGATAGCATCAGCCTAGTTCAAGGCCAACTCCATCATCCTGCCAACATTCCATTTATTGCATCTCAGTAGCATTGCTTAGCCTTTGCCTTATCACCAATCTCATCTGCTTCTTGTACACCACCATCAAATTCAGTATCAATCCAATACTACATCCATTAGCTCTAGCAAGCTTTAGCTACAGCATCTCCCACCTTCAATACAACCTCAGGCTAGTTCCACTATTTCATCCTTTTCATTTCAGCATCAGAGACCCGGTTAAATCCATTCAATCCTGCACACAGTTAAGCTTCAACTCCACCTGCAATAGCTTTGTAACCAGCTGCAACTCACTTATAACCTCAGCACAATCCCAGGCCAAAGGCAAAGCCCGTAATTCATTCTTGCCATTTCTCGCAGAACACACCATTGTCTATAGCAGCAACATTTCTGCTTCCTCCATTATTCTCGGTGTAAGTCACCATCAGTGCCTTGAACCCATTTCATGGAAACCTGGTGGACTAAGATGGTATTAGTTATGCATTCTGCTAGGTTGATCTCCACGCCATTCTTCGTATCGTCCCTGATTTATTCCTTGAACTCCGACTACCATCATCATTTCCATTTTCATCGACTGTCACGAATCATGGCTAAATAACCACAACTTCACCATTAATTCAAACCCTCTCCTTCACTTTCTGTAGCTTCTTGAACCTCTTAAAACAACCACAACAATCAACCAAAACCACCAAAGTCATCTCAGTTAACATCAGGCCATATTGTAACTCAATTCTGTCATTCCATGTTGTACTTCAGCTGTACTGCAACACCAGTTCATCCCCTCACTGCTTACAGAGCATCCATTCCCAGAATCCATAACTTCTTCGTAATCCACCTGTTAAATCGGCTATGGCACCTGCAGCTTGACCAGCAGTCGCTCATTGGCTGTTATACCTGCTATTGCTTCAATCAATTCCCCAACAGTAAACCATCTCTTTTAGTTCAAATCAACCACAGATTGAACCCATCTTCAATTCATACCAAACCCTTGAAATTCTTCATTAAATCGAACCCGTTAATATCAGCAATCTACCATTTATAAATACCATAACCTTTTCTTCATTTCTTGATCAAGAACTGTATCCAGATCCGTCTCCAATTTCTCTTGATTTTAATCATCAATTCCTTCTTTCTTGTTCTTGGCTGTTGTATGGAATTTGGGGAAGAACTGAGAACTGATTTCTCTCGACTAGGTTTAGGACTTATGTATGGGACGGCTTATTTGCACCCCTCTGTACATAGATATGGCCACCCAATGGTGTCCCTTAAACACATCTGGCTAGTTTTAGTATTCCTCCATCAAGAGTTTCCCCCTTAACCATAGCTGGCTCCCAATAGTGCTAGCTCGTGAAATGACCTTTTTGACCTTTCGGCTCAAGTTGGACGATTTCTTCTTTTTTTCCTCCGTATGACTCCAGAGTACCTATAAAAGCAAAAAAAAACGTAATATACAAAAAATACAAGAGAATAACTAAGAAAAGCATACGAAATTGATATTCAATTGATGTATTTTAAGGCACCTATCAAATTCCCCCACACTTCATCTTTGTTAGTCCTCGAGCAAATCAAACAAAACTAAAACATACATACAACTCCTTCTCGTCGAGATTACAGTTACTTTTAGCATAAATAACAAGCCTTTAAACCCCTAGGTGTCCTTAGTGGATGAGTTATAGTCTCTTGAAGGTTTACAAGAGGTCTACCTACAAAACCTATATTTCCAACTCCGTCTATTTGTGACAAATCAATGAACGAATCCAAAATGACTACAGGAGGAGGTACCTTGCGCAAATTCAGTTCATATTCAAGTAAATAAAACTCTAATTAGATAGTCGAACAAGCCACAATACTCGGAAACTAACAAACCACAATCACAATGAAAAGATTAGGAAGATGGATATAGATGTTGATGTTGGCGAATGTTCACAAGTGATCGATGTTTCCCATATCTGTCTGAAGGTCACTTCCAAGATGAACCTATGCATCCTATTGGATTGAGCTACTGGTTTGAATTCTACATCAACTCACTGGCATATACAAGGGAACCAGGAGTGACTTTATTCAACCAATATAAATTTTTTTCTTTCTTTTTTTCACTTTTTTTTTTTGTAGACATCATGATTAGATCTGTTGGATCCAAGCGCATGCTTCTTGTCAGCAAGAATGTGATAGTTGCCTTGGATCCTACATTCCACGCTTGTTTAGGCGACGGAGACAGGGACAACGTTTCAAACATACTGCTATCCAAGTGTCTTTTTATTCCGTTTGGTCTAAATGGTCGGTCTTTTTTTTTTTAGTAACTCAATCACTCTATTTCATCCTAGCAGTAATAACATGTCAATGTTTAGTGACCCACCAAATCACTTAGATAACAATAGATAAATATGGAAAATTAAAAATAGAACGTGATATGGTGATATTCCGAGACATGGTAACAACTATCATGTTAATTGTGATTTCTGAGCTATGTTCATCCCTTTTAATTAATTGGTTCCTCAACTCCTGCATTCAAAATGGTTCCATCCACTAATGGTGTCATCCTAAAGGCACAAGTTTCTATATTTCGGAGTTCAAAAAGCAATTTATTTTTTATACGAACAAGGATAAAAACTCTATATGAGAACACTCCCCCACACTTAAACTTTACATTGTCCTCAATGTAAAATTGAATCGTCCAAAGAAAGTCAAGGTGGGAAATCCATAACATGATATATATACACAATACGAAAATAAAATGCATGATAAAAACTCATTACTCCAACTCATAGTTATTTCAGAACAATAGAGGATAAACACTAAACAAGCTATTTAGTTGGCATCTAATCTCAACTCTGCCAATATACACCTCACCGCCAAGAAAAAATTCCATCTACTTAGAAAGGCTAGTGTTTATTCTAAATTTTTCAAAAATCTCTAAAAGTTGGAGTTTTGATATGCAAATATCCAAAATAAGAAAATAAAGATAAAAGACTTAAAATAAAAGAAAAAGATAGAGATAGATACAAAAAACCAGTGGGTTGGCTCCCATTAGCGCTTGGTTTAAAGTCGTCGGCCAGACTTGCAAGTTGAATTCCCCATACACCAATAATCGGAAAAGTTGGGGATCCACCCATAGCACCTGTTTTGAAAACATTAGCTTCACACAAATATTAGTACAAGAAAACATAATTGAAGCTATTAATCGATAAGAGTTTCCCCATACTTATTCTTGTCCACACTTGAAAGTGCATAAAGAATATAGGAGTCGGGTATTTCTACGGCTTCTTGTCCACAAACCTGCATAGTATGAGAATCTAATGTTTTTAATGGCGGATATGGAGAAACAAAGTCATTTAACAATATTCTCGAAGCACATATATTCAAACCAATAAGAGGTAAAGGAGAAGAATCAATATGCAAAGGTTTAGACAAACCTCGCACAATCTCTTGTAGCATGGAATCCTCTTCATCCTTGAAAAATTCAAATGAATTATTCACCTCTTGTATATCATGGTCCTCTATCAAACCTTGCAACCATTCTTCATCCGTTGCTTCCTTAACCGGAGTCTCAACATAAACATCATCATTACAATCATATGCAAGATCAATTGGGTCTTCCACAATATTGGTCATACCGGTTTCATTCTCAACATACTCCTCTTCCTTAGTCTCAAACCTTGTTGCAAAGTTCTGGAAAACACTAGTTTCATCATACTCATGTACCCTTTGAATAGGTGGTTGATCATTATAAAGATCGAGAGTTGAGTCAACTACACTAACATCATCAAATATCTCAAAAGGTTGGTCATTTTCAACACAATCATCTTCGTCTTCATCTTCAAACTCACCATAATAAGAATCGTCGTCGGTTTCCCAACTTTTATCACGACGTCGTTTATGTTCCATATGAATGGTCCTACTAATTTCATCGACAAGTTCTTCCGAGTATCCATCGTCTTCCAACTTGTATAATTTCTGCACAAGTTTCCTGACGTTCACACGCTTACCACCATTAGCTACAATGTGTTCTCTTTCCCATGACTCTTCCCTTTGAATGGGTGAATGATCATAACTACGATCCGGAGTCGGGTAAGAAGAAATATTCCAGAAATTGGTTTGTGTGACGTTCTCTCTATCACGGTCAAGTTGGTCTAGCCTTGGTTGCATGTCTTGTAATCCATTCAAAATCTGCATACAACTCGAATAAATCCAATTAGAAGTAGAATTATCCCACCTAGGTGCTTGACTTACATACCCACTACAAGGTTGTTGTTGGTATGTATGAAAATCACCAAAAGGTTCTCTAGGATATGCATCATAGCCAATAAATTGGTTTTGATTGAATTCCATAGATGGTGGGAAATTGTCATAGTGTTGAGGAGGTTGAAAGCCGTATCCATTGTTCCAATATGCTCTGTCCATCGAATGGTACCTGAAACACGAGTTCTCAAAACTATGTCAAAACCAGAAAATAAGAAAAACTAAAATAAGAAACAAAACTAAAATAAGAAACCAAAAACCAGTGACAACCGTTGCCTCCCCGGCAACGGCGCCAAAATTTGATCCCTGTCGTATGCGTTAAAAATAAATTACACTTTCTCACTACTCAAAATATAAATATAGAAAGGGCAAGAAAGGATCGATCCCACAGAGAGGTCTTGGTTGTCAAAATATTTTCGGTTTCCTATAAATAACACCGGGGATTTTCTGATTTCTATATACTAAAATAGAATAAAATCAAATAAAAAAATAAGCAAACAAATCAAATAGAAGAGATATTGGTTAAGGATTCATCTTCATCCACTAACATGCTTTCAAAACAATAAGTAGAATTGATATTTAATCTCAACTTTTATCAAAATCCCTAGGATACCTTGATCGCAAGAATACCCCGCAAATCTCCTTTTGTCATCAACAAACACATTAAAAGATGCGAGTATGAGTTCTATCTAAGAGAACAACCTAACATGTAAAAGCACTAATCAAGTTTAATTCCCTAGATGTATTAAGTTCTATGAAATCAGGCCAATCAAAGCAATCGAAAGTGGAAAGCGGACTAATTCAATTTAACAAAGGTTATATTTCACATATGATCATAAGAATATATCACTACAAACTATAATCATATTTATGCTACTTGCAATCAGGAATCTATCACTTTTACGTATAACAAACCCTAATCTAGCAATAGAGATGAAAACAAACTCAACCGATTTGCGACTCGATCAAACAAGCATTCAAATCATATAACAATATGAATTGTGAATCATAATCGATAAAGTATGGAAACAAAACTAATTTATCATATCAAAGAATCATGCTTTGTGAAATCCAACTATTCCATAACCAATAATAAAATTAAGCACTCATGCTCAAGGAGTTCATAACAAGAAGAAAGAGAAACCCTATCATGTTTTAAACCCTAGAAACAAAAGTAGAAGATAAGATATATCCTCCCCATGTTTAGAGAAAAAGTTCTATTTATATGCCTCTCCCAAAAGGATACTCAAAAGTAGGTCAAGTCTTCTCAAAACCCGTCTCAAATTCGTCCACCAAGCCCATGAGTGAAAATAAGTTTCTGGAATTTTTGGGTCCAAAACTAGTCGCCGGAATTACTAACGTCATCACCGGAATCTGGTCACCGTCGCTGGAATCCGGTCACCGGAAAATATCTCCGAGCACTGAACCATCGGAAACTGTCACCAGCAAGTGCATATTCCCAGCTCTTCCACTCTACTTCTCTGCAATTCTTACATTCACAAAAACCAACCAACCCATCATCTTATTTTTTGCGAAAACGCGCCTAAAAGTGTGACCCATAGCTCATATGTTCAGCGGCCAACTCATGCATCCAATGCATACCCCCTTCGCGATTCAATGAAATATTATGATCCATACTCTAAGCTCTAAAATCCGGCATTCCGGGCTAGTACCACCTGTGCACCAATTCTGCTACGATTTCGCATAGTCTCTGCAGTTCTGGTTCCAGCTGCACCTATCATAGCCTGCAATGTCCCCGGATACAACCACCTAAACAAGCAACAATCACAGTTGCACAACACCATATCGATTCCATGGAATGCATTTCTTAGTCACAACCATCATCGATGTTCTTTCCCTGACTTCAACCTCCAGTTCAGTTCTCAGTCATATTAGCTCCTTCTTCATCACAGCTCTACCAATGCCTTCACTGCTTACTAGAAGATGTAACTTCAGTTACACTGTGGGGGACAACTCATTCTTCTCATTTTGAGTCTGATAATATGAGACTTCTTAGGTACCACTTGAATAATGAGCCCACTGAAGGTATATGATACCGCGTCAGAAAGCTTTATGATCTCACTCTTAACAACCTCTTTCATGTTAGGATTGAGACGCCTTTGCAGATGGTTGGCATTGTCCTCAAGTTTATATGGTGCATGCAATCGGTGGGGCTTATGCCTTTAAGGTCTAAGTTTTTCTTTCCCCTGTTTTTTTGTATCTAAAATGAGATGAAATGATTACGAGGCAAAGTATTAGAAGGTCCCAAAAAAACATATTTAAGAGTATCAGGCAATGGTTTTGATTCGAGCTTTGGTTAGACGTGTCCATGAGTGGTGTGGATTCAAGCAAAACCATCATCAGGTTGAAATTATTCAAGCAAAGCATCCTTTACTAGGTGCGACTCTGAATCAATCAATCATGTTGATTTCATGCACATCATTATCATCATCAAGATCTAAATGTTGTTTCAGTTCCTTTCCACTTCGATTAATAAATCCAAGACTCATCAGTTTTTCAATAAATTGACCATTGCGCATGGTCTCAACCGTAGTTCGGTTCTTGACATCTAAACCTTCATACAAAATTTGCACAAGTCTCCATTTTTCAAAACCATGGTGAGGACATTGGAGCAATAAATTTTGCCAAAGAGTTTCCTCCTAATTGTACAAAACTAATTGTCGTAGTCTTATGGTTTGGGAAGAACTTTTGAAGAACCTGGAGCACACGGCCAAGTCACATCAAAGAAAAAAGGAAAAAGTTTCCTGCATGGTGTTAGGGAGTAGGCAACATTAGGTTCCGGGTTGTCCTCTGCACCTATCATAACTGCAATGTCCCGCGTGTATGGGATACAACCACCTAAACAAGCAACAATCACAGTTGCACAACACCATATCGATTCCATGGAATGCATTTCTTAGTCACAACCATCATCGCTGTTTTTTCTTATCTTGTATGGCCGGTCCTTGCCCGACTTCAACCTCCAGTTCATTCAAACAGTTGATATTTAATAATACCCTGTAGGGTTTAAAAATAAAAAATAAAAGTCACATCACAGCTCTACCAATGCCTTCACTGCTTACTAGAAGATGTAACTTCAGTTCCTTTCCAACTTGTATCATATCATATCCGCAACACCTGCAAAACCACCATATGTAGCTCCAGCTGCAATTGTCATTCATACCACGTCAGTTCAGCATCATGTCATCACCTGCAATGTTCGAATGCCGCTACTGATCCAATTGCAGCAACACAAACTCTCCCATCACTAGCTGCTGCTTCCATGTCAGACTCATTTCAGTTATCCCTTGTTGCAACTCCACCTTCACACCTTGTTCTCAACTACGCATTGCAGTTCAGCTTCTCAAACATTTATAGATGCACTTCCATTTGACAGCATCATCCTAGTTCAAGGCCATCTACATCATCCTGCCAACATTCCATTTACTGCATCTCAGTAGCATTGCTTAGCCCTTGACTTATCACCAATCTCATCTGCTTCTTGTGCACCACCATCAAATTCAGTATCAAGCCAATAATGCATCCATTAGCTACAACATCTCCCACCTTCAATACAACCTCAGGCCAGTTCCACTATTTCAGCCTTTTCATTTCAGCATCAGAGACCCAGTTAAATCCATTCAATCCTTCACACAGTTAAGCTTCAACTCCACCTGCAATAGATGTGTAACCAGCTGCAGCTCACTTATAACCTCAGTACAATCCCAGGCCAAAGGCAAAGCCCGTAATTCATTCTTGCCATTTCTCGCATAACACACCATTGTCTGTAGCAGCAACATTTCTGCTTCCTCCATTATTCTCTGTGTAAGTCACCATCAGTGCCTTGAACCCATTTCATGGAAACCTGGTGGACTAAGATGGTATTAGTTATGCATTCTTCTAGGTTGATCTCCACGCCATTCTTTGTATCGTCCCTGACTTATTCCTTGAAATCCGACTACCATCATCATTGCCATCTTCATCGACTATCACGAATAATGGCTAGATAACCACAACTGCACCATTAATTCAAACCCTCTCCTTCACTTTCTGTAGCTTCTTGAACCTCTTAAAACAACCACAACAATCAACCAAAACCACCAAAGTCATCTCAGTTAACATCAGGCCATATTGTAACTCAATTATGTCATTCCATGTTGTACTTCAGCTGTACTACATCACCAGTTCATCCCCTCACTGCCTACAGAGCATCCATTCCTAGAATCCATAACTTCTTTGTAATCCACCTGTTAACTCGGCTATGGCACTTGCATCTTGACCAGCAGTCGCTCATTGTCTGCGATACCTGTTATTGCATCAATCAATTCCCCAAAAGTAAACCATCTCTTTTAGTTCAAATCAACCACAGATTGAACCCATCTTCAATTCATACCAAACCCTTGAAATTCATCATTAAATCGAACTTGTGAATATCAGCAATCTACCATTTATAAATACCATAACCTTTTCTTCATTTCTTGGTCAAGAAATGTATCCATATCCGTCTCCAATTTCTCTTGATTTTAATCATCAATTCCTTCTTTCTTGTTCTTGGATGCTGTATGGAATTTTGGGAAGAACTGAGAACTGATTTCTCTCGACTAGGTTTAGGACTTATGTATGGGACGGCTTATTTGCACCCCGCTGTGCATAGATATGGCCACCCAATGGTGTCCCTTAACCTCAGCTGGCTAGTTTAAGTATTCCTCCATCAAGAGTTTCCCCCTTAACCGTAGATGGCTCCCAATAGTGCTAGCTCGTGAAATGACCTTTTTGCCCTTTCGGCTCAAGTTGAACGATTTCTTCTTCTTTTCATCCGTATGACTCCAGAGTACCTATAAAAGCAAAATAAAATGTAATATACAAAAAATACAAGATAATAACTAAGAAAAGCATACGAAATTGATATTCAATTGATCTATTTTAAGGCACCTATCAAGAACACCGTGATGCACGTGGTCTGGGCTATAAAGGAATAGACACTCCAAAAATGAATAAGGTCATTTTTGTCGAAGCTATTGATAATTCTTCATGTGAGAAAATGTTTGCAGCCTGCAATGTGCCTAAGAAGGAAGGGACTTCTCCCAAATTTACTCACAAGAGAACAGTTAAGAATAATTCCTTTAACTGCTTTTAATGCGGAAATAAAGGACATCCTAAACGAAAATGTCACTTTCGTTTAAGAAATAAAAAACTTCACGACGTTCTTATATGGATGTATAAGGAAGTTATTAAAAATGTTTCTTATATTGTTGGAGTAAAAGGAACAGTTAACAATCAAGAAAACTACCTTGATAAGTCATCTCTTATTCAGGATTTTGGGTCACAAAATGTGAATCAAGGTAGAAAGAAGAACAACAAATGGGTAATTAACAACCCTGAAAGAAGAAAAAGGAACAAGAGAAAGAAAAAGAATTCAAGTTCCATATCCCTTCTGTGGAAGGCCGTGAATCCAAGAATTCAGTCCCAGATTGCATCCACACAAATAATCGAGTCTAAGAACTTAAATCAATTATAAACATACTCAAATGGGGCGTGTCCAAAACTTGGAAAGTGGCTAACTCAGGTATTCCTAGTCCTTCTTCTAGTATAAGTTCTTCATTTTTGGTTGAATCGTCTCTACATTGCTCTAAAAGAGAAGTCAACCATGATGATCAAAGTGCTCATCTTAACACACCGTGACAAACCTCTGAAGCATCCTTCTTGATGGGATAAGAAGGATGCTCTATATTCTCAAGAGAGTGTCTTGAGAAGGTTGTCAAAGGTGTATGTTGTTGTTTTGAGCTATTTTCTAAGATTGTTTCTTGTGCTTGGTAGAAAATTCCTTGCTGAGTTTTTCCTTCACCTCTTTTTTATTGTCCACATCATGGTCATCCTTGACTAAATATGCCCATTCACGAGAACCACACGGAAGTCCTTGTGCCTAGGGTTCCATATGAACCTCCTTATATAGTTATCATGACTTAACATCTTATTCTATAAAGAGAAAAAGATTCTTCTATATTCTTTTAGCACAATGGAGAGACACAACAAAGATGTGGAGGGTAACACCATTGAGTTCCATGAAGATCCTGTTTTCATTATTTGTCATCAAGCTATTGATCATGAAAACAATCTACCAGTACATATGTCTTCACAACTGGTAGGAAATCTTCTTAGGGATTTTGAAGTGGTTCGTGAACAACTTGGAATTGCAACAAAGAACCTTGATTTCCTGAAGAACAAACTAAAGGAAGCTTCTGATGAACTTATTCTTGTTCGATCCTTAGTTGCAAATCGGATTTAGATGTCTAATAAATCTTTTATTTTTATTGTTTTGTTTAGAAGAATAACTAGTGTTTTGGAATAGCCATTATTGTGATTACACATAGCTATGTCCAATGTATTCATTTTCATGTTTTTAGATTTATTGGTTTTAATTCTAAACTTGTTTGGAAGATGATGGTTGCAGTATTAATCTTTATGGTTTTATATATTTCAATATTTTGATGGGATATGTTGTTTACATCCGTGAACTTGATTGTCCCATATTCTGTCAAAAGTAAAGTAGATCGTGAATTGATATGCATATATTGATAAAAGAATTAATAGACTTTTGAAAAACACAAAAGTTAAGCCTATATTGTCAATTATTGATGTAAGATAGGTTAAAATCTTTTGTGATTCAAGGATTATGTCTATTGTGTGTCATTGTGCAAATAGTGATGGAAACATATAATGGATCCTTGTGTAATCCACAGTATAGAGCTTTATTATTCCATATCATTATGTATTATCGTGAAGGCTCCATTGTGTATCTTATGTTGAGCACGATACGACTAAGTCGATTTCTAATTGGCATGGTTGGTTGTTCCATGAGATGCAATATGTTGAGCATTAAGAACTAAATTGATCAACTTGTGTGGTTACTATTCATCACCATGTGTTGAACCATGAGATGCAATATCATTGTGTAGAATGGATTAACTTCTATCATCCATGCCATTACCCCAGATCTTCATCACCATGTGACTACGTGTACTAAGTCTAAAGAAGCTTGGGATATCTTAGAAACTGTATTCGAAGGGAATAACTCTGAAAAGGAAGCGAGGCTTCAAAACCTAAATTATGATTGGGAAAACCTTCGTATGGCTGATGAAGATTCTTTTGATGAGTTTAATCACAAAGTGTCTGAAATTGTTAATGCATCTTTTGCATTGGGTAAGACTATTCCTGAAAAGGATATTGTAATGAAAATTCTCAGATCCTTACCAGCAAAATATGATTCTAAGAAGCATGCCATCATTGAAGGAAATAACCTTAACACTCTTTCCAGAAATACCTTGGTTGGGAAGTTAAAGATCTTTGATCATGAGCATACATATAAATCTGGAAAGGATATTGTTTTCAAATCACAAAAGAACACTAAATTACTTGATGAAAGTAAAAGTGCTGACATCTCTGAAGATGATCCTTCTGAGACTAATTCAGCAGATAAAGATCTTGAAAACTCAGTCTCTTTGATCACAAGATAGTTTAGAGATCTTCTTATGAAGAGAAGTAAACGGTTCACCAGAGACAAACCTAAGTCATCAGTTAAACCTCATAATCGTATTCCTCCTAAAAACAGGTACCAACGATACTGACGATGAGGATATGCCACAGTGCTTCAAGTGTAAAGGTTTTGGTCATTTCGCAAATGAGTATCCGAATCATAGAAAGTACACTGGAAACAAAGGTCTCGCTGTAACTCTTGATGAAATGTATGATCACTATGATTCTAATGACGACGAAAAATCAAGCGTTACACTCCTCTGTGAAAATATTGATTTTGATAATTGTAGCAATACGTATGTTAACCTCGATATTCTTCAGGGAGAAACTTCAACCACTTTGGAAGATAAAATGGATCTCTCTTTGTCTACTAGAAGTTCTAATTATAAGTTTTCATGTTCTACCGTGTGTCTAGCAGCTTGCACATCTATGACGTATGAACCATCTTCTATATTGACATGTTCTTATTGTACTCTCAAGGGTCATGAACTCGCTAGTTGTTCCAAGTACAAACATAAGATAAGATATGTCAATAAACTTCAACGAAGATAAAATCGATTATCAAACAAGATCAAATTTGTTCAGAAGTCATATGAGGTATGTAAACTTATTTCTTCTCCAAAGAAGTTAATTTTCAAAGAAAAAATTAGACCACTAGAGAAAAGAATACGTTCTAATCAGTCTGTCAAATAGGTTTCTAAGAATTCCGTTCAAAAATGTTACGGTAGACAAATTATTTTTCACCCTAGCACAACTTGATTGTGTTATTTATGTATCTTGTCTCATGTGCCTGGTTCAAAAGAGACAAGAGTTTGCACACTTCAGGTTTTTAGGAAAAGAGAAATGGATTTTTTTTTCGGTTTGTTTCGTTTTCGCCGATTTTGAATTCTTCAATCTTTTCATATCTAATTGATATTGGAAGGACTTTCTCTGTTTGATCAATAAAAGAGGGTTAAAATCGACAATTCTGCCTTCTTTAGGGTTGTGAGTTGTGCATATGTGAATCCTTTTTGCTGTATAAAGGTTTCATAACACTGCATTCCTTTTTCCTTCTCTATAAAACTCTTTTTTTTATCACAAGGTTGCTTATTGAGTCTGATTTGTGTATTCCTCCCACAATCTTATACTTGTATGGAGAATCCAAGCATCATGTCTTCTGATGGAAAAGATCTTAATATGATTATGAAGCCATCAATCATGAAGGAAAAATATAAATCTCTTATTCCACCAACTTTGAAAAGAAAATAAGGAATGTGAGTAAACCAAGAGTTGTTCCTTCAAATCTTCAGAAATTTTCTGGTGTTTTTGAAGAGTTGATTGAAACAAGAAAGGAGATTCAGCAAATAAAAGCTATTGTTTTGAGGACTCTCGAAATTCAGAAGGCCCTGGTTCGACATCAGTCTAGAAGGTTTGTTGGAATTGACTCATTTCTTCATGAACCTTATGTTCCAATGACTGTTGACGACAAGGAGTTCGGGGACGATAAAGAATTTTTTAGAGGCCTTAATATCTAGGAAACTTCTTATGAGAATTTATTCTTGTGTTTTAAGAAGGATAACTAGGGTTTGGAATAGCAATTATTGTGAGTACACATAACTATTGCCAACGATTTTCATCTTGCAATGTTTTTAGATTTATTTATTTAAATTTTAAAGTTTAGTTGGAAGATGATTTTGCAGTAATAATCTTTACGGTTTTATATATTGTAACTTGTTATGGGATATGTGTGTTTTCATTTGTGAACTATGATTGTCCCATATATGTCAAAAGTTAAGCCTATTATGTCATTATGAAAATATCGATGGAAGATAGGATGAACTTTTGATTCCAAAGATTAAGTCTATTATACGTCTTTATGCAAATATTGATGAAAAATAGAATGAATCTTTAAATATTCCGCAATATTGGTATTTCCTTGATCCACATCTTTGTGTAAATACTGTGCGGCTCCGTAAGTCTTATGTGAGCATTTCCGATTAAATTAATTATGGGTTCTCTTGTGATTAATTTAATTGAAAATTTTTGGATACATATTCATGTTTCATAATTATTTGTTAATGTCCATAGAAATCCTTTTTTTCTTGTGAAAGTAAGGTCTCTCTTGTTGTTCTTTCGGGAATGACATTTTATGGGGGAGAGTTCTTAATTGAACTTGTGTTTAATTGCCATATCTTTATGGGGACTGCGGCTATGGAATATTGTAGGAGTTTTCTTGTGTCTCTATTAACTACTTAACGAATGCATTTAGTTTAGGATATATGATTTCATCTAAACAAATCTAATATGTTTTTTCTCTTTTAGTCATGAAGAATCTCCATGAGAATTTCATTAGGATCCCACTAGTTTTCATACCTTTACCAATTTATATTGACAAAAAGAGGGAGATTTAATGTGTAGTTCACACTACAAATACATATGGTTTACGAATCATTATGTAAGGGGGAGTGGTTTTCATGTGAGATAAGTATTGATTAAGGGGGAGTGATACATATCACCATAGTATTGTTTTCAAATTTGTGATATAATTGGACTTTGATGTTGTGTAATAATATTATGACACTATATAACAATGATTGAGAGCTACTGTTTTCTCACTGTTATAGCTACGGATCTTCAACAAAAATGATGTTGAGTTGAACATGTTCAGAACCACAGGAGTACTTGGAAGTGACGAAGATTTCGAGTAATGTTGAAGAACCAAGGAGATCAAGCATTTGAATGAGAAGCTACAAAGTTTATTTATTTTGTAATCCATATGTATTGATAGTTTTGTCACTAAAATTGACAAAGTGGGAGATTGTTAGAGCACTGCTTGGTCAAACTCGCAAGCGTTGCTATCTCAAACTTGTTTGTCAAGTTTAGTTTCCAAAACTATAATTCTTGATTTCTAGTCTACTAATAGCTAAGTCTCGGATTATGATAGAAAATGTAGTTGGGATTTAGACTTCACGGTGTTCATCGATTGAAGACGAATAACTACTAAGGGGAGCTTGTGGAACTTCATTAACAAAAGGTATGTGGAGACTTGAACTCATTTATCACTCAAAGGTATATTTACTCTATCTCGTATTTGAGACAAAAGTTGTATAGCTATATAGACTTCAATTATATACATTTGATATTTGGAGCCGAGTTTAACTTGCTTACATATTTCTTGAAATATGTGTTGGTAAGCTTTCAATTTAACCAAGTTCATCTTATATTCTTGAAAAAAGTCAAAAGATGATCATTTGAAAATCGCCTGGTAACATCTTACATGATTTGTGTGAGACAGTCATTTGATGTGGACTCGGAATGTTTCTTATTGATCATTCGATCACTTATAAATTGCTTTGAATCTAATAGTTTGTGTGAGACAGATATTGTCGTCTTCTAAAAATGTTCAATGGTTGAAATGAGAGTTTAGAACAATTGGATATAAGCACAGTATGCGTACTTGCGTATGTGTAATCCAAGTCCGGGAACCGTGCTATGCATACACGTATGCGTACTGATTGGTTTAGTAGAGGTCCGGGAACCAATTACGCAAACCATTATCCATATTAGCGTGAGGCTTAAGTTTCGGGACTTTACTGAGTTTGGAGGTATGCGTACGAGTTCACGTACTGGCGAACAAAAACTTAGTCCGGTCACTTAGGTATGCGTAGATGTTCGCATACTTGAGTTGGTTATGTTCTAAAATCGATTTGTTCATGAACTAATTCATTTACATAATAAGGAATGCAATCTTTTGAAAACCATGGCTATAATGTTCATGAATTGATTCGAGTAAATTAAAATCGATTTTGCTTCAATTAAGTCTTGTATACGTCTATGAGAATATAAACAATTGAACAGCTCTAGAACTAGTTTCATTTGAGTCATTTGAACTAGTTATGGTTAAGATGAATATGTTTGATATGAAATTGTTCATATGGGTAACTTTGGTTAACTATTGTTGAGCCAACAAAGGTGTACACATTTAGGTACGGTTACCCATATCTAAATGAAGTCATTTTTCATTTGTGTGTAATAAGCTATTTCGATTTGAAGGTTGAAAGATATTAGCTTTAGTATAATTAGGTTTTCAAATAACGATGAATATTGAATGCTTTTTTACCGAGGTAACACTGATTACAAACCCTTATTTGAAGACCATATAAGGGAGAACTCTAGCAACTGGGAAACCTAATCCCCACACCTCTTGTGTGATACTATTTGTGACTAGAGTCGATTCTCCTTTAACCTTAGATTTTTCCAAAACCCTGTAGGTTAACGAATTAAAGACTTCATTGGGATTGTGAAGCCAGACCCAACTATTTTCTCTGTAGTTGCGTTTTCTGACTTGCTATTTTCTATCGTGATTGAGTACTATCTTCTCTAAGATTGGCTCGAGATTTAATATCCGATAGGCAAGATAAAAAGTAGTCATAAACATCTTCGTTTCATCGTTTGTGATTCCACAATATCTTGTTTCGTTTCCAAACGATTATGATTATTGTGAGGTAATTGATAGTTCTAGGTTGTTCTTCGGGAATATAAGTTAGGTATATCAATTGGTTCCTGTTCACCTTGATTTATCAAAAGAAGGAACAAAAATCATAGGTTTATCTATAGGAGACAGATTTATCTATACAATAGACTTTTCTGTGTGAGACATATTGGTTTATCAAATCTTCGAATTTAGGTCGTAGCAACTCTTAGTTGTGGGTGAGATCAGCTAACGGAATCAAGTGAGTAGTGTCCTGCTGGGATTCAGAGACGTAATGAGCACAACTGTACCTTGATCAATGTGAGATTGGTTAGTGCTCAACTATATTCCAGTTCGAAGTTAACTTGGATTAGGCTAGTGTCTGTAGCGGCTTAATACCGTGTGGAGTTCAAATCTTGACTAAGTCCCGGGGAGTTTCTGCATTTGCGGTTTCCTCGTTAACAAAATTTATGGTGTCTGTGTTATTTCTTTTCCGCATTATATTTGTTTATATAATTGAAATATCGCAGGTTGTGCATAAGTTCAATCAATTGTGAATCCAACCTTTGGTTGTTGATTAAATTTATTGACACTTGGATACTGGTTTTTGATACCGTCCAAGTTATTACTTATATTCAATCGGGCTCGCAAATTTTTATTTGTTTGATTTCAGATTGAATTGAGAAATAGAGATATAGATCTTGATATACTTTTCTTAAGATTGAGTCTAAGTGTGTAGTTGATTCTCTTGAAAGTATATTGGAGTTAGTCCATACATATTGCTAAGAGAAATATTGGGTGTGGTTGTTGTACCCCCGCTTTTTTAGGATCTATGATTAATGTAACCGGAAATGCTCAACATAAGAAAACTTACGGAGCAATACAATACTTTCACATAGAAGTGGATCAGGGAAAGATCAATACTGCGGAATATGCAAAGATTAATTATATTTTTCATCAATATCTGTATAATGACACTATAGACTTAATCTTTGACATCAAAAGTTCATTCTATTTTCCATCAATATTTTCATACCGACATAATAGTCTTAACTTTTGACATATATGGGACAATCATAGTTCACGGACGCAAACACACATATCCCATAATATTATTTGCAATATGTAAAACCAATAAAGATTAATACTGCAAAATCATCTTCCAAATAAACTTTAGAATTTAAATAAATAAATCTAAAAACATTGCAAGATGAAAATCGTTGGCAATAGCAATGTGTAACCACAATATAGGTTATTCCAAACCCTAGTTATCCTTCTCAAAAACAAGAATAATTCTCATAAGAAGTTTCATAGGAAAAAAGACAAGAGATAGAGAAACTAATCATCATCGGAGTCCATCCAAGAAACTTGAACTTTATCCATTTCTTCCTTGATTTAGGTAAACTTTGTAGCAATCACAAGAATTTTTTCTTGCACACATTTTACCTTGGAATTGATCGTATGCACATCCTTATGAATTTGATGAATAAGACTCAAGGTGGTAGGATCACAAGAACCGTCAAGGGAATCACATCTTTGTCTTTTGCAAGCATTCTCCTTCATAAGTCTGAAAGTACAAGGACGAACAAGTTTGGGAGTTCCAATAGAGTTGCCAATAGGAGCAATAGTATATGCTCGACAAATTTGCTCAATTAAACAAGGAAATCCCAACTTCTTTTTGGGTGACATCATTGAGAATATTTGAAGAATGATGAATCCACAAATATCAAGACTTTGAGAACCAAATTCAAGGAATATACTAACTCCGCAAACTCATGACTCCACTGAGAGTTTTCAATTGTGGAGGGACAAAAATTAGACATACCAAGTTTTTCAAAAGACATCAAAGCAAGACTAAGATAATGAGTAGGAAATTTCCTTTCAATCTAAAAAGGCGAGGGTACCCCAATATACCTCAAGCTAAAACTTTTCCTTCCTATAAGTCCTTTCTATGAAAGTGATTATCTATGGACTGAGTCGAGACAATGCAACTAATCGGTTCACACTTCATGTGATCATCTACGGATACAAGATCGAGACAATACAACAACAAAGTATGTTTACTTGATACAAAGGTTCGGACTTAACCAAACTCAATAGGATTCACGTATCAAGTAAATAGGAATTAACATTTGTGCAATTTACTTTAATTATAATAAAACAATTATAATGCGGAAATATAAATTAAATGAGACAACAAGATTTTGTTAACGAGGAAACCGCAAATACAGAAAAACCCCGGGACCTTGTCCATAATTGAATACTCTCAGGATTAATCCACTATACAAAATAAACAAACTTCGTATAGTTGAGACCAAGCAACTAAACCTATAGTTCACCTAGTTTTGTATGTATTCCCATGCCTCCAACCTGTAAATAAGTCACGTACTTGGACCAATTCCTTTGGTTTGTATTCCAAACAGTAAAGGAACAACAAATCTGTTTGGTATCAACTTTCTTCAACCAAGTGATATGAGTATCACAAAGGATCTTCTGTTTATCTTAACATAAACAGCTTTGCCTGGTTCCAAAATCTATCTTATGTTCAATCACCAAAAGGTAATCGTTAAGATTAAGCCAACAACACTCTTAATCCAAAGAATTATGTTGATGCCGATCTTCTCAATTAATCAATCCAATCTACCACAAGGATAAACCGATTATTAATTGGATCTTCTTTTACCAAAACAAGTGTTGTGCATACCAAAGATTATAAAACCAAGTCTAAAATCTTCTATATATCTCTTCTTTGTCTTCAAATCTTCTTATATCTTCAATAAACACCTGCACACTACTACTTGAATCTCTTGTGATAAATCGCGCACATAATGAAGTCTGTTAACAATGGATTATCACAAGATAGTCTTTAGATCTAACAACAGTCTTAAGATCCATGTTGAAACCTTTAACTAGTGTAGCAGAAGAAGATTCTCAAGCATAAACAAACTAGGTGCAATCAAAGTTCAACCACCGTTAGTCAATCAAATCAATATGAAAACTAAAGATAAACCGCAATATCTAGTTTCCCACCAACGGGTCGCGCTAGAGCTTCTCAATCCCAAAGAAGACTTTAAATTGAGCGGCCGTAAGAGATTTCACCTAATTAGATTACTCTCCTCTCCGATAGGCGGCTTCACCAGTAACAAAGACAAAAGAGGAAGTCTATGTTACGCAGGATTAGTTTGCTAGAAATGCAAACTCAAAGTATTTATAGACAAGGAAGTTTGGACACCAAGGAATTTCCAAAACCGAAAATATTCTCAAGATATTTTTCCATATTTACCCAAATTCGGTTTTCATAATTCCTGTGAATGCACTGTCCAAAAATAATGATCGAAATCTCCTTGGAAAATCTTTAATTAGCAAATGCACATTACTAATTCTTATTTTCCATATATAATTAAAAACCCTTAATTAAAAAGATTCTTAACTTATTTAAATTCGATCTTGGGATTTACTTCCTTCTTAGCCTTTAAGGAATATCTTTGAACAATAAAGAATAAGCATTAATGCACCGTGTTCAAAGTGTGTCGACATCTTACTCTTGCAAGTCTTTTCCATGCTTGCTCACTTGAAACCGATTTACCACACTTCCAAACAAGTTTAGAATTGGTTCATCTGACTTTCAAGAACTATGTGATTGATCAAGTACCACTCAATCACAACTCATGGGTTTACGGTTCTACCAAAACAAGTTTCGGTTCTACCTCCATGTGAGTATTGTGCATAGTTACACTAGCTTACCAAAGATATGGCTGACTAGGTACTAGGATCGGTTTCCCACATATATTTGGTATCTAACTTGTATGCACTGCACATGTTCATAGGATCGGTTCCCCTTTCTTCCATAAACCTTGTTGCACCTCATACAAGGATCGGTTCCCCTTGTGATGCACTGCACCTCTTACTAGGATCGGTTGCCTCTCCCAAAGAATAAGTTCAGACATTCAGAACCCGATCATACCCCCGTGATTACTTGAGATCCTGTTTCACTAATAAAAGTCATACCAATACATAAGTCGTGCCTCGCGAATAGTTTTACTTAAGAATACAAAAGTCATGAGTGGTTATACTAATCACACATATTGTCGCTCATAAGATAAGTAAATGAAGAATAACCCAATAATTCCTCAAGCATTTCTTCATTCACAACACATATCATGAACTTATTTCCTTAGAACTAGGCCTGCATGAAACCGGTCAGTCGACACACCGTCAAACTCGCCTAACGAATCGGGAAATGTCGAGTCAGATCGATTATTAACGCCTAAGATGGTACCCGATTTTATAACCTGTATTATCCCACGCTTTTCAAGAGACCGGGATGAGGAGAAAAGCCGCCGATCTGAGCTAATCTAGTACCGATTAAATCCTAGCCTTCTATTTCTACCAGCCCTAATCCTAGCCATCCATTCTACTAACCCTAACATCCATAAAACTTTTTTTCTTTTCATTTGATTCATTTTTTTCTCAGTTTCTCTTAGCCGGACGCTTCTTCTTCTTCTTCTCAATTCATAGCAGTAGTGATTAATCAGTAATCATTCATGATCTTACACCACTAACACCACCACCGTTAGTAACCGTAAGTCAAAGACTCCAATTGCTTACTTGTTTTCTTTTTCTTTTCAAATAGATGGTCTTCTTCTTCTTCATATAGATGTTGACTGCCGAGTGTTTGATTTGATATTTGTTTTTTTCTTTTTTCTGATTGTTACTTGTTGGGGCTAACGATTGATCATATGAATCTATGATATCAATTAAGTGTTAATTTGGGGTTTTAATGAAACCATAGGTTTAGTTTAAGTTAGTTGTTACACCTAAATCAGATTTGGGGTTTGAAATAAAACCCTAGGTTTAGATAGCTTCTAATTTGTTTGTTGTTATACATAAATCAGATTTGGGCCTTTGAAATGAAACCTTAGGTTTATAAATATCGGTTTTCATTTTTTGTTCTGATTTTTTTGTTGGTAAATTGGTAATTTGGATGGATACCTTTTGATTATAGATTCTCCTAGACATATGAACATGAATTAGAGATGTTTTATTGAATACCCTTTTGTATTCATCAATTGTGTGCTTGATTAATTGATTGGTAATTAAATGATACATTTTGATTATAGTTTTCCTCTTCAGATATGAACACGAACAGAGATGTTTTTGTATTGAATAATCTTTGTATTCATCAATTGTGTGCTTCGACAATTGATTGGTACTTGAATTAATATATTTTGATTATGGATTCTTCCGTTGAATTAGAGATGTTTTTATTGAATACCCTTTTTGTATCATTTGTTGCAAGAATATTGGTGCTTATCTCAAGATAAGAGAGTTTGATGATCCAATGACGCTTTGATTGAATGATTATTCAAGTACGCATCTTGCTGCGCATAACATACTTCGAGATGGAAATGAACTATGGAAGTGCTGGTTTTAAAACCTTTATGTTAAACTTTTAACAATATCTTCCTTCGGTTATGTTAGTTAAAGTCTTTAAGAACTTTGAAGTTTATTTTCATGTTTATCAGACAGTTTATGTTAATCAAACTCAAACTAAAAACTCAGTAAAGTTGAAGTTTTTAGCTTGTTTTTGTTTTAAAGAACTTATATAATTATGTTAGTTATACATGGTGTGTTTCTGTTTTAAAGAACAAGTTTTTAGCTTGTTCTGAATCTGATGGCATGGAAATTAAGATGACAGGGAAAAACTGCAGGCAGACTGATATGGTTTAAAACCGGTACCGAACTGAGTCGACTCAGATCGGTTTAAAACTGAACCGAGTGATGGTCGACTCAGCCATGGTTTCATATTTGAAAACCGACCCCTGGTCAGCTCGGTGGACAGTTTCAGCCTAAAAACTGAGCCGACTGGACGATGTGCAGGCCTACTTAGAACACATGTAAACATTGTTCCCTATGATGAAATCCTCACCTCATACCCATACATAATCACAATAGCATTCATACGATTATGTTGATGTCTTGTATTCCTTAATACTATGTCTATCTAGAGTGTTCATGCTTCGAAGTTTTATGTTTTCAATATGCATGACTTGAAAGATATGTTAGGGAATGAAACAGTTCAAGTCAAATATCACTAACCTCAAGTGGAAGGATGATGTTGTCGTTGTAGCTCTGCACTTCTTCACTTCTTCAAGTCTTCGCAATACTTGTAATGTCTCACCCTAATACTTTCAAGCTAACCTATACGAAGTTGACTCTAGTACATTTAAATCAAGCGACTTCTTAAATGATTTTTGGTTCACTAAAATATGAAAACCAACCTTGACATACCAAGCTTGGTGGGTTCAACTGAGCAATGCTCTAACAGTTCAGTTTATTTGAGTTTCACTCCTTCACTGCAAAAAACATTGTAATCTTCTTTCCTGTTTTAGTACCAACTCCGAAACTCCATCTGAAGTAATCTCACAACTTGAGTCATTCTCCATTTCAATCACAACTGCACTCTCATTGCAACCACTGCAGAACCTACAATCATTCACTGAGCTAACTAAGTCACAACCAGTGCCTACAACCCTAGAACTAATTCAGTTGCTCCATGCTCTTAACTGCAGCAATCCATGAAAATCAACATCCTCCTCTCGATCTTGTTATAACGTCCACCTGATTCAAAACGCATTTAATTTCTTCTCGATCTGATTCAAACCCTAATTTTCAATCCATCTCAGATTCAATATGATTTTCTATGTTCTGAACTTGGATTCAAATAGCATCAGCATCAGCTTTATCTTCACAGCAACAACAATCTCTCGATCCCTAATCTCTCTGAATCTCTTCTTTTCTTTGGGTAATGAAGCCTCCATTCTTCTCTCGGTTTCAGACAACATGAGGTATAATGATAAGAAACATGACTCCTCTGAATTTTAGGTCAAGTGTAGGAGTAGAAATTGATACATGCACCCACTGTTATGAATACGGACTACCAATAGATTATTTGGCATGTCAGTTATATGGATCTGACAGTTCTTTCTTCACTTCCTCTTTGCAACCTTAGCCGGTTCTAATCGCTCGTGAATTGACCTTTTTTCCTTTTACGCTCCAAATGGACGATTTCTCCTTATTTTGCTCCAAATGACTCCAAAGTACCTAAGCACTCAAAAATAAACATAAGATACTAATTTACAAGAAAAGTAGCAAAGAAAGCATAAACAATAGATAAATGTTTACAACACCTATCAAATCCCCCAGACTGAACTTTGCTAGTCCTCGAGCAAATAAATAAAACTAATTCTAAAATATATACAACTCCCTTTCGTTGAGGTTACGGTCACACTTAGCATGTATAACAAGCCTTTGAACCCCTAGGTGTCCCTAGTGGACGAGTTTTAGTCTCGTGAGGGTTTACTAGAGATATACCCACAAAACCTACTTTTCCAACTTACAACTTCTCCGAAATGATAGCATCCAACGCGCTAAGATGACATAAAAATTTTGCAAACTAGTCATAAGAAGTAAGACATATATATGAGCAGAATCTCATCCTTAAAAGTTGAGAGAGAAATAACCATCCCTTATCGAAAGAAATTCAGGTTCGAGAGTGATCGAAAGTCTCAACTCGCCTCACAAGAAAGGGTTTTATGAAGTTGCTCTCAATAATAAATAGCTTTTTATGGGTCACACCTGTGTCCAGGTAGGAAGGAAGAGAGAGTCATGTGACACGTTGAATAGTAGGAAGGCAAAACCCTCCGAATTGTTTTGAAAACCCACATCTTTTATTCATTTTGAAAACCCTTTTTCCTGACGATCTCTAAGAAAGGAAATCAACCACTTAACGTAGGTGGGAATATGCTTACTTACCTCATTATCCGTTCGACGTGCAGTTAGAACCACTCTCATAGCATCCATTTAAACGTCTTGGGTCTTCAATCATTGTCTTCATCTTCGTCTTCGGTCTTTAATTGTCGATGATGACTCTTGAACTTCGTAGAATCTTGAGAATGTAACACTTTTCTCTAATTTCTTGCAGCTTGAAACTTCATTATGGATATTCCTTCTTTTTTCTACCTTCTCTTTTTCTTTTCTCTTTTAAAAAAAAAATGAGACAAGAAAAATAAAACAAATACAAAATGAAAACAAAATAATAAAAATAATAATGAACCTGACAAAATTTTCTCTTGTCTCTCTCTCTTTTTAAAAAAAAATAAATTTTCATTTATTTCTTTTATTCTTTTTCATTTTTTTTTTTTGAGAAAAGAGAATAAAATACAAATTAACAAATGAGATAAAATAAAAATGCAAGTACAAAGACCATGGTGTAAGTACTTTACCGCTCGATTCTTCAAAACTTGTATGTCTCGATATAATAAACTTCTTGAACTCTCATCTTGATAATCTTCACTCTTGTACATAAGTTTTCAACTTGTAAAAATTCGTTCCTTGTCTTGTTGCTTTACTTGAATTTTAAATCTGCTTATTTCGTACCATTGCTTGTAAACCTTGAACGTCTTCAACTTTCCTTCGAATTTGTGATGCTCCTTTAGTTGATGATGATGGTGTTTCTATGGACCTGTTGGTGTAGAGAGAGATAAAGTGGATGGTGCTAACTGCGAACAAGATTACAAGTGGTATGTAAGTTAGCAATTCGATGTCACCATCATGATTGATAAAATAGCACTCAAGAGATCAAAGTAGTGCTTCTAGTGGTGGGAGGTTGGGCAGCTCACCATTCTGCCCGGAGTTTCCGATACGGTGACACACACTCTAAAAGAACACATATTTAGACACGCACAAAGAAGTGAAGGTTGGTGCCTCTCATGATGTTACATGGGTAGTCTCTACTATAGGGGATCACAACTTTAATACCGAATTCAGTCTGCACCTTATTTTCCACTCGGCATGGTTAAATCAAACTTTAACTCTCATACTAGCAAGAAACCCGATCACGTTCTCTGGCATCTCTAAGTTCAGTCACTCTTGTGAGAATTTCGATGTAACCTTTACGACATGTATACTGTGGGACTCTAAACTAACTACAAGTTGGAGTTTTCATTCACTGATTTACAAAAAAGTTGAAAAATCATGAATTTTTTTAGAAATTTACAATGCAAGCTTAACCACTCCCACACTTAAACTTTACATTGTCCTCAATGTAATTGAGTCATCCAAGTAAAGTCAAGGTGGGAAATCTTATATGAAATGTGACAAGAAATCAGAAAAATAAATACACAACAAGAAAAGCTAAAAAAATAAGACAAGAACAAAAAATAAAATTAAGACAAAAAATACTCATTCCATGGGTTGCCTCCCATGTAGCACTTGGTTTAAAGTCGTCAGCCCGATTGTGTATGCGTGTCGTAACCACAACAAATTAATTAATACTTTACTACCTAATTAACAAGTAATATAGGGTAGTCAAGGTCGATCCCACGAGGAGCAAGAGATTATAGTTGTCTTATAATGTCACAAAAGGGGGTATTGGTTCAAGATTTTAAAAGCAAAAGAAATAAACAAAGTAATTAAAAGTGTAAGTTGAATTCAATAGAGAGAATAGATCAAGGAATCCTTCTTCGCTGCAAAACAATGATTAAAGTTATGTTCTTTTCCACTTGTTATTAGTCATAGATTATCACCAACCGTAGGATAGCAGGTTCGCTTAGCTAACCCCAAAATTCCTTATTTCACCGAGTAACAAGTTCGCTTAGTTATCGATTCTATTCAAAAGAACCACCTTGAGGTTCGCTTACAAGATGTAATTCTAGAACGCATTAAGATTTATGAACTTAGGTTTAGTACTAGTAGTTAGACTCGGTTCGCTTGGTCCACTTTCTAGCGTTGTTTTCACACACAATTGCTCCACGGAATCCCTCCGCAAGGTCTTGTGTTTTCTACTTATGTAAAGAGTCAAGAAACTATTACGTATTCCCTAACTTTCACTAGCTTTAGATTAAATTAACAAATCAATTTAGCGTGCACTCCAAACAACCTATCAATCAATCATAAACATTAATATTAGTAAAAACAATCGATAATCATATGAAAAACTTCAAAGTAGAATTGAAACAAAACTCAAATCATATATTAAGAACTAGGAATTCATCCTCAATCAATAAGAAAATTAGCTACTCATAATTTGGAGTTCACACAATGATAATAATAATAAAGGAAGAAAGAAAAACTTATTGAAAAGATGATGGTTGCTCCTTCCTCCAATCCTTGTGCACTTTAACTCCTTCTCCAAAGTAGATGTGTGTAAAAGTTGTAGAGAACTCCTCTATTTATAGGCTTCAATACTCTCCATATCTTTGTAGGAAAAGAATCCTCATTCCATAAGAACACCACTTTCCCAATTTGAGCCATATTCCAATTTCTAGTCCAATTCTCCAAAACTTCCAAGTTTTCATCCAATTCCCACTTCTAAGTCTTCACACATATGAGAGAAGTCCGCACAAAATTCTGTAATTTTGCTCATCGGAAAACTGTGTTTTTGGTCGGAATTTGTCGCACTTGACCAGCCTGAAAATTCTCTCCGTCGAGGAATATTCCGTTGGTCAACCGTCAGGACTAACGGTCAAAGTAGTCAAACTTAACGGTCAAAGGTTAGTCAAGGGTCAAGGACTGAGTTAGAGCGAGTCGGAACCGAGTCGGCTGGCTAACTCGGTGACTAGTTCTGACCAAGCCACTTGCACTGAACCTTATTATTCACGCGCCAAGATGGCCATGCTTCACTCTGCACACTCAACCATGATGGCTGTACACCTGTAATTTCTCCAGCTATGCATGCCTCTCATCGATTGTTTGTAAATGCAGCTGCTCCTTGGTTCAATTCTGCCTTTTTAATAACAATCATCACCATATCTTTCCTTGAGTCCCCTTGCTGCCATTGTCTTACTCATTGCAACACCAAGTTCTACAATTGCAACTCCATTCCTCCATTCTCCCAGAGAACTTCAATTTTTTCACTAGAGCAGCAGCTAGTACCTCCACTTCATAGCTCAACCTAAACCCCTTCACTCCAATGGAACTAACAACCACAACAACAAATTGCAGTTGCACTTCAGCACCAAATTCCATTACATGATCACCAGCTTGTAAATCACCACCCATATCACTGCACTGCAGCTCTTGCACACCAACCTCAATTTCTGAATTCATCCCAGGCCAGCTGCAATCTTATCATCACCTCAAACAGCTTCATTCTAAACTCAGCTAGCATCTGATCTCTACTAGCACATCTGTCCAACTGAATCTCACCACCAGCATCACCCATGGAAGCAAACCAATTTCTCTCCAGTTACCATTTCCCATCTGAATCAATTGCAGCTTGCTCCTCAAATACTACCACCAACAGCTTCTAATTCTCTT